>JAJGRX010001218.1:0-1431355 GCA_025461125.1 Carex kokanica
TTCCAGTCATGAACTCAAAATGATTCATAAATTCAATAATACTCAAGGTAACAAAATGATTAAACACAAAATGATTAAACATTCAATTCATGAACAAAGCTTTATATAACAAATTTATCGTATTATTGACTTCTAGATTATTACAAACTAACAGGAATAACTTGTTCATACTTGTTGACCAATAAAATGAGTTTTCTTATAACGAATCACCAAGATCTAGGCTTGGGTTTTGGGAAAGAGAGTTTTATTAAGAAAATGGAAATTCTTTCTTAATGAAAACGACAAGAGTCATAAAGTTAAGTTTTACTTAAAGGTTATGATTGGTAAATGATACCTACCTTGGACAAATATTTTAGATGAGTCTATTTATTTGAAAAAGGTTCTTGAGTGATTAACAAAACGGACAAACTTTAATTTTTGTTAATACAAATTTTATAAATTCATGAACACTGACATATACCTTAAAATGAAATTTTTGTAGCTATGTCTACACTTCCTAATTATCTGCGTTCTATGGTCGAAAAACACCCCCTTGCTAATGAGGTTGACATGGGAAAGACAAAGGAGAAATCTGTCTTGTCCATTGCGTCAAGTAGCAAGAAGATTGCCAAGAATAAAGGCAAGGCAAAGAGCAAGACAAGTAAGCGCATCCCTCATTCAAAGGCAAAAGTGGAGGAGCTCAAGTGAGCACCTCCAAGAGAAGTAAGAAAAGAACTCTCCTAGCTCAATCAATGAGTGCTTCTATTGCCATGAAGGGACATTTCAAAATGAATTGCACCAAGTACAAGCGTGACTTGGATGAAGGCAAGGTTGAATGCAAGCGTCCTAAAGGTATACTTGTTATTGAATTAAATTTAAATTTAGCCACAACTATCCAAGATTGGGTAATGGATACCGGATCATGTGCTCACTTAGTTTCTAATGTGCAGGCACTAAGGGATAGGAGACCTCTCTCCAAAGGAGAGGTAGTGTTGAAGGTTGGAAATGGTGCAAGTGTTTATGCAATCACTGTGGGCACCCTTGATCTTCATTTATCTAGTGGTCTTTGTTTAAGTTTAAAAGATGTTTATTATGTTCCTTCAGTATTTCGAAACATTATATCTGTATCATGCTTGGATGCAGAAGGCTTTTGTTTTGTAATAAATAACTCTCGTATGGTTATTGAAAAGGATGGTCTATTTTATGCAAATGCTTTCATTTCAAATGGATTATATTTGCTTGATTTAGGTGAGGATAAACATATATTGAATATCAGTAACAAGAGACTCAAGATGTCTCAAATGAATGAGACACTCTTGTGGCACTATCGCCTTGGTCATATAAATGAGAAACGCATAAAGCAATTGCAGCAAGCAAATCTTTGGGTTTGCTTGATGGTGAAGCAATTGGAACATGTGAATCTTGTTTAACTGGAAAAATGACCAAATCACCATTCAAGAAGAAAGGTGAGAGATCAAGTGGCTTATTGGAATTGATACATTCTGATGTATGTGGTCCAATGAGTACTAGTGCAAGAGATGGTTATAGGTACTTCATTACCTTCATAGATGATCACAGTCGATATGGCTATGTGTATCTTATGAAGCACAAGAGTGAATCCTTTGAGAAATTCAAAGAATACAAGAATGAAGTAGAGAAAACTTGACAAGAGAATCAAGGCTCTACGAACTGATCGTGGAGGAGAATACTTGAGTAATGAGTTTAACACATACTTGAAAGAGTGTGGCATCATACCACAACTCACTCCACCCGGGACACCACAGTGGAATGGTGTTTCCGAGAGGAGAAATCGAACCTTGCTTGATATGGTTCGTTCAATGATGTGTCAAACGGAGCTACCTTTATATTTTTGGGGTCATGCACTCCAAACTGCGGCTCACACACTAAACATTGTTCCATCAAAATCCGTTGAGAAAACACCACATGAGTTATGGATGGGCAAACCACCCAATATATCTTTTCTCAAAGTTTGGGGTTGTGAGGCATACGTAAAACGTATGATGTCAACAAAACTTGAACCCAAAGCGGATAAATGCTTCTTCATTGGATACCCAAGAGAAACAAAAGGGTATAGCTTTTGGCACAAGTCAACGAATACTATATTCGTTAAAAAGGGTGCAACATTCTTAGAGAAGAGTTTCTCGAAAGAATCAAAAGCAGTGGTAGTAGGTGACACTTGAGGAAACTCAAGAGGACCTACTAGTGAATGATCATGAGATGAATGATGACATTCAAGATGATCATGAAATACCACACGAAGCTCCTTTAATCAGTGGGAGTACAAGCAGTCAACTTCACAAGGAATTGTTGAAGAGACTCAGACTTCCCACTGATGTTCGTTTAACTCAAGATGAGTCACAAGAACATAGAGAGCTTAGAAGGTCAACAAGAGAAAGGAGAAGACCCGAACTATATATGGGTCTTCATGAGATCTTGGTAATGGATACCGACGATCCCTTGACCTATGAAGAAGCAATGGAAAGAAAAGACTCCAAAGCATGGCAAGAAGCCATGGGATCCGAAATACAATCCATGTATGACAACCAAGTATGGAACTTGGTAGATCTTCCTGAAGGATCGAAAGCCATTCGAAACAAATGGATTTTCAAGAGGAAGATGGACATGAATGGTAACTTGACAACGTACAAGGCAAGACTTGTAGCAAAAGGTTTTACTCAAATCAAGGAATTGACTATGATGAAACTTTTTCACCAGTTGCCATGTTTAAATCTATTCGGATAATGCTAGCTATTGCATTTCATGATTATGAAATATGGCAGTTGGATGTCAAAACAGCTTTCCTAAATGGAAAATTAGATGAGGAAGTGTACATGGTACAACCTCAAGGTTTTGAAGATCCGAAAAATAGTGGCAAAGTGTGCAAACTTCAGAGAGCCATTTATGGCTTGAAGCAAGCATCAAGGAGTTGGAACAAGCGCTTTGATGAAGAGGTTAAAACCCTTGGATTCATTCAAAGTAAGGAAGAACCTTGTGTGTACAAGAAGGTTAGTGGGAGCCACATTATGTTCTTGGTCTTATATGTCGATGACATATTGCTGATAGGTAATGATAAATCTTTGATGGAGCAAACAAAGAACTCATTGAAAACGATTTTCAATGAAAGACATGGGCGAGGCTCAATATATCTTAGGGATTAAGATATATAGAGATAGGTCTCGTAGGCTCATTGGTCTAAGTCAAAATGTATATATTGACAAAATCTTGGAAAGGTTCCATATGGAAAAGTCCAAGAAAGGAAATGTACCAATGAGTATGTCTGTGCATCTTAGCAAGTCGCAGTGTGCCACAACACGCAAAGACATTGAATACATGAAGAATGTTCCCTATGCTTCAGCCATAGGTTCCATCATGTATGCTATGACTAGCACAAGACCCGATGTCGCGTATGCTCTGAGCATGACAAGTCGTCATCAAGCTTCACCTGGTCCTGATCATTGGACTGCGGTCAAGAATATTCTTAGGTACCTGAAAAGGACCAAGAACAAGTTTCTTGTCTATGGTGGTCAAAGAGAGCTCATTGTAAAAGGCTACACTGATGCTAGTTTTATGACAGACCCGGATGATAGAAGATCTCAATCTGGTACGTCTTTCTTCTGAATGGTGGAGCAGTGAGTTGGCGTAGTTGGAAGCAATCATCTACGGCTGACTCAACCACCGCAGCAGAAGTCATGGCGGCCGCAGAGGCTAGCAAAGAGGGAGTCTGGATAAAGAAGTTTCTTGAGGAACTAGGCGTTGTTTCATCCAGCGAATATCCCTTGGAGCTATTTTGCGATAATAGTGCATCTATTTCGCAAATTAAGGAGCCGAAGTCACATCACAAAACAAAGTACATGGACAGAAAGTACTTTGTAACTCGTGACTTCATCGAAGAAGGAAAAATTTCATTGTTATGGGTTGACACCAACAGCAACACAGCTGATCCCTTCACTAAGCCCTTATCGCAAGCCGAAATTCATTTCGAGTCCATGGGTCTACAAGATCATGGAGAATGGCATGAAGACTAAAAGGGACTTTTAGTTTTAGAGTTTATGCATTTGTTATGTATATGAAAAACTTTAAAAACAAGTGGGAGACTGAAGGATGTGTGTTTGAAAGTTATTTCTTTTAGTGATAATTTATATGTAGTTCATGATTTTATTACGAATATTATTATTCATGCTCCTTGAGATTTATATGTTATATCTTTGGAAGAGTTCAGGAAGATGCTCTTGGTCTTGAACCATAGAACTCCTAAGATGAGAAACATTTAATCACTAAATATGTTCACAATCGTGGTAATTAAGGAGGAACATTAATTACCGAGAAAGATTGTCATGTTGATTAAAGTACATTGAAGTTCTATAAATGTTGATAAAGGATTATCATTTAATAACATGAATATATAAATATGTGCATTTTATATATTGAACATGACCTAAATGAATGAAACATTATATGGATTGTGTTTTGTGTCATTAATGTTTTCATTGTGTCTTTAGAATCTAAGATATGAGATGTGTAGGTTTTTCACATGAGAAGTATATAATGTGATTGCTATTTAAATACTATCTTCAGATAGGAATAAAATAGTAGTTCGTTGTGTACAACTTGTGCGGGAAAAATCTATATGTTAATATTATCATTGTCCCTCAATTTGAGTTATGATATTACTGGGCCCCTTGGTAAAGTGGAATTATATCGCATGCAATATAACTGATGTAGTTATAATTATAATTCACTTGAGAAACCAAGAAAAGAATATAATGCAAGAATGACACGATCCTATTTTGCATATTATTCATAATATCATGAGACAAGGATAGACACGAAATTAGTGGATTGAGTGAATGATTATTATGTCATTTGGATAACTATAATGTAATGATAGAACCTCTTATAGTCAATAATATAAAGTTTTATATTATTGCCAAGATGACATAAATCCTCTATACGGTCACACCAACTGAAGAGAAACAACAAGTATTTTATATTTCATAATGATGTATAAGATAAAATACATGAGATGAAAATAAAATAAAATGTCATAATATGACATGCTTAGATCATAAATAAATTTGTGAAGTTATGCAAATATTATTTGGTATAATGTTTGAATGCATTATAAGAATAATAAGAATATTGCATAATAGAATAATATGATTAATATTATTTATTCATAAATTAATTTATTAAACCAATCACAAGATGAGATTAAGAGATTCATAAAATGGCTAAACAAGGCTAGTGGCATTTGTGTAATTAATTTAAACATTACACAAATAGTTGCCCTAACCCTTGCCTATTTAAAGGGGTGTAATTAAGGAAAAGAGAGAATTTTTCTGCTCATTTTTGGACGAAATTACTGTAGCAGCCGAAATTACTGTAGCAATCCCCTTTGCTCAAGGCCAAAACCCTAGTGGTTCAATCTCTTCTCTAATCTCTTCTTGATAGGTTTAGCCACCAAGAAATCAAATAGTTGTTAATTTGAAGATCAAGAGGTGGTTGGATCTAAGCCTTGAACTTCACATCCATCTATCTAAGAGGTGTGTTAGTTCGTTGTTTAGGTTCAAGGTGAACCAAGAGGCGCTTCCAAGAAGAACACGAGAAAGAGAAGAGAAATCGGCTTCTCTCCATCAAGAGATTTGACAATCTCTTTAGGTAAAGGTTTTAATCCTCTTTAGCAATAAATTAGATGAGATTAATTTATTTTAATTTAGTACACATTAGTTTATTGAAAATCTTGTTTGCTTTTGTCGTATAATAAGATCTTTTGTGTATTGAGTCAAGTGGTGTAGGAAAATTTTAAATTCTCACCATATAGGCATACACGTGAAATACCAACAGATTTTAATATAGATTGAATATCTAACGGTTTGGGTCGACTGTTTAGACTTTGAAAATTAGAGAACAAAACCGTTTGTTCTATGGTCTAGGAACAAACGTTTGTATCTTAGCCACTCTTCCGATCTTATGTGGCAAAATATAATGCACCGGCAATCCAAATAATCTGAACTCCACTATTTAATAAACCGTGGAGTTAATTTGATAGAAAATTCCAACGAAGTTACAAAGAAGGTTGGGATAAAAAAAAACTCAAAATAACTTAAAGTAAAAGTCATTGGAATTAATATTGACAAGTTCTAACACCTGCATTGTTTTTTTTTTTTTTTTTCCATTATTTTTCTTAATTAGTATTTGTATCTTAAAGTTTATGACTCAATTATACGGCAATTATTCATTTTGTATTCGAATTTGTAAATTATTCGCTCCGTATTTGTATCTGTTTAAGGCAGATTTAATTTTAAACTTTGACATTTATATACTATTTGTATCCGCTCATCAAAAAAAAAGAGAACACTGCCGCCCACTCAAAAAGATTAATTGAAAGAACCAGATTTTGTTGGTTTGGTTAACTGATTTTCTGAAAAAATGTCCGAGTTTGTCTTTATTCCGAATTTAGGGGTGTAAATGGTCGGATACGGATCAGATAGTAATCAAACAATATCCTTATTTGTTATAAGTTTTTTTATACATAACGAATACGGATAGTCTCAGATATGGATACAGATCATATATTAAACGGATATGAATATAGATCGGATATTAGACAAATACAAATATATATGAATATAATTCAGATAATTAAAAATAAATTACTAATGTACATTCTAGTAAAGAATAATTTCTAAATATTTTTTTATTCATAAATTAAATATAATATTTTTATTAATAAGTTCATTAGTTACAAAACATATATCATATTACCAAAACAATAATCACTAATCATGTCATAGCGTTATATTGTTCATCAGAATATACCAACCCAAGATTGATAATATTTTTTCTAAGCATATAGTATATAAAAAAACAAAACTAAAGAGCCTTGAACCAACTGCATCAACGATCATGCGGCTTCAACTTCTTTTGAACCAGTAGCATCTTTGTTTCTACTTTCTCAACAAGATCATATATCAATACTATACAACTAAAAATATAAATAAAATCATTGGTTTAATAAAAAATATAAGTAATAAATCATTAGTATGTATATGCAGTTTAATAAATCAATTTAAAAACAGAGTACCTTTGTTGTGGTTTAAGGATATAAACAGTTGGATACAGATAGTTAGTGATCAAACTGTATCCTTATCCGTTATATTTTTCAAATATAGATAATCTCATATACATATACGGATCAAATAATTTAAGTAATTTTTCAAATTTAAATCCGGATGAAATTAAATAATATCCGATCCATTTACACCCCTATCCGAATTACATACTTATTTGGTCTTTTATCCAAACTGAACCGGGTATAGTTTCAGATCCGGGTTTTTTCGGTCACCGTCCGGTCCGATCGAGTTTTAATAACAGCGGTAGAGTTAGATGCGAATTCCTTGTTTGTCCGGTCCTCTCCGACTCAAATCGCGCATTGGGTTTGGGCACTCGTTAAGCAGTAAACCAGTCGACTATGGCAGCGTTCCTAAGCGTGGCCGAGTCGCAGCGCCGCATCGCCGGATACCTCAACCGTTTCGCCGACGCCATCGCAGGCAGGACGGCGCCACGCTCCGCCCGCTCCTCGCCGTCTCCTCCGCCGCCGCTTCACTCCTCCCCTTGGCCGATGCCCTCTCCAACTTCTCCGACTCATCTCGCCTCGTCTCCCAGTCTGACCATATTGCGCAGTTCGCCGAGATTCTCCTTCCTCTTCTCCGATCAATACAGAGCCACCTCCTTGGACGCTTCGCCGAAGCCTATTCCTCCTACGAGAAAGCCGCCAAGTAACCAATATTTTTAACCTCTTTCCTCTTTCTTGATTGGCCACATAAATAATTTCTGAGTAGGGTTTTATTGGCGAAATTTCAGTGCGTTTTTGCAGGAGTTCCGTAACTGGGAAACGCCGTGGGCAATGGAGACAGTGCAAACCATTGCGCTGGAAATAAGATTGCGTGCTGAAAAGGTACTTGCTGATGTTCTAAATTTATATAGAATGTCATTTTTTTTTTTCATTTTTGTGTTCTAAGTGGGGATTTATTTGAGTTTAATTTAGGGAGACCGAGAATTTGCGTCAAGTGGAAAGAGTCCAGAGAAGTTAAAGGGAGCTGGATCCTTCCTGATGAAAGCTTTTGGCGCTCTAGCAGTACTGATTTTGTACCAGACTTCTATTGTGATATTCATGATCACTTTATAATAATTCTCTGCATATACTATACTTTATGGATACATTGGCTTTGTTTCACCACAGTTTTAATAGGCAAAGTAATTGGAAAAAGTAGAGTACATGATTAAAATTTCAGCTGAATTTGCCAGCACTTCCTTCTGGAGCAGTTTATCTAGTTACTAATTGGTAGACAGATTAGTATATATAAGCTATGATTTTTTGGAATGTTGCTCCCTCTGATTAGCTATACTTGTCATTACATGAGTCTGTGTAGCTACTTAGTTTTGCATTGTGTTTACAGTGTATATACGTGCTTGTATTGTTTAATCATAAAAACAATTTAACAATATATCTCAAACAGGGAAAAGGACCCAAGCGTGTTGGAGCTCTGTATATCACCTGCCAATTATTTAAAATATACTTTAAGGTCTCTCTTTCTCTCTCTCTGTATCTCTGTCTCTCTGTCTGTCTGTCTCTCTCCCTATAAAGGAGCCTGGCATGGAGATATTAGTTAAGTGATTGAAAGTAAAATTAACATTTAGCCTTAAACCTGCAGCTTGGCACAGTTCATCTATGTCGTAGTGTGATAAGGAGTATAGAGACTGCTCGTATATTTGATTTTGAGGAGTTTCCTGTAAAAGACAAGGTTTTCATTTTGAAATTTATTGTTTGCTTTAGATGTGCTTGCTAAAAGTTGCAATATTTGGTTTTCGTGTTTGTTGTTTTACATTTTTCTTAAATTGTCTCACAGGTGACTTATATGTATTACACTTTACACAGGTCGTTTGGAGGTTTTTAATGAAAATTTTCTCGCTGTTGAGTATAAATTAATCCATGTTTTTCATTTGATTTGAAGATATGGGGCTTTAAGTATTTCATTTGTAACATAAACAGGTATTTGTTTTCTTATGTGAATAGGCTGATCAGAAGCTGACATATAGTTTGGCATGTTCTGATCCTCTAAATATGTCAAATATGAGGTAATTTTTTTTAAAATTCTATATTTCTAGTTATCATGTAATCATACAAGTTGTTTCAAAGATCAATTGGTTATCTCAATTTGGAAAATAAATATGCTAATTTTTATATTCGTTTGCTTTTGAATAGAATGATTTTGAAGTATCTAATACCTGTGAAGCTCTCAATTGGTATATTACCTAAGATGTCGCTTCTAAAGAAGTATAATCTAATGGAGGTACCACTTTTTTCCAATATAAAACAGTGGCATAGCCTGCACATGCCAACCATGTAGACTTATTATTTTCTTTTGCTGATTATTTGTTTGTTGTTGCAGTATTCAGGTGTCATAGATGCATTGAAAACGGGAGATGTCAGGTTGCTTAGACAAGCTCTTCAAGAGCATGAAGAACAGTATTCCTGTCTTTTTTCTAATATAAGTTTATCTCTGTCAGATTTATGCATACATTTTCTTCCTGAATATATGACGGTTGTTTTTTAAAAACAGTAAACAGCTGCAAAAGTTTATTTAGAAACACCGCAGCCTCTTTGTTATTACAAGGGATCCAATTAGAACTTTTGGTCACATAACATGATAACACTCTTTATTGCATTGATAATGAGGTTTTGAAATTGCAAGTCACAATGCTAACTCATCCATCCTGTTCATATGCATTAAAATTATTAGATCAAGAAAGAAGTCAGAAAATCAACTGTCGGCTAGGATTAATCTTATGTTTTGAATTCTTATTTTCTTCATCTTGTGCCAAATTGACTCTTAAACTTAAATTTCATTGACCTTCAAAAAAAATTAACTGAAATTTCATTGAGTATTGCTTGCATAATATAGTTTGGGTTTGTCATTTGAAATTTGAACTTTGAATTTTGAATTCATGATGCACGAAGAAATGTTGTCAAGAAGTGTCACATAAAAGAGTTGTATTTGTAAAATCCTCATTCATTGTTCTCTGATACTACATTGGCTCTTTTTTGTGATGAATAGATTTTTGAGATCAGGTGTTTATCTTGTGCTGGAGAAGATTAGTTAAAAAGATGTAAGTAAACACAATTCTCATGACATAATACGCTTTGGGCTTTTATTTTGAAATAACATTCCTTGCGTATGTTAATAAAAAGGAACATTCCTTGTGTATTTTTGTAGATATATGATTCAAAAGCAAAAAGATCCAGACAAGGCTCATCAAATTAAGTTGGATACAATTATCAAGGCATTGAAATGGCTTGGAATAGAGATTGATACTGATGAGGTATGTGTTAATTCTTTCATAGTTTTTTTACTTTAAATTGCTAATGATTTTTTGAAAATCAGTTGCAAATAAAATAATGATTTTTTGAACTTGCAGGGAGAGTGTATAGTTACTATGCTTATATAAGAATCTTGTTAAAGGATACTTTGCACACAAAAGCAAAGTGTGTGTTCTTAGCAAGAGTGATCCGTTTCCAAAACTAAGTGGGAAGCCTGTGATGACCTCCTGATTTGCTCATTGTTTTCATTTTTTGTAATTTTGTTTATTTTTTCTATCAGTTTGGACAAGCGATGTTAACTAATATGTTGTTTTTAAAGGATTTAGATGTTTAATTGGTTCCTATATGCGCTTAGACTCTACAGATCGTCATTTTATTATATTCTTTTTCTCATAGTTGACAGAGTTTAGGCCAGTTTATGTAACAGTGTGATATCTGAATAAACCTTGTAGTACATAAACTTCTATGCTTTAACACCAAATATTCGTTATCACTAATCCAGAACAAAAGAGTGCGAAGCATAATTTTATATTACATGTAAAAGTATTAACCGAACTAGAGCCATCATCATGTTTACAACCACGATCCAAAGAAACGCCCAATAGGTACAAACAAATCACAATAGTAAACTAGAATTAGAACTAACAGAATATATTTTGAATTCAGTCTCTGTTTTCATGCCAAAAGACTACACAACGATCTAGACATAATTATCAAACCAAAAGATCAAGAAAAATAAAAAGGCTCTCAAAGTAAATTCCTAGTGCCCCACTTCCAGGCGGTCACGAGATCTCTCATACAAAATTGATTGCAGTTTCTTTACTCGGTTGAGCCAGGCACCAACATTCTCTCCATCAAGTGTAACCCAATCCACAACAGTAGCAGCCGGCTGCTCCCACCACTCTTCCACCTGTGCAACAAAATTCAAAGCAGGCAAAAAAGTAAAACAATTAATAAAAGAGTGAACAGATAACTTGGAAGGTATGGCGAGTCGATCAAAAAGAGATAGGTAGAGTCTCAATTCATCACATGAATAATGATCATAGAAAATGGAATATATAGAACTAGTCATTGGTTGGTGTTGGTTTCAAGTTTTCTTTTCAAAGAAAAAAAAAAAGCAAGAAAAAGTACTAACCAAGCCCATGACACGACGACAGTCATTGTTGAGGCTTTCACAACCTCCCTCAAAAGCATTACTAAGCTCCGGCAACCATATTTCCGTTACAACTCTCTCTGTTCCGATGCTAGTTTCAAACAGTAATTGGCCATCCTAGAAAAGAAGAAATGTGTCAACAAAACACAAATTTGAAACCATAACCCATCACCACTTAATAGGATTCTGAATTAAAGCAAAATGGAATTCGAAGAATTTGTACCTCTCGTATTGTTGTTGCACACCATGTGCACGGTTTAACAAAAACGACCATTGTCAACAAGGTTCCTTTGTGTATGAGCGAGATCAATTGCCTTTGACAAATCCTCCAAGATGCTAGCCTCAGACCCACATGGCTTCAAACAGAATTCAAGAGACTCTAAAACTGATGCTAAAGCTGAATCCGTGCCTTCTGTACCTGTGGAAGAATTAATAGCTTGGTTGATGAAAAGGAGCAACAAAAAAATAACAGCAGTGCTTGCTTTTTTAAGGTAAACTTACCTGAATTGCGTCGGAGAGTAGCTGAGATGCGAGTTATAGAAGGAATTGAAGAGGGATCTCTGGAACCAGCCATTGCTGAAAGTACAGTTACACCCTTTTCTGCAGCTGCAAATGCTTCTGCTCCAGTGGCTCCATTTGCACCAAATGCTTCCAAAAGAGTCTGTTTGAAGAAATTAATTAAAATTTCTTGTATTTTATATTAATTAATGACTGAGGCTACCAGTCTATGCATAGCGCGGATTGGTCCGTACTACGGATCAATATTTTTGTTTTCAAATTTCAAATACTCATTCTGAAGCGTTCAAAGTGATTTCCACATGAAAATGTACTTGCAGACTAAATTTTGAATTTTCTTTATATATTTTTTTACTATTTTCTTAGATAGGTAGAAAATCACTACTTTTGAATGGTCTAGAATCTTTAGATTAAGTGATTTTCTACCTATCTGAAAAAATAGTAAAAAATTCTAAGAAAATGTAAAATTTATCTAAGGAACATTTTAATATGGAGATAATGTTGAACGGTTCTGATTGTTATTTGGACTTTAAAAATGGAGATATTGATCCATTGTACTGACCAATATGCACTATGCATAGTACCATAGCCTCACTCTTAATGAGATTTTTACTGTCAAAATATTAATAAGGGAAAGGGGGGTTAAGAGGGACAGTTGAGGCATGCAGATACCTAAAGCAACAGGAAAAAAAGAAACTCAACACCTAATGTGATTCTTTAAATTAAAAGGACCAAGATCTTCATATGCTAATTAACAAGAAATTTGATCCTAAGTTTGGCAAAATGTACCAGAGGCCTGGATTGAGAATCAACAAACCTGGGGAGTGGCTGGTAACATGTACAAGCTATTGTCAAGACTCTGTGAAAAGGCAGAGAGTTCTCGCTCTATAAGATCTTTAGCAGTAGTTGACAATTCAACCACAGCCTTGCATGCTGGAACAATTGTCCTTGATGCATAGTCTCTTGCGGCCAATGGCTGTTGTTCCCAAAATGCAGATGCATCCTACAACGACACAAATTACAGATTTATTAATAAATGATATTATAAGATAGGCAAGTTGGCAAATCAATAAATAAAAATAAAAGAGTGAGGCTATGGTAATATGCATATTACAAATCGACCCATGCTATGGATCCATGTCTCAATTTCAAAGTTCAAACAATCGATCCAAACCGTTAAACACTATCTCCATATGAAAATGTACTTGGAGAGCAAATTTTACATTTTTTGGAATTTTTTTTTACTATTTGTTTCACTGCTTTGGATGGTCCAGAATTTTCAAATGAAGTGATTTTCAACCTATCTAAGAAAATAGTAAAAATTTATAAAAAATGAAAAATTTGGTTTGCAATTACATTTTCATATGAAGATCATGTTGAACGGTTCAGGTCGACTGTTTGAACTTTAAAAACGGAGATATGAGTCCATAGCGCGAACTACTGTGTAATATGCATGTTAGCTTAGCCTCACTCCAAATAAAATAATAAACAAAGAGCTAGTTTCACCATAATGGCACGGAGGAGAGCAGTATAGATGGATTCGAGCTCAGATCGGCAGCCATCAAACTCCTCAATTTTCTTCCATTTCCTTTTTAAGGAGTCCTCTGCCTCCTTCCACTCAGCACATAGCTTGTTTAGGCGTTTCACCTCTGCAGTTAAGGTATTCAAGCTTGCTCTCAGCCCAGCAACTTCCCTTTCTTTGGCCAAGACATCAAGCTGCAATTCCACCAAAAAGAAATGTGAGATGACATTAAATCAGAATGTAATATGACATTTCAAAATAAATGTGAGATGACATTAAATCAGAATGTGATATGACATTTCAAATACCTCAAAAGCCCTGTTATTCCCTTGGGAAATATTTCCTGTTGGAATCTTCTGAGATAGGACAACTGTATCACTGGCTCCATTTAGACGTTTCAAAAGCTTCTGGCACATGGCTTTAGCTTCTGCAGCCTTGTTTAGTGCATCTTCTGTCTCCAAAAACTGCTGCACATGTGCTTTCTGCAAAAGTTAACAAAAGAATGAGGTCAATTTCAAGTGTGAGCAACTTACAACCGCTTGAACTTAAAGATGCTAAAGACCTAAAATATATGTAAAAACCTGTCTCTCAAGAAGCTGATCTAAAGTTCCTTTAGTCGACAGTTCTGAACCAGCCTTTCCATTGCCATACAGCTGGTATGGTAGGGGTGAGCTGGCATCAGTAGTAGCTGCATCAATAACTTGATCATTTTCGTACTTGTACCTGAGAATAAAATTAGAAGGAAAACATTACCTAGGAGATACTTAAAGAAAAGGAAATTCTGGCACCATGCAAGTACCTCAATAGCTCTGAATCAGCTCGAATGTCAATCTTTTCTGTTTCTCTGTAGATAATAGCCTTGACACGTGAAGTATGCATAGTGACAGAGTGAAGCAACAAAGAGGGGTTTCTTAGTGCTTCTGAAGCAACCGCTCTTACATCCTCTGGCATCTCACCATCCATGTCAGATCCCAGTTTTGCAACATCCATCTGACAAGTTGAACTAATCCCGTTCCCTTCATATGCAGGAAAAGATATACGTATTCTCTCAATCATGCACCCGGCAAGAGTATCACATGCCTTTCTAACGCTTCTTTCGGGAGAAGTCTCTGTGAGAAAAAGGTCATTAGAGATCTTGTTACCGCCCTTGACTGTAGAGTAGAGAGACTCTTTGTCAATTGGTGATTGGAGATTGTCAGTGGAGTCTACCGAGGTGCCTGTGCTCAGTCTACGCACGTCTCTTGCTTTGTTGACAAATTGGTGAAGGCGCCTTTGGTACTCCGCGAATATTTTTGATGCCTCGCCGCATTGTTGGTCATATGCCTCAAGCATCACATGCCTATGCCTAATTCATTAAAGCAAAAGGAATAAGTATAGAAATAACAAATAGTTCTGAATATAATTTTTCCATCTATATGATTCAAAGAGCAATAGCTAATCTCAAACCTATGAAACAAACTTATGAGCAATGCGATTATCTTCTACCCACTCAATCAAATTCAGAACCCAAACCCTCTACTTTCCCCCACTGAAATTCTCTTAATATAGGCACAAACTACAATTTAGCACAAAATCTAACTAAAATCAACAAAGAGAATTCACTCTAGCACACCTTGCATTGGACCTCTCATCAAGTGTTCTCTTCCTTTCTGACTCCAGTTTCGCAACCTCTGCAATTCTGGCTTTCAACTCCTTCCTCTGCGTCCTAACAATTCCTCTCAGCCTCTCCACTTCTTCCTCAGCCAGATCCCTCTCTCTCCTCTCAGTTTCCTCATAACCCTTTCCCCCCTTTGCCCTCGACCTCCTACTCAGGCTCTTATCCACATCCACACCATGCACCAGGATGTTGCGCCGCGCTGTAGAAACGGTGTGCTCAGACCGGACACGGCGGAGGAGGAAGTTCCAGACAGCTACCATGTTTCCGCGACAGATCTTGCGCAGCTGCTCCAGTGATGGAGGGGGGGTAAGGGTACCCCATTTCTCTATGTAGCCACTCCATTATCGCCTCCGGCGTAGCCATTTCCGTTTAATTAGAGTCGATCTGGAGAGATTGAGCGGGAAAGAGAGAGAGAATAGGAATGCAATTGGGGTTTTTCTATACTTCGATTGAAGGTTTTGTTTTGTTAATTCTTCCGATTGTGGTAATTCGCCCTTTTTTTTTCTTTCTTTTTTGAAATTTGAAGGAGTGGTGATTCACTCTCTCCCGGGTCCGATGGTTGCTTGAAGTTGAACCACCAAACTGGGACGCAGCACACTTGTTGACCTTTGTAGATAACAAATTGAAGTTTTACCGGAATAGATACTGAGTCACGAATTCAGATCCAGTGCAAATACCTGGAGTTTTTTTTAAAAACCATAATTAAAAAAAAAATTAGCAAACCAACATGATTACTTTAGTTTTTAAAAAAATTATAAGAACCGAGATGCCAATTCGGTCCTCATTTTTTTTTCTCCCTGAGACCGAATTGGTATTTTGGTCTCCCCTCATTTCATAGCTTTTCTGCAGAGCCGCACAGAAAATCTAGATGGACAGGGGACTGAATTGTCATTTCAGTCCCAGTAAGTTTTTTTTTTTTTTTTGAACCTGGCAGCCCCCTGGCTCCCTTCCTTTCTCCTTCCTTCTTTCCTTCTCTTCTTTCTTCCCACCCGAACCAGACCCTTTATTTTTCCAACTCTGAAAATTTCATTATTTTTAATTCTAATCACATATTTCATTATAATTTTGAGAGGAGAACAAGAAAATTTTCAGATCTACAAGTTTCATGAGGTATGTGGTTAAATTTTTATTTTGAATAAATAATCCGAATTTTAGTAATTGTAGAATTGTGGTAATTGTAGAATTATGTAGTTTGCATGTAGAATAAATTGTAGAATGATTTAGTTTTGTTACGGTAATTTAGGTTTTTTTAGTGTAATTTTAGTAATTGTAAAATGATTTAGTTTGCATGTAGAGTAGTTTAGTTCATAAAATTTATTTTAATAAATGTAGAACAATTTAGTTTTTTTTTAGTGTAATTTAGGTTTTTTTTAGTGTAATTTAACTAATTGTAGAATTTATTTATTTTGTATATAGAGTAAATTAGCTTATGAATTTTTTTAGTGTAATTTTAGTAATTGTAGAATGGTTTAGTTTGCATGTAGAGTAATTTAGTTCATAAAATTTATTTTAATACATGTACAATAATTTAGTTATTTTAGTGTAATTTAGGTTTTTTTTAGTTTTATTTAACTAATTGTATAATTTAGTTATTTATGTACAAGTTAACTAATTGGGTTTGCATGTAATTTTTTTATTGTATGTATTTGTTTTAATTTATAATTTTATTGATATTGTAGTGCAAAATAGATGATGAACAACCCTCCCAACCCTTATTGAAATTGCTTCAAGAACAACACAAATTATTCGTGGCAAATACGAAGGTATTTGTTTAATATCCGTTTGGATTTAAATTTACGAATGAACTTGTAAGTTATGATTAATTTTTGTGGTTAAATTTTTTTTGCATGGCAATTATCATTGTAGCCTATTATGCATTGCGTCCTGGTTCTCGCCAAATGAGCGTTAATTACGAACCTCAAATAAAACAAGGCTTGGTGAATTTAGGCTTGTATTAGATGACCAAGGTGACTCATTGTCATATTGATAAATGATTGATCACTGCTCTCGTTGAGAGGTGGAGGTCCGAGACGAATACTTTTCATCTTCCAATGGGGGAGTCCACAGTGACATTGGAAGATGTCAGCTGTCTGTGGGGCTTACTTGTGACTGGTAAAATATTTTTTGTTATTAATTTAGATTTAATGCAAGTATATGTTTATTTAACATTTATGTTTACAGGGAGGGTCATTTCTGGACATATCAATGATAATTGGTCACAATTGATTGAAGACTGCCTAGCACATGAAGTGTATGATGGTTACGAAGATAATGAGGAGAAATTTTTTTTATACAAAGGTGGTGCACAAAGGCGAACTCAACGAGAAAATAAGAAAATCAAAATACCATATGCGTCTTAAATGGTTGAATGACAACTTTGGTATGAAAATCAAAATACCATATGCGGGCTTGCTGCAATGGAGGTGGTGGGGAGGAGGATCTGGGACAGCAGTAGTAAGGCGTGGATGGAGTGGAAAAGGGGAAGATCAATGGCCGCATGGTGAAGTACTCTTTGGCCATGGCTGGAGCCTTAAGCGTTTTGAAAATGAGCACCGAGTGAAGAAAAAATACCCTAGGCGCGAAATCAAAAATGAGACCTGCGAAATGACAGGGTCAGTTATTAAAGGCCCGATCCTAAAGACTATTAGAATCTGTTATTTGTAATAACCGATGCTAATAAGTAGATAATCAGAATCGGTTTTTGTAAAGAACCGATTCTGCTATGGCCAGCACTTTTAAGAGCAGTTGTTAATATTTAACCGATTCTGATTGTCTTTTTTAAGATCAGTTGTTTATAAAGTCCGATTCAGATATAGATCAGTATCGAATTTTGAAAAGTCCGATCCTAATAGGCCGATGCTGATGTGCATTTTTCCACTAGTGAATCAACCAATACACATGAGCATATTGCATGAACTTGTTCGGGTCTGTAATGTTTTCTGATGCGAATTCAAGTTCTGTCCTCATAATGTACTTACAGTTCTTAGAGAATTTGGGACCTCTAGATAAAAACTACAATTGGGGAGGTGTTGTGCTTGCATGCCTGTATCGTGAGTTGTCCCAGGCTTGCAGAATGCCAACAGCTTTAATTAATGGTCCATTACTACTACTCCAGATGTGGTCTTGGATTCGGTATCCTATAAACCAGCCCAGACCTAAAAATGATTTACCATTTGGGGAAAATCATACTAGAGAGACTGCCTTTTGGAGCAAAATGGACTATTCCGCACGAATGGGATGGCAAAAAGTTTAGATTCACTATTCTAGCTATTCTAATCCATCTAAACATGATATTGAATAGGTATTTCGAATATAACCCAAAAATAACTTATTCTCAATCCAATCAAATATACCCTAATTAAAGTGGTGGGTGTACCGGTGGTGATACCGGTACCGGCTTGATAGGTACAAGTTCATCAGGAATGAACTTGTAAAACCTTGCAATAAATCATCATGACCGCCAAATAGATTCTCCATTTTGTCTTTCACCTCATGCACACAGATTCTGCAAATTAAAAAGCATAGAAGCATTAAAGTCTCTATTGGACAAATAGTAATTAAATTTATAAAAATAAAAGTGAGAAGGAACAAAAACATACTTGGAATTTTTGAAATTCATCATAATATCAAGGAATTTTGTATATAATTAAATCCGGTGTTTGGCGAAATGCGTTTTTAACTTTAATCATGTACTCCAGTGCATCGTTCTTGCTTTCCCTCCTGCATTTTTCTCTACTTAATTAGAATGAATCAGTATTGTAAATAACGGTATGCAGTTGTCCGACGGACAGGGTACCGCCAAGCGATTAATCGGCCTAAAACGTTATTTACAAATGAATAAAGCATAAGTATTTCGATGCATCTTTTCCAAAGTCTCAGAATATTATCATAGACCAAGTTAGAATGGATATTAACCAGCATTTCTAAAATAGCTGTTATAGGCTAAATTTGTATCCAATCTTAATAAATAATTCATAATTAGTCAGATTTTGTATTCAGCACTTTAGGAAATAGTCAAACGTAAATACTGATTATTTTTTTTAAATCATCTCAACAGAGAAAATAACAACAAAACAAACAATTATTCATATTCTCTTAAAATTCAAGAGTATCTATACAGATTATAGCGGAACCTCTTAATTATTATTTAAAATTATAATTTGAAAATTGAATATTAACCATACCATTGATAGCTTCTATCAAGCATTTCAAAAAAAAAAAAAAAACCCAATACAATATTTCTGGATTAATATATGTGCTAAATATAATTGCAAATTCAACCCAAAGAACATGAGATAATTCAACTCCAACAAAAAACACAAAAAGAAAAAGTAATACATGCAATCGAAAATTAATTAATGGAAAAAATAAATTAATTACTGATCATGCTGATTAGGGCCCATGACGAGTACACTCTAATCTCAAAGCAAACACCAAAACAAAGTTGAATGCTGTAAAATTGATTGAGATTGAGAGAGAGGAGCTTTAGACGAGAAAAATAGCGAGAGAGAGAAATGAAGAGAGAAGAAGAGAAAAATAAACTGTTGAGGAGAGATGAGAGGTATTTAATATAATCGCATCCTTTGTGGTTATTAAATTTGAATCACCGAATTTGAAACCCACAAAATTAGATTTTGACCACTCTACATCTAAATTTAAAATTTCTCCAATTTAAAAAAGTTACATATTAATATGGGATCGACTAACTATCCCCCGGCTCCTATCCCCCATTCATTCCCGGTCAATAACTGTCTTTCTTGACCGCTAATTAAGAGGGGACCACAAATTTCAGTGCTAGTGCAAGTATTCATATATAATACATCAAGTATTCATATCTAAGATATCAAGTATTTTAAAAAAAAAAAACTGGAAACATCACTCATCCATTTTTTACACGTTTTTAGAGGTGGTTTTTTTTTCTCCGTTCACTCTAACCAATATTTCTGACAATCTGTGAGGAATTTTGCAAATCTAAAACCACGAACGTATTCTACACAATTTTATCTTTCAAATGAGATCCATGATGACATACTTTCGAGTTGTCCATTGCACAAATATTCATACCTTGTCATTCAAGTATTCATATCTCATCGAGCAAGTATTCATCATTCATCATTTTTACTGATTGAAATTTCATTACCACTCAATCATTTTTTACTTGATATCTTAGGTATTAATACTTGTTCGACGAGATATGAATACTTGCACGACGAGATATAAATAATTTTACGAGGTATGAATACTTGCGCGACGGATAACTCAAAAGTACTTCATCATGGATCTCATTTGAAAGAGAAAATTGCGTAGAAGACGTTTGTGATTTTAGATTTGCAAAATTCTTCACAGATTGTTAGAAATATTGGTTAGAGTGAACGGAGAAAAAAAAATCATCTCTAAAAATGTGTAAAAGATGGGTGAGTGATGTGTCCAGTTTTTTTTTTTAAATACTTGATATCTTAGATATGAATACTTGATGTATTATATATGAATACTTATGCGTGTCAGTTGTAAAAAAATTCAAATATAAGCGGTCCCCACGTAATTAATTATTGATAAGCATTTTTTTTTGTCTTTTTGTGCTTGAAGTTGTGGTCCCCTAGATAATTAATAATTGAAGAATGAATGGGGATAGGAGCCGAAGGAAAAAAATATTTATCCTATTAATATAGTATGAAACAGATTTTCAAACAATTGGAAATTTTGGTCTCAGAATATTAGCCAACCAACATTTGAATCCCTTTCTAATTTGGTTGTGCGAATCAAAATAGAAAGCCTTTAATTAATTCCCATATAAGCCTTCTCATATATTTGTGTGGGAATTAATCAATCACCAAATCTTGGAACCGAATTCTCTGCTCACATATGCTTCATGATATCCAATTTTAATCTCGTTAATGAGAATCTTTTTATTAATTAATTAATTGATTGTGAATTGATTAATTTTTTTTTTCAAACAATAACTAATTAATGAGGATCTTTTCTTTCCTCCATCTATTCACATTCCATTTCAGATTTTATTAAAAAAAACAACATTAGTTTATCGTATGTGGGGCTTGAAGATAAAAAAAAAAATCATGAGCAAGATGAAATAAATTGGAATGAAAAATATTTGTCATGATCATCTCTCAGAGTTCATTATTATGAATCTCTTCTGTTCATTTATATTAGATGACATAAATTGAATTGAAAAAAAAAAAATCCAGTCTTTCTAAGTTCAGGATATTTTATTCTTAGATCGCCTACCAACTCAATTCACTGCATGTGTTGTTTAATATTTTATTTCATAAGTATCAATTTTGTACAAAATTTAAATTTACAGAATATACATTTGACAAAAAAAAATCATACAGAGTTCACACTTGAATTTGTGCGTATCATATATTGTTATCCCATGAACTATGATATATCTAGCAATAGCCAATAGATCTTATTATTAAAAAATCAGTGTCCATTGTAAATTATTATTAAACAAATCAATGTCCGTTTTAAATCTGAAATGGAATATGAAGAGATGAAGCAAAGAGGAAAGAAGAAAGAAAAAAAAATCCTCATTTATTAATTAGTTTGAAAAATTTTTTTTAATTCATCCATAATCAATTAATGAAATAAAAAGATCCTCATTAGTGAGATTAAAGATGCATGCCATGTGTCAAGCATAGATTAGCTAAACTCAACAGTGGGCAGAAGATTCGGTTCCCCAAATCTTAATCCACGTTACTCGATACTTCATATATGATCTCATACTGTATCTAATACGTATCGTATCACCGTATCGATATTCGTATCACCGTATGTATATCTCTATTGAGAAGAGTTTAATGAGAAAAATCAAATTTTGCCAACGATTGATAAAAAGTTAAAGAGAAAATAAATAAGATGCAACAAAATATAAAATTGGAACTAGTTTTGGGTCTATCCATGTATCAAATAATAGGTACAATTAATATACAATAGAGAGTTGTTGAATTAGCAAAAGTGCAACTGGATATATACCAAGTATATCCAGTATTGTCTTCACACTAGGGATCGTATAAATTGTTGAGTGGCCAACTTAATACAATGTAATCTCTTGAAAATTTCATGCATGTTTTCAATGCTTTGAAAATGTCAATCAATTTTTTTGGTGCATATATGTAAGGAGCTTTTTAAAAATCCTTTTGAACTACTTTCATATCTCCAGTTACCTCAATTTATTTATGATTTCGGGAAAAAAAAAGAGAGGCTAAGCCCTCCCTTATAAATTGAAAATTTATAATTCTGTCGATTGAATTTAGTCCGAGATTTTTATTTTTACCCAAAGAAATATATATTTTAATAAAATTATCCAAGTTTTTGAAAAATTTAAATTTATACCCAAACCGTAAAAAAAATTTACGGTTTGAATTCCGAATTCAAACCAAAGCCCGACATCTCTCCCTCTCTGTGTCTCCGCCAGAAAAGAAAAAAAAGAGTTCTACCCCCCTGCCCTGCCTCCGGGCCTCCGCCTCTCCGCCCGAAGACCGGCGCCGCCACCCCCTCTCCCCTCCGCTGCCACCCCCGCTGCCACCCCTCCGCTGCCACCCCTCTGCTGCCACCCCTTCCTCCTTCACCGGCAGCCTTCACCGCCTCGCCTCCCTTCTCGCTCATGGTCCTTGCTGCCTCCGTCGCCTCCTCGATTTGAAATTTCGTGTAAGTTTTTGTATTTTGATTAAAATTTGATTAGAGTAGGATTAGAGTCAAGGATTAGGGTTTATGGCACAAATTATTGTTGCGATAATTGGACTTGAATGTTTGAATCGTATCGGGTTGTTGATTTTCCCGAGCAATTGATCGATCGTATTAATATTTATTGTATTTTGATTAAAATTTGATTAGGGTAGGATTAGAGTCAAGGGTTAGGATTATTGGCACAAATTATTGTTGCGAAAGGACTCGTTGATATTGTTAGTTTGAGATAATTGGACTTGAATTTTTGAATCGTATCGGGTTGTTGATTTTCCCGAGCGATTGATCGATCGTATTAAATATTTATTGTAGGTAAGTATTTAAATATTCTTTCTTTATGTATTTTTTTTTCATGTAATGTACTCATTTTTTTCAAAAGAACACACACAATTTAGTGTAAATAATTTAATTCACCCAAAATTAAACAGTTAACAAAACAGATGATAATTAAAAGTTTTAATCACAAACTAAATTGAATTTTACTCCAATAAGTTTTGCAATTTTTTTGCAAATTAAAAAGTTTGAATTAATTAACAATTACCAAAAAATAGTTTTCCAAAAGAAGTTACTGTGAATCGAAAAATTTCATTGTTTGTAAATTCATAAAGAATGTGTAAATAGATGTTCTAGATTTTAACATTTCTATGCTTGATAAAATAATTTAAATGTTTGAGATTTAACCAAATTTTAATTTACTTATATAATGTATTGTACACATTCTTTGAATAGTTTCATTGTTTCTTATTACAAACTTTTAATTATCTTCTGAACCGTGAAACAAAATATGGAGTCTCAAAATCTTGTATTCTTCTAGAAAACAACAATATTAGTATCTATTTGGGAAATAAAAAACAAAAAAATTGTAAAATTTGGTTTTCAACCAGATTATAACATAGAAATCATGTTGAACTGTTTGGATAAACAGTTCGGACTTTGAAAACAAAGATGAGGATGTCAGAGTGATTAACACAAAAACAACATAGCATTTTAATCACACTCATAAAAATTCATGGAAATAAAAATGGAAGAGTTGCATTGTTTTAAATTTATTGCACATGTCATATATTTAGAAATTAGTATAACTTGAGAAAATAATATATTTAAATGAAACTGTATAACTTAAATGTATTGAACTAAAATTTTTTTTGCTGTCCAATTTTTTAGATTAATATTTTGAAAAAATAAATTAGCTCTTTGATAATAAAATTATAGTATGACATAAACAGTAAGAATCACGCAAAAAAAAATATACTTGAGAAATGATTATAGAAAGTATAGATGCTAATATGCATAAATTATTCTTAGAAAAATCATTCTAATAATTATACAATTAACTATTAACGTAGGATGACTAGGGGACGGCATAGGAGACCACCTGCAGCCGACCCGGTTGATGAGCCCATTCCCGCAGACAGCAAGGACCATTTCAGTCCTTTATTATGGATGCCTCACGATGAGCACCGAGTCTCAGAAGCATCTAGAGAGGTACTTGAATTCTTTTTCTTTAAGTTTAAATTGTGTTGTTTTCGTATTTTTAGATTTTCATGTTGTTTACTTTTTCCAACGCAGAGTGAGGCAATTATAACTGCCAGGGGCCGGTATTATGACTTCTAGTACTACTCGCAGATGGAGCCATATTTGCAAAATTTGGGGGTGCAACATTTGGTCGAAATTCTAGAGTCGGAGAGTACGGCCATTAACGCGTCCCTCATTGCAGGACTAGTGGAGCGATGGCGCCCCGAGACGCACACGTTCCACTTACCTTTTGGAGAGATGACAGTGACTCTCCAGGACGTCAGTGCTCTATGGGGTCTGCCTATCCAGGGCGTGCCTGTTGGTGGCATATCTGACCCCACAGATCCAGATGACATCACAATTAATTACATGCTCGCGGAGTTGTTAGGAGCGGAGCCAGATATACGTGGCAATGGGGGGGCCTCCAAGTACTGTATGGACAAGAAGAAGCTGCGAGCTATGTTTGCGAGAGGTCTGGGGATGGATTCCACTCAGCTCGAGATTGAGAGGTACTCATACAAACTATTCATATTACATTTATTTGGTACTCTGTTTCATGCGGAAAAATGAGTTGCTCTGTAATTTCGATATTACAGATACACACGGGGATTCGTGATGGACCTATTTGGTTCTGTCATGTTTGCTGATTCAACTGGTGATACCATCCCGATGATGTATCTAGAGCTGCTGCGAGACCTTCAGCCGTCGAGCTGCATGTACAACTTGGGTGGGGCTGTCCTAGCACATCTTTACTCCAACTTGTGTCACAGTTGCAAGGTGAGTATGTTATTTCCCGAGATTTTTGTATATAAGAAAATAAATAAATAAAATGTTAAAAATAAGAAACTGTTCACCAGAATTTCAAAATAAAGGTATGAAAGTCTAGTTTCCAGATAATATAATTTCTCTATACAAAAATATTACAGATTAGTACAGTTTTAGCGATTAATTGACAGAGGTCAGAATTCAGAAAAGCTGAAATTTCAGTGAGCAGTCCTATAATTTTGATCAGATTCAAAATTCATTTTAGAGAAAAGGGCTACATGGAATTTTGTGTTCTTTATATCAAAATAAAGGTATGGAAGTCTAGTTTTCAGATAATATAATTTCTCTATACAAAAATATTACAGATTAGTATATTTTTAGCAATTAATTGACAGAGGTCAGAATTCAGAAAAGCTGAAATTTCAGTGAGCAGTCCTATAATTTTGATCAGATTCAAAATTCATTTTAGAGAAAAGGGCTACATGGAATTTTGTGTTCTTTATATAAAAATAAAGGTATGGAAGTCTAGTTTTCAGATAATATAATTTCTCTATACAAAAATATTACAGATTAGTACAGTTTTAGCGATTAATTGACAGAGGTCAGAATTATTGGACTGCTCACTGAAATTTCAGCTTCTCTGAATTCTGACCTCTGTCAATTAATCGCTAAAACTGTACCAATCTGTAATATTTTTGTATAGATAAATTATATTATCTGGAAACTAGACTTTCATACCTTTATTTTGATATAAAGAACACAACATTCCATGTAGCCCTTTTCTCTAAAATGAATTTTGAATCTGATCAAAATTATTTTAATTATTTCTGTCTTAATTTAATTTTCTACCTTGTCATGCGCTTGTTGTCTTATTTTAATTATTTAACTAATCCCTGACGGCTAATATTCTTCAAAATACAGCGGAAAACTAAACCAATCTACGGGCCGGTGCTACTACTGCAGCATTGGTCATGGTCACGGCTGCCGGTGGGGGTACCCGAGCCGAACGAGGATCCATGGGGAGCGCCCGAAAGCGGGAATCGACCGGCATTTGGCATGAAATGGTACGGACGTCATTTTTACAAGGACAACCCTCACGGAAAGCCAATAGGTATCAGGTTGGTCCGATCTCAAATTCAGAGTCTGGGTGAGACGCAGGTGAAATGGACTCCGTACCATGAGCTATACACTGAGGGGAGGCTGCCACAGATTGTAGCGGATGATCATCAGATGTGGCTCTACAGGGGTCCGCTGGTGTGCTTCTGGATAGTGGAGCACCACTACCCAGACCGGGTGCTCCGTCAGTTTGATTTTCCTGCTTTCATCCCCGCAGATCCAGACGTCCCGAGATCTGTGATCATGAGTCTACACGGGTAAGTTATGTTCTTTTTAGCATTTTTGTACTTAGCGTTATGTTCTTGGCTTTAAATTGCAACTAACATATGAATTACAGGATAAGGCACAGTAATCACTGGGATAGAGATTGGAGGGAGTATCACTTGGAGCACTATAACAAGGCAGCGAATATGAGTGCCAACTTATGGCAGATGTCAGAGGTTGATGCGATGCAGTTCCAGGGAGATCCCCTATGGAGATATCAGGCTTGGTACCTGCGTGTCGGCATGGCTTCGGTGTATATAGAGGGAGATTACGGCGATTTTCTTTGCTCGATGATCTTCGACGATGATGGTTATACCCCCACTGGCCGAAAAGGTGCTCGCCAGGTAATGCACCTACAAGAACACATTTTTTAACAGTATGAACCTTTTTCGTAGCTATTTTTTTAAACTAACCTTGTTTTATTTTTTTAGCTGCTGGTAGAGCTTAAAGGTGCCGCGCGTTCAATCATTTGTCTTGGAAAACGTGGCTACAGAGCGGTCGGGCATGCGATGTTGCACTTGGTTGCCCCGTGCATTGAGGACCACGGCCACGAGGCAAAGCTGGTCACCATGCTACGAGACGCCGGAGAGAATATTGATTGGCGCGCAGTACAACCGAACGAGCCTGACGCGCCACCTGTTCTGAACAGTGAGATGCCACCGGAGCCCTCAGAGCAGCCAGACTGGGATTATCATCGTTGGGTACTGCGCATGGAAGGTTGGCATGCCTACCGTGACAGTCACGGACGTCCATTTCTTCCCCCGGTATGTGATTCTTTATTTTATTTATTTCTTTATTTTAAGTAAAGATAGTTCAAATTTACTAAAATATTGGTATCCGTGCAGGGTCCTGCATACATGCCGCCACCGCCTGAGCAGCATGAGTCTCCAGAGATCCCGTCTGTGCAGGATGAGAGCTTTTCTTTCAGCCTTGCCGATTTTGCTCCAGCTGATCCGTGGGATACAGCCGCCTCCCCGTCACCGCGTCAGCCGTATCCACCGAGAGCTCACGATTGGGAGGCCTCTGGTAGCGGGACACATCCGGACTATGCGTCCCAGCTTGCGGATTCCTTCTTCCGTACCTCCACCGCCAGCCACCCATGCGGCCGAGGATCCATGGAGTAGAGCAGTCGAGATGAGCCTAGAGGCCGAGCCATACGCTGAGTTTACACCAGCTCTCAGAGCGCAGGACGGAGAACAACAATGGAATGACTGGCAGGGCCGAAATTTCAGTAGGGAAAATAGGGGTATACCACCTCACCGATACACCCCTTCGCAGTACCGTTGATAGAGGGTTATTTTGGTAGTTTTAGTTCAGTTTAGCTATGTTATCCTTTATTATGTTTTAGTTTAGTTCTGCAATTTATTTTTTAGTGTAGTGTACTTTCGTTATGTTTTATTATGATATGGTTGGAGGTATGTTATATATTTTTATCATTTCATGGTATTATTTATTATGTTACACAACAACAACAAAATAACATCCCAAAAAAAAAAATATATAAAACACAAAAAAAACTCAAAACAGAATAAAATTAAGAACAACAATACGATAAGTATAAATACGGTTTTAACATATCAAGGCAACTTTAAAAATCATAAAAATTTGCCGACATGCAGACTTGACTTCGTAGAACAGGACTGTGAAGTTTCATGCAAAATCTCAAAACAGATTGTGAGATATCATCTCTCAAAAATTGCTCGAAATGCTGAAGTTGTGCGTCCGAGCCCTCCTTCAGCATTTCGAGCAATTTTTGTGAGAAGATATCTCGCGATCTGTTTTGAGATTTTGCATGAAACTTCACAGTATTGTTCTACGAAGTCAAGACTGGACGTCGGCAAATTTTCATGATTTTTGAAGTTGCCTTGATATGTTAACCAGAGGTGCAAAGTAGGGCTCGGACGCACAACTTCAGCATTTCGAGCAATTTTTGAGAGATGATATCTCGCGATCTGTTTTGAGATTTTGCATGAAACTTCACAGTATTGTTCTACGAAGTCAAGACTGGACGTCGGCAAATTTTCATGATTTTTGAAGTTGCCTTGATATGTTAACCAGAGGTGCAAATTCTTATTTTTTCTCTTCCTCTCTTTCTCTCTTTTCTCTCTTCCTCTCTTTCTCTCTCTCTTTTGTATTGAAAATTCTTGAGCTTTTTTTTAAGAAAGAAAATTTGTATTTTTTTATATTTATAAAAAAATATGTTACTATATTTTTATAGTATATATTTTAGGATATATTTTATTTGATTTTCTATCAGCAATAATCTTTTTAATAACAAAAAAGGAACTCTCGATTACGATTAAGTGAAAACAATTATTATTTTCTTAATGAAATAAGAATTCAAAATAAAAAGAAAGATTAGAGGAATTAAATGTCTATAGAAAAAAGAGCCAGCCTCAACTTTCAATCAAAAAAATCTATATACAAAAAATCCATATGATGATACAATTTTTTTTTTTTTTAGTATCTTACTTAACTTTAAGTCGATCTTATTTTTTTGATCCAATTCAGTTTTAATTTCTATTTATAAAATGAAATTCTCATAAAAAATAAAAATCAAAGAAAAAAAAGGAGGAATCTTTATGTCTCGTTATCGAGGACCTCGTTTAAAAAAAATACGTCGTCTGCGAGCTTTACCAGGACTAGTTACCCAATTGAAATATAATAAGAATAAAAAAAAACAAAAACACATTCCTCTCTTTCTCTCTCTTTCTAGCTTCTGATGCTTCCTTTTATAGCTAAAAAACGATTTTTTTTAAAAAAATAAAATAAAATAAAAAAAAAAAAAATTCAAACCGTAAAAAAACTTTACGGTTTGAATTCAGAATTCAAACCGTAAAAAAAAATTTACGGTTTAAAATTCAAACCGTAAATTTTTTTTACGGTTTGGGTATAAATTTAAATTTTTCAAAAACTTGGATAATTATATTAAAATATAATTTATTTTGGGTAAAAATAAAAATCTCGGCACTCAGGATCCACAACGCAGATCAGCTTAAATTTTTTTTAAGAAACCCAGAAGGATTACCTCTAGCAAAATCAACGGTACTACGTCTATCAAATATTAAATGAACGGATTAGATTTAGTGTACTATTAATAGTGATAAATAAAAAAAATTGAAACTCTCAATTCATGACACTAAGAGCATCTACATCCCTGAAACTATTAGATTTTCTAAATAATTGTTAACTGTTTTTTAGAAATTAAGCCTCTCTTAATTTGTAAACCTCCACATTCCTGAAACTAAAATTAGAGTTTCCTAATTGATACGTCACAGCTTATAAAATTTCTTATTAAGATATATCTGCAAGAGAAAAGAATTTCAGCGAATCGTTTCGCCACCTCACAGTTTATAAACGATTTCTTATTAAGAAATTATTGAGCAAAGTTACTAAATAAGAAATTCATCTACATCTCTGAAACTGGTTTAACAACTGCCACATCAGATTAGAAACTCTAAGAGTTTTAGGGATGTAGATGCTCTAAGAGTTTTCACAAATTTCTTTGTTGCTCTTAAAAGACTAAAAACTCTCATAATTGAAATTTAATCTAACAGATAATTCATGAAATTCCACGTTATATCAGAAGATGTGGTGCTGGAATACGTCCATTGTGTCGAGGCGCAAACTCCTCAATTCATTGTTTGACTGCAATCTTGCATCATGTCTGTTTAGGTTGCAACACTTGGTAATACTATATAGAATTCAGATCAGTTGAAATCTGAGATCCATGAACGGTAATCCTGAAATTTTTTTAATTCAAGATTCAGCCGTCCAACTTTTTCTGTGCACGCATATCAAAACAGCTGGTTTTTCTGTGTACGCATCTCGAAACAATTCAATGGCTGGATTCGAAATTTTAGGAATTTCAAAGTTACTGTTGATAATCTCGGATTTCAGCAGATTTGGATCCCACTTTGTATGGATTTCAGGAATAAAATGTATTATTTTTTTAGTTGGGGGTAAAATATATTATGCCTCTCACTATTTCGAACCAGTTGAGTCAAATGGAATTTTAATATATCTATAGTTTTAGTCAGTAGTATTTTCCTTAAATGTCTTACTGGTTAAAAGGAATTTTTTGTCTTACTCTTTTGCGTTACAATATGAAATAACTGTGTGCACTTTACTTATTTTATGGCATATGTTTTATTATTCAAAAATGTTTCTTAAAAATAAAATACTTCTAACGTACCACTAACGTTTATGGTACATACAATTCTTATGGTATATGTATTTAAAAATATTATTTAAATTAAAAAATAAAATTGTAGATAAGTATTTGTATTACATTTGGAGTCGATCTGTTCAAGAGCCCAATCAAACTACATTAGTTTAAGAGTTTAAGTTTAAATTATGTAAATCAAATATATTCTCTTTTAATTTAGAAGAGAAATAGGAAAACAGTACATGAAACGCCAGATTAGGATAATTTATAAATTATATTACGGATAAGAATATAGATTATTTAACATGGCTAATTAAGGAGTTTAAAAATTTGCCTCCCTGCATAATTATTGTAGATAATCAAATATAATTAGGACTGTAAACGGATATGGATATCCGCTTCGAATCCGTTTATAATTTGAATTTGAATTTAAACGCATATGGATATCCCGGATACGGATCTAGATAATTATCAAATACTCAGAGGAGATACGGATCCGGATTCGGATAGTAATACTTAAACGGAGCGGATATCCGGACCCATCCGGAACCCAATAAATACGGATCCCTACTATTGACCCATCCGGAACCCAGTAAGTGTCATTCAGACCCGCTAGTATAAAATAAATTATTTTGCCTTCAAGAAAATTCGAACCCATGTGCTAGGGAGTGAGGGTCTAAGCAACCAAGTTACAAACCACTATACCATACTATTTTTTGCTACCACTTCTTTATTTTGTTTATATATTATATCAATGGAATAGCTTATATTTCCCATCTTTCCAACATCAATCTCTCCATCAACTTACAATTATTCATTTATTTTCATATTTAAATTTTATTAATTATTATTTATATCTTAAAATTCATATAACTCAATTATCTGACAATTATTCATTTTGTATCTGTATTTGAATCCGTATTCGTAGATTATCCGCTTCATATCCATATTAGTTTAGGGTGGATTTGGTTTTACATTTTGACATCTGTTTATTATCTGTATCCGTATTTGTATCCGTTCTTTAAAATGTGGATATGGATATGGTTTTACCACTATTCGCTCCATATCTGCTCAATATTCATCTCTAGTTGGAGAGCTTCTAAGTTTGATGAATAACAACAGCAACAGCAACAGCAACAACATAGTGAGGCTATAATAGAACCACAAACTTAGTGAAGTAGCACAAGTTCTTGTCTTTCTATAGAGAGATGCATGTTGAATTCTTGAGAATAACATCTAAAAAATGCAGGAGGGAGGGGAGGGGGTACTAGAGCCCTCTAATAAAAACAGAGTGAGGCCATGGTATTTTGCAAAGTGCAAAATGGTTTGTGCTATGGATTCAATATCTCGTTTAATATATATGAACCGTCCAAAATGATCTCCATATAAAAATGTATTTGGAGACCAATTTTACATTTTTTTTTTAATTTACAGTTTTTTAGATAGATAGAAAATCACCCGGTCTAAATATTTTGAACGATCTAAAAATTGTAATATTCTACTTGTTATAAATTAGTAAAAAAAAAATTAAAAATATAAAATTTAGTCTTCAAGTACATTTTCATATGTAGATCATGTTCACCAATTTGAATTAACTATCTAGATTTTGAAACGAAGATATGGATTTATAGCCTGAATCAATCCACACTCTTCAAAGTACCATAGTCTCACTCATAATATTAATATAACAACACAACAACGCTGATAATAATAATAATAATAATAGAGGAGGGTTCAAATGCCTTTATTTTTTGTGCCTCCATTTTTAAAAACTTTAATAACTCAAAATTTAAAACTTAAAAGTCAAAATAAAATCGTTGGATATAATCTACATCATTTTATCTATGTGCTCACAAAAAATTATCACATTTTGATTTTGTTTTTATGTGAATCAATAAGTTGAAAAATCAACGTCTAGAAATTATCCACATTAGTACGTTTTTTACAAGCTCTTGATAACAACCAAAATAAAATTTAAATGTCATATTTTTTTACACTTGCATAGATAAAATGATGTAGATCATATCTAACGGTTTTATTTTGACTTTTAACTTTTAAAATTTGAGTTATTAAAGTTATTAAAAATAGAGGCATGAAAAATAGAGGCATTTGAATCCTACTCATATTATAATAATAATAATAATAATACAGAACGACTCAAACCCGGCCATAATGAGTCAATTGAATTCTTCCAGACATACTTAATTGATCAGAGTTCACAAAAACCTACGTGATAAATGACACAACAAATCATAATTTGTCTATCGCATACGCATTTTTCTCCGGTAGAAAAAGTTCACGTTTCTTTATCCATGTCTTGAATTGATAATTATTTTCTGTTTAGTAAAGGCGCTCAAGGAAAGGAAATCAATATGCTAACCATTGTATTGACAGCGATATTTTGCTATTTCCACATATCTACCGCCCTAGGTCCCAAGGATGGCACGCCTCTGCTTCTCTCATCATTATTTCTCTCTCCACTTTAATATCTTTTTTACTATTATAGTCCCTGTTTAGTCAGATAAATTTTATCTGATTGTTTTTTTTTTTATTACTTTTCTCTGGTATTTGCTATCTCAACTAAATTCGGCACGCTACATTAAGCTTTCAAGGAAATAAAATCTAACGGTATCTATCTACTAAATTTCGATACAATTTAGTTTTTGTTATTATTTCTTTAGAGGGCGGTAAATTTTTTGTTATTATTTTCAAATTAGTAACTTCACTTTCGTAAGTCATTGATTAACTTCTCAATTTATTTCAATCGTGCCAGTCTATTACTTTTTTTTTTTAAACTAATGCAAATTGATGAAGTGTATTCTGATGTCATCACACACTTAATATTTGGTTGGACTGACCTGACTAGAAAAAAAATGAAAATTTAGCTTCTTGTGGGTGATAAATTAAAACTTAATTTCCAATTTTGTTTAAAATATTTATATTTGATGACCATTGAGGGAACTTTCCCCTTTTTCTAGACTTGAAAAACAAGATTTTAATATTGATAAAATATAAATTACAGTGTTACTTCAGAATATTGATAAAATAGATATGATTTATTGAGTGATGTTACGATGCTTTGGGAAGTAAATAGGGTGTTTTACTTCCCCCTCATATCTCTATTTTCAAAGTTCAAACAGTTGATCCGAATTTCTCAACATGATCTTTATATTGATATGTGCTTGGAGACCAAATTTTACATTTTTTGGAAATTTTTAACTATTTTTTTTAGAATTTTTGAAAATCAGTGTTTTTATGAATTTTTTTCTTATTTTTTATTTAATGAAAAGCTGTGATTTTCAAATATTCTAAAAAAATAATAAGAAATTTCTAAAAAATGTAAAATTTGGTTTTCAAGCACATATCAATATGAAGATCATGTTGAGAAGTTCAGATCGACTGTTTGAAATTTAAAAATAGAGATATGAGCGGAAAGTAAAACACTCGCTTTACTTCCCAAAGTATGATAGCCTATCTCATGATTTATTAGCTTTAAATTAGATGGTCCAAACAATAAATTACGTTCCTATGTTAATTATGAGGAAAAAAACTAAAGGTTTAAATAGCGTTTATTGCGTCATAGCGGAACGGTTAAAAAAACAGCGCTATGCCCATATAACGCCGATAGCACCATAGCTTTTATGGTCTGAAAACACTATAGCGCCGCTAAGCGTGCTATTTAGAACCCTGAAAAAAAACCCATGGTTAAGCCTACATTCGTAAATACATGTACTTAGAGAATAAAATTAGTCATGTTCTTATCAGTTCTGTCACGTCACGTGTGTCGATCATGTGACGTGACTCACATGTTGTGTGATGTAATTCAGTATTTTAGTCACGTCACGTCATCAACTTTTCAGCATTATTTATTAATTATAATTTATTTTTGAGAATTGTCTTAATTTTAGTATAATTTGTTATTTTGTTTCTATGAACTAAATTAACAATTGAAAATAATAATGGCGCATATATAGTCCATCCCAACTCGCCCTTGGTTCTCATTAAATGGCGCACAGCCATTGCATGATAGTAGTGTCATTGATTAAAATCTCAACCGGTTTGTTCTTATTGAAAAAAAATTCATGTTCCTTTCTTTTCAAATCGCCCACTACTATATTATATGTCAACTTGACCAAATACTTCTTATATTATAAATGGAAAGAAATTAGGATTGACATCCACGTGTAACGGCGCATGATATAAATAACCTACATTTTTATTTATTTCTTTACATCTCAATCGACAACTCTTTGATAGCCGTGTTTTGAAAGAATACTACTATTCTACTTTACGGCCAATTATTTATCCGTATTGTTAACCATAACTTTCTTTGAACAGTAAACAATAGGTTAGCTTCAAGAATTGACTTTGATATATATATTCTAAGTGATCGAGACAATATATATGCATGAAAGGTCGCAAGTAGAGCGGAAAAAACGTGAAACTATGACTTTTGCTGCTATATGATCCTAACTTGATGCCAATTTCTGATCTGCTTCTTGAAGGAAAAGAGGCTTTCTTACTTTTGCCCGAGTAGTAAGTTGGGAAATCTTAACTTGATGCCGACAAAACAAACCTCTTCTTGCCTGCCGATAGAGAGGGAAAAACGTGCCGTGCCGTGACTAACACGCTGTGATTTTGGTCACGTGCCGTGCCGTGCCGTGCCGTGACCAAGTAAATTTTTCACGTGCCGTGCCGTGACAAAAATTACGAGGGGTGGTCACGGTACGCGAATGGTCACGGCACGCGAGTCACGGCATGCGAGTCACGCCGTGACTAGCGTGCCGTGACTAAGTCGTGCCGTGACCAAACGTGCCGTGACCAAACGCACGTTAGTCAAGTTTGATCGCATTTAACGTTTAAAAAAAATATATGAAACGATTCTTTAAAATTCAAATGTTTTAATTGAAATTTAAATGTAAATATTTTAATTAAAATAAAATTATACCTTATAGGAAGGTATGTTAGTGTATTGCTTTGCTACTGCCGTGACTGGCGTGTCTTCCGTTCCGTGACTCGCGTATCCCGTGCTGTGCTGTTTCCGTGTTCCGTGCCGTGCCGTGACCAAGACAATTTTTGTGTTGTGCCGTGCCGTGTCTTCTTTGCCAACAATTGGTCACGGCACGCGAATGGTCACGACACGTGACCGACACGCGTGCCGTGCCGTTCTGTGATGGAGCCGGCTCCGGCGTGCCATTTTTCCCACTCTACCTGCCGACATGTTCGTTGTACTTCTCTATTTTTTTACTATTGTTTTAATAGGTATAAAATTACTTTATCGGATGGTTGAGAATCTTCTTAAAAAAAGTAATTTTGTATCTATTTAAAAAAATAATAAAAAATGCTAAAAAAATATAAAATTTGGTATCCAAGCATATTTTATTATGAATATCATGTTGAGCTGTTCAGATCGACTGTTCAAATGGAGATAAAGAATGTAGAGTATATTGAAGTACAAAAATTATGGTGCATTTGAACCCTCCTCATACTAGTAATATGAGTAGAACTAGGGTGTTCCTAAGCTCACCAAGCATTTCGTGAGCTCGACTCTAAAACCTATCGAATTAACTTCAAACGACATTTTCAAACTGTTAGATGTTCAATATATATTAAAATGTGCTTGGAGACCAAATTTTACATTTTTTTGGAATTTACTATTTATTAAGATGGTTTGAAAATCGCTGTTTTTATTAAAATTCTGCACCATTGAAAAACAGTGATTTTCAAACCATCTTAATAAATAGTAAAAAAATTCCAAAAAATGTAAAATTTGGTCTCCAGGGACATTTTAATATAGATTGAACATCTAACGATTTGAAAATATCGTTTGAAGTCAATTCGATAGGTTTTAGAGTCGAGCTCACGGAAGGACTTGGTGAGTTTAGGAACACCCTAGTTCTACTCGAGATAGTTGACCTCTTTGCAAACATTGAATTTTCTCGCATTTGAATTGCCTTTCTAAATATTATAACCGCCAGACTTAAGTGCAAACAATTTTTAAAATCATACGAAGTTATCTCAAACTACAAAAATCGGATTTAAGTAAATTTTGTTCCAAAGTATTTGTCCTGCTCATGATATGCTTCTTAATCAAGAAAACTGAAAATTTTCAAAAATTTGGCGAATTTATTACAGCATAATTGTTTGTTTTGTGTGCCGAAATTTTTAAATATACCATTCACCAAAAAATTATAAACCAAATAACTATCATTTTCTGAAAATTTCAGATTTGACACATCCACAACCTCAGGTTGCGGACACATTTTTGGTGTCTACAACCTCAGATGGCGGACAATCGAAAATCTAAAAAATTCCTAATTCAACAATTCCCAATTCAATGCGGAATTTAATAGATTTGTTTATTAATTTTCAAAAATAGAGAATAATTTATAATTTGAATATACTAAAAGGAACATACAAAATTGATAAACATCTTATAATTTAGATGTACTAGAAGTGTTACGAAATATTTTTCAGACAAGATTTTTTGCGGTTGTAAAAAAATTAAACTATTTCTTGGTGTTACTGAGAAAAAGTAAAAATGTTTTGGATCTGAGTTATTGACCCCGGCTCAAAAATCACTTCTGGTTATATAAAAAAATTATCGTGATTCTTATAGTACATTCAAATTTTAAGATACTCCATCAATTTTAAGAGAAGGGTTCAAATGCCTCCATTTTCTGTGCCTCCATCATGCCTCCATTTTTTAAAACTTTAATAACTCAAAATTTAATACTTAAAAGTCAAAATAAAACCGTTGGATATGATCTACATCATTTTATCTATGCATGTGTAAAAAATTGTGACATTTCAACTTTGTTTTGGTTGTCATCAAAAGCTTATAAAAACATACTAGTGTTGATAATTTCTAGACGTTGATTTTTCAACTAATTGATTCACATAAAAACAAAACCGAAATGTGATAATTTTGTATGACCACATAGAAACAATAACATAGATCACATCTAACGGTTTTATTTTAACATTTATGATTTAAATTTTGAGTTATTAACGTTTTTAAAATAGAGATATGGTGGAGGCATAAAAAATAGAGAAATTTGAACCCTCCTCTTATTTTAATATATTTCTAAAATCATTTAGAGAGATGAGTGGTATATTTAAAAATTTTGGTTTTGTGTGGTTGCCACAGCTCTACGTGGAGCCCCGGATTTTCTCAAATAAGATGCGCACGTTTTATAATTGATAAATTTTATGTAAATAAGATTTCAAAATTAGATAGTAAGACGCAACTCATTGCATAATGAATTATAGAAGAGAATATTGTATACCTTTGATGAAAATGACATAGCACGAAATGATGGGTCGATCGATATGTGGGTGCCCTAAAAATTAAAGGGATATATAATTGGACTTTTGTGAATTAAAACGTTTATTATTGAATATATATTCAAAATTAAAATTATTTTATATAATATGACTTCTATATTTCAAGCGTTTTTTTATGAGATTCCACTGTCTTAATTTTAAATCAGTTATTTTTTGTTATTTTTTAAGGTTTGAAATTACTATTATTTAATATTAGTTCCATACATATTATTTGTTTAAATTTATTACATGTTGATCTTACTTAAAAAAAAAACATTTTCTTTTTAAAATAGATGCTTCTCTTCTTAGGCTGTCAAGGATATATGAAAACTCAAGAAAGATGAAGCAGGAGTAAAATAGTAATTTAAAATTTATTCACATATTACCATGGATTAATTTATTTTAGCAACTATTAACAGGTTAATTCCAGTGATGAGAAATATGAGATATTTTGAATTTTGAATTTTGAATTTTGATGGATATGTATTTAGTAATAATATTTGGTGACATATTTTAATAACATTTTTTTATAGAAGTGGAAAAGGCACTAATTTCATTTAGAAAAATCAACAGAGTCTAAGTTGGATATCCAACAACCTGAAATTTTTATCTGAATTTGGGATTTTTTGGCAAATTATTTTTACCTACTTGAATTTGTTGGTGAATTGTTTGTTTTTGTAGTCATTTATGCATATCATTTATTCAAACAAATTTCATATTTAACTCTATAAGCATTTCAACTATAAATTAACAAATTAAAAAATTTACAATTAAAAAATAAAAAACTTATTAAAATCCGAAATGGTCGAATCTCTCCCTTTTCTTCCTCTTCTTCTTTCTTTTATTTCTTTTTTCTCTCTTTTTCTCACTTCTTTTTCTCTCTTCTCTTCTACCGAGATCCAGATTTTATAAAATAAAATCCTCTTTCCGGAAAATAATTTTCCGAAACCGCATATTTGAAGAATTATTCTGCGGAAATGATTACCTGGAATCAGAGAATTATATATTCACCGGATAGAAGGCCTGGATCCGGAGAATAATTCTCCGGTTTGAACAGATTTTGAAATCCTCAACAAAAAAAGTGCAAATTGATAATTTTTTTTTAATTTTTTAAATATTAATAAAAATTTCGGTCAAACAACCGGTGCCATTTACAAAAAAAAAAGAAAAAAAAAAAAAAGTAAGCAATAAAGCTTACTTATATCCTGTGCTTAGAGAGTACCTATTACAAACAAAAGACGTGAATACACCGGTTCTAGACAGAAGTAAAAACAATTCACAAAATTTTAACACAAAATTCAGAAGTAAAAACAATACACCGGACACGCATTGGCACGACACTTTTATAATTCACCACGTAGTACTTTCTTTCTAAAAAAGATCAATATTTGATATTATTTATATGCATTATAAAAATAAATTATTTTTAAATAATATTCGTAGACCTCGGTCAGCATATTGCATCGTGATTTCGTTACATAGTTTATTTGATGTGTTTGGTGTGGTGGATTATGTAACAGTTTAATTATTTGAGGTGTTTGGTGGATTATGTAAAATTCTAACATCAAGGGATAGAGCCGTAGAGGGTGGAGCAAAAAGATCCGGATAAACAACTTTAGGTAATTGAATATTAACTGAATCTTGACTAACGCAGAAAAAGGAGGCCGTCTTGTCAAGAACTGATGTGGCACTGAGTCTGCATTGTTTCCAATTGACAGGGTAGCTTGTCTGCATTTTTTTTTTTTTTTTTTTTAATTGTTGAAACGCCCGTAGGCCGGTTACAGGTGCTGCTTTGAAAAAAAAGCAGAGAATTACATATGGTTGAAAGTAGCTTGTCTGCATTAATTATCCGCTCTTTAGTATTTTACGTGCGGAGTACGGGTGGCAAAAAAGTTCGTACATCGTGGCTCGATAGTCACTTATTCGCTCGCTAACAGTTTGCTTGTTACTGGACCGAACTGTTAACATGTCAGCTTTTCACTAGCTTGGTCCAGAATTAACGAGTTCAAGCTGTGGTTTAGCTTGCTCGTTAGTTCGGTTAGGCATCAATTTGTGAATTTGTATGAATTTGTATGTATTTTATACTGTCTAGTTCGGTCCAGCTCGGTTAAAACAAGATTAAGCTAGACCCAGCGAGCCAACTCGGGCTGGATCGTCAAGATTTCAAGATGAGGTTTTAGCTCGGATACCCTAAATCCAACTCGCTCGGTAAGAACTTGATTTAAAATTAACAAGCTGAGCTAGAACCCAGCTCGCTACGTGCGCAGAGTCAGAACCACATATATTTAGTTATACAATATAATTCATTATGTGGCTCTCTACGCGACTACGCCCAATCAAGCTCAGTACATGCATGGTGCCACTTATTAGACATAATTTATTAGAGAAAATTAATGAAAAAACAGGTACTTACATAGCAACGCAGATCAACACGACGACACGTGGACACCACTTGCAATTCATTTTTGGAGACCATGACAAACACAAAGAAGCACTTTTTATTACTTAAACAAAAAGTTCTGTCGTTTGATTCCCGTGATCATCTATTAAAAACATGCGCATGGAAGTGGAACACATAATATGTCACGGGTCAACTTAGGTAACAGTCCATTCATTCCTGTGCATATCAAGCGGCACTGTGCACTGTTTACCAGACAACACGTGAGACGTGACAGGGTTTGACAAGTTGCCAGTTCGGCCGTATCAGAGAAAAATTATCAAGGAACCGGAACGTCCTTGGATATAGGTCGCCACGTGTCAATGTATGTATGGATACACGCATACAGCACTGTTCTGACGTCTGACAGGTCTGATTTTTTCTTTTGTTTTATTTCATATTTTCTGTTATTTTAAACTTCAGAAATCATAATTTTGGATAGTTTTCTTGTTTTTCTTCGTTACATTTCATGTATTTTTATCATTTCCAAATTTCTAGCATCTTAAGAATTATATCATAGATAGTAGCGTATACATAAGCAAGGCCGCACCAAGGATTTCTATCAAGGAGGGGGCAGGGAAAGAACAAATCCATTTTAGGAGAAGCAAATGTGAAAATTTTTGAAATTTTTTCATTAAAATTCAAAATATTTGAAATCCAGAGGGACCCAGCATAGTTTTTTGTCATTAGCACAAATAGCGATGTTGTTGGGTCATAGCGAGCCAAGGGGACCCAAGAGAGCCTTGGTGCTCATAATAGATTTGTGTCTGATTTATTCAATTTTAAACACAACAAGAGCGGGGCGGACCGGGTGAAGGAGGGGACGGAGCGGGGCGGAGGAGCCGACTAAAGTTGACAACTCTCAAAACTCTGTTGCCTCTGAATCGCCTTATTTGCTTTAAGCAGAGGTTACGGGGACCGCTACCTCTCTGATCTCATTGCGGACATAATATTATTATCTATGACGTCCAGCCGTGGTCCATTAAAATTCCATTTGGTCTTTGATTTTGATCACCTTTTATTGGGCCATAATGGGGCCGGAGATGGTTTTAAGCCCAATAGGGAGTTTTACCTACACTTAGGCCCCGTTTTCAAGAATTCAAGAATTCAAGAAAATGAAGTAACACTTGGGTCCCGTTTTCTTTCATAGTTTTGAATGGTTTTAGAAAATTATCATTTATAAAAGGGGAAATCTTGTTTATAAAAAAATATAAAATCTAAATAGTATGAATCCATGCATGGTTTCACATAAAAAACTGTTTTATACAAATTCATCATCATAGTAGCTTTTATTATGTAGTTATATTTAATATGTTAGAAACTAATAATAGAGATTACGATAAAAAAAACTTATTGTGTTATAAATATTAAATTATAGAGTGCATCTAATTCTTTCCATTAATTTCCATGAATTAATTAACTAGAATCAATTTTATTTTATACTTTTAATTTATAAGACAATTCTTAAACAAAATTATTACTAGTAAATACAAAAAAAAATAGTAAAAAGGTTAATGAAATGTAATTTCCAGTTAGAAAATGAAAAAAAAAATATGGAAAATTGTTTTCTTTTAACTTTTTGCAGCAAATGTAAAGCCCCAGCGAACAGGCAATCACATTTCATGAAAACCATAAAACTAACACCTTGTTTGGATGGAGAGTAGAGGAAGGAAGGGGAGGTGAATAATAAAAAGGAATGGAATGGAATAGAAACAAAGATTAACATATTTAACTTGTTTGTGTTTGGATGATTAATGAGAGAAAATAAATTTAAGTTTTCTTTCCGTCTAATTTCTTGTTTGGTTAATTAAAATTTAGAAAGTTAATGAGAAATTTGGTGGTTGTTGTAAGTTTGTGATAAAAAACTTGTATGAGAATTATATAGGTAAGATATAGAGTTAGACATTTGTGTTTTTTGTTCTAAAAATATTTGCAACAAAATTTATTTCCATCTGTTACACCTTAAATCAGGAGAAAAAACCGATTCTATTAATTATAATGATACAAGATTAAACTTTTCACCTCCTGTATCCTTCACCCCGACATAATTTTGTCAACCAAACACAATTCGACGGAAAGTTTTCTTTTCTTTCCATTCCCTCCCTTCCTCTACTCTCCCCTCCCTTCCTCTACTCTCCATCCAAACAAGGTGTAAATAAAAAAAACACAGAACCAAACATGCCCTTAGTTAACAGACTATACTATATTTGGTTCAGAGCAAGTTATTTACATTATTACGATGAAGAGGTAGACATGTTGCGACATCATTACCTGAGAGTTGAGGAGTAATCTGTTTAGAGAATCTGCCTCCAGGATAATCATCATTGGTGACAGAGGATTACTTTGCCATAAGCCTCTCTTGTGAGAGAAGAACTTGATTTGTGTGTCATTTATCTTTATCGTAGAGGAAGAGTTCAAGATCTCTGCTGTCCAATTTGGTGGGAATCCCCATTCAAGTTTTAATCGTTAGATTTATTAAAAAGCACTAGTTCATCGAATCAAAAGTCTTTTTCGAAATCCACCTTATATAGTACCGCTAGTAGCTTTCTCTTTGTGAAGAATGTTATGAATTCTCTTGTTGAAAGGAAAGAATCCATTAATGATCTGCCTTTGGCGAAATCCTGACTGATTTGGCGCCACCAATTTAGGAAGATGTATTTGTAGCATGTTTGCCATTAGCTTTGGAATTAGCGTCACTAAGGCTTTATTTAGGTGATGCATCCGACACTTCCCCCTCCGTAACTGGTTCATCCAGGACATGTGAACAAATATTAAGGCAATTAGATTTTTTTTAATTTTTGACGGTCAGGATTATGAAATATATAATAGCACTTATTCTAAAGAAAAATATGGATTTTGCCAATATTTGATTAATAAAATGTAGATACAAAGCTTGTGTCTAATGTTTACAAAAATACAATGCGATCAAAACAGATTTGAGATAAGAAAAAAAAAACAAAATAGGGAGAATTTCATATATATATATATATATAGAGTAGGGCTATTGTACTTCGCGAAGTAAAACTTCGTTTTACTTCACGCTCATACACCCATTTCCAAAATTCAAATCGTCGATCCGACCGTTCAAGTTGTTCTCCATATTGAAATGTGCTTGGAGACCAAATTTTACATTTTTTGGAATTTTTTTACTATTTATTAAGCCACTTTGAAAATCGCTGATCCATTGTGAATAGTAAAAAATTCTGGACCAATGGATCAGCGACTTTCAAAGTGGCTTAATAAATAGTAAAAAAATTCCAAAAAATGTAAAATTTGGTCTCCAAGCACATTTCAATATGGAGAACAACTTGAACGGTCGGATCGACGATTTGGATTTTGGAAATGGGTGTATGAGCGTGAAGTAAAATATTGGTTTTACTTCATGAAGCACAATAGCAAAATTCTATATATATATATATAGAGTCTGACTTAGCTACTCCATGGAGTAAAACGACTTTGTACTCCACGCCATATCTTCATTTTCAAAGTTCAAATAGTCGATTCGAACCTTCCAACATGTTCTTCATATTGAAATGTACATGGAGACCAAATTTTACATTTTTTGGAATTTTTTTACTATTTATTAAGCCACTTTGAAAATCTGAAAATCCGGATGAACAGTAAAAAACAGTAAAAATTTCTGGACCGCCGGATCAGTGATTTTCAAAGTGGCTTAATAAATAGTAAAAAAATTCCAAAAATGTAAAATTTGGTCTCCAAGCACATATCAATATGGAGAACAACTTGAGCCGTTCGGATCGGTCGTTTGGATTTTCAAAATGGAAATAATGAGGCGTGGAGCACCAAGTCGTTTTACACCATGGCTTAGCTAAGCCCAGCACTATATATACATATATATATCACTTAAAAACTGTAAAATACGTATTTACCATCAAAATTTCTGTAATTATATATTTACCATCTAAAAATATAATAACTCACATATTTATCCAATATAACTTTAGTATATATCAAATATAATCAAAACTCATATTAAATATATTTAATATTCTTAAAACTATAATTAATTAAGGATTTACTTAGCACCCTCTCTTTCTCTCCATAGACCCGTTCTCCTTTATACCCAATATAAGATTAAAAAAACAAGCTGGTGCTTGCCTAAATAACCCTACATGACAACAGCTCTTCTTGAGCATATAACCGATGCACCGGAAATCATCAGGAATGAAAGGACCCTTTGAGTTCCCACAAGCTAAAAGACCCACACTATTTTTAACTGAGCCAGTAACATAACGCATATTTTCAAACTCAATTACTACTTTGATAATGGGTTGTCATATCAGCGTCGACTTCATTACGAGTTGTTCTGAGTTTCAGTGGAAAAAATGGAGTGATTACTTTGTTTTTAGATGATCAAGCTGGAGCTGGAATTCTAATCTCCGAGTTTGTTGCTCCTTACTCTCTGAGTTTCAACGAGAGAGACGAGATGAGGAGAGATTTTCAACATAAAGAGGCAAGTTACGTCAAAAAAGATAGGAGAGAAATCTATGTGCAGAAGAGGAAGAGGCATAGAAGGAGAAGAGACTAAATAACTTATTAATTATATTTTATATAATATTGAACTTAATTGATCTCATTTTTTTTAATTGGATAAATATGCAAATTATTAGATATTTAGATGGTAAATATGTAATTTCACAGTTTCTGAGTGATGTATATGAAATTCTCCCAACAAAATAAACAGAAATAGAAACCAATAGAAGAGTAAACATAAAAATATAAAAAAATTGGAAAACTCCAAACAAACAACTGAGAGAGTTGTAGCTTCTAGCAATTTTTTAATTTATTGGACTACTCAATTAAAAATATATTGAATTGTTGAGCTATTTATTTAATTTATTGGACTACCTAAAATATATTAGTTGCCCTACTCTGGAATGACTCTGGAATGAGCTGCATCTGCCCCTAACCAATACCACTCCGGTATGGTTTGTTGTGTGTCTCAGTGCACCGTCCTTGAGCTGGTACTGACTGCTCTGACTTTACCAGTCTGGTACGGAGTTTTGAGTGTCTGAACGCCTATTTATAATAGCACTTTAAAATTTATAATAACATTTTAATGAACGAAACACGTTATGTACTCTTTTAGTACGTTGTCGGCTCCTGATATCGCTGCTGCAAAGCATATTTCCTTCAATCCACACAATATTGATACAATATGTTGGAAATTAACTGAAAATCCTCAATATTAGTCTAAATTCCTTTAGAAATATTTCACCACTCGTCTTCAAATCCAACCTAAGGTAGTTAATTTTTCACAAAAAAAAAAGAATGCAATACTCGAGTCAAGTATAAGAGTAGAACTAGGGTGTGATGTGCTCACCAAGCTCTTTGGTGAGCATAACTCCATAATTTATTACTAGTATCGTGCCCGTGCGTTGCAACGGGAATGTTATAAGATTGAATAGAATATGAAGAGACTTTTTTTTATTGACATTTCATCCAGAATTAAGAAAAAATATATAAATGAAAATAAAAAACACAAATGACAAAAAAAACGGAGACATAAATAATAAATAACAGTAAAAAAACAACAACAAATGAAAAAAATGGATCAAATATAACTTGAAAAATATCTTGAAGTATCATTGCTACTGTGAAGTAGATCGTTTTAGTACAAAGTCAAGCGGTCAAAATTGATGAAAAGTGAACGCATTAAAATAACTTCTAAAACTTCATTTTGGATCATTCATTTTTCATCAATTTTAACCACTTGACTTTAGACTAAATGAAATCAAAAAATTCAAAATTTTGTATGTACGCGCATCACTTGTGAAGTAGATCGGTTTCAACGGTTTAGATTCATCTCGTTTGAAGTGAATTCGATAGATTATGGAGTTATGTTCACCAAAGAATTTGGTGAGCACATCACACCCTAGTTCTACTCCAAGTATAAATATAATATATTTACTTCTCACTATTGTATATACTTTCAAATCTAGGAGTCACCAATTAATTATTAGTTTTCCTAATAAACTATGATTTTCGGAGAAAAGCAAATGGAGCTGTTTCGAAGAAATAAATGTTGAATTTCAATTGGGAAAAAGGTATTTTGTTAATCTTTGTTTGATATGCAAGTGATCACTTCCAATACGAGGCCCACAGAAACATGCTTGGGATATGGACAAGTGATATGCAAGGGAAATAAATCTGCTGCGATCCTCTGGGATCGCAGGGTCCTTGCGATTTCAATCCCAACCGTTAACATATTTCGAGATTCGTGTACAAAAACTGACTTCTCAAAAGAATTTTGGATTTCATCGTTTGAATAGTTGAGATTAAAATCGCAGGACCCTGTGATCCCTTAGAATTGCAGCAGATTTGTTTCCGATATGCAAGTCCTTTATTATTAATCTAGCAGTCACAGATCATTAAAATAATTTGCCAACGTCCTTGCCTTCCTATATGATAATTAACTATGTTAATTGTATTTTGGAAATTTATTATTCTTTAATTTAGAGCACGTTATTGCACAATGATAGGTACTTATATATAAATCATGGTATATTCTCTTTAATTTAGAGCACGTTATTGCCATGAACCGAAGTTTGAAATGTCAAAATGGCACGTAGGAGTAATCTGATGACAAACTACTAAGGTGCAAGTTACAAAATGGTGCATCAATTTTAATGTTTTTCCTGTTGAGCCCTCATAATTAGTTCCAATGTTTAGACACAATCACAGAAAGAAACAAAGAAACCATACCAGCACCCTACACAAGAAAATAAAATATATATTTACAAAGAGGAGGGATCGGATTACACCGTTTTTGGTGACATCGAATTACATCGTCTATTTTCAAAGTTTTTAAAGTCCAAACAGTCGATCCAAACCGTTCAATATGATAGATATATTAAAATGTGCTTGCAGATCAAATTTTACATTTTTTTTGAATTTTTTTTACTATTTATTAAGTACTTTACAAAATCATTGTTTTCAGACCATTGAATTTTTGTACCCATCTTAATAAATAGTAAAAAAATTCAAAAAAAATGTAAAATTTGATCTGCAAGCACATTTTAATATATCCATCATATTGAACGGTTTGGATCGACTGTTTGGATTTTGAAAATGGACGATGTCATTCGATGTCACCAAAAAACGGTGTAATCCGATCCCTCCTCATTTACAAAAGGGCTGATAAAGTTTCATCTGAAGATTAAGACAAAATCTTCATGAAAATTTATTATTGCTCTCAGTAACCACAACAAGAGATTACATCGTGAATTTTGTATGAAATTTTAAACCATCATAATCATTCAAAGCTTGATGTTTAAAATCTGAACTCCTCTGGTAAATGCTCTTTAAAAATATATTTTAGGATTTCGAAATAGTTTTCTGGACACTTCTTTTGGGTACGCAAGTGTTAAATTTTGAGTTCCTTATTTTTGAATGCACAAAAAAAGACTTAAAAGTTGCAAACAATATTTGTTTGAACACTTTCTCATTGGGGTTGACATATAACTATCATACCATTGAAGCAACACTATTTGTCAAACTAATTAAGTCTATCACTTTGTGGGTGCGCGCTCTGCAAATTTGATCAAGGACTTGTACAAATGAGGGCGTGCACTCTTCAAATTATATAACCACATAACAATATTTTTTCTGAATCTATACGCATAGCTGCCACACCATTCTATTTCCTAATAAATCCATGCTTGAGAAAAATGGCGAGTTTGTGGTCAGTTTTAGTGCAGACACTGGTGGAAAATCGCCTATCAAGAATGGTCAAAAATCGCCTATCAGGAACGGAAAGGGGGCGATACTGACCTAGGGGTTACTTATAGTATCACTAATCTGTATCAGTCAAAGAGCCGATACAGATTCAACAATTAAGAACGGCTGTTAGTATAGCCGATACTAATAGTTAATATGAGGAACGATCGTTTGTTATTAACCGATACTGATGTTGATAATCAGGAACGGGTCCAGGTCGGATCATACTGACCCAACATACAGATTCTAGTTCATACCCACAACAGATGCTTGATTAATCATAACTTTTTACAACCCTGTTTGCACTTATTAATTTTTTTTTTTTGTTTAAATCTGAAGTTCTGTTTTCAATCAATCTATGTTTCTCCTGTGATAATAACGATCAGGAATGCTTTCTCCTTGGCTGCAGATTCATGCAAATTGTTTGAGACTTTGAACGGGTTCATCCTAGCTTCAATTATGATTAACAATATTCCATCTTGCGGAATATAATCTTGAAAAGAAAGCAAAAATCTCTAATGATCAGACTTTCTTTGGCATGTGTACTGAACTAATTCAGAACTATTATGCATCCTGCATATATATCTTCAATATTTCATTATCTTTGCCTTTTTTTTCTCTCTCTTTTTGTCGATAATACAATGTCAGGTCCATGTGTTGGCTGTAGGAAAGTACATGAGAATTTCTTGGATAACCGATCATCAATCTATGCCATCAAAGGTCAAGTGCTTTTGGCAGAGTTAAAAAAAGAAGATATATTTCTTTGTTTTATTTGAATTTTTCTTATTTTTCTTTTTACTAAGATTGCTTTACAATATGAGAAAAACAAGAAACAATAGCACAATCACAATAAATTTCTTTGAGAATCTCAGTATTCAGATTCACATGCATGCCAAAAAATACAAAAAAGAAAGGCGGAACTACAACACCGTCAGAAAATAATTAATTAAATGATAATCCACGTTCATTTATTCTTCCAATAGTACTGAAAGCAGGCCGCCTAAATAATCAAAGCGTGTTGGGCATACCAATCATCAACTACTAACATGAATTTGAAGAGAAATTTGGAAGTTGGAAGAGAGAATCTGAAATGATTATGGGTATGTTTGGTTGGAATAAGAATAGGTTATTTTTGAGATTATGTTATTCGGAATAGTCTATTCGGTGTTTGGTTGGATTAGAATAGCTAGAATAGTGAATTTAAACTTTTTGTCTTATTAGAATAAATTATTACTAACGGTGCGTTTGGATGTTGCACAGAATAGCGAGAATAGCATTGTTCTGGGGTTATCAATAGCCCATGTTTTGGACGGGTTAGCGAGAATGGCGCTAATCCAAATAATAGCGCTATTCTTTGTGTGATCCAAATGGAGAATAGCGAAAAGAATAGTGCGCTAATCCAGAACAACGCTATTCTCTCCGCATCCAAACACACCCTAAGAGTTTTGAGATTTGATTATTATAATAAGACAAACAATAATTATTCTTGATTTAGCTATTCTAGCTATTCTTGTTTTATAACCAAACATACCCATAAGAATCGGAATACTCTCAATGGAAACACTAATGCATCACGCTATATATTTATGGCGTCCCAAAATATGGCTTTGGGACGCAATTAGAAATTTAGAACCTAACAGCAAGTCCAACTCGTGTACTCAATTACCATTGACAATTCTTTCTTTCACTGTTTTTTAAAAACATGTCCCTGATTTGGGGATTCTTTCTTATAGCAGCACCAATCTAGTAATAACAAGTACGATAATGCAAGAAGAAATTTGATTTTATGATGTAAATGCAAAACAGAATGCGAAAAGTATTTCAGCCTAATTTTCTATGATTAATTATACTGGTTCCAAAATTTGAAAAGTTATAATGAATCTTCAAAACCAAGAAGATGACAACAAATTTCAGCACCAAATTGAACATAATTTTATTAACAATTGGAATGAGCAGTTATTTTTATTATAATATATTTGTGGAAATATATATTTCAACACCAAATTCAACACCACTTTCAGATCACTATCATAGAAGAAGTCGGCAAGTTATCATTATCTGTGTCATCACCATCGATCAAAGCCAATATATTTGAACCTGACAAAACAAGCCGGGCCCCTCCCAGATCTTAACCCCACCACACGTCAAAATTACCAGCTTGCCCCTAAGTATTCTGATTTCTACAATCTGAACAGTTGACACCAGGCGTTGGAGTCGGATTCTGATTCAGTTTCAGATTCTAGTTCTGTATTATGTTTTGAAATCCATCCCTTGCGCAACATTGCCAGTTGACTTTTTGCCATATCCAGTTTCCAGAAGCACAATCACAGAATATGCTTTTACAGCTTACACTATAAACCATTACAAAACTAATTTAAGGAGATGCGTCAGCTGTGTCATCTCCAAAAATCAGATACCGTCAGAGGCGAAGGTAGCATCCAACAGGCTAAGCAGTGGCCTATCATTGGGAAAAAAACAAAATTTGGACCATGTTTAAAAACGAATCTTGCCTACCCTTGAAAATTAAATCTGTCTACCTCTGACCAGTCCAGCCCAATTAAATCTACTTATCCATAATTTTTAATTAGAGCTACCAGCTACCCTTCTAAGTCCAAACCCGCTAGTCCGCTACCCTTCTAATTTCTAAATAGCGGAGAGACAGAGAGGAGATAGCCTCTGCCCTGCCGATGCCGTGAGCCCGTGACTGGTACAGTACCGCCTCTTTGCTCTTAACCCTAATTTTTTTTTAAAATTAGATAATAATAGAGTTTAGCATGTATAATTTGTACATTCATAAATGGCTTGATCTAACTGGAGTTTAGCAAAACTCAAAAACAACTCTAATTTTTTTATGGGGGAATTTCATGTATACCCCTCAAAAACTTCAAAATTACATATTAACACATTCTAAAGTCATAGAATACCCATTTTACTCTTTTTATTAAAAAACATAAAATGTCCATATGACTCCAATTTGAATTTGAAAGGTTCCTCTATTGTCCGAATTGCTTTACGATATGTGCGCGTTAGGTCAGCACAAATCTTGAAGCGAACAAGCACGGATATTGAAGCAACATGCACAGATCTTAATGCAATGCACACGGATAAAAATTTATATAATTGCTTTAAGATCCGTGCGTGCTAGATCCGCACGAATCTTAAAGCGAACACGCACATATCTTATTGGTGATGCCCGCAGATCGGACGGTAGAGGAACCCTTTAGATTCAAATTTGAGTTCGATAGGGGTTTTATACTTTTAGTAAAGGGTAAAATGGGTATTTTATAAATTTAGAATGTGTTTGAATATAAAAGACAATAAAATGGATAAATATGTGAGTTTTTGAAGTTTAGAGGGGGGAATACGTAATTTTGAAGCTTTTGAGGGGTATACATGAAATCCCCCCTTTTTTTATTCATGAATGGCAGTGAGTATGTGACTGGTACTGGTACGCTCTTGAACTTTATACCAATTTCATGTATAATTTGTACATTCATGTATGACTTGATCTAACTGGAGTTTAGAAAAGCTCAAAGATAACCTAATCAATAAATTCTTCTAGTTTGTTGTGTTTTTCAAATATAAACAATGATAATGTTTGCAAAGGAAATATAGGAAAAAAAAATAGAGAAGATAGCCTAGAATGAATTAACTTGAAATTAGTTGTTTACAGTGGATAAAAATGTCTATTTTACAAAAGAAGGATATATTTTGTTCTTTTTTTATTATCTAGTCTAAATTATAGATGAGTTATTAATTAGATAACCATTTGAAAAATCCAATTTATTGTAATGCTTATGTGGCTCTATTGTTTAATTTAAATTTGATATTTATTTGTGATATGTAAAAAAATATTTGTTATAAATTTTTGACTGAGTTGAAATCTTTGATGTTCATTTTTATTATCTTGACTTCTTATTTATTTTGATTGATGTTGTAATTTTGTTATGTTTAATTTTTTTGGGGGAATTTCATGTATATCCCTCAAAAGTTTCAATATTACATATTTATCCCTCTAAAATCAATAATTACATATTTATCCTTAAAAATTATAAAAACTCACATATTTATCCAATCTAACTCTATTATATATCAAATATCTCCAAAAATAATTAAATAATATTTTTTTAAACATTAAAATTATTTTACAATATTAATTAATATTGTAATGACCACTATACCATTTCTTCCTCTCTCCCTTTAATCCGTTGAGTCTTGAGAGCGCCAAAACATCTCGTCTCTTCTCTCCAGTGGTACTAGTATTGTAATGACTAGTACCGTACGGTTCATCAATGGTACTGGTACGGTTTCAGTGCTGGTACTGGCACGATACGGTTCAGTACTGGTGCTAGTACGGTTCTGTGTTGGTACTGGTACGGTTCATTGTTGGTACTGGTACGGTACTGTTCAATATTGGTACTAGTACAATTTAATACTGTTTTCTAACAATGGCCTTAGAAGGGAAAATAAAAGAAGGGAAAAATGGGAATACATAGAAAATTAATGTTAAATATAATGGATTGGATAAATATGTGAGTTTTTATAATTTTTAAGGATAAATATGTAATTACTGATTTTAGAGGGATAAATACGTAATATTGAAACGGATATACATGAAATTCCCCCAATTTTTTTTTGCAACATATATGTTTGAGTGAGGCTATGGTACTATGCATAGCACGGATGCATCGGTGCTACGGCTTAATATTTGAGTTTTCAGAATTCTAACGGTCGATCCAACCGTTCAACATGATTATAAAATGAATATGTATTTGCAAACCAAATTTTACATTTTTTCGAATTTTTTTACTATTTTTTTAGATAGGTAGAAAATCACTGTTTTTGAATGGTCCAGAATTTTCAGATCAAGTGATTTTCTACCTATCTAAAAAAATAGTAAAAAAATTCGAAAAAATGTAAAATTTGGTTTGCAAGTACATATTCATTTTATAATCATGTTGAACGGTTGGATCGACCGTTAGAATTTTGAAAACTCAAATATTGAGCCGTAGCACCGATGCAACCGTGCTATAGTACCATAGCCTCACTCTGTTTGTTTTCCTATTTAGTTGTACTATAAATATTTTTGCTTACTCCTCACAAAAATTATGATTTCGCTACTGGATACCATTGATTAAAAATCAACAGAAAAAAATTTTGGAAAAAGAAAACAGTAAGAGTGCATCTGTTAAACCAATATATTAAGGCAATCACATTTTTTTCATTTTTAGAGGTCAAAATTATGAAATTTATAATACCATTTTAATAAAGAGTCTAGCTAGTATGACATCGGTGTCATATGATTCCAACTCTATTTTTTTTTCTATCAAAAAAACTCCAAAATTTATTGGATTGACTTCAAAAGACGAATCCAAACCGTTCAAACCGATTTACTGTATGAGTGGTGCGTTTACATGTAAAATTTATATTTCGTCGAGTTATTTTAGTATCAAGTTAAGCAGTCAAAAATGTTGAGAATGAAGGCATTAATATTAACTTAAAAACTTTCATATTTTACCGCTTGACTTGATACTAAATAAATTCAAAAAATTATAAATTGCATGTAAACGCACATCTAATAAAGTAGATCAATTTGAACTGTTTGAGTTTGTCGTTTGAAGTTGCTTCGATAGATTTTGTCATACGTACATACTAGCCGTACTATTTAATAAATGTAATAAGGTGTGCTCTCTTTAATAGATGATTGGCCCCTGATATCTCAGTTGCAACCAGTGTTCTAAATAGCGCGCTATAGCGTTTTTGGACCCCAAACGCTACGCTATGACATCAAAATGCGCTATTTGCGCTACGGCCGCTATAGCGGCCGCTACAGCGCTATAGCGGTCCGCTATTTGCGCTATTTGCGCTATACAATATGGGTTTTTTTTTATTTTTTATTTTTAAGCAATTTATATGGGTTTTAAATAAAGATAAAAAAAATCTCAAACCGAAATTGAATTTGTTGCTACTTGCTATAAATAAATCAATTTGAAATTGGGAATAGAAATTGAAATTTGAATAGAAAAAAAGTCCAAACCGAAATTAAAATTTGAATAGAAAAAAAAAAGATTATGTCATGAATCATGATGCTTAAGATATTTTTAATAGGAAAAATCGATAGTTTATGATATTACTATGGATATTTTGAACCGCAATTTGGACTTTGTACGGGTTCAATATGAATATTATAATTTCTTAATTACTTTGGTGTTATTTATTGTTCTATGAGACTTTAGATAATGTTGATATTTAGTACAAATATTGAATATACGAAATGTAAAAAAAAAAACGCTATTTGGAATAGCTTCCGCTATTCGCTATAGCTTTTTTTTTAGCCTTCCCGCTACGACGCTATAAACGCTATTTAGAACCTTGGTTGCAACGCATATTTAATTTGCTTCAATCCACACAATATTGATATAATATGTTCGAATTAATTGAAATATCCTCTAAATATATTTTCAAATACAATCACTTTATATGTCACTGGTTTAGAGCTGTACAAAAAGCTCGCGACTCGTGAGCCGCTCGAACTCAACTCGGTAACGAACTCGCTAACAACTCGTTCATTTAAAATTCGAGTTAGTCTGACTCGAGTTGAGTAACTCGTTTAACTCATGAGTTGAATTCGAGTTGGGCTCAACTCGCTCGTTACAACTCGTGGACTCGTTTCGCTTGTTAAATCGTTGTGAATTGTTTGTTAATTCAATATTTACTTCTCATATTATTACATAACAACAGTCATTAGTTCAAGTGTTTAACATTTCAACACCTTAAACGAGTTGACTCACGAGTCACGAGCCAACTCGAGTTACTCGAGAGTTGAGTTCGAGTCAGCCAACCAGCTCGGTTGAGTATTCTCAAGTCGACTGATTATCTTCCGAGTTGAATTTAGTTATCCATAACTCGAGCTAACTCGACTCGTTAGCAGCCTTACCTATGAGTCATTAATTTATTTGGTTTTCTATTAAATTATGATTTTTCGAGAAAAGTAAATGCGGATGTTCCTAAGAAAAAATAAATGTCCAATTCCAAATGGAAAAAATGCTTTTATTTTTTTTGAGAAAAAAATAAGAGTCAAGTTCTCATTTCATTAAACGATAGAAAAAAAAAATGTTTTTATTAATCTCTGTGATCTGCAACTATGTAAATCCCTTCCAATACGGAGTAGAACTAGGGTGTTCCTAAGCCTCTTGTGAGCTCAACTCTAAAACCTATGGAATTGACTTCAAACGACATTTTCAAACCGTTAGATGTTCAATCTATATTAAAATGTGCTTGGAGACCAAATTTTACATTTTTTGAAATTTGTTTTACTATTTATTAAGATGGTTTGAAAATCAATGTTTTTCAACGGTGCAGAATTTTAATAAAAACAGCGATTTTCAAACCAGCTTAATAAATAGTAAAAAAATTCCAAAAAATGTAAAATTTGGTCTCCAAACACATTTTAATATAGATTGAACATCTAACGGTTTGAAAATATCGTTTGAAGTCAATTCCATAGGTTTTAGAGTTGAGCTCACAAGAGGCTTGGTGAGCTTAGGAACACCCTAGTTCTACTCTCCAATACGAGGTACACCGTACACAGAAACATGTCGACTTGTCGAGGTGGACAGATGGCAGTCACCTATATATGTGGTCACCCGTTGCCTGATTGCCGTCCTATATGACAACTATGTTAAAGGTATGGCTCTTCTTCTTCTAAATTAATTGTTTTGAGCACATTATTATACAATGACAGGTGTAAATCCTTGGTATATTCTCTTTCTTATGCTTTTATTTGAAACTTAAATTTACACGCAAGCCATGAACCATGTCAAATTGGCACATATATAGAAGTAACCCGATTATAAACTATTAAGCATAAAGTCCAATGCAAATTATACAATACTCAAGGAGCATATCATAAAAAAAATCATCTTGAGTGTGAGGGCCATCATATAATCATACCAAACAAAACTATCTTTGTTCCTTAACGGATCTCCTAATCATAGCGAAACCCATTTCATCATCCATGAAGCTACAAAATATATAGATCAATATAGACCCCACACCATTCTATTTTCAGAATTCAAGCTTTGCGAAAATGGGGAGTTTATGGTCGGTATTCGTGCAGGGCCTCTCGACAATTATTTTGTTATGTTGTGGAGTTGAGACTACTACTGCTCTGGAAAGTGATTACACAAGGCCGGGTCCCGGTCGGGTCTTACTGACCCAACATACAGATTCTAGTTCATTCCCACAACAGGTGTTTCATTAATCATAACTGTTTAATTACAACTCTGTTGCACTTTTTAATTTCTTTTTGTTTTCTTGTTTAAGATCTCAAGCTCTGTTCTCATTTAGTCTATGCACTTCTCCTGTTATCATGAAAATCAATAATGCTTCAAGATTTGCCTCTCTGTGACTGGAGAATGCCATATTGTTTGGAATTAAAAATCATCATGCTTTCTACATATCTTCAATATATTGATATCTTTTTTTTATTTTGGGTGATAATACAATGGCAGGTGCATGTGTCGGCTGTAGGAAAGTACATGAGAATTTCATGGATAACTGATGATCAATCTATGCCATCGAAGGTCGAGTACGGCAAGGTGCCGGGTGAATACATTGCAGTTGTCGAAGGAGAGAGCAGCAGATACTTGTTTTACGTGTACTTATCTGGTAAAATCCACAATGTCAAAATTGGGCCACTCGAACCGGACACGGTGTATTACTACCGTTGCAGTGGGGTCGGAGATGAGTTTAGCTTCAAAACAACCCCGGCGTCGCTTCCTGTCGAGTTTGTCATAGTTGGTTCGTATTCTCCTTCAAGCAATTTCTTTTTTTCTACTTATTTTCTTGATGAAATTTCAGTTTTCCCATTTGGCGAGTATTCCTAAAGCCATGCATTCTTGATTATCATGTGAAAGGAGGGATAAGAAGCTGCTAGTTGAAATATGGGGGTACATAATACCAATTGTCGAGTCAGACTACTAACTTCAAATATTGAGACCTCAAAATATGAACTCGTATCCTCTGAGTACTACAGAGGTACCGTTATGTGGAGTAATTGGATCTGGGCCGTTCTTTTAAATTTGCACGAATCTCAAAGCACAAATAATACTGCCCCTTCTTGAATCCCGAATAGGCACCGGCTGAGAGTAAATCTGGGCCGTAAAGTAGTGGGCCCCACTTGTGCGGTACTACAGGAACAAGGCTTCAAATATTGGAGAAGGGGACAGCTGCGAAGAATTGAAAATTAAAAATTGTAGAGGATATGGTTGTATGGATTGGATCATTAAAATTGTAAAAGGTACGAAATGAGGAGAAGGAGGAGGAGGAGGAAGAGACTTGTGGAAAGCATTTCGGGTTATACAGGTGATGAACACTTGTGGAGAGGAACGGTATTACATAGGACTTATTGGGGACCTTGTTGTTCCTTATCCTATTTTTTTGTAATGCGCACAAGGTGTTCGATAGAAGACCTCAATGACAGTTTTGTTTGTGTACCAGTAGGAACATTAATAGTAGGAAATAATATTTACTTATGTCGTTACCATCTTAGATTTTACTTGTTGTCTTGTAGGTGATCTAGGACAAACTGAGTGGACAAATTCAACACTAGCACACATCGGTATGTCGGACTATGACATGCTGCTCTTGCCAGGCGACCTTTCATATGCTGATTGGCACCAACCATTGTGGGACTCATTTGGCCGTATGATGCAGCCCTATGCGAGCACCCGACCCTGGATGGTTACTGAGGGAAATCACGAAATCGAGGCGTTGACTTTCTTCGGCATGATACCCTTCATCGCGTACAATCACAGGTTAATCAGCCAGTTGATATTCTACAAACATTTGAAATAAATGTTGAATTTGATAAAATACATTGGTGTTCTTACCATAATATAGATGGCGGATGCCTTATGAGGAGAGTGGGTCAGACTCAAACCTCTACTACTCCTTTAATGTGGCCAGTTCGGTGCATGTCATCATGCTGGGCTCGTACGCTGATTTTGAATCCAACTCGGCTCAGTACAAGTGGCTTGTTGCGGATCTGGCCAAAGTTGACAGATCAGTCACACCATGGCTGATTGTGTTGTTCCATGCACCATGGTACAACACAAACACAGCACACCAAGGGGAAGGTGAGAGCATGAGAAAAGCCATGGAGGCTTTGCTGTACAAGGCCCGTGTTGATGTCATATTTGTTGGTCATGTCCATGCCTATGAGCGCTTCGTAAGTTCATTGCATTCCTTCAACTTACTACTTTAGGCCAACTAAATTTGATTGGTCATACACTGAATCAATCAGTATTCAGTGGATCATCTTGTAAAGCATATGATAAAATTTTCCAATTAGGTTTCTGATGAGGTACATGTACTGTAGGTGATAAGATAGGTACAACTATTGGGCTTAAGAGTTGAAACCCTGAATGAAAATTGGTTATATTTTTTTTAATAGAAATAGCCACTAAAAAATAATTTGTACAAGAGTTGCATTAAGTACGCACAAAAAATAGAGTTAATTATTTGTTATTTTAACTATCATGACCACATAAGTTAGAGGAAAGATTCAGTACTTACAACTTACAGTACATGTACCTGGGAACTTGGTCCTGGGGATGCTGCTTTGCATTGCTTAATTAGACCATTTGGCTTCAATGAAGCTAAAAGCACCCCCAAAATCTAATAGGTGTATAATTGAGTATGTCTTCAATTGTGTCATTACTCAGATTTGAATTTATTGTCATAGAATTATTATCTTAGATATGGTCCTATGGAGCTAACCTTCTTATTTAAAAGGAAAAAGTTAGTTCAATCTCTCATGAAACCAATTAAAGGTGGCTCATCCGCTTATAGTGATGTACTAAAATAGCGAGTTAAACAAAAATGAGCAATCTGTAACAAAAAAATGTTATGTAACAAAGCAAATTTTATGGTTGGACAAGAGGAACTGAACTTTTAACCAAAAAAAAATTAAGTTCTTCCTCAAACGCTAAGGAAAAGCTACAGGAAAAAAAAATTAAACGGTTAGACCCTTTATGCTTATACCTGTAAATCAACTTGATAGATTTGGTTCAAACCAGGTTTTGTATAAAATTAGGAAGTAGAAGGTAAGTGCCATGACATTAGGAAACAATTGAGATCTGATTTGGTAATACATATTCATATTTTGTTCCAGACGCGGATCTATAACGAAGCAGAAAATAGCTGTGGCCCAGTATACATAACCATTGGTGATGGAGGTAACCGAGAAGGCCTTGCTCTCAAGTAAGATTATAACTTTCATGTCTAAGCTTACTCCATATCCATTAAAAGTTAAAACCAGTCAGCTAAAATTCTTTATCTAAATTGGCTATGAAGCTTTGATGCCAACCACAAGTATGCAAAACTATCCTTGTTCCGTGAAGCAAGCTTTGGTCATGGCCGGTTGCGGGTTATTGATGGTAAGAAGGCACACTGGTCATGGCACAGAAACGATGACTCGGTTGCCACGGTGCGAGATGAGGTGTGGCTGGAGAGCCTTAGTTCGTCAAGTGCTTGCCATGATGGGATCAAAATGAAGGATGAGCTGTAGATCTCTTTGAAGCCGTCATTTTTATTAATATCCAAAGTTAATTAGAAATTAATAAATATGCCTAAATTCGCTTGATTTTATTAAAAATGTTCATACCGGCCATTTTGCCGGTTCATATTTAAATAAGGTACCGGCCAGAAAATGGCCGGTACCCTATTTTTTTTTTTTTTGGACCCTACAAATTATACTGTTTTGGACCCTGTTTTTTTTTGTTTTCATCCAACTACAAATATACTACTTCATAGAAAAAACTATAATGCATCAGAATTTTAAAACATAACAATACTACTTAGAACGCGACGATTTGGCTGGATCTGAACCAGTTACAGCAGACGGAGTGGAAACCTTACCAGTATAAGTACACAGAACGAACTCTGGCGTTGCTTGAATTAATTACATCTATCAGTGGAACCTCCTTATATCTGACCTTTGCTGCTTGAATTATATACTTCAATCAAGGAGCTTGCAATATCAATTACTTCTTGATTTCATGGTACTTTGAAGTAATTACTTCTTGTATAAATTAAAAAAAAAAACTTTAAAATAGAATTTTAAAGTCCTCTAAAATTAATTACTCCTTATACTGTGAATACCTTACTTCTTGTACTATATTAAACAAAACTTTAAACTAAAATTTCTATTCCCATAAAAATTCCTATTCAATCATACTTAAACAAAGACTAAAATTCAAGCATAATTTTAACTTAATCAAACGAAACAATCAAGCACAAAAATAAAATAATTAATTGATCAATCATGAAACTAAAAATAATTAAGCAAAACATAATTTAAAAGTACAAGAAATTTTAAATGAAAAAAACACAAGACTAATTTTTAAATTAAGTTCCTATTCTAACGTCTAACATAATCATTCCACATAAGTCTAGCAATTTCATCTTTTTTTTCATTTTCTACCTAACGTTGATTGTTAAGTCTTTCAACATCTACATTCTAACAAATTTTTCATGTATTTTCCGAACACCTATATTCTAAAAATTTTCATGAGTTAAATGTCTTTGATTTTGATAAATTAAAATTCTCATTCCCACAAAATTTTCATGTTGCCGAACAGGTCCTAATATGTGTTGTGTATAGATGATGCACTGGTAGTGTATTGGAAGACCATTATATGATCTATGCAAACAAGTTAGGTGCTCACTTTGCCTGTCTATGCTTTTGGCAGATTTTGTTATAAGAGGAGGGATCCAATTACATTCTTTTTTTGACACATCTTAACACCGTTTTTTTTTATAGGTCAATTTTGCGATTTCAAAATCTAAACAGTCGATCCGAACCGTTCAACATGTCACCATATTAAATGTGCTAGGAGATCAAATTTTACATATTTTTGAATTTTTTTTACTATTTATTAAGATGGTTACAAAATTATTGTTTTTCAATGGTCTGAAAACAACGATTTTTTAACCATCTTAATAAATAGTAAAAAAATTCAAAAAAAATGTAAAATTTGATCTCTAAGCACATTTTAATATATCCATCATGTTGAACGGTTTGGATCGACTATTTGGACTTTGAAAATAGTAAGCGTCAAAATGTGTAAAAAAAAAGATGTAATTTGATCCCTCTTCTTGTTGAGATAATATTTTATATGACAGTATGTAAAATAGAAGGTGGTCTATTTTCCTGTTAGTATCTCTACAAGAGTCTCTAATATTACATTCCACTACAAAAGATGTGTGCGTTATCATGAAAATTTCGCAAATTCGAAATTTGTTCATCAATATTTAAAATATATATCATTAAAAGCTACCGTATTCTCTTTTTCTTTTTTCTTTTTTTGAAAGCTTGGTAGAAAAGTTACCGTATTCTCATATTTTTATCATTTTGATAAATTAGGTTATTTTTGTCAAGCATATAAAATGATGATGAATCTCGTCTCTCTACAATTAAAGATTCAATTTTATAAGAGACAAGTAAAAAAAATGTCAGAGTTAATGGAAAGCTTTTATTTTATTAACATAAAAAAAATCAAGTTTTTTAAATTGGGAAAAAAAATACCAAGAAAAAGCAAAGACGTATCCGGATATAGGATATGATATCGTTTTAAGTGTTTGTAAAAGAAACAAAAGCATTAAAGCAATATTTTATAATTTTTCTTTCTAGGTTGTTTTCTCCCTCCTTTTTTTTTGTTTTCTGTTGCTTCAAAATTCACTCTCTTATCTCTTCAATTCAACTTACTCACAAACGTGATTCTAGAAAATTATCACTACTACATTATATTTCTCTCTATTATACCAAAAACCCACTAGAAATATTTAGTGATAATTACTAAGTTGAGTGAGGCTACATAGAACTATGCGTTAGCGTATATTGGTTCGTATTATGAATCAATTTCTTTATTTTTAAAGTTCAAACAATCTATTTGAATTATTTAACATTATCTTTATTTAAAAATGTACTTAGAACAAATTTTATATATTTTTTAAATATTTTACTATAATTTTTTGAGAGGTAGAAATCTAAAATTTCTAAACCATTCAAAAGTAGTTATTTTCTACCTATCCAAAAGTGTACTAAAAATTGTAAAATTTAGTATGCATGCACATTTTCATATTGAGAGGCTGGTTCAGATTAACTGTTTGAACTTTAAAATGAAAATATTAATTCATAATACAAACCAATATACGTTATGCATAGTATCATAGCTTTACTCATACTAAGTTTTTAATAATTAAACGACGGAGTGATAATTTTATCATTAATATGCATGTAATGATGTAATAATATGTTTTACAAAGTAGCTAATTTATTTCATTTATATTTTGTTATTTTTCAAGTTGTAGCGTTTCATTCGAAGTATTTAAAGTAGGAAATTGATCACATTGGTCTTTTATTATTCCAATTCATTAATCTACTAAAATATTATAAAATTATTTGTATTATTTTCTCAATTGAGAGAAAAATGAATATAATACCCGTATTTTGTTACTTTGCTTACATGAGAGCATAAATTTAAGCATTGATGTTCATGATAATTAGCTGTAATATCGTCAATGAATAAATTAAGAAAATTGAAAGATATTACAATGTCCAATGCATATCAATTGAACAAGAGCATGCATGGCGTCGAAAAGAATCAGAATTTTCTCCGTCACTCGAAACGAATTTTGAGTGCATGAGTTTAGAGTGGGAAAAATGGCACGAAGGAGCCTGCTCTGTCACATAACAGCACGGTTACAGCACGGCACGCGTGTCGGTTACGTGCTGTGACCATTCGCGTATCATGCCTATCTTTTGAAACTTTGGCACGACACGGCACGGCACATAGTCACGCGAGTCATGTGTAATTAGGACAATTAGATATTGATTTAGTGGTGAATTTTGAATAAACTAACCTAAATTATAATTAAATGGTCACGCGAGTCACGTATGGTCACGGCACGTTTAGGCACGGCGTGACTATTCGCGTGCCGTGACCATTCTTGACATTTCGGTCACAGCACGGCACGTGAAAAATTAACTTGGTCACAGCACAGCATGACACGAGACCAAAATCACAACGTATTAGTCACAACACGGCTCGTTTTTTCCGCTCTACATGAGTTGTTACATTGTATGCGGATAAATTAATTAAACATATCGAGAGGTATAAAACAGGTTCCATGATTATCAATTGCACGATAGCCTGCCGACTGGCGTCAAACGAATGAATTCACTGCATTGGTTACTTACCGCATGCAATACGCGTGCAACAACCGACCAAATGCCGCCACGTGAACTTTCTCCAAACTAACAAGCATCCCAATCCTAGGACATATCACATTAGTTTTCTAGAATAATGAGCAAATTAAACTAGTTTAGTGTGTCTCAAATATTAGTTGTTAGATAAGTACATCAACTATAAGCTATCTTATTAATATTATGATTCAATTTTAAAATGTAAACTTGGACATGATGCAATTTCGTGAGTTGTATTCTCAAATAATGCAAATCGTCGAGCACTTGATTTGCGCTCGTACTATACGTAGCCCCTAGCTCTGGTTAACCCAACTAAATTATATAAAATAATCATAGGTGTTAAATATTTAATTTAATAATCAGATTTATTTTCATAAATTAATTCACATATATATATAGAGAGAGAGAGAGAATGGCTAAGTTCAAAATGTTTTTTCCATGGCCATAGAAACGATTCGGTTCTCCAATTTTCAAAGTTCAAACAACAAATCCAAAACGTTAGATGTTCAATGAAAATTGACAGACAATGTCACAATGTTCAATGACTAGACAATGAAATTACTTTTATCATGACCTTTTACTAAATTTTACCACAATTATGAAATGACACAATATTAAATTAGACAATGGATATTTCACAATATTAAACTATGACAAGTCTTCACTTAGCAGCCACTGATAAGTTTTCAAAAATTAATAAATTATGACAAAACCAATAAAGTATGACACTATAGCTAACAATAAAGTATGACAACACTTACCATGTAATATGGCAGAACTTGTACAATCTGCCGAATATAGAGATATCACTCCGCGAATACAGAGATATGGCTTTGACCGGCGCTTAAATCAATGGAAAGAAAAGAAACCAACAGGGATGGGTGTAGGTTCGATGCCCATCGGACCTAGTTTGGTTCCGATGGGCATATCTACCGTAGGATCTAATCTAAGTAAAAGTAAAGAGTTGCGTGATTTAACGGGTCAGTCTAAAACGGATTCAAGAATTTCTGAGTCTCAAACCCGTTAACAATCAAAACGCTTCCTCTCCTCTCTCTCTTGTTCCTTTTCAATTCTCTTGCACAGGCGACGGAGGTCTCTCTCGCTCTTACCCAAATCCCGCACGGCATCGCCTCCGTCGGTTCTCTCCCTCTTTCCCACACCACGTCGACCTCGTTTGGTTCTTCGCGAGTGACTGCCAGTGCGAGAGCTTCAAGAGGAGGTGGCAGTGGCGGCGGAGCGTGTGACTCAGGCCGCCGGTTCTCTCTCGCGCACCGTGCGACTCAGTCCGAGAGGTGATGGAACGAAGGCTTTTCCGGTAAATTCGCCTAAACCCTTTTGTTTTTCCTTGTCTCTGTGATGGCACGAAGGCTTCGCCCTTCTTTTGAACTGTGATTTGGCTTGTGATTTAAGAATTTAATGTGCTGCTTGAAACTTAATACCCGTATTTTGTTACTTTGCTTACATGAGAGCATAAATTCAAGCATTGATGTTCATAATAATTAGCGGTAATATCGTCAATGAATAAATTAAGAAAATTGAAAGATATTACAATGTCCAATGCATATTAATTGAACAAGAGCATGCATGGCGTCGAAAAGAATCAGAATTTTCTCCGTCACTCGAAACGAATTTTGAATGCATGAGTTGTTAAATTGTATGCGGATAAATTAATTAAACATATCGAGAGCTATAAAACAGGTTCCATGATTATCAATTGCACCGACATTTTTATTTATATCCAAAGTTAATTACAAATTAATAAAAATGCTCAGACTCGCTGGTTTTTATTAAAAATGTCCAAACTGGCCATTTAATGGCCGGTTCTTGATTTAAATTTTTTTTTTAGAGACAAATAGCTAAAATGCTGAAATATAACACTAAAAAATTGATTTTTTTTTAAGTATTTGTTAAATTACTTTTTTGATAGCATATTTATACTAAACTACGTTAAATTACTTGAAATTATGTTAATTTACGCTGAATTATACTAAATTACGCTAAATTACAATAATTATGTAAAATTATGCTAAAATATGGTAAATTGCACTAAATTACGTATGAATACGGCCGATTTTGTGCCATATTTCATAAATCATAAAAAATAGTAAACAAAATCCAAATATAATAAAAATTGGTATTCTACAAGTTCATTGCATAACTAATTTACTGAGCTACGTAGATTGAACAATAGAAATGAAAATCTTAATCTGAAATTTCAACTGAAGTTTTGAGGCTTTTCCCTTTGTTTTTTGGCGATTCTAAATTTTGAAATTCGGCATTGTCCGGCCTTGCCGAAACTGACACATGCGCATTTTCGCAAGCTTTCCGAAAAGTGGTTATTTGTTGAAATGGGAAACTCAAGCGCCGTTTTATGGCCGTTTAAAGTTTCGTCGTCGTTTTTTCGCCTTCTTAGTGAAGATATCATCCCTATTCATACGTAATTTAGCGTAATTTACTGTAGTTTAGCATAATTTTACATAATTATTGTAATTTAGCATAATTCAGCGTAAATTAACATAATTTCAAGTAAGTTAGCGTATTTTAATATAAATATGCTAATTATATATAAAAAAAAAAAGTAATCTAACAAATATTTAAAAAATAATTCAATTTTTTAGTGTTATATTTCAGTATTTTAGCTATTTGTCTCTAAAAAAATAAAAAAAATAAATCAATGACCGGCCATATAATGACCGGTTTAAACATTTTTAATAAAAATCAGCGGATCTGAACATTTTTATTAATTTGTAATTAACTTTGGATATAAATAAAAATGTCGGCAATTGCACGATAGCCTGACGACTGGCGCCAAACGAATGAATTCACTGCATTGGTTACTTATTACCGCAATACGCGTGGCACAACCGACCAAATGCCACCACGTGAACTTTGTCCAAACTAACAAAGTAACGAGCAACCCAATCCTAGGAGGCCGCTAGGACATATCGCATGGCATGCATACACATATAATAACAAATAAAAGAATTTATAAATTTTGTGAATAGTTCGGATTATACATCAACCATTATCATAAAACTCTTTAAGAATTCCGAATGAATCAGATATAAGAGGAGGGATCGGATTACACTGTTTTTTTGTGACATCGAATGACATTGTTCATTTTCAAAGTCCAAATAGTCGATTCAAACCGTTCAATATGATGGATATATTAAAATGTGCTTGCAGATCAAATTTTACATTTTTTTGAATTTTTTTACTATTTATTAAGTACTTTACAAAATTGTTGTTTTCAGACCATTGAATTTTTGTACCCATCTTAATAAATAGTAAAAAAATTCAAAAAAATGTAAAATTTGATCTGCAAGCACATTTTAATATATCCATCATATTGAACGGTTTGGATCGACTGTTTGGACTTTGAAAACTTTGAAAATGGACGATGTAATTCGATGTCACCAAAAACGATATAATCCGATCTCTCCTCTGGATATAATATGAGTAATATTTATAAATTTTGTCAATAATTATTTAATTCGACGTCGGGTATTATTATTAAATTTGTACAAGTTGCTAATAAAATCTGTAAATTATTTTTAAAAAATTAATTTACAATTTTAACTACAAATTGTGTATCATCTCAGATGAATGAATAACTTTTAAGTTTAGTTTTCTAGAATAATGAGCAAATTAAACTAGTTTAGTGTGTCTCAAATATTAGTTGTTAGATAAGTAATGTTATTTTATTATACTAAATATGATTTTGAGTTATTTTAAAATTATATGTATCACATACGTTTACAAAACAAGATCATAATTAGTTAATTTGTACACTTATTTTAAAATAAGAGTGATGCTTCTATGAACATAAGGACCTATTTGTAAAATGAACATATTTTCATTTTCAAAGTTCAAACAGTCGATCCGACCGTTCAACATTATCTCCATATTAAAATGTACTTGGAGGTCAAATTTTACATTTTTTTGAATTTTTTACTATTTATTAAGTATTTTACAAAAGCTAGTCAAATTCAGACCATTGAATTTTGTAAAATACTTAATAAATAGTAAAAAAATTCAAAAAAATGTAAAATTTGACCTCCAAGTACATTTTAATATGGAGATAATGTTGAACGGTCAGATCGACTGTTTAAACTTTGAAAATGAAAATATGTTCATTTTACAAATAGGTCCTTATGTCCATAGAAGAATTTGCCTTAAAATAAATATATGCTAGTATTATGTATTTTAGATGTTTTAATATATTTAATATGATTCGGAACCGGATACAATAATGATTATTGATCCTTATTGTAATTCTTAAGTTCTTTTTAGATATTTTAATTAAATTTTTTAACTCAAAAAAAATAATGAATTTGTATTTATGATTCATTGACTGTCCTACCTATTGCCTGTCGTGTCGTACCACAACACAATGCTTGTCTCCTGGTACCACTACTTTCATATTACCAATAAATACCATTCCCATTATATTCCCATTATATTGATACACATTTACCACATCTCATTTCATTCTTTCTCTCCTCCCTCTCGCTCCTTATTTGAAAGCCATGGCGGTTTGGTTTTCTCCATCTGTGGCCCTTATTCTATCTCTATTTCTTGCAATAGTGATGTGCTCCTATTCTTACCAGCGACCTCAGCCCAGAGATTTGGTATATATTTCCGAAACAGAGGATACTGATGGCACCTCTCCTCAACAGGTACCTCTCTCTGATACCTCCCCTTTTTGTTTAATGTTGGTATAATTTTTTAAAATTCAAGACGAAGCAGTGGCAAATGCTTCCCCAATTATGATATTGTTAAAAGAATAGTAAATTTGACACAAAATTAAAAGAGAAGAAGAGAAGAGAAGAGGAAGATGTCTCTCCTCTTTTGAATAGTTACTCTGTTTGTCATGTGAAACCTTGAATTGTTTGATTCCTTGCATGAACATTACAACATTACAAGTGAGGTAAGCAATCAGTAGATAGTCCAAAAGTTGGTGCTATGGTCATACTAAATTCCAACCGGACCCAACTAATTTTAAACTTTTTATTGGGGACCTCCGTCATCTCTCTCAAGTAAAATTTTTTTTTTTTACAAACCATAAATAAAAAAATAAATTTTAGAGAACTAACTTGACTGGTTTTTTTTTTTTACAAAAACATAAATACCAAATAGACAATTTCCATACTTTTATTTACGTGCAAGAGATACTGAATAGGCTATTCGGTCCCAATCTAAATTATGGCATCAAAAAGTTGGAAAAAAAAAAAAACTCATGTACTGAATAGCCTATTCGGTAAAGACTTATTCTACGAAAGGCCACGCAGTTAGTAGCAAAAAAATTATGGCATGGGAGGTACCCAATAGGCTATTCGGTACTTCTCGAATTTAAATGACATGTACCGAATAGGCGAATAGCCTATTCGATGTTTATGATTTTTGTAAAAAAACAAAAAAACAAATCAAGTTAGTTTCCTAAAATTCATTTTTTTTAATAGTTAATAAAAAAAAACCCAAATATAACCCTGATCCAGTTTCAACACTAAAAGAATATATATTAACATTATCTTTGTAGCTCCGTTTGGTTTCCCCAAGTTGAAGGATATAAAAGAAAAATGCAAAATAATTCTTTCTAGAATTAAAGGAATAACTACTTCTTAATTCCTGGTATAAATCCTGGGCAGAGCCAATTCTCTTGACTGAGGTATTTCTAGATCATTGGATTGGAGTGAAATTCACATAATCTTTAGATGTAACGGATCTATTTTTAATTTGTAAACATTATTGGTAATTTGAATATAAAAATATTATCTATTACTCAAATAATCAGAATAATTTAATTAACTAAAATAGTTTATAATACCAATAGAAATAATATTCAACTTAATATAGAGGCGAAGCCATGTGTGGTTAATTAGGTTTGAAATCTTTCCCCAATATGATAGCTCAAAAGACAAAAAGACCAAACATGAAAGGAGTAAATTAATTGCACAGTATTGTCTTATCTCAAAATATTTTTTTTTATGTAAGTAAAATATATGATGATTATTAAGTACTATTTTTTATTTAATCTCACTTTGAAAAAAAAAAATTCTATATCACTCCGCTTTGCATATAAAATCCCTGTGGCATAAAAAGTAAGGAACGGACTCTGCTGCAGGGTCCTGCTTTTCAGATCCCAACCATTCAAATTCGTTGAGATTTGTATATAAAAAAGTTTCTTTATCGAGATACATAAATAAAAAAATTTGAATGGTTAGAATCGGAAAAGCAGAACTCTGTTTTTTTCTGAGAAAAGCAACAAAGTTGGATCCAAAAAGTAATGACCTATTACTTATTTGCAAACGTGCAAAAAATTGAACATTTCAAACCTAATTTAGATGGAACGTCACTATCAGAGGCAATTCAGTGTACAATTGAAACTCTAAAAAAGTATCTAGAAATTTTGGCCTAACACGGAATCAATCATAAGCCATATTTGAAAAAGTTTCTTGCTCTTCCTTTCCAGATCAGGGAATCAATCATACATTTCGTATTCCTTTAGTCAACAAGATCAAAAGTTCATGATATCATTTGTTTCGATTTCTTTTAAGGGATGTATTCCTCTAAACCTGACCTGAGGCCACACGTCAGATTGGCTACACTACAGGCCCTTTTAATTGATGTACAAATCACATTTGTTGACTTCTGGTATGGTAGGTTCACATCTCGTTGGTTGGAACCAACAACATGAGAGTCTCATGGATCACAAACAAGGATGCACCGGCCACTGTGGAATACGGAACTTCCCCTGGAAAGTACTCCTTTTCTGCAAATGGCAACACCACCTCATACTCATACTTGACATACAAATCGGGTCAAATACATGACGTTGTCATTGGCCCGTTGAATCCTGACACGGTGTACTTCTACAGATGCAGCGGGAGTTCAACCAAAGAGTTCTCCTTCAAGTCCCCACCTTCTGATCTACCCATCAAGTTTGTTGTAGTAGGTAAGTTTATACATCTTTTTTTTATTTTAGAAATTGAAATTTAGCTATTTTTTATAATAATTTGGCATTACAAAAGGGACATAAAAGAATGATTGCAAGTTCCTTTTCTTTGCCTTCTTATCTAGATTTCTGCTAAATTAGGTAGCATTAATTAATTGTTTTCTCATTAAGACAGCTTTGATGCGAAAATGACATCTTCATTTTCTTTAATTTCTCTCAACTAAGAATTATAGTACAATGAAATTAATCAACAGGTGATTTGGGCCAAACGGGTTGGACCCAAACAACACTGGATCACATCGCCGCAGTGCCTTATGATATGCTGCTGCTGCCGGGTGACCTGTCATATGCCGATTATATCCAGTCTCTCTGGGACAGCTTCGGCCGACTAGTGGAGCCATTGGCCAGTGCACGACCATGGATGGTCACTGAAGGCAACCACGAGGTTGAGAAAATTCCGCTGGTACACCCCAAGTCATTTGTTGCCTACAATTCTCGGTGGCCAATGCCATTTTCTCTCTCATCATCCCCATCAAACCTATTCTACTCATTTGATGTTGCATCATCAGTTCATGTCCTCATGCTCGGGTCCTATGCAGACTACGGGACCGGTTCTGACCAGTACAAATGGCTGCAATCTGACCTTGCCAAGGTAATTCATTTAATATTTTAGGGTGATACTTTTTTAGAACAGGACTACTAATTAAAATTCAAACATGCTTGTTTCATGCATGGCAGGTCGACCGAAACAAAACACCGTGGCTAATAGCATTGATCCATGCACCGTGGTACAACACGAACAAGGCGCATCAGAAGGAAGGGGAGGACATGAGACAAGCAATGGAGACCCTGCTGTATAAAGCTCGTGTCGATGTGGTCTTCGCGGGTCATGTGCATGCATACGAGAGGTTCACGCGCGTTTATAACCAGAAAGCGGACCCACATGGGCTAGTGCACATTACCATTGGTGACGGAGGCAACAGAGAAGGCCTGGCAAAGAATTATCAGAATCCAACGCCAGCCATTTCGCTATTCAGGGAAGCGAGTTTCGGGCATGGGAGGTTTGATGTAGTGAATGCGACACATGCATTGTGGGCATGGCACCGGAATGATGATGATGTGGCAGTGATAGCTGATCAGGTCTGGATAACCAGCCATTCATCATCAGATCCTACATATTAACTAATTATAAAGAAATTTTTAGGATCAAATATACAGATGTAGAATAGTCATCTGACCAGACTAGTTACAGAAAAAAGGTAGTTTGATAATTCTCCGACTGGAAGTTCATATATGTAAATTACAAGGATCAAACTAGATGATGTTTATTTAATTAAAATTTGCCCCGTTTAATTTGTAAGGTATCATCTGATATATTTAAAGTACGTTTTGCATATACCGAATGTATAGTATACGAACTTGTACAGTTCCATAAGAATTCGATTCAATCCGGTTAGGCGCAAGAGATGTTAAGAATTTTGGAAAAATATTACTAGAGATAAAAGAGTAACCAAGTAGCTTTCATTTGCCAAAACAAGCAAAAAAAAAAAAAAAAAAAAAGCCTTTCATTTGCTAAGCCCAAGCTCAAGAAAAGAAAAAAAGAAAAATAATAACCAATGTGGAGCCTGTCCGTATAAATGCTATTGGTGTTAGGTTGTTTTCTTGGGCTCATTCTTGGCAACCACTTGTAGCCTTGCAGGGCCTGTCAGGCTGTCCTTTTACAAACTCGATTTTCACCCAAATGTACCTCAGTTATTTGAAATGGATACATTGACAAGCATATGTAGAGCGGGAAAAATGTCACTGCAGAGAACGGCACGCATGTCAGTTACGTGCTGTGACTCGCGTGTTTCGTGCCGTGACCATTCGCGTGCTGTACTCATCTTTTGTAACTTTGGCACGGCACGGCACGTGAAAAATTTAGTCACGGCACAGCACGATACGTAGTTACGCGAGTCACGTGTAATTAGGACCATTAGATATTGATTTAATGATGAATCTTGAATAAACTAACCTAAATTATGATTAAATGGTCACGCGAGTCACGTATGGTCACGGCACGTTAGGTACGGCGTGACTCACGTGACGTCCGTGACTACCCCTTGACATTTTGATCACGGCACAGCATGACACGTGAAAAATTAACTTGATCATGGCACGGCACGAGACCAAAGTCACAACGTGTTAGTCACGGTACGGCACGGCACGACACGTTTTTTCCACTCTAAGCATATGTATTAACCATAAGAGTCAACATGAAGTTATTAAAATTAAAATTAAATCAACATAATTGGAGGTTGTGTCCAGATTGTGTGTTAAGTTTAATGAAATATAAGAATAGCCTATTTTCTAACCGTTTGAAAAAAAAAAAAACAAATTCAAACTGTACGTGAGTAACTTATTTAATTTTGGGTCAATTTCACGTATACCCTTCGAAAACATTGAAATTATGTATTTCTCCTCTAAAATTCATAATATCATGTTTGCTTTTTTATTTTAAAAAATCAAAAATTTACCCAATTTGTTCATTTTTCTGAAACTCATTTTTAATTTGTAAAATACCAATTTTATCATTTATTAAAAAAATAAAAAATATGTAATTTGTTTAAGAGAAATGTTCAATCTTCTGTTTGAATTGTTGTGAGGGCAAATTATTTATTTTCTTAATTGTGACACACACAAGTGTTTGACTAAATGTTACTGTGACGTGCGTCACATGAAGATAAATGAACAATTTGTCCTCAGTAGCCAACCAATTAGAAGACTGGACATTTTATAACTTTATAAATTGGGTAAAATATAGGATAAAATGAGAAATTTTTTGCTATTAGTGTTGGTACCAATTTGGGTCAAATATGAGGATTTTGATAAAATAACCCTACTTACATTTTGGAATTGGTCTAATTTAATGTTGGTGCTCAAACAATTAATTTTGGTAAAATAAACCTAATTAAATTTTGGTACAAGTCTAATTTATGCTCAAACAATTAATTTTGATAAAATAAACCTAATTAAATTTTGGTACAAGTCTAGTTTAATTTTGATGCTCAAACAATTAATTTTAGTCTTATTCTAATTAAATTTTGGTACGATTCTATTTAAATTTCAGTACAATTCTATTTAAATTTTGATTCTAAACCCTAAATTAATATCTAATTTTAAACCCTAAACTCTAAATTAATATCTAATTCTAAACCCCAAACCCTAAACCTAAATCTTAAACCTAAACCTAAACCCTAAATCTAATTACTTTTCAATTCTAAAGCTTCTAGTCAAGTCCTGTTGGAGCGATAATGGAGAGGATAGTCGTCAACGAAGTAAATTATTTTTTTTTCTGGTATTTGGTCAACCAGTTTCTTGGAAGAAGACGAAAATAAATCTGCTGTGATTCTCGGGAATGACAGGACCCTGCGATCCTGATCTGAACTGTTGGTTTTTTGTTTAGATGCGTGCATGAAAATTTACTTTTTCAAAACATTTTCGAGATCCGCGCAAGGAAAAGTTTGAACCATTGATTCGGAATTTTAGAATCCTGCGATCCCTCTCAGTATCGCAGCAGATTCGAACTCGGAAGAAGACTCCATCACTCCAGTGTCTTTTTCCCGATTCTACTCTTTCTCCCACCAACCTGAACCTAACCAACAAATTTCCAAAAGAACTGAACAGGAGATCAAAATCTCAAGCAATACCTCTCGCTCCATACTCCATACTCCACTTTCCCGGCATCAGAACCTTCTACATTGTCTCTTCTCAAATGCCCTCGATCCACCGTCCATTATCTCATCTCCACATAAATCAAACGGCTGAGATGAGATGAAACGCTCCCTTCGCTCTCTGTCCCTCCCCCTCCTCCTCTTCCTCTTCCTCCTTGCCTCTCTCGCCTTTCGCTCGGTTATTTTTCCCTCCTTCCTCTTTTGCCAATCCAACCCCCAAAACCGCAATATTCACATCGATGCCCCTCTCCTTTCTCTCTCATTGCACGAGCCGGCTGATTCGTCTCTCCAGACCGACATCTTTGATCTTCTCCAAGCATCTCTCGAATCCTTCGACACTATTGGCGGTAAGTACCGCACACTCTCTCTGTGGCGCGGGATCGGTTCTGATGAATCCGTCCGGCCTCGATCTCTTGCCAGGATCCGCTTACCCGTACGGACTGGGACCCGTTACCCGCCAGATCGCCGGGTCATCCTTCCTCTCTTCCGCCATTCCCTCGCCACGTGGGCCCGGTCCCATAATGCCGACCTCTCTTTTTCTGTAATGTCAGAGCTAACCCAGCTCGTAAAAAGACCAATCGAAATTTTCAACGGACTGAAAGACAGTAGTGAACCGTACAGCACCTGCGCAGTGGTAGGTAACAGTGGCATACTACTTGGATCCAACCACGGTGAGTTGATCAACAGCCATGAATTTGTGATTAGATTGAACAATGCAAGGGTTACTGGCTATGTGAGGGATGTTGGGTCAAAGACATCTCTCTCATTTGTCAATAGTAATATCCTTCATCTGTGCACAAGGCGGGTCGGGTGCCAGTGCCACCCATATGGTGAGAATGTACCCATTGCAATGTACATGTGTCAACCCAGGCATTTCCTTGACTATGTGGTGTGCAATTCTTCGCATAAGGCACCATTGCTCATTACTGACCCAAGGTACACCTTTTGTTGATTATACAACTTAATGTCAATAAACACTTGTATGCTTTTTCAAGTGGAATTGAGGATGGAGTTTGGCACAGGATGAGGCTCATTTTGAGTAGGTTAAAGGCTAACAGCTCAGCTCTGACCATACCTTGAATTTGGGACTTCTTTTAGTTGGGGGTGTTGTTTAGGACACAAAAGTTAGTAAAGCAAGGATACTTTGCTCCTACCAATTAGTTGTAATGAAAGCTGAGTGGTCCAAAGCCCTTTGAATTGCATCGCTGTCTAAAGGGCTCCTCTGTGAACTGTTTGTTTGATGTGCAACCCTAAGAAAAGATAGTCGACAACTTCTGTTACCTTATACAATGTAATTTTTTTGAAACTCTATGGCCATTAAATTTCCTAGGCTTCCACGAGTAATCTTTCCATTTTTTTTCAGTATAACTATTATTTTTCTTTTAGTTATAAGAGAAATTTATATATATTCCCATCATAACTTCATGATTTAGATATTTACCCATCAAAAACTTAAAATTAGTTATTTCCCCATCTAAACTCATTTATTTTATTAATAACCCCATTTCTTTATTAAATCAATTAAAAAATGCATATTAATATTAATAAAAAATATATAATCACAATTCTGTCCTTCCCCTTCCCTTGTCCTCGTCACATGTAACTTCCTTTCGCGTCCAGTTATCCTCTTCTCATATACTTCCCTCCCAGACAAAACCAGTGGAAGACAACGCAATAAAAGGTGAAATCAGATGGTACCAAACACATTAAACCCATTATCAGTGCTAACCACTTTGTGGGTTCGAATGTTTACTCTTTTGATGTACTCAGAGCTTGAATTTATATCTTCAAATCCCTTTGTGCGCGAGTTTGAATCTATATCTTCAGTCCTTGTAGTTGTTTGAATTATGGAGGCATCGACAATTAATATTGACGGAATAGCATCCCAGAAGGTTTCTAGATTGAATAATACATATGTCAAAGAGACCTTCAGAAAAAGCAAGCATGATGTATATACATCATTTTGAAACTTCAAACTCTACTGTAAATGAATATTAAATAACAAAAAAAATTGAATTTGAGGACTGACATATTGACTTCTCTGTTGTAGCTTGATGTGTTAGATCTTGAAATCATGTAAATCTTGAAAAAATCAAGTTGTTTGAGGTCGACTTTTTATTTTTTAGCTGTTCGGATTTTAGGAAGATTGTTTTGCGTATCATGAAATTTTTTCTTATAGGTGGGTAATAAACAGATCACAGTACCTTTCTTGTGGATTTTTTTCATGTTATGTCACCCAAACAGAATCATTGAATACTAATCTTATTATATCATATTTGGTGTTGCAGAAAAACTGAAAAAGATGTATGATCGCAAATCCACCAAAAGCTACCAGATCCCTAATTGTCTTGCAGACTTGTTTCATTCATCTAGTTTATGGTTTCCAACTTTCCATCATGTTTATTCATTAATTTATATTCTTCAAAAATTTACACTCAGAGCTGCTAGCTCTTTTGATGCCAATAATTCAACATTCTCATTTGCTGATTGAGATAAACTAAAAAAAAACATCCAAAGAGCTAAAAAAATTTCATGTCCCCTCTTATATATCCTCTTCTCAAGAAAACTTATCTGTTGTGATTTTATTTGTGTTTCTTTGTCTGATTCCTTTCTCTTCTACCTTCTTTCACAGAGCTTCTTCATCCTGTTTTTAAGGTAGCATGAACTTTTGTGTCCTTTAGACTTATGCAAGTTTAAAAACAGTAAATAAAGACAAATAATGAATGATCTTTTTCACGAAATATATACTATTAGAGGCAAATCCGAAAGCAGTGACCAAAGGTATCATCCAATTGATCATCAAGTCACTAGATAATGCTATTGGCCCGCCTTTTGGATTGAGACATATTTTTTTCAAAAGGGGTTAATGTTTTGTGTTCATCCTCCAATTGAGAAGTATTCTGAACAGAATACGGCTTGTCATTAGCAACCTCAAACGATTTTGGAGGTAATAGTGTAGGCAGTGTAATTTGCCCAAGCACCAATACTGGTTTGCATTTGCTTGTATGGATCCACACTGCTGTGCTTACTGGGTACAACTGTGGGTAATAAGGGGAAAGGATACACCTGCGAAAGATGAAAGCTACAAAACTATTAAGCATAAAAAAATGAAGTCAAATGTAAGAAGCCAGAAAGTTAAAAGAAGGGAAAGTAAGGAGGGAATGAACTGCACTGGTGTTCTGCTGGTAGTGTGCTGCTGGTAACAAGTTGGTATCAACAATCCAGGAAGTCTTTGTTATTATACCAGCACCTTTCATGACCTTTAATAGAAGGGAAAGAAAGGAAGGAATGAACCATTAATATCCTGTGCCAAATTCTTGATTTGGAACACATTACACAAGATGTAAAAAATTGCCTCTTCTGAAATTCATTTTGGTTGATTTGTAATAAATCTTTTATTGATTTTTAAATTGTTCATTACTAACAACAGGTTTGACAACCTCTGTGCACGGATCACCAAGTACTACTCCTTGAAGCGGTTTGCATATTCAACTGGCCTGAGCCCGACACGGTGGAATGAGACGCATGATGAGACTACATTCCACTACTCATCTGGGTTCCAGGCTGTCATGCTTGCTCTTGGGATTTGCAAACGTGTCAGCGCTTTTGGGTTCGGTAAAATAAAGAGTGCGAAGCACCATTACCACACCAATCAGAAAGCTGAACTGGATTTGCATGATTATGAGGCTGAGTATATGATTTATCGGGATTTAATTAAACAGCCCAAGACAATCCCTTTCCTTGCTGGATTTCATGCTCCCCCTTTGGTTTTTTACCATTAAGTTTCTTACGAGTGCTGATCGGGTTACTTTGCTTTCCCAAAAGTAAATGAAATTGGGGTGGGAGAATTTTCTTAGAGCATGATTTTAGATTCCTTGAAGTTCTGTAAATAGTTTAGACTAGAGTATTGTTCAGATAGCACACGATTCAAATTTAATAATACTTAGTGTCAAGTTTTATTGTTGTCCTTGTTTTTCTGAAGCTGAATTATCATTTTAAGTATGCTTTATTGCAGTTTGATCGATTGGCCTCATATGGATCCTTCGCTGGTTTTCAGGTTTTTGTGCTAGGTTATTTATGATTAACTTATTTCTTATTTTTCTTGACCATAACAAAATAAGTTTTCTTTTCTGAAAGAAAGTAAAAAAAAGAATAGGATGAATGGATTGTAATGAAGTTTTCTCTTCCAAAAAGACTGTAACAAGGTTTATAATATAACATGAGAGCTATTTCAGGTACATAATATGTAGCGTTGTCTTCCTAAAGTGTCGATGTTCTGGCTTGAATTGATAGGAAAGAGAAGTTCTTTTAGTTCATATCCGTGCTGTTTTTTGGTTGATCTGGTTCCAGTTCTATGAGAAAACTTAGGTGGAAATGGGAAAAGGAGTGAGATTACTTCGTTACCGTTTTGGGGGAAAATTATGGTTCATGAACAGCAGGGACATATATGATAAATCATAAATGTAACTTGTAATTTCTTGGTGGTTTACGGTTTACCTTCACTAATCCAATGGGCCTCTCTCATTCATTCTCCAATTCATGGGTGGTTTACCCCACTTATCCGATGAATTCGCATCCTCTGAGGAGTTTTCAATCTGGTCCGTTCGTTTTGATATGACAGACCAGATCAAATCTTGTCCGAATTGAAAAAAAAAAAAAAAACAAAATTTCCCTGATCTGATCTGGTCTGGTCTGTCCGATCAAAACGAACGGATCAAATTAAAAAATCCTCACCCTAAACTCCGCAGAGGATACTGGTCCCTTATCCGATGGGCCTCTCTCATCTGACATTCCAATTCAAGTTCTAAAGAAAAATTATCCGTTTCTCTGAGAGGATTTCAAATTTTCAATACTCAGTTCGTGTAAAAGTTTGTATAATATAATATAATTTTTTTCTTTGGACATTGCATTCTTCTTTGGTATATCTTTTGGTATGATATGATAATACAGTAAGTTGTTCAGTTTGTACAACTCTAAGAATATGCTACAAAAATAGGTTTTGCCTCCGTATACCACCTGAAAAGTATTAATATTGCTTTTAACAATTTAATTAATATAGAATAATACCGAATTATTTATTCGTCAACATTATCTCTTTTTTTTTTATAGTAAGTCATGATGACTAATTTGTGATAATTGAAAGAATGACTTGCATGAGGTCTGTTGTCTGTTGAGCCCAGCCATATTTTCTTCATTAATTTTTAAAATTATAGAAGTTAATATCAATAACACAGCCTTTCTAATTAAATTATTATTGTCTGACTAAATTCATACGTCCATAATTTTTTAAGTTACAGAAGAAACACCCTTAAAATATAAAACAACTGCTGTAACATTAATTACAGGGTTTAATTATGTAATCAGAATATGATTTGTTGAAACAAATTAAAACATTTCCATCACTGAAAGATCAAAGTGTAATAATAATTTTTTGAAAGAACAAAGTGTAATAATAATAAGGCAGGCAATTTAATTTTTATTATATTGCATTCAATACATTTTCTAAAACACTAAAAATGATTCCCAAATTTTAAACGATGTGAGGAGCAATATTATCTCACTTTACTAATTATTTTGCCAAATTCTAGAAAACATATATAACGAAGAGTTCTTGAAATAATTCTTTTAGTTGGGCAAACTGGCCAAAGATATTATTATTGGATCTTATTATATCATTATTTTTTATCAAAATTATTCAAAAATCATGTCATAATTTAAATGTCATTTTGATTTTTTTTAGGAAATCAATTTATTTGTGCGAATGGTCGAACTTAAAGTTTTCTTTCATGATAAAGAAATCTTTAATTTAACAAACAATAGCAATGAGGTGTTTTTGGTCAAATTTTTAAATAAAAAACAGTTATTTTTTAAAAATCCATTTTAGTCTAGTGTTTATTTTTAACTTTTCATGTATCATTTTACTCCATATTTAAACAAAGAATATATATACAAACATCATCCATAACGACCAGAAAGTGAGTTCTGAAAGATCAAGGGAATATAATAGACGTATACAGGACGAATACCAAAATATTCCACCAAATAATATCGTTAAGATATTCCTGTTTTATATATTAAATTTTTTTAATATATTGTTATCTTGGATAAGTAACTTTTAAGTATTTGGTTGTCGTTTGAAACCTTTTTTATTAAATCCTTGTTCCCAATTTATTCTAAAATTTATTTCAATGCACAAGGACGTACTCAGCAAAATATATAGGCAAAGAATTATTGAATGAAAGAGGAATATCATAATCAAATTGAATCATTTAAATTTAACAATAGTAATAAAAAATCTGACTAAATTGAAAGTACTCAAATTGTGCATTTGCTTTTTTTTTGTTACTATGTTTGCTTCCAGCAAAATTAAAACTGAGATTCATTTTAAATCAATATATAGATATATATTCCATTACTAAAGTGCTAGTTTTCTTATGTCATATATAATACCTAATAATTTATAACGTTAGTAATGATGACTTCTAATGTGATATATCCAATTCATGTGATAATATAATTTACAATTATTGTTGTTGCAGTTTCTAAAGTAACTCTCATAGTTTTAACAGCATAATATATTTCCTTAAGGCTGTGCTCCAGTAATTGTATTAGAGAGGGAGGGGAAGGGAGGGAGGGGAGGGGAGGGAAAAGGCCTACACCCCAAATCGGGGGTGACAGTTTTGGCTTCCGCAGGGTTAAAAATTCACCTCCTCTGTCTTTCCTTCCTTCCAAAATTGAATTGTGGAGCAGGTGAAAGTTAAAAATTTCTTCACCCTCCCCTCCTCTAACCCTAATTGAAGCACAGCCTAACGCAACATCTGCACAAACTTAGATTAGATAATTCATGGTGTCATCAAACCAGGAAAATAAAAGTTACAAAAAAAAAAGGGCCCATCACTGGAGCGCAAAATAAACTGTATCACTTCATACCATAACCATAGTACCTACTACACTTTTTCAAAATTCAAAAGAGAAATATAACCTACATTACAAGAAACACAAACCTCCCACCAAAAACCTCTTCACTATGACACTATCCATTGTAACCTCTATGAGCACATGTACGTACGCATTTCTATGGTTGTAGGAGTTATTTCTTTGCACCGTTCCTGGCGTTTACCTGGGCCCCACTTGGATTACCACCAGAAGCAGCAGCTTGTTGTTTCTGTTGCTGTTGCCTCAGTTTCATCTGATCAAACAGGACTTGGTTCTCTTCGCTTAGAATCAGCGCCATCTTCCTCAGCCTCTCGTTTTCTTTTATCATGTACAAGTTCTCCTTGTACAGCTTCTTTGCTGTTTCCACTGCTTCCAATCCTGGTAAACAAACAAATCTTCGTTAATATGCATGCATGTTTAGTGATATAATGTCAAAATTTTGGAAGACGAATATGATAAATAATATATATAGTGGTGTAACAGTGAGTGCAAGATCACTATCTTATCACATACTTTCCATTGAGATGTTGGCCTCCGAGTGAAAATAGAGAGAGCGAGAGAGAGAGAGAGAGAGAGATTATATAGAAAAAACTTGTGCTTTTGAGTTTCGGATGGAGCATAGTGTGGTGGGTCTGAGGAGCTATTTATAGCTGCAAATAAACTTGAATCGCAGAACCTCTCTCTCACTCTCTCTCCTCTTCTCTCTGTAAAAATCAGGGGGCTGGGATCGATTAATGCTAGCAAATGATGAGGTTGGCAGGGGAGGGACGTCACGCTATGGTCGTGCCTAGAAGGGGTATTTTCGGTATTCAACAGTGTCATGTTATATCTCTGCGTTAACTAGGTGTCATGATTAGCCGCTGGGCTCTAAGATACGCAATCATATTCACAATTTTTTTCATTTATTGTTTCTAAAAATTTTCAAAGCTTTATTGATTTTGTATTGAACCGTTGGTAAATAACTGAATATAATATTAAAAAAATAAAATAATTGAACAATGGACCTAATATCTGACCTGACCACTTGCCCAGCAAACGATCAGAGAAAATGTGTTTGACTTTTTGGCTCCCTCTTTTGCCAATTTCTTATCTGATCCATCAAAAATATTATCACTGATAGAAGTAATATAGGATAAATAATATAAGCAAATAGCTAACAAATATATTATTGTTTTTATGATCATGTATATCACAGATAAGTTCGTGCTATGTACTCATATCGATCTAAACTGCTCAACATAAGATTTTTTTTTTTAGTGATTTTATATAGATAGAAAATAGTAAAAAAAAAAGTTCAACAAAATGTAACATTTGGTTTCCTGCTATATTTTATAACTAATTAATTCATATTAATGTATGAAATTCAGTGAAATTAAGATTAAATCTGCGTAATAGACTTTGGTTTCGCAGCTTATATCTTCAGACATGGTAAATTTGATTTTTTTTTTCTTTTTAAATAGCTATTGTATGAGTTTATTTTTTTTTTAAGTTGGTAAAAAAAAAATCGGCTAGCATGATCTAATTCAAAATATTTTTTTTATGAATTTTTTTTAAATCTACTTGTAGCATAGTAGGCAATGAAGAGTCCGATTAGTATGACATCGGTGTCATATGACACCAACTACAAAATTGATTAGATAGACTTCAAACGACTAATTCAAACTGTTCAAATTATTTACTTTATGAGTGATGCGTTTACATGCAAAAAAAATTATATTTTCTAGTTATTTTAGTATCAAATCAAGTGGACAAAAATGTTGAAAATGAATGCATTAAAATTAACTTAAAAACTCACACATTTGACCACTTGACTTGATACTACATAAATTCGAAAAATTATAAATGTTGTATGTAAACGCACAATTAATAAAATAAATCGATTTGAACGATTTGAATTCACCGTTTGAAGTCAATTCAATAGATTTTCAAGTTGGTGTTATACATGATTTTTTTTTTATAAACCATAATTAATTAAATTTTTTTTTTATGAACCAACATGATTACTTTTTTTTTACAAAAACCACAAGAACCGAAATGTCATTTCGGTCTGGTCCCTTTTTTGAATTTTCTATGGTACTGGTTTCACAAGTTTTCATATGAGCCGCCACAGAAAATCTAAAAAATGAACCGAACCGAAATATGTCATTTCGGTCCGGAGTAAAAAAAAAATAATGGATGAAAATAACATTTCGGTTCTTATGATTTTTATAAAAAAAATAATCACGTTGGTTTCATAAATTTTTTTTAATTATAGTTTATAAAAAAAATTCGTTATATAGAGTGAAATAACAATGATGTCATTATATGCAGAGTCGGCAATGAATTAGTTTATGGAGTGAGTTAGTTTCAACTTTCAAGGTGATAATTCCTGAGCGGGGCATGTCTCAGCCTCGTTGGATTTTATAGCCGTTTCTGAGACAGTGAGAGGTTTGTCAGAGAACAATCAAAGCATATCATTACTCCTTTACCAAAACGGGCTTTTGATGAGGTACTGACTGGTGGCTATTTCGGTCTTTCTCCATATATCAAACGAGATTTTCTGTAAAATTTGGGAGCTTGTTTGTACCAATGAACTCAAGTGCTATGATAATTTGTAAAACTAAGTACCGCATAATAATTTTTCGCTTGAAATTATAATATAGGAGGGATCCAATTATATTTTTTTTTTTTTGATACACCTTGACACGGTTTTTTTTATAGGTCAATTTTGCGATTTCAAAATCAAACCGTCAATCCGAACCATTCAACATGATCACCATATTAAAATGTAATTGGAGATCAAATTTTGCATTTTTTTTGAATTTTTTTACTATTTATTAAGATGGTTACAAAATCGCTGTTTTTCAATGGTCTAAAAACAACGATTTTGTAACCATCTTAATAAATAGTAAAAAAAATTCAAAAAATGTAAAATTTGATCTGCAAGCACATTTGAATATATCCATCATGTTGAACGGTTTGGATCGACTATTTGGACTTTGAGGTAGGTGTCAAAATGTGTTAAAAAAAACGGTGTAATCCGATCCCTCCTCATTATAATATTGGGTTGATCCATCATCTCGTGCGGAAGTCATGAAAATTAAAAAATATATATTCTGCTAGTTTGAACCTTTTAATATTTTGTTAGCATAGAACACATACTTTATTTTATTTGGAGTACCTCACGAAAATAATCCTTAAAAAATTATCATTTATAATTTATTCTTCGAATTTCCAAAATTTCACTAGTTGTCTCAATATTCTTTTTTCTATTTTGTATCAAATTAATTAAACCATTAATTGGTATGCTGCAGAAAAACAAATTATTTTTTTTAATTATGCTAGAAACATATAGAGTTAGTAATAAAATGCCAACGATGTCATTGATATAGATGACATGAAACATCCATAACAACAACATTAATTATTTGAGTGCTAATTTTGTCAATTAGCATCGTAGAATGAAGAAATATGAATTAATATTACAACACCCATAATTAGCACACAATATCAATTATCATGGACATATTTGGGTGATAAACTGATCATGGAGCTTAATCGAGCCTCGTTTTTTGATAAGTCGTGTTATTATTTTTTATTTTTTTAAGTAGAAATGTGGATGTCTAGCCTCTAAATTTCATTAATTGAGACACAAGTTGTGTCCAAGTTTTACATTTTTATTTTTTTTATTCATGAAACATTTATTATATATCAATTTGAGCATCACTTTTATATTAAATTCTCTACTTCGATCTCAATACTTATATATATAGAGAGAGGAGGGATGGGATTACACCATTTTTTGGTGACATCGAATGACATCGTTTATTTTCAAAGTCCAAACAGTCGATCAAAACCGTTCAATATGATGGATATGTTAAAATGTGCTTGTAGATCAAATTTTACATTTTTTGAATTTTGTTTACTATTTATTAAGATGGTACAAAAATTCAATGGTCTGAAAACAATGATTTTGTAAAGTACTTAATAAATAGTAAAAAAATTAAAAAAAATGTAAAATTTTGATCTGCAAGCACATTTTAATATATCCATCATATTGAACCGTTTGGATCGACCGTTTGGACTTTGAAAACTTTAAAAATGAACGATGTAATTCGATGTCACCAAAAACGGTGTAATCCGATCCCTCCTCATATATATATATATATATATTAAGAGGAGGGTTCAAATGCCTCCATTTTTTGTGTCTCCGACTCTCCGTCATGCCTCCATTTTTAAAAACTTTAATGACTCAAAAGTTAAAACTTATAGTCAAAATAAAACCGTTGGATATAATATATATCATTTTATCTATGTGCTCATAAAAAATTATCACATTTTGATTTTGTTTTTATGTGAATCAATAAGTTGAAAAATCAACGTCTAGAAATTATCCACATTAGTACGTTGTTTACAAGTTCTTGATGACAACCAAAACAAAATTGAAATGTCATAATTTTTTACACATGCATAGATAGAATGATGTAGATCATATCCAATGGTTTTATTTTGACTTTTAAATTTTAAATTTTGAGTTATTAAATTTTTTAAAAATAGAGACATGATGGAGACATGAAAAATGGAGGCATTTGAACCCTCCTCATATTTTAATAAATAACTATATAACTTTCATTTAGAAAAATAATTGACCCCATTGAATAAATTTAGGCATAAGCTCATGCCATTTATATTTAGAAACATCATCCCATGTTATGAAGGTTTATTGTTTCTTTTGTTTTGTCAGATATATGTTCATGTTCATGAGTTGAAACAAGTAAATAATTAAAAGATTAAATTGAAAGTTGGAAGACTTTATTTTCATTTTTAACCAAAAAGAATTTGGATTTGATTCAAGTACAAAAAATTAACGCTTTTATTTTATTCGAGATTCAATTAACAACCTCAGTACATGTTGTACGACAAGTAAAAATCCTTGACAAGCTCTTTATTAGTGAACGGAATAAAAGAAGCACAAAAGACAATTAAAGAAAGTATGCGCCGAATACACAACTTAGTTGCTGCACGGTTTTGGACACAAACGATCCGAATTATTGAAGTCTACACTGTACAGAGTTTTTCTCTTAAGTCTCTGCCCTGACGAAAATGAGTGAATGGGGTCACATGATCAGGGATTGAACTGCAGATGGTACATTGGGATTTATGCGGCGTCAGAGCAGGTACATCCCAGAGATATTCTGATGTTTCCGAGAAGAACAAATGATGAGCCGCATTCAAGTAGCTGTACCGGTTTGAATAAAATTACAAGCACCACATTTTTTTTTAATTTTTTTTTTATAAACCATAATTAAAAAAATATATTTTTGCCAAACCAACATAATTTTTTTTTTTTATAAAAACCATAAGAACTGAAATGTCATTTCAATCCGTTATTTTTTTTATTCTGAATCAAAATGCGGTTCGACATTTCGATCCGGTTTTTTTTTTTGGATTTTCTGTGACGGCTCGTATGAAAACTTGTGAAACTAGTATCGCAGAAAATTTAAAAAAGAAACTGGACCGAAATGTTATTTTGGTCAGAATAAAAAAAAATAACGTACCAAAATAACATTTGATTCTTATAGTTTTTGTAAAAAAAATAATTATGTTGTTTTTTAAAAAAAAAATTATTCTAGTTTATAAAAAGAATTCATTATTTTTGACTCGAAAGTCAAATAAGTCAAATTTGCTATCTCATCATAATCAATATTCCTTTTGAGTTGCTGACGTCTATTTGCCCCCTATGACATCTCATCATCATCATTGTATCTTTTATGCACGATTTTATTTTCGTTTTTTTTTTATTGAAGTTCAGCAGTTGATCGTTTGGTATATTGATTATTGTGCGAGGCTCTGTATTATGCCGACATTTTTAATAATATCCTAAGTTAATTAGAGATTAATAAATCTGTCCACGAGTGCTTCGAAATTTTAAATTTAATGGCCGGTCCCGAATAAAAATTTCAATCGGCCATTTAATAGCCGGTTCCAAGATTTTTTTTTTATTTTTTTTAGAGAAAAATAGCTAAAATGCTGAAATCTAACGCTAAAAAATCGAAATATTTTTTAAAATATTTGTTAGATTACTTTTTTGATAGCATATTTAGAGTAGAACTAGGGTGTTCCTAAGCTCACCAAGGCCTCTCGTGAGCTCAACTCTAAAACCTATCGAATTGACTTCAAACGACATTTCCAAACCGTTAGATGTTCAATCTATATTAAAATGTGCTTGGAGACCAAATTTTACATTTTTTGAAATTTTTTTACTATTTATTAAGCCGGTTTGAAAATCGCTGTTTTTATTAAAATTATGCACCATTAGAAAACAACGGTTTTCAAACCGGCTAATAAATAGTAAAAAAATTAAATAAAATGTAAAATTTGGTCTCCAAGCACATTTTAATATAGATTGAACATCTAACGGTTTGGAAATGTCGTTTGAAGTCAATTCGATAGGTTTTAGAGTTGAGCTCACGAGAGGCCTTGGTGAGCTTAGGAACACCCTAGTTCTACTCGCATATTTATACTAAAATACGCTAAATTACTTGAAATTATGTTAATTTATGCTTATTGACACTAGATTATTTTAAATTATGTTAACTTTTTTTTAAGAGACAAATAGCTAAAATGCTGAAATATAATACTAAAAAATCGAATTTATTTTTAAATATTTGCTAGATTACATTTTTTATATATAATTAGCATATTTATACTAAACACGCTAAATTACTTGAAATTATGTTAATTTATGCTGAATTACACTAAATTACGCTAAATTACAATAATTATGTAAAATTATGCTAAAATACGGTAAATTATGCTAAATTACGTATGAATAGGGATGATATCTTCACTGAGAAAGCGAAAAACGACGACGAAACTTCAAACGGCCATAAAACAGCGCTCGAATGTCCGATTTCAGCAAAATGACCACTTTTCGGAAAGCTTGTGAAAATATGCATGCATTTGAATTGGCAATGCCAGATTTCCAAATTCAGAATCGCCAAAAAACAAAGATAAGGGCCTCAAAACTTCAGTTGAAGTTTCCGATTAAGATTTTCATTTCTATTCTCCAATCTACGTAGCTCAGTAAATTAGTTATATAATGAACTTCTAGAATACCAATTTTTATTATTTTTGAATTTTTTACTATTTTTTATGATTTATGAAAGATGGCACAAAATCGGCCCTATTCATACGTAATTTAGCGTAATTTACCGTATTTTAGCATAATTCTACATAATTATTGTAATTTGAAGTAATTTAGTGTAAATCACCATAAATTAACATAATTTGAAGTAATTTAGCGTATTTTAACACAAAATCGGCCCTATTCATAGTGTATTTTAGTATAAATATGCTATCAAAAAAGTAATCTAACAAATATTTAAAAAAACAATTCGATTTTTTAGTGTTAGATTTCAGCATTTTAGCTATTTTTCTCTAAAAAAATGAAAAATGAAAAAAAATCTCGGGACCAGCCATTTAATGGCCGATTGGGCATATTTAAATTTTTGGAGCACTCGTGGGCAGATTTATTAATCTCTAATTAACTTAGGGTATTATTAAAAATGTCGAGTATTATGCTTATTCGCTCACGCTATGAAATTAAATTTTTAATTGAAAATTTTAATATTGGTCCGAACTATTTAACATAATTTTCAGTTTTCATATAAATGTATACTTATAAATTAAATTTAATATTTTTAATAATCTTTTTACTATTTTTTTATATAAGTAGAAAATTATTGTTTACAAGTGATTTTTAGATCAAATGATTTTCTATTCATTTAAAAAAATAGTAAAAAGTAAAAATAATATAAAATTTAGTTTACATGTACATATTGATATGAAAATCATTATGAGTGTTTCAGGTGATCGATCGTTACATTTTTGAAAACAAAATTATTGATCCGTAGTACGAACCAATCCACGCTATGCATATTACCATAGCCTCCCTCTTGATTATTTGTCATTTGAAAGAACATTCGTCACTTTTACTATTAATTAAGATGGTTTGAAAATTGCTGATTTTATTAAAATTATGCACCATTGAAAAATAGCGACCTTCAAACCAGCTTATTAAATAGCAAAAAAATTCTAAAAAATGTAAAATTTGGTCTCCAAGCACATTTTAATATAGTTAAATATCTAACGGTTTGGATCGACTATTTGAACTTTGAAAATTGAAGAGCTGAACCGTTTGTTCCTGAGTCCAGGAACAAACGTTTGTATATTAGTCATTCTCTCTCTCTCTCTCTCTCTCTTTCTATATATATTTATATAGGAAATGGCTAGCATGCTACGCGTAGCATAGAGGGCCTCCGTGCTACGGCTCAATATTTGAGTTTTCAAAATCCTAACGGTCGATCCGAACCGTTCAACATGATCTCCACATGAATATGTACTTGCAAGCCAAATTTTACATTTCTTAGAATTTTTTTACTATTTGTTTAGATAGGTAGAAAATTACTTGATCTGAAAATTATGTACCATTCATATCAAGTTATTTTCTACCTACCTAAAAAAATAGTAAAAAAATTCTAAAAAATGTAAATTTTGGTTTGCAAGTACATATTCATCTGGAGATCATGTTGAACGGTTCGGATCGACCGTTAGAATTTTGAAAACTCAAATATTGAGCCGTAGCACGGAGGCCCTATATGCTACGCGTAGCACCGTAGCCATTTCCTATATATATTTTGTATTTAATCAATTTTAGCAATGGAATGGGCTGTTTTTTGTCTTTTAAAAAAAAAATTATATAGTAAATATAAAAAAAAATACAGTGTTGATAAAAATAAGACGTAGTCTCTAAATGTAGTTGCATTAAATAATTTTTTCATACTTTTTCTCCCCTCTTTCTTTCTCTTAGTCCATTTGAAATCACTGGGAAGGTTAGGCAAATTATCTGACGGCCACTGTACGTTTAATTAAACAACCGAATTCTCAGTTTTGTGATTTTGGTATGCAGATGGCCACTCAAGTGATCTTTCATCTTTAATTCTCTATTAAAAAATATCGGCACAACTTTCCTTGAAGATAATAAAATGAGTTACATGTACAATTGTAATTGTAAGCATAGCAACATGATTCGCGTTTTATTCGCGAATAAAAACGAATAAAATGCGAATAAAACGTTTTTTAGAGGTTTCCGAACCGAACAGTGAATAAAACGGTTGACCGAATTTTTACCGATTTATTCGCGAATAAAACGTTTTTTACGAATTATTCGCGTTTTATTCGAAAAATTCATTGCTGCATTGAAAATTTTTGAGGAGCAAAGCCACGTGGGTTGAGGCAGCTTTTGAAATTTTTTGATTTTCACTTTGACCAAGTGGCCAAGCCACATGGGCTGTGGTGAATTTGAGACAAAGATTTTTTGTGACCATGTTAATGTAGTATTCTATGTAAATCAAATCTTAAATTAATTTTTTTTTTTTTTTGCTTTCTTGTTGTACCGAATCATTCCCGAATTATTCCCAAATCACGAATTTTTGACCTCGCCGATCCGAACCCGAATAATTCATTTGTCACTATGATTGTAAGTAGAAGTAAGGCACTTTCTTTTCATCACTCGAATAATTACAAAAACATACAAATTCTTCTGTAATTTTTTGCAAATATTTCATAGGCAAGCCACCCAGATGTAGTACGTAGATGCAGTTCTTGCAGGACCTGTATCCTCTGTAGTATCATATAGAACAGTAAATCACTTTACGGCCCAGATTTACTCTCAGCCGGTGCCTACTCGGGAGATTGGAGGGGGCAATATTATTTGTACTTCGAGATTCGTGCAAAGTTAAAAAGAACGATCCGGATCCTCCTTATATATTCTGCGTAGTTCTCAGAGGATACGAATTCGTTCTTGCACGGGATCAGAGTGAAGCTGGAAATAAAGAGAACTTTTTTGAACTTTTAAAATGAAATTGTATATTTATTATTTAATTATATTTATCATTTTATATGTATGGGATAACATTTGACCTTACACGTAACGCGTCGCTAATATAAGTTCCGTGCACCAAAATCATATAGGCACGCACGGGACAATCCACTGATTGCAACAAAACAGTGCCCGGAATCACCGAGGAATACCCATGTAAAACTAGTATATTACATCAGAACAACTGAACACCGTGATTTTTATTAATATCCAAAGTTAATTATAAATTAATAAATATACCCAAGTCTTTTGGGAATTTTTAAAACTACCCATACCGGCCATTTTCTGGCTGATTTTAATTGATTTCGGTACCGCATTTTAGCAATTTAACATAATTATTGTAATTTAGCGTAATTTAGTATAATTCAGCGTAATTTAACATAATTTCAAGTAATTTTGTGTATTTTAGTATAATCATGCTAATTATATATCAAAAAAAGTAATCTCACAAATATTTTAAAAAATTCGAATTTTTTAGTGTTAGATTTCAGTATTTTTTTTATTTGTTTCTAAAAATAAAATATTTAGTACCGAAATCAATTAAAACCGGCCAAAAAATGACCGGTATGGATAGTTTTATAAATTTTCAAAAGACTTAGATATATTTACTAATTTATAATTAACTTTGGATATTTATAAAAATCACGGTACATATAGTCCAAAACCAAAATTTCCCATATATAGTCATATATATTAATCTCTGTTAGTGCTGTCTAAATTTTAATCAACTTGTCACAGCAAAAACAGTTCACAATCACATATTAGTATCACAGTTCACCGATATTTTTATTAATAACCTAAAAACAAAAAACAAATATCAAATCTAACCCCGATCTGAAACTATTTTTAAATCTAACCCCGATCTGAAACTATTTTCAAATCTAACCTAACCGCCCAATGATGGGGCGGTTCACCCTACCCACCAAACCGTCCAACCATTGGGCGGTCCACACGGCCAAACAAACCGCTCCCCCATGGGGCGGTTCACTATAAACCCTATAAAAACCCGATTCTGGCTCTCCTTTTCACACTCTCTCACCCCGAATTCGTCGCTCTTTACTGTGCTCCGCAGGTAATATTTTTTATTTTTTATTATTATTAGTATTTATTTTTATTATTTTATTATTTTTATTACTGTGCATTACTGTACATTACTGTTTATTACTGTGTGTTACTGTTTATTACATGCATTACTGTACATTACTGTTTATTACTGTGCGTTACTGTTTATTACTGTGTATTACTGTTTGTTTTTATTGTTCATTATTTTATTTTATTTTTGTAAATAATTTTATTAAACATATATATTTTTTATTGTTGTTGTTTACTAATAATTTAATTGTATATTATTATTTTGTAGCTGATAAAAGTTTGTTTATTAATGTAGCTAAAATGTTGGTTACACTATATGTGGGCGGGAAGTTCGTGGTGGGTGTGGAGGGAGTACATTACACGAAAGATCCGACCCACGGCTTTGAGGTAAATGAAAACACCTCATTTCTGGAACTTAAGCAAATGGTATTCGAAAGGACTGGTGTAAACCCCAACCGGTATGACATGGATTTAGTTACTCGGGTTGACACAGGGAGGGATAGACCTTACTATGTAAAGTATCCAATAACAAATGAGGATGGTTGGAGATGTGTTTACAATACTTTTCAATCTACGAGTACCCCGATAATGGAGTTATATTCCAGAAATGTTCTGCGTCGGTCCCGGGTTGGACCTTCTATGGATAATACAGGTCATGATAGCCCGGTGTAGCAGCACTCAGGTTTTGACCACTCGGGTTATGACAACTCGGGTGACCGAAATTTGGGTCATGCATCACTGTCTGAACCGTATGCACCACCCGTTCATACTGATTACACCACTGATTACACCACTGATATGAAAATTTATTTCTTTGTAGTATTGTCCGAAGGCAAATTTGTACTTACTCAAGGTGGGGAAAAATAATAGATCTGCAAGAACCACCCGCATATGAGAAAATATTTCAAGCAAGAGATGGAGATTGGAGATGGGGAATAATGACCACAAATGGGTCTGAGTCCTTGAATGTTGTTTTCAAGCAGAGCCGAATGTTGCCCGTGGTGGCAATTGTGGAGGACACTTTCTACAAGCTTAATGCATGGTTCGTTGACCGCCGTGTTAAAGCACTATAATTACTAGCCAGGAACCAGACATTTTCAACAAGGGTGGAGGGCAAATTACGCAAACATAGGGAGAAATGTTCAGTTATGACCGTTGTCCCGTATGGGGATCGCACCTTGGAATTTGAAGTACACTCTCCGAATGAGTATGCTCCAAGTAGCCGTAGAGAAGATGGGACTATGGAGTTTATTAAAAGGCCTTACAAGTATGTTGTCATTATCGGAGATAACAATACTGTAACATGCACATGCCAATGAATCTAACTAGCTCACCTACCTTGTTCTCATGTTATGGCGGTGTGCCGAGTGAGAAACTTCTGTGAGGATTATTTTGTCACCGACATGTACCGTACCACTTACCTTGCGAGTACTTGGGGTGCATCCTTCCATTCTAATCACAACCAGCATGCGTGGCCGGCCTATGTTGGGGCTAAAATCGCCCCCCTAGAAAGTGGATCAGGTTAGGGAGAATATTTTGTGTATGCACTGAACTTCTTTTTAATATAGTTATTTAACTTCTTTTTATATCAGAAAAGGGAGAAGGCCCCACAAGCGTGCTGTCATGACAATGGATGAGATACAGGGTAGACGAATGGGACATCAGGCTCGCCGTTCAACTTGTGACAGGCAGCGAGCAGGTACATTTGATTTTATATTTTATAATTTATTTTATGTTTTACGATTTCAATAACATACCATTTTTTGTGAACAAGAATGCAGATGCCATGAACGAAGCCAACGAAAGAGAAAATGCTCGAGTTGTTGCGGAGGCAACCGGTAGCGGTAGTACTCATGGAGAGGCATCCGGTAGCGGTAGTAGTGTCGCACAATAGACTGGAAGCAGATCTAGAACTCGTCGACTTCTAACTTTGTTCGGTCGTCGTCGCTAAATTTGTGAACTTATTTAATTCGTAGTTTGTAACTATTTTTGTATACTTCATTTTGTTATTTTCATAGTGAAATTAAATATACACAAATTGACACCAAAAAATATTTACCACGTTAGCCAAATCGACAATCAATACAACAGCCGTATAATCGACAATTATTATAAAAGAATCGACGGATCTAACGTCAAACGACGCATCCAAACTCAACCAAATTTTATTTAAAATTACAATAAAAATAAATAAATCATTTTCATATAAAAATTACAATAGAAAAAATATATCTTACAAAAATAATACAAACTTATCAGAAATATATATCTTAATATATCTTCATATATGTTGTAAATATATCTTAATAAAAAGACATCTACAAAAAAAAATATTTAATATATCTATAAAAATATATATATATATATCTTATAAATATATCTTAATGAAAAGATATTTACAAAAACAAATATATCTTAATATATCTTAAAAAATATATATATCTTACTAAAAAAATATCCTAACATATCTGTAAAAAAAAAAAAAAATGGCTAACCGCCCGATCGGGGGGCGGTTAGATGGGGTATTGGACCGCCTCATTACTAGGCGGTTAGCTAGGCAGAGTGGACCGCCGTATAATTGGGCGGTTAGGTTAGATTTGAAAATAAATTCAAATCGGAGTTATATTTGATATTTTTGTTTTATTTTAGGTTATTAATAAAAATATCGGCACAGTTCACAGCCATTAATATCTAGCCACAGACAAGGCCATTTGCGAGAAAATTCATCCTCTGGAAAAGGTACATTTTTCTTGGCTTTAGATAAAACGGTTGAATGTCTTGTTTCTGAGATTATGTCGGAGATTAGAAATGATGTGCATTTTCAGATTATGTCAGCTGCTATAATGGGCTTAAGATTCCATGGTCAAAGTTTCTCTTAAATGCTTGCCGAAACAAGTCTTATCGTTTGCTCTCTCTACTCGAGTCACGCATGATATCATATATAATATCAATTGTTTTCTCCACCTAAAAAAGAACAAATTATTTACTTTTCTTATACTTCCGATTTTTTATTAATACACTCAAAAAGTAAAAAAATTACTGAATTTATTCTCAGATTTAAAGGAATTTAAAATCCCAAAATTTTTGTAGTTACCACCCCATAAAATATCAATTAAAAAAGAGGAGGGTTCAAATGCCTTCATTTTTTGTGCCTCCACCGTGTCTCAATTCTTAAAAACTTTAATAACTCGAAATTTAAATTATAAATGTCAAAATAAAACTGTTAGATATGATCTATGTTATTTTCTCTATGTGCTCATAAAAAATTATCACATTTCAATTTTGTTTTTATGTGAATCAATAAGTTGAAAAATCAACGTCTAAAAATTATCCACATTAGTACATTTTTTAAAAGCTCTTGATGACAACCAAAACAAAGTTGAAATGTCGTAATTTTTTACATGTGTATAGATAAAATGATGTAAATTATATCTAACAGTTTTATTTTGACTTTAGAGTTTCAAAATTTTGAGTAATTAAAATTTTAAAATAGAGACATAATAAAGACATAAAGCATTTGAACCCTCCTCATTAAACAAATACCACCACAATCAATTTATTTCAAGAAATACCACCCACGTGGACTGCAAGAGTGCACCAAATTAGAATGGTGCGCACCCTGGGGAAGGATGCGCATCAACCTTTTTTTTTTTTGGTTTTGTTTTGTTTTTGTTTTGCAATTTTAGAATTATGAATTTGTTTTGAATGCCGAATTTTATTTGCTTTATAATTTTATTTTCCTTAAAAGACAAGAAAACTAAAAAATAGCACAAATAAAATCACAACAAATAAATTCTACTACAAGACAATATAAAGTCTACTATAACATAACTAATAAATCCTACTACAACACAACATAAATTCTACTACAACATAACACACATTCCATCTAAAAAAACAAATTGAAATATTGTTGCAGAAAACAAAATATGAAGCACAACATAACCACATCTTGAGCGATGAAACTGCAGAAAAAAAATATTTATTGTTACAACAATTGTTAATTTTGTGACATTTAATTTAAAAACAAATTACCTTATTGAATACGGATTTTAACATCCCTTCTCTTTGCTCTGTTGCTCTATTTTTCTGTCTTTTAAGGAAAATAAAATTATAAAGCAAATAAAATTCAGCATCCAAAACAAAATTTATAATTTCAAAATTGCAAAAAAAAAACAGAACATAACCAAAAAATAAAAAAGTTTGGTGCGCACCCTGGGGAAGGGTACCATTTGGTGAGCACCAAATGGTACCCTTCCCCAGGGTGCGCACCATTCTAATTTGGAGCGCTCCCCCAATCCGCGTGGGTGGTATTTGTTGAAATAAATTGATTGGGGTGATATTTGTTTAATTAGGATTGAATGGGGTGGTAACTAAAAAAATTTCGGTTTAAAATCTACCATGCCCACTCCATAGTGGGGCAGTCCGCTTCAAAACTCAACTGCCCCACAATTGGGCGGTTAGCTATAAATGCCCTATAAATAGTGGTTTTCTCTCTCCTGCCCACTCACAATTCAGTCCAGCAGTTGAGGAGAAAGAGGAAGAGAAAAAAAAGACGATTTTTAGGTGATTTTTTAGATGATTTTTAGACAATTAAGCAAGATCGTCCAATTATAGCGTAACGAGAGGAGAGTCAATAAGTGGTCGAGGTAGAAATGAGAAAAAAAAAACTGTCAAATCTATTTTATAAAAAAAAAAATTTAAACGACCTATTTGATATGAAATTTCAGATAATAACTTTGTGTAACATATGATCGTTATGGTTTTTAACTTTTTCTTCCATAAATATTTCACTCCGAATTGAAGTTTGAAAAATAAGCCCAATTTAATTCAAAATAAAGAATTCTTTGTAAAATGGTAAACGACAGACCTTTGTGTGTTTGAAGCAGTGTTCTAAATAGCGCGCTATAGCGTTTTTGGACCCCAAACGCTACGCTACGACATCAAAATGCGCTATTTGCGCTACGGCCGCTATAGCGGCCGCTACAGCGCTATTTGCGCTATACAATATGGGTTTTTTTTTTTTTAAGCAATTTATATGGGTTTTAAATAAAGGTAAAAAAAATCTCAAACCGAAATTGAATTTGTTGCTACTTGCTACAAATAAATTAATTTGAAATTGGGAATAGAAATTGAAATTTGAATAGAAAAAAAGTCCAAACCGGAATTAAAATTTGAATAGAAAAAAAAATAGATTATGTCATGAATCATGATACTTAAGATATTTTTAATAAGAAAAATCGATAGTTTATGATATTACTATGGATATTTTGAACTGCAATTTGGACTTTGTACGGGTTCAATATGAATATTATAATTTCTTAATTACTTTGGTGTTATTTTTTGTTCTATGAGACCTTAGATAATGTTGATATTTAGTACAAATATTGAATATACGAAATGTAAAAAAAAAACGCTATTTGAAATAGCTTCCGCTATAGCGACGCTATTCGCTATAGCTTTTTTTTCAGCCTTCCCGCTACGATGCTATAAACGCTATTTAGAACCTTGGTTTGAAGCATTATGCTTAAATTGCTTGCAACAAATTTTCACCTCTTAATCATGAGATGGGTCTCGGAATGATGCAAGGCGTTGACAATAGAAACCAAATCATATTTCTGAAAGATGTCAATCAATGATCGTACTTAAAAAGTCTGACCATAATTTTTTACATCATACCAGGATTTAAATTCATAACCGGGTCGTACTTTTAAACTTTAGATATTTCAATTTCAATATACAATAATTTTAAATTCATATTATGGATTTTCAAATTTTAGTTTATTCTTGTGAAAAAAAAATATTTTTTAAATATTAAACGTGACTTTTGTACTTACTTTTTGTATGATATATACTAGCAAACTTTAGCTACTACCTTCTTATGCTTAGTTGGTTCGGCTGCTTTAGATATTACCTAGTTTGCTTTCCCATCTAGAGGGATTTTTTGATTTTTTGTTAATGCTGATTTCTATGTGCTTGGAGATCAAATTTTACATTTTTTTTGAATTTTTTTACTATTTATTAAGATAGTTACAAAATCGCTGTTTTTCAATGGTCCGAAACAACGATTTTGTAACCATCTTAATAAATAGTAAAAAAATTCAAAAAAAATGTAAAATTTGATCTCCAAGCACATTTTAATATATCTATCATGTTAAATAATTTGGATCGATTATTTAGACTTTGAAAATAGTAGTATCAAAATGTGTCAAAAAAAAAAAAAAAACTCTCTGGTTTAATATTATATTCAAACCTTTCGATTCAAACTGGTAAAATAGTTGACCCGTACAGATATAATAGTTAACCTTACATCCCACTACGTCGGAGTTACTCGAGGTCGAATCTGGATCCCATGAAAAGACCATTTATGTTTTCTCAGTTTTCGCTCTGAAACTTGAAAAGAAATCATCTGAAAGCAAACAAATTGACTGTTTAATGGAGACCCATAATCAACCTAAAGTTCCATACGGGCTTCATCCGGCCCATAATACATATTCAATATAGGTCCAGTTTTGCGGTAGGCTGCTGCTGGCTATTACAACTTTAATTTTTTTTTTCTCCACCTTTTTATTATGTAATATTCCAGTCTAGTGCAAGTTTTCAGATTGACTTACATTAATTTTGGAATGTCTCTCATGTATTTATTTTAAATTTCAATTGAACAATCCAAATGTGTAGGAAAAAAAGACAAATAAAACCTATGTTCGTTCCCTGTCTAACTTCAACTAACCTGACCTAATCATCCCTCTTCTTCAAATATTTTGTTTTTACTTTGTCATGAGTTAGAATCATTTGGTCATCTACCACATAACCTCACCAGCGACATGTATTCTACCTTTTACCTCAAATTCCATCCAACCCAACCATAATTTTGCATATAAATAGCCCCAATCTTTACATGTTATCTTGTCAACACAAAATGGCCTCAACCAAGAGTGATGATACATACATTGCTGCCGAAGAAGATGAAGAATTATTCGAGCTTGATCTCGCCCTAATGGACGAGGTGTGCGTGCAGAGTGGTTACAGGGATGATGATTCTAAAAAGGAAGCGTTGCTTGCTAATTGCTTGATGCCAGTGTCATGTATAAGCAATGCCAAACCTATCAATGACTTTGCAAAAATCCATGTTAGTGCTTCGATCGGGTCAAGTTACATGCCGACAACAGCTAGCTCACGTAGGTTCCGCAGATTTCGGCATGAGCGACCAGGAAAGGTCATATCACCACAAATTAGAATTTACTTCTAAACTAGCTTAGTTTTTGAGTTTTGACTAAAGAAAAAGAAAAATAATGATGTTTGTCAAATTTTGGTCATCTTGTGGCTAGATTGTCTAAAAGAGAACTAATACATGTATACACTTCTGTCAATGTGATTGTAATAGGTGGTTTCTTACCGATGTAAGCTATCAATTTGCAAAGGATAATATAATTTAATCTTCTTAGTTATTTGAAAAATGTTCGAACAAACACTTCTGTCAATGTGCCACGTCACCCAGTTTTCTAGTAAATCCGCACGGTAAACAAAAATGTAAAATCCCTTCTCCGTCTCTCTTTCTAAATCGTACAAAGGGAAGAAATTTCTATTCAAGCTCCCCACCCATGGTGCACACAGTTGCTTCAAGCGCGCGATGGATAAAAGAAATCAGAGAAACTGAAAAAGAAAATCCTCTTTCTACACAGTTTAGAGGATTGGGAAGGAAAGGAAGATCTCTACTCTCCATCCTTTTCTCAGCCGGTGACTATTATAAACGGATGGCGCAGGGGCCAGTATTATTTGTGCTTTGAGATTCGTGCTAAGTTAAAAGAACGATTCTGGACCGTCAATTTCAATTGTACTCAGTCAGCTAACCTGAGCGGCTATGAATTCAAATTTACTTGCCCATAAGGAAATCTTGTTGTTTCCTGTTAATATTTGCCCATACATTGCGGAAAATTAATCTGTTGTGATTCTTGAGAATCACAGGACCTGTGATCCTGATCTCAACTGTTGATTTTTTTCGAGATGTGTGCATTAAAATTTACTTTTCCAAAACGTTTTCGAGATCTGCGCACGGAAAAGTTTGAACCATTAATTTGAAATTTTAGAATCCCGCGATCCCTCTCAGGATCGCAGCAGATTCGGACTCTACATTGCGTCGCAAATTGCCAAACGAAAGAATACTGATATGGTTAAAACGGCCTATGTTGATACGAGCCAGACGTATTTAAGTTTGTTTTCATTTATTTGTTCCCCTTTACTTGACGAAAGCCCTGATTAATAAGATGTATCTCATGATATGTCACAAGTAGGGGTGTAAACGGATCGGATATTATCCGATTTCGTCCGCATCCGAAAAAATTACTTAAATTATCCGATCCGTATCCGTATTCGAGACTATCCGTGTCCGTATTCGTATTCGAAAAATCATAACAGATAAGAATACGATAAGATTTTTAACAATCCGTAACTATTCGTATCCGACTGTTTACATCCTAAACCATAACAATTGTACTCTATATGTTCTTAAATTGATTTATTAAATTGCATATATATATCAATGATTTATTAAACTTGTTAGGGTTTCTAGAGTTTGAGAAGAGGAAAAAAGCAAGAGACAACTCAAATTGATTTCTATTAGACTTAATTTCTCTCTCATGCAAGAGTCATTACATAAGCTACAAATTAAAGATACAAAATCTAACGGACCCGAATAACAATTTGGATTATTACATAACAATCTCCATTTTGAACCAAATTGCATCTAAAACAAACTAAAACATAAAGCAAGCATAACCTAAACAAATTACACGTGTATAAATATTTATGTATAGTTTTATAGACAGAGAGTGTCAGACCTATGCACAAATTGAATGTGTGCATTTGTAAGTTGAGCACGTGTGTGTGGCTCATACATTTTTTGTATAAAGGCTGGAAGCCAAGCCATGTAACTATTTAATATCAAAAGATGATAGTCCTTTCGGGTTTCGAACCTGCGACCTCCCACACAGATAACATTGCTTTTGTCACTAGACCAAAAACTGATTCTCGACGCTGACACATTTTTTTAATATTTTTACAATGCCCAAAACTTATTATTTACAAATGTTTTTGAGAATTACCGTAAAAAAAACTGCAGATAAATCAACTTCATGTTAAAGAAAGAAAAACAAAATTTTAACTAAAGATAATTTATTTAAGAGAGGTTGACAAGGCACAGCTACTTGCCCATTTTGTGGTGATTTAGAGTCAGTCAATTTATTTGTTATATACCTTCATTTTTTTTGGCAATGGATTGCTAACTTCAATGGTTTTTCATTTAATTGTAGTTTGATACAAGATTTATGGATTTTAAATGCATATATTCCATTGCAAGACAAACTGTTTGTAGAAATGATTTGAGCCTTAGAGGTGCAATATTATGGGTTATTTGGTAATTAGTGAGTAATAATTTGTGTTTTGACAATACTGTTATTCGACCAATACAAGAACTAGCTGTTAAAATAATTGCTTTGACTAATTTTTGGTACAAGTGTAGAAGTGATTCAATACCTCATGATTTAAAGGATATTCTGACAAGTATAGGTCAGGAACAGGAGCTGGAGGCAGAGTTGGTTACTATGGACCAATAGGAGTAGAACAGCAAAAAGGATTTTCAGGATGATCAACTCTGCACTGTCTATTTTTTTGTTTCTGCTTAAGGGATTTCTTAGAAACTTTGGGTGCTTTTGTAATATTAGCAATAGTCATGTTTCAGTTACTTAGGTTGATGGTGACTGTGGCTTTATGGGTGGAGTGGAAAAAACGTGCCGTGCCGTGACTAACACGTTGTGACTTTGGTCTTGTGCCGTGTCGTACCGTAACTAAATTAATTTTTCACGTGCTGTGTCATGACCAAAATGTCAAGGGGTGGTCACGGCACGCGAATGGTTACGTCACGTGAGTCATACTGTACCTAACGTGCCGTGACCATACGTGACTCACGTGACCATTTAATCATAGTTTAGGTTAGTTTATTCAAGATTCACTATTAAATTAATATCTAATGGTCCTAATTACACATGACTCGCGTGACTACGTGCCGTGACTAAATCTTTCACGTGCCATGTCGTACCAAAGTTTCCAAAGATGAGCACGGCACGGGACATGCGAGTCACAGCACGTAATTGACACGCGTTCCGTGCCGTTCCGTGCCGTGCCGTGCCATTTTTCCCACTCTATTTATGGGTATATGTAATAAGTGTGATCTGTGAACTGTAAGTTTTTGTTTTGTGGAGTGGTACCAACTTGGGAGTCCGACTCCGCTGTTCGCGAAAGGGCGAACAGGACCCTGTTATTCTGATCCCAGTCATTCACCTTTATCGAGATTCAGGTATGAAAAACTTTGAACGGTTCAGATCGGAATAACAGGATCCTAATTGGCGAACAGCGGAGTTGGTTTCCCAACTTAGTGCCATCTTTCCACTTTGACTTCTTATTTCTAATGGAAATCGGTGGGTATACGCACTATTATTTATTTTTATTTTTTTCAACTTCATGTTAAAGATTTCTTTACTTCCTCGAATCAAGGGTAATTATGTTCAAATGTCCGGTCATTCGACTTGTTCGCTGCGGGCTGGGGCAAGCTTAATTTGTGCTTTCAATATTCGCACCCGAACCAAAGTTGTGTTTGATACTTTATTATACATAAATGGGCTAAGCTTTGATTTGGACATAAATGAATACGTATCCTCTGCATTAACTCAAAAGAGAATCTTTTGAGTTAATGAATCTTGACCGTCCGATCTGTTTTAAGATTCGTGCAAACTAGATCTGCACTAATATTAAAGGGTTCCTATGTTATAGGCACGAGCCAGATTGGCTCCGTTTCAAATCAAACGGTTGAAGTTTATTAACTCAAAAGATTCCCTTTTGAGTTAATGCAGAGGATACGGATCCGACATAAATGGGCTCAAAATACGAAGTGAGCTTTTTCGGTGGTCAAGAATGACACTATTCTTTCCAAAGATTTAAATAACATTTATCGCGTCACAGCGGTTAAAAAAACAGCGCTATGTCCATATAGCGCCGCTATAGCTCTAAATAGCGCGCTATAGTGCCGATAGTGCCATAGTTTTTATGGTCCGAAAACGCTATAGCGCGCTATTTATAACCCTGATTCTTCCATCATAATATCAGATGGGCGTGAACATGTAGTCTGACAAATTTATAATTTCTCAAGTATCCATTCGGTCCCTATGTATCGAACTCTTTCCATTTCCCCCTCTTTTTTATTATTTAATATAAAGAGAAAATTTCATGTATACCCCTCAAAAACTTCAAACTTATGTTTTTTTCCTCTCTAAATTTTGAAATTACGTATTTCCCCCTAACTTTTCAAAACTCACAAATTTACTCATTTTAAATTTATAAAATACCCATTTTGTCCTTCATTAAAAGCATAAAAAAATTGTATATTGTTTAAGAAAAATATCGGTCTTATATTTTATCTGGTTTTCAAGGGCAAGATGGATATTTTATAAAGGGTAAAGGGTATAATGGGTATCTTATAAGATTGTCATTTTTCTTAAAAAATTATAATTTTTTTATGCTTTTAATTAAAGGTAAAATGGGTATTTATAATTTAAAATAAGTTTTAATATAAAAAACAATAAAATGGTATGTAAATTTTTCTCCATTACTTAAAAATGGAAGTCTCCATTATCTTCTTAAATGTTATATTTCATACTAGCATAATGGAATCAATTGGTTTGTTTAGAAATGTAAAATTGGAAAGTAAATAACAATTTTAGTTTCATGAGTTAATGAATTTTTTATACGATATTACAAATGTTTTCTATTATAAATAAATCAATCTCTATAATTTATAATTACTAGTATCAATAATTAAATTTATCTATAATAGAAGAAATCTTTATTATCATACAAAAAAATTATTAATAACGAAATTAAATTGTTATATACTGCCTATCAAAGAAAGAACAATGGATGCCTCCATTTTTTTTTAAAATGGAGATTTCAAATAACATGTTGTATGCTAGATTTAGATTTCAGAAAAACGATTGAATTCCTTATTTGTGTACGACATTATGTGAAAATGGAAAGATTTATTACTATATCAACCTCTTTGGAGGAAGATGGTTCAAAAGGCTTTGAGTTATAAACTCCATGTTGATCAAAAGACTTTGAAATTTTTTTATTAAGAAATTACTTATAAATTTCATGTTGATCAAATAATTAACTCAAATTATTTCTCTTTTTTAATTTGTTGATGACGTGGCTTATTAGAAACTCCAAAATGAATATTAGAAATGTGAGAGTTAAAACTTCAGAGACTTTAATTTCTAAAAAATAGTTAACAGTTATTTAGAAACTCATTTGAGTTGCTAGAATGTAAATGTTCTAACTACCTGTGAATAGATAATTTCAGTCAGTCCCATTTGGTGAATTTGGTCTTTCCTGTATGTTATTAGCCTATAATATTATCAACTTAACGGTTTCTTTTTCTGTATTTTGTATCAGATCTTAATTTCAATTTTTCTTACATTTGACCACTAACCATATATCATACATCTGCTTACCTGTAACCTGTTGGTTCTATTGGATGATAGAGTTTTATATTAGGTACATGATGAATCCGAATTATGACATGTAGATAACATGAGCATAGTGACAAATGAATTATTCGGGTTCGGATCGGCGAGGTCAAAAATTTGTAATTCGGGAATAATTCGGGTATAATTCGGGTATAATTCGGGAATGATTTGGAATAATCTGGATCAGAGATTTCAATCCTACGAGGAAGCAAAAAAAAAAAAATGTTCTGGGAAAAATTCGGAAAAAATTCGCAAATAATTCGTAAAATTCGGTAAAAGTTCGTAAAATTCGCGAATTATTCGGAAATAATTCGGTCAAAGTTCGGTTAACCGAATAATTCGGCGTTCGGTTCGGCATCACAAAAAAAAAAATATTCGAGTATAATTCGAGTATAATTCACGAATCTTGTCACTATGAACATGAGTGTTTTCGGTGTGATTGATTTATTAGGTGAAGCGTGAAGGAAAAACAAATCAGTTATTTCCTTAAAAAACGTGTTCTAACAGTCGCAAACGGAGCTGCGAGCAAATTCATTTGTGATTTCACTATTTTACACTTCGGATATTACTTCCGATGTTTATGCTCCGTTTGTACTTTTTGCATGATATTTGGAAATGCTTTCTCACCTGGGCCCATAAAACATTGTATCAGTGTTGTAAATAACGGTATGTGTTTGTCAGACGGGTATCATTTAGCAATTAATCGATATGAGATCAATTAATTATAATTTTGTACATAATTTTGCGTTTTTATTAAAGTGATGTGTATATACATGTAATTATTAAAAATAATTAATTTAACTCATCAAACATATCAAATAAATTTATTTTAACTTAATTTCATTGTTAATTAATAAATTTTCATGAAATTGTCATTTAAAAAAACTCAGATAAGATAAAACAAAGTATAATACATTTAACAAATAAATGCAAAAAAATAATTAAAAATGACCAACTAATTGACCATATAAACAGAAATAGATAATTCGTAACGATTTAGTCACCGTCAACGATTAATCAGGCGATTAATCAGACTAAACAACCGTATTTTACAACACTGCATTGTATATCTACTTGGTCTGTAGAAGAAAGAAATTTTTTTTTTTACAAATACAAATAAATATTTCAATTACAACATTCAACAACCCAATTCAAATGTATACCAAAAATAATTTCAACTCCCTTTTAGAACAAAAACCCATTACAGAAAATGTAACCGTAGTTAATGAGGGTTTGTGCCACTCACAAACTCTTTTAACGAGGTAACTAGGTGATCCCTCTCCCAACCCCGTTGTAGGTTTAATCTTTTTTTTCATTAAACTATAACCGGTTAACACCATAACTTGAAATTAATCAGGATATCGACGAGTCATTTAGGGCGTGTTCGGATGAATACTGTTATCGTGAGAAAAAAAAAATTCACTCTGAGTGAATTTTTTTTTACCAACGAGCACAGTAAAATTTAGTTCAATTACCACGTCCACGCCCATTCCCTTGTTGGCGCCGAGCACGACCTTATTCTGGCCCGGGAGTTGAAATCGGGTCTGAATCACTGTTCTGTTTTGTCTGGGCTCTACAGAGTTTTGCAGACTTTCTTCAAAACACTTAGGGTGCGTTTGGATGACACAGGAATAGCGCTAACCCAGGAATAGCTGCTATTCCTAGCGAGCTATTCTCACTATTTCACGTTTGGGTGGAAAAAACGCTATTCTCAACACAAGGAATAGCTCGGGTTAGCTGCTATTCTGCTATTTCTACGAAATGTTGGGTTAGCGGCTATTCCGAATCTGGGGTTAGCGGCTATTCCTTGATTCATCCAAACGCACCCTTAAAGAATACTAAATAAAGTTTACAAACGTGTAATGATGTGTTGGTGATCATATGAGATTAAATGAGTATGTTTGTACAGGAGCGGACCCACGTTGGTTCAGGGGCAGTTGCTTCTCCTCTGAATTTTATAATTTATTGGAAAAAATTGGCCAGGATCGTTTTTGCCACCTCCTAAAAATTAATTTGCCCTTTCCTAGATACAAAAAAATAATATTTTGAAACCAATTACACTTCCCCATTTATTCCTTGCACATTTTTTATTTTCTTCAAATTTTCTCTAATTTTGGGTGAATTCTTGAGGAAGAAGAAGAAGATTGGTTCAATACGAGTAGACATGGTGCTTATGAACCTGGAGGTTAATCTGTGGAACCTGATTATCGGGTTCAAAAGAAGATCACGCGCAACAAACCTAAGCTTAATTCACTGTTCTGTTTTGTCCATTGGAAAAGAATACAAACTTCTACATACATACTCATAAAAATTAAACTTTATTTAGTTATCTTTAATTGTTTTTGAAGAAAACTTGATTTTTCGCCAGTAAAATTTTTTTAATTTGTTTTTTGTGAGATTTTACTAAAAAATTATCGAAATTTTGATATACTATTCGCATAGTAAAAAAAAAAATAGAATTATATCAATATTATATATAAAATCACGAATTTTATTCCTCACCAAACTTATCACTATGCCTAGTTAGTTGCCTACCATCAACGAACACTTGAAAAAAAACATAAAAAAACAAAGCATGCTCACCTCGGACCCATTACTAGTCCCGCTCTCTATCTCTCTTATACTACCTCTTCCATTAGGAATTCGAGATCTAAAATACCCAACAAAGGGAGCCAAAACGATACAAAGAAAGACCCAAACATAGGTCATTAGATCTAGAAAAGAGCTCGACATTTTAATTGAGCATGATATCAAGGGTAGCCATTGTGGTGCTCATCGCACTCCTCGGCTGGTTATACAAAGCAATTCAGCCTCCCCCTCCAAAGATATGCGGCTCCCCAAACGGACCCCCAGTGACATCCCCAAGGATCCAACTGAGAGATGGCCGTTTCGTCGCGTACAAAGAGTGGGGGGTGCCAAAGGAAAATGCCAGATATAAGCTCATCCTTTGCCACCCTTTTGATTCCACAAAGGATATCCCGTTACCAGTCTCTCAAGTAAATTTGTACACTTTTTTTTATGTTTTTAATTTGCTATGTCTAATCTTTATCAGTATTTCTTAACACTGAAAATAAATTTTTGTAAGGTACTATATTACTTTTTTGTTCTTCGTTGTAGGGTATTTTGCATATATGGCCCTGAAATGTCCCATTTTTGTATGTAATAACTGCTAAGGTCCTTTCATTAATACAGGAAGTCTGGAACCAATTAGGTGGTGTGAAACTATTCCATAGTCAAGTGATCCTATCCCAGCTAATGTATTTGTAGGATATTGAAACTTGGTAGTTCTAAACTTTAAATATGAACTGTTATACCTTTTTTTTAATCCTTGGCTGTCCATCTGGATATCTGATCCATTAATTTGGAAAACTGCATGTGGGGGTCCATCCACACCAGAGTAGATGTCAAAAAGATCACACTCATCCATATATTATTTAGGTAAGGGGAACAAGGGTGCTTTTACAATGACAAATTTGTTGCCATTGCTTGAATGTAGCTTACCTGCATATTGAGCCTGCGTATAGTAAATCTAACAAGTAGTCCACAAAGAAATATAGATACATTAAGAAATTTCAATACTGACAAGGATCGATACTACAACACTAAATTTACAGGCATTTTTACGTACTAATATACCGTACGATGCAATATTTGATGATGAACGTTGCATTTTTCCTAAGCAGAATATATATATTTTTTACAATTGCATAAATTCCCATTTGCCAGTGGATGCAATATTTAATAAGAATGGAACATGAGATTATCATATTGCTGTATCTGTATTGTTTTAAGATATTATACACTTTCATTTCCATGAAACACAGCTTGGAGCCCTAGTGGTATTCAAAATTCTCATTCTTAGTTAATGAGACAAGTATGCAATTCAATTACAATAATATTTCTCTTTTGTCACTTTCTTTTGAGTTTTTAGGAGCTGGTCGAGGAGCTAGGCATATACATGTTGTCATATGACCGGGCAGGGTATGGAGAGAGTGACCCAAATCCAAATCGATCTGTTAAAAGTGAGGCTCTGGATATAGAGGAGCTGGCTGACAACTTACATTTGGGTCCAAAATTCTATGTTATGGGGGTCTCAATGGGGGGCTACTCTGCTTGGGGCTGCCTCAAATACATACCTCACAGGTAAGTTGCTTCAAGGGTCTATTTTATCTTTTCTCAGTTTCTTTTTGTGTCACGACTCAGTATTTGTAGTGTTTCTAGTCCACCAAGCAGCAATTTTGTTAGATATTCCCAATTATTAACAATTTTTTTGATTAATTGAAAAGTTGCATACTACATATCATTGACATTTGTGCCCCTAACTTCACAGAGCTCCTATTCCTGAAGAGGAATCTGAGCAAAATTAAGATATGGAAACCCAGAGCTGGGATACAAATTTACATCAAATAGAGTGAACTGGAATTTAAATATGTAAGGGGGCAGTGGAGTCTTTTTTTTGCTTAGTTCATTTGATGTTCGGCAGTTATTTTTTTAAAGAACTTCAGAATATGTTCGGTGCTAGTTGTAAAATGGAAAGAAGTTTTGTAGTACTTCTTCCAATAGAGTTCAAGGTACTTCAGAGATTCCCTTGTAAAAACTGTGCTTGGGGGTATGGGTCATTTAGGGTGAATTTGAGTAGAGAATTGACGACAACGGCATCCTTCTTCAAATGAAAACGTACAAAGAACAATCCTATAGTGCATGTCCGGCAGGGTTGGAAAAGGATGGAAGAGATTGGAATTAAGTGGAAAGGGGTGGATAGGTGCTGAACATATTTTGAAATTGAGTGGAATAGGGTGTAATTATGTGGAATAGCTAAGGTAGAGTAGAGGAAAAATATTGCAATTAGACCCCTCTCTATTCAACAGGATTGAATATGATATTCTATGGGAAGTCGGGAGGGGGTTGAAAAATTATATTCTATAGGAATAATGGGTTACAATGAGTGATATTCAACTGTCCTTGGAATTGGACCTATTCCACTTTGCCATACACGAATAGAATAAAGTGGAAAAGGTCTCTATTCCTATTACCAGTTCCACTCTTTCCAAGCACCACCATAAAAAAACTGTAATAAGGAATATTCCTAGTGAGTCTGAAGTTTATATGAATGGAAATGGAAATAGAACGAAATGTTGGTATAACCTTTTTAAATTACCAAGATGTTTGTATAACCCTGTAAAGGGATCACTCTTATGCAGATCCCTACAAATTACAGGAAGCATTAGAAATGAAAAATCATAGCAGTATCTCTTTCCCATTTGCTTCATAATATGGTCACATTAACACTCATTGTTTATCTCTTGACAAAGACGTAGGTGTTTTTAAAAATAAATTATGAGATTCTTTGCTCAATTAATAATTTGACGATGCAAATTATGTCCTTTTTGTAAACAAACAGGTTAGCAGGGGTCACACTGGTGGTGCCAGTGATAAACTACTGGTGGCCATCATTTCCAAGGGAGCTATCAAAAGAAGCAATGAAAAAGGTGGTGCCTGCTGAGCAGCATACGCTTTTGGTGGCACATTATGCTCCCTCTTTGTTGTATGCATGGATGACTCAGAAATTGTTCGCTTCTGCAGCAGCCGCATCCCGTGACCCAGGGATCTTTTGCAAATCAGATTTGGAGGTGCTTCAAAAACTCATGTCCTCCCATTCATTCACTGAGGTACGAGAGGGATTTGAATAATTAGATGTATGATTTTGGTTTTGGGCTTTGGGTTTCTCAGTTTCTCATTCATTTTGTTTTTCTTGATGTTGCACAATGGAGGCTTGGCTAAATGATAGATTGAGGCTAAGTTCAAATTTTGATCTCATGAGGCTTTACAATCATGGATCAATCTGAGGTTGATTGCTTATTTGTTAGTATAATGCTACTATATATGGGATCAAATGTCAGATGTTGGTACAATGCTAGCACAGCTTTGAACTGAGGGTACCGGGTAGGAAGGTGTCATCACTTAATTGGTGGTCAAATTTTCAAATTTATGTATAGGGGATAAATAAATAATCCAAAATGGTGTATTTGGAAGTGCACACAAGACAACCATAAATACTGCTCAATAGTTTAGTTACTAATGATTATTTCTAATCATTTACAATAGATGGCTGAATCCCACATTTATACAAAATTTTCTTTTTGGTAGCAAATAAAAGAATGAATGAATAAATTAATTAATACATAAAGCTTTCTTTTTCTCTATTTTAGAACAAATCCAGGCAGCAGGGCATCTATGAATCAATCCACAGAGATTTGCTTGTAATGTTTGGCAACTGGGAGTTTGACCCAATGAACATCACCAATCCATTTCCTCAAAACGAGGGGTCAGTACATCTCTGGCAGGGATACCACGATAGACTGGTACGGGTCGAGTTGCAACGATTCCTCTCGGAGAAGTTACCCTGGATTAGATACCATGAGGTATCTGATGGGGGGCACATGTTTATGTTTGCTGACGGATTTGGAGATAGGATTGTTAAGTCGCTTTTGTTAGGAGACGAGACCTCTGATGTGTAAATTTTATAAATGAAAATTATTAATTGTCTGTGTGGAAAATTTGTATGAGAAAATTAGACATATATTCAAGGGAAAGTAATATGCTTATTCTTTGCCTTAGGTCTTGCTGATAAAGATTGTCAATGTATTTTCAATCTGTGACAAAGCTTCATATTTCAAATTTAAATTTGATAATATGATTGAATTGCTTTTGTACAAACAGTGTTTTTTTTTCTTTTCTTTTTTTGTTGGTGAGAAACTTGATAGAGGCCTGTCAAGGTTTATTAAGACAAATAAAAAACACAGTCACAGCAACATCCAATCAGATAGTAGCTTAACACCTTTTAAAAAGCCAACCAATATACAATCCTGTTATTTAAGTTTGCTTAAAGATCCTCCACAACATTCCAATCTAAAGTTGCACACAGTACAAATTTAAGGATGCAATGATACAACCTAAGGTATACAAGAATATATAATCAGTAATCATCCACATGCATTGCAGAATGCATCAGTACAACCGGTACCCAATACATGCAAATGCACATTCAAGGGAGCCAGTAAAAATAAATTTTGGCTCCCTTTTTATATTATTAAATTGGAGTTTTAAATATCAATAGCTCTCTTCCTCTGTTTCAGGACGCCTCAGGTAATAACGCAGGGAGTTAACCAGTACCTGTGACAATATGCAGAACAGGCCCTCAAGAAAAGAATTTCAGGACACTGCCCTATCTAATACAGAAACAATGGTGCTAATGCTCCAGATTACTAAAAAAAGTGATAACAGTTCCCAAGTAAACAGACACCATTTTTAGCCACACTTAGCACTCTAACTAACTATGCCTCAATTAGAAACCAACTCTGACAAAACCCTCAATTAACCAATCCTTCCCAAAATACCACAAGTGCAACTAAACAGAACAGAAGATAATAAACAAAGCAAAAGAATAGGTAAGACTGGAATTAGCACAAATGTTTTAATATGTCATGCTGTTTCAAAACCTGACAGTCCCAAGTAACAATGAACGTATATTGCAAAACAGACCTAGCTTTGCTTCAAGTAACCCTTGTGTAATTCTGATTCAGTGTGACCCAATGAAACTCAACCTGCCTCAATTTGTACAATTAAACACCAAATGACCTCTCAGCTTCCTATCAAACCCCGCAAAAAGAAACAAAACCCATGGATCAATAAGATTCTATACTGTTATACAAAGAAAAAAGGATAAGCACACCTGGGATAAAGAGCTGTTTAGAGCAGCACCTCTGTAGCTCACATGGAATTTATCTTTTGCTATTAACCCCTAAGATAATATCATAATACATTAAGAACAGCTAATATCATAATACATTAAGAACAGCGGAGAAACGTTTTAAAAAAAAGGAAAATGCATATCTTTTTTCAAATATTGAAAGATTAAAGGTTTTGAAAATTGCACTCAACATTACCTCAAATTTGCAAAGTTACACACAACATTACCCTTACATTTTTCACATTTTCCTAACATGTACCAAGTAAATGCTGGGTCTCAATAGCAAAGTATGCTCAGTCCGGAAAATAGTGTTCAATATACCTCTGTGTCTATCTCTGCAGATTCAACATCAAGGTTGGTGTCAGTGATAATCTTGTAAATCTCCAGGAGGAGTCCAGGTCGATCAGCTGTCTCTATGTACAGCATGCTGGATAGAAGGAGAGAATAAGAGTATGGTTTGAGGAACTTAGATATTGAAGTAGTAAACAAAACATATCATGGAGGAACTTAGATGTTGAACTAATAACGAGAACATATCATGGGTCCCCCCTACAAAACCTTAAATAACAATTCTCCTGAACAGGGAAATCATAGGAAGCATCAACTATAATATTTCCACTTGTAGTTTCTTCAAGAAATATTCAAACTACCCATCCTTTTTCAAACTTTTGTGCACATAAAACTAAGAAAGAGGAAATGTGGACATCTTATGAAGAAATAAAATGTACAAGGAAACATAGATTGGTAAAGCCTGTATGAACAGTGGCCATACAGAAACCAGCATGCACTCACCAAAATTTTGGGCAGCACCAGCCGGAACAGTAGAGAATTCCCTCCATGAGTTTATGAAATTTAGTATAAGTAATAGTTCACAGGTAGGTACCACAGTGATATGGACTATACCAAACATACAGGTAACAAGCTACTTGAAGAGCAACATACCTTTTCTTAGGTCCATCATCTTCAACATGTACATGGGTTGCAACATCCACATCAAGCTGCTCAAAACAAAATTAAAAATAAATATATGAAGGTTGAGAAAGTACAATAAAAAGTCTAATACAATCGTGATGCTCAGAATATAAACTACGAGCTATATTTTGCAGGGAATAAGATGCTTCAAACAACTGAGTCTAAATATAAAATAATTCGAGCTCAATTTCGTCTCTGGTATTATTTTGACTTCACTATCGTCAGACAAACAACATGAGATATCAGTTACATTTTTATCATTTGGGTTCAACTGTAACAGTTGGCAACCAACTTCTATTTGATTTCTTACTTTTTGCTTGAATTTAGTCACTTGCTACTTGTTTAGTAGCATAATATGAATTGAGACTATACTAAGTGATGAATTACACGTCTTAGGCATCATAATTGAGGCATAATTTTACAATTTGCAGTTGGTTATGGATAGTTGCATTATCATAGAAGTGCCAATGGCACAAATGAAGCATGAACAAAGTTTACTTTCTTCTCAGGAGGTTTAATTCCAAAGAACTCCCCCATTGCAAGCTTTTCACTTGATTCCTATATGGCAAAATATGATTGTTTAGAACACGAGGAGCTTCACCAATAGAATGTGTAGCTCATATAAAATTTTATAAACCATTAGAGAAGCTGAGAACATACAGGATGGTACGTGAGAAGATTGTTAATTATTGTGAGTCTAATTTTCTCTAGCATGTCTGGATCCTCAACCTTTCTCCCCCTACGAAAGGTCACAAGTAAAATGTTATTCAGCAAGAATATCAGAGATGTGACTAAATACAAGATGACAGTGGATTGAGTCATTTTGAGACTAAATACAAGATAGCATATACGGAAGTTCTAGCTTTATAACTGAATAAGTCATTTTGTATATTTTCACAGTGGATTGACATGAGTTGACAGTTTGGACATTTATAACTTACAATGTAGTTTTCCATCATTTGTATGAAAATATGAAGTTTATTATTGAATAAACATAAACAAAAAGAGTGTTTCCCACAAAGGTAAGAAGGAACTAACATATGCATGATGTAGAACTTGGTTTTAATAACAGCTGACTCAGTAGTGACATTTCCTTTGGTCACATCAAGTCCAAGGTCTTTAAGTGCCTTCATCTGAATGTAGCAGAAACCAAAGAGTTACTATAACCCTAGGAGGTACATCACATGTGAAATGAACCCAGATCAATATTTTACATTTTATAGGTAAAAGATCAAACAAAATGTTGTAACTTCACAGAATTAATTTATAATTAAAAAATGGGTAGAAAATATATATTTTTTTTTGTTACATCAAAACTTTGAAGAGTATAGTTTGCAACTAATGCTGATGCTTTAATAAAAACATAAATTACTGTCTGAGTATTGGCTTCCTGTGAAGAACAACTTGTTGCCCCATCATTTAAATGACAGTAAAAGCTCACGCAAAATCTGAATTAATGGAACTACCAAGAAATTTGTGGAGAATTTTTCTATCTTTTTTATTTTATCCTTTTTGACGAAAAAGAGGAATGGTTGTTTCTTTGCAATGCCACCTATTACTCTATGTTAGCAAAATTAATACTCAATACTCTAATACCAACTTTAATGTGACATTTGCAAAGAACAAGATATTTTAACAGTTGCAACAAGTTAGAGGGGCAAATTGTCAACATGTAATATACCATAACCCTTCCAACATACCAAACAATAATAGGTAATGCCTGCAAAATTATTACCTGAAAATACTTCCTATTTGTTGGAAAAGTGAATGTATATCAACCTATTTCAAAATATGACCATATGCAGGGTTTCAAGTTGATAAAATTTTGACCGTATCAAGTAGAGCACCCAATCGGTCCCCAAAACTGAGTTGCACGATTGTTGCATCTGGATCAGAATCTTGGTCAATTAGTACTACTGGCACCGGTACAGAATCCTCCTGCCATAAATTTACAAAAAGTGATGATTTCACTAAGGAATAACATGTTAGATGTTAAAAGTGTACATGTCAGACTAGTATTGATATAAACCAGCATATACCAATTACAGTTTATCAACTCATTTTATAATGGTGCCTTGACTAAAGTTCAACTGCAAGAAAGGTTCAGATTTCAGGGTAAACTAAACTTAGTTAAACATGGATAACTTGAAGCCTAATCAAAACCAAATTTGCATGAAATTGACTTTGAACTGAAACATTGGCACTATGTCCATTCTGAAATTATCACTATAAACATAGGCATTATTATATATATTTTTTTAGAGTGAGGCTATGGTACTATGCATAGCACGGATTGGTCCGTGCTACGGCTCAATATTTGAGTTTTCAAAATTCTAACGGTTGATCCGAACCGTTCAACATGATTATAAAATGAATATGTACTTGCAAACCAAATTTTACATTTTTTCAAAATTTTTTACTATTTTTTTAGATAGGTAGAAAATCACTGTTTTTGGATGGTCCAGAATTTTCAGATCAAGTGATTTTCTACCTATCTAAAAAAATAGTAAAAAAATTCGAAAAAATGTAAAATTTGGTTTGCAAGTACATATTCATTTTATAATCATGTTGAACGGTTCGGATCGACCATTAGGATTTTGAAAACTCAAATATTGAGCCGTAGCACGGACCAATCCGTGCTATGCATAGTACCGTAGCCTCACTCATTTTTTTATACAGTTAAGCTATCATCAGCAAATGACCTATTTATATATATGTAGAAAAATAAGCGAGTTGTTCATATCATGTACCGTTGAAACAGATGCTAGCAAATCAGCAGAATCAATGGGTTTAGAAAAAATCCTACAAAAAATGTTCATGAGAATATCAGGAAAAATAGACTACAATTTCATACGTAGCACGACTTGTGTAGAAGTAGGAAACAGAAGTTAATTAATATAACTAAAATTTTAGTCTAAATGAGTGATTCTCTCTTATTTCTATTGAAATTCATCCAATCAAAGAAAAATAGACTGAGATAAATCAAAGATATGAACACAATTAAAAAAAAAAATTCAATACTGAATAGCTACATGGCCGTCTCATCCCCAACTGAAAATCAATAAAATAAACGCTTGTCATTGGAGCGGAAGATTCACATGCAAATTCAAGCTTCTAAGGCTGAATAAAAGATGCTATTCTCGAACTATAATCAACAAAAAGCTGTTGCTGTTTTAAGTTTTTGGAAGTAAATCAGAGCGAATTGTTAGTTGACTACAGTCTCTCAATAAAAAATAAATTTTGCTAATGATTGACGAAAGAAAAATTTTCAACAAAGAAGCACCCGTTGTTGTTACAAGTTTTTGAAAGTAAAATTCGAGCAAATCGTCAACTGAGTACAGTCTCTCAATTAAAAAAAAAAAATCGCTCATGCTTGCCAAAGAAGCAAAAATTTCAATCAAGAAGCATTTCATCTCCCCAAGAGATGCTCTTAAAATCGAGATCACAAGTTGATGGTAACTTGTCAAGATTTAATTCAGATTAAAATCAACTAATTCCCAGTTGATGTAAAAATAAAAATAAAAATAAAAATTTATTTAATAAAATGCATCTAGGCCCTTCGCCTACCCTTAAAAAAAAAATCAAATTAACCACATGTCAATCAGAATTAGATGTGATCACCCCATCCATACCCCAGAAAAGCTCTAATCCAATACCACAGTAATCGATTGAAGAAGCAAAGAAAAATTTGAGCTAACCTGATGCTATCTTTCGGGAATCCATGGCGGAGAGTGGAGAGAGGGGAGGTCAAAGTGAGGTCGATCCGAAGCGATAGAGGTCGGAGATACGCCAAGTGGCGATTAACCCTCACAGAACATGTCGGAGAAGCGTAAGTGGGGGAGGAAACGCAAAAGCTTGCCATAGCCATAGTCACTAGTAAGTACTCCCCAGTTCAGAAATAGAAGAGGGGGTTGGCTTTTCTGACGCGGACTTGGAGAAAGATGATGGGTCCGACACTCCGACTGTCCGACCAGGACGGCTATTTTAAAGCTCTCTGATTTTGAGAGCTACGGCATGTCTCCCGTTTGACCGCGTATGGTATGCCAGTACACCTGGTGTATTGAAAATGACCGGCCGGTCCAGAACCGGACCGGACAACCCGCGGACCTGATCTGGACCAGACCGGATCAGGATTCAAATCCGTGGTGGACCGGCCCGTTGCTGAAACAGACAATATTAATAATAATATATTGTTAATTGGTAGACATCATAATATTAATTAACATATACATGAATGGACAGCTGATGGACAAAACATGAATATAAACCAATGATGGAGCTACTCAATCAAACTATTCTTTTAAAAATATATATAAAAGATGGGGCTCACAAAAAATCTAAACCAATGACTCATGTTTTAACTTAAACTTTACACATCGACAACTACATTATTCTTTAAGTGATCTCAAGGGTCATTTAAGTGATCTCAAGAGTCACTATTTTTTTTAAATAAAATTGGATCCAATGCTGATAGTCACATTTACGGTGGGTCAATCACTTTTTAGGATTACCAAAGGGCATACGTGTTAAATTGAGATGTTAATCACATGCACTGTAGAAAGGAGCCATGTAACACTTGCAATTAGAGTGGGAAAAATGGCACGGCGGAGCTGGTTCCGTCACGGAACAGCACAGTTACAGTACAGAATGACACGGCACGTGTGATTGTTACGTGTCGTGACTCGCATGTCACGTGTTGTGGCCATCTTTTCAAAATTTGACACGACACGGCACGTCACGCGAAATATTTGGTCACGGCACGGCACGTGGTCACGCGAGTCACGTGTAATTAGGATTGTTAGATCTTGATCAAATGGTGAATCTAACCTAAATTATAAAAAAAATAGTTAAACGTAACCAGTCACGTTTGGACACGGCACATTTAGGCACTGCGTGATTCGCGTGCCGTAACCATTCGTGTGTCGTGACCACCATCAACATTTTAGTCACGACACGGCACGTATAACTGTTCACTTAGTCACGGCACGACACGGACGAGATCAAAATCACGGCGTGTTATTCACGGCACGGCACGGCACGTTTTTACCACTCTACTTGCAATCTATATTCGACGTCACCCGAACGTTTAGGACATGACTCATGAGGGCCTAATATCCGCTTAATTGCAACTTTTTGCATGAACATGCATGTACCGACGACGATCATTCCAACATAATCATTTCGGCCTCGTTAATCTTCTTCTTCTTGTTGTTATTATTATTATTATTATTTTAATCAAGCCCGTAGGCATCGTTTAATATAATTCCTAACTAGTCAATCTGCTTGCTGATTTTTTATTTTTGAGTAAGGCTATGGTTATATTTTTTTTTTCTGATTGAGGTTATGGTCGTCCTCTACATAGTGTATTGAATTAGTTCGTATTATTAATTAATACTTTTTTATTTTTAAAATTTAAATAATTAACCTGGACTGCTTTGCATGATCTCAATATAAAAATGTACTCAAAGACTGAACTTTATATTTATTAAAACGTTTTTACTATTCTTTTTACCTATCTAAAAAAAATGTAAAAAATTGTAAAAATTATAAAATTCAATCTATAATACATTTTAATCATGTTGAACAATTTGAAAACAGAAATAATAAATTTTAATCTTTATAGTTACATTGCCTCACTCAGTCACTCTTTATTTGTAGCCTAAAAAAAGTAATAAATTACATCGGTAGTATTATTTTTTAAAATTTTATAAATAAATAATTAAATCATTGCGCCTCGCAAGAGGTGTGCCGTGAGCAGCAAAGAATTATTGTGAATCACAAGGAATGAGCATCAATGAATCATTGCGTCTCAAATTTGTTTATTTGTTCAATTCAACGACGTTGAAAAATGAAGAGAAACAGGAAAATAAAAACAAATCTGAAAAATAAAATCATGTACTCTTTCATTAAAAAAAATTGAAAAGATAACGCTATCAATTTAACTTTGTATTCATTTTAGAGGAGGGATCCAATTACATCTTTTTTGGTGACACATCATGACACCGTTTTTTATATAGGTCAATTTTGCGATTTCAAAATTCAAACAGTCGATCCGAACCGTTCAACATGATCATCATATTAAAATGTACTTGGAAATCAAATTTTACATTTTTTTGAATTTTTTTACTATTTATTAAGATGGTTACAAAATCGCTGTTTTTCAATGGTCTGAAAACAACGATTTTTGTAACCATCTTAATAAATAGCAAAAAAATTCAAAAAATGTAAAATTTGATCTCCAAGCACATTTTAATATATCCATCATGTTGAAAGGTTTGAATCGACTATTTGGACTTTGAAAATGATAGGTGTCAAAGTGTGTCACCAAAAAAGATATAATCGGATCCCTCCTCTTCATTTTAATACTATAAATAGAAGTTTTGGCACTGCTTGTTTTCACCCCATACTTGTGTATTGTGTTCAGTATGATATATATATATATTGTTACGGTGTGCTTATTTCCCTTCAATGTTTCCCATCTCACAACAACTCAATTTTGTACGAGAACCCGACATGAAACCGAGAACGTAGTTGTATTAATTATTATTATTTTTTCTTATTTTGAAAAATATTTTATCGAAATCACAAATCGAGATGTGAATGACACTCTTTTATCCGTTTACCCGATCCGTACCATATTCAAAAAAATGTATAAGAGTAAAGATTTTTTTTCGTTATCATGACGGTTACGGGTATGAAAATGCCTCTACCCAAACCGTATCGTACCCGTTGACACCCCTAGTTCCATTTCAACCTAAAACTGACCCAACATGATATTTTTGGACTCGCATGTGACAAATATTATCGAAATCACAAATCGAGATGTGAATGACACTTTTTTATCCGTTTACCTGACCTGTACTGTATTCGAAAAAATAAATAAGAGTAAATATTTTTTTTCGTTATCATGACGGATACGGGTATGAAAATCCCTCTACCCAACCCGTATCGCACCCGTTGACACCCCTAGTTCCATTTCAACCTAAAAAGATATTTTTTCGTTATCATGACAGATACGGGTATGAAAATTCCTCTACCCAACCCGTATCGCACCCGTTGACACCCCTAGTTCCATTTCTAACCTAAAACTGACCCAACATGATATTTTTGGACTCACATGTGACATGCTGGCCTCTTTGAAAACACTGATGAACGCCCCTTGTTTGTTTTTGTCATACCAAACTAACCATCTCCTTGGATTTATGTTAACGCCTACAAATCATCATGTTAATTGTCACTTTCATTCGCTCTTCATCTTCAAGTCACTTTCATTTTGAAGGGCAAAATTGTTTTAATTTCTTTATTAATACAAGTCTTTAATTATTTTGAAATTATTAAATTAAAAATGAAGATATTATGAAATAAGTTTAGATGGGAATTTAATTAATTTTGAATTTTTTATGATTAAACATCTAAATGATAAAGTTACGATGTGTATATATCTAAATTTGTTATTTATTTTTTATTCATAACGCTAGTGTGTTTAATGAGAAAAAGAAACTCTACCGCAAATAAATTTTCTCTTTATGAGGCGCATAATAAATATAATGAAAGTTATACATGAAGTTACTTTTAACTTGAACTTTTTATTAAATTGTTTTAGAAATAAAAGGGTCATCTATTTTAAAAAATGAGTGTGTTGGTGATTTTATTTTTTAGTAAAAAAAAATAATAATAATAACAAATTAAAAAAATTGTCTACCTCTGATGAAAATCCTGGTTACACCACTGTAAAAAAGTAATTCAATTTTTGAATTTGTATTTAGATTATCCTATCAAACTTGGTTCGAGATTGAACGCACAAGGCATTTTTGATATTTATGTCAAAACAAAAACAGATTGGAAGGTTTGGATTCAAACTCAAAATCAAAATTAAGATTACTTTAGGAGATCCGAATTCACATAATGAGGGATATGATGCTAATGAGGTACAATTTAGTTCCAAACCTGAAGTGGTGCATTGGGAAAGGCAATACGTGTGCGATCTATTCACATGACAATTTATTTTACTTGACATAACTAAAAAATTAAAATAATGGAGGACGATCACTTTATGCAAATAATCATGTCATGTAATTAATACATTTGTTTATTTTTCGAATTTTAAATTAATTTGTTTAAAAAAATAAAATAACATGCTACAAAATATAAACAAATTGTAAAATCAAATTAAATAAAGAAACTGTTGAAAAATCTAATCATGTAACATAACCAGATTAGTTTACATGACATGATCTAATGTATCATTTTTAATCGAAGAGTGACAATTCAAACAAAATGAACATGTCACGTGAGCGACTTACGTAACATGATGTGATGTACCACATGGTCCACATTAGTGATGAAACTAATAACGTCATAACTAATTTGCTTCGCTCTCTAATATGCGGATAGAACTCCATTTTGAGTTTTTGAATTTGGTCAATGAATTTTATGTGGCCAATTCTTCATAACTTATTTCTTTGTTTATATTTCAACAAGAGCAAGGCTATGGTGCAATACATAACACATATTGGTATGTAGTTATGTACTATGAATCAATATGATCTCTATATGAAAATGTACATGTAGATCAAATTTTAATTTTTTTGGAATTTTTTTACTATTATTTTAGATAGATAAAAAATTACTTGATCTAAAAATTCTAGACTATTCAAAAGTAGTGATTTTTTACCATAGCCTCACTCTTTCAACAAAGCAAGTACTTCGTTAATGAAATTTAATTATTCAGCCTTCTGGAGATCCAACTACATAAAAAATACAAATCAAAATCAAGATGTTTTTATGGATTATTGTATTATATTTATATTATTGAAGAATACATTAGAGATAATAAGTCCAATTGCAAGCGCTTAATGAACCAAACTGGTAGCAAATAACAGTAAAGTTTTGTACCATTATCTTAAAAATAAGTTTCGTCCCTATTCTCCAGCCAAAAATGTCACAATTTCTACCTATTGTTTGTAAACCAACCGGAAAAAAAAAAAAAAAAACAATTTTAAAAGGTTAAATTGATAATAGTACATTCTTTAAAATTATTCCTACGCTGTCTTTCTTTTTTTTTTGTGACGAGTAAAAATTCGTAAGCTGTTGAATGTGTTGAGATTGCCCAAAGGACAAGAATTATGCGAACATTTTCATAAAACAAAATAAGAACAAAGCTTAATTAACATTTTAGTAAAAGACATAAATTATTTTCCTAATGACAGAGGCCAATTTCGATCTGTCAATAACCTAAAAGACATGAAAACTACGACAAAACAAATAAAATGGAAGGTATGTACAAAAGAATGCACATGGCCTGATCCAAGCTCCCATGATCCTACCCAGTTAGATATAAACTAAACGGCCGACTATCCAGTAAAACCTTAAAACCTACACAGACACCGGACCTAGAAGCTCATAAATGGTATGCACATTAATACACAACACACCCCATGAAACATGTGCACCAAATTTCAGGTGAAGGTTAGGTCTGCAAGGTCATCCATGGGAATCTGTAGGCCTACCAAATCGGTATCTTGTAACGACTCGTCATCAACATTCAGCCACGAGCCCAAATCATTGGCATCCCCTGTCACTGTATCGAGGTCATCAAAGGGAATTGGCAAACCCACAAACAATCCATCATTTGCATCATTTGTAGGGCCTGGCAGCTCAGCCTTATGTTGACCCGGCTTGTTTCTTGATCCACTACCCGCATCCAAATGGCCCGAGTCAGTAGTTGTTACCTTGTCAACACCATTTTGAGAGGATGACAGGTGGCCCATCTTTTGTTTGGGTTTTGTCTTGTTTTTTCTCTCGCCTCTGCCTCCTTTAGCATTAGTATTAGGACTAGAATTCTTGTTGGAACCATCTTTGGTCTGGTCCTTTTTCCATTTTTGCCCAAATGCTGATGTGGTACCTCGGGACACCTCGTCAAGTAGAACCTCTCTCTTTTTCCCTCTGATTGTGATCTGATCAGTTTTCACTTGAGCCTGCTCAAACAGATCTGATGGGCCTCTGTCAAGCTTCCGGCGTTCGCTGACACCTACAAGGATGAAAGAAACCAAATATTTCAATATTGGAAGGGGAAACAAAGAAAAAAAAAATCATTATTAGGTAGAATATTCATGTTTTCCATGGGCAGACTTGACATTTTCATTTTTTTAAATGGGTACTCATAGTACTTTGAAAAAGAATTAACAGGTTTCTTCACAAGAGGATAATAAAGTGTACACGGGAGAATAATAAGCAAAAGCAGGGAACAGAGGATAATCACCTAACGCCAAAAACAAAACCCCACTTGTTCCTGGAAAGCATAACTGCCACGTCTAATCAATTTTATCATTGATAATGATTGATGTAATTCAGTTCGTATTTTTCAATAGTTCCACCTTTAGAGTGGATTTAAGTTATATTCGAATTGTAATTACACAACTCACCAAAAGTTAGGAATGCAATTATAAGCCCCGAACTAAATTAAGATAGCGTGACTACTTCCAGCAAGCTTTACCATCAAAATTGATTGTTTAGCAGGATAATAGGTGATATGATGTCAATGACCTACACATCTAAAATAAATTTAAACAGATCCCAAGAAACCAGTGCCTACACCCAATATTAATTGAACAGACAGCTTGCCATCCATTCTACTAGAAGTTGGACAGCATAATATAAATAAATGATGTACCATCAGGTTGCTTGGAATCAGGGTGCTGAAGTGGTGTGAAAAGAGTATCACACAATGCAGGGTCAGAGGAGAAGCAGCTGCGACCGGATTCTTTAAATTTGTGATATCTGTCAAGGGCACGCTTTCCAAATGCTTGAGCCAGCTGCTTCGACAACTTGCTTACTCCACCCTTGTGGCTTGATCCTCCCCTACCACTCTGTTTAACAGAAATATCATTTGTTAAGACTTATTATCTGGAAAAAAAAAATACAAGAAAGGCAATTTCATTTAACTAAAAGATGAGCAAAATTACCTTCACTAACATTAGATAATCAAGAGGAAGGCCGAGGTACTTGGATTTTAAAAAAAAAAAAAAACTATTGTATCTCCAATGATTAATGAGTGTTGCAGGTTATCATTGAAAATATGAAGTTTGATAGGTATGGCCCCACAAACTTATCAGGAGTAGATTACGCCCCAACCAAACCATCTATCCATGTTAAATATATACATGAGTTGCCAAAAAGGTGGAATTTAGGCCATGTATTTATCTAGGATTTAAGTAATGAAGCAAGATAAGTTCAGTAATGACAAAGCTCATAGGAGACAGAAGATTTCATTTATTTGTTCAGTTATATAATGTTTAGTTAGTTTGGTGTTTGATTGGGCTTTCAATTAGCTCTACGTGACACTAAAGAGAATGAATCCTACCCAAACATAAAATGTTTCAGTGAATATAACAGCTGAGACAGTCCACTACCAATACCATAGTGAAGGTCAAAACTATTGGAACCAGCATTATGGCAGGTCTGACTACTTTTTGCAAAGGTAAAGGTTGGGTAAGGTTAGCCTAACAGTTCAAGATCAAAGGTAAAGGGATAGTACCGAAAGCTTTTTGCATGCCCGTTCAAGTAGCTTATCCATGGCAAGTTGCTCGATGTGCCTGCAAACCAATTTTTTAATCAATACAATCCACTGTCAGAAGTTAACAAAGCATGAATTCTACAATTCATTGCACCAGATATATAATAAAGTACCTCTCTTCAGATTTTTTGGCATCATTGAAGGCTTTCTCCAATATTTGCATGGTGCTTTTCCTCTCCTTAACCTGTGTCAAAATTCACACACATCAAAACGTATACATATGCATGAATTTATGTGAACAAATATGGATAGACATAGCACAGCATCAAGAACAATGACCATGGTAATAGCAAGAAGGCAGCACCAATAATAATATATCATTAGTACTATCAAGAACCCACATTAGTAGCAATCATTAGAGCCATACTAACTAAAAATAATAACAGCAACAAATTTATGATTACATAAAATAAACACCTTTTCTGCAAGCTCCTTCTGTAACTCAGATGCAGACATATCAACCGCCCCTTCTCCCTCATCAAGCTCAGGCTACAAGTTAATATATCAAACACCAAACAGGAATTAATCAAAAAATAACCTGAAAAAATCAACCCTTTTTGACCATGTATAAATATCAAACACACACACACACACACACAAAAAAAATTCATTTTGGTTCATCTCTACTTCTCAAAACCTCAACAAGATCAAACTCCAGAAAAAATACCAAATTATCACTGCCAAAACACCCACGTATAGACCCTAGAATTAACAATTTAAGCAATAATGGAAGTTATAGTTATATGCATACCGTAGTATCAGGGTAAATGCCGATGCTATGCAGTTCCAACAAGATCCTATCATCAAGCGACATATCCTCATACTGGCACTCGTAAAGAGCAGGACGGGCTGAAGTCAAAACCATCTCATGGTTCTGTGAGATACTCTGCAAGTAGGGTCCATTCTGACAGTGAGAAGTGAGGAGACTCGCATCCAAGAACCCATTACACTGCCCCTTACCAACTTTTTCAAAGGCATAGTGATCGCCATTACCATCTGCAGTACAAGTGCTGGAATCTAGGAGCAGTTCAGAGTCATCAATTGAAATGAAGGCTGAGAGCAGCATCTGAGATAAGGGAACTGCTTGCTCAAACCAATCATCAGTTTTGGTTCTCCCCAAGGAACCTACAAATGTGGGGCCGACGATGCTTGATTTATGAGATGAGGGTAGCAACTGACTAGGATCCTTTTCCTGGGGTTTAAGTTTTTCAAAGAAAAGATTAACAACATGATAAAAAAAAATTAAAATATTTTATGCATTGATCTGGAATAGCTGGACTAGGTGTTGCAGGTCCACAGTGGAGCCATTGAAGCAAGAATCCAGGTTTAGAACTAGTTCTGGACTGGGTGTTACAGGTCCACAGTGGAGCCATTGAAGCAATCCAGAATCATGATGCACTTGGAATAAGGCCAGAATTGCAACTCAGACCAAACTTTACACATACATCTCTACTGAAAGTTTTTAACCCCACAAGAGTAAAAAGTAGGCATATAAAATGTGCTCCTGGGAAAAGAAGTTTAAATTAAAGAACTTCAGATGGTTATGAAGTACAAACTGAGAAAAAAATCAGTGCTACCTCGTGGTCATAACCATCAACAAGAACTTCAGATGCACTTCTATCAAGAGCTTCCCCAAAAGCAATCTGCCCACAAATAAAAGATGGTTGTTTGTAAATAAAAATATGTTCCTTACATGTTACGATGAAAAAAAAAGAAATGATGTTTTAAAAATTTAACTATTATCTGGTTATTATTTTTTGTTTTTTTTCTTGGTTGCTAACATTTAAGATTTCTTATCTGTGACTGGTTATTATTTTTGCTGATTACATTGGTTACTTTTTCAATAAATTAATAGTATCCACTGCATTGCTATAGCTAGTAAAAATATAAGAGGAAAGGATAAATGAAGGTCATAGTTAAAAAAAAAGGAGCTTGCCTGATTTTTCAAAAAGGTTAGGTCATTGGATGCAGAAGAGAACAAAGGTTCCATCTTCTTCCAGAAAGGGCCAGTGCATGCATCAACTATGACAAGCAAAGAAATTAAAAAGATGACGCACATTACAAATTGAGTAAATAAATGAACTGCATATTTCTCATGTGACCCTTATTAACCCTTGTACATTTGAATTCTGTGCCAACAGTAGCAGTCTCCTAAAATACCAAAGGTTTTCAAGGAGAATATTTGAAAACTGACAAAATTTACTCCTGTCAATTTTTCATGGGCATACAGGTGAAAAGCAATTCCTTAGTTAACATAGTTTTCAAAAAGATATAAAGTTTCTCACAGCAAGCAATGCGAGCAGCATTAATAGCTGCCATTAATTCTTCTTTGTCATCATCCATTTCACCTACAGAAGTAACTTCTAGGTATCAGCAATCATATGACAAAAAAAAAAAGGAAGGGGAGGAAGGGAGGGAGGGAGAGAGAGAGAGAGGGAGACCCATCATATCTGAGGGGACAATATGTGAATTTTGCCCTGGCCGACCTTGAGACTTGCGATCAACTGTCTTCTTCAATGGAGGCCTACCTAGCCTACTGCATCAAACAATAAAAACACAATATCAAATTCTAGATTTCATATTTAACAAACAAGATAAACATAAGTGCAAAAACGAAGAGGCCCTAGCACCTGTCATTCCTATCAGATGCGGGCCGTCCACTCTTAGGCGGCTTCGTGGTACTGTCATTACCATCAATCTTCTCTTTTGGCAATGGCAGTAGGGACCTTCCCTGACCAGGCCCGCTGCCTCTCCCGGAACGTCCTTGCCTCCTTACTCCATCTCCCAATTCTTCTTTCAACAAAACCCTATTAGCTTTCTTATTGGTTGAAATAGAAGCCTTGTTATCCACCATCTCTCCATTTTCAACCCCTTTTCCCTTTGACTCCTCACTCTCTGACAAACCAGCAGGAGATGATGTGGCAACATCGCCTCTGCACTTCTGTTGCAACATGGTGCTACTACCTGTATTGTTCTGATTGCTTGCCGAAGGAGAAGGCGCCGATCCATCATTAGGGGCTTGAATTTCATCAAAATTAGACACAGGAGAAACAACATTGGCACGCCTAGTGCGCTGAATCTTCTGTGGCCGTGTCCCAACCCACTGCGTGACTGGAGGGGAAGGAGGGCCAGATGGCAGGGGGCGCTTGCGATTTGTTGTGGCAGGTGCATTAGAGGCAGTAGGCCCCGGTGGAGTAGCATTCTGTATTTTATTAGAAGTAGCAGGAGGATCCCATCCGTCAGTTGACGAGCCCGGAAATCGCGGAAAGCTGGGAGATGAATTCATGACCACAAATGAGTTGGTCCTTGGTGCCCTGGAAGCTTTTGCCTTGGTCATTGGATTTTGGGCACCTCCTTGAGATTCCTCCCTTGAAACCAACCTAAAATTAATTTAGAGAGAGATAGAGAGAGAGAGAGAGAGAGAGAGAATAAAATAGAATATTAAGCCCACAACAACATGACACAAAAGCATTTCAAATATGATCCTCAATTAATAATAGTTGATGCCTGGACTAAATCCTTGGCGTATTGTATTGGGGTAACTTTTCCATTCATGACCAAAGGTCACTAAAACTGTATCCCATCACCACTGAGCTTAATTTTGTACCAATCAGGTCACTCCGTCAATATCAACCAAAGGGGACGGAACGATCACTTCATTCCAATTCCCTATTTCCTTGCCCCATCTCCATCACCATCATGGATCCTCTCTTTCAACCGTAATGGAAAATGCCAAGAGGTCGGAAAGAGAGGCAAGAATGGACAAGCAGGAAGGAGATATAAAGAAGTAGCAGGCCATGGAGAAGTAGGAAGGAGAGAAGTAAAGACAAGTGTTAGTTCAGTTGTTTGTTTGACAGACAGGAGGCAGAGTGACCTGATCGGGACAATAAATTTTAATGGCTCCCAAAAGGGAAATTAAAAGTTTAGTAAAATCCAACAATATGTACACATGTTTCATGCTCAGCCAGCCAACCAAATTTCACGACCAGATAAAGCATCCAGAAGGTTTAACTTCCAAAAGAGATATTATGGAAATGAGAAAAGGAACAGCTGTTGAAAGAGAAGGGATATAAGTATACTTGTTTCCTTTTGGGATATTCCGATCCTTCTCTAAGCCAGAGGACCGCTGCTCTCTTCTCTCATTAGGATTGCTATCATTGTCAGCTTTGACTGTACTGCGGGTTCCATTGCCACTGCTCTGCTGGGAACTTGCATCTGTCTTGTTACCCCCTACAGTCCCACTCGGGAGTCCTGATCTGCAAAGTCAATATAAGATCATGCAAAAATATCTAAGACTCCTATTGTTTCTCAAAAGAAAAAACAAAAGATTATACATTACAGCTGAATGACATTTAGTATATATGGTAAACCAAAACATACAACATATATATATAAAGGAATTAATTCGAAGAGGTATACATACAAATATAAAAGAAATATGAAAATAATTTAAACCTGAAACTAAGACCATTATCATTCGACCGTCTATTTTCAGTGTTAATATTTGGCCTTGGTGGGGCTGACTGTTTCGAGTCCGCGTGGGCCCCATCGTTGGCCCGGTTTGCCATTGACCCCATAGATCGCTTCCTTTTTATCCTTTTCTCCCACCCATCGCCACCAGGGGTGAGCCCACGTGGCTTTTCTTGTGAAGGTGTGGGCCCCTCATTGCCAGAAAGTCTACTAGTGTTGTTCTTTTCCTTTTCGAATATGCCCTTTTCCTTCTCAGCATTGGTTGGAGCTTGCCTCATAGAGCTCAGGCCGCGCCCTTCAGACTGCATCAAACAAATAAAATCAAGAGCTAATCTACACCTCAAAACATATCAACATATTAGGAAATCGATAAAAAGTAGTATAGAATTAGTTCAAGTTCTAAAGATCATGTGTATGTAATTCATAAGCCAATTTGCAAACAGGACCAGGTGCCATTGATGTGCATGTGCTTTTTGCATTTTCATTGGATGAGCCACACTATCCAGAGAGAGTATCACTCATACAAAGAACTTCCTGACAGCTAAAACAAAGACTAAGAATGAAATAACAAAAACTAAAAAGAAGATAAAAGTAGATACAGACCCGTGGTTCACCACCCAATGACGAGCGGGCCCGCTTGTTGGGAATCAGATTCTTGGGCCTATCCTCCTGCCTCTGACCCAAATGCTCGCCTGGAGAGACTTGATGGGCTGGGTTGTTCGAATGAGATCCCCCAATTTTAGAAAAGCTAGAGCCCCCAGGTTTGTCCACAGAGATGTCAGAGGAGCTCCTCTGTCGTCTCTTTGCCACTATGTTTTTGTATTTGTCTACCTTTGTCGCCTCTTCCTGAAAAAACTTTGCATTATCCCTGTTGACCAAAAGATGATATTAGCATAATAATCATGATCAGGATCAGGAAGAAAATTAATAAAAAAGAACTTACTGTCTAGAACAATATTGGCAAAAGAAAAGGAAAAAAGAAAAAAGTTAGATTAGCACTTTAGCAGAGACCATTTATAGTAGATGGATTGAGATGCATACAACTAAGTGGTTCCTCAAAAGGTGCACTAGATTTAACTATTAAGTCAAGCTATAAAAAAAAGTTTATACTTCAACTTCGCTTGTATAAACTAAAAATAAGTAAAATTGAGGAAATGAACAGCATAAGGCAAGTGTATATCGTGCAAGACTGACCAATATACAAGTTAAGAAACAAAAGGTTACCCGGCCCTTGATGAAGACTCCAAAAGACCAGCTTTAAATTTCTTTAGCTCTTCTGGAATAACTGCCGGTGGAGCCTTGGACTGTACCGACCCAAACCCATGGTCATCTAAGCCAGGACCGAGAATTCGTCTCAATTCGGCTGACCTAGACTTCTGCTGCTGTTCCCTCATAGGTAGTTCAAGATTTAGGTACTGTGTCAAGGGAGGGATCTCAGCCGGGTGCTGCATATTCCTCGATGTACCTGCCCCCCGGCCTTCAAGGCCCTCACGAAAGCTACTGGACCTCTCCATTTTTGTGTATTGACTAGAGAACAAGGGACCCTCTAGGTTATTTGAATTCCGTGCCATACCTCTTCGTATCTCAGGTATGTAACATTGGTACCTGATACAAAATTGTAAATTAATGTTAGGGATAGATTTAGCAAAGTAAATTCAGTAAACAACTGAAATTGGCTCCCCTAAGTGTCCTTATAATTGGATCAAATAGTACCTTATTTAAGATTCCCAGTTTTTATGTTAAAAGGTTGTAATAGTTAGCTGTTTACATTACTATATTTTACTAAATAGTCAGCCTAGAATAATCAATATCAAAAACATTAAATTGTATTAATAATAAGTGATGTCACTTCACAAACAAAATAATAAATAAATGATGCATTAGAACTAAAAGCAAAAAAGGATAAATCGAATAGAAAATTTGAAATTCAAAAACACCGAGACAATGTTGCTACTGAACATGCAAATCTAATTGATGCAACAGAATTAAACAAAGAAGTGGATCACAGAGAAAGATATTAGCATTTCAATTGAACTGTAAAATGGCACAACTCAAATTCGAAAACTAATGTGCCTTATCTGGAAAATAGACAATGGGTATTCACTGTAAACTAAAAACGCAAATCAGACAGGAAATTTAGCACCTGTAGAAAGAACTACAATTGGAACCTATAAAAACACTCTAGCGAGCTACTAGACAACACGATATTATCATTAAACTTGAAGACAAACGAACAGAAAAAAAAAACAGTTTATGAAATTTAAATTGCTTCACTAATAATCGAGAAAACATCAACCACCAGTGAACCAACAATAGTGGCATTAAGAGCTACCCGTATCCGCATTTCAAAGCTGTAGCCAAAACAAGCATCATAAAACCAAACAATCGAAATTCTGAAGTACTATTAAAATAAAAGGCATGAAAGCGGGTCAAATTATTGAATTGAACAGACCTTATTTCCAACTGAAATTCCACTACGTGAAAGAGCACAGCATCGAATTGCAGTGCCGCTACGGAACTCCAAGCTCGAGCGTTAAAGAAGTCGAACCAGATCAAACCCTAGCTCGATCAACGGCTTTCGACACCTGACGACCACCTTAGACCCACTTTCCCCAAATTCTAGGGTTTCGCCAGTAGTCAAACCACTGCATTACCCAATTGAGAACGATCACAAAGAAATTTGGCCAATGCAGGCGCAATTCCTAAAAATACGAGAGAGAAAATAGAATTTGGAGCTAATTGTTGAATCAGGATAAATTTGAGAAAATCAGGAGAAAAAAAATATTTGTCGGAGAAAATAAAATTATTATTTTTTGCTTGCGAGGAAGTGTCAATGGATCGGCTGTTTTGGGATTGGTGGGCTCAGGCTCGACTTGACTTAGACTGTGCCCGAATGTAGAGACAGGCGCTTTTTCGCAAACATCCTTATTAGAAAACTGTTATTATCACGTCCCTTATTGAGGACATTTCAATTCGTTGTAGGGCTATTAAAAAAATTTGTAGTTCGTAATTCGATTGACTTTGATTCGAAAAAAATTTGCAATTAACTCGTTGGATTGAAGTTCGTTCTGAAACAAATCAAACCAGTTCGATTCAAATCTTATTCAAACTCAAACTGGATATAGTTTGTTTAAAATTGATTCACGAACTATTTAGGTTCAAATCTCAAATTAACATACATCATTCAAATAAAGCAACGCCAGTGGCTTAGTGCAAAATCAAGTTTTCATTTCAAATAGGTACAAATTAATAGGTACCTGATATGATCAGATAAGATCCAATGCAATGCTTAGTTTAAGCTATCTAATTTTCAAAAAATAACTAAGGGCAATAGGGTATGCAAGAAAATGATTCAGAAACAAGTACAATTTATGCCAAGATAAAAAAAAATACCATTTTAAAAATGGTATGCAAGTCGTGTCTCGCATGAGGTGTTGACAAATTTAGACCACATAATTTATACGGTCTTTATTTTTTTTTCAGTGGAATTGGCTACCGGTACTAATATGAGCATCTTTCCTGCTAAGCTATGTTACTCGGATACTTCAAAATAGACTCTGTATCTGTGTCGGACACGTATCTGATACTGATACGCGCCCGATACGGCACCGATACGTATCCGATATGCCAGTTGGCGTATCCGCCTACGTGGCGTATCCTTACTCGGCCGATACGGTCGCCGATACGCTTTGACTCACCTGGATACGCCGGGATATACCGGGATACGTCGGGATACGCCTGCACCAGCGCCGAACCCGTGGACCGCGCATGAACCAGCGACAAAAATCAAATTTTTTTGCTCCCAGCAGGGTTCGAACCCATGCCCTTTGGGATAAAGGCCTACCCCTTTACAATTGCACCAACTCTTACTTCTTGTTAGAATAGAATACCAATTATATTTAATGTATGATTGAATTATTGTATAATCCCCACCTAATAATTTTGATATTTATAAATAACATAAATAAAATAATAAAAAATAATATATTTAATTGGCGTATCGTATCTGGGATTTTTGAAAATTGCCGTATCGCCGTATCGCCGTATCCGTATCGTATCCGATACGATACCCGTACCCGTATCCATGCAACATAGCTGCTAAGTAAATCTTCTGCTCTTTCGAGATACATGAAAATTTTGTTTCAAAATTTTTATTATGGTCCCTAAAAGCCCTCAAATTAACATTGTCAACCCTGGAAAATGAGAAATATCAATTTTCTGCTTTTCATCCTATATTTTTAAGGCACTATGCAGGGCATCGTTTCTCTTTGCAAATGGTGCTTTTATATGCTATTGTGTTGTACATATTTTCTGATTAATTTTAATTTTTAATAAATTGCAGGGAAAGAAGCCAAGAAAATTGTTTCGGGTCACAGCAATTGCACCCCCAATGTCTGTTATCATATCGACCTTTTTTGTGTATATAAGTCATGCAGATAAGCATCGCATTCAGATTGTAAGTCTCCTTAAGTAAAAAAAGACTATTAAAGTTTATATTGCTGATCAGCATTGGTAAAGTTAAATACAAAAAGAAAAATAATTAGTTTTGAATGTTACCTGTAGTGGTATTTACAAATCCATTTTTATTTTTCTTACTAATGGAATTATAGGTGATATCAATGGAATTCTCTCAAAGATGTTATGAATTTTGCTAAAACTTTACAGCAATATCAAAGACAAGCGTTTTTAATGGTCTTTAGTGGTCTCTGTTGGACCATTTGGAAACATCGAAACGAAGTATGCTTTCATAATGCTCCTTTGAAAACCGGGCGTCAATTAATTTTACTTATCATCTCTTTGGTTGAATATTGGGCAGGTCATCGCAGGACTAAAGGACAGATTCACACCGCCACTGGAGACTGGATGCCGAAAGCTGATGCTCTGGAGGATATACCCCTTCGGGTATGGCTGCCTGGAGATGACCAACTGATTCCGACCTCACCACAGCAAGCTTGAACAACATAGCAGTGGCATTTATTATCTAGATAGTGTTGCTACAATTTGTTGCTATACTTTGGTTAGTTTTGTGGTGGGTGTGGTAGTTGCATGTTATATGTTTTGGGATAGGTGCCTGCTGGTACAGCATGCAGATCGAATTTACTGTTAGGCTGTTTTTAGTTTTGCTTATTCTGGCACGGCTGTGCAGAGCTATGAATTTACAGGTTGTAAGTTAACTCTGTTTCGTAATGAAACCGGGCTTCGGCCTTTTAACCAAAAAAAAAAAAAAAAAAATTATAGGTGATATCGTCGGTTCCTATTATACAAAAATTCTGGATCATCATTCGGTTCATATCATACCAAATTCTGGATCATCATTCATCCAACAAAGCATTATACGGTTTCTACAAATTGTCATTTGTAATATTACAAGTGTTGTATCTTTATCTAAATTTTAAATCTACTTTATTGGCTCATATGCTTTAAAAGGGTTGTGAACTGGGGTTGTTGCTGGCATGATAGGCTTGACAGTAAGAAAACCATTTTTATTGAAATTCTTAATTGTTTCCTTTTGAGAAATTTATAGTCTGTTATCTGTGTCTTATCGAAATGTCTTTTATATATGCAGCCTCTTCTCAACCAAGAAAAGTACTGCAAAAATGTTAATGAGTTTTTCCTCAACTTTCTTGGGAAAATTAACTGCTGCTGACACGAAACAGTTAGATGGAAATAATGATGTAATACAATATCCTAATATAACTAAACTATTACTTTTGAATAATTTCATGTACAATTAGGGGTGCAAAAAAACTCGTAGCTCTTGGCTCGCTAACAGCTCGCTCGTTACTGGACCGAGCTGTTAATGAGCCAGCTCGCCACTAACTCGGTCCAGAACGAGCTAGCTCGGCTAGGCATAAATTTATAAATTTATATGAATTTGTGTGCATTTTATACTGTCGAGCTCGGTCTGGTTCGGTTAAAACAAGATCCAGCCAAACCTAGCAAGCCAGCTCGGTCTGGCTCGTCACGAGTTCGAGCTGAGGTTTTAGCTCGGATGCCCTAGGTCCAGCTCGCTCAGTAAGAGTTCGATCCAGAATTAACGAGCTGAGCTAAGACCGAGCTCGTTTACAGCCCTACAATACAATTTTGTTTTACCTTTCCTCTTATACTTCTTCACTATGTTATTCTTCCTATGTACTTTCTTGTTCAAAATCTATGTATGCCTCTCCATCAGTTTCGACAACTGTTACCAAAGCAACGCGAGGTCCACAGCTAGTCTTATTCAATATACATCCTTTACACGGTAATTACTTTTCTTTCTTTTTTTTCAAAATTCAAAGAGATACATCAAGAATTACGTATATAATTCTTCTAAAATGCAATTATAAAGTATTTTGTGTGTTTATTGATGTTTTTAATGAATTATGGTTACATTTATGATTCAAAAATCATCGAAAACATTATTTATAGAGGGTCAAATGCGTCTCTATTTTTTCTGTCTCCATAATACCTCTATTTTTAAAACATTAATAACTTAAAATTTAAAACTCATATATCAAAATAAAATTGTTAAATTTGATCAATATCATTTTTTCTATAGACATGTAAAAGATTGCGACATTTCGACATTGTTTTAATCAAGATCAAGAACTTGTACAGATACAATAATACGGATAGATTATGAACGTTGATTTTTCAACTTATTATGTTATATAAAAATAAAATAAAAAGTGATTAATTTTTTATGTTTCATTTATAAAAAATAATATAGATCACATTTATCGATTTTATTTTGACTTATAAATTTTAAAATTATAAGTTATTAATATTTAAAAAATAAATGCATGATGGAGACAAAAACTAAGGACATTTGAACCCTCCTCTTATTTATATGAATAATTATTGCAGTACCCACACTATAGTACCCGCACTGTACGCGCTACAGTACCCGCACTGTTATTTTAGGAAAATTCATATATTATATGTAGTTCATTGTATAGGTATAAATACTTGCCCTGTTTGAGCTATATACTTCACAGTGTTACTATTAAAATTTGTAAAACAAAATTACAGTTTTGGAACAGTTGCGGTCCCCACATGCTGTTTGAGTGGTCCCTTAATGCGGGTACGACACGAGAATTTTTCAAGAAAAGGTGCAGGTATAGTTATTTTAGAAAAATTCATATATCATATGTAGTTCATTGTATAGGTATAAATACTTGCCGTGTTTGAGCTATATACTTCACAGTGTTACTATTAAAATTTGTAAAACAAAATTACAGTTTTGGAATAGTTGCGGTTCCCACATGCCGTTTGAGTGGTCCCCTAATGCGGGTACAACACGAGAATTTTTCAAGAAAAGGTGCGGGTACAGTTATTTTAGGAAAATTCATATATCATATGTAGTTCATTGTATAGGTATAAATACTTGCCTTGTTTGAGCTATATACTTCACAGTGTTACTATTAAAATTTGTAAAACAAAATTACAGTTTTGAAATAGTTGCGGTCCCCACAAACAGTTATGGCAGTTTAGGTGTGGGTACACCCGCACTGTAGCATAGGTACTCATATCAGCTTCCTATTTCTCTGTTTAATTAAGCCAGTCTAATTAGATGTAAGTGTAACACTAGAGCGCTTAAACTTAAGCCCCATAGGAAGACGAGTAAATTTACTCCGCGCCCACCAGTCAGCGACTATGGTTACTTATTTCTTTTCTCTCTCTATTTTAAGTCGTTTTTCCTGTTGTTTTCGGAATAGTTCGGATTCGCCTCTCCCGCCCCACCTCCGCCCAAGCCTTCCTCCTCCCCGCTGCTGCCCCTCTCTTCCCCACCTCCGCCTCCGCCCCTCCACATCCGATCCCTCCTCTCCGCTCTTTCTTTTTCACCCTATCTCACACGCTCCCTCCCTCCTCCCTCAGCTGTGTCAATAGCAGATTGCTTCGCGCCAAAGGAGATAGGAACTCGCATGAATTTGTCTAAAGCACAAGCTACTTTTACTCAAGTGAGATCTAAGACCATTCTTGAAAAGTCAATGACGGTCCTGCAAGGATTGCATTTACAGTTTTTGGAACCATTTCAGTTAAAATTCACTGTGTTATTTAATGTTCTTCTCTCTGTTTTCTTTCTTTCTTTCTTTCTTTCTTTTGTATGCTAATTAGAGACCAAATTGATCCTGGTAAATTACGTTATTGCTCATTTGAGGTCAATTGATTCAAAATGCTAAGGTTGGTCCAAACGGAATTAATGAGAAAATTGCTAAATTATCTCAAATTACCTAATTAAGAGACTTTTAACTCATTCTAGATATTTAGCCTGAATTATTGTTTCTCTTGATTTGGCTTCTTCAATGTGATAAAAATGCAAATCTTGTGAAATTGATATTTTCCCAAAGCTGTATGGTGGTGACCACTGTTGGTTAGTGTTGGTAGAAACTTGATTGTCATTTTTTTGGAAAAAAGGTCATGGGCCCATTCTATTACTAATAAAAGTCAGAAACTTACAGCTCACAAATGCACATGTGTTTAGAGAGAAACTTGATTATCATATTGGGCATGAAATAGCACAACTGAGAGTGAGGTGTATTCGAGGATTTCACTATAAGTTGTGTTTTTTCATTTCCATAATTTCATAGCCAGAAGGAGTAATAACCTCTTTCTGGGTATGCTATAGACTTTGTCAAGATAATGTGCTTTTTTATTAGATCAGCTTTCTGGTACATTTTGTATTGCTGGTATTGTACCAGATTGCTGGTACAACTATTATCTATACATAGATTACACAGTACATACCCCTATACTTTTCCATTCCAAATAGACAATATCCATTTGTATACCTATAGGGGTAATTTAGTCATAATCTGTAAGGCTTCAGATATTTTTTTTGCTCTAAGTAGTTTATTAGCACCTCTACCTAGAGGAATATTTGCATTACCGGAATATAACTTGAAATACTTTTAAAACAATAACATTTTTGTTTCTTGAATGAATCAATAGGTACACATCTAATTTATCTAATTATTTTGGCATTATGCGGTATAATGTGAGCATTTTCCTACTATGGTTTTAAGTATTGAGTACACTTACTTGAGGTGCTAATAAGAAAAGGAAAATTCATCTTAAGCCATGAATTATTTCACAAACTTCAACCAAACAAGGAATAGCTTAGGCCATCTTAAATTTAGGCCTTAACCAAACACCATATAATAATTTATTTTCGGTTCAACTTGGGTGGTGGTGAGGTTGGGGGTTTGCTGGGTGCACAATATGTTTAATTAAAAGCACGTCTTTTCAGAACACTTATCTAACATCACCTGTTATCGAGCATTGCGGCCCAGCACAATTGGTGATGGGCCTTCCCTCTTCTTCCAGAGTTGCAGGTTCAAATACACCTGAATATAAAAGTGGAGGTGGCAGATCTGAGTTCCCGTGTTTCATTACAATTATCACCTGTTATCTGCCAAATAGCCGCAAAAGTTTTGGTTTTAATTGCTGATATCAGAAATTATCTCTACTCGCACATGTTGAAGTACTGAGTCTGATATGCAAAACCTTTGAGAATATTAAACATATATTATTATTAGACAGGAAAACTGTCATCATCCACCCCTTTTCTCTAGTTTTTGACATAGTGTGTCTATTTTAGGTACCGGGGAAATTGTCTTTCGGTACTAGTTTTGTACTGGTCAATCAGTACTTGTACTTTCGCTATGTCTAGAAAAATGATGGTGCTCTTACTGGTACACAGAGAATTAATTATATCAGTTTTCTTTCTTGTTAGTCTTGACCAAAGCTTCTATGGAGACGTGGGAGCCTTTGGCAGATCCCAAATCACTTAGAAAGCCTTTACTGAAAAAAAAACAATCTCAAAGAAAATGTTAGTGCTGCCTTGTTACCAGTCCACTGCTTGATGGGGCCTGCTGGAACATTGCAGACTACTCGTGAAAATTATTATACTGTTTTACATTTTCTTTTCTCTTATCATATGATTTATGCAGGTGAGAGGTAAAAGAAGTAATAAGGCTCTGAAAGAAAATGGGAATATCCAAGTTTGTCGGAACAGCCGCCACTGTTTTCCTTGTACCATCTTTCTTTCTGACAAAAGCCGGCTTGCCACTACTCACCATCCCCTTTCTCTATGCCTCCTTCATTCTATTTATAATCACAATTGTCTCTAACACTGCCATAAATTTCCCCTTAATCATGAGCAAAAACCCCAAAACCGGACGGTTCCCCTTATGGTCAATTCTGTTCTTCTTCCCCTTTCTACTACTCTCACGATTGTACTTCCATTTCAAAAGAATAAAGAGAAGAGATGAGCCCTTGTATAATGAGATATGTGATGGGTTATATCTGGGTGGCTGGCCGCGTAGCAAGGGAGACATGCCGCCTGGTGATCTGTCAGTCATTGATTGCACTTGTGACCTCCCACATAGTGGCCTAGTTGACCCAGAAGATTACATATGTATAGGTGCTTTTGACACACGGGCCCCACTACCATGGCAGATTGAATTTGCAGTTCGATGGGCATGTGCCAAAAGGGATACAGGAAGAAAAATTTACATCCATTGTGCATTTGGTTAGTTCTATGGAATTACAATTCCAAGTCCAACTTTGAATTTCTTGGTGTTACGTTTTGTTACTGGACCTAAATCACCTAATTATGCCTTTAATGATATGCTGCAATAAGAAATGTCTATGTGTTGGCGAACCAGTATGGTATCATCAGGCATGCTTCAAAGCGTCCCACTATGTACCGGTACCTATATTAAACCTAGTGACAAAACCAACTTTTTTTTTCTTGTATTGCCATTGAAACTTCTGTTTGAAATATTTGAGGACCCGTGGACTGATATTCCCATTTACTAGGGCCGGCAGTCATTGACTAGATCCATTAGGTAGATCTGATCCATTTTAAGACAACTTGTTTGTTGTTGGATTGGGATCAGATGATGTTTTCTTGGAACTTTGTGGAACTCATGGTATTTTCTTTGGATCACACCAGTTTGCACTTAGTAATGAATTCTTGTTGAAAGCTAAAAGAAAACATCTTATTAGCCTAATGATTATATTTTTGTTTTCCACACTTCAATGATAAATTACGTCATTCTTACCTTAATCATAATCTAGGCCATGGAAGGAGCGCATGTGTAATGTGCGCACTGCTAGTTGCATTGGGCATAGCTGAGAACTGTAAGGAGGCTGAGAAAATTATTTGCAAAAGGAGGCTTAGAATTAAAATGAATAGGCTTCACAGAAGCACCTTAGAAGAGTGGTCCAAAATTAGGGTTTCATAGAACAATATAATGGGTATATTCTCACCTCACTAACTCTTCCAATTTTCTGTTACTAGAGCTACAAGGGAAGTTTAAGTATTTATTGTTTCCTGACAATTGTGACGTTGGTGCCTCATAGATTTGATTTTTTTTTTTCCAGGATTCTGTAATTTTTTTATATATATATATATATATGCATCAATCACAATTTTGATTGTTTCTCTCTTGGAATTTTTTTTTTATCACTTGCGACCTCATTTTAGCCATCACATACAATTTAGTTTGGTTTTATGATTTCGTACAGTAATAGGCACTATAAGTCGAGTAGAACTAGGGTGCTCCTAAGCTCACCAAGCCCTTCGTGAGCACAACTCTAAAACCTATCGAATTGACTTCAAACGACATTTTCAAACCGTTAGATGTTCAATCTAAATTAAAATGTGCTTGGAGACCAAATTTTATATTTTTTGAAGTCAATTCAATAGATTTTAGAGTTGCGCTCACAGAAGGGCTTGGTGAGCTTAGGAGCACCCTAGTTCTACTCCTGTAAGTCTATATAACTGACGTATAAACAAATTGGGAGCCAAGGCTGGGTATTTGTGTGGTGGCATTTATCATCACTATTACCATCACCGCCATTGTCGTTGTTATTGTCAGCACTCAGTAGCACTCGTAGCACTAGTATTACGGATATGCAGCAGAAGTGTTCAGTAATGGTTGCAGCACTTGTGATGCTAGAAATTTTTCTCTGGCAACAAAGACTTCTTTCATTACTACCAGAACCCATGTTCTTCTGATCACAGCAGTGCCCATACTAAAACCGAACCTTGGGTTCCTCACTTCCTCTGGTTGCTGAAACCTAGAGGCCCCACCAGATGTCCCATCGCTTTTACTCTAGTCTTGATGTTCGTGCTGCTGTTCTTTTAGCTTCTTTTGGAAAAATCAACAAACATCCTTTAGATTACCCGTATTATATAATATACCGCCTTCAAAATATGTCATGTCAGCGAGGGCACTATCCTTTGAATGCAAAAGCTACTCTTTTTTTATGGTAACAAATCTTGTAAATGTACATTCTCTCAAGGACAGCGTATCCTTCCTTGTAAAATAGTATAAAATTGAAGCATAACTAACATTCTTTGACATTTGTACCCAACACGGAAGTAATAAAATCCAACTATCTCTGATCCTAAATAATGTGACCTGACCTCACAAGTCTGAAACACAAGAATGGACCATCTCTGATTTGTAACACTGTTCATTTATGCTAATCTATCATTCACCAATTTACAATTTCCATCGATTGGTGCTGGTGCAGAAATAGGACGGACCCCCCCACCCCGGGTGTCTCCCTCTCTCTCTCTCTCTCTGCATTGGATTCCCAACCACACGTTGCATAGAAAACAATCATATGGTTGGCTGCCCTATACAGTGTTCTCGATTAGGACCACCTTTTGGGCTGTTCTGATCTCTGACATGACATCCTTTTATTTAGTATCTATGGGCCCACAAGTGGCCATTGTGTCATGCCTGATGCTCTCTACCTTTAAACCTTTTTAAAGTATTATGGGCCTACCATTTAATATAAGGCCTTTTTGGAGGGGAGTTTCTCCGATGATAGGAAAGAAACTTCTATCTTTTTCTCTGACTAATTTAATTAAGACCCCTGGCAATTCAGGCATCATAATATTAAGTACACCTTAACTTAAGGCTATGTAATTTAATTCACCCTAATTAAATTGAAATTTGGAAATATTGCTTGGATCTCTGATTAGTTGGATCGCTATACAAAATTAGACAAATACACTGGTTGACCAAAACAATTTAAGAGTGGCGTGTATTAAAAAAAACGCTGAGGGAAAACTCTTGCATAAAATGTATAGAAAGGATAAGGTGAATAATTGGTTGCAGGAAAACTTGAGTAGCTACATGTAATTACTAATTAACCAAACTGTGATCTATTTTATTGTATATATATCCAAGGCAGTCCGAAAATTAATAATGTTTCCAAAGCTCCATAGGTATATACGTATAGTTCTTGTGTACAAAAATATTTCGATGATAGAAAGTACGTACAGTGGCGGAACCAGAAATGATCGGTAGGGGGGGCCCAAGGGCTCAGGAACCAGGAATGATCGGTAAGGGGGGGCTAGGAACCAGAAATCAATCGTAATCTTCAACCAATTTTTTTTTTTTTATTAAAGGGGCTTTATATGTTTTCTGGGGCCAAGGGGGGGCCAGGGCCTAGGCTGGCCCCTGCCTTGGTTCCGCCCCTGTACGTAGATATTGTTACCAAAAGTTCCACTCATGTTCCAATCGAAAGTAGATCGATGTACGTTTGCACCACTTATGATATACTTGTTCAAGAAACTCGGCAACTGCAATTTTACAAAAAGATGAGGGTAGACGGATAATTAATGTAATGCCAGAACAAAGAACGTAAACTGGAATATTTCAGTTCTCTTATCTTATCAACTCCAACAACTTCACAAGCATTATTTAAATTTTTACCCTACCTAGATACTTACAAGGCTAAGAAAAAAGGAGGAACAACTCATGTTTGTTTAATTGATCAAATACCAGCATGGAGAAACAAATACCAGCATGGCCGGAGCGCCACATCTTGTACAGTAGGCTAACGTATTGCACTCAGCAATGTAAGAGGTTGTAGGCTTGAAACTCAGTGCATGCCATTAGAGACGAGTTGAGAATTCTAACCCCATTTCATGCTCATTAATAAAAACAAACAACCAGACATGAAGAAACAGGTGCTTATTTTTGGGCGGCTTCTTTATACAGCATAGGAAAATTAATGTTTGTACCGCTATTAAATCACATGAAATATGAAAGTATAATGGAAATTAAAATAGCTTTTCAATAAGATATGATTGATTAATGTCAAGTCTTCTGCGAGAAATTAAGTTCAAATATTAAGGTTCTCTAAAATCCTAGCATTTTACATATCAATTGGCTTCTCTAAAATCCTAGCATTTTACATAGCAATCCTCCATTGACTCCATCTCTTGCACCAGTTCCCAACAAAATTGGTTGCCAATTAGCTAAATTAAGTTATATTAATTTCTTCATCAGAAAGCCTGGAATTGGTTTGAGGTTGGTTGGTGAATAACTTGAAGTTCATTGCAATTGCTTTCATCTCCTACTATTGTCCTGTAGAAAGCAAGGATAATTAAAATTAATATGTCACATCAAGAAATTAGTTGAAATGTTCCAACATAAGAGTTCTTTCTGTAGATTATATTTAACATCAAAGACTTTTATCATATATTATTTTCATCCGGGCCGGTACTTAATTATGGAATATAATTTTTATCCATTTTCATATTTTTCAACTTGTTCACTAAACAATTGAAAGGATTATATCATGGGTTGTTTCTTGTTAGATTAACTAATTAACGAACAACGAACAAGACCAAAAGAGCAAAAGGGACACAAGTGTTCCAACTATCCATCTTGACAAATTCAGGATCCATTATACTAATTCTTACTTTTAAGTTAGGCCTTTTGTTTTTCATTTTTCATTTCTATTGTGTCAGATATATATATATATATTTCTTTTTTGTGGGCAGTGTGTGTGTGTGGTGGGGGGGTCCTAATCACATCAAGCACCAACAATAATAATGCCTACCAGTAAAAACCAGTTGATTCGATAAGGTAATTTTAAGTTTTAACCTATAATCTCATGATATCATATGCTGGACCAGAAGGATCAATTAACTTCAAACTCCTGACAAAATAGTTTCAGATTTCTGAGATTTAGTAATGACTTAATTTGATGGTCCTAAACTCCTAGGTACATTTAATATATGCTGGAAAAGCTACCACTAAAAAAGACTAGGTAATAATTGAAGACAATGTTTAATGAAATACAGTAGGCTTTTTGCCTACTACAAAAAAGAAGAAGAAGAAGAATAAGATGTACTCTTTGGGACGAGAAGCCCAGAGAGAACTAAGGGCACGGAGTCGACTTTGATACTCTCCAATTGCTGAGAAGCATCGTGCCGCTTGTCTGACTGTGAGAATACGGTGCAGCTGGTGAAGCGTCTGCTGCCTCAAATTGTCAGCCTGTAAGAAAAAAATTTGGCTTTTACATATTGTAGAACTAAATATATATATATATATATATGATGGTTCAGAAAATTAGTACCAAGCACGTACCTGCATAAGTTATAATGTTTTATGTAAATAACAACATATATACTTTATACTAAAGTGATATCACATATACAAAAGCATATTTTGTTTCTAAGCAATATGCTCTATATGCATGTATACGTACAAGTATAGAACAAAGCACAATGGCCGGACAACAAATTGGAAAGTGGTACATGTACAGAAAAGGTAGGAACAAACTTCCAGTGCCAACCAAAATCCATACTCTTAGTAACATATATGTTTTAATTAACATTCAAAGGCCAACTAATATTGTGATAGAGACTGTTAATTATTTCGAAAAGTACATTTTATGATACTGGTGGTCCTCAATCATTCATAAGAGATAATCAATACAAAATTGAAAAAAGGGACAGGTGCAACTCTAGTCAGAAGTTAGAACTAGTTAATTTTATCTGAGAAGGATATGTTGTGGCCCTGTGGTGCAGCTCATTAATCTGTACATGTAAACTAATAAAGTGACAACAAAATTTTCTTTTGAGGCCACAGGGCATCATATTCTTATGAATTGTCAAAATCACAAGTCATAACCCTATTTTTGTAAAAAAAATTAAGGTCACAAAAAGGACCAAGACTTTCAGCTTTTAATTTTCATAATTAATTAAGATACCTAACTGAGAAGGGGGTAAGTATCAAAGTTGATTGCAATCTACCTCTTCACAACTAAACTAAAAGATAACGATTAGGTAACCACTGTTTCATGATGTGACATTAACTTTAATCTAATCCCCCAATCATTGGTGTTCATCAATCATTGGCGTTAGCTTTTCTTTTATGCTACTTACTTTTCAGCTAAATAATATGATTCTTACTAAATTAAAACACAATTATATATAATCTTGAAAATGATTCTTATCTATTCTATCAACAATACATGCTGTTGGTTATGTACAGGAGCGGTGCTAGATTTTTAAGCTATAAGTGTTAAACGTGAACGAGGTCAAATACATAAATTTCATGCTACAAATGAGGACCAATTGTACAGTACACATAAAATTTTACTCTAAATTCTATAAAAAAGATCGTGCTAAAATACAAAAAAATGAAAATAAATTGGGATTAATTGACCCTCATTCATTGAATGTCTCTCCGCCTTGGAAATAAATTCTGTTGTGATTCTTTGAGAATCACAGGATCCTATCCCTTTATTTTTTGGAATGCACAAATCTAAAAAAAGTTGTATTTTATGCACAAATCTCAAAACAGATAAAGAATGAATTTGGAATAAAGGATCCTGTGATTCTCAAATAATAACAACAAATTTATTTCCCTCCGCCTCTGGTCATGTGTATTTATAATTAAAGGGATTGACTTTGAATATTGGATTTGACATCTGAACTTTTACATTAATTTGTAGCCTAAGTCCTAACTCAATGAACTAACTGCCTAAAGGGAAAGGCAATTAATAAAATAATATATAGATATTTTCAGGACCGGTTTCTAAACTTATCAGGAAATAAATCTGCTGTTAGAATACAGGTTTATGTTATTCCGATTCCAACCATTCAAAGTTTGATGCGCGAATTTCAATGAAGAAAATTTTTCATACACGAGAGTAGAACTAGGGTGTTCTTAAGCTCATCAAGCCTTTTTGTGAGCTTAACTCAAAAACCTATCGAATTGGTTTCAAGTGACGCATCCAAATCGTTGAAACCGATTTACTTCACCAGTGATAAGTTTACATGTCAAGTTTTTAAATTTTAGAACTAATTTAATATAAAGTCAAGCGGTCAAAAAATGGTGAAAAATGAACACATTAAAAAATTAACTTATAAATCATCGTTTTTTGACCGCTTGACTTTATATTAAATTAGTTCGAAAATTTATAAATTGACATGTAAATGCATCACTCGTGAAGTAGATCGGTTTCAACGGTTTGAATGCATCGTTTGAAATCAATTCAATAAGTTTTTGAATTAAACTCACAAAGAAACTTGGTGAACTTAATAACACCCTAGTTCTACTCCATACACGAATCTCAACGAAGTTGAATGGTTAGGATTGGAATAACAGGAACTGTTATTCAGTTGGAATAACAGGAACTGTTATTCAATTGGAATAACAGCAGATTTATTTCCAACTTATCATGCCTATCTATATAACGCCAAAGTAAAAAACATTCTCGTCAGAGACAGGACCGCAAACCAACAAAACCTCTAATATTCCCAGGAAAACAGTGGACACCCCCTCCCTGGTGCATGAGCTCTTCCATTGGTGAACACAACAATAAATGATGAACCAGTACCCCTCAAGATGTGTTCTCTCAAGAAAAATAAATCATGATGCATAAACTAATTACTTCACCCATGGGAAAGGAAACTATACCTGTCTAACAAATCCTTCCAAGTTAGAAAACTTCCCCAAAGCCATGGCCATGTGTCCCATGTAGTTCCCCATATCGGTGACTTCACAGAGGGACTCACTTGCCACAGTGTCCGCAAGTGACTGGTGCAACTGTTCAAGTCCTTGTGAAAGAGCTTCTTCAGCTTGTTGTGATGATTGCTGCAAGCTGCATATCCCCACTACCTGTTGTTCCGTTAATGGGTCTAATTGCGGTAGTAGTATCTGAAAAGAAAAATATAATAAAGTTTCCTTAGCTAAATGTTTAATTTGCTACGTTTTAGTTAGCATGCATGATTGCTTAATTATGTGAGAACTAATAATAAACTTAAATTAAGACACGGGTATTGTAACTAAGGTTTATGCACCTTGATTGGTTCATGAGCAGATAATGTCACCTGCATATATTTATGCAATGATTTCTTTTCAAATAGACGTCGGGATACAAGTTGTGTATATAGAAATCATGCATGGTTTCTGCCTTCCAGGTAAAGATGGTAATGAGCCACCACAGCTGCATTAACCTTAGGGTTTCTCTTCATGAACCTTCTTAATTATCAACATCATAGTTTTCTTTGAAGGTGGTCACTAAAATAAAAATTAAGGCAAAGCACGCCTATCCAAGGGAATTTATCAAAAAGGATGTTAGCTTATTAATATAGACCTTGATGAGCTCAGATGGTTTGAATCCACCCATCCAAAGAAAGCACCGCTCTGCAGGGGTGGCCCACAATCCAGTTATGAGGTGAAAAACATCAGCCTTAGCCGCAACAACCTTCAGTTGAAACAATTCATCGTGGTGTGTTAAGCATTCGTCAACTATGATTCTCAAGTCCCCATCAGAGAGGTGAGCTGCCAGGCCACCTCGCAAGTCGTTTATATGCCGGTGGCTCTCATCTAACCACCGAGCATACTCCATGTCAAACATTGCTGCGCCTAAACAAGATATATATATATTTTTTTGGTTGGTGAACTAGGGTTAACATGATATTATGTTGAATTTTAAAATAGTTTAGATTGATAATGTATGAAAACTTCAAATTAAGTTCTTAGATCTCAATTTCTCATCTTGAGCATAATTAAAGTACATTAGTAATTTTGAAAATGATCAAACTAATACCAGGACTTGGGTTTCCTCCTGCAGCTCCTCCTAAGAAAAGACTCTGCATAAAATAGGAGGAGTCAACTCATGCATTTGAATTTTATTATCTTTTAAGAAGTTTGTTATATATGTTCAATTTTATGCGACAGCTGATACCTGTGAACGCACTCTATTAAGATTTTGTTCCAACTGAGCTAGCTTAACCTTGCTAGACTCCAGCTGCTGTATATATGCCTGTTTCAATTAGGAGAGAGTTAATAGAACAAACATGTACATATCATAGTCATAGCATTATATGTACAGGAAAAAGACAACACATTAATTATGTGAAATTGTTTCAAAAACCTTCTTTCTGAGCCGACTTTTGCGTGCTGCTTCTCTATTCTGGGCTAATCTTCTCAATGTCTATCAATATATAATAGAGGAAAAGGTTTAAATGAATTGTACAAATATTGTTTTTTTTTTCACATATCCATTTAATGAAGGGAACAAACTACATTCGTATTATATTCTGAGAACTATATATTTAGCTAGTGGAATTGCATGTATGCTTATTTGAATCCACTAATGGGAAAAATGGTCCAACCACTGATAGCCACTATATATAGTGATAGCTTGCCCCATAATTGGCAACTAGTAGTTTAGACGAGCAATTCCATTTAAGTGGAATTGGAGCTCAGTTAAGCCAATTATTGAGCTAAACCATGTAAAACTTAATACCTGCTATTATTTTTTCGGTTGGTGACCAAACTCTTTTGAATTGTATAGAATAGGCTATCTGGTAGAGTGGCTAAACCATATTGAAAATATTTTTGAAATAGCAAGAATAATATTCATGGTTGAGCAACTAACTCTGGTTAAGAGAGATAGAGGAGAGAAGAAGGAAAAATACCTTGGCATCAATTATCTTTCCAGATTCTTCGCCAGCTGACCCGTTAATTATCATCTGTTGCAAGATAAAATATACAATTAAGGGATGCAAAAGTTAGAAGCAATTGAGATAAAATAGCATGCATGTATTAACACTAGCTAGAGATACGATAATTTGTAATCAAGAATAAGATGTCATAAAAATATAACCAATAATTTAGATCATGCAATAAAAGAGGTAGTACCTTTTATTCTTATATATAATTCAGTAATAAATGCTAACATTCATTAAAAGAGAAATAAAAGATGCAACACATGCAAAGAACAGGATATATTGCTATGTGCTTTTTTTTTTCCCCTTATATTCTATAGGACAAGCACAGTTTTCTGAATATATATATATATACATAATTGAGAAATGTGCCTTGAAAAATAAATAACATCCATAAACAGTCATAGAGGTTGCCCCGAAAGCCAGAAATAGTTAGAAATCTACTTAAACGCCTGAGCACAAAAGATTCAGTCAAAATATAAGATCTTCTATAATACTCAAATTAATCTTATTCATGTAACAGGTCGATAGTGACAAAACGAATGAACGTCTGTTGTTTCCTTTTCTTAACAAGATATGTAAAGTTTGAAGTCCATGCTTACTGACCCACTACAGAAGTTACTACAATTTGAATGCAACACATGCACTGACCATGCATCCGATGTGCTAAGAGGGCCAACGTAGCAACTTATAGTGCTATAAATGTACATACCTCTGGAACGACAACAATTACTTTGTTAGGATTAAAAAAAAACTTTGTTACTTAGGATACGTCCACTACAATAGAACTGTTCACTATTAAATAGGAGAGGTTAATGCATTCCCCTTTTTCTTATATGTTCCTTTGTGGACTCTTTTGTGCAGTCTCTTGTGCTCTGAAATATGAAGGCTTCATATCAAGACCTTAATTTTATTAAAGCAATTTGGGCAAATTAATTCACCATTCGGAAGTAATTGATAGCTACGTACTTCTATAATTTGATAATTAATGCACGAAGTTATGATTTAGCTCTCGTATTTTGTAAGTTCCTTTATTGCTGGTTACCGACTTTAAATTTGCCATCATAGGTTATTATATTTTTTTAATTTTCAGATGAACGCATCAAGCTTACATGGTGAAAGGACATATCAAGCTTACATTGTTTCCGCAGCATATATATATATATATATATATAGAGCGGCTAATATCAAAACGTTTGCATCAAGCTCCTCATGTAACCAAGTTGTTTTTGGATTTTCAAAGTCCAAACAGTCGATCCAAACTGTTAGATATGATCACTATATTAAAATATGCTTGGAGACCAAATTTTACATTTTTTGAAATTATTTTACTATTTATTAAGTCACTTTGAAAATTGCTGATCACATAATTCAGAATTTGATTGCACTGTTTTTACTGTTCATTCGGATCAGCAATTTTCAAAGTGGCTTAATAAATAGTAAAAAAAATTAAAAAAATGTAAAATTTGGTCTCCAAGCAGATTTTAATATAGATTGAATATCTAATGGTTTGGATCGACCGTTTGGACTTTAAAAATTCAAAAATGACTTGGTTGCACGAGGAGCTTGATGCAAACGTTTTGATATTAACCCCTCTCTCTCTATATATATATGGCACCAAAGATCAAATGGGTAGGAACTAAAGACTGGAAACGTACCGGACAATTTAAAAAAATGGAGTTTTATTGGGATTTGGGCCTTACCTTAAATGATAAAATACAAATATATACACAAACATTCGTTTGTTCATTCATCTAAGAAATGAATAAACAGTAACAGTAACAGTAACAGTACAAACTCAATATACCTTCTCTTGGTTCCTGGCAGTATAATTTGCTCCTCCTGTTCGTCCTGCATCTTTACTTACTGTAGCTATGCTTGCCATCATCTCCTCCTGTTCAGACAATCCACCGCCCGTTTTTCGACTCACTGGCGATTCTGATTCAACTTGTGATGCTGTGTTCTGGCCCGAACCAGAGTCCGTTGTGCTCTCTTCTCTTTCCCCACTCTCCTATCGATGATAATTCTTATCAGTATATTTAATATGTATTGAATTAGATTAGATAGACTGGATTATTTATAAAATGAAAGTAATTTGTACGAATATCTCTTACTGTTGTATAGTATACTTTTCATGTGAAAATTAATTAATTTAGACATACCTTGGCTGTTTGATTGTATCTCATTGGCCAAGACGGGAAGATTTCTAGGGTTGGAGGTCTGTTAGTAGCAAAGAAGGCTGAAATATAAAGAGGGAGAGGGAGAGAGAAAGAGTCAGAAAATGAAGAAAAGCTGCATGCGTATCAGACGTATCAGAAAAAATAAAGAGAAAAAGTTATTCAAAGATGCATGTCAGTGTTTGTAAAGAAACTTTTGTTCTGTCTCTGGCCTTCCCCTTCCCCTTCTCCCTCCCTCCCTCCCTCTCTCTCTCTCTGCACCAGCTCCAAGAAGTGGTAGTGGACTTGTACTATAAGAACTCAAGTAGAGAGAGAGAGAGAGGGGGACGATCACACCATTTGTCTTCTGTGATATTACTTTTTACAAATTTGACCAAAATATTGTAAAAGCCAAGAAAGGGGTTATCTGAAATATGCAACCCAGAGAGAGATAGAGACATACGCTTTCTGTTTGAGCCTGTGGAAATGCCAGAGACACCTTGCATGAGAGCTTCTTCCAACTCTCCAAAATATGTAGCTCCTTCATGATCGCTAAATGAAAGATAGAATGTCATTTAAAAAATAATCATGCGTAGTTTAAAAGATAAAGCAAAAAAAAAAAAAAAAAAAAGGAGAAGAAGATCAAGACAAGGTCATGTTAAGGAAAAAAAAAATCATATATAATATATATATGTTGGGAAAGCAGCGATATGGTAGCAATCTTATCTTAAATGATATAACTTTCTGGTTGCCTTTTTGTATTCTTTTATGTCTTGCAAGGAATCTACGGACTACAGTTACACATGTTTTTTGTTCGCATAATAGTCGAAAATTGAAAAGGATGTGTTAATTTAAGTTAGAAAAAATAAAGAGAAAAGTTATAAATGTCAACAAAGGAAATTTTTATTTTGCAAAGAATCATATTCTTCCAAAGTAAAAAGAATGAAGCAAGAGAATAAAGAGTCGATGGTGTAATCACCTATACAACCTCTTAAAAAAGAAAAAGAAAAAGAAAACGGTGTGATTACATAAACATTTTTTGTGTTTAGCTTGAAGAAATACATAATGATAATTGTTGAAAAGTTTACCTTTTGAAAGAAAGAAGGATTTGAAGAATGCTTATAGATAGCAAGTAAGCCAATTATAAAAGTGTGAACGGATATGTAAATTTATATACAAGTTGGCTTTATAGTAGACGTTCAACTAATAAAAAACTAGGAATTCTTTCTAAGTTTCAAACTTTGGATAGATGCTTAATTATCAAGTGAGAGAGAAAAAAAAAAACAATGACCAACAGCAAGAGACCTGTTCTTTGTTTTGCAGCAGAAATTTAGATATTTGAATTAGTCTTTTTCTCAAAGTAGAAAATAGAAAGTTTTTTTGTAGCAAAATTGGTTTGCTTTATGCAGAGGAAACCATGGGCATTCATTTAACTAATTAATCCATATATAAATACTTTTCCATATTCTATTCTGGAGACAGGAAACAAACAAATTATCCAAAAATATATAAGAAAGAAATGAAAAAAAGAAGAAGTGGATTTAAAAATAAAAAAGGAAAAAAGAAGGTGACAATGAGAAATTTACAAGAAATGGGAGGAAGGAGTAGTTAGAGCATATCCAAGAGGTTGCCTTGATGGACCCGTTTCACCCACTCCATGACTTCCCATCTCTCCCTCACTCTCCTTCTTTCTCTATCTGAAAAGACTCGAAAATTTTGATATCACCTTGATAGATCTCTACCTCAGTCGTCACAACTCGTGCAATAACTGTTTTTCTTCACCTAAAAGAAACGCCGCCGAGTGAAACACAAAGATGCAATTAATGAATCAGGTCAGATAAACAAAGATACACTTTGGAGTTTGGAGACCTAAAGTGATGTGAGAGAAGTTAATGATACCCAGCACTCCAGCAGTGTGTATGAGAGAGAGAGATCTGAAGAGTGAGGGGGAGAATTGAGGATGTTCAGCTTGATTCAAGTGTAACCAAGAGATCTTCAAAGGGTTTCAGAAAGACAGTATATATCTCGGCTGATGTGAGGGATTGACCGTTCATGGGTTCTCTCTCTCTCTCTCTCTCTCTTTCTCTGACTGTCTTCTGTCTGAGACTTTGATTTCTTGTCACCTCTTAATTTCTCTCTCTTTTTCTCTCCCCATCTCTCTGCAGAGTGAGATTTAATCAAGTAATAATTTGACCTTTTAAGCTAATCACACAGATCACAAATAATTTGTCCTCAAGCGAAGAGAGAGAAAAGGAGGGGTTGGGGGTTGGTCTCTACTTTCTTTTGAGGATTGCCAGGATGGGACTGGAGTTCACCGACTCCTGCACTCATAACCGACTGCCCTCTGTCCTTGGTCACATTTGGGTCTTCCGAAGGGATCCGAATCTGCTGAGATTTCAGAATGGTTACTGTTTATTCTGGAATATTTGCAATTTGAATCCAGCTGTTGAACTGTTTTGAAATACGTGCAAGAAAAATTCAGCTATTTTCATTGCGTTTTCGGAAAAAAATCGATGGTTGTTTCGGAATTTCAGTTGATTTATTTCCCTTCGGAAAATAAGACAGGAGAGATTAAAAAAATGAAAAAGAGTGGTAATTCTTGTTAAATTCATTCAGTATTTTTCGAAGTAATTATTAAATTAAAATTTATAATTATAGATATTTATTTATTATTAAAAGTATAAAACTTAGGCTAACTTAAAATTAAAGTAGCTTAAACTTTTATTGAAATAAGAACTACAGAGTTAATGCAGTGACACGAGTCCTCTTGGGAAATTATGTAAGTTCAATTCTCAATAAGGGCCTGTTCGGCTGCACAGTGAGAACGGGAACGGGAATAGGAAATTTTTGAACTAAATTTTACTGTTCACGTGGGAAAAAAAAATTCAGTCTGAGTGAATTTTTTTTTTCCCACGTGAACAGTAAAATCCTATTTACTGCCGAACAGGGCCTAATAGTATTGATCCAAAAAATGTTGGGTGTATGGGGTCTTTTAACTAAAAAGAAATTATTGAATTTGAACGATTTTTTTATGAACGAGGTTGCCAACAAATTAATTTAACTTTAATAATGTATTTAAGTCATATCTAGTTAAGGCCACGTTTGGTTGTTGAGTAAGAGGTGGAGTAATTTACTTTACACTTGAGTAGTCAAATGAGGAGTAAAAAAAGATGAGTAAGGCGGAGTAAGAGGTGTGAGTTAATTTGGAGTAAGTTACTCTACATCACTTATTCCACCTGTGGTGCCCGGCCATTGTCATAAGTAGAGGCTCATTTTCTAATACCTTACTCCTCTAAACAGATTAATTTAAGTCATGAGTTAAACCACAAAACGAGATGTAAAATATATAAAGTAAGATGGAGTAAGTTATTTAATCCCCATTAACTTTACTTCACAACAAACATGACCTAAATGATTGACAACAAATTTTTATATTATTTTTTATAAAATTGAACTGTATTTTCAGCCGAAAATTTTATTGATACCATTCAAAAAATAAACCACAAATTTGACATAATTCAAAATCTACGAAGGCTGCAATGACAAATGGCGGCCCCTGTGCTATATATAGGGGCCGCTGGTATCCGCATTTCATTATTTCGGGTCGCTTAAAAATCCCTTCGAGTTCGGGTAAGTTTTTCTTATTTTCTTGTTTCAATTTTTAATTAATTAATAATTTAGATAGGTTTAGTAATTAGGTTTAGGATTTAGGATTTAAGTATAGGGTTTAGGATTAAGGTTTAAGATTTATAGTTTATTGTTTAGGACCAAAATTTAATTAGAATTGTACCAAAATTAACTAGATTAATACCAAAATTAAATTAGACCAATACCAAAATGTAATTAGATTTATTGTACCAAAATTAAATTGTTTAGGACCAAAATTTAATTAGACTAGTACCAAAATTAAATTATATTTACTACATATTATTTAGGTTAGAATAGTACATAAAATTAATTAGTACCAAAATTAGATTAAATTAGTACTCAAATTTAATTAGATTAGTACCAATTTTAAATTAGATTTAAGGTACCAATTAAATCCCAAATTTAACCAAACTTTGACCACTACCAAAATTATATTAGGTTCCCATCAAATAAATCCTGAATGTAACCGAAATTGTCAAAATGGTAGCATATTTAACCAGAATTGTTATCATATTTTACCAAAATTGGTACAAATATTAATTTTAAAAATTACCAAATATAACATGGCATCTAGTAGAGATATACCATCTTCCAGTAAAGATGTACCATCTTCTAGTGGATCTATACTCACTCCCTACGATCTCTCCCAGTACGTTGACAGGGCGATGACCGATGTTCCTGGCATCCGAAGTCGCACGAACGGAGTCAGTGACTTTCTGTGGTACCCGAACAACGAGCACTCATTCTAGAGGCAACCACTGCGGTAAGTTTTAAATTAGTAATATTTAAAAAAATAATAACATCATTTTTTTCTAAGAATATTTAATGAACTATATTTTTCTAAATTAAATGCAAGTTTGAATGCGACTATGGTTCGTCGCAATCGCATGTCGCTACTGTACTACCCGGTGTACGGAGGGACATTGCGTGTGATGGGGCTGTACTAGCTAGCCCAAATGAAGAATGAGGTACACAACAAGGGTCTGTGTGTGTTGCGTATTTTAGGTATAGGATATTTCGATGTTGTATACACTTTTAACTTTTAAACTTTATAAACCTTCGTACACAATAAATAGGTTAGTTGCAAGCGCACAACCTATCGATTGTAGTATGTAGGTGTCGATCTGAATGGAGGTAGGAAAATACTAATTTTTACTAAAGTAAACTACTTTTAAAACTAAACAATAAGAGTAAAAAGGGGTGAGTTCGACCATCCCATGGATGTTGCGCCCATGTAAGAATTATTTTATTAATTTAATTCTTCATTAAAGTTTTCTGATTGTAATATCTGACATTTTTGGAATGCATGCAGACCTTATAGAGAACGGTACCAGGATAACGGCGCTTACACCATATTTCTGGAGGAGTGTATCGCCGACCCACATGAGCGGGTACCGAGGTCGAGAGATCGGAGAGGACGAATCCATGGTCTTATCCTCGCAAGCACATCGCTTGCATCTGTTGTATGTTTATGTTTATATTTCTAATTAAAAACTTACAATATTTAAATATTTTATACTAAATTAATATAATTTTTTTGTAGGCCTTATATCTGGTGAAGAGTTACGTCATAGCGGGAACGATGACAACAATGAAGGGTTGGAAAAGGCTTGGGAAAGCCATCATGATACACAATGTACTCGCGGTGTGCGTCTGTGGGACTTAGGGGTGCAAACGGATCGGATAATATCCGACCGTATCCGGATCCGTATCCGAAAATTAAATACGGATATTCGATATTCAAATATCCGTACGGATACAGATACGGATATGGTTTTACATTTTAATTATCCGTATCCGAATAGTAGATATATACCATATTATGACAATATTTATGTATATATCTACGGATATCCGATATCCGATCCGTATCCGTACGTATCCGTCTAATATCCGATCCGTATCCGTATCCGAAAAATAAAAACGGATACGGATATGGTTTTACCACTATCCGATCCGTATCCGATCCGTTTGCACCCCTACTGTGGGTACAGGTCGCACCTCGACTCTCTACTCAGATGCACTGGAATTGTCTCATGTGGTCAGATTGATGACATATTAAAAAAGCCTGATATCTACGTACGGTACGCTGGCGACGAGGCTTTGTTTGAGAGTGTCCACGACGCTGCTACCGTAATTCAGGCTTTCGACCGAGATGCTAAGGTATTATGCCGAGCCGAAAATCCAGTCCTGCCTACTCTGGATGCCGAGGTATTATATTATTTAAATACCTAATTGTGATTTTTTTTTTCAAAATTCTTGATTAACTAATTTGTAAGTTACTGCATGGTGAGGATGAGCCGCATATTACAATATCTCGGCATATTTTGGCACCGAGGGAGATTGACTATATTCTCAGGGTTACAATCCGACTCATACGGTACCTCGTGCCTATCAGCCGGGCTATGTTCAGACAGAGCCCATCTTAGAGTTTCTTGGAGCATCCACACAGCAGAGCACATATCCTCCTGACAAGTACCCTTCGCTTGATGACCCGATTGCGAGGCATGCGTATTTATTCACTCAGAGTGAGTCTGGACAGACTATGGTTTTTGGTCCTGGAGTCCAGCAGACATCCGAGATTGAGGTGGTTTATGACGAGTAGGTTAATGAGGAGGATGTCGATGACACAGATATTAACGAGATGCCACTCTCTAAGCGGGGTAGGGGGTTTAGGAAGAAGAAGCCGATGATAGTATTTAGTCCAGACCCGTAGGTTTTGATTTATAGTTTGTTAGGTGTTTTGTCAGATACTGTGACTTATTTATTTTTGTCGGACATTAGATGTTTTTGTTTTATCTGGACAGACTCTGGTTATTTATTTTGTTGGTTATTTATTTATTTTGTTGTTTTGTTATTTCTTCGTATACAAACGAAATTTCAAACAAACGATATTATAAAAATAAACGGCAGACTCATAATTTTGATCTGACAAACAAATGATATTTTAAAAATAAACAACATATCCAATAAACAACATTTAAAACAAAATAATAATTAAACATAATAACTAAACTATATAAAAAAATAAAAAATAAAAAAATAATACCATTCCCTTAAAAAAAAGGGGGGGCGCAATGACAAATGGCGGCCTCATTCTTGGAGCCGCAACGACAAATAGCGGTCTCATTCTTGGGGCCGCAACGACAAATGACGGTCCAAAAAATAGAACTGTCAATTGTCATTGCGGCCCTAGTATTTTTCGAATTCTTCAGAATTTGTGTTTTTTTTTTTTTGGGAATGGTATTAATGAAAATTTCGGTATTTTGAGATTTCATACATGCATCATAAAATTAAGATTATCTTTTGACAAGTGCTTGGGGGATGGCTCCCCCAATTTCATTGATATGTAATCATGCAGTAGACTGGTACCAAACAACTTGTGCACAACCACTGTGAATGTCTTTACAAAGTAACTAACACAGTCATTACATTTAACAAACAACTACTAATAGCAAGACATAGTGTATCGTAACAAAAATAGAAATATGCATATAAGCCCTTCCACTTATACAAAAACCAAAAAACTTGAGAAACTAAGACTGAAGCATCTACTATGTAGCAAAAACAGGCCTTCTATCATAGCAAATCAAATAAGAAGTGGCATCACCCCATTTCTTCCTCCAGATCCATGGGTTAATTAGGATCAAATCCTAAACCTAAGGGCTCCTAATGTTTCAATATTGCCCCTATATAGATCTGATTTGATAAAGATGTTATATCAAATGACATTATACATTTTAAATCTTCAAATTAACAAGCTACCATAATGTGATTGAGCAACTATTTTTCTGGCAGATGTAGGAGTTTGTGAAAACCATAAAACATTTATGTTCAGCCAAACCATCCATAAAAACTGCACCTCTAAGTCAAAGATCATATTAGGGGTGGCAAAAAAGCTCGTAGCTCGTGGCTCTGTCATGACTCGCCCTTGGCTCGCTCGCTAACAGCTCGCTCGTTACTGGACCGAGCTGTTAACGAGCCAGCTCGTCACTAGCTCAGTTCAGAATTAACGAGTTCAAGCTGGGGCCTAGCTTGCTCGCCAGCTCGGCTAGGCATCAATTTGTGAATTTGTATGAATTTGTGTGCATTTTATACAGTCTAACTCGGTTCAGCTCGGTCCAGTTCGGTGCAGCTCGGTCCAACTCAGTTAAAACAAAATTCAGCCAGACCCAACGAGCCAGCTCGTCACGATTTCAAGCTGAGGTTTTAGCTCAGATGAGCTCGATCAGTCCAGCTCGCTCGAAGAGCTCGGTCCAAAATTAACGAGTTGAGCTAGGACCCAGCTCGGCCCGAGCCAACTCGTTTACAGCCCTAGATCATATAAAGTAATATTGTCATAAGAAAAACTATTAAAATTAGATATATAGACCAAATACTAGCAATCATGGAACAAGTAACAAAGATATATATGAGTTGTGGTCTCATGAGAACCACAAAAAAGGCATGCAGTCGAGCCCTGCCATCCTTTCTTAGACAAATTTACTTTAGAACGAACTTTGTTTTGTTAAAGTAACCATAAAAATATTATTATATTTAGGAGAATTTGTTAATTCCAAATAGTATCAAAGGTATGATTTGGAATATTTAAAGTTTGTCTAAGAAAGTTAGATAGATTTATTCAAAGTAAAATATTTAAAATTTAATGATCAATAGAAGTTGAATATGCATCTTAAAATTTAGTTAGAATTACTTATTAGTATATATTTTGTCATCAATCTTGGTAATAATGTTTAGACACTATGTAAATATCAAACAATCTAAAAACTTAATTGAACGGTTCAATTAAGTTTGAATGCTTCATAAAAATTATTTCGAACAAAATTGGATATATATATAAGAAAAATGAAAACATTTAACAAATTTTTAATTAATTTATTTAAAATATTTTGGATGACCAATTTTTTAACGATTATGAAATTGCATTAACTTTCGTAATTACAGACACACAGTACATAGCAGTATTTGCGAACGAAACTTTACTTTCTTTCCGTGTGGCGGATGATTTATTAACTAATAACCTCTTTGTACACAGAAGACAATATAAATAAATCATAGAAGGTCGTGTGTAGAAGTGGAGGCATAATTAGAGAGGGAAAAACGTGCCGTGCCGTGCCGTGCCGTGACTAACACGCCGTGACTTTGGTCACGTGCCGTGCCGTGCCGTGACCAAGTAAATTTTTCACGTGCCGTGCCGTGCCGTGACAAAAATTACGAGGGGTGGTCACGGCACGCGAGTCACGCCGTGACTCGCGTGCCGTGACTAAGTCGTGCCGTGACTAATTCGTGCCGTGACCAAACGTGCCGTGACCAAACGCGCGTTAGTCAAATTTGATCGCATTTAACGTTTTAAAAAAAAATATGAAACGATTCTTTAAAATTCAAATGTTTTAATTGAAATTTAAATGTAAATATTTTAATTAAAATAAAATTATACCTTATAGGAAGGTATGTTAGTGTATTGCTTCGCTACTGCCGTGACTGGCGTGTCTTCCGTTCCGTGACTCGCGTGTCCCGTGCCGTGCCGTTCCGTGTTTCCGTGCCGTGCCGTGCCGTGACCAAGACAATTTCCGTGCCGTGCCGTGCCGTGCCGTGCCGTGCCGTGTCTTCTTTGCCAACAATTGGTCACGGCACGCGAATGGTCACGGCACGGGACACGCGAGTCACGGCACGTGACCGACACACGCGCCGTGCCGTTCCGTGCCGTTACCGTGCCGTTCCGTGACGGATCCGGCTCCGGCGTGCCATTTTTCCCACTCTAGGCATAATCATTCATAGGTCACAAGCTGTGTGGTTCCCACCCGCGTTGCGGTACGCGTGTCTTCAGCGACGATTTTGTATGTTTCAATTTGAAACGAGTCGTATTCATTCGCTAGAAAGTTAGGTTTTACCTACTACATATTTGTATGAAGGGTTCTAAATACAAAATATCTCATGAGAAGTAAATTTTGAATAAATCGGAGAATAAAGAGAGAAGAGAGGAGTAGAACTAGGGTGCTCCTAAGCTCACCAAGCCCTTCCGTGAGCGCGACTCGAAAACCTATCGAATTGACTTCAAACGACATTTCTAGACCGTTAGATGTTCAATCTATATTAAAATGTGTTTGGAGATCAAATTTTACATTTTTTGGAATTTTTTTACTATTTATTAAGATGGTTTGAAAATTGCTGTTTTCCAATGGTGCAAAATTTTAATAAAAATAGCGATTTTCAAACCATCTTAATAAATAGTAAAACAATTTCAAAAAATATAAAATTTGGTCTCCAAGCACATTTTAATATAGATTGAACATCTAACGGTTTGAAAATATCGTTTGAAGTCAATTCGATAGATTTTAGAGTCGCGCTCACGAAGGACTTGGTGAGCTTATAAGGAGCACCCTAGTTCTACTCAGAAGAGAGATATATATAGTTGTGTCGGCACTCGACAACAGGCATAATCGTTAACGTGGATACAATTTTTAGCTCCTTAATTAATGTCCTAATTACTTGTACGCGGGAGAATTTTAGAATGAAGGATAAAATATTATGGAGTTCTGATTTCAGTCAAAGCGATACCAACGTACGACCTAAATTGCCAAAACTCTAGAGCGTGCTTTCAAACAGAGCAACGCCAACTCTAAGAACTTGTTCGGCTGCATAAGGAAAACGGGAATGAGATTGGAGAATTAAAATTTTTGAACTGATTTTTGCTGTGCTCGTGGGAAAAAAAAAATTCACTCAGAGTGATTTTTTTTTTTCCCACGGCAACAGTCCGCAGCTGAACAGGGCCTAAGAGAGATAATTGAATGACGAACGGAGAAGACGGAGTTTTTTTATTAGAAAGAAAGGCGGTGGAAATTAAAAAACTAAATATAAAACTTCAATATATTAGTCTCTAGTTATTGTGATAATTGTATCACACTCATGAAAAAACTATAATTATTTAATTTTTCCATCAAAACTTAAAATTTATTTATATTATTCCACTCAAAGCAAATATATTTTTCTCATTAATACAAATTTTAAACTTTTTGTCATAAAAAATTACATAAATAACCTTTCTTTAATCTCATTAAACAATTATTTGATTGATTAGAAGTTTAAAGTTTTAAATTTCTATATTTTTTTTTTATAAAAGTGAAATAACCTACTGATTTCATTAGTAATCCATGGTACTCACGAGTGCTGGTACCGAAATAGTATCAATCACCTATGAATTGTTATTGAGTGAGGCTATGGTGCTATGCATAGCACGGATGGCTAGTGTACTACGGCTCAATATGGTACTTTTTAAAATCCTAACGGTCGATCCGACCGTTCAATGTGATAACCATATGAATATGTACTTGCAAACTAAATTTTATATTTTTTCGAATTTTTTTACTATTTTTTCAGATAGGTAGAATTTTGATGGTCCAGAATTTTCAAAAAACACTGATTTTTCTACCTATCTGAAAAAATAGTAAAAAAATTCGAAAAAATATAAAATTTAGTTTGCAAGTACATATTCATATGGATATCACATTGAACGGTCGGATCGACCGTTAGGATTTTAAAAAGTACCATATTGAGCCGTAGTACACTAGCCATTGGTGCTATGCATAGCACCATAGCCTCACTCATTGTTATTACTACTACAATTTTTTTTAAAAAGGATGCCCTATCACAGAAGGAACTACATCAATCTATAAACTCCAAAACATAACAAAATCAAATTTAACAATACTAGGAATTATGAAATAACATGAGATTAACGCATGTTAAATTTATCTTGACCAAGTGTAAAGGGGGGAGTTTTAAACTTTAAAACAAATAACCCAATTTTTCTATCAATACCAATTAAGCTGCTAAACTTGCACATTAGCATCAACATGTGATTGATTAGAATGCAAAATAATATCGATTAAGCTGGACATAGTGTTTTGCAAACGGACACGGGACGGGTTATCACGGGTTTTTTTTTTTCAAAAACCGTATCCGGCCCCTCTCAAACCCCTCGGGCAACACGGGTCACGGGCAACACAGGTCCGGACCGGATTTTTTTTTCTGTTATTTTTTTGCTGTTATTTCTTTTTTGTTATTTTTTTTTCTATTTTTGAGGGGGGAATTTGTTTTTTTACAAGTACGGGTATCACGGTACGGGTATGGGTACGGGCAACCCGGGTCCACGGGACGGTCCGGACGGGTACGGGTATCACGGGTTTAATTGAAAAAAACCGTGCCCGGCCCTTTTCAACCCGTATCCTGGTTACTCGTGAACCCATGTCAAATCCGTGCACGGGCACTGGCCCGAGTCTGACCCGGGCGGATATATTCAATACACTAGCTGGACATGAGTAAGAATGTGTTCGTTTGAAGACAAGAGTCAATTAGTCCTTTCATCTTAAATTTAAAGATTAATAATAAACTGAAATAAAAGTCTAAAATTAGATGAAAGAAAGAAGAAAGCAGAAATGTTATTTATTTTTCCGAAATTTTTATTTATACCATAATAAAAAAATAAACTAAAACACCATGTTTTATGAGGAATTCCAAATCTACCTAGGCCCCCAAACGTCTCTGCGGCCCCAAAAATTGGAGGCTGCTAATTGGCCCTGCGGCCCTGATGAGTCCAAATTAAACTACTACTTTTAAATATTTATAAACCCTAATTTCTCCTTACGTTCAGATTACAAGCGCATGATCCTACCGTGTAGTATAATTGGGGTGTCGATCCACAGAGATAGTGTATTAAATTTTAAACAATTTTCACTAGTCTAGGTTATCGTGGTTTTTAAAAAGTTTGATGCAGTGGCGCTAATTGCAATCAAGATTAAGGTTAAACAGTAAATAGAGAGCCTCTAGGGTTCATGTTCTATCCTTCTTAATTATGCAAAATATAAATTTCGACGTCTCTCTATGTCGCATGCGGCACTATCACTGTCGCATGCGACCTAGATTATTCCACAGCTACCCCGCATGTGGCACTGTCACTACCCGCAGGGCGTGCTAGGTGTTTATTTATGCGATTTGAAATTTTTTTTGATCTTGCGATCGGCTTTTGGGCTACCAAGACTGAAGTATTTTAGGTACGCAATTATATTATTTCCCTATACTAGTTGAAATATCCCAAAGATCCTACCTAATCTAAGTGCTTCCTAATATAATATAAATATAAAATTTACGCTATCCTGCCAAGGGAGCCCATTGGGTTCTAACCCTAGTTTTTAAACCGCTGCCAAGTCTCGTTAGCCGATGTGTTTGGAGTACTTACATGCATTATCCTTCTCACACAATGATGCAACGACTTAACACCTATTGGTACGTAGAAGGTCATTGGCATATAGTAGAAAAAACTATGTATGCAATGACGTAATAAAAAAAAATTTAAAATATAAAAGGAAGATCAAATCATCATAAACAAAACATAAACATATACTAAAACATAATTAGGAATTCAAGTACAACTCTCACCCAAGAGATGAGAAGTTCAGCTTCTCATGGCTATGACAAATAAAAGAAGTAAAATAAAGATAACATAAATTACAACCCAATTGAAGATGGAAGAACCTCTGCCTCCTTAGATGACGTCTTCTTCTCTTGCTTGACTTCCGATGGCTACCCTTCTCTCTCTAAGTAACTCTCTAACCTAACCTAACAATGAGGATTGCTAGTCTACTACTATGGACTTGACACAATTAAACACGCACACTAAATCTTATTACAAGAGAGGTATTTATAGCATTCATAAATGAGAGATGAAGTAGTGGAAGTAGTAGAGGACGTGGGGTCCACCCATGATTAGATAGATGAATCCAAAAATAGCTATGATAGTTTGGCTCTGAAGCAAACGCGTCATTCTAAAAGGCTCATAAGGAATTCGACCTTTTGGAAGGCCCATTAGAGAAATCGCCTATTTTTAGGACAGTCCACGGATCGTGCGGCATCAGGGTATGCCGCATGCGGCATAGAGGAGGCCGCACGGCTTCCTGACTTAGCGGATTTTATTGTATTTTGGCCATTTCACATGTTGTGCACTTCGTGTGAGGTGTTGCATGCTCCATGTAGTGTCCCATTTTGACGCATTATTCAGAAATCGCCTAAATATGACACTTTTGCTTTTTTTTTGCCCTAAATACGCAACTTTCTCAAAAACCTGTCAAAAAGACCTAGAAACATGTTTGCGGTAAATAAATCGGAAAAATGGCTACTTTGCATTCTCTTTTTGCTATTTACCGGAAGAAAATATAGTGATTTTCGCTATATGTTTTGGCTTCATTAGGCCCCTAGACAGGGGCCGCCAATGCCCTTGCGGCCCCATTTTTTTTTGTTAGTGGCACAAAGAACAAGCATTTTTTTGTCTGAAAACTAATTTACTAATTTATTCAACAATGCCAATTTGCCTGATGTAGCACAAAGAACAAGGATTTTTGTTTTTAGTTTATGTCACATATAAATAGTAAATTAGTTATACACCATATAACTTGTTAATAAAAATTTTGTAAAAAAAAATGGGGCCGATAAGCCATTATGCGGCCACTAGAGTGGGGCCGCAGAGGCATTGGGCGGCCCTCAGTCTTTGGGGCCGCAGGAGCATTTGGCGGCCTGGGTAGTTTTCGAATTCTCCCAAAAATGGAGTGTTTTGGTTTATTTATTTTTTATTATGGTATAAATAAAAATTTCGGTTTATTTTTAGTGGGAAAATACGCAATTTTTAAGGTTTGATGTGGAAATTAAATATTTGAAAGTTTTTGATAGGTATGATAACAATTATTCTAATTTAAAATTGGAAAATAAGAAATTTGAGTGTTATGATGAAAACATAGACCATTTAGAATATTTCAATGAGTGCACCTACAACTCTCCCTTAGTTATCTAAGTAAGAATTCTAATTTTCAATGGTTTATTCGATGATTCCTAGCAATTGCTAATTTAAAAATTGGTTATATTTGATATTTAAAAAATATTGGATAAATGTGAGAATATTTTTAAAATTTCAATGATAAATATGACATGTAAAATTAAGAAAAAATTATATAATATTTTATTTTTTTATTAGTTTTTTTTGGGAACCTATTTTTTTTATTACTGCTTCTCTGATCAGAGTAGACTTCTGCACAGCGATGTATTATTTACCTGCAGTCTGAAAGAACTAAATAACAAGAAAAACTAGGATTTAATAGGGGACAAAACACCTCCAATAACATACTACTATGATGTAACAAGGGGCCACATTATTTTTGTCTTCTTCGCCTTTTGTGCACAAAGAAAGGGATTGAATTTCCTTTCACAATTTAATGGGATTATATGCGGTCTAATATATAAAAGAGATTGTGATACAAGAGGAGGGATCCAATTACATTTTTTTTTTTTTACACATCTTGATACTGTATTTTTATAGATTAATTTTGGAATTTCAAAATCCAAACAGTTGATCCGAACCGTTCAACATGATCACCATATTAAAATGTGCTTAGAGATCAAATTTTACATTTTTTTTGATTTTTTTACTATTTATTAAGATGGTTACAAAATTGTTGTTTTTCAATGATATGAAAACAACGATTTTGTAACCATCTTAAATAGTAAAAAATTCAAAAAAAATGTAAATTTGATCTCCAAGCACACTTTAAACCATCATGTTGAACAGTTTGGATTGACTATTTGACTTTGAAAATGATAGGTGTCAAAATATGTCAAAAAAAAAGGTGTAATCTGATCCCTCCTTGTCATATAATATCGTCTATAAATTGTAGAACATGATTAAAACTCAAGAGTTCAGAAATTTGATCGGTTTATATGGTGTAAATCTGAATATATAAGATGAATTGAAATTAAATTCTTGAGAAAATAAGACTCGCATTTGGCAAAATGTGCTTCAGAAAAGTAAGTTGAATTTTAATAAAAATGCGATTAGTTATCCAGGTAAATTACTATTTACACATGATGAATATAAACATGAAGAGGGTTTTAATACCTCATTTCTTTCATACCTCATTATATTTCATATTGTATATTTTCATTTTTAAAGTCCAAACTGTCGATTCGAACTGCTCAACATGATATCCATACTAAAATATGCTTGGGGATGAAATTTTATAATTTTTGCAATTTTCTTACTAATTTTAAGATAGGTACAAAATCACTATATCTGGACCGTTCAAAAACAGTGATTTTCTGCCAATTTAAAAAAATAGTAAATTTTTTTCAAAATTATAAAATTTCACCTCCAAGCATATTTTAGTACGGATGTCATATTGAGCGGTTCAGATCGACATATTGGACTTTGAAAATGAAGATATAAAGTATGAGGTATGATGAAATATGAAAAACATGAGGTATTGGAACCCTCTCTATAAACATAAATAGTAAATAATTAAAGCCCGGATTCGATATTCTCAATTTATACAGTTGAGAGACTTGGTTCCAATTTCTTCAAAAACATAATAATAAAACTCATTGATACAAATTATAATGCTAATAAAAAAAAATCAAATATATAGTTGAAGTGGAATAACACCACGCATATAAGGCAATTTGTTTTCACTGAAGACTACAATATATTTTATTTATGTTATTTTGACCCATTTATGACCAACAGTACTCGTACTATTCCAAACTCCAAACTCCAAACTCCAAACTCCTCTTAGAATCAAAACGAGAAAAACGAGAAAAAAAGTTGGAAGTCTTCATGGAATTTAATTTTCATTCACGGCCATTAATTGTGTGTTTTCTCAGAGTATATATCTCCTTCTAATTTGACAAATAAATGCCCTTGTTCATAAAATATTGGAGCATTCTAGCTAGTCTCAACTAAAACACCAGAATAGCACTTAGCCCCACAATCTAATCTATTCTTGATGAGATTTTAATTACTTAAAATTATCCCTAGTTGATGTGTCAACATCAATGCATTGTCAACAAGGTTCCTTTACACAAACATAAGCTTTAAAATAGAGAACCAGATGAGCATTCGGAACGGATATTTTTCACAATACGAATGGAAAATGTATATTGAAATCAACAACTTTAGACGTGTGGTTGGTAGAAATAAAAATAATAATTTTAGTGCACATCTAACTTTTACATACATTATATTTTAGTGCACACTAAGAACAATAATTAGTCTTTAAAATAACTACGTGTTTCATAATTAATAATATAATTATTTTAATAAGTCATACGAAAGGAAAACCAAAATGAAATTCTAGCGTTTCTTCTTAAAAAAAATATAAACGTGTCATAATATAATAGAATAAGATGTAATTACATGTAGTCTTTATTTGTAAGATTGAATTACTTGCATGTGTTATGTACAACAAATAAATAGCCACGGTAAAAATTATTTTGAAATGTTGAGAATCACATCTAGTACTACTATTTAGGATCCGACTCTGCTGTTTTTCTTAGAGAAAAACAGAAGTTTGCTTTTCAGATCCCAACCATTCAAAATTTTCCATTCGCGTATCTCGATAAATTTTTTTTTTTCATGCACAAATCTCAACAAATTTGAATGGTTGAGATCGGAAAAGCAGAACCCTGCTTTTCTCTAAGAAAAGCAGCAGAGTCCGTTCCAACTATTAAAGACAATTAGGGCGTGTTCGGCAGAGGAGTGGGATGGGGAATGGGCACAGGAAAACAAAATTTTTGAACTGATTTTTACTGTTCACGTGGGAAAAAAAAATTCACATTCACTCTGAGTGAATATTTTTTTTTTCACGTGAACAGTGAATGCCGAACAGGCCCATAATGTCTACTTGTCATAGGTTTGGATAATATTAATTGACGTTTTAAATTTGAACACCAATCCAACTGTCTTAATAATTTAGAAGCAAAAAGCCAATTCAAAACATATTGAAAGACGTTACGCTGCTCCTATTTTCTGAATGAATTCATTTAGGTTGGTTGCTCTAAGTCATATATATTTAGTGCTAACTAGTGCCTTAAATTAATTTGAAGCACCATTGAGCTTTTTTAAGTTGACTGAAGTAAAGTATACTTTAAATTAAAGGATACTTTAAAGGATCATACTTTAATTATTTTTGGTAGCAATGGAGTGATTTAAAGTGTCCAATTAATTTCAATTCACGCCCTCACAAAACAGGGACGTGTTCCATTTGAGTTGGCTCTCCATGATAACCAGCTTCTGCTTTAATTCTTCAATCTAATCCATATGCTTGTATGAGTTATCAATTTATATAAAAAATGAACTTTATAACAACTCACACTACACAAAAATACTTCGCCATCGGTTGAAATCGCAATCTGCAATCGACTTCCAAACCAATGGCTATCGCTCCAATAGGAAAGGTATACCATATGCCATCGGCTCAAAACAGATGGCGTTAATCACTTATGTCAACGGCAGCGCACGATCGGCCAGACGGTTTTGACTACCCAACGTCATCTATTTCGTTTTACAACCGATGACAAATGTAATTAATGTTGTATGCTGGATTTTAATAGCCGATTGCAAAAGTGTCTTACACCATCTATTTTGTTTGAGTTGGCATTGACAGGTCCTAGTTTGTCATATGTCATTAATTTCAAGCCGATAGTGATGTATATATAATTATTATGTTTTATTATTAATTCTTGTATTAGAGGCTAGCCTCTATCATATATTTGCTAGATATTTTTAAAACCCAACAAAGCAATAATAAACATACATGCATTCTATACCCATATTTTAACCAACAATTAATACAGACATCAACATATATATATATATATATATATATATATATATAGAGCTGGGCTTAGCTAAGCCATGGAGTAAAACGACTTGGTGCTCCACGCCTCATTATTTTCATTTTTAAAATCCAAACTACTGATCCGAACCGCTCAAGTTGTTCTCCATATTGAAATGTGCTTGGAGACCAAATTTTACATTTTTTGGAATTTTTTTACTATTCATTAAGCCACTTTGAAAATCGCTGATCCATTGGTCCAGAATTTTTTACTGTTTTGCTGCTGTTCATCCGGATCAGCGATTTTAAAATAAAATCTAATTAGTAGTGCAATTGGAACTTGAAAAAATTTACAATGTCTTACTCGATTAAAATATTTCTTACATGAAACATTCTGACCTCCAGTGTTCTTCTCCCCGGCATGTGCCGTCCTCCCTGCTGTATGTATGACTGATAAGCCCTAGAATTAAGAAAGACCAGTATGACCTAGAAGTAGGCTATATTAGTATTTTGTGTTTTAAATTATATGTATTTTTCTTACTGGCATAATAGAGGAACAATCAATAACTCTCGGTCTTGGGTTGAGGGCTTTCAGCTAGCATGTAGACAATATTTTGTCTTGGGTAATAATGAAAAACACCCAATGTGATCTACAATTTAAGTAATAAAATAATAAATCAATACAAACTTGTTAAAAATAGACAATAAACATGAGTAGAGTTAACATGTTACTTGGTGGCATGGTTAGAATACAAGACTCTTATCTTGAAACTTTAGCAAGGTATCGGCTAAGTATGAAAGGAAATATTCACCAGCATATTGGATAGTTGTGGCGCTTAGCGGATTGGGGTCCAGGAAACCAATGTCAACATTATTTTGGCTACCTTGAAGAATTAGCTTCATGTAATACTTGAAAATAGTCAGTGTCAGAATAAAATAAAGGAATTAATTGTAAAAAGAATAGATTTGTTTATAATAATAAAGACTCACATTATCCAGACTTGGATAATAGAGACATCGATCTCGTTATAAGTCATAAGATCATGGAGATCTGAGAAACCCATTGCTAGATGAAAGCCCTCAACCCGAAACACTATCAGCCCGACATAGCAGCGGAAGCCTCCTTCTTCAGATATTGGCATCGCAAGATATCTGTCATGCAGTGTTTGGAATTCTAGGCCCAGATCATCTAATGCCTCCTGATCTACAAGCGGGACCCGACCTTGTATTTCTCTTGCAGATATTGGTAGATATTGGCAGATATTGGCCCCCTGTAATGTACAGATGAATGTATCACTATCGTGTACATATAACAGCTTATAAAAAAACACTAAGTTATTCAGTCGGGTGTCTTACCTGACTGAAGTCAAGGAATCAGCTTCTTGGGTAGGCATCTCGCAGTGCATGACATTTGAAAGAACATATGTTGCTGATCTAATCCTCTTTGTAGCTGCATTTGTCTTTGCGGCCCCAAAGACGTTTAGGGGCCCGGGTATGATTGGGACGATGATGAGTCCAAAATGAACTATTACTTTTAAATATTTATAAATCCTAATTTCAACTTACGTTCAAATTACAAGCGCATGATCCTACCGTGTAGTATGATTGGGGTGTCGATCTATGGGGATAGTTTATTAGATTTTAAACAATTTTCACTAGTCTAAGTTATCAGAGTTTTTAAAAGGTTCAATGCGGTGACGCTAATTGCAATCAAGGTTAATGTTAAATAGTAAATAGAGAGCCTCTAGGGTTCAGGTTCTATCATTCTTAATTATGCAAAATATAGTTTATGCGATTTGAAAGGTTTTCCGATCTTGCGATCTGCTTTTGGGCTACCAAGATTGAAGTATTTTAGGTACACAATCATATTTTTTTCCTATACTACCCCATAATTGAAATATTTCAAAGACCCTACCTAATTTAAGTGCTTCCTAATATAATATTAATATAAAATTTACGCTATCCTGTCAAGAAAGCCCACTGAGTTCTAACCCTAGTCTTTGAACCGCTGTCAATCATCTTTATCCTGTCAAGGAAGCCCACACGGTTTCTTATACTTTTCGCCATTTCGCATGTTGTTCACTTTGTGTGAGGTGTTGCATGCTCCATGTAATGTCCCATTTTGACGCATTATTCAGAAATCGCCTAAATATGACACTTTTGCTCTGTTTTTGCCCTAAATACGCAACTTTCTCAAAAACCTGCTAAAAACACCTAAAAACACATTTGCAGTAAATAAATCGGGAAGATGACTATTTTGCATTCACTTTTCGCCATTTTTCGGAAGAAAAGATAGTGATTTTCGCTATATGTTTTGGCTTCATCAAGTATCCGTTCAGAACGGAGACAAACTAGGAGTCTCTGGATGATGCAGAACATTCCGTTCTAAACGATTGCCGAACGAAATAATTCTCCCGTACTACCATGCTTCATTATCCGTCCGATAGCATTCAATACATTCTATACTGAATAGTTTGCTTCCGTACCAAACGGATAATTCTAGAAATCAACAATATCAAATATAGTGTACTTTTATGTTTGATATTACAAACTATAATCTTAATCTTCGTAAAGTCTTGTTGATTCCCTTGATTCTTCAAACTTTAATCTTGCAATTATAATATTCTTGAACCTGCAAACTCACTCATACAATGAAATCGTTAAATACAATTATTGTATGTTTTGCAAATTAGTCAATCAAATAATTAGAAGATTGCATAGAACAACAAATATATAACACCACCACCATCAGTTCAATATATGGAGCAGTTAGTGTATACTAAAACCGAGTTTTCAATTATTTACAACGTTGCTCCTGAGAATATATGTCATCGGTTCAATATACCATCGGTGCCGAAAGACAACCGATGGTAAATGGACAATAGTAAATGTGTTGTTTGTAGTAGTGCCATTAATTTTAAAATATTTATATTATAATATTGACTATATGATATACACGATTTTTGCTGGTTGAAATTGATAAATTACGTGTATAAATCTAAATCATCAAAAGTAAATTTCATTAGCTAAACTGAATTAAGTTTGATTTTGATGAGCCGCATTTATGAATATATAAGTTGGCTTTAGAACAAGAATTTTTTTATTAATTAGATAATATAAATTTGAATGGCATTTACGGAATAACACAATATTAAGTGGAGTTCAGAGTGAATTTTGCTGTTCAATCAATGTAGTCATGCACAAATTAAGTAATTACAAAATCCAAATATAGAGTCAATATGTGTCGTGTCTTTTCTTTTCAATGAACTAATCTTTTGGTCTTATTGATATAATGTGACGCATGAGATGTACAATGTGCACCGGGTCATTATCGCTATCATGCATAGTTACAAAATTCGCGAATTATTCGCTAATAATTTATTTATTTTATAACGAACCGAACGCTGAATTATTCGGTTGACCAAACTTTGATCAAATTATTCCTGAATAATTCGTGAATTTTATAAACTTTTTCTGAATTTTTCCCAGAACATTTTTTTTTTGCTTCTTTGTAGGACTGGAATATCTGGTCCGGATAATTCCGAGTCATTTCCGAATTATACCCGAATTATTTTCAAATCACGAATTTTTAATATAGCCGAACCGAACCCGAATAATTCGTTTGTCACTATAGATCTTTGGATTTCCATTTGTACAGATGCAACGCAGAGTCATTAAAACTGTACACCAACACACAGTACATCATATCAGATTTTATTATTCTCGTCATCTAATTCTTCGCACCTAATTTCCTTTTATTAAGAATTGTAGCAATATCTTTAATTGATTTAAAAAAATATATATATCTAAGCTTTGCATGCATACAATAAGAAAAGTTTAATTAGTTGAATGCACATCCATGCATCCATGTAGGTATGTTTGGTTGTAAAATAAGAATAGTTAGAATAACCAAATCAATAATAGTTATTAATTATCTTATTAGAATAGCAAATCTCTAGAGTGCGTTTGAATTGACAGAGAATAGCGATAACCCGAGAATAGCTCCGCTATTCTTAAAAGCTGTGATCCAAACGTAAAATAGAAAGTAAGAATAGTGCAGAAATAGCGCTATTCTGCTATTCCTACGAAAATGTGAATTAGCGAAATTCTCAAATTGTTAGGTTAGCACTATTCCTACTATTCCTAATATACAATCCAAACAACATTTCTACCAACCAGGAATAGTCCAAAATAGCACTATTAAATTCTCAAACCACTTGAGTTAGCACTATTCTCAACTATTAACCCAAAAATCGCTATTCTTGCACTAATCCTTGCACGATCCAAACGTAACCTAAACTCTTAGAATAGCTTATTCTAATAAGAAAAAAAGTTTAGATTCACTATTCTAGCTATTTTAACTTAACCAAATACTGAATAGGCTATTCCGAATAGCCTAATCCCAAGAATAACTTATTCTCAATTCAACCAAACATACCAATATTTAGATAATAGTTATGAATGTATATAGTTCAGACATTTGTTTTTCAAAAAAGAAAAAAATGGTGTGTGGCCATCCATAACTTAAATCTACAAAAAATGTGGATGTTCCATAATTTTATCTAACGACTATAAATTAATTTAAATGTCTACAATTAAGGTTATTAAAATAATTTAATCATTGGAATTCATGAAAAATCTATAGACTGGCCGGGTCAGATAATCACACGGATTCCATATATAGCTCATATAGTTATCACAACTAAATCTATTTGATTTGTTAACAAAGAAGTCAAAATTGAATATGTAACTAGCTTTCTATGTTTCCTATGGTTAATCATAATAATTTCCCATTAAAAATGATGTGCTGAACCAAAATTCAAAAAAAAAAAATTCTTATACTATATAAAATACGAATAGACAGAAATAGTCCCTCGTAAAAATGACAGTTGATCTCTAGAGTAGAACTAGGGTGTTCCTAAGCACACCAAGCCCTCCGTGAGCTCGACTCTAAAACCTATCGAATTGACTTCAAACGATATTTTCAAACCGTTAGATGTTCAATTTATATTAAAATGTGCTTGGAGACCAAATTTTACATTTTTTGAAATTTTTTTTACTATTTATTAAGATGGTTTGAAAATCGCTGTTTTCCAATGGTGCAGAATTTTAATAAAAACAGCGATTTTTAAACCATCTTAATAAATAGTAAAAAAAATTTCAAAAAATGTAAAATTTGGTCTCCAAGCACATTTTAATATAGATTGAACATCTAACGGTTTAGAAATGTCATTTGAAGTTAATTCGATAGGTTTTAGAGTCGAGCTCACGGAAGGGCTTGGTGAGCTTAGGAACACCCTAGTTCTACTTTGATCTCTATGCCTGATATACACTGGAGGTATGTTTGGTTGTAAAACAAGAAAAGCTAGAATAGCCAAATAAAAAATAGCTATTGTTTGTCTTATTGGAATAGCCAAATCTCAAAATTCTTAAGAATAGCCTATTCTAATAAGACAAAAAAATTGGATTCACTATTCTAGTTATTCTAATCCAACCAAACATCAAATAGACTATTTCAAATAGCCTAACCCCAAAAGTAGCCTATTCTCAATCCAACCAAACATACTCTAGGTATATAAATACTGACGTGAGGACTACACGAAAATGACGTGACGGCCGGGGATTCAATTACTCCGCTGTTATACACAAATAGTTAGATTATCCATTCAAAATCAGATAATTTGACGTTTACCAGTTAGAACTTAGAAGGATGGACATGGACTGATTGGATCTATGAAACTTAATTAATCTGTACCATCCGACATACAAAGTCGGATCTCATCTGAAACTTTGATCAAAATGATACAGTTCACAATGCATTTTTAACCATTAAAATGATACAGTACAACTGGGGAAGTGCAGGAAAAAAAATATATGAGGGAAGAATAAGTTAAGATGGAAGGCTATATGATATCCTATCTTCGCCGTGTACAGTGCTAGACAAGTTTTGTCAGTTGTGTTTGTATAAATTGGGATCCAGGGTGATAAGAAATTGTTAAAAAAGGGTTTGAGAAATTGTACAGTAGTTCCCAAATGCCATGCTAATAACAAAAGTGACTTCTATCATCTCAGATAAATTTAGGCCATGTTTACAAAAGCATTCCAAAAGTTGTTGTGTGAACGAAATTTTGAAACTAAACAATGCTCAGAGTTTTAAGTGGCACAATCGCTACACAATCCCTACATATTCCCGCCTTCGCGGCCCATATAAGCCCAAATCTCGGTAAACTTTGTCCATGAAGAGAAAGCAAACTCTGATCAGCCTTATTTTCATTTTCTGGTACAATACATTACATATCAGTCAAGGGTCAAACTCTGATCAGCTTTATTTTCATTTTCTGGTACAGCTTTATTGTATCTCCACTTCTCCAGCTTTTTTGCAACACATATTTCTTGTATGTTAATAAATTTGTCTATAAGAAATGTTATTTCTTATATATAGCCTATAGGTGGAGAAGTGCCAAAGAAGGGAATTCATATCACCTAAGGTAAAACAATATTTCTGTTTATATCCATATGAGTAGAACTAGGGTGTTCCTAAGCTCACCAAGCTTCTCGTGAACTCAACTCTAAAACCTATCGAATAAAACTTCAAACGACATTATCAAACTGTTAGATGTTCAATCTATATTAAAATGTGCTTGGAGACCAAATTTTATATTTTTTGGAAATTTTTTACTATTTATTAAGCCGGTTTAAAAACCGCTGTTTTTATTAAAATTCTGCACCATTGGAAAACGACGGTTTTCAAACCGGCTTAATAAATAGTAAAAAATTTCCAAAAAATATAAAATTTGGCCTCCAAGCACATTTTAATATAGATTGAACATTTAATGGTTTGAAAATGTCGTTTGAAGTCAATTCGATAGGTTTTAGAGTTGAATTCACGAGAGGCTTGGTGAGCTTAGGAACACCTTAGTTCTACTCGATCCATATTGTCCGATCAGAATCCGTGTGAATATTAAAGGAGTCTGTGCATTCCACTCGGTCCGGATTCTAATGAGATGACCTGGAACTAAATAGAAATATTCTGTTACCTCAGAGGATATGGACTCCAAAGAAGGTACCTCATGTTTCTGGTGGATTTTGTTTAATTGTTTTTCAGTTTGGTTATGGAACTTAAATGATGTTAATTATTATATTTAAAAGTTGAGTAGAACTAAGGTGCTCTTAAGCTCACCAAGCCCTCCGTGAGCTTAACTCAAAAACCTATCAATCTGACTTCAAACGATATTTCCAAACCGTTAGATGTTCAATCTATATTAAAATGTGCTTGGAGACCAAATTTTACATTTTTTAAATTTTTTTTACTATTTATTAAGCCGGTTTGAAAACCGCTGTTTTTATTAAAATTCTGCACTATTAGAAAACAGCGGTTTTCAAACCGGCTTAATAAATAGTAAAAAAAATTTAAAAAATGTAAAATTTGGTCTCCAAGCACATTTTAATATAGATTGAACATCTAACGGTTTGAAAATGTCGTTTGAAGTCGGATTGATAGGTTTTTGAGTTAAGCTCACGGAGGGCTTGGTGAGCTTAAGAGCACCTTAGTTCTACTCTTAAAAGTTAGTTCTATAGATTGAAACTTGACCAGTTTTAACTTTTCTGTATTTAAGATTTTTTAGTTCTCCCTAATGGATACTCTGAGAACTTAATTAAAGAATAATTATATAACATACCAAAAAGAAGTGTTCATTTGTTAAATAATCTATTAAAATGCTCCTTTCAACAAATGTTCAATATAAAGTAAGCGAAGAGATTTCAATTTAAAAAATGGAGAAAAAAAACCATCAATAAAATAACATTTCATCAAAATAATCCACTTATATGTTAATTATTATATTTATGAGTAACGAAATCCATTAAGTGGTGTAGTCTCTGACAATTACAAGCAAATATCTAATTCAAAATAATTTTGGAAAATCTAATCTCAATAAAGAGAATTTTATTAGAGAAAAAATTTGCAAACAACTGAGGGGCTTGCCGGCTCGGGCAGTTTGGGTATTACTTTGTTAGGCTTATTTTCTTAATTAAATCGACCTAATTAATGTTGTTTGACAACAAGAGATTAAAAGCTTAAGCAGTGCTAAGGAATTGATATTCGATTGTCTTAATCGGTGATTTTAATCCGCACTAAGAAACCGGTGTTCGGCAGAATTAAGCGGCTAAGAAAGCTAAATGAAGCGGATTAAGCCTTAAAAAAGCTTAATCTCCTGTTGCCAAATAACTCCTAAGAAATTCTGTCAAACTCCTTATGAACACTTAAATACGTGCAGAACCAGAAGACATCAACCATTCCAACAACAACAACAGAGACCTTTGTAAATATTTTTTTTCCTTTATTAATAAAAATCGTTGGTGAGCTATTGTTGCTATGTTGCATGGATACGGGTACAAGTATCGTATCAGATACGATACGGATACGAATACGGATACGGCGATACGGTAATTTTCAAAAATCTAGAATACGATATAGCTATTCTATATATTAATTGTTATTATTTTAATTATATTATTAATTTAACACATCATATATTATATCATACTTATGAATTTTAACAACAAAATCTAGCTAGTGATGCTTTCGTTCTTAGCTAACAGCTCCATGGTTTGATTCATGCCGCTAGCAATGGATAATTTTTTAGGTATTTGTGCGGCTCACGGTGCACCTAAGTCGTGCAGTGTACGGACGCGGTCCACGGGATCTCACACTGTGTACAGGTATCTGTGGCGTATCAAGGAGTATCAGGAGTGTATCGGAGCCGTATCAAATACGACAAGAAAAAATCCGATAAGAGAAACCCGTTTATGGCATTAGAGGGTACATACCTAAAGGACGGTCTGTTATTATTTGTGCTTTGAGATTCATGCTAAGTTAAAAGAACAATTCTGAATTGTCCGTTTCAATTGTACTCAGTCAAGTATTGAGTACAAGTATTATTTGTGAATTCCAGATACATGGGGGATGTCAATTCCTGGGATCCAAATCTATTGAAATTTTAGATCCATAAACAGTACTATGAAATCTCGAATCTAGCAATTGAACTGTTTCGAGATGTGTACACATGAAAAGTTGAACGGCTGGATTCGAAATTTTAGAAATTTCAGATTTACTTTTCATGAATTTGGAATTTAAGTTGATTTCAATCCCAATTCCTGTGGAACCAGGAGGACATGTCTCGACAGCACTCCTGTTCACCCTTATTTCTATTTTTGTTTTTGTTTTTGAAACCTTTCCTCTGATTTATTGAGCCCAGTCCAGTTAAAAGCCCATTAATAATAATTTGGGCTTTTAGCAATGCCCGTCTTCTCTTGTATTGTAATTTGAGAATTATACTTTTTGGTTAAAAAGGCCGAAGCCCGGTTTCATTACGAAACAAAGTAATTGAGAATTGTACTCCTCGGCGGACACCCTTTCTAATCTCTCTATTAGTAAACTACAACTACGCGACATTCTTCCCATCATTTTCTAAATTAAATTTTTGAAAGTTCGCACTCAGAAGAATTACTTTTTACATTTTCTAATAGAAATTTTCAACTAGAAAATGAGAAATATTCTAATTTTTGTTCTTAACAATTATATGACCTACATACTATCTCGATTTTTTTTTTAAAGCTATTACCACAATTTGAATAAGTTTGCAATATATTAGTAGTAAAATTCTCGATTTTTTTTTTTAAAACTATCACAACAATTTGAATAAGCTTGCAATTAGTAGTAAAATAGAAACACATAGACATTAAAGGTTCCATATATAATTTCAGGAACTTATGAATAATTGAATGCTATGATGATTATATATTGCATAGGTATAGTATGATTTTGTTTGTTTTAATGAACGGCCAAAACTCAGGGGGCGGACCTAGTGTATTTCAGGGGGGCAGCTGTCCCCCCTGGATTTTGAGTTTTAGTAGAGATTTATCAGTTTCGACCGACTTTGCTCCTCTTGAAATTTTTTTTGCTCCCCTATGGATGTTTGATTTGTAATTTGGGTTAAATTTAGGATTAAAATTGAAATAAATTTGTTGATTTTTTATTGGTAATTAGAATTATAAGTTAAAGAATCAGAAATTATAAGTCAAAGTATTGGAAACTATAAGTTAAATCATTGTTTTTTTATTGAGTACTCAAGTGGTTAATGGATTTAAACCCAATTCGATATTTTTTTTGCCCCCCTGACGAAAATTCTAGATCCGCCCTTGTCAGAACTCAATAAGCTCCGAAACCAGAACATGTAATATGAAGATTACAAAAAAAATAAAAATGGTGTTGCATGGTTACTCTTAGACTAGGGTTCAAAAGTCAAAACTCCAAATGCGCTATAGAGTTATTGCCCAAGAACTAGTGTTGCCTCAGAAGTATGACGTAGAAAATCACAGATTCTTTGGAGTTCTTCAGAAAAAAAACATAAAATGAAAAGAAAGAAATTAAAGATTATAAAGTAATAATAATCTCCGTCCAGACAGGATGTCACTTATATATGTTCGGCAGGAAACACAGAGACGAAGGACCACATTATGCAGGAATATATGTTCCTATTCAACTAGGTTTTGGTGTGGGATCATGGTCCGATTCGGAATTCCCATGCCAGGAGGGCACAACATATGGGAGGTATGATGTAGAGGTAACCGGAACATGACACCTACAGAAAAAGTGTTGTGGGGGACTATATCGGCGGCAAGCGCATGGGCCTTATGGAAAGAGAGAAATAGAAGGCTATTCTCCGATAAGCGTCGTCCGGTAAATCAGTTATTAGATGATACGACACTTGATGTGAGCAAATTCTGCCCATTTTTACAAGCTAGCTTAGTATCAAATGGCGGAGGAAGCTAGTGTATAGTTTATTTTCTCGTTATTTTTGGTTGTTCAAGCTTTTACTGTACATAAAACTTTTTTATTAATATAATTATTTAGCAGTGATCACTGCTGACCATAAAAAAAAATGATAATAATAATCTGAAGTTCAGTTTGGTTCAATTACTGTTTTATTAACTTCCATCGTTTTCTTTTTATCACAAAGGGAAAAGAAAAATGAAAATATAAAAAGACAGAGAGAACCTTAGAACTTTATATATATTACATGTATATCGCTAACCTAATTAACTAAACCTTCAAATTTAATTATGATAGCATCCTTCTGGTATGCTCTCTAGAGAAGGCCTCCATCCTCTTACACTCTCTTCATGATCACTTTCCTTTCTCTGATCACTTCCTTGGAATAGAGAAACCATATCATCTAACGATACCTTCTCTTTTGTTAGCATCGCTTTTAATTCCTTCTTGGTTATAACCAACTTTACTCTAACAACACTGTCATCATCGAATCCCGTCTCAATCTTCTTTTCTACTGGAAGTATGTAGTACTGACGCCCACATACCATGTCAGACATCAGACCAAGCTGCTGAGGCATGGATAACGGATCGGATATTATGTGACCCGGAAACCCTTCAAGAACTTGGTAAACCTTTCGAGGTGATTCATATGTGAGCATTTTGCCATCCATTCTCATGATCTTAATCACTTCCGATCTTGCTGTTTGAACAGCTAAACAATTTCCCATGGAAGCACTATAGACGGGTGTATGGATCAAAACACACAACTCTTTGGAGAGGTGGTTTCTATTGAAGATAGCAAAGTGGAGGGGAGGGGTTGATAGTGGATACTTAAAAAGAATGGGTTTGTGAAATGCCATCTATTATAGAGTTTAATTACAAAAATACCAATTGGAGAACCCACTTGATGTCTTGATCCCATAAAATATAAAGCATGCTTTGTTGGTGGGTCCCATGAATCCTGCTTTGTTTCGTTGACTTGGTCAACTGGACAGGCGCTTTATCTAGTGGATCCTCTTTTGCAAGAATGCTTAAACAAATTGTTATTTTCGGTCACTCAGATATTTAATAATAAATTAAAGTTGTGAAATTTTATGGAAAAAATTGTGACTTTGAATCCGTCCTCATTTTTCAATATTATGTTTTATTATTATTTCAATGAAAAAAGGTACACTAAAAAGAAGTATGCTTCTGATACTTTTGCTTCTATCTCCAATCACGGCCAATTATATATTAACCTAAAATAAAATATATTACCAAAGACAAAAAGAGTTAATTTAGTTTGCATTTACGTAACATATATACTGTTTCAAGGCTTTTAGCTAAAACACATGCTATTCTGTCCGTACTAGTTTGGTCTCTAATATTTAGTTAATTAGATTAGGTTTCAATAACTCATGCCTTTTATATTTTAACATACTTCATATTTAATATCTTTGTTTTTAAGGTCCAAAATGTCGATCTGAACTGCTCAATACAATATCCATACTAAAATATATTTGGAGGTCAAATTTTATAAATTTTGAAATTTTTTTACAAAATCACTGTTTTTGGACCCGTTCAAAAAAAATGATTTTGTACTTATCTAAAAAATTAGTAAAAAAATTTCAAAAATTATAAAATTTGGTCTCCAAGTATATTTTAATATGAATATCATGTTGAGCGGTTCGGATCGACAATTTAGACTTTAAAAATGAAAATATTAAATATGAGACATGATGGGGTATTTGAACCCTCCTCTTTTTAGTTAAACAAAACTAAAAGAGAAACCCATCAACATCTTATGGTAAATAAAAACTGTCATGGGACTATTGATAAGAAAATAAATCTGTTGTGATTCTCGGGAATCACAGGATCCTGCAATCCCGATCTTAACTGTTGATTTTTTTCGAGATGCATGCATGAAAATTTACTTTTCCGAGAACGTTTTCGAGATCCACGCACGAAAAAGTTTGAACCGTTGACCTCGAAATTTCAAAATCCTGCGATCTCTCTCGGAATCACAGCAGATTCAGACTCCTATTGATAAATAGTTTGGACTTTCCGCTTACATATAATTAAGTGGCTTGGAGAATAAAGTGAAACTTTTTTTTTTATTAATAAAACTTTTTTCAATGAAACAAAAAAAAATAGAGAAAGATAAAAAGGTAAAAAAGAAAAGAAAAGAAAAAGTGGATTGCTTAGTGGCGATGAGGACTTCCCCATTAGCACTTAGTGCTTTGCACCAACCAATCACAAAATGATAAGCCAAGCACTAAGGATTGCGCTTGGTCTCTTGTATGTTGCTATAAAGCTAGCTTGAAAAGAGTGTTGCAACCTATTTTCCATTAATTATCATTAAATTACCGCGTCAAGAAGAAAGTTAATTATGTTCCATTACTCTTATCTATCTAGCTAATAATATAACTATTATTTATATGAAATGACTGTCTTGCGTAATTAAGCAACTAATAAATTAGATATCAGCTATTGGTAATATTTGTAACGAGTATTCACAATTTAGAAAGAAAGACTAGCATATAATGAGATATTCATGTACCAATGGGCTTAATTTATTCTTGATTAAGTTGTATATATATATATAAGCATATATATCAAGAGAGATTTACAATTCTATTTCAGTTTAGTATCATAATTTTTTTAATACAAAAAGGATTGGTTTAGCTCGCCCTGTCCATAGGGGTGAAAACGGAGCGAATACGGAGCGGATAGTGGTAAAACCATATCCATATCTCTTTTTAATTTTCCGGATAGGATACGGATCGGATATCAGCCGGATACAGATACGGATACGGATCGGATCGGATATTTATTAAAATAATATTAAAAAATACCAAAGTTCATAATATTTATCTAATTTTAATGGTGAATAACAATATTTTTTCATAATATATATTAAAATATATGATATATATCTACTATTCGGATACGGATAATTGAAACGTAAAACCATATCAGTATTCATATCCACACGGATATTCGGATATCGGATATCCACATCTAATTTTTTTAATACGGATCGGATACGGATCGGATATTATCCATACCGTTTTCACCCCTACCTGTCCATTTTGACCATTTGAGGAGAAAATTGTTGCAGGTTGCACTGAGATAAGCCTCAAAACAAAAAAGTTATACGAGGACTATAGTGCAACAACAGAAAGTACGCCTGACAACTTAAATATAACTTTTTCCATAAATTGTTTTTTTAGCATTTTTGAATTCAATGTTTGTTTCTCAAAGGCAGTATGGAGTACGCCATCTTTTACAAAGTGGCTGTCACCATTTTTGCGCTCAATTTCTGTGCGGCTGTGCCTGTGCCCCTTCCGGCTCCGAAGTTCTGTTTAATTTGCTATTCCCATCATAGAAAATTAATTCCCGGATCTTTAATTTACATATTAAATGGATCACTTTGTGTGCATGCATTGACCGATTGACGGCTGCCAAGGGTCCACCCGATCTTTGTCCGTGACAAAACAAGTAAAAGATGTTACAACTTTATCACAAACACATAATAGCACGAAAAAGGTAAATATTTGGCAAGTCACTCAACCGAAATTTTTATTAATAACCTCAAACAAAAGAAAAATATCAAATCTAACCTCAACTCCAAAAAATTTTCAAAAATAACCCAACCGCCCCATCATTGGGCGGTTCACCCTACCCACCAAACCGCCCAGTGGTTGGGCGGTCCACACGGCCAAGCAAACCGCCCAGAAATGGGGCGGTCAGCTTTTTTTGTTTTTTTTTTTGTTTTTTAGATTTGAGAGACAATATGAATGAAATTTAATAATAAAAATTCGAATTTTGTTTTTAATATTTGTTAGATTAATTCTTTTGATGTATAAACCGACATTTTTAAAAATACCCAAAGTTAATTAAAGATTAATAAAAATGTCCAAACCGGCCGGTCCCTTGACTAAATAACTAAAATGCTGATATTAATTTTTTTGTTAGATTATATTTGTTAGATTAATTCTTTTGATGTCCAAATCGAATTGTTTTGTTAGAAAATACGTTACGAATAGAGCCGATTTTGTGCTAAAATACGGTAAATTACAATAATTATACTAAAATACAGTAAATTTACTAAAATGCTGAATTACAATAATTATGTAGAATTATGCTAAAATACGGTAATTTATTGAGCTACGTAGATTGAAGAATAGAAATGAAAATCTTAATCGAAAATGATGCAATATGGGCCTGCGCATGCTTCACGAAAAGGAGCGTAACTTTTAATCCGTCCATCGGATCGGGCTGAAATTTTGACAGGAGATCCCAAATTCAAAAACCAAGCTAACTTCCTTTCGAGCCCGATCCGACCGTCGGATATAGAGTTTTCGAACTTTCTTTACAATATTAGAGTTTTTAGGGTCTTTTCATGCATCATCTAACAAATATTTTAAAAAACAATTCGATTTTTTTGTGTTATATTTCATTTCAGCATTTTAGCTATTTTTCTCTAAAAAAAAAAAAAAAAAAAGAGTTTCAAACCGTAAATATTATTTACGGTTTGGGTAAAAATTTAATTTTTTCAAAAACTTGGTTAAATATATTAATTTTTATTTTTTTTGGGTAAAAATAAAAATCTCGGATTTTGCATATTTTACGGGAACCGTGGGCATATTTATTAATATGTAATTAACTTGGGGTATTTTTAAAAATGTCGGAATTCTCAAGTAATTTAGTGTATTTTAGTATAAATATGCTATCAAAAAAGTAATTTGACAAATATTTAAAAAAAAAAATCAATATTTTAGTGTTATATCTCAGCATTTTAGTTATTTAGTCAAGGGACCGGCCGGTTTGGACATTTTTATTAATCTTTAATTAACTTTGGGTATTTTTAAAAATGTCGGTTTATACATCAAAAGAATTAATCTAACAAATATTAAAAACAAAATTCGAATTTTTATTATTAAATTTCATTCATATTGTCTCTCAAATCTAAAAAAAAAAAAAAAAAAAAAAAAAAAAAAAGCTGACCGCCCCATTTCTGGGCGGTTTGCTTGGCCGTGTGGACCGCCCAACCACTGGGCGGTTTGGTGGGTAGGGTGAACCGCCCAATGATGGGGCGGTTGGGTTATTTTTGAAAATTTTTTGGAGTTGAGGTTAGATTTGATATTTTTCTTTTGTTTGAGGTTATTAATAAAAATTTCGGGTCACTCAACAACCAAATAATCAGGGCGGATCCAGAGTATTCTAAGGGGCAGCTGCTCCTCCTGAATTTTGAGTTTTAATAAAGATTTATCGGTCTCAATCAATTTTGTTCTCTTCTGAAATTTTTTTTGTCCCTCTCTAGATTTTTGATTTGTAATTCGGATTAAATTTAAGATTAAAATTGAAATAAATTTGTTGAATTTTGATTGATAATTAGAATATAAGAAATTACAAGTCAAAGTATTAGAAAATATAAGTTAAAATATTATTTTTTTATCGAGTATCCAATTGGTTAATGAATTTAAATCGAATTAGGTATTTAAACCCGATTCGATATTTTTTTGCCTCCCCGACAAAAATTCTGAATCCGCCCTTGCAAATAATAATATAATTCGGATTCAATGAATATCACACCAATATGCGCTAGTATTGTAGCACGCATTTTGGTTCATAATATAGATCAATATGTTTACTTTTAAAATCAAAACAGTTGATCTGAACAATACAACATGCACACATATCTAATAATATTGAAAAAAGATCTGACAAATTGTAATATTTTTTTTTTAATAAACTAGCTAAATCATCTAATAATAACCATACAAATTACAGTTTAGTCATACCCGCTTAATTAACGCAAAGAAGACATTGGGAGGGCTAATAAATATTGATAATATATTAATTAGAGGAGGTACTAAAATATATATGTTATAGTTGTAACCATAATAATAATTCGCAATTGAAATAAGTTGGTGAAGTTTAAAATTTACGACTAAAATATATTACAGTTATTATTCGAAATAATTTACTTTTGTTAAAATATAAATAATATCCTAAAAGACCAATAATTTTAAAACCAAAATACAAAAAGGTTTGTAATTTCACAAATAATTAACAATACAAATATAAATTAATTGCATATTGTTTGACAATTTAGTAAAATTAATTTATAATACAATTATCCGCCTATTTATCTGCAAACACTCATTTAATTTATATAAATTAAGGCTGTATATATCAAGGTACAAAGTATAAAGAGTAGAACTAGGGTGTGATGTGCTCACCAAACTCTTTGGTGAGCACAACTCTACATAAACTATCGGATTCACTTCAAACCTGATGAATCCAACCGTTGAAACCGATGTACTTTACGAGTGATGCGCGTACATGCAAAATTTTGAATTTTTTTGAATTCATTTAGTCTCAAGTCAAGTGGTCAAAATTGATGAAAAATGAATGATCCAAAATGAAGTTGTTTTAATGCATTCAAAAAATCATCAATTTTGACCACTTGACTTGAGACTAAATGAATTCAAAAAATTCAAAATTTTGCATGTACGCGCATCACTCATAAAGTACATCGGTTTCAATGGTTGGATTCATCTCATTTGAAGTGAATCCGATAGTTTATGTAGAGTTGTGCTCACCAAAGAGTTTGGTGAGCACATCACACCCTAGTTCTACTCAAGTATAAATGTATAATACAACTAATCCTTGTAGCACACGTGTACACGGCAGCTTATATCCTATATACTACAAAATATCTATCACAACTTGGTACATGAAATGAACACAAGAAATTAATATAACCACTTACCATTCCAGAAGGCATGAATCATGGGGTCTACGAATATTTGACAGGGGAACAAAAAGAGGTTCAAAATGGGTGGTGCCGTGGTGGGGTTCACTTGCTGTCCATTAATGGATCCAACTCTCTGTTTTTCAAATGGGATAATAGGATTCTGTTATTCTAAATCTAACCGTTTATCTGTATTGAGATTCATGCATAAAAGATCCAACGGTTAGATTTGGAATAATAGAATCATGTTATTCCATTTGAAATATATAATAGAATCATGTTATCAGCACGCATGCTTCTTTGAGACAAAGGAAAAGGAAAAATGTGACTATTACTTGCGGGGAAAGGGATTTGTCCATCATCAACTCTCAATGATCTCTTATTGACTAAAATAAGGGGCATTCATTGTAAATCTTTTTATTTTTTGAAATAAAAAATTAAAATTATCAAAAATAAGATGTGTTATTTTTTCTCGATAAAGACATGTTTTCATGGGACTGAATCAATGGTTCAATTCCATTAATTTTCATAATTATCATACCAATAACGACATAATGTGAAAAATCAATAGATGTATGAGTGGATGAGAGAAAAAGAAGAAGAAAAGAGAGCATGCGGATTTCACAGTTCCTACTAGAACCGATCATGATATAGTTTTCAAAAATTTTGTGACGAAACTAGACAAGTTAAAATCAACACTTATTTCTAATAATTGTATTTTTTTATCTCTAAAAATAAAAATTGCATTAATTGCATATCAACACTTTCAATCTTATAAGTTTTTTAGGAAAATATTCTTCGGATTGTTTTTCAATTTTTTTTACAAGTATCTTTTGAGTCGATACTCAGTCAGGAGTGAGGCTATGGTGCTATGCATAGCACGGATGACTAGTGTACTACGGCTCAATATGGTACTTTTTAAAATTCTAACGGTCGATCCGAACCGTTCAATGTGATAATCATATGAATATGTACTTGCAAATTAAATTTTATATTTTTTCAAATTTTTTTACTAATTTTTTAGATAGGTAGAATTTTGATGGTCCAGAATTTTCAGAAAACACTGATTTTTCTACATATCTAAAAAAATAGTAAAAAAATTCGAAAAAATATAAAATTTAGTTTTCAAGTACATATCCATATGGATATCACATTGAACGGTTCGGATTGACCGTTAGGATTTTAAAAAGTACCATATTGAGCCGTAGTACACTAGCCATTGGTGCTATGCATAGCACCATAGCCTCACTCAGTCAGTCCTCCATTATTCTAGCTTCGAAAATATAGTTGTCTGTGACAACACATACCAGCTGAACCAGCGTAACATGGTAATCATTTCTTTTATAGGCATCAATCATCACAATGTATCTCTATTTTTAGAATATAAATTTATATTCACAAGCTACACGCATTGGCTTTGGACTTCAAAAATATATATTATATATAAAGAGTAGAACTAGGGTATGTTGTACTTACCAAAGAATTTGGTGAGCATAACATCTAAATCTATCGGATTAATTTCAAACGAGACGAATTCAAACCGTTAAAACTGATCTACTTCACGAGTGATGCGTGCACATACAAAATTTTGAAAATTTTGAGTTCATTTAGTCCAAAGTCAAGAGGTCAAAATTGATCAGAAATGAATACACCAAAATGAAGATTTAGGAGTTATTTTCATGCATTCATTTTTCATCAATTTTAACCGCTTGACTTTGGGCTAAATGAATTTGAAAATATTAAAATTTTACATGTACACACATCACTCGTGAAGTAGATCGGTTTCAACGGTTTGGATTCATCTCGTTTGAAGTCAATCCAATAGATTTAGAAATTATGCTCACCTGTATATATAGTTCTTAAATGTCTAAGCGTAGACTGTACCTCTCAGACAAACTTATAATAATTAGTCAACATGAACACTTATAATTTCTAAACTTATGCATATGCATTCAGAATTGTGGCACAAATTAATTATTTTCGAAAAGAGATATTATATTATTATTTGTATGAAATCCGGATGGAATCAGAGTAGGTCCGATGCCCATCGGATTCGATGGGTGTGATGACCATTCGACCTGCATCAAAATTCGTGTGCTCTGTATCAAAATCCGTGCAAGTCTGTATCAATTTCCGTGCACATAGATCTTGATGCGAATCGTACGGTCCTAGAACTAATTGAACCTAATTGTAGGTCCGATGCCCATCGGACCTACTCCTATCTCAATCCGGATATATAAAAGAAAAGATTTTTGATTCAGAGTATAGGGGCCCACTCCGCATGTCATGGTCACGTTGATCTCCCATGGCTAGATGGTCTTATGGATATGGGAGTATAAATTCGATTCGATATTTGATTAGTCGTTTGATTCACATTAATTGTAGATACAACTTTGTGATTTATTCGGATCAAATTGCTCGAATCTTGACACATATTGAATGACTTCAATCAGACATCAGATCAAATTTGATCTGAGGCCCATTAATCCACGTGGCTAGATAGTCAATCTATTTTGATTTCATGCTGATCTCATGTTGATGGATGATTTAATATGTTACGCAACAGTCAGTTAACACTTAACAGTAACCAATAGAAGGATCGATTGCATGACTAAATAAACGCCGCGTCCGGTAGTGAATGGATGGTTATGCTAGCTAGTTTCAACCAGACTAGCTATATGCATGTAGAGAAGGAAATACGTGATACGCCGTGAGGTGATAAACACGTCGTGATTTGATCACGTGACGTGACGTGAAGTGATCAAAATAGTGGTAGACGGTCACGTCATGCGAATGGTCACATCACGTGTAATCACGCTGTGACTACACGTAGCGTCCCCACACGTGACGTAAATTAATCACGTGAAACTTTTTTGTATATTTTAATTTAAATTGTTGAAATTTAGAAAAAAAAAAATATAAAAAATATGAAAATTATAAAAATTGTAAAATAAGTAAATAATGTTGCAATTTTTTTTGAAGAAATATTGTTGGATATTTGACATTACTTTAAAAATTCAAATTACAAATATTCATTGGACTAAACTAGAGAAAATAAAAATCAATACTATATGAGTACCGGTATCACTGAACCTATACCATAACAGAAACATGGATACTCTATGCGTACAAAAAAAATTGAAAATTAATTATAAAAAACTAGATACTCTATGTTTCATATCGTAACGTGACATAACATGTAATTTTCGCTCGAATGCGGTCATATCACGCAAATGATCATGTCATGTAATCGTAACGCAAATGTGACGTGACTGACAAGACAAATTTCCTTCTTCTCTAGATGCACGGAGAAAGTTGTAGTGGGGCGGCACCGCCGCAAAGACTACCATGAAAAGAGCCTCTAATTACATGGCTCCCATGCGCACGTCTCATTCTAAGGCTTGAAAAATCAGTACACGGAAAGTTGCGGTTCAAGATTTTCCCTTTCGAGATCACTTTCAAGCGTGCGCTTTATTAGCTCTCTTCCTTTTAGACTACTTGCTATGAACTTTAATACAATCCCGCACATCCATGCTGCATGCATGGTTCGGATCCGACCGTCCGATCGTTTCAAATACGAATTGTACACCAATTTTTTTTAAAAATTTCCTCTTAATATTGGCAAGGATTCCTTTTATTTTACGTTTTTTATTATATGTCTTGAATGATTTGAATTGGATGGCAAATATTTTCCAAATATCTGCTTGCAATGTATATAGAGTGGAAAAACGAACCGTGCCGTGCCGTGCCGTGCCGTGACTAACACGCCGTGATTTTGATCTCGTGCCATGTCGTGACCAAGTAAATTTTTCACATGCCGTGCCGTGCCGTGACCAAAATGTCAAGGGGTGGTCACGGCACGCGAATAGTCACACCACATAAGTCACGCCGTGCCTAAACGTGCCGTGACCATACGTGACTCGCATGACCATTTAATTATAATTTATGTTAGATTATTCAAGATTCACCATTAAATCAATATCTAATGGTCCTAATTACTCGTGACTCGCGTGACTACGTGCCGTGCCATGACTAAATCTTTCACGTGTCTGTCGTGCCGTGCCAAATTTTTAAAAGATGAACACGGCATGTGAATGGTAACGGCACGGGACACACGAGTCACGGCATGTAACTGACACGCGTGCCATGCCGTTTCGTACCATAACCGTGCCGTTCCGTGACAGAGCTGGCTCCGCCGAGCCATTTTTCCGCTCTAAATGTAAACATTTATATCAATTAATGTGGTCTCGAAGAAAAAAGAAACTTAAAAAGTAATGGACACTTAAATTGATCCCTGTCTATAAATTGTACGGATGTGAAGTCTATAACAACTTAAATAATTATCTATACAAAAAAACCTAGTTCTTGGTCCAGTGACAAAGACAATATTGTTCTCTATGTGAGAGGTCGCAGGTATGTTCGAAGGCCTGATATCTTTGCTAATCTCCAAGCTTTACTTAAAACAAAACATCTATAAAAAAAAGTAACTACCTATTTATTTGAATTAAAAAAGTTTACGAGGTCTATATTTATATCTATAACGCTGGGGAGCTAATTTAATTAGTAATCTAAAACTTGAGCTACATAATCATAAGCAATAATGCCAGTCACTATTAGTAAAAGTACAAACTACTTGAACTACAATTACAAATATGTATATATCTGAGAGGAGTAGAACTAGGGTGTTCCTAAGTTCACTGAGTCTTTTAGTAAACTCAACTCTAAAATTTATTAGATTGGCTTCAAACGACAAATTCAAACTGTTGAAATCATTTTATCTTACGAGTGATGCGTCTATATATGAAAATTTTAAAGTTTTGAATTAATTTAGTATAAAGTCAAGTGGTCAAATTTAAAAGGTTTATAAATTAATTTTAATGTATTTATTTTTTGAACGCTTTTTGACCACTTGATTGTATACAAAACTATTTTAAAATTTTAAAATTTTTGCATGTAGACGCATCACTTATAAGGTAGAAGGATTTCAATAGTATGGATTCATTGTTTGAAACCAATCCGATAGATTTTAGAGTTGAATTCACAAAAAGCCTTAGTAAACTTAGGAACACCTTGGTTCTACTCTATCTGAGTGTTAAAGTTTTTTATGGTTAGAGAGTGTTAAATTTGTTTGGTTAATTCGATTTTAATCAAATCAAATTTATTTTGGTTAGAATGCTCAGTTCGATTGTTTAGTTTATTTTGTTCAATTTGTCTTAATCAAATCAAGAATTGATCATCGTTTTACAACTTTGGCTTGACAATTAAAGGACAAATAAACTGAACTTACTAAATACGTATACTGAAATATTAGAAAATATATATTATGTTATTATTTTAATATGATATTTGTTAATACATAAATTAGCAAGTTAACATTCATTTCATTTTTAATGAATTGAATTTTCATACTAATTTGGTTTAACTAAATTAATTGAATTAAACTTCAGTTTATATATGTAGTTCATTTTTATAATTTGGCTGGTAAATATATTTGTTTAATTGACTTGTATTTATGCATACTTGCTTAGTCTATTTTTAAATCTATAAAACTTGTACGCTTGTCTTTGCAATGTGATTTTTCTGTTTCAGCCCAACTTATCACAACAGTAAATATATATGGAGCTGGTTGCTTTGAGAGCACTATCGTTTGGTGCTCCTTAAATCCTTAACTTTTGGGCCTCCAAAATTATTTAAAAATGGAGCTTGATAGGCCTAATGTTTATCGATCCTGTCGAATGAGGCCTCAGCTCTACAATGCCAAATGATCATGCACAATAGGGATGAAAGAAAGCTCTCTCCAGTCTCTACTTTTTTTTTCTTTTTCTTTTTGAGAACTTGGCAGAAGCTATAATATGATATGGTGGTGTCCGTTAGAGTTACCGTACGTGAAGGACATGACTTAATTTAGAAGAATCAGGAACTGCAAACTTAATTTATGTGATAAGCTACAAATGCAAAGAAAAATATCATTTTTCTATATCAAATAACAATTGTGTAAGGAAGAGCTAGTGTTATACAACTTTTTTAGGAGACGCTAATCTCTTAGCGGCAAAATGAATAATCTCAGTTACTCGTAGGATTTTTTTTTTTGGAAAAATAGGGTTATGTCCGTACCCGTTGACACCTCTACTAAGGGAGGCTTTTATACATATATACCAGCCAAGTTGCTCATGCCCACAGAATCGATATTCATTTTGTGTGTATCGGCAATTGCGCAAAGATTAGGAGCATTAGATGCAACAGATAGAGCAGAGACCAAAGACTGAACCCCCCATATTTAGCAATTTTTTAAGAAAGAGAATATATATAACCTGGCCATTGAACCGCTGCCTCACTTTTGACAGTTGATACCCTGTCTAAATTTGGCTTAATGCACAACTGATGACCATTCAATCTTCTTTCTAGGTCCATATACATAGCCATTAACAGATAGATACGGCCTTGAAAAGAGAAAGATACGAGAAAATTAAAGACAAGATATGACTTCCTACAATGTCTTCTTCACGCTTGCAATCATATCATATCTCTTCACTCTCTCTTCTGCTCTTGACAATCCTTATTCATCTGGTATGATATGAATGATTCTTTTTATCTCAATTGCAATATATATAAATGAGATTTTATTAATGATTTTCTCTGAAAATGCAATGTGGAAGGATATGTGAAATTCAGCTACGACGATAAAGCGCAGTTGGGTTCTAAAAATTGGGGCAACCTAACCTCAGCATTTGAAATATGCGGAAAGGGAGCACAACAATCTCCCATCAACATTCAGACCAATGCAACTTCATTCAATTCCTCCATAGATAGTCTCAAAAGAGACTACATTGCCGCCAACGCAACCCTCATTAACAATGGCCATAACATCGGGGTACGTAATTCAAAATCCTGCATTTCTTCCTAATTATATATGCTTGCTAGGGTTGTTACTATCAATTTGTAGTTCATCCAATACTTGTGGGGCTGATACATCATCATGCAGGGGTGGATCCAGTGTATTCCAGAGGCAGCTGATTTTGAGTTTTAGTAGAGATTTATCGGTTCCGACCGACTTTGCTCCCTCCTGAAATTTTTTTGCCCCCTCTGAATGTTTGATTTGTAATTCGGGTTAAATTTAAGTTAAAATTGAAATAAATTTGTTGAATTTTGATTGGTAATTAGAATTATAAATCAGAGAATCAGAAATTACAAGTCAAAACATTGAAAAGTATAGATTAAAGAATCATTTTTTATCGAGTTTCCAATTGATTAATGAATTTAAACCCAATTAGGTAATTAAATCCGATTCGATATTTTTTTGCCTCCCTGACAAAAATCATGAATCCGCCCCTGTCATCATGTCAGCCTCAGAAGCGTAGAACTGGTAAAGTTTTGATAGAGGGGTACGTGGAATTAATATATCATTGATACAGATGCAACTATTGTTTAAATATGTAGCTAGTTTACACAACTGAGGCTGGTTCAGCTGTTATTGATGGCAAGAAATACGCCTTGAAGCAATTGCGCTGGCATTTTCCTTCTGAACACACTATTGATGGTAAAAGGTATGCAGTATATTAAATTGCAACCGCATGCATCACATATGCAACAACAAACTCTATTTTTTTTAAATTCATTTTGTTATGTATATAAAATTGATGACATGACATCTTTGATTTAATAAATTTAAGATAATTAATACTGCTAGTATCTTATTACATTTTATTATTTGACATGACATCTTTGATTTAATAAATTTAAGATAATACTGCTACTGCTAGTATCTTATTATATTTTATTATTTTGGATCAAGATTCTCTTAAGAATTATAAAGTGATGCTTGGCAAATGGCAAGCGTCCATTTTTTTTCCCTGTTTCATCTGTATGGTAAAACTCGCGGTATACGTACACTGACAGGCCGGCCCAGCCCATATAACAAATCTGATCTCAGGCCTATCCCATGATTTCAGGCCGGCCCAATTCTCCTCTCTCTCTCCACTATCCCCATATTTTTTTTATGAGTCACTCTCTCTCCTCTCTCATACTTTATATCGAAAGTTCATGGGATAGGGGCAGAGAGGTAAAAACGTGCCGTGCCGTGACTAATACGCCGTGACTTTGATCACGTGCCGTGCTGTGCCGTGACCAAGTAAATTTTTCACGTGCCGTGCCGTGACAAAAATTACGAGGGGTGGTCACAGCACGCGAATGGTCACGGCACGCGAGTCACGCCGTGACTCGCGTGCCGTGACTAATTTGTGCCGTGACCAAACGTGCCGTGACCAAACGCACGTTAGTCAAGTTTGATCGCATTTAACGTTTAAAAAAAAATATGAAACGATTCTTTAAAATTCAAATGTTTTAATTGAAATTTAAATGTAAATATTTTAATTAAAATAAAATTATACCTTATAGGAAGGTATGTTAGTGTATTGCTTCGCTACTGCCGTGACTGGCGTGTCTTCTGTTCCGTGACTCGCGTGTCCCGTGCCGTGCCGTTTTCGTGTTTCGTGCCGTGCCGTGACCAAGACAATTTCCGTGCCGTGCCGTGTCTTCTTTGCCAACAATTGGTCACGGCACGCGAATGGTCACGGCACGGGACACACGAGTCACGGCACGGGACACACGAGTCACGGCACGTGACCGACACGCGTGCCGTGCCGTTCCGTAACGGAGCCGGCTCCAGCGTGCCATTTTTCCCACTCTAGATAGGGGTTCTATATAAGTTTTCCTCTGTTAATTTTTCCTTGTGAAACTGATCGGATTCGGACAATAGGTTTTTTTTTTTACAAATTACATCACATTTTTTGCAGCACATTATTGTTCTAATTATTTCTTTTACAAATTTTACCTTATTTCAAATAAGTGAGAAATTTAAATAGAAATACATATTTTTAAAATAAATCAAGATTTTCTACAACTAATTTTACGGTACAACAAAACAATCATTTCAGCACATATTCATAATCATTATTATGTGTATTCATAAATATAAGTTCTCCCAAATTAAATATATAGTGGGTATTCATAAATATAAGTTCTCCCAAATTAAATATATAGTGGGTTTCTAAACCCGTAAACTTTAATCCACACAATTCCATAACAAACCAACATGCCCTTATAGATATGATCAATAGAGACCATGGGAACTTAATTATTCCCTTCAACAAACTAAATATATAGGTCATGTTTGGTTGTGGACTAAACAGTGGAATAAGGACTTTAAGACTCACTTATTCTGCCAAACATGATTTAATTGAGCCAAATTAAGATGGAATAAGCCGATCTTTAGGCTATCCTAAATTGGCCTAAACTACCACCTCTCGAGGTGGTTTAATTTTATTTGGATATGAGGTCTAACTTTTCAATATTTTTATTATTTTTAATCACTTTTTTAAGGAATGTAAAATAAGCCATTGATTTTATTTCCATTTAAGCATAAAAAAACTCATAACTTTATCAATTATAAAATCAACATTTTTTGCTATCTAGAAAAATATTAAATAAAATATTTTTTTTGAAATTATACTACAAATAAATAAATCTTGTTCAGCAACCCAACATATTTCTGACAAAATAAATTGGTATACATATAAGTTTAATTAAACAAGATTTACTAAATGCAATGTGTATAGGGGTGAAAACGGAGCGGATACGGAGCGGATAATGCTGATACCATATCCACATCCGTCGGATAATGAGCGGATACGAATACGGATACGGATAGTAAACGGATATCAAAATTCAAAACCAAATCCGCCTAAAACGGATACGGATACGGAGCGGATAATTTTCGAATACGGATACGAAACGAATAATTGTCGGATAATTGTCGGATAATTGAGTCATATAAAGTTTATAATACAACTAATTTTAAAATAAAATATAAAAATAAATAAATAAAATTTTAGTTCACTTCTTCTTACATGATTATATCAATGAATTAGTCAAAGCTAATTCATTGATATAATCATGTAAGAAGAAGTGAACTAAAAGCATCGGCCCAAATTTTGATGTATTACTGATGTATAGTCAAAGCTAATTCAATCTTAGTACTTTTTACCGCTTATTGTATTACTGATGTAAGAGACCTTTTTAGATGAAATCAATGAATGCCTACGGGTTTTAAATAAAAAAAAAGAATTAGTCAAAGCATGAACGTATCAAAGCATGAAAGCATCGGCCCAAATTTTGATATATAATATTAGTCAAAGCATCAACGTATCAAAGCATGAAAGCATCGGCCCAAATTTACGCTGATGGCCCAATTTAAATCTTTGCCGGTTCTTCGGAACTTTATTAACATAGTCCCACAATTCGAATAAACAACGATCACACCACTCTCCAGCCTATAAAAGAAGCAATGAGGCAGTGTAGAGAGTTACCCGAACGGATCCGGACTCAGTTAATGGGTTTGGATTTAGCTTGGGTTTGAATATTTTTGGATCCGGACTCAGTTAATGGGTTTGGATTTAGCTTGGGTTTGAATATTTTTGGATCCGAACTCAGATAATGGGTTTGGATTCAGCATGGGTTTGAAATAAATGAATTATCCGAATCGGATATATGGATTATCCGAATCGGATACATGCGGATATCCGCTCCGTTTAGGGTTTGTGGATTTTATCCGAATCCGTATCCGGAACAATTATGCATATACAGTAATTATCCGAATCCGGATCCGGAATTATCCGAATCCGTTTAATCCGGATACGGATATTGCTCGAATTCGGAGCGGATTCGGAGCGGATTATCCGGCTCCGTTTTCAGCCCTAAATGTGTATCTCTGAGATATATATTGTCTATAAAGCAAAACTTCCCTCACTGCCATCCGCTACATCTAGCCTTTGTTGATATATACCTCAACTGCCGGAGTGCTAATTGCTATTTAGAATTAACATTGAAGAGAAATTAATATATTATACTTCATGAATTCTTATCATTATTGTTGGTCATTTTTTTTGGAAAAATAGTTTCGCTGCTGAGGTTCATTTGCTGCATGAGAGTACGGACGGCAAGGTGGCGATAGTGTCAATCCTGTACAATTTTGGAGATGCCGACCATTTCCTCTACCAGGTACATATATGTTTACGTCGAGTCCGACTCTGCTGTTTTTCCGAGAGAAAAGCATGAATCAGCTTTTCCTGATCCAACCATTCAAATTCGTCGAAATTTGTGTATGAAAAAGTTTCTTTATCGAGATACGTGAATGAAAAAATTTAAATGGTTGGATCTGAAAAAACAGAGTCCTGCTTTTCTTTCGGAAAAGCACCTGAGCTTGATTCTGTTTACGTCACTGATGAAGGATTCAAGTTATTGTGACCTAATTAAGTTTGTTCAATTGACATGCATGCATGCATAATTGCATATATAGATTGACGCCAAGTTGCCTCAATTGTCGTCGGAGTCATGCAGTGAGCAGCAGGAGGCACGCATCTCAGCTGGTCTTATTCACTCTCGTTCACTGAAACTCACTACTTCCAAGTATTACCGCTATGTCGGTTCACTCACTACCCCGCCCTGCACTGAGAACATCCTCTGGAACATCTTGAGCGAGGTAATTTCATTATTTCATACACCCAAATTATAAAAGAGGAGGGATCCAATTACATTCTTTTTTTTGACACATCTTGATATTATTTTTTTATAGGTTAATTTTGCAATTTTAAAATCCAAACAGTCGATCCGAACCGTTCAAAATGATCACTATAGTAAAATGTGCTTGGAGATCAAATTTTACATTTTTTTTGAATTTTTTTACTATTTATTAAGATGGTTACAAAATCGCTGTTTTTCAATGGTCTGAAAACAACGATTTTGTAACCATCTTAATAAATAGTAAAAAAATTCAAAAAAATGTAAAATTTGATCTCCAAGTACATTTTAATATATCTATCATGTTGAACGGTTTGGATCGACTATTTGGACTTTGAAAATAGTAGGTGTCAAAATGTGTCAAAAAAATAGTGTAATCCGATCCCTTCTCATTATAAAAATCAGTACTGAGAACATTGTGCAAATGAGCCCCTGTGTTTGCATCGGATAGTTAGCATGTCTTACTTAAGTTTCTATAATAATCTTAATCTTCCTTTAATTTTAAATTGTGTAGGTAAGGACCATGAGCGTTGATCAAGGTAAAAAGTTGATGGCCTCATACGGTGGTGTACCAAACGCTCGTCCCATTCAATCTCTTAATGGCCGTATTGTGCAAGTCTACAACAGGGTGATCAACGCGAAGAAGAAATGAGCCTAATTTGAATGCACTAGGATGAAAATTGCTGTGAAATCAGGCTTCATTATTTCAAATCTCACATTGTAGTTGTGTTCTAATTTGAATTATAATGGAATTAATTGTATTTGTACTTTTGGCAAGAATAGCATGTTGAGAAAATGAATTTGTTGATGTTTCGGTTTTTCATGATTTATGTCTTCCTTTTCCTTTTCAAAGTATGACAATGAGTTATTCAAAATTAATTTGCTTGGATTGATTAAGTTATTTCTACACGAGAAAATGAATTATATTTGTGTGATGTGACTCAAATTATTTATTATTTTGAAAGGAATGTGAACGAGTCCCGCAGTGACATGACTGTGACGCACATAAAAGGGGCCGGGACTATGTACATTAAAAACCGATCAAGAAAATTTTCTCTCAACTCTCAATAATCAAAATAGTGTTCTCAAAATAGTATCGCCCTTAATTTTAAATTTTGTAGATAAAGGACATTGAGCCAGGAGCAAGGTTAAGCCCTGCTAGACCCTCTTGAGGAAAGAGAACTCATACCAGTACAGATACTGGTACAAGGGCTCTGGTTCAAATGGCAAATACAAGATGACATATATCAGTCTTGCTAGGGGTTCAGAGATGCTAATTTGATGTAATAGCAAGGAATAGGCTTCGATTCCGATGTAATTGAACTCTGTATTTATGAATATATCCCTGGCAGCCTCTGCCAGTTTGACTTTCAAAAAAAGAGGAAGCATATAACACTTGTAATCCTCAACCTCTCGATGGCGGTATATATTGTGCAAGTTCACAACAAGGTGACCAGCGTGAAGAATAAATAAGCCTAATTTGAATGCACTAGGATGAAAATTGCTGTCAAATCAGGCTTCATGATTTCAAATCTCACATTGTAGTTGTGTTCTAATTTGAATAGTTTATGTTTCTTTTTTTCATGATTCATGCCGATCTTTTCCAAAGTATGATACTGAGTTATCCAAAAATTTATTTACTTGATTGATGAACTTATTTCTATACAAATTGAGTCATTTTGTATGTCTGATGGTGACCCAAAGGATTTATTGTTTTCTGTCAACCAGGGACGGAACTAGAAAATAGAGATTGGGGGCTGAAGAATCAAATATAGTTGTAATTTCATTTTCTAGGAGCTAAAAGATATTAATGCATATAAAAATTACAAAATTTAATGGACCAAATTACAAATTTTCAAACTATAGGGGGGTACTTAGCACCCTTTCCCACCACTATGTTCCGCCCCTGCCGGCAACGACCTATTACCTATTCCTCGTCGTCCATTGTAGTGACATGATTGTGATGCACGAAAAAGGGTGGATCATATATATTGAAAAGTGAATCTTGCAATTATAAAGAAAAAAAAGGATATTTTATGACTGATATAGTTGGTAACTCTTTATTTTTTTTACCAGTACATGAAAACCTAATTTATAGACTGATCGAGCAGCTATGCATAAAGAAAAAATACTTGAAGAAAATATGATACTTCATCCTTTGCAATCAGAAGCACAGCTCTTCATTCCAGCTTTTGTTTTCCATTTCTCAAAGGAAGCTTTAATTTGCTGTGAAGAGGAATGAAGACAAATTAAGGAGAAACTGAAAAAAATAATATCAGACTTCATCTCTGTGTTGATTTAGTTTCTGGTAAGAGAGGTAATTAATTCTAAAATTAGAGTTGTTTGTTTTCTAAAAGCAAACATCTCCATATCAAAATTTAAAATTTACACCATATCATGCTAGCATTGCACTTGTACACATACAAATCGCAAAAATCAGAATAATCTAATACTTTACAATCTTACCATACTACCCTGCCTTTTCTTTTCCTCATAAATTTTCCCTCATTTCATGCCAGACTTCTGCCTTGCGCCTTGCACCTCAAAGGTCCGATCCAGCTTCCTCCCTGATTTAAACTTCCTCATTCCACCAATCCCGGACGGTGTCGCTGTCACCGGTGTATCCGCTTCCTTTTTCAAAACATTATTTTCCTTTTTCAAAGTTTTCATTTCTTTCACCTCTGTTGTATTTTGAGCCTCCGTCTCAAAGTACCAATCTACCTTCCTTCCTGATGCAAACCTCTTCATTGCACCAATTTCCGGTACTGACACGGCCACAAAAGGATCCTTTTCCTTCACATCATCATCCTTTTTCAAAGTTTTCATTTCTTTCCCTTCTTCTTTTGTAATGCATCCTTTATCAGTATCCACCCCAAAGCTCCACTCCACCTTCCTTCCCGATGGAAACCTTCTCATCGTACCAATCCCCAGAACCGGCACAGGTAATTGTGTACCAATTTTCTTATTATCATCACTCTTCTCCAAGATATTACTTTCTTTCGCCCCTTCTTTCGCCATGCATCCTCCATCCTCCACTTCAAAGTTCCAATCCAATTTCCTCCCTGATGTAAATTTCTTCATTATACCCAATACTGGCACAGCGACAGAAGTATCATTTTCCTTTCCCAAACTATTTCTTTTCTTTACATCACCATTTTCAAGTTTGTTATTTTCGTTCGACTCTTCTTTCACAAAGTTTCCTCCATCTGTCTCCGTCTCGTAATTCCAATCAACTTTTCTCCCTGATGCAAACCTCTTCAATCCGCCGAGTCCTAGAACAAACACAGGAACCGGAGTATCCTTTTCATTGTCCAAAGTGCTCCTTTCCTTTACATCAGCATCCTTCTCTAACGATTTTCCTTTCTTGGCTTCATTGAAATTATCGGTCTCCACCTCAAAATTCCACTCTACTTTCCTCCCTGATGCAAACCTCTTGATTCCACCAATTCCCGGAACTGGCACCGGTACCGGAGTATCCCTTTCATTTTCTATAATGACTGTTTCCTTTGCATCAACATCTCTCTCAAAAGATATTCTTCCTTTCATCTTAATGTCCTTCCCGAAACTGATCCTTGCACTCACGGAGAAATCACCTCCATTCTCCAGGCGTATTGATTCGTCTGCAACATCCATGGCTCTTTTCTTGCTGCCACACAAGATCCTGGCCATTCGAAAGAGGCATCCAGGTCCCTTGTGTTCTGTTTTAGCCGGTGATTTCTTAGCAGTTGATCTGGGAGCCTTTTTGGCTTTCGATTTTTGTCGAAGCTGACTGGGACCTTTCGGTTTCTCTGACAAAACCTTCCCCATACACGAGACCTTCGGTGATCCCGGCTCTGCCTCCAGTGCAGACAGCTTTCCACCGCTGCTATTCTGCTTGTGCACATGAAATTGGAAAATGTTAGGATTTTGCAAATTCTGAATTTTCCACATCAAAATCTTGCGTTACAGATTACTACATAACTCAATAATTCAGAAGGATATTAGTGGTGCTGGCAAGTTTATTTTGTTTTTCGTCTAACCCAAAAAATTCTATGTAATATTGGAGATAAAAACAATCATTCTAGGACTATATCCAGGGGCAGACCCAGAGTATTCCAGGGGGGCAGCTCCTCCTAGATTTTGAGTTTTAGTGGAGATTTATCAGTTCCGACCGACTTTGTCCTTCTTGAAATTTTATTTGCCCCTCTCTGAACGTTTGATTTGTAATTCGAATTAAATTTAGAGTTAAAATTGAAATAAATTTGTTGAATTTTGATTAGTAATTAGAATTATAAATTAGAGCATCAGAAATTACAAGTCAAATCATTAGAAAGTATAAGTTAAAGAATTGTTTTTTATCGAGTACCCAATTAGTTAATGGATTTAAACCTGATTCGATATTTTTTTTGTCCCCCTACGAAAATCCTGGGTCCGCCCCTGGTAATATTGGAGATAAAAACAATAATTCTACGACTATATCTGCAGCCAATATGATTTGTATTTACTTGAGGTGCATCATAGATAAATTTTCTTTATTGATTGTCCGGTACTCTGGTTCAAATAGTTGACTGCGGTGTGCAGAAGTAAAAGGCAGAGAGAGACTTCAATGTTTGAACAAAAAAAAAAAAAAAATTGCGTGAGAAACAGAACTCAGTTGCACAACAAGTTATGCCTCAAGGAAGGCAACCAAAGATTATAGTGTAACAAACCTTTTGTGGAATCATTCGAACAAATGAAGGTCGTCTTGCGCTGTGCCCCAATATGCTTGAATTTTGTATATTTCCGGGGAGACCAATGATCCCCGGCTTCAGGTTACCCGAGAACCTTTGCGAGTTTGAGCCGACGTTCTTTGAGTTATGAAGATGAATATTACTATGAGACTTAGGGTTTGTGGTTTCTTTCACCGATTCATCTCGTTCATAGACCTTGTGCAAACCAATCCAATCGAGTTCTGCTCCAAATGGGAGCCGGTAGGACTCGGCCGGTGGGTCTACTTCGCCAGAGGTATCGCTCTTGATTTGTGTATTGGATGGTGACATCTGTGTGGGGATGAGAAGGAAGGAAGAGAAGAAGTTAGGAGAGAAAATGAGCTCTGCTGCTCTGGTAACTGGTATGGTGAGAATTAAAAGATTGAGAGCTTTTAAAGAGGTCAAGGAACAGAGGGGCTATGGGGTCCATGGAATAGAGTCAAAACAAGCTACTATACTTTACAATAGTTGGGCAATTTGTTTCCTTTTAAAACTTGGATAGGTGGATTCATCAACAAGAGAAGGAGAATTGCATTTGACAAACCTGTGCCGCCGTACCAGTATCATCTAGAAGCCAAGACAAGAATGGACGTGATTTTAGGATCCATGGTTCCCCGTCGGTGCAAATAAAAGTTTAGATGTCAATTTTGTCTAAGAGTAAATTGATTTTATTTTAACTAGAAATCCTTAAGTAATAATTTGCACAATTAAAAGTTGGATACCTAATTTGGTTTTTTAAAGAAATGTTCAAGCATCAAAAGCAAAGGTTTAAATAGCGTTTATCGCGTCATAGCGGAACAGCTGAAAAAACGATATAGCGTTATTTTGAACCTTATCATGGACTGCACGACAATAGCGTCATAGCTTCTATGGTCCAAAAACGCTATAGTGGCGCTATAGCGCGCTATTTAGAACCTTGATCAAAAGTCAAATTTTCCTTTGTTTTTTACTCCCTTCTAGCATTATGTTTATAAATTAACAATATCTTCTATTAATTTAAAAGCTTATGTTATAAATTTGATAGTCTTTAAAACTAATAAGCTTATGTTATAAATTTATAATTCCATTAGGATACTCTTTAGAAAAGAGGCTAGTAAATGTCGGTTGTGGGGCATGTATAATTGTAAATAGATAATTCTAAATTCCTTAGTTTGCCAAATTAATTTGCCATCGGTATCCCATCAATGACCATGAAATTGTCAATAGTTTACTTTTCATTTGACAAAAAAAAAAAAAATCAATTTTCCATAATTAATTTTGAAATTGCAAAAAGTTATATTTTAAGTCAACTACCATAATTTCCAAATCACAATTTCCTTGCTGTTGACATTGATTTATTTTATTTTATTATGGATTTCGAAATGAAAAATGAGGTCATTGACTATGTAATTTGTGTTGGGGCTAGAGAATGATACAAAAGTATGGAAATGACATTTTCCAATGGGTCACCCTTTTGCAAGGAAATTTTTTATTGGTAGAATTAATAGAAAAGAAGAGAGAGAAATAGAAATAATACATCAGTTCTTATATTAGTAGAAAGATCGGTAGGATTTCTACCGATCCTAAAAATCAAAAAGTTTGGATCGGTACGAATTATATCGATCCAAACTTAGTTTTTTTAATCTGATGTATAGATGGAGGAAATTCTTATATTAGATTTCTAGTAAAATATAAAAGGTTTTTGAAAAAATAGATATAATGTTTCTATTATATCTAAATTTTAAGATACTCTATCTATTTTTGTAAAAACAATTATATTTTACTAAAAAAATGAAAGAAAAAAAAACAAACTTGTTTTTGGATCGGTAAGAATTTTATCGATATTTCTATCAATATAAGAACTGATGTACTATTTCTATTTATCTCTCTTCTTTTCTATTAATTTCTACCAATAAAAAATTTCCCTTTTGCAATATGATCAATTATTGGGACATTTCAAATCAACCTGTTTCACCAATAGAAGCTACCTGCCTATCATCAATTGTAAAATAATTGGTGCCTACGGGATTTTGATGCACAAAAAAAAAAATTGTAAAATAATTGGATTACCCTGATTGGCAGTTCCACTTCCTATATTGCCTTTTATGCTAACTTCGTGTGGCAGTTCCACTTCCAATAGCGCTTCATTCCATAGTAACATGATTCGCGTTTTATTCGCGAATAAAACGTTTTTTGGAGGTTTTCGAACCGAACAGCCAATAAAACGGTTGACCAAATTTTTACCGATTTATTCGCGAATAAAGGTGAATAAAACGTTTTTTACAAATTATTCGCGTTTTATTCGAAAAATTCGCCGCTCCGTATAAATTTGTTACTCTGTAATCCGTGCATTGGGAGTGAAATTCATCGCATGGCAGGACCAAACCACGTGGGTGAATCTGAGGCAAAGCTTTTGAATTTTGAAAGGCATAAGCAGACCCACCACGTGGTGAATCTGAGGCAAAGTTTTTTGTGAGCATGCTAATGTAGCATTCTATATCTTCTATATGTAAATCAAATCTTGAATTTTGGATTTTTTTTTTTTCTTTCTTGTTGTACCAAATCATTCCTGAATCATTCCCGAATTTTACCCGAATCACGAATTTTTGACCTCGCCGAACCAAACCCGAACTATTGGTTTGTCACTATGCTTCATTCTCCCTTTTTGTTATTATATTAACTTATTTACTTTACTTCTTATATTTTTATATGAGATCATGATAAAGAAATTATAATATATAAAGCATAATTGCATATATATTATTGAGAAACTATACCGAAAATAATTTTAAGATACTTCAGTACTTGACAATGGTTATTTTAATTATTTTGACAATATTTTTTCAAAACAACACGAATAAAGTTGAAAATTAAAAATTAAGTTTTAGATAAACTAATAATAAAGTTTTCATGTAATTTAAGTATTGTTTTTACTACAAACTGGTATTGAGTTGGAGCAGAAGGATGTGGGTTCGAAATTTGAATGGGAGTTTTTATAAATATTAAAATAAAAGTTGGTAAGCCAGATCTCTATCTTTCTTGTAAAAAAAAAATGTATATTTAAGTTGTACAAAAAAATTTGTTTCAATAATGAAATTGGTGGCAAAATTATCACTTATTTCAAAAAAAAAAAAAAAAATTGTGACATCATGTATAGTGAAATTTATATAATGAAAGTAGGGTGTATTATGTATTACATAAAAAACTTGCTAATAAAAGAGTTCAAATTCAATTTTTTTTTCCCCTTAAATAAATGCATTTGTTCAATTGTTATAGAATTTGTTTCAATAAGATAGTAATACCTCTTTTGATTGCAAATGACACTAGTTATAGATTTGCTACATATTCACTTTAAGAATATGCCTTTCCTATGCTTTGCAATTAAAATCAATAAAATAAAGTAAGGCCGTTGACATATATGCTAATGAAGAAAAAACATTGCAATTAAAATGCTAATGAGTAGGTTAAAATTTCTCATTGTTATCGTGTTATAATCATGACTCACATTCTTATCTCTGTTTATTTAAACTGTCGATCTAAACTACTGAACATGATTTTTATATTGAAATATGCTTGAAGACCAAATTTTATATATTTTGAAAATAAAATTACTATATTTTGAGATAGGTAAAATCATTGTTTTTCATAAAATTCTAAACCATCTAAAATACCTATCTTTGTTAAAAAAAATATAAAAAATATAAAATTTGGTCTCAAGCATATTTTAATTTAGAGATCAAAACAATACTTAAATTGCACCATCAAGTAATATTTAAATTGCTCACACGACTATTCGTTGTAAATTTGACCTATTCTAATGTAATAATATGAGCATAATTTATAAATTACTAAAGTAAGGATTTGGAGCCAGGACTGAAATCTTGCCAAAGCTTTTCCAAACCGCACGATCCGATTTTATCAAAATTATCCTTAAAATACAATTTGGCATTAAAATTTCAGTTGCGATCATGTCGTTCGTTCATCTCCTAAAACAGAGAGAGTTTGTTGAAGCGAGTATTGTTGAAGTATCGGACAACGAAGAAATATGTACTCAATCTCTAATGGTACGCCATCTCCCAACCCTCCAAAAATCGCTTTTGGTGTTTGTCCCAATCATTCAGCCTTTGCACTTGACACTTGCTCATAACTCTAATATTGAGATAGAATTGCTATTTTAACCACAAGTGAATTGCTTCCAACTCTTAGTGAATATGTAGTTAACATGTTTGGTTAAGTTAGTAAAATGTGATTCTTTGACTGTAGAAATTAAAATTTAGATTTTACACATAGTTAAGATAACTTGTTGAAGATTAACTCATGGCCTTCTGTTCAAAAATGACACATGACCCAGAATTACACATGCATTTGACCTTAATTAGATGATAAAAATTTTGTCAGAGCATGACAAATCATATATTTAGATTATAATTACAAGTTAGTAACTAAAAATGAATTAAAAGACTACAAAATAGTGTGTGCACTTTCTCAAAAAACAGACGATGAATAGAAAATTTTCTCCATATATTTTTTAATTTTTTTGGCCAGAAATAATTATATTTTTTTACTAGTAAAGAGAAAGAAGAATAGAGTCTTTTACATTTATTATTTAACATAAAAGAAATTATTTATGTTAACATTAATTATCATAATCTTGATAATTTAAAATTTTGTGGTTTAAATACGCTTTGAAAAGATAGTTTTTTCAAATACCTTCGGATAGGCACGTGCTGCAGCTCATATTTCACTCGTATGAGCACAGCCCGCACAGGCCTTAATCTAGTGACTGACTTTTGGATAGTCTTTAGACGTCTGTTATGCCCAAGACGTGAAAGGTCTCAACCATAGTAACAATATACGCTATAAATTCGCGAATAATTCACGTTTTCTTCATTTTTTTAACATTTCTGAACCGAATCACGAATTATTTTCTAGAAAAACGTGAAAAAAAATGTGATTTTTTTTTTTACTTCCTTGTTGTACCGAATCATTTCCGAATTATACCCAAATTATACCCGAATCACGAATTTTTTACCCCGCCAAACCGAACCCGAAATATTCGTTTGTTACTATGGTCTCAACTACAATATAATGACTCGTTCCATAAAGAGTTATATTAGACTGGTAGCAAAAATAAAAGGATGGCGGCAACCTCACACGGAACCTCTAGATGGGAATCCGGAATAAATTATGCTTTTTCTTTAGAAAAAAGTAGTGAACTATTAGCAGGACGAGGAGAAATTGACTTCCATCTCAATTGAAGGTTCTTTTTACAAAAATAATAATTTAATCTCATCTCACATTCAAATAATAATTTACACCCTAATTTCTTACGAATTTCAAAATTACATGCTTCCCTAAATTTTTCATAACATTCGGGCCTGTTCGGCACTCCAATGGGAACGGGAATTTTTGAACTGCTGATTACTGTGTGCGTGGGACAAAAAACACGAAGTTGAACTGAATTTTTTTTTCCCACGCGCACAGTAACTGCGCCGAACAGGCCCTCGATGTTCTGAATTCACTTATCCAATTGAAGGTACGCTAAAGCATAAATCTTACTTAGAAGAAAAATTCAAATACAAATACTTCTGACTAGACTAATTAAATTTTCAAAAAATTAAAAAAAAAAGGTTATGACTGAATTCTATTTTTTTAAGAATTGGATATCCAAAAGGAGGGACAAAAGCAGCATAAAAATCACGTAGAAGTATTCTACTGTATATTATTATTATCCAGTTGGAGTAAAAAAAAAAGCTAATCATATCCTTGTGGAATGTGGAATGTGGAGTGTTTATCTTGCATTTTTAATCTACTTCCCCTTTGCCGATTCCTTCTGGCTTCTAGAAGTAAGTTAAAGTAATTGAATTCAAAGGATGTGTTGTGTGCCCATTTCTTATTATAATTTAATATTATTTTATTTACTTCATGACACATATCGATGGTACAGTTTCTTGTTAAGAATTAGTTTTAAGATTACCTTACCTTTATTAAATAAAATTATCAAATAATAAGTAAACAACAAAAATTATCGAATAAATTTAACATATTTATATATTTTAACATAAAGTCATATATAACTTGTAAAGTCTAGCACAGAAAACAACATGACTTGTAAAGTTGTGATAACCAAATCTGATGATACAAAAGGAATTCAGATTTACAAAGTAACTCAAAAATTGAGTTTGAATCCGGATATTATTGTATGTTACAAAATAGCACGAATTTTGAAGTTTTTTTTTTTTTAGGGTTGTTTATTTCTATTTAAAATTGATTCGTGAATTTCAACCAAATCAATTTTATTTGTCCGTTCCAATTTGAGCACACTCAAAAATTGTTCGTGAAGTTTTTTTAAGGGTTTTAGGCCTCACTTATTCTATTAAACGTGGTTTAATTGAGCCGGACTAAGATGAAATAAGTCAATTTTTAAGTTAGTCTAAATTGGTCTAAACTAATCCACCTCTTCAGGTGGTTTAATTTTATTTGAGTATAAGGCCAAATTTTTCATTTTTTTTTATTATTTTCAATCCTTTTTTAAGAAATGTAAAATAAACAATTAATTTTATTTTCATTTAAGCATAAAGAAACTTATAATTAACTTTATCAATTATAGAATCAACATTTTTTTTAGAAAAAGACATAACTTTCTAAATTAAAAAAATATGCAATCTAGAAAATTATTAAATAAAATATTTTTTAGAATTGCATTACAAATATAAAAAAAAATTGTTCATCAACTCAACATGTTTCTAACAAAATAATTTGATATACATAATATAAGTTTAATTAAATAAGATTTACTAAATGCAATGTGCATATCTAAAATATAGAATTATTTTGTACATAACTCACTTTTGTACAATTTCTTTCAATCAAAATGAATAAAAAAATATGAAGAATAGTTTTATTATTGATATTACAAATTTTGTAAGACAAAATAATTTGTAATATCAAATCATGCCTTAAGTTATCAAATTCTTACCAAACAATATATAATTTCAAACAAAGTATAACTTTAGACATCAATCAAACATAAATAATTTAAATAATTTAGATCGGCCTAAGTTGGAATAACTGAATTAGACCTTATTTTCAGTCCACAACCAAACACCACCTTGAAGCATTAAATTTGTTGCTTATAGTTTTGTTTGTAGAAACAAAAAGTAATAGGGAATTAGGGATGCGTCTAATTTACCGAATTTTTTATTTATATCCAAAAAATAAATTAAATTACAAAAAATAACCATGTTGGTGTTGAAATTCGAAATCTACCCAAACCGGAAAAAAAATTTCCGGATTCAACATCTAACTCCGGAAAAAAAATTTCCGGAAACTCAACTCTAATTCCGGAAAAAAAATTTCCGAACTTAACAAATTTTTTTTTTTTTTTTTTACAGAAAAATAGCTAAATCCGGAAAAAAAAATTCCGAACTCAACAAATTTTTTTTTTTTTAGAGAAAAATAGCTAAAATACTGAAATCTAACACTAAAAAATCGAATTGTTTTTTTAAATATTTGTTAGATTACTTTTTTTGATAGCATATTTATACTAAAATACGCTAAATTACTTGAAATTATGTTAATTTATGCTGATTGACACTAGATTACTTGAAATTATGTTAATTTATGCTGATTGACACTAGATTACTTTAAATTATGTTAACTTTTTTTTAAGAGACAAATAGCTAAAATGCTGAAATCTAACACTAAAAAATCGAATTGTTTTTTTACTACGAATAGGGCTGATTTTGTGCTAAAATACGGTAAATTTACTAAAATGCTGAAATTACAATAATTATGTAGAATTATGCTAAAATACGATAAATTACGCTAAATTACGTATGAATGGGACCTATTTTGTGGCATCTTTCATAAATCATAAAAAATAGTAAAAAAAATTCCAAAAATAATAAAAATTGGTATTCTAAAAGTTGATTACATAACTAATTTACTGAGTTACGTAGATTGGAGAATAGAAATGAAAATCTTAATCGGAAACTTCAACTGAAGTTTTGAGGCCCTTCCCTTTGTTTTTTGGCGATTCTGAATTTGGAAATCTAGCGTAACAAGTTCGACGCATGCGTATTTTCACAAGCTTTCCGAAAAAGTGGTCATTTGCTGAAATCGGACACTTGAGCGCCGTTTTATGACCGTTTGAAGTTTCGTCGTCATTTTTCGCTTTCTCAGTGAAGATATCATCCCTATTCATACACAATTTACCGTAATTTAGTGTCTTCTAGCATAATTCTACATAATTATTGTAATTTCAAGTAATTTAGTGTAATTCAGCATAAATCAAGTAATTTAGCGTGTTTTAGTATAAATATGCTAATTATATATAAAAAAATGTAATCTAGCAAATATTTTAAACTAAATTCGATTTTTTAGTGTTAGATTTCAGCATTTTAGTTATTTGTCTCTTAAAAAAAAGTTAACATAATTTAAAGATAACATAATTTCAAGTAATTTAGCGTATTTTAGTATAAATATGCTATCAAAAAAAGTAATCTAACAAATATTTAAATAAACAATTCGGTTTTTTAGTGTTAGATTTCAATATTTTAGCTATTTTTCTCTAAAAAAAAAAAAAAAAAATTGTTGAGTTCGGAAATTTTTTTTCCGAACTTAGCTATTTTTCTGTAAAAAATAAAAAATTGTTGAGTTCGGAAAAAATTTTCCGGAATTAGAGTTGAGTTTCCGGAAAAAAAATTTCCGGAGTTAGATGTTGAATCCGGAAATTTTTTTTCCGGTTTGGGTAGATTTCAAATTTCAACACCAATATGGTTATTTTTTGTAATTTAATTTATTTTTTGGATATAAATAAAAAATTCGGCTAATTTAATTAATTTTTTTTCCGTGGGTGAAGGAGTAGGGTTTGTCATTATTACAATTTATATCACAGAATTTGCACGGACTGTTGATAGTAACAGTACTAAATAAAATATGTGTACATCTTTCCATTTGTATCAATATATTTTGTTGTTTAATATTGGACTTTGAAAATGAATTTATAGGGGACTTCTTGTTTTTTAGATATATGAAATCTAAAAATTGCACATTTGATGTTGATGGACAATCTCTGAAAATAAGATGATTAATTATAAAGCTTTTATAATTCCAATTTTTATATTTCAAAATCTAAATAGATGTTGACCATAATCCATAGAAAGAAAAAAAAAATTATGTATAGATATTTTATGTTTAATTTTTTACATTACGGTTTTTAACTTTTTAAATTAATAATCTGCTAAATAATTAGTGACCAAATATAGTATAAATTCATGCTCAGGTGTAGAGGCCAACGGGTACGATAAGAGTCGGGTAAAAGAATTTTTATACTTGTACCCGTTACAAATTGTTCTTACTCGTAATCTATTCTTACCCGCTACGAATTACCTTATCACCTTACCCTTAACAGTTATGATTTGTCGGATAACGAAATGGTAGCGGATAAATAATGGGTAATGTTAATATAATAATTATTTTTATTATTTACTAAATAAAATATTAATACACATTCATTTCACATTTATATACGTGTTTCGAAAGTTTAAACTTTATTGGAATTTCCTGGAATTTATTTACGTACTTTAATGGTTAATTAAGTATAATACACAACTAGCAAGAGTAATTGGAGAATGGATATTCATTGCTCATTAATATATATAATATATATATAATATATAATTTTTGTTTTATAATTACCCGATCGGATAACGGGTACGAAATAAGCTTTATCCGTACCCTTACCTATTTAGATAACCAAAAAAATATTTACCCATATATACCTGTACCCGATAAGTTTACAAAATAATCTTACTCGTATTCGTTTTATCAAGTACGGTACGAGTCGGGTAAACGGATAAAGAAGTGTCATTGACACCCCTACTCAATTGTCATACAATATTTATTATATAATAGATTTTTTCAAAGAGGAGGGATCCGAGTACACCACTTTTGAGTTACCACAAAGTTATCCTCCTCATTTTCTATATTTTCAAAGTCCAAATCATCGATCCAAACCGTTCAACATGATTATCTAAATAAAATGTTCTTGCAGATCAAATTTTACATTTTTTCTAAATTTTTTTACTATTTATTAAGATGGGTACAAAATTCAATGGTCTGAATTTGACTAGTTTTTTTTAATGTTCATTCATCACGATCAACTTAGTCCTGCTAGATATTATTCTTGGCGATAACTACAAAGAGAAGCATGGTTAAATAAAATAATGTGAGCTGTTTTAATTTGATCATTTTGTTAATTTTTTTTAAGAATATACAAAACTGGTGGAAGTACCTGTCATCTGTGCAACCTATTCAAAAAGATGACATGGACCGAATATTTTAATGCAACTTTGCAAACTTCTTTTTACTCCAGAGATAAACTTTTAGATTTAGAATAAAAATTGTTGGGGTTTCTTTTGTCAAAATTATAAAATTTACGCTCCATATTTATGAGACCTCTCACAAATTAATTATCAGAAATTATCAGAAAAGGTAACAACACAAATTGATGGGTAAAGATGTAGATTTTTATGAAATGATACTAATCAAAATAGATTTTCAATTAGAAAATTGTTTGCAATGAAAAAACAACATACATGATTGAAAATAAGATTAAGTAATATGTATATTACGGATCAATATGAAATATCAATTCAAACTGTTAAACATGATATTTATATAAAAATATATTAAATAGCAAATTTTACATTTGTCCAATTGGCTATAAAATTTTTGTACAATTAAAAATGTCCGGATCCAAACTCAAGAAGGGCGAGACTATATATATATAGAGCTGGACTTAGCTAAGCCATGGAGTAAAACGCTTTGTACTCCACGCCATATTTTCAATTTGAAAATCCAAACTACCGATCCGAACTGCTCAAGTTGTTCTCCATATTGAAATGTGACCAAATTTTACATTTTTTGGAATTTTTTTACTATTTATTAAGCCACTTTGAAAATTGCTGATCCGGATGAACAGTAGCAAAACAGTAAAAAATTCTGGACCAATGGATCAGCGATTTTCAAAGTGGCTTAATAAATAGTAAAAAAATTCCAAAAAATGTAAAATTTGGTCTCCAAGCACATTTCAATATGGAGATCATGTTGAGCGGTTCGGATCGGTAGTTTGGATTTTCAAAATGGAAATAATGAGGCGTGGAGCACCAAGTCATTTTACTCCATGGCTTAGCTAAGTCCAGCTCTATCTATCTATATATATATATATATATATATATTGAAGAACATATATAAATAAAAAAAATATGAGTACAAAATAGCCAACTAAACTCGACCAAGAAGACTAGACTTATTAGTGTCTAGTGAATTTAAAAACATTAAGGACTTGTTTGGTAATATGGAAATTTTGTGGGAATGAGAATTTTTAATATGAGAATGAGAATTTTAATTTGTCAAAACCAAAAACGATGCCACGTACGTGGACTGCAAATGCTAATTTGGAAATTGATCCAAATGATATTGTGGATGTATCAAATAGAGATGAAGAGTACGGCGAAGATGTTGAAAGACTTAACAATCAACGTCAGACAGAAAATGAAAAAAGAGATGAAATTGTTAGACTTATGTGGAATGATATTATGTTAGACGTCAGAATAGGAACTTAACTAAAAAATTAGTCTTGTGTTTTGTTCATTTAAATTTTTTTGTACTTCTAAATTATATTATATTTAATTATTTTTAGTTTCATGATTGAGCAATTATTATTGTCCTGTTAAAATGCATTTAATTTTTATTTTTGTGCTTGATTGTTACATTTAATGAAGTTAAATTTATGCTTGAATTTTAATCTTTGTTTAAGTATGCTTGATTTTTATATGTATTAGAGTTTAGCGGCTTAAGTATGTTTGATTTATGGTTGCTCAATTTTTTCTTCAGTAAAGAAAATTTTGAGAGTTGAGCTAGCGGCTCCAGCTTTTGGGAAAAAAACCTATCAGGAATTATAAAACGGAATTAATACTTAAGCCCTGTTCGGCCCAAGGGAATGGGCACGGGATTGGGTAAAAATGAACTGAAAAATTACTGTTCACGTGGGAAAAAAAATTCACTCTGAGTGAATTTTTTTTTTCCCACGTGAACAGTAATTTTCCGAACGGACCCTTAGTCTCCGAACAGCTCACTTGGAAAAATTTCTATTACCCTATTTTTTCCAAAGATTCTCATAGGAACAACTATTGGAAGAGAAAGAGATAACACGTTGATTGTAACAAAATTGAAAGAAAAGCATTAACAAATTTTATATTAAAGAAGCAATAAGATGTTGACTTCAAAACACTACTGCGTAAGATTGTGGCAATTCCTGAAAAATAAAATATGTTGACTGTTGAGAAAAGTGTATAGGCCGAGATAGACATTGTTTTTTTATTTTCTTTTTTTGAAGTTTTTCTATGTTCTTTTTGTGAATTTTCTGACTGTGTTCTCTATTATTATCTAAAATCTAAGTCATTGATTTATTTAAGAACAAAATAGTCAAAATACATGTAGCATTTAATATAGAGAACATAGTCTCTTCAAATTACCGCTTTTAAAAATTCCTCAAATTGTGCCAGTGGGGTCTACACAGCAAAGGGAGTGACCATTAATCATGTTAGCAGGAAAATGATACCCCAACCGCATATTCTGGCAAATTGGGCTCGTACCTCCAATTCCTCATGTACCGGAACGGTACCTGCAGCGGTAGCAGAATGGCAGACTTACAGTCTGGTATCAATCAGACCTTGTTCAAGCGCTCAGATTAACACAGGGAACTGCAATGCCTTAAGCAAAGCCCTGCACCACTGTCTCATTAGTTTCATTTCCTGTAACTTAGTTTTCCTTTTTTACTGTCAATTTTCCTACTATTGTAAGTTAACTTTATTTCTAATATTTTCCTACTATTGTTAGTTTCTATATTTAATAAAGAAAGGAATATCATAACAAAATTCTTTTTAAAAATATAGAGGATCGATTAGCTAGTAAATTCAAGCCACTTATAATGATAATAGGAACTGGAAAATGTAAATTATATATTATAGAAGAAACTGGATGCGCCTTTTGAACAAAATCATATTCTGAGAACAAATTCAAAGAAATAAGTACTTACGAGTCTCCAAACATGAAGCCGATCGAGAAGTCAAAGTTGACAGTTTCTAGAAGCTCTCTTCAAATCAGTGTGCCTTTCTTTTCGAATTTTTTTTAAAAACCATAATTAAAAAAAGAGAAATTAGCAAACCAACATGATTAGTTTGATTTTTACAAATCATAAGAACTGAATTGGCAATTCGGTTCCCACTTTTTTTTCTCCTGGAACCGAAATGCCAATTCTGTTTCTGAAACGGTGTAGCTTTTGGTGTAATATCTCGGTCTAGGGTTTTTTCTGTGGGGAACCGAATTGGGATTTCGGGTCCCTTTTTTTTTCTTTTTTTTTTAGAGACAAATAGCTAAACTGATAAAATATAATACGGTAAAATCGAATTTTTTTTCCCTTTGTCAAATTACTTTTTTGATAGCATATTTATACTAAAATACGCTAAATTACTTCAAATTATATTAATTTATGTTGATTTACACTAAATTACTTGAAATTACAATAATTATGTAGAATTACGCTAAAATACGGTAAATTACACTAAATTATGTATGAATAGGGCCTATTTGTGCCATCTTTTATAAATCATAAAAAAATAGTAAAAAAATTTCCAAAAATTTCCAAAAATTGGTATTCTACAAGTTCATTACATAACTAATTTACTGAGCTACGTAGATTGAAAAATAGAAATGAAAATCTTAATCGGAAACTTCAACTGAAGTTTTGAGACTCTTCCCTTTGTTTTTTGGCGATTCTGAATTTGGAAATCTGGCTAGCATAGCTATTTGTAATGCATGCGTATTTTCACAAGCTTTCCGAAAAGTGGTCATTTGCTGAAATCGGACACTCGAGCGCCGTTTTATGGCCGTTTGAAATTTTGTCGTCGTTTTCGCCTTCTCACTGAAAATATCATCCCTATTCATACGTAATTTAGCGTAATTTACCGTATTTTAGTATTATTCTACGTAATTATTGTAATTTCAATTAATTTAGTGTAAATCAACATAAATTAACATAATTTGAAGTAATTTAGCGTATTTTAGTATAAATATGCTATCAAAAAAGTAATTTGACAAAGGGAAAAAAAATTCGATTTACCGTATTATATTTTATTATTTTAGCTATTTGTCTAAAAAAAAAAAAAAAGGGACCCGAAATCCCAATTCGGTTTCCCACAGAAAAAACCCTAGATCGAGATATTACACCAAAAGCTACACCGTTTCAGAAATAGAAAAATTGTGAAAAAAGGGGGACTGAATTGGCATTTCGGTTCCAGGGGAAAAAAAAAAGTAGGAACCGAATTGCCAATTCGGTTCTAATGGTTTTTGTAAAAACCAAACTAATCATGTTGGTTTGCTAATTTCTCTTTTTTTAATTATGGTTTTTAAAAAAATTTCTTTCTTTTCATAATAAGTGACTCAAATCAATGTGCTGGTTTTGCTGGTAGACCCCAGTATTAGATTATTAGCCATGTAAAAAAGGCTCGAAGGAAAAACACCAAGTAGTCACATGAAGAAGTTTGTCTTGAATTTTCTTCTTCCTTTTGTAATTTATGAATTTGGAGTCTCTAAAATGTCGGTCGTTTCCAGAAGCTTTTGTATGCTTATAGTTGTTATATTTGATATATGAGGAGGGATTCGACTATATTACTTTTGAGTTATCACCAGTGTTATAAATAGCGCGCTATAGTGTTTTCGGACCCCAAACGCTACGCTATGACATCAAAATGCGCTATTTGCGCTACGGCCGCTATAGCGGCCGCTACAGCGCTATAGCGGTCCGCTATTTGCGCTATTTGCGCTATACAATATGAGTTTTTTATTTATTTTTAGCAATTTATATGAGTTTTAAATAAAGATAAAAAAAATCTCAAACCGAAATTGAATTTGTTGCTACTTGCTACAGATAAATCAATTTGAAATTGGGAATAGAAATTGAAATTTGAATAGAAAAAAAGTCCAAACCGAAATTAAAATTTGAATAGAAAAAAAAATAGATTATGTCATGAATCATGATGCTTAAGATATTTTTAATAGAAAAAATCTATAGTTTATGATATTACTGTGGATATTTTGAACTGCAATTTGGACTTTGTACGGGTTCAATATGAATATTATAATTTCTAAATTACTTTGGTGTTATTTATTGTTCTATGAGAGTTTAGATAATGTTGATATTTAGTACAAATATTGAATATACGAAATGTAAAAAAAAAAAAAAAGCTATTTGGAATAGCTTCTGCTATAGCGACGCTATTCGCTATAGCTTTTTTTTTAGCCTTCCCGCTACGACGCTATAAACGCTATTTAGAACCTTGGTTATCACAAAGCTACTCTTCTCATTTTTTATATTTTTAAAATTCAAATTATTCAATATGATTATCTAAATAAAATGTGCTTGCAGATCAAATTTTACATTTTTTTGAGTTTTTTTACTATTTATTAAGTATTTTACAAAAACTAGTCAAATTCAGACCATTGAATTTTGTACCCATCTTAATAAATAGTAAAAAAATTCCAAAAAAATATAAAATTTGATCTGCAAGTACATTTTATTTAGATAATCATATTGAACGGTTTGGATCGATGATTTGAACTTTGAAAATGTAGAAAATGAGAAAAGTAACTTTGTGGTATATATTATTCCATATAGAGAATTGACATTTGAACAAGTTTGCTTTTTTTTAATGAAATGGTCATTTTTTTTTATTCCGTGATGTCTTCCTCATACAAGGTCTCTGTGTTTAAGTTTTATTACTTATTAGGGGTCAACTAGTAGACAAAAAAGTAGCTAACCAGACTAGCTACTCTGGAAACAGCTAGTGAAAAATTACATTTGTACCAGTAAATTTGCTGCCAAATTTTCAAGTAGAATCTTAAAAGACAAAATATGTTCCATCAATCAATAGAGAGCTATTTATTATTATACATCAATAGATCTTCCAGAATAGATTTGGACTTGTGTATAACCATAGACTTTGACTTTTACATAGCCTTTATATTGTATGATTTAAGTACCAACACACAAAAGTCCAATTAACTGAGTTTAATTTCTTGGAATAAAAGAAAAATGCATCTGAAGAATAGTCAATTATTCCCTAGAATTAATCCAAGCCTTAAATATTAGAAGAAATAAAAAAATAAAAAGGCATCCTCCATATTTGGGGAAAACTGTCAGGCAATTTTTGTTAGTACGACCACCCAAATTATTAGATTTCTGCAGAAAAGAAACCTGCCTCGCTATTTAGCTAATTTTGAAGAAAAGAAAAGTTCATTGTTGGTTGTATACAGGAGCGAAGTCAGTTATAGGAGTCAAATATAAATAGAGGTCAATTATATGAAATTTTCATACGACGAACGGGAGTCAATTTACATTACCCATAGGATTTTACTCTAAAATATATAAAAAAATATATTTAAAAACAAAAAAATTAAAAATTAATGAGAGTCAATTGACCCCATATATTATATGTCAATCCGCCCCACCTCTGGTAGTATACAATATAAACTAGAATATTCTTTTTTATGTTATCAGTATAATTACTAGCTTTGAACAAAGAGAATCTCAACTCTATGAAGAAAGAGGGTGTCAAAGAGAATGAGAATTTTGCTTTTTCTTTCTCATCCTTCTTAGTTTTTTTTTTTTTTTTTTCAGTGCGCTACTGCAACACCCCTAACCTTGTTGGATCCAGCTCCTCCCAGGTACCGTAGAAGAATTCAGGCTAGCGTAGGGGGCAGTATTATTGGGTTTTGAGATTCATGTCAAGTTAAAAAGAACGGTCCGGTTCCACTAATTGTAAAATGTTCTCTTTTCAAGTAATGGAGAGGATGTGAATTCAACCTTGTTTCCCTGTCTTAGGCAGGCTGCTCATATGGGACAACAGGACCAAAGCTGGGGCTGAACCTGTGGTGTTAGGAACTCTCTCTGGCTTATGCTTCTCAAACGATTGTTTATTTAAAAAATTTAATCGTCATAGGAGGAGGTTGAGGATCTGTCAATGTATGGTGTCGGCAGTACATAAGACCGGTTTTTAGACAAGTCTTATTATACTCATTGTTGATACCAGAGAGATCTCATATTATACTGTAGTTTTTAACTTCCAGGTAATCAATGAAGCCAATTACCAATTTTTTAAGAGAGATTATGCTCTTCAATCAATGTGATTACTAGAGGTGGTTCCAATCCTTACAAATAATATAAATAAACTAAGCACATCCACAAAAGAATAAGAAAAAAAAACCATCAATACAAGTTAGACAAGAGCTTAAAACAACGCATATGGTGGTTATATCCCAACTGGAAGTAGTACTAAGCATATAAGATAATCTCTTTAACAAATTGAGGCTAAAAATTAATTCTAGTAAAGATTTTCCAAATACATTACCTAAAAGTCTAGTTTTGTTTCAACTCATGAAATTTTTAAGCCCTAAAGCTCCGAGCAATTTCGGAGCACCCAAAACATCTTTTATCAAGGTTTTTTCATTTGGGATTTCTCAAGACAATAATTACAGAATCACCGCGAAGAAACATCTTGCTGATGAACCTATCCTTGTTGACAGGCAGCGCCTTTTTTTTCCCTTTTCCAGTCTTAGGTACCTTAAAAAAGATATAAACAAAGTCACATGTCATCTTAAAAAAAAATACAATCATTCTACATGTACATATCTTGTGTGCATAAAAATTGCATCATCGAAACAAAACACATAAGACTGCAAAATGGGAAAAAAAAAAATATTAAGAGGATCCAAACAGCCTTTTTTATATATACATATATAGTATATATAATTGGCCATAAGAATGGTAGTCTGGGACTCTGGGTACTTCTCTTCTGGAAAAAAAACAGAGCGAAGAGATACTATTAAGGTTGTCCATGTTATATCCTATTTTTTCTTTCTCTTTTTTTGTAAAAGGTATGCACAGCTAGGGCTGTACAAAAAGCTCGCGACTCGTGAGCCGCTTGAACTCAACTCGGTAACGAACTCGCTAACAACTCGATCATTTAAAATTCGAGTTAGTCTGACTCGAGTTGAGTAACTCATTTAACTCATGAGTTGAGTTCAAGTTGGGCTCAACTCGCTCGTTACAACTCGTGGACTTGTTTCGCTTGTTAAATCGTTGTGGATTGTTTGTTAATTCAATATTTACTTCTCATATTATTACATAACAACAGTTATCAGTTCAAGTGTTCAACATTTCAACACCTTACACGAGTTGATTCACGAATCACGAGCCAACTTGAGTTACTCGCGAGTTGAGTTCGAGTCAGCGAGCCAACTCGGCTCTGGCTCGCTATTCTCAACTCGAGTCTACTCGATTGACTATCTTCCGAGTTGAATTCAAGTTATCCACAACTCGAGCTAACTCGGCCTGTTAGCAGCCATATGCATAGCACTACCTTTTGCAATTGATGTAATTTTGTTATCTATTGTGTTTAGGAGATACCTCAGTCCACATTTCTCTGACATTTTCAAGAACCATGTTGCAGTGCCGATCAAAGGCTCTCACACGTCCAAGCAACTTCTTGTTGTTTCTACAATTAATCAGCACCTAAATAATGAAAAACAATAAAAAATAAATAAACATCAGATTCAAGCAAGTTAGTAAACAATATAAAACAGGGAATTTGGCAAAAGTCCCATCAAGCACCCAAAATTTGGCCAACCAACTAACCAATCAACCTGCCATATAAGCATATCCACATCATGTACTAATCAGGCCAAGAATTAGAATGTTATCAACTCATTCAAGTCACATCACAACGCAGTTAAGCTGTTTCTGACAAGTATTAAAAATACAATGCACTATATGCAGAAAATAAATATAAAAGGAACTTAAGAAAGAACCTGAGTATTATTTTTTACACTCATCATTAGAACCGAAAGAGGGCCAGTGCTGAACTCCTCTTCCTCTTTCTTAGTCTGCAAAATGTCAACACATACATAACAAAATATAGATGTCAACATTCCATAGATACATCCAATAACATGAATCTATTCAAAATTACACAATTTCAACTGCGCTGAACTCCTCAAGTTATTGTTTATTAACTTGTGGGTTTACAAAAATAATTGAGACCTTCTGGATGTTATCCCCTATAGCAAATCTAGAATCTAAAGCATGGGATTCCCTTGTGCAAGATATTGATAAACAAAGTATTACAAAATACATCAACTTACATTTGTATCATCCTCCATTGATGTTCCTGAATACGATAACAAAAACAATGTCAGAAAAGCTAAGTGAGAAAGTAATGAATCCGCATTAGGGTTACAAAATTAAGACTAGATGACAAACTTCAGTTGAATCATATCTCTTCCATTAAAATACAGAATTTCAAGGATTACCATAGTTTTTTATACTGGTATTACAGGTAAAGGACTTGAAGCTCGATCTTAACTATACGTTTGAATAAAAATATCCTCCGTGAAATGTTTCACAGGTATGAAAGCTAAAGACTATCTGAACTGTTGGAGAAACAAGTGCGAAAATTACAAAAAATGAATTTGACTATAACAAAACCTAATGAACTATATTACGCGAAGAAGTAGCAAGAGGCAAAATTAAATCAAAGGCAACCAAAAAACTCCAGATCTAGTAAAATCGGCCAATTAGTACAGTCTGAGCCAAAACGAAGAAAGTGAAGAAAACACACCTTGAACTTGAACTTGAACTAAGAACGCGAGTTGGAGAACTAAACCAAGATGCACAGATCGGTTCCAGCAAAACCCTAGAGAAGGTCGAGTGTTGCGGCCTAGGGTTTTCTTGCGTGGAATGGATAGCCTCAAATTTCCAAAATACCCTTTAAAAGTTATAAATGTCTTCACAGATTTGCCGCGATTTATGGGCCTGGTACAATAGCCGGCCCAATGAGAAAAGAATCATTTCGAACAGTCCAATCTATACTTGTATCTTAATCTTAATAAGGATTAATAGGGTTGCCATAGTGTAATGAAGAGTGTCTCTGACAGATGGGGTCTGCTTTCAGTCACTGATTTTTCCGGGCTCTATTTTCAGTGACAGATCTTCCATTTGATTCTCTTCCTTTTTTTTTTCTTGCCTTCATGTTTGGAAACTTCTATGTGTCTCTTCTCTCCGCTTATCGCGACACCACCTGACAGTTCGAAAACAAGCAGAGGCGGACCCAGTGTATTCCAGGGGAGAGCTGCCTCCCTGAATTTTGAGTTTTAGTGGAGATTTATCGATTTCGACTGACTTTGTCCCTCTCTGAAATTTTCTATCAATTAAGCAACCGCTCTTATCATATTTAGTTACACTTATTGAGACTTTTTTTCTAGATTTCTGAAATAATTTTACTGATGTTTCCATGCTTATTGGAAAGAAAGTGGTCACATACAATTATCATTAAGTGGATAGCAGGGGCGGATCTACTGTAGCGCAGGGTAGGGCAACTGTCCTATCCTGAAAATCCAAAACTAATTTACAAAGACTGGGTTTTGGGCCTTTGCCCTACTCTGGAAATTGATATTGCTCCACCCTGTAGTTGATTATCTAAATATTATGGAGTAGATTGTGTTATAATACTTTTTTTGTTGTTTTTGTTATCATGTTTTATCTAGTATCTGATTATCTAATGGGTTTGGACCCGATTATCTATTTAAATCGATTCAATAATTCGTTGCCCTACCCTAATCAAAATTCTGCATCCGCCCCTGGTGAACATAGTAACATGATTCGCGTTTTATTCGCGAATAAAACGCGAATAAAACGTTTTTTGGAGGTTTCCGAACCGAACAGCGAATAAAACGGTTAACCGAATTTTTACCGATTTATTCGCGAATAAAACGTTTTTTCCGAATTATTCGCGTTTTATTCGCGTTTTTCTCGCCTTTTTCTCGCGCAGAAACTGTTGGACTTGGGAGAATAGTTTTTTTTTGGCTGTTGGCACCCATGTGCACCGCATGTGGCCATTGATCACACCTTTTTTGCTGCATAGATTTTCTGTGGCAAAACAAAATAGTATTTTGTATAGTAAATCATTAGTTATGAATTAAATATGCATTGAGTTTTCGTATTGTAATTCCGAATTATACCGAATTATACCCGAATCACGAATTTTTGACCCTGCCGAACCGAACCCGAATTATTCATTTGTTACTATGCTGGTGAAGAGGGTGTTTTTGAAAAAAATTCACTTTTATTTGTCTTCTTAATTGCTTGGCTTGAAGAACATTTTTTTTTTGGTGCAGTTATTTTTTGTTTATATAATTATTAATGAATCAATTTAGGTTACTTACCAACCTCTGATTTTACTTTAGATTTTCCAAATAATTGGGGAGGCAAGCTGATCATCGCCTACATATTTTGTGAGATCTGACAGGTTAGTACCATTATTTATAAAACAAAGCAATGTTTTTTTTTATGAACGGTTGATTATTTATTTATTTTCTCTATCAAGTTTTTTGGGTAGATTATTAAGGCTTTAATATTTGGAGCCAAAATAATGATAATAATGATGAGATGACATACTGATGGTTTTAGAGGTTAAATACTTAAATTTGTTATTTTTATCCAGTTGATTTTTGGATTAGACAAGAAATTTTGTTACTACTGCAATAATTCAAGGTGAGGTGTCAACTCCGAAAAATTCAGAAAATGCTGATGCTTTCTTTTTATTTTGATCTCCTCTTGTCATAGATGACACCTAAAAATAATTATAACGATTGATATGTTGCTTACAAGTTTCAAATTGTTAAGAATAAGAAAGGTTAGACTACAAGATGAAGAAATTGCAGAGCTATCTCAAGGAGAAATCATTTATAATATCAGAGAAAGGTGATTTAGCTGACAGAATTAATCCTGGTATTGTTCGATCAATGGTTGCCTTAGCTGAAAGGCCTCAACAGATCTCATGATGTAAGCTTTGATGATCTTTTCTTTTTCCTTTTTTTAACTAATATTTATTTTAGATAACTCCAATAATAATTATTGTTGGTATCCTGATTGATGATAATTAATACCTTATGTACGGAATAGTCCTTAGAATTTTTTTTCTTGTTAATATTTTTCTAGACCCCTTTTAATTGGTTATTAATTAAAAAGTATCTTAAATTTGAATCATATAAATTTGAGTCTATTTAAGTATTTATTATTTATTACTACTACTTTACTACTTTGATGGATCATATGTCCTATCTGTTTATTAATTCGATTATTCTCAATAATAGAAATATACAAGAAGAATTCTGCATAGATTTCAACACTCTGGGCCTTACTCTCTTGACATGTGTCGCAGTATTCTTCTCATCCATTTTTTACTTCTATAATATCCAATTCCTTTCAAATTAACCTTTCTTGCATATGTAAATAGTAACATTCATAAGGCTTTATGTGCACATTTTTCTAATATAACCTTTTACCTATGATACTCATTCGAATTTAACTGATTATACTCTCTGTATTGTATTTTCCTTACAGTAAATTCTTGAAAATCTAAAATAATATACCAATATCTAAACTATACTACTACTGATGGGTACTAGCATTCAGATTGTGACCACAACCCTCAACTTTCTCAAAAACATGCAAAGGCACCAAACAACAAAATAAAATCAAAGTTGTTCAAGCCCAATACCAAAAGACAGTTAAAGGTTTCAACTCCAAATCAAAAATTGAAAAATCAATCAGTTATATAAAATTCCAATGGCTCAAAAATCACAATAAAAAATGCAATATGACATTTTACCAACAATATATGTTTTTTTAACATCATATTAGATGTCTAAACATCACTGCATAGTGCAAAAAAAAAAAAAACTAATGCGGTTTCTCATTTCTGCAACAGTGAGGACAACAAAGCAAGATAGATGTAAGAAATAACTACATTAGAGCCCCATATAAACAATTTAATATATTTTGTGAATTGTAATTTTGTTGATCGTCTCTATATAGAAAACACTAGCAATCATTTTGTTAAAAAAACTGTATCAAAAATTGTGTTTGGCGGTATCATAACAAAGGATAACTTGCTATTCTACAGTGCTTATCCCGCTTTCAAACATAGAGAATAGGCCGATGTAATGTCTAATAATATAATATGAGTAGAACTAGGGTGTGCTGTGCTCACCAAACTCTTTGGTGAGCACAACTCTACACGATCTATCGGATTCACTTCAAACGAGATGAATCCCACCGTTGAAACCGATGTACTTTACGAGTGATGCGCGTACATGCAAAATTTTGAATTTTTTGAATTCATTTAGTCTCAAGTCAAGTGGTCAAAATTGAGAATTTTTTGAATGCATTAAAACAACTTTTGTACAGTTTTTGTTATGTTCATGTGCAACTATTCCAAGTTTATGTATAGTTTTTGTTTGTTCTACAAGTGCCTTCCGAAATCAACGATCAATCGATCCTCTATTCCTCTTGCCTTCTTTCTGACGTTGTGTTAGTGTGTATATTCATTTATTTATACGTAAAATTTTAATAATATTTAATAATGATTAATGAACACGAGCTTTTATACGTAATATCAGGTACAGTTAGAAAAATCAAATCTAAAATTTATCAAATAAAAAGTATATCAGAATGCTATATCTAGAGATATTCAACTTATAAGGATGTGACAAGATATGTAATGTGTAAAATTAAAAATATATTAATTTTTCGTACTTTTTAAAATCGTCAAATCATTATCAAGTGCTAGGAATATATATATATATATATATATATATATATATATATATATATAGAGGAGGGATCCAATTACACCTTTTTTGGTGACACATCATGACATCGTTTTTTATATAGGTCAATTTTGCGATTTCAAAATCCAAACAGTCGATCCGAACCGTTCAACATGATCACCATATTAAAATGTACTTGGAGATCAAATTTTACATTTTTTTGAATTTTTTTACTATTTATTAAGATGGTTACAAAATCGCTGTTTTTCAATGGTCTGAAAATAACGATTTTTGTAACCATCTTAATAAATAGCAAAAAAATTCAAAAAAATGTAAAATTTGATCTCCAAGCACATTTTAATATATCCATCATGTTGAACGGTTTGAATCAACTATTTGGACTTTGAAAATGGTAGGTGTCAAAGTGTGTCACCAAAAAAGGTGTAATCGGATCCCTCCTCATATATATATATATATTTTCTGTCTGAGGCTTTTAATTTTCTAAAAGGGAATATGTGCATGAACTTATTCTTTCAGTTTAATTTATTAACCAGAGTAGTTTATTATTGAGGTTGGAATATACAGGGTTGATAAATAAATAAAAACTTTATGACCATTTATTTTGTGTCTAGTTTAGTATTAACTATTAAAGAAGCAACTTTGGATTCTGCAAATGTAAAAAAGAAAGAAACTATGTACGAACAACTTTTTATTTCAGTTTAATTCAAACAACAAAATATATCTCCTTGCATACCAATCTCAAAATTTCCAAAATTAAGATGCGCTAAACATTTTTTTTTTGTACATTGATTACGTGTTTATGTATGAATCATTTGGCGAACGTCTAGTTCAAAATCTAAAACATATGATCTTTCTCTATCATTTATATAAAAATGAGCATTTTAAAAAGAAAATACCTCATACTGAAACACAATGAGAAATATACTCATCTGATATGCAGAAATGCACCTAGTAACACTTATTTACAATAAAACACTTCAGATGAACTGGCAGTAAAAACCCAAATAATGTGACTAGAAGTCCAGAACCAACTAACCACTAATAAACAGTGTAGGCAGCAAGCACATAAAAAACACAATAATTCAGAATAAAGACATGATAATCCAAAATAAAACAGGTATAGGACAATTCTACTTCAAAGAAGTCACAGCTCTAATGATTTGAGACAATCCAAAAAACCAACTAAGCCGATGAGAGATGACGTTAGGTGCACACATCTCTCCCAGTGTCAAATATGTAAAAGAAGAGAAAATAACAGAAATCTAAGTATTGGTGGCCCTGGTATAAATTTGCTGGCTGGAGTGAGAAGACACCATCCTAATTGCACCCCTTGCCATCAGATCCTTGATTGCCCTCCTTGCCAATGACCCGTTTACCTGAAACATAAGCATGTTGTAATTAGAAAACCAGATTGTATTATCCATAAACTCCAGACTATTAACATATGAAATAACTCGGGAAGATATTCACTCAGCAGTGATTCAGATGGTCCAATTTGAAAGTACCATAGACCATGGGTGCTAACAGTAGAGAATTTAACACTCCCAAGCAAAACCACCAAATCTCCACATTATCATGATAATAAATGATTTACACTTTCAAGTCGGACTAAAAGCGGTATCCATATGAGCACATCCAAATATAACAATCTAACAACATGCTGACATGGACAATAAGGATTTGAATCCACTATTTGATGGAAGATAACAGAACCAATCTGGTATAACTGGAAGATTGAAGACCAAAACATACAAAAGTTTTACAGAAAGTTGAAAATTTGTGATACTTTTAGGACCACTTGTGTAACTTGCTATTACCACTACTATTGTAGGCAAACACTAAATAATCAGGCAATAATAGAAACCTTTCTTATGCTTTTCATGTCATGTTAACTAAGACCAGAAATGTGACATCACGAGGCAAAATACCAATACAAAGTAGATAAAACCTGGTTTCAGTGTACCAACCAACATACAGATATCATAGAGAATCCAAATCAGGGGGACAGAACTTTTAAAGTTTGCTAATAATTGCACTAACCCGCAATCTCTCAGAGAGAACAGAGGGGGTGATCTGCTTGAACTTGGGGACCTCAATGAGCATCTTATCATAGCTCGCCTGATCAAACAAAACCATGTTGTTCACCTTTTCCTTTTGCTTTCCCTTGCTCCACTTCTGCTCTCACCACAGATACCAGGAAAGGGAAAAACAAAAAAGGAGCAAATTAGAACCACATGGGAATAAGCATCTTCACAAAAGTATTTTTAGAATATGTAGTCACATTTAACATTCTACCACAAACTCCTATGTAAACCAAAATTTCTTTTTAGGATTCAGATATTCAAAAACTAATTCTGAACCAAACAGATTACCATGTATAACTTCTGCAACAATGCATTGTATGCTACATTTCAATTTTACCACAATAACTTTCATTTGTTTAGAAAAAGAAGTAAAGCAGGACGTCCACGGGATGGGCATACAACTATTTTGATGGATAAACTAGATGAACACTCGAGTAAAGAAAAATCAAGCAAAAATAAATTGTATTCTTCACAATTGACCTGTTCTACCTAGATTTGAAGTTGTATTATCAGAACAATACATAATTTAGCATTAGTCACCAAACAGTATCAATCCATACTCAGACATTATTCACTTATCAAACTAGACTAGATGGAGAAATGAAAACACCTACGTGCAATGGTTTACTTTGAACAAGAGGGGGACAAATCCGCCAATCTACATTTGGTTACTTTGATTGAGAGGGGGGACAACTCTTCATTTGGTTATATACGCAACTTAATGAGCTCTCAGTAGAATAAAAAACCGAAAACCTCTTAAGATAAATCGAAAACCGTACCTTCTTCTTTTGTTTGCCACCACCGGACTTGGCGGGCTTGGAAGAGGGAGGCGGGGCCTTGCTGTCCTTCTTCGGCGCCTGATTCGAGAAATCACAAAAAATTCAGGAATTAAGCCAAAGAAAACCAGATTTTCAATTCCAACGACACAAAAAAATTGCGACGAAACAACTCTTACCATGAGATTTGAGCTTCGAGGGTTTGGAGTATGGTCTCGCGCTGGAATAAAAGGAACGACGGCGCGCTCAGAATAAAAGCACGGATGCTTATATAGGTTGGCTATGACAAGGGTTTCTCAAATGGGCCTTGATGGATTTTTTTGGGCTTTTTTATCGGATTCGACCCAATTAGTTTAGAAGGTTTTGCATCTCCAACTTGCCTGCATGAGATCACGGGTTTTCTTTAGAAGGTTTTGAGAAAAGTGAAGGTCCGATAAACTTTGGATCTATTTTTTATACGATGGACACCATATCCATCCAATACAGTGTGTACGAATTTTAAAGTGCATCGGCCTGCTCTGGTTTAGGGTTTAGGGTTTAGGGTTTAAATGCCAAAAAATGTGAGGAGACGGGGTTTCAAAAGACCATTTTTCGGCAAAAATTTATGAGTCGTGGAAAAATGATTCACCTTAAAATTGGTACCATTTTAATCACATTAGATGCAAATTGTTTGAGAAAATACATTTTAACATGTTATATATGCTAATTTAACATGTTGGACAAAATAGTAACACAATGTTTGTTGCAAGTACGGGTGTCAATGATACCTTTTTATCTGTTTATCCAACCCATACCGTTTCCGATAAAACGGGTATGAGTAAGGTTTTTTTTTCGTAAACTTATCAGGTACAGGTACGGGTAAAGATTTTTTTGTTATCTAAATGGGTAAGGGTAAGGGTACGGGTAAAGCCTATTCCGTATCCATTATCCGATCGGGTAATTATAAAAAAAAATTATATATTATATATATTAATGAGCAGTGAATATTAATTCTTCAAACTATTCTTGATAGTTGTGTTACGCTTAATGAACTATTAAAGCACATAAATAAATTTCAGCAAATCTCAATAAAGTTTAGACCTTTTAAACACATATATATATATTTGTGAAATGAATGTGTTTTAATTTATTATTTAGTAAATGATAATTTTTTTTATTATAATAGCATTACCCGTTATTTACCCGCTGCTGTTTCGTAATCCGACAATTATAACGGATAAGGGTAGGGTACAAGGGTAAGATCATTCGTAACAGGTAAGGGTAGGATACGGATAAGAACAATTTGTAACGGGTACGGGTAAAAAAATGCTTCCACCTGACCCTTACCGTACCCATTGGCACCCCTAGTTGCAAGTACACTTGAAATGCCATTTACTATAATTGACAGAGTATAGCTAATTTTTTTTTCGATTTTAGTCTTTTAAAGTTTTAGAAAAAACAAATAAACCTTAAACTTTCATCTCTACCAAATTATTCCTCATTTAAAATAAAAATAAAAACTAAGTCCGTCCCTAAAACTCAGTTTCATCATATCAGACCTTGAAGTTTTGAAATAATTTAGTCCTATTTTCTCTCAAAATAGCAAAGTCTTTTATAAGTCATTCTCAGAAGGATTTGGTTAGCTTTTTTTTTTATGAAAGTTCAATGACCAAACTTTGTTGTTTTTTCGAAGTTCAAGGACCCTTTTTTTTTTTTTTTTTAAGTTTAAAGACCAGCTTGCTGCAAATGAATGATTGAGGACTAAATTGGTATTTTTAGAAGAAAAAAAAATTAGGTACCAAACCTTTGGTTTCTTTTTGTAATTGTGGTCTTTAATACTAATGACTCGATATATGTCTGATAATCACAAAATCTGTCAACTATTAAAATATAATTTTAACGACAAGCATAAAACCTAATTTTGCATGGAAAATGTTAAATGCATTTGAGAATGTAGCCACACACAAATTTGAGTTACTGTCATTGAACAATCACTGGAATAAGAATCACACTAGAGAAGAGAAAGGTGAGGTAACATAGTTGACTAGAAAAAACGTCTTAGCATTGATGGCTACTCAAAAGTCGAGAGTTTGATACCACTCACAACTTCACAGCTTTTGCGAAGATTTTCACAAAAAGAAAAATCACACTAAAATTATTATAGTCAAATTTAATGCAGACCAGTTGCTAAACAAATTATTAGAATTTACGAGATTAAGTGTGTACCAAATTTCATACAATTTAAATATCATTGTTAATTCATAAAAACCATTAAATATAAACCTTTACAAATTTTAAATCATCTAATAAATTACTAGACTTGGGATCAAATTTTATTACTTTTTAATGCGCAAAATATACACATGGTTTAAATCTGCCGGTATCTAAAGCTATGAGTTATTGTACACAATTGTCAAGATTCCCAAATAAATTCATTAACATTGTCAATGGATCTTAACCACTTTTCATATACGCCAAGTGGAAAAAACGTGTCGTGCTGTGCCATGAAGTGACTAACACACCATGACTTTAAACTCGTGTCGTGTCGTGTTGTGACCAAGTTAATTTTTCACGTGACGTGCCGTGTCGTGACCAAAATATTAAGGGGTGGTCATGGCATGCGAATGATCACACCACGTGAGTCACGTCGTGCCTAAACATACCGTGTCCATACATGACTCGCGTGACCATTTAATCATAATTTAAGTTAGTTTATTTAAGATTCACCATTAAATCAATATCTAATAGTCCTAATTATACGTGACTCGCGTGACTCGCGTGACTACATGTCGTACCGTGACTAAATCTTTCACGTGTCGTGTCGTGCCAAAGTTTCAAAAGATGAACACGGCAGAGGACACGCGAGTCACAGCACGTAATTGACACGCGTGTCGTGCCATTCCGTGATGGAGCCGGCTCCGGCATGCCATTTTTCCCACTCTAGCCAAGAGTCAAGGCACTTCCTACAGCAGGTACATTTCTTTTATCTTTTAACTTGCCTAAAATATTAAGGTTTCTGAAAAGGTTTACGGAAAGTTATTCTTCATAAATATGCCAACCAACCTTGTAATAAGCTCTAAATTCTAAAAAAGCATAAGAATTATCATATTTTCAATCATCAAACTCGACACCTTCTAGACGGCATATCATTTGATTTTCAACAAGTGTATATAAACTAATCAGAAAAGAACTGAAGTCCTAATGAAACAGATAAATAGAAGAATAAAACAAAAGGACATCCCAAAAATTTTACAAATAAAATTAGAACGGATGGACTTTCTGTGACTTGATCTCCAGTTGCAATGCTTCACTCACACCTAGGAATCAGCGCGTTTCTGTGCTTGAAGTTCTGCAATCGCATCGTCCATGCTCTTGCGTGGTCTCCTCTTTCTTCTTGCAGTACCCGAAGGTGCCTGATATTGAAAGTATTTATCATGTAATAAAGCTTACGAGTTGGCCATAGATATGTGCTGGCTTTATGAAAATAATTGCTGATCAAGCTCCTATCTGTTTTTCTTTCCATTTTTAATCTCATTCATCGGTGACTCGTTACAATTAGCACAATTAGAAGACTAATAACAACTAAAAGACATTGATATGCACCAAGGGGGAGATTCTGAATTAGGTCAGCATTGGTCCAAACTTATCCCCACCCCATACCCATCTATAAGGAAAGAGAAGAAATGTGAAATGATAAAGAGAGAAACCTTAGTTGCAGTTTTAAATGAATCCTGGAGATCACTAAGAGCAGGGATAGAACCTCCTTGCATGACACCCATCAGCTTCTTCATCCTTGCCCTCATTTCAAACAGCTGGGCCACTAGTTGGCTCACCTAACCATTCATGAAATTATTCACATATGTGTGCTATGTTTTATAGTTGTGTCATTATAATACACGTATGTACTGAAGTTTCAAAGGACCTCAACATTTCCTCTGTTTACCAATAAGATGCAAAATGTTGGGGCTATTTGAAAATAACACCCAAGACAAGCCATAGAAACCACTTAATCAATGACAGAAAATGTTATCAGGGTCCAATTCAACTCTTGAAGTCCAGTATTTACTTTTAAGATTATCTTGAGCATAGTTTAATTTGAGCTTATTGGAAGAGATAGGTTATCTTCATGGAAGGCCCAAATATAAACATCCAGCATCTTATCCCAAAACTGAGAAATATTGGGTACATATATGCCTACCCTTCTACAAGTTGAGAAAGATTTAGAAACAATAAAACAACAACCTGTTGTTCCGTCTTTTGAGACTCCTTGGCAACCCTAATTCGCCTCTCGCGCGATTGAGCCAACAGCTCAGGTTTTTCCCTTTCCTCTGTAAGTTTAAAAAAAGCAAACTGGTTACCATATTTTTCAGTATAGTCCCAAATATTTGTTACACAAGTTTGTCGAGGTACCAGGGTACATAGCATTTATCATAGATTCCATGAGTTCTAAATTTTTCTCTGCATCACGTATCTGAGCTGGTGACACCTGCAGACAAGGAAAAACAAAAGATTATTTTTTTTTCTGCCAGTGTCGGGAGCAAAGCATAACCTTAAGAGATTTATTTGGCCTAAATTCACTCAACAATCAAATAACAGAAACCAAAGAAAATGAATTACAACACAAACACAAAATGCAAAACACAAAACACAAACACACGTGTAAATTCTAAATAAACCAGTATGCCGATAAAAATTTTCCCGTTCAACACTGCATGTACTGGCTCAAATTTGTGAATGTAACAGTCAATTTCTCAACAGAGACTGCCTTTAATGCTTAAAATCCAGATACAAGAAAAGAAGTTTAAAAACCGGTATTACGGTACCATATGGCCATACCATACTAGTTCAGTAAGGACCGCTGTGAAATGTCCCACTCAAGATTGCAATGGTTTCTACCAAGTACTACAATCTTGTAGCTAAAACGAGGCAGTCTAACAAGGTGAAAGTGATTCTTGTCATTTCTCATTTTGAATTGAAGTTATATGAAGTTTTGGCTTGGGTCAAGTTTAGAGTACAAAGTGCTAACCTTTTTCAAAATTCTTGGCTCAGTTTGAGTTTTGGTTCTTTTATATTTCAGTTTCTCAGGTCAGGTTTGGTTCAGGAAGGTCAGTTGGGTCACAATTTGCCAGCTCTCATGTTCGGTTACTTATTTAGGTTACAGGGCATTTATGCTCTGGGTTTCACATCAATCAGATTCAGATCATTTGGTTTAAAAATATTCAAGTCAGGTTAAAGTTCATGTAGATTTGATGGGAACTCTGAACAGATTATAAGTATCAGTAACAATTGGCCATATAGATTTATTATGCCATTGGCATTACCTTAGACATGCCAGGGATCATGCCAAGTATTTTGCTCATGGAACCCATCTTCGCAACCATTCGTGTTTGCTTCAAAAAGTCGTTAAAATCAAAATTTGCACTCATCATCTTCTTCTGCATCTCCTCTGCATCTTCTTGCTTCATCTGCTCCCAAAATTTGGCAATTAGCGACCAATATCACAATGTCAAATAAGAAGCCTGGTCACATGCAAATGCAGTTACATGCAGGTGGAGCTAACAACAGGCAGTATCAATCATCACCTACTGAAATATTGCACAGATAACTACTGAAGCTTCCTACTTTTTACTACACTTAAATTTGCACATAGAAATTAAAACAACGGTCTTTATTACATGAAGTTATACGGAATGTAATTAAATCATGATCAGATAAGTTTGATACTTGTAACTGCACTTGCATTAACTTATACAAGCAAGTATATGTATGCAGCCTTGGCTTTATGTCAAAGAACATTTACATGCAATAAACATGCAGCAGCAAATCCATTATGAGTATGCATTTTTATTTGCATGTGACTCTACTCAACAGAACTCACGGGCAACTGTAGAGGACTTGCATACAAAGAGTGTGCTCAAACAGTTACAACTAGGAGAAGCAAGGGTAACATATTTGTGACTACACTGGCATGCAACTTCCCATAGAAGTAAATCATTTGTTATTATACGAGGAAAGTTGACATGCATTACGCAGCATTTTCAGACTTGAGAGTGCATTAGTCAGTTTGCACTTCTTTTGTATATTTATCAGGAGATTTAAATGAGAATATGTGCAAATCAAACCCTAATTTCCAAACATCTGGCACATCTCATATTTGTAAATTGAGGAAATGTCATTATAAATAGACACTTTCGTACCAAGTCCAAATTTAAATAGATTTCAAACAAGAGGATTTGATTGTTTGATTAAAAAAAAAAGAGAATTTGATTCACTTAATATGAGAAAGTGAGGGTCGATTTGCTACACTAAAATACTAATTTTTTTAAGATAAGCAAGCTAGTTGACTTACTACTTCTTCAGCCTTTTCTACTAAGGAAAGAACATCACCCATGCCAAGGATTCGACCTGCCATGCGGTCAGGATAGAATAACTCCAAATCATCCATTTTTTCTCCTCTCCCCACCAGCTTTATAGGCTTTCCTGAAACCTATACAAGCCAAAAGACAAGTCATCTAACTAATTACACATGAGTATAGTTCATATACATTAAACGGAACTTATATATCAGTGGATCCATTGTCATTCATAACACAGTGGTATCATTTTATGGTCCACAAAGCATTGCCAATGTAAATCTCCAGTAAAATCAACACTATTATATAATAAGGTTATAAACCATACCTCACAACTACCAAAGCATGTCAAGAAATGACAGACCATTCAAAAACAGAAATAAATATAAAATATAAGAAAAAGTGACCTCCTTGACACTCAAAGCGGCCCCACCACGCGAGTCACCATCGAGCTTAGTCAGTATGGCACCAGTAATGCCAATCTCAATATTGAATGTTGTTACCAATGCTGATAGTCAATGAAACAATACAAAAAAGTATCAAATGAGAAAACACAAGAGAGGATGTACATAAAAATAACTTCTTGAATTTTGCTTTTGACCAACTAAACTTCTACAATTTTTTAAATATAGAATATGTACCGGCAGCTTCTTGTCCAGTCATGGCATCAACCACCAATAACACCTCCGTGGGATTAACAGCCTTTTTTACTTCCTTTAATTCATCCATCATTGCTTTATCTATCTAGAAAACGTTGAGAGCAAAATATTTGAATCCTGTTTAGTATAATTCAAACTCAGAATTTTGTACAGCTAGGTGTGGAAACGGAACGGATATATATCAATTTCGTCGATGTCCAATTTGTATATTATCCATAAATATATTATTCATATATGTAAATAAATTATCCATATTTGTAATTATTCCTTATTCGAAAAAATTATGCAGATACTGATATGAATTTGCTTTTGAATTGTCAAAATAGTACACCTATCAGGATTATCACAATCTGAAATAAAAGCAGATGCTATAATTTTCTTATTTGCAAGAAAATGTCAAATTGTTAAAAAATTAGTTTGTGCTTCCATTTTTAATTTCTCTTTCCTATTTTTGTTCAAAGACCATCATATTTTTTATACTTGTTATCTACTATGAACATCAATTAATATATGAATTTTTTTAATCAATTTTGCCATTTTTAATTTTCATTTTAATATTCTAAAATACTTATACTATTATTATAAGTGCATATTTGTTACTAATATCCATTAACTAAATGTTTCATATCCGTATCTGAATCTCTCGATTATCTACTCCTTATCCGTATCTATTTATAAACGGATTTTGTTTTCTATTTTGGCATCCTACTAATATCCATATCTTTATCTGTATCCGCTTAATGAAATACGGATACGGATATAATTTAGCACTATCCGTTCCGTTTACACCTCTATGTACAATGGAACATGGGCAGAGGAAAAAAAAAATTAATATCAATAATGCAAAATTATACCTTACAACTCCAAATTCTAATATAAAATAATCATGTTTAGGCAAGTATTGCCAAGCCTAAATATACTAGTACTGTACCAGCTTTTCATTTTTATTGTTTGTATTGTACCAGGATAACTTTTTGAGTAGAATGGTAAATTGTGGCTAAAACAATTCTTAATTTTGTGCTCACAAATAGCCCAATTGAAGGTCATTTGATGAAAGCTGGATTAATCAGATGCCTAGAGAGTATGGCTCTGCAAATTATACCAAACACTTGACCATATTGCAACCAAGACAAACATGTCTACATGTGCAGGTCACAGCAAACACTCAACTTTTCTCAAAAATATGTTTTTTTTCCCATTTCTTTGGAAAATAACTAAAAGTATGAAAGTGTTGGTTAAACTATAAGTCGGCATAATGACAAAAATGTGTCTAGATTTTCTTTGTCAGTGAGCGTGAAATGTCATATCAGAGCTTCTTTGGTATATTTACAAGTTGTATTTCAGCTCACAAAGAGAATGTTTCTTAATGCAAGGGAAAATTGATCAGAAAAATTAATTTAAAAAGTATTACAGCATAGTAATTTTATGGGGTAAATTTCGCTGGAGGTCACTAAACTTTGTCCTTTGTCACGAATTGGTCACTCAAGTTTGATTTGTCCCAATCAAGTCCCTGAACTTTTCATTTGTCCCAATCAAGTCACTGTATAATTTTTCCGTCCAAAATACTAACAGAATATGTCTATTCCGTCCAAAATGCTAACGGAATATGCTCATTCCATCCAAAATACTAACGGAATGAGCATATTCTGTCCAAAATATTAACAGAATGAGAATATTCCGTTAGCATTTTGGACGGAAAAATTATAGTATGACTTGATTGGGACAAATGATAAGTTCAGTGACTTGATTGGGACAAATCAAACTTGAGTGACCAATTCGTGACAAAAGACAAAGTTTAGTGGCCTCCGGCGAAATTTACCCATAAATTAAATAACCAAAGCTTATTAAGGGCTCAATTAAGGTTAATTGGTAAAGAGTGATAAACTGAGAATATAATTTTTTGGGTTTGGGGGGGGGGGATGTAAGATGAAGTAAAGTAACGCATTAAACCCCTACCTGAAGCCTACCGGCAGTATCAACAACAATCACATCAATTTTCTTCTTTTTTGCTTCTTCGACACCATTTCGAGCTATTTGAGAAGGTTTGACATCTGTACCTTCAGAATAGACCGGTACTCCCACCTGTCATAAAGGGGCAATAAATCAAACATGAAAACCAAAGATAGTTTCCCTTGTGCACTACTGTTATAGCAAAGGAGCAAGAGACCTACTGTTACCCTGTGCTATTATGCCAATGTGAAATACAGCTACTTTACAAAATACCTGTATTAGAACAGAAATTAAGAACAGCCATTTCACTCAGTATCTTATCTTGGTGAACAGCAACTGGCTGAGCCATGAAAACCATACTTTTATATGCTAATTTGAATATGCATTTAAAAAAACTATGTTTTAAAAAAAAACTATTTGCAACATTTAAAAAAACTATGTTTAAACATGACTACGATTGGGTTTCATTTCTAACCTACCCCAACTTGTTTGGGACTAAAGGCTTGGTTGTTGTTGCTGTTGTTGTTGTTGTTGTTGTATGTTTAAACTTTTGCATCACAGATATTAAGGTGTTGTGCACTAATAACGAGGAGATGGTCATAATTACTGCTACAAGCCACCTTACATATCTTTAAAAAAATAAAGAATTACCTGTTCACCCAATATCTTTAGCTGGTCAATTGCAGCTGGCCTATAAACATCTCCTGCTACAAGCATACAACTCTTCCCCTGTTATCTGTCTGGCACTTATCAGTATCCTTATTTTCAAGGGAAAGAAGTTTTTAAACCTAGAATTATTATGAATAACAAGCAAAAAAGAGGTAACCCCTAAGACATGGAAATAACACTTCTATTTTGTTCTTGTATTTCCTTTGAAAGACTATAATACCCTATTTGATCTCTGATTGATCTCGAGAAATTGAAGAACTAAAGAATAATTTGGGCATACATGGGAATATATGACGAAGACGTGTACTTCAAAATATCATATGCAAAATAAAACTGGCACAGAACAATACCAGCTTCTTCAAATAGAATGCGAGTTTTGCACAAACTGTAGTCTTTCCAACACCTTGTAGGCCAGCCAGTAGTATCACTGTCGGGCCTGATTTTGCAAACACTAGATCTGACACTTCACCTCCCATCAGTTGTACAAGTTCGTCACGTACTATCTGTCAGGAAAAGACAAAATTAACTTGGTTATGCACTAGTATAGATACTACTGGACAGCCAAATTAGTGTATAGAGGTCAGTAACATAATAGTCAGGTTTAGCATCTCATACCAATATGTAAACTATTCAGTACTGGAATGAACCAAGATTATACACTAAGTAAAGTTATGGTAGATAGCAATAGATAATTGTGCACCTGCTTACATCAGTCACAACCTAATGAAACCAATCTGTAAAACTAATAGATAGCAATAGATGCATACCAATCCAGCTGCAATTGGTGTACTTGGTTCTTTCCTACTTTTTTGCAATTATTTGCGGTCAATTGACAGTACAAAGTACAAACTGGAAGGTGTGGTAACTAATCATTGCATCTGAAAAAGAGAAGTTATACATACTTTAACTAATTGTTGATCAGGTTTAACTCCTCTAATCACATCTGTACCAATGGCACGATCTGTTACAGATTGCACAAATCGTCTTACTACTGGTAAACTTACCTGCAGAAATTTTCTAGTCAATACTAAGAAAGAAGGATAACAAAATCAGAATTTTCCACAAATTGTGAAATTATAGAATTGAATAGCTTGTGGGGTTTTAAGAATTAGCTCACATCTGCTTCCAAAAGTGCTCTTCTAATATCCCGCATTGGCTCCACCATGTTCTCCTTTGTCAAAACATCTTAAAAACATAATCAAGAGAAATTTCCAAATAAATAAGACTAATAAGTACTTTCAATTAAAGCAATATACTTTTGTGTGCATGAAGATCATTGTGTATTGGCATTACCGCATTAGCGTAAAAAATCATATATACAATAGAGAGTCTACCATAGAAAAAAATGGAAGAATAGAAGAATATACAAATTGCAATTCATTTATGAGAGAAATGACAACTCTTACCTTTATATTATTTTAAATTTCCCCTTGCAATAAAAAACAAATAACCACTTCCAAAAATATTAACAATATAAATATCCTATTTATCCATCATATATAAAGTTCACCTAGACTACTGGTTCTTAACTTAGAAATTTGTGCACACATCCAAAACAATCACAATGCATGCAGAAAACTGTTTAAAACATAGCAGAAGCAACTAAGAATTGTTGGAAAAAGTTGAGAATTTAACGTATGAATTAACATACCTACACCTCGGAGCTTATTCCAAGCCGTCTCAAAGCCAGTTGTAAGCTGCCCAAACATCTCAGCTCTCACCTTCAACCGGTTCCATCTGGTGCGACCTTGAATTTTGCCCTTTACAACCGACAGAACAATTATTAAAAATAAACAATGTAGAATTGCAGGTGTCATATCTATTAAATTTGGTTCAATTTGAGATCAAGTGCTCATAAAACTGAACTGTTAAATATTTAAGTCACTCAATTTTCAAATTGCACCAACCTATCTAAACTACAGAAACATATGTATACTCTTTCTTTCTTGATCTGGTACCGTTTGTGGGTTGTTAACAGTAATTGCCAGGTTAACTAAAACTATTCTTATTCTCTTGCGGAAGGCCTTTTGCTGCTATTCTACTTCCTCTCTCCTCAGCCGTTTTTCGAACAGTATATACCGATTCATCATTAAATCGTCTGTCAATAGAACCTATTTTTACAGTTTGAGAGGAAAAGAAAACTTACGAAGTTGGTATTTCGAGAAGAAGTTAGAAGCGAGCGGGTAGACCGGGTACAGGAGATAGTCAGCAGGGAGCTTCTGGAGGAGCGAGAGGTGGCTGTCGTGGACCGGGTCCATGAAAAAGCGCGGGAAGCTACAGAGGAGAGGGAGAGTGTCTCCATGGATTGAAGGAGGAAATAGAAAGATAAGGCACCGTCTCACTGACACTTGGTAAATCGCTTTAGCACGGATGCACATTCAGCCCGAACGAGTTCAGATCCAGTGCGGTACCCTTCTGTGTATAATCAGATCTGTATCGTCCGTTTTAACTTGGCACGAATCATAAAGCGGATCCATTATCCAAATAGGCACCGGAATGATTTGTCTCGGCTTGGTACCCGTACCGCAGGGAAATTTTTTTATTGATAGAAATTAATAGAAAAGAAGATAGAGAAACAAAAAGAGTACTCTGGTTGTTATATTGATAGAAAGATCGGTAGAAATTCTATCGGTCCTAAAAATCTCAAATATTGGACCGGTATGGATTCCACCGGTCTTAACTCAAATTTCTAATTTATTTTTATTTTGCAGCGGGTTGTGAAGATAGCGTCACAAAGGATACTGAATTGAGGTCCCAACATTTAGACCGGTATAACATATACCGATCCTAAAACTTGGGTCCCAACATTTAGACCGATATAACATATACCGATCCTAAAACTTTGATATATTTTTTTGGGCTCCCCGTCTCCCGTCCCTTCCCCTGCCTCTCTCTCCTCTCCATTTGACTACCTTTGAAGCTAAGTTATCAGAAGAAAGGAGGCCGAAACCCTAAAAAAAAAACTTCTTGATTTGTTGATGAAATTCAAATCAATTTGTTGGAATAAGTTTAGATTTGAGAGGAGAAGTCCACATAATATTAGATTTTTTTTTCCGGCCAAGGTATGAAACTTTTTTTTTAATTTATTAAATCCGAAATTAACTATAGAATTAATTGATATTGTTGATTTTACAACTAAATTTCATGAATTTATTATCTCCAGTGACAATGTAGTTTCGATTGAGGCGGTACAATTAATAGGAAACCTAGCAGGTGCTGTGGAAGCAACTCACGGTTTTGAGGTATTAGTTATAATGTAATTTAGTTAGTGCTATGAAAGCAACTCACGGTTTGAAAACCTAGCAATCATATTGATCTCTTAAATAGTGGATTTTATGTGAAAGGTTGCTACATCAACAAGTAGTCGTATTGATCTCTTAAATAGTTAAATTATAGGCAACTTGATTCCAGAAAGTTCAATTTACACAAGCCATATGTGATAACTTCAATTAAATAGTTTAATTCTTCTTGAATCTCAGTTCCCACATTTACACTGTTTACAACTTCAATGAGATCCTCTTTCTTGGTGACAATATATAATAAACCGGGCATCTTAGCTGAAACAAGAAAGCACAACTTTTTTTGGTCAAAATGGATAAACATGGAGCATAAGTTCACCAACAAAATTGAACATAACTTGGCTCACATACCCATATTAGTTTTTGTATTAGATGTTTCAATCTCCTTTATTTCTGTTATTTCAGATGCACTTGTAAGTGTACTCACTTCGCTAAATGCAATTGCATCAGTCTTCTGTTCTACAATGACTGAAACAAAAAAAGTGGTTACCACCAACATTGTATATATAACATAATTTACAAGGGTAGACCAGCTCCAAGTACCTGTATCAAGGGTAGACCAGCTACAGTTAGTGTAATTTTAGTATTATTTAGTTATAATGTAATTTAGTTTTAGGTATTTGTTGAGTATTTTAAGTATAGGATTTTATGCTTGTTTTTATACTCTTTAGACTTTTAAATTTATAAACCTAAATACTCAATGATTGGTCGGATGCAAGCGCACAACCTATCCTTGTAGTACTTTGGGTATCGATCCACAGGGAGTATGGTTAAAAACTAGGTTTTGACCTTATCAACTAATTTCAGAAAAATAAAAGAAAGTAAAGTAAAATTGGGGGGTTTTGTTCTAACAATCCTAAGTTTGGGTTCAATACCCGAAAGAAGAGATTGTAACAATTAAACTAAAAACTGAAAAGTAAAAGAGAGTTTTGGTTGCTTTTCAAGGTTTGGAAGTCTAGGGGCATTCGGTCTACAATCCCTTGCTAATTCTATCTATCCGGTTTTGTTTAAATTCATGTATGATTTGATGAGGTTTCTAACCTAATATGTTAAAAAGGGTCACTTTCGTGAATTAATAACGTGCCTAAGTAATTCGGACTTCACGGTTAGGTCCTTCATCCTAGCTACCTAGACCATAAGCTCTTGTTAGTCTCTCATCTCCTCGAATATTGGTACTTCACGATTAAGTCCTTCATACCAATATCCGATTCAATTTGAGATGTCCTAATTAGGGGTTGACTTCACAGTTACGTCCTTCACCAAATCCCTAACCCTAATTTCTATAGTTCCGGCTTAGATTACAAATTGGTTAGATCCTAATCCAAACCTAGGGTATTTGTGTTCATAATTTGGTACTCTCCTATCCCATCCTAGCAATATTGGTTCTTTCGAATCCAACACGGGACTTGTCCAATTCAAGTACTAAACTATGTAATTAACACAAATGATAAATCACAGAAATTAACAATCAAATCCGATAAAACAATCATAATAAAAACAAATAACCGAATAAGATAAAATTAAACAAGTTCATGCATTGACCTAAACCCCTAGAGAGGAAGACTAGCCTCTCATGGAGATGCAAGTATTCATCAAAAGATTAAAACAAAACATGGCTAAAACAAAGAGAAATTAAAATAGAGAAATAGATTACACCCTTCTCTAATTGAAGAACCTTGTCTTGCCTGCGATTGCTTTGAACTTCCCTTCTTCTTCCTTGATTCGCCTCCAAGAGATGGATAGTAAAGAAGATTGTAGGTGGATTGGTAGTGGATTGTAAGTGGGTTGGTAGTGGATGATTTGGATTGGAAAGTTCTAGCCCTTTTATAGGAGGAGTACAGCTTAATCTGGAGCCAATGGACGTGGGAAGTCATTAGATACTTGCCCCACAAGTTTTCTCACGTTGTGCATTCTAATTTTGGCCCTTGGAACACAGCCAGGAGTGCCAAAAATAGAAAAACTGTCGAAAACGCTGTTTTTAGGCTGAATGCGACCTTAATGCGTCCGCACGGGATTTTACATTCTGAATTTGGATTTCTTTCCTTCATAAAAGTTGTAGATCTTGTTGTCTTGGTTCCGTCAAGCTTCTATTCACCCAAATCGGAGTTCGTATGATCAAGTTATGGCCAAAATACGAACTGTGTGTCGGAAGCTGAAATTTCAATGCGGCCAGAGTGCGTCCGTACGGAACCTTAGTGCGTCCGCACTCAGCTCGGACTTTTCTGGCTTGCTCTGAAATGTGCTGGATTCGTCCGCACTGGACCTTAGTGTGTCCGCACTGACTCCAACTATTACCGTTTCAAGTTCGGACGCTAATTTTGAGTGCTGCTACAGTGCGTCTGCACTAGGCTTGGACTTTTCCTGTGCGACCAGAGTGCGTTCGCACGGATTTTGATGCACAGCTCATTATACCTTTTTCAAATTGGCGGATGTCCAGAAATCCTTCTAAGTACTTAGTGCAGCCGTATTGCAATCTGTGCGTCCGCACTGGACATTTTTCTTTGTTTTTCTTTATTTTTCTTCATTTCCTACAAATTAAAGCTGAGCAAACGCAGTAACTTGATTCTAGGTGTATTCTATTCTCTTTATGTTCAAAATACAAGATATTTGATGTTATTTCATGATAAAAATCAGATCGAATATGTATATAATTTAGGTCTATCAGTATTGTTAATTTTGTTCTAAAAGCTACCCCATAAATAACCTTGCCAAAAAAAATATAAGTAGTAGTATAACTAACATTCCGAGTATGAATTGAGATTAATTTATTTATGTGTTCAATAATGTTTTTTAAATATGTTAGATTAATTCAGTCTTATGTACTATTAATTTAGGTATAATGGATGATTATCCACAATTATTGCATGTCCACCCGTCAGAGTTTAGAATATCGCAGATTAGAGTTTCGTAGAAGGTAAAATTTGCATATTATTTTATCGCTGAAATTTTATTCTTTTCGATTTAATCAGTTTTGTTGTGTTAAATTTTTTTTGGTAATAGTAAATATTAAATTTTTGCAGAAAAAAGATAAGGTTTTGCGTACCGGCGCACATCGGATGCACGTGCAATATAGCGATGAAATGGCCCAAGGTCTGAAGAATATTGGGTTGTATCAGATTGCCCGAGTAAATGATTGCCCTATTGACGCTTCATTGATCACCGCTCTTGTCGAGAGATGGAGGCCAGAGACCAATACTTTCCATCTACCGTTCGGCGAGATGACTGTGACTTTGGAAGACGTTAGCATCTTATGGGGCTTACCGATTCAAGGTAATAATTTCATATGTGATATTATAGATTACTTAACTAACTAGGACTATCAAATGAATATACTTAGTAATTTTATTTATTGTAGGTGAAGCGATTACTGGTATCAGTGATGATGAGTGGAGCGGGTTTGTAGAAGATTATTTAGGAATTGACGTGGCGTACGATTGTCATGATCTAGAGAACACTATGTGGAGGTGGAAAATTAAGCGAGGAGGCGATGTGTCATTCTCAAAGTATCATATTCGTCTAGCCTATCTACGAAGTATCATATTCTCAAAGTATCATTACGTAGTGCTTCTCATTGAGTCTTCTATTAGAGCACATCGCAAGGACATAGTCGCAAGGAATGCCGGTAAGTTGTGGTTTTTGACATTCACAAACTGGCATATGTCCAGAGAAGTCGACCTCGTACTTGTATAATAACTTGTATAATCCTTTTCTTCCCTAAAATGGTAAATGTCAGTTATTATTAAATTATAATTATTTAAGAAAAAAATTAATTACTGTCATACCTGCGAGATGACTTCATCGGCAACCCTGACCTCAAAGTTGCGTCGACGGAATCCTAATGGAATGACTTCATGCACTCTCCCCTTCGCCCCACGGTATTGTAATAATTGCATAATTTGCATGGAGAACTCCAAACCTTGACTCTCCCAACTTGCTGCCACGCCCCTTCTATTCCTGAACCATTGAACACATTTATAAAATGTGGCATCCACAATTGCTGTCACTGGCAGTTGTCTAGCAACTCTGAACACACTATTCAGTGACTCAGACCCATTGGTTGTCATTATGCCCCATCTATTAAGGCCCCCGTCATGACACTGTGACCACTTGTGAAGCTTAAGTGGCTCTTCTACACTAGGCGGATGCCTTTGTTAGTTTGTAATAATCTAGAAGTCAATAATACGATAATTTATCATAAAGCTTTGTTCATGAATTGAATGTTTATTTATATATCATTTTGTTGCCTTGAGTATTATTGTATTTATGAATCATTCATTTATCTGACTAGAGTCAATAAATGGAATTGTGAAACTTCATAATATAGATGATATATATTCTTAAAAGTCTCTAACTAAGGTAATTAGCAGGAACACTAATTTACCGTTACAAGGTTAGTATGTGGATTAAAAGATGGTTATGTTTTACAAATCATTTGACAAGAGATGTCATTTTAATCACATAGATACATGTTCCAGGAACATGGTATTTGACAGACCCCGAATGAAACATTAAATGGAATTGTGTTCGTGTCATTAATGTTTTCATTCAGTGTTAAGTTCTAAAGTATGAGGTATTCATCTTTCCTACTAAGAAATGTATATGTGTGACTGTTACCTAACGCTGTCGGTAAAACGCAGTTATAACGGTAGCTCTTCGGTATACATAGCTTAGCTGAGGTAGTGATGGTTTACCGAAAGTACTATTGTCCCTCGTATCTCAATACGAGTTATAGTATCAATGGGCCCCTTGGTAGAGTAAGATTATCTGCTAGCAGTATAATTACAAGAGTAATTATATTTGATAATCTGCTCAAGATCATGGAAAAGATTAAGTTTGCAAGGATGACACACGCCTACCTTGAAACTGATCTGATAACTATGAGACAAAAGAATTAACACGAGTAAAATAGTTTACTGGATCGTGATATTGTACAGTACAGCATCATCTGTGTAATTGGATGGTCATGATGCGTTATGCCAGATGCCTCCCATGATTATAGAAGTTAAAACAGTTTTAATTCTATTTACCAACATAACACAGATCCTATCGGGTCACACCGTATAGGAGTTAATTGGAGAATCTTACTGACTAATTATAAATTGATTATAATTAATATTAAGATGGTTATAATTAATTATACTTGATATAATTAATTATACGTCATTTAAAATGACGAACAAAAACACTGGTTAGTTTATAAATGTGTTTGACGCGTTGTATAAAAATTACCGTACAAAAACCGCAGAGGAAATATAATTGTATATGACAATTATATATTTGATTTGGATATTTACTATACATAATGGGTTTGGGTTAATGGGTTTAGAATCCATTAAAATAATCAAACCATTATGAAGAAGTCAAAATCAAATTGATTTGGCCAAATGGCAATTTTGTAAATACCACAAAAACCAAGGGCATTTTGGTCATTGACGAACCTCCTCATTTTGCCTATAAATAGAGGGGTAGAGGTAGAGAAAAAAATACAAATTTCTGAGATATCGAATCTGTCTGACCGAATCGATAATCTAATTTCTCCCAAATAGTGTCTGCGGTGAATAGTGTTCCCGTGAAAATTCGTAAATCTGTTTTGCGTTTGACGTAAATCAGTTCTGACGAATTTCGCGGTGAATAGTGTTTTTGCGTAATTCCGCGGTTTACGGTATTTCTGGCAATAAGAAATAAACCGCTCTCCGGTTAGTCCTGGTGGATAACTGATAGAGGCACCATACGTTTGGTGCTCCGAGGCGAATCATTCCCAGGTGTAGCTCTTCACGCTCGGTCTGCTTTCCAACTGAGATTTGGAAACAAGGTATAAACATGTTATATTAATCTATTTAATTGGTAAATAGATTAAAGTTTTAGAAATCAATCAAAAGGAGTAGATCTATAAACTGATTAAAATACAAGTAAATACGGTTTTACTACTTTGGGTCTATACAGGATTAATCTGGTATGTAACTCTCGGTTATTATCCGACATACTACTTAATCTATGATCTGAATAAGTAAAGTTTTACTTACGGGTTTTAATCTAAGAAAAGGATTGAACAGGTGTGTAACTCTCGGTAGATTATCCGACATACCACTTCAATCCTTTTGGCTTGAGTTAGAAGTAAAAATTTTGTTTTACGGTCTTCCGCATCTTAAGCAAATAAATGAGTTTGAACAGTCAAAACCCCAACAGACTTAATCAATGGGTTTGAACCGTCAAAACCCTACAGCCTTTTCCCTTGTTTCATGATGTAGTCACAAACATGTGGGTCCTCATCCTCGATTCTTTTCATGCCCTCTGCCCATCTCCGTGGTTTGAATTTTCTAACACATTCTTTGAATATTTCTTTAAGACCATCATCTTTGCATACCTTGAACATATTTTGAGCTATGTGTTGAGCACACAACCGATCCTTCGCTTCCCCCTTCTCCTCACACCATCCTAGATCCACTTGTTCGAAAACAGACCGTATAGCACCATGCGCATCTGATATGACACATATACAACCTTCGCCTACAACCTCGGATCGCAACCATCTCATAAACCAACCCCAGTTATCTAATGTCTCTTCTCCCATTATTGCAAATGCCAAAGGTAGGATTTGTTGCTCTGCATCGTAAGCACAAGCCATATACAGTTTTCCCTTGTACCTACCTGATAGATGTCCAGCATCGATACTTATCACCGGCCGGAGATAAGGCCAAGCAGCAATACATGGACCATACGCCCATGCAACACGTTTGAATATCTCCACCCTGAATTCGTCAGATGGTGCTGACTCAATCTGGAATTTGGTACCTAGAATTAGAGTGAAATGCTTGTATCAAAGGCTTGTATAAATTACAAAATGCTTGTATGAAATGCTTGATCGAGTGTACTAAAATAAATTTAATAATTTACACATACCTGGATTTGATGCTTGAATAGCAGTCAATAATGGTGTCAACATTTCGTATGCCTTTTCCCAACTTCCAAAAAGTTCTCCTATTGCAATTTCTCTCCCTCTCCACAACTTGTTGTACGAGGGCTCTAGTGCTTCATATTTAGACTTAACAGCAGCACGCACCTGGTTTACTGTCATCTCCAAATTGACCCTCAATTCTTTTTTAATTATGTTTGCAATCATTCTTGCTGCCATCTGACTGTGATCCAGCTTAGTAGCACTACCAAAACATGAGTGCTGGTGTTGTTTCTTAACTATCACCCAAGCTCCTGTGTCGATTGCTTTGGCATATAATCTCCATTTGCAACTCTCCACTTTACATGTCACCACATATATGCTTCTACTACTGTTTTGCACATTTATTTCCATGTTATTTTCAAACATAAATTTTCCTAATTCTGTTTGGAGGTGTTCCTTTGATGGAAATTTTTGACCCTCAGATAGAGGATCGTCCAATCTACGGGGAGTGCCAAAAAAATCACGATCCATGTATGGCATTGGCTCTTGCGAATTGAAGGAAGGACATGGATGTTGCATACCCCGGTTCACAAATGGGATTGACATTCTCCACTCCTTCAATATTTCCTGTACACCAATCTCATTCTCTATCTCCTCCTGTGTTAAATCTACCCCGACATATGGGTCTTCATTGTCAGAAGAAGATGTGTCATCTTCAAATCCAACATTAATCGGATCCGTCGGATCAGTCGGATCTGGACAATACTCGTTACATGGTGGACTGGGCAATATCGGTGTGCTACTACCTCCTGCTATATTACCCGGGTATGGGTCATAGTTGGTTTCCGATGTGATTCGTTCTGAATCAATAATTAATTCAAGCACACTAAATTTAACCATTGGAGTTGCATTTTCAATGATCATTTCCCAAATTTCAAGACATTATACCGAAAATAGGGAATAGAAATACGGTGTTCCAGGTGGTGTTGTGTTTATTCGTGCTTTAATGGTCAATTTATACTCACTCGGAAGCAATCCAAGATGTGCATGAATTTGCCTCCGTAATTCATCAAGACTACTATTTCTAGTCACATGAAATGTACATGCAACACCTAAATTATAACATTCTCCTGTTTGTGTGCGTATTACTTCGCCTCTGTGGTAAATGTTGACAAAAACCCTAGTCATTTTTCTGTTACAAAAAAAAATTGTTCTGATTCCATTTTTAATTTGACGGTACTTAATATTCATGTAATATGAAAAAAAAACATACAATATATATCAGCTTGACTCGCTCAACACAATGGTGTTGCCGATCTGTTCGTAACTAAATTTTGTGAGATAGACAGTAAGAAAGAAGTTTGGTCTGTTTCAAGAAAGAAAAAAAACTGCCGCTGCTGAGGAAGAAGACGCTCTACAAGAAATAAAGTTGCTCAGGGTTTACAGAAATATACCCTGACTCAATTATTTTGACCGGTAAAATTGAAACCGATACAAAACTTTTATTCCACATTTCCACTGGAGCAAGTTCACTAATTTAAATACTCCAAAGTTTTAGACCGGTGAGATGTTTACTATTCTAAACTTTGGAATTTCGATTCAATTGTTTTGACCGGCAAGATGATTACCGATCTAAATTACAACTTTTTTATTTTCTTAAAAGTTGTAGCAATTCGTGTTGCGTCGGAAAAAGTATAAAAATTAGAAATTTGAGTTAAAACCGGTGGAATCCATACCGGTCCAATATTTGAGATTTTTAGAACAAGTAGAATTTCTACCGATCTTTCTACCAATATAACAACCAAAGTACTCTTTCTGTTTCTCTATCTTCTTTTCTATTAATTTCTATCAATAAAAAAATTCCTACCGCAGGGATACTCACCCCATTCAGAATTTTAGATTCAGCACCGCACTGAACAGAACTAACTGAAGACCGTCCGATTTAGAGACGATTTCTGATGGATACCCAGCACGAATCTTGTAAAAGGCTAATGGGATTTTAATCGCTGGATTGACAGATGTCACAAATCCATCAAGCCTCTCCAATACTACAGCATTTACAAGGAAATTTAAAAATCCTAGATAGCTCAGTTTTGCAATTATTTAATTTATAAATTAAATTGATATTAATTTCTAATCCTCTGTATCTCTGAAATTCATTATCAAGTTTTTTAACACTACTACAACGATAAATTAAAAATTGAGCTCCTCTTGCTTTTGAAGTGTGTCGCTCCATCTCTCCTTCCTTCTGCAAATTATCTCAATTTCTCTCTCCCACTTCCATGAAAATGCATGCGCTTCCCCTAATTCGTTTTATTGGTTCTATTGTTCAATCGTTGGATAAAGCATTCAAAAGAACTGAGGATGTAATTTGTGTTTCATTAATGAAACATGTAGTAATTATCTAAAATAAATAGTCATGCATAGGTTTGTTGTGTTGAAGACAATTGGGCTTCGGCCCATTAAGCCATTTTGGCGGAGTTGATTTCCGTATAGGAAATAAAAGAACGAGACAGAGAGAGATTAAGTGTTGAGCCATTAGTGCGTCTGTTCTGAGCTGCTCTCTTTGTTGCCTCTTCACCAAGTTTTTCTAGGATTTTGCTCTCTTCTAGTTGAAATTTATAAGAGTAGTGTGAGATAGTGCTATTGGGTTTGATTCTCTTCTACTTGTAAGACTCTTTGATCTAATAGATTTGTGTCATGTGCTCCCGTGATTTTCTCCTAAAAGAGTTTTCAAGTAAAATTTTGTGTCTTCTCTTATTTCTTGGTGTCTTGTGTGATTCCTCTATTTCTTCATTTATTTGTGATTTGGTGTATGCACACAAGGTGTTCGAAGAAATTACTCTTAGAAGCTTTTGTGTGGTACAACCTTGTTATTTATCTCCCTCTCCCAATAAGTGGTATTAGAGCCGATCTACACTACCGTCAGATCTGATCGGTAGTTCAAGGATGAAGGTCGCTCTTCCATTTGCTCCGCTGCAGTTTGAGGTAAATTTCTGAAATGGAGGAGGGTAGTAGTGGTACCATGATTAAATTGACATCCACAAACTACTCTATTTGGAAGTCTAGAATGGAGAATATGTTGTTTTGTAAAGATGCCTATGAACCAGTAAATGGTACGAAACCAACGGATGTCACTGATGCGGTTTAGACCATTAGAAACTGAAAGACAGCTGCTTTGATTAGACAATGGATTGATGATTCGGTATTTCATCATGTTTCAACCGAAACCGATGCCAAGAAATTGTGAGAGAAGTTTGAAAGTATGTATGAGCTCAAAACAGCCTAAAACAAAGCCTTTCTCATTCGAAAACTTGTAAACATGAAGTATCATGAGGGCTCATATGTGAGTGAGCATTTAAGTTGGTTCCAGGATTGTGTGAATCGGCTGTCTACTATGAAATTGGCTTTGGAAGAAGAATTGCAAGTCTTGATTCTTTTGAGTTCCTTACCAGATAGTTGGGAGACTCTTGTGGTGTCATTGAGTAATTCGGCACCTAACGGTACTGTCACTCTTTCATGGTAAAAGACAGTATGCACAATGAGGAGTTTAGGTGCAAATAGTTGGGCATTACAAATGAGTCGGCAGCTCTTGTTACCGAGAATCGTGGAAGAAGTTCACATAGAAACTCTCACTGTCATGACCACAATGACAAGTCAAAAGGGATGTCAAAGTCTCGTAAGGGCATTGTTTGCTACTATTACCGTAAGTCGGGCCACATAAAGTCCGAGTATAGAAAATTGAATGAAAAGGGTAAGAGAGATCAATCTATACCTATATTTGATGAAAATGAGAAGGAAAACACCGCATCCGTCGTGTATGACAGTGAAGTGTCTATTGCTTGTGATGACGGTTTTGTCAACTACACAAGTCAAGACTCCACTTAGGTGGTCGATTCAGCAGCCTCATTTCATGTCACTTCTCGACATGATTTGTTCACTCGTTACAAGCAATGTGATCTTGGCAAGGTAAGAATGGGGAATGATGTGGTATGCAAGATCTCCGGTATCAGAGATGTGTGTGTAAAAACTAATGTGGGGTACAAGTTACTTCTCAAGAATGTTCGATATGTGCCGGATATGAGGCTTCACTTGATTTCTGTTGGTGCTCTTGATGATAAAGGGTATCGTAGCCACTTTGATGAAGGTAAATGGAAGTTGACTAATGGCTCTCTTGTTGTTGCTCGTGGTGAGAAGACAATCTCGCTTTATACAATGCGGGTCAAATTGTGTGGTGAAGTGAATGCGGTTGAAGGCAACTCAACTGATTTGTGGTATTTGTGGTTGGGTCACATGAGTGAAAAAAATGCTTTAGATTTTGGCTAAAAAGGATTGTGTGTCGAGTGATGGTACATCTCTGACATCATGTATGCATTGTTTGGCGGATAAGCAACATAGAATTGCTTTTAAAAGAAATTCTACTACTAAAAAGTCGAATGTTTTGGATTTGGTTCATACCAATCTGTGTTCTATGGCTAATAGGTCACTTGGAGGAGCTCTTTACTTTGTCACTTTCGTGGATGATCATTCTAGAAAGTTGTGGGCCTTTTTCTTGAAGACAAAGGATCAGGTTTTGGAGGTGTTCAAGTACTTCTTTGCTGAAGTTGAAAAAGAAACGGGATGGAAATTAAAATGTATTCGATCCGACAATGGTGGTGAATACCGTGGGCCATTTGAGACCTTTTGCAAGGTAAATGGCATTAAGCTTGAAAGAACGGTGCCAAAAACTCCGCAACAGAATGGAGTAGCTGAGAGGATGAATCGCACAATTTGTGAGAGAATACGGTGTATGATCTTTCATTCGAAGCTTTCAAAGGCATTTTGGGGCAAAACTTTAAACACAGCTATCCATTTGATAAATTTGTCACCTTCACATACGTTGGATGGTGATATTCCTGAGCGGGTTTAGACCGGCAAAGATGTGTCTTATGAACACTTGCGGGTATTTGATTGTAGAGTATTTGTGCACATTTCTAGAGATGAAAGGGCTAAGCTTGATAGCAAGTCAAAGGAGTGTATTTTCTTGGGCTACAAAACAGGTGAGTTCAGTTGTAGATTGTGGGATCCTATTGAGATTAAGTTGGTTGGAAGTCGAGATGTAGTTTTCATTGAAGAAGAAACTATTGAGAATTTGAGCAACCTTGACAATGCGAAAACCTCTTCTAGTTCCCATGTTGACCTTACACCAATCTCAAGTAACCAAGAAGTTGAGACCAACCAAAACCATCAAACCGAAAACCAAGGTGAGCAATCCGAAAATGCTATTGAGAATGATATCTCACACCCAAATTAAGAGAAAATCAAACCGTAAAAGAAGGCCTAATTCAAGATACTCTTTAAATGAGTATGTCTTGCTTACAGATAATGGTGAACCCGAAGATTATGAAGAAGCCTTGTGTCATGAGCACAAAAGTGAGTGGATTGAGGCTATATAAGATGAGATAAAATTCTTGCATGAGAACTTCACTTTTTATTTGGTAGAGTTACCAAAGGGTAAGAAGGTGCTTAAAAAACAAGTGGGTTTTTCGGGTGAAATCTGAAGGTGCAAGTTCAAATCCGAGGTACAAGGCTCAGTTAGTTGTCAAGGATTTTAATCTAAAGAAAGGGATTGACTTTGAGGAGATATTCTCACATGTGGTCAAGATGTCCTCTATCTGGGTTGTACTCGGATTGGCTACTAGTTTGAATTTGGAGATTGAGCAGTTTGATGTGAAAACCGCATTTCTCCATGGTGATTTGGAGGAGCTCTATATGGAGCAACCCGAGAGATTTGTTGAAAAAGGTAAAGAGAACATGGTATGCAAATTGAGGATGAGCCTTTATGGCTTGAAGCAAGTACCACGAAACTGGTATAAAAGATTTCAATCTTTTATGTGTGACAACAATTTCAGTAAGACCACTTCCGATAATTGTGTCTTCATGAAAAGATACTCTAGTAGTAATTTCATCATTCTTTTACTTTATGTTGATGACATGTTGGTTGTAGGGAATGATATAAATGAAATTAGAGCTTTGAAAGAAAAGCTTGGAAATGAATTTGCAATGAAGGACTTGGGTTCCACAAAGCAAATTTTTGGTATGAAGATCACTAAAGATCGCAAAAGATGCAAACTTTGGTTGTCACAAAAAATGTATTTGGAGAAGGTGCTTGAACGGTTCAATATAAGCAAGTGCAAACCGGGTTCTACTCTGCTGGAAAGTCATCTCAAGTTGACACTTGATGATTGTCCGAATGATGAAAAGGAGAAAGAAGAAATGAAGAAGGTGCCGTATGCATCTGTGGTTGGTTCATTGATGTACGCAATGGTATGTACAAGGCCCGATATTGCTCATGCGGTTGGAGTTGAAGTCGTTTTCTTTCTAATCCTTGTAAAGCTCATTGGAATGCTGTGAAATGGATTCTTAGGTACATTCGCGGTACCACTGGTTATTGCCTATGTTATGGGGCTAAGGAACCAGTTTTGGAGGCATACACGGATGCCGATTGGGCCGGAGATGTTAACTCGAGGAAGTCAACATCTGGTTATTTGGTTAATTTTGCGAATGGTGCTGTCTCGTGGCAATCAAGACTACAAAAGTGTGTTGCACTCTCCACAACTGAAGCTGAATACATCGCAATCACAGAAGCATGCAAAAAACTATTATGGATGAAAAAGTTATTTCATGAGTTGGGCATTCAACAAGAAAGGTATGTGTTATTTTGTGATAGTCAAAGTGTAATTCATTTGAGCAAGAATTCTACTTTTCACTCCAGGTCAAAGCACATTGAGATACGCTATCATTGGATACGTGATGTGCTTGAGAAGAAGAAATTGTTGTTGGAAAATGTTCATACAAGTGAGAATGGATCTGACATGTTGACAAAGTCCTTACCGCTTTTGAAGTTGAAGCTTGTCGTGACAAGGCAGGTTTGGTTGAGGACTCTACCTAATGAGTAGGTTGGAACATGGCACAGTGTTTGTGAGATCAAGTAGGAACGTTGTCTTCAAGGAGGAGATTGTTGAGTTGAAGACAATTGGGCTTCGGCCTATTAAGCCATTTTGGCGGAGTTGATTTCCGTATAGCTGTATAAGAAATAAAAAAATGAGACAGAGAGATATTAAGTGTTGAGCCATTCGTGAGTCTATTCTGAGCTGCTCTCTCTGTTGCCTCTTCATCAAGCCTTTCTAGGGTTTTACTCTCTTCTTCTTGAAATTTGTAAAAGAGTGTGTGAGAGAGAGCTATTGAGTCTCTTGTACTTATAAGACTCTTTGATCTAGTGGATTTGTGTCGCGTGCTCCTGTGGTTTTCTCCCGAAAGGGTTTCCACGTATAATATTGTGTCTTTTCTTATTTCTTATGCTTGTTTGTTTATTGTTTGGTGTCTTGTGTGATTTCTCTATTTCTCTATTTATTTGTAATTTGGTGTATGCACACAAGGTGTTCGAAGAAATTACTATTAGAAGCTTTTGTGTGGTATAACCTTGTTATTACCTCCCTTACCCAACAAGGTTAAACTAAACATAAAAAATGAATACCCCTAGTGGTCTTCAAAATTGGTAGCAGAGACGAAGGTAGAAGAACAAAAAGCTGTAGTCATGGCGCTCATCAGAGATCAAAAGAAAACCCAGCAATTAGAATCTCAAAATGTAAAGAATTAAAAGACGAATCAATCTGAGATATTGATAATAGCAAAAGAGCAACCCGAAATGAGCAAATTGTTTTCAAAAATAAAAGAGAAGTTTTTTTCTTTCTTTTTTCGCTTGGGTTACGGACCAGTCAGAAAAAAAGTTCTTTTTTGAAGAGATGGAGACAGAAGCGAATATAAAAGAGAGAAAACACCAGTGTGTTAAAAAAAAATGTTTTTTTTAAAAGCAAACTTTCTAATTTAAAAATTACCTTACATCTCAGCAATCAGAATAGAAAATGGCACGTCAGTTTAGCAATTGAAAAAAAAAAAAGTGATGTAGATGCTCTTAAAATTAGATTGCTGTCACTTCTATAATCCGGCTTTGGAAAAAGATTTCCATCTCATGGGCCCAATCGTCTAGGGATACCCAGCCACGAATGGGCTGCTAGATGTTCATGGGCTTTTAACATCTCTCTCTGTTTAATGCCACGTTTGTGCAGAAAACTAGGTACAAGTTTTTATTTTTATTTTATTACTTGAACTGATTAGCTTATAGACAATATTTATTTCAAGCAATACAGACGATAACACAAACATATGTACTGAGAATTTTATACACTGAAGCTTAGATATTTTATTTTTTATGTTTATTTTCTATTGTCCAAATATAAAAAATTAAAAGTTTATATAACTACTGAGAATTTTAGTCTGGGCATAATCAGGATTTTCGTCATAGGAGGCAAAAAAAATATCGAATTGAGTTTAAATATCAAATCGGATTTAAATCCATTAACCAATTGGATACTCGATAAAAACAATGTTTTAACTTATATTTTTCAATGCTTTGACTTATAATTTCTTATGCTCTAACTTATAATTCTAATTACCAATCAAAATTCAACAAATTTATTTCAATTTTAATCTTAAATTTAACCCGAATTACAAATCAAACGTATAGAGGTGGAGCAAAGTCGGTCGAATCCCAATATTATACTTGCTCTTGATAAAAAATTCAAGTTAGGAATTTTGAATTTGTTAACTGTATATTATAGTGTTATTAACGAATCCCAATATAGCATAAAATCAATTTTAAGTTGGATTTGCATTAAACAATTTTATATTAAATTAACCACAGAAAAAATATCTTCAACTTCTGATGTTTATTTTTGTTTAAACTGAAGTCTCAATTTCATAACTTTTGACATAAATACATTTATAAAAAATCAACAGTTCTATTTATTCGTTTAAATTGAAGGTTTGGTATTACTAATGAGTGAAAGTGAATATGACAAAGCACCAAAAAAGATATCCATTTAATTCCTCTAAATGAATAAAAATCAACTAATTTTTTTTTTAAAAACAAAAAACCAACTAAAAGTTATTTTGACAAATTCTGTCTGACCCAGCAGTTCTGGTAAATATTTTATTGGTAGAAATTAATAGAAAAGAAGAGAGAGAAATAGAAAGAGTACATCAATTCTTATATTAGTAGAAAGATCGGTAGGATTTCTACCGATCCTAAAAATAAAAAAGTTTGGATCAGTACTAATTATACCATCCAAACTTAGTTTTTTTTTTTTAAAAAAAATCTGATGTATGGATGGAGGAAGTTTTTATATTAGATTTATAGTAAAATATGAAAAGTTTTTCAAAAAATAGATATAATATTTCTATTATATCTAAATTTTAAAATACTCTATCTATTTTTGTAAAAAATTATATTTTACTAGAAAAAAAAATGAAAGAAAAAAAAAACAAACTGGTTTTTGAATCAGTAAGAATTTTACCGATCTTTCTACTAATATAAGAACTGATGTACTCTTTCTATTTCTCTCTCTTCTTTTCTATTAATTTCTACCAATAAAAATTTTCCGCAGTTCTGTATGCGTGACGTTTTTTTCTACATCTTTGGTTTAAAATTCATTCTTCATTTGAAGACATGAAATTATTCCAAAATGTCAATAATTGAGGTAAAAATCTTGAGGAAAAGAAAGTAGCCAGTCATATGTGGACTCAACTGCAATCACAAGCGAGCATGCCTCCAATCAAGTGGATGGTACCTTGATATCTTGAGCGGATGTAAATTTGCTGTTAGCATCCTTTCACTTTCCTTTAGTGGAAAAGGACAGAGGGATACCTGTGAATCTCACAAGAGTTGTGTGACTCCTGTTGACTTTCTCCCACTTTGTGTAAACAAGTGACACGTAGCTCACACCGTTGGTTCTCATTCCATTATAATTGTACACAGTAGAATCCTTTTTTTTTTTTTTTTTTTTTGCCCTTTTTAAAGTTTTAATTCCTTTAGAATTGTACTGAGTAGAATCTTATTTTTTGTTCAAGTTTATTATATTCAGCATATGGGTACTTAAGCCTCCACTAATTGACAAGCAACCTGATGATTATTTTAGTTGGATTCAGTTGATATTTTAAAAATTTATATACATGTTCATATCAAAAATTTATATACATTCAGTTGATATTTTAAAAATGTTCTTCATTTTTTAAACATGTTCATATCAAATTTCAAAGGAATAGCAAGATCTTAGACTTCCAACAAATCATCTTAATTTTTTTACAGTGAAGTTTTAATGATTTTTAATTGATATCATCTATCAAATTTGATACACTCTCTTTTTAAATAATTGAGAACCCATCTATAATTCTAATTTTTTATTTTAACAATATTTTTCTAAAATATCAAAAGGATTGCAGAGAAAGCAAGAATTATATCTACTTTTATCATCAACGTACTTGCCAATTAAAGCTTTTTTGTCTCTTCTCTTCCAAAATGTACCGTAAAAATGTATGTCTTTGACTTTTTAAGAGGAATAAACAAATCGCTTTCTTCGCTGGTAAGTGGTAACAGTTTCACTTTCGACCATAGAATCTAAGATATTACTTACATACTTGTAACTTGTTTCGGTATTTAACCAATGAGATAAGAATAAAACTAGGCAAATTCTTCTATGGACATAAGGACCTATTTGTAAAATGAACATATTTTCATTTTCAAAGTTCAAACAGTCAATCCGACCGTTCAACATTATCTCCGTATTAAAATGTACTTGGAAGTCAAATTTTACATTTTTTTTGAATTTTTTTACTATTTATTAAGTATTTTACAAAATTCAATGGTCTGAATTTGACTAGTTTTTGTAAAATACTTAATAAATAGTAAAAAAATTCAAAAAAATGTAAAATTTGACCTCCAAGTACATTTTAATACGGAGATAATGTTGAACGGTCGGATCGACTGTTTGAACTTTGAAAATGAAAATATGTTCATTTTACAAATAGGTCCTTATGTCCATGGAAGCATCTCTCATAAAACTATTATGATTTCTACAAGAGCAAGAAAGAGACCATTCGAATAACAAAGCTTCAAAAACTTTGTTTTGTTGGATTGATTTCCTTTAGTTTTTTTGTGCCAGTATGTTGGATGGTTTTCTTGAGGAAGCATCTATAAATAGGAATATCTTGTTACCAGGGGACTTTGTATTTTTGCAATTTCGAGTAGTGCATGTGTAGGAATCAATACACTCGAATCTTCATGCTTTAATTAATTTTTTTTCTTGTTAATAGATTAGAAAAATCTTTTTCACCGTGTTTTAGAAAATAAAATTGAAACTCTAAACCCATTCATCTTTTGACCGGATTTGTTCAAAGTTTTGTCTGAAATTGAATTACAAACATCTAAAGAGTATAGACTAAATACATAGATACCTAGGGTGGTAACGAGCTAGCTCGTCACGAGCAAGCTGACTTTAGGAGTCCGAGCTGAAATCAAATCTTGAAATCGTCACGAGCTGGCTTGCTGGGTTTGGCTAGATCTTGTTTTAAGAAAAAGAAAATTTACAAACTTTTTGGACTGAGCTGGACCGAACTATTTTTACAAATTTTACAAATAAGTTTTAAAAAGAATTATTAAGTTTCAATATACAGTATAAAATGTAAACAAATTCACAAATTGATGCTTAGCCGAGCTAACTCGCGAACTAACGAGTGAGATAGGCCCCAGCTTGAATTCGTCAATTCTGGACCGAGCTAGTGCAGAGCGAGCTAGGCTCCAGCTTGAACTCGTCAATTCTGGACCGAGCTAGTGCTGAGCGAGCTAGGCCCCAGCTCGGTCCAGTAATTTGCAAGTCAGCTGCGAGTCACGAGCTTTTTTGCCAGCCCTATTATATACCTCATAGTACATTTATATAAAAGGAACAACAACAAAAAAGAAATATATAGAGGTTGGTTAATATACCAATATTGGTATCGAGCGGTTCGTTATACTAAGTGGGTTTTCATGATTTTAAAGTTCAAATTATTGATTTGAAGTGCTCAACGTGTTGTCCATATTAAAATGTGCTTGGAGACCAAATTTTACATTTGGAAATTTTTAACTATTTTTTTCAGATTTTTTTTTTTTCATATTAAACAGTGATTTTTAAAAATCCGAAAAAAATAGTAAAAAAGTTTCAAAAAATATAAAATTTAGTCTCCAAGCACCTTTTAATATGGAGAACACGTTGAGCACTTCAAATCAATTATTTGGACTTTGAAATCGCAAAACCCACTTAGTATAACGAACTGCTCTATACCAACATTGGTATATTAGCTAACCTCTATATATATAATAACGACCCCTTATAAAATCTCAAACTATCAAATATACACCTGCAAGTACTTGAAATTTCCTTAAAATCCCTGTAGAAGCCACACAAATATGACAAAAAGCTAGCCTCATTTGGTGCTCTTTGACAAAAGGATATAACTTTCTCTTATCCTAAAATTGATTTCTGTGCCACAGAAGGAGAATTTGGAAAGAAAAAGAAGAAAAGAATTATAAAGGTTTTAAAAAAATATCTGAGTAATTAATATTTGGAAAACATCTAAATTAATGGAGTTTGACGGCTCAGTGCATACATACCACTATTTTTTATTTCTTTTACAATTGTAAATTAATGTTTTAATAATGGTTTTGTAGGATTAACCATCATCTCTAATTTTTTGGGGTTGTATAAATGCATGATATTTTACTGGTTCAACATATATGCGCACACTGTTGCCAGCTCAGTTGATTAAATTTTTTGTTGCTTTGTGAAGACATTAATAGCAATTAAAGCTTAAAGCCTTAAAGTAGTGAATATTCACAGGTGAATGTGAATACAAGCATGTTGTGGATCTGTGCCAGCGAAGCAATATATCATTTTTCTGCAGCTCTGTGGTCTGAAACTAATAACAAATTTGAACCAACAGAAGTTCACTAATTTGTAAACCACCAGAGTGTACTTTGACAGGAAAATCCCCATCCCTGGTATCAGTGATCAGGATTGAGTGGCCCAGGAGCAGTAGTGGCATTCCGCCTCGGAACAACGATTTTCAAAAATTCTAAAAAAATAGCAAAAAAATTCAAAAAAATCTAAAATTCAGTTTCCAAGCACATTTTAATATGGAGAACATGTTGAGTGCTTCAGATCAACTGTTTGGACTTTGAAATCACAAAAATGACTTGTTTGGATATAGATCTCTATCCAAACGTTTGGACGCTAGCCGGAATCTATATATATATATATATATATTGTGTTAAGAGTAAGACAGTTATTCTCATAGCCTTTGGTGAATGCTTATCTGATGGTTCTGATGGTGAAAATAAGTGATGCATGTGCAACATCATATTTAGTATTCCTGTTCAAATCACAATTCATCTTGAGATATTTTGTTTTTGTAACTTAATTTTTATACTTGATTTGTAATTTGAGAATAATTTTGTATATCTCCCTGATCGAAATAAGGAAATACAAAAAATAAATTTGAGTATTAAAATTAAATGTGGTTCCTTTTGTAGTACCATAGATTATGTACGTTTTTATTTTCTAAATTAGCAAGAATCTCTAGATCAATGTATAAAGATTACAAGGCGGTGAAAGTTCACTTAACATTTTGTTTGAGCTCAACTTGTTCTATTTCATGTGGGAGTAATACATGTAAAATTGTTCATATATATCTCCATTTCCATTTGACAAAATGTTCTTAGCTAGACTTCACAATTTTAAGTCTTCCTACACAAAATAGCAGTAGAGAAGCCAAATATATAAGGTGTGTAATTAATCTACACTTCAAAATATATTTCGTCAAAAACAAAATTTTGATGACTTAATTCCCTCTTACCCACTTGAAACACACTCCATCTCTACCTCCTCTACTTCATCTTTTGCTTCATCAACATCATCATCATCATCTTCTTCTTCTTCTTCTTTTGCTTCATCATCATCTTCTTCATCTCCTCCTCGTTCCCCTTCTTCTCCTTTGATGATATCTTCCTCGGGACAAGCAAACTGCAACTTCAACCTGCCATCCTGCCTTGAGGCCCGCAAAATCTCCTTGCTTGGCATCCTAACTTCTCTCAACACAAACCTACCCTCCTCTCTATACGCCTTAAAAAACATCCGCGGCTTGCCGCTCCTCCCGATACTTGGTATTGGCGGCGGGAACCCTTTTTCATTTTTGGCACTCAAACTATGACTGTTGTTGTATTTGTTGCTGCTAAGTTGTAGTCTTTCCATGTCCATTTTTTCTTTGAATTGCGCGTATAGCTCTTGATCGTCTGACTCAGTATTGGCCATGTCATCTACATCGTCTGAGCTCTCCGAGCCAAGGCCTTCGGTGCAAAGTTGCAGTGAGTCAGAGCTCTTCCAGGAGAAGATGGTCGATGCAAGCGGCTTTTCTTGGAAGTGGAGTTCACCAAAGATCTCGGTAAAGGAGGCGGGATCGAGCGGTTTTTTTGGCATTAGGTTTTGCCATGAGGAGAGAGACTCCATGAGAGTTGGGTTTTCCGGCAACGGTTTTTCGAAGAGAGATCTCAAGCTCCCACATGTTGCCATGATGAGAGAGAGAGGGAGGGGGGGTATGGGTGGTTACTGCTATTCTGACTACTGGATAGAGGAGATACTCAAAAGGTGAGGTCTGTTGTGAATGAGAGATGTGGGTGTTTATAATGGCGCAGCAAGGCTGTTAGATAACCGTTGGATCCACCACTCACTCGATTAAACGGCAGTGATTATTCAACGCTTAAAATGATTTAAATTGGAACGAGATATATTGGGGTCGGAAATCTTTAGGTCTCTGGTATCAGGTATTCAGGTTCAAACAAACAAAGACTAGAGGATAGAAAGTGGAAAAGCTAACTATTGGCTTCGCTTGACTGACTAACTTTACAAGAGATTGATTCTTCAACGAGGCCGCAAATTGATGGGGACACAGAAATCTTCTGACTGTGGTGAAGATAAGATTTGGGCCCTCTATGAAAACTGGAGTTAACAAGCCCATTTTTGAAGTAATTTGTGGCTGCATGCTTTCGTATAAAATAGTCTCTCCCCTATATGTCCCTACACATACCTTTCGTGAAAGGTTGGTTTGTGGATACAAGAAAAAAAAACAAATTTGGAAATATAGAGAAAGAATATGCCCCTGACACTGACAAACACAATTCAATAATTCATGTAATGTACCTTTCAAGGATGGATCGAGCTGTTTCTTATTAATATTAGGGATAGATGTTCACTTGAATCCTTGGCTCCTTGCCTATTGCAAAATCCTTCAATTACAATTCATATTTATATGTACTAGTTTTCAATTCTAATCGAACACGCGAAATTGGCTGTGAATTTGTTAGAACAGTTCTTGGAATTTGAAGCAAATTTGAAACAGTCGGCTCAAATCATGCATTATAATTATGGCATCATCGTACGTATAGCAGTTGATGTGTGAACTCCCCAATGTATCATGTGAGCAAGATTATGGTACCTCAATCAAAAGATAGAAAGAACAATGCATAACAAGGATTATAACATTCTGTTGTTTTTATTTTTGATATCTTAAACATGCCACGGTATAGTTCCAAAAAGGTATATTCAAGAGCACTAGTAGGAAAGAATCAAGGTTAAAAAATAATTAACTGAACATATTTGATGGTTTAGCTGTGGAGCTTCAAACCATTCAAACCTCAATTACCCGGAAATCACAAATGGTTAGTGAAATCACACTCAAAACCAAATTGAAATTACAAATGTTCAAATGAAATGCACCCAAAACTCACATCCAAACCCTATTTTTCCAAAGCAAGTTACCTGTCTAAGAACACAAAAGGTACATTTCACATTATTTACCTCCATGCTTCAATCCTTTCATTTTTCGAGTTAATACGACTAACAATGCTCGTTCCTTTTGATTTCTCACCTGGGACCATGATTCTTACAACAGACTGCCCCTTTCCTTTCCTTGATCTTCTGTGGCTTGGGCTACGTGGAGCCTTGCTCTTGCGTAATGAATTTAAATTTACATTGATGGCATTAGTAGCATCACTAGTCGAACCTTCATTTTGCAGAGGGCCACCAGAGAGTTCATTGTCATGGGCAGTTTGAACATCTTTCATTTCAAGATTTTCTTGTTCATCAGGGTGTCTCGGGGAAGATTCGGAAAGACTGGGATCTTCTGAAAGGAAAGGTTTTTCAGGTTTTGGTTCTTCATTGTCAGTAGTGGACCCGTTAAGAGGGAGTTGAGGAGTTTGATCCCCATTTTGGTCTGCTAAGTCAGCACCTGGTAAGGAGACGTGGTCTAAATTTTGTTCCTGCCTTTCTTTGATAGTTTTTAGTATGAGCATTTTGAGAAAGTTCATCACTTGTACCGCGTACATTAGTGCTGTCAAGGGATCAGCCATCTACAATATAGAATGCAATTATTAGTAAGTTGTTAATAGAGGGGGAGAGAGGGAGGTACAGTATCTAGAACTAGAAACAACTTCAAATAAATTAACGAGAAATGAAAAACAAATCATCTGAAGAACACATGCATGAAGCAACAAAGGCAAAAAAAGAAAAAACAGAAAATATCATAAATCATTCTGGTTTTACACCAAATCAACCAGGGTTTGTACCAGTATTGGTGATATTAAAAGACCAAGCTTCATTTCACTCTACCGAACTACTGTCAAGTTGACAGGATGGTTTCTCTTGCTTATCAGTTTTTATATAGACTTACTGCTAATTTGGCCTTAGTAGAGGCACTGATCATTTGGCAAAATTAACAATCAACAGTCTAGACAAACAAAAACCACCAGTTTGGGGTAAGATTCTTATCTACAAAGATCTTGAAAGGCGTTTGTAAACATGTTTTGGGAAGTTATCAAAATAATTGTGAAATAAAAAACATTAACTTTGAGGGGAGGGTTCAAATTCCTCCATTTTCATGCCTCCACTATTAAAATCATTAATAACAAAAGATCTAGATTTTCGATTACAATAAAAATATAATTTCTCCATATTAATTATGTACAATTACATAAAATATTACGGAATTTCAAGTTTGTTTTCATGGGAATCAAAAGCTTGAAAATCAACATCCAGACATTGTTGCCATCATTGAAATTTTGAGAGCTACTTGTCTAATCCAAACAAATATCATTATGTCATAGTTTTTATGCATGCATAGGAAAAATGACATAAATCACGTCTAACAGTTTTATTTTGAAATCTGAGTTCTAAATTTTGAGTTATTAAATATTTTTAAAATGGAGGCTAGTAGAGGGACCAAACTGGAGGCATTTGAACCAAATTACCCTTTTTGGCAAATTGCTTTGTAAGGAAAAGAAAACTATTACTCAAGTAAACACTAATCACAAAAAAAAAATGCAGTTCATAAATGGATTAACAAAATGTAATGAAGCTCATTAAGTGGAGATAAATTCATTAAAATATTATTTAATTAATTAGTTTACCTAAATGTTTATTATAAATTCACATCAAATTAATTTAACATCAGATCATATTAATCAGATTATTATTTTAATGAAAACTAAGTTATACCTTAACAGCACAATTTGAAAAAATTATTTATTTGATTAATTTCATTTACTAAATGACATAATCAAATAATATAATAGTACAAATAAGTTCGTACAATAATTAGCATAATTGTACTAGTTAAATTAAAAACAGTGACCAGATTAAATAAACTTTATTCTTACAATTAACAAAAGCAAGCTTTAAGTATGCACCTTCTATTTAATAGAAGCATTAAGGCCAACTTAAGTCCATAATGTTAAATAACTTTAAAATGATCACATCAATTCACAGAGCTAAAGAAATTGGGTTAATGAGAGAGTGGGCTAACTGTGGGCATTATCCAAGATATTGATAAACTTTTAAGAGCTCCAAATTATACTGATGAAATGTGCATATCCAAATTATCCCTCAGATTTAGTTTATCCCCAACTAGCCCTCTAGTCTTCTGGCATGTTTGGCAGGATAAGAGTGATAAATACCCTCATCAAATTGCCAAATAAAGCCCAAATTAACTGGCACAAAGGACATTTACACATGGAAAAAGTAAATCAGACCCAAGAATGATTTCTCAAATATCACCTCGAACATCCACCGAGGCCCATAATAATTAGATTCATAAAAAGAAAGAGAAGAGAAGAGTAGTCAACAATCCTTGGGTAGTACAAACCTGGGTCATGTTGGGGGCGAAGACCATAGCAATATTGCGGGCATTCATCTTGTTAGTCTGCTCCTCCTGCACGACGTCCGCCATAAGGTTGACGGCCCAGTCGAGCAGCTGTGCCTCAGTTGGGGGCAGGCATTTGGTCACCCGCGTGCAGTCATCCTCTGTCTGACACTGCATCACCAGCTCTGGAGGGATTGAGTCCAGAACCCCCCGTGGAAGCTCCCTGAACCATGCCTACACAACATGATTTTAAGAAAAAGAACTCACTGATCAGCTATTCATGACGAAGGAAAATGGTGAAAATAGCTAAAGTTCGACAAATTTACCTTGATCAGACCGGCCAAGCAATGCACATCAATACCATCTGGCACGTGCCCCCTGTTGAGCTGATCTCTCACATATTCCTCCTGGCTATTTTCAGCATTTATTCTGAATATTCCTTCTGACTGATATTATTAAAAAACATATGTTATAGAATAATCAACAGTACCCCTTTTGTTGTGTGCTTATCATGAACTGGTCATGTAGTACATTTTATTTAACGATTGCAGTATCATTTCATAGTGATGGGCAGTTGTATAATGTTATTGTACCTTTTTATTTATTTATTCACTTATTTGAGCTGTTTTCTATAAGTTGACAGCAATTTAGGGCAGGTAACAGTAATACGGAGATAAAAAGAGTAATACCCGAAGGCCAGCTTGTTCATAGAGACGCCGTTGCATGAGCAAGAGAATGGTTGGTATACTGTTTCCCCTAGAATCATACGAGCATTGCATGGACTCAGTTGATACACCGAATACATTTGCACTGCACATGGCAAAACAAAAAGAAAAGGGTTAGAAGTTTACTTTAGCTAAATGACACTTTTTATTTGCAAAAGGTAATTGGAAACATCACTTAGCATTGTATAGACAGTATTAAAAAATGACCATATTGCGCTCGATTTTTTATTTAGTTCAAGCAAATAGGACCCAATCATTTATAGATATCTTATTATATCTTGCATTATATAGAACAATTTTACTTCCTACTTAGTCAATAAACCAAATAAAACTGAACAGCATAGAGAATAAACAAAGACCTAAAGTTTCTACTGCTTATGATAATTCAATGAAGCAAGCAAATTATACAGTATATAGCAAACAAAGGGAACTCACAGATAAAGAAGTTTGCGAAAATTTTAATCAGGTTTAGGCTAATCAATGAAACAAGGCCAAATTGATAATACAATGATGAATATGACAAACCTAAGAGAATGATTTGAGGTTGAACAAACCACTGTGAACTTTCACATAAATGTACTACTACAAAAAATGGCCAGCTTGTATACAATATATCATAATGGTAAATTTTAACTACCCATCATACACCGAAGTACACAATATTGCTTCTTTTGTTTAAAAATATATTTTTTCAGGCAATATTAAGTCTTTGAATACAAGTATTTAACACACTGTTCTTCTTATGTCTTTGTTATGCTTTTGCATAAAATATGTAATTAGCAAAGTTGATACCTAATGGATTTCAGAAAGACTCTGCAATTAAACAGCTGTTAGTAAACTTTAAATTGATGGTATCATAGAAAGATAAAATTTGCACTCAAATTTGATCCAGCAAAACAATTAACAGAAAACAGAAAAAAGGACATGATTAGAAATAAAAACGAATGGTGCATGCATAGCTTGATGTCATAATTTCACACGGTATGATGATGTGATGACCTCCTACCATTCAAATACAGAAGTGGGTATGTACTTCACCGTTGCTAAAGGCAAAAACCTTTACATTTATCTTCCACGAATATCATTGAAAAAGCTCACTTAAAAAGTTCATATCTCAGAAACTCTCTACATGGTTCTTATTTCTAAGAAGGTTTGAACATAAAAGGCAACTTGTGGGAATTTTTTGGAGCCATTTGATTAGAGTTTTGAAGTTGGAAAGCACAGGAGAAAAAAAAAAAAAAAGAAAAAGAAAAACACAAGATTCTGTAGTACAAAAGAAGCTGATATATTATAAAAAAGAAGAAGATATACTAATTAAAACATATCCAAAAAAAAATGAACATATGCTACAGTGAAATATTCACAAAAATGTTTTGCATTTCCCCTTTCACATGGAAACCAAAAGAATTCTATACATGCATTCACTCGTGAAACTCTGAAAGCATGTAACTAACCACGATTGTGAAAAATCAGTTCATTAATGGTAACAAACCAATATAGTACACTAAAAAGACCCGATTCATTTCTTCCCCAAATCGAATGTCACATTCGTTATGGTTTGCTTTCTCCATTTCCGTAAAGTTTTTCCAAACTCAAAAGCCAAGTACTTTTCAAAATGAGAACACGAAACAATTGAGAGATATTGTCAAATTTTGCCAATTTTGAAATTAAACTCAGCCACTCCAAATTAATTCCAACACGTCAACACCAATGAGATGAGAGAAGATGGAGAGAGAAAGGGAGAGACCTAGCACTAGGTGCACGGCGAGGCACCTCGGGCTCGAACTCCACTGGCAAACCGAGAAATCCATGAAACCGATCGAAAGTGACATGCGCCACGTGACGGACATCGGTGGGCCAACCGATCTCCATCGCTCTCCGTGCGTCGCCTCCTCCCTCCGTCTTGCACCCGAATACAGACCTCCTCACCAGATCGAACACGAGAGCCCAGAAAGACCAATCCTGCTCCGCGATCTGATGCTCTTGTAGAGAGATTCTCCTCCTTCGGTGGGTTCGCTTCCTGTCTTCGTCGCTTAAATGGGTAGCTGGGACAGTACCATCATTTGAAAGAGAGGGGGACCGAAGCGCCACTTCGGCCATGGCGGGTGAGTGGTGGGTAGTGAGTGGGTTGGAGGGTCCCCAAAATGAGTAAAATTGGAAAAAATATTGGATCTTTACGCCATTGGAACTGGGAATTGTGTAATTATTTGATTTTTATTGTCTTTTTTTTTCTTTTTCTTTCGTTTGCTTTGTATTGGAGTTGGATAGAAGGAAAGGAGGTTTGTTAGGAGAAGTGGAGGTGGAGGTGGAGGTGGTGGTGGGACGTGATAATCATAACTTGGGTTGCATTGTTTTACAAGTTTTGTTTTCTTATATTTTTGGGTCTCTCTTATCTTACGCTAAAACTATTGGAGAAATTTTAAACATTTCTGATGGTTTGGATTGTTGGGGGTTTGTTTGAAATTGAAGAGACGCGGTGAGTTTTGGAACAAGTAACCTTGGCTTTTCAATTATTTCTGTTTTTTGGGGGTGAGATTGGTCAATAAGTTGGATTGACTTTACTCTGTTTGGACTTTGGGTCCCCTCTCCAGTGCATCTACAAACGGCGTTGTTCGGTACCCGTTCCAGAGTTCAGACATCAGTGCATGTATAACTAATTTGTTAAAATATGTTGTGTGTGGATCACTCAATTTTGCCTTTGTATTGTACCAAATAAATGTTGTAATTTAGTACGCTCTCAAAGGAATTTTTTTTATAAACCATAATTAAAAAAAATATTTTTACGAAACCAACATGATTATCTTTTTTTTACAAAACCATAAGAACCGAAATGTCATTTCGGTCCTTTTTTTTATTTCGGACCGAAATGACATTTCGATCCGGTTCCTTTTTTGAATTTTCTGTGGCGGCTCATATAAAAAATTGTGAAAGTACCACAAAAAATTCAAAAAGAGGACCGGACTGAAATATCATTTCGGTCCGGAATAAAAAAAATAACATACCGAAATGACATTTCGGTTCTTATAATTTTTGTAAAGAAAAAAGTAATCATGTTGGTTTCGTAAAAAAAAATTAATTATGGTTTATAAAAAAAATTCTCTCAAAAGAGCGAATACAAAATAACTGTTTTAAGGAGATTCTGAATCATCCGAAAAAGTGATATTGTACTCATGTAGAAAAATAGTAAAAAAATTCTAAAAAATATAAAATTTGGTCTCCAAAAATATTTTATTATGAAGATCATGTTGAGCAGTTCAAATCAACTGTTTAGATTTTGAAAACGAAGACAAAAGATATGAATCATATTGGAACACAAAATTATGATGCATTTGAAACCTCCTCATTTTTAAATTAATAATTTTCAACTAGTAATTTGAATAATTAAACTCGACTCTACTTGATAAGCCGAGCATTCAACTTTTTTATTTTGTTCTTTGTATTGGAAGTTCGCTTTGTATTACTTACTAAAAATAAATTCGAAAAGTTAAAAAAATTTACTCATAGCCGATTGGTTCATGAGGTAGACAATGAGTTCTAAATCATTTAATTTGAACACTAAAACTAATATCAATAATGATATTAACATATTTATTATATCAACTTCCAACTACAAAAGAAACTATTTTTAGTAGGTGGCAAATAGTAGCACTCTCCGTGTGGAAGTTTCTCATGGATATTAATTATAATTCAGAAGTCCCAATGAAAGTCAGGATTTTTGTCTGGCTAATGCTGGATAGGAAAATACTGACGCAGAATGTGCTTCTGTACAGGGGTTGTAACATTCAGACAGGTTGTCATTTCTGTCAGTCAGATATTATTGAAACGCGAGATCACATCATGTGGGGCTGTGCCTATGCGCAAGGGTTCTGGCGGGGTTTAATGGCCCATTATAACATCTCACGACAGAGAGGAGACGACATCCGTCGATTATGGATATCCACTTGTAGGCAAATGACATCTTCCGAGAGAGCGAGGTGGAGCGTAATCTGGGCAGCGGGAACATGGGCTCTCTGGAGAGAGAAATAGGAGACTATTCTCCAATAAACAGAGGGTAGTTCACCGCCTAATCAATGACACTGCACTAGAGATAGAGAACTGGTGGCAGAACGGCTGAAGGAATTGGGCCACATTAGGGACACAGTGTTTTACTTTTTCTTTTGTGTATAGTTACAAGAGTGTGAGGAGCTTTTAGCTCATGTAATTAAAACTTTTTTTAATTAATATATTTGTTGTTGGCAACTTGCCTTCAACCATCAAAAAAAAAAAATTATAATTCAGAAGATTAGATCTGAAATTTTTATTGGTTGCATTTTAAAAAATTCAAAATTTAAAGGTAGCATTTCTTCTTTAAAATCTCGAATACTAGCTCAAGGGTGACACACAGACCTCCCAAGTGATGCTCATGGATCCGACTCTGTTGTTTTTCTTAGAGAAAAGCAGGGTCTTGTTTTTTCGATTCCAACCATTCAAAAAATTTCATTCGCATATTTCGATAAAGAAATTTTTTCATACATATATCTCAACGAATTTGAATGGTTGGGATCGGAAAAGCAGGATTCTGTTTTTCTCTAAGAAAAGCAGCAGAGTCCATTCCGATGCGCATACCTACTATGTGCGTACCGGAATGGGATCCGGTGCTCTTCAAATCCCTACTCTTCCCCTGTTATTCTCTCTATCTCTCTCCTCTTTTCTCTCTCTCACGTGATTCTCTTTTTCTCTCTCCTCCTTATTGAAGAGAGATACATAGAGTAAAAGAATAACAGGAATAAAGAAAAGCAGCAGAGTCGGACTCGTGCGTACCACCCCGAGAGACAACAGATTGGTCTGTGTGTCCTTCCATTTTTTTTTCTAAGGCCAGATTGGATTTAGGAATTTTGGGTGTATTTTTTGTTTTAAATTTTCTGGTTAGCATATAGTTAATTAGTTTATTACACAATATTGATTCCATATTGATTAACGATCATACTGGTTAACCAGAGAATAGCATTTATAGAATAGAATGAATGACGTGATTTTTTTTTTTTTTTTTTACAATTGATCAAATAAACAACCATAGCTGGTAATGAATTGATTACTTCTGAACTCGTATTTGATTAGCAATCAATATTGTACAACAAACTAACTTAACTACATGCTACCTAGAAAATTTAAAATAAAAAGTATACTCAAAATTCCTAAATTCAATATGACCTTGGGAAAAAAATAATTCAAGGACACAGAATAGGTGTCGTGGTTGTAGCGCCTAAGATGCACTCAAAATTTAACTTTCATCTGTTTCGAGTGGAGTGTCCCCTGTGGTGGGGTCGTGCTTGTAGCGCCTAAGATGCACTAAAAGTTGTGTGCGCCTCAGCGCCTGTGCCAAAAAAAAAAAAAAGATTTTTAAGAAAAAAGTGGTATCATATTCCAAGCTTGAAAACATGGAATGAACGGTGAACCTCTCTAGTAGAGGGGAAAATATGTACCGTGCCTTGCCGTGACGTGATTTTAATTTCGTGCCGTGCTGTGCTGTAATTAAGTTAATTTTTCACATGCCGTGCCGTGATCAAAATGTCAAAAGGTGGTCACGGCACGCGAATGATCACGCCACGGAAGTCAAGCCGTGCCTAAAAGTGTCGTGACCATACGTGACTCGCGTGACTCGTGTGACAATTTAATTATAATTTAGGTTAGTTTATTCAAGATTCACCATTAAATCAATATCTAATGGTCCTAATTACACGTGACTCTCGTGACTACGTATCGTGCTGTGCCGTGACTAAATATTTCACGTGCCGTGCCGTGCCGTGCCAAAGTTTCAAAAGATGAACACGGTACGCGAATGGTCACGGCACAGGACACGCAAGTCACGACACATAACTGACACGCGTGTCGTGACGTTCCGTGACGGAGCCGGCTCCGCCGTGCCATTTTTCCCACTCTACTCTCTAGTCTCTCCTCCTCTAAATTAACTCAAATTTTTAGTTTGAATCCGGATTGTTCGATCTACTCCAGCACAAATATTAAAGGAGTTTCGTGCATTCCACCTCTGACATAATCGGCTAGATTTCTAACCCAAAAAAAACTGATATTTAATATTTTTACTTTTCACAGTACTCAACAACTAATTATTTTAATTTTTTTCAAACTCATAATTTGAATTATCTACAGTTAATAATCAAAATAACTAAAATGCACACTTACTTGAATTGAAATAAAATAATATTTGTGTCTTTCTTCTTTTGAATCATGAGCTAAAAATGCAATGATGGATCGCGCCGCTGCCAAACATTTCAGAAAAAAAAAAGGAGATCGCTACACTAAAATTGTTCTACTGCATTATTGTGAAGACTTTGAAAATAGTTATTGCATTGCGAGAGTGGCTAAGACGCAAACGTTTGCACCAAGTTCTTAGTGCAAACGATTCGTTTTCGGATTTTTGAAGTCCAAACGGTTGATCCGAACCGTTCAAGTTGTTCTCCATATTGAAATATGCTTGGAGACCAAAATGTACATTTTTTGGAATTTTTTTGCTATTTATTAAGGCACTTTGAAAACTGTTAATCAAATGGTTCAGAATTTGATTGCACTGTTTTTACTGTTCACCTGGATCAGCAACTTTCAAAGTGGCTTAATATTTAGCAAAAAAATTCTAAAAAATGTAAAATTTGGTCTCTAAGCACATTTTAATATGGATTAAATATCTAACGGTTTGGATCGACCGTTTGAACTTTAAAAGTCTGAGAACCGAATCGTTTGCACCAAGGTCTTGGTGCAAACGTTTGGAGCTTAGCCACTCTCTTGCATTGCTACATTTATTAGTTCATAAACTATTGTTTAAGAGTTGGCTACGGTCTTACGCGTAGCATAGAGGGCCTCCGTGCTACAGCTCAATATTTGAGTTTTCAAAATCCTACGGTCGATCCGAACCGTTCAACATGATCTTCATATGAATATGTACTTACAAACCAAATTTTACATTTTTTAGAATTTTTTTATTATTTTTTTAAATAGGTAGAAAATCACTTGATCTAAATGGTACAGAATTTTCAGATCAAGTGATTTTCTACCTATCTAAAAAAATAGTAAAACAAATTCTAAAAATATAAAATTTGATTTGCAAGTACATATTCATATGAAGATCATGTGGAACGGTTCGAGTCGACCGTTAGAATTTTGAAAACTCAAATATTTAGCCGTAACACGGAGATCCTTTGTGCTACGCGTAGCATATTATCATTTTCCCTATTGTTAATATTTTTATATGGTTATCATGGAAGCAATCATATGCTTTACCGCTTTGGCATGCCCGCGTGAGATCGATACTTTTTAGGTGAAGCTAATTAAATTGCTAAATTAGTATGCTACGTGTCTCCATAATTTTGGGCCATTTAATTCCTGTAGAATAAATTTATGACAGGAATAACTATGCTGTCATATCAACAACATTTTAATGCACCATTATTATGTGCGAGGCTGTGAAGTTGTAGAAGAAGAATTGAATTCTCAATAGTACTACTATTGAGAAATCTACGGCACTTTCTCTGTATCGATGTGATAATAAATATGAATTTTTCTACATAAAAAAACGGTTCATAAATGCCTTTGTTTCATAAATCCAAGCTGATTATAGCTTTCGAATGTAAAATGTTTTATACAGAATATTAATCACGTTAACTATTTTTTTTTAAATGAGTAATGGGTTCAAGTCACTCAAAATCTTTATTTCAACATTTATAGCAAACAGTGTAGTAAAATATGGTTTATGCGGCCGCATATGCGTATACGGTTGGATTCCGCATAGAAATCCTTATGCAGTCTATATATGCGGTTCTGCATATACGGCGGCATATTATTACTGCATATTCAGTCGCATATTACTGCATACTTGTTTGTATGATACAGTATATTACGGCATATTTGTTTATATATATAGAGTCCGGCTAATGTCATAACGTTATAATTTCAGCCTAAGCTATAACGAGTCGTTTTCAGATTTTCAAAGTCCAAACAGTCGATCCAAACCGTTAGATGTTTAATCTATATTAAAATCTGCTTGGAGACCAAATTTTACATTTTTTTGAAATTTTTTTACTATTTATTAAGTCACTTTGAAAATTGTTGATCCGGGTGAACAGTAAAAACAGTGCAACAAAATTCTGGACTATGTGATCAGCAATTGTCAAAGTGGCTTAATAAATAGTAAAAAAATTCCAAAAAATGTAAAATTTGGTCTCCAAGCACATTTCAATATGTAGATCAACATGAACGGTTCAGATCGACTGTTCGGACTTTGAAATCGCAAAAACCGACTCGTTATAACTTAGACTGAAATTATAACGTTATGACATTAGCCAGACTCATATATATATATATATATATATGAATTCTCATTTTAAAATCAACATATATAAGTCCATATGCGGTGGCTTTCTGCATACCGTACAAAAAACGCATTTAAAAACATTGGTAACAAAAGATTTCTCTCATATGGGTTTTCGAACCCATGACCTCTTACATAAGAAACATATATATTTGTCATTAAACTAAAAGTTAATTCTCTACATTAGCTAATTATAGTAGATGGAATTCTTCTTCAATATATTTTTTTAATCCTCGCAGATGCCGGAAAGTGGTGAGAGGAGCTCGGATTCTTCATTATGTTATTAATGTGGTATTGATTAAAAAAGAAAAGTTGCATGTCTTGGTAATAATGAAATCCATGCAATAGAATTTCTTTGAGCTCAATTTATTCCAAATAAAAATCGGTTCTAAACTTTTCCTTAATTTATCCATGATTCACCAAGTTTACTTTTTGAGGAAAAATGAGATTCACTGAATTTTTAGTTTGTTGCAACTAGATCACTCGATTCAAGGAAAGAAATAAAATGTGATGGTATGAAAAAAATTGCTAATACATACTATTTTTAGTGCTTATATATACTTTTAAGAAAAGGCTAGGTTTAACTAAATTTTTCCATTCAACATTATTAACATTCTTGTTGAAGATGAAGAATTAAGAGACAACTAACAAAATCTGAAAATGTGAAAATGTATTAATTCTATCTTCATTAGAATATTTGATTTGATGTATTAAAATGTGTTCTTATCGGCATAAATAAGAATTGTGATTCCAACAGTAGTAATGAGTGTTAACATAATTGAGGTCCCGATACCTCTCAAGGAAAAATCCCCAATTGGATCCAAAATTGACGGATTAGTGTAAGCTTATCCATGCAGTTATGCACTTTTGAAAAATGAATCAACTTTCTGAAAGATCCTGGCTTTCGTGCTTTGGTGAGAATTTTGAAAATTAAAAATTTTCGATCTAGTCAAAGTAGTAAACGAGTCAATTATATTCTAAACACCAGATGAAGCAGTGGTTCATTAAAAAAAATTCAATAAATTGAAATAATTTTTATAATGGAATCTACTTAAAAAAAGGCCAAAAAATTGAGAATTGAATTACGTACTTAATAAATTAATATCTAGGAATGCAATATTAGAAAACACTCCAACGGATCTTTAGGCTTTGTGATCTATAAATAAAAACTGTATTGAGGCTTGAAATAACAATATTATTTTTTATCTCAAATTTTAAGAATTCTCATTCACTCAATCATGCTCTCTCCCTTATTTATTCCAATCGAATGACTCATACTTTATTATGTTCTCTCCTCTCTCCTTGTTTAAGAGATAATATATGTTGTATTAATTAGGCTATGTTTGGATGACACAAGAATAAAGACTATTCTAGAATACAAGCTATTCGGAATAGCAATATGTATCAAAACAACATTTTTGCTATTCGGAATAGCTAGAATAGTTGCTATTTTCTATTTCTTGTAAATGTTGGAATAATTACTATTCGGGAATGTGAAATGAGAGAAAAAATACTTCCATTTTGGATTTCCGCTAACACAGTCCCGAAATAATAAATTTGATACCACTTTCCGCTATCTCCACGTCATAACAATTCATTTAAGATCCACTTACCTATTTTTCCTTTTAATTAGCACATTGTTAACACTATTCATTATTTGTTACAGCTATAAACTATTCCACATATATAATTCAAATAGTATTTTTACTAATTCGAATAGCACCATTTTCACACTAATCTGAAAATCACTATTTTTTTCTCTATTCTCATTTACTATTCTAAAATTTCACTATTCATGTGGTTAATCATGCTATTTTTTTTTTAACTTTTCTTTTAAGAGATGAAGATGAAATTCAAACTTTTCAACTTTCAAATTCACAAGATCAAATATTGATTTTCGTTTTCATTCCTAATTTCTTAATAATTTTGAGAAAGACTATTTCTTTGTATTTAAATTGTATTGGTTGCAAGCTTCATAAGCTACTTAATTGGAACAAATTTAAGTAATCTGTAGAGGATATATAGTTTAGTCAAAAGTACCATCTAATTTGTAAACTGAGATAAAGCTTTAGCATGATATCTTGTTTTTAATGAGGACTAGATCTCATTAATTTAACAAATATTTATTTACTGAGAGGCTATGTTCATTACAGTCTGTGTTAGACATTTGGTTGATCAAGATGAAAATTTAAAATCGTTGGTAATAGTTAAAAGCTCCATAAACAACATTTTATTTTTTAGTGATTATGCAATATAATCTTTGTACTGTATAGTGGCATAATTGAGCTCCAGGTGGCTAATAATATAATTACATTTGAACTACTTAAAAAAGTTTAAAAATCTAAAATAAGACAGATGCCCTACCACTAAAGGGACGAACATGCTTACAACAAAAGGGACGATCTAATAATAAAATGGCCAGACCTTACATTCATGTAAAATTAACTGTAATTGATTTCAGAAAAAGCTAATTATTATACATTATACATGGTATTTTATAATGGAAAATTGGGAATATTGTAAAAGAAGGTTAACTATTATGTTGTTCATCGAGTTTTTTTGAATAAATGTTGGAGGTCAAGTTACTCAACTATTTAATATTCACAAAAAGATTGTTCCTTCTGAATTTCGAACATGTCACCTCTCACACGGAAAATATTGTTTTTGTTACTAGAACAAAAGTTGATTCTCATAATTAGTGTGTGAGAATGGGACCAACTCTTGATGATATGAGTTGACAACAAGAAACAAGATAAAAGAGTTAATGGAAAATTATAATGCTCCTCTTTCTTATGGATTCAGATCAACTGAAATTCGAGATCTATCCGTCCAACTTTTTATGTGCACACATCTCGAAATAGCTGATTTTCTGTGTACGCATCTCGAAACAATTCAATGGCTGGATTCAGAATTTCAAGATTACTGTTGATGATCTCGGATTTCAGCAAATTTGGATCATTTTCTTACGTATTTGGTAGTTCTATGATAAGGAGCTTAAAACTTTTTTTTTGTGTGAAAATAATGGGTATGCTTTTTATTTTGTGTTTGTTTATTTCTTAGCAGATGTTCTTACATTACTTTTCTGAAGGTGATTGAAAAAAAGTTAGATAAATTCTAGGGCTCTTTAATGGAATTAAGCATGTCTAATCAGTTCTTCCTTCTTCCTTTTAAATATAGATAATGATTTTGCTCGTGCAAAAAAAGTTGTTCAGATTTTGTTCAGTAAAGAGTTCATTTTTATTCGTCAAACCCTGTACATTTAGTACTATTTTTAGAATAGCATTGCTATTCTAAATTAGGTTCATCCAAACAACTTCAGTTGCTATTCAGAATAGAGAGAATAGGGCTATTTTGCTATCCCAACAAAAAGTTAGAATAACAATTGTTGCTCTCTTCAGTCGAATAAAAAAAGATTATTTATTCATTCTCTCCAAACTCTATTCCAAATATGCATTTCAAACAATTTTTTTACTATTCCGAATAGCTTTGAGTTAACACTATTCTCTTACCATCAAGGTTAGTGCTATTCTTATTTATTATTATCAAATAGTAGCTTTTCTAGCTATTCTAGAGTGCATCCAAACGTACCCTATTAAAGAGTGAATCCTGCATTAATTTCAAAAAAAAAAAAAAAAGCAAATTGGATGAGAGATTGGCGAAATTATTTTATAGCGACAATTAGCCCCACTCTTTACAAATTTTTTTTTTTTTTTTCAAAACCTTTTGGAACTTTTGTATATTTGGACTTTTTCTGTAAAATTGGACTATTTTCCTTGTAGAATTTGTACATAAAAAATAGAAGCGACGTACTCGGTAACTCGGTTTCAAATTTGAACGAGGATTGAATTCAGCTTGAATACATAGCATATCATTGACAACACTAAAAAAGTGAAAATAATGCGAACACAATACAACGGACTCGATCGAGAATTCGAGATAATGCCAAAAGCTACTCTAGTCCTTTCTACAGATTTCACGTCACGCAGCACTGAAAAGAAATGATTGGATGAATCATACTCATTGGATCTCTAATCTTTGTAGGGATCCGAATCTGCTGCGATCCTTCGCTGTAAACAGTAACTCTGTGATTTCTGTTTTTTTTAATTCAGCTATCGAATTGTTTCGAGATGCGTGCACAGAAAAAATCAATTGTTTTGAGATGCGTGGACAGAAAAATTTAACAGCTGGATTTGGAAAAGCAAGAATTTCAGAATTACTGTCACACTTGACGGATCGCAGCAGATTTATTTCCATCTTTGTAGATATGCGTATAGCTGATCTTGAGTTCGGAAGAAAGAGATGGAAATAGAAATAGATATACACAGTTAATAAAATGCTAATGATTTTATTTTGAAATATTGCATGTAGTTTTTAATTTCTCACCCTCTAGACAACCTCTAATTGTTTTTTTGTCAACTTAAAAAAAAATATAGAATAAGCATATGTATATGTTGTATTGGTATAATACTTAAGTGTACATTGAGCAACAGGGGAATTTGCATTTTAAAGATTTTAAAAAACAAGGAAGATCAAGACAACTGTTAGTTATCAATAATTATGTCTTAATTAAATAAATATGGTGAATTTCGCTGGAGGTCACTAAACTTTGTCCTTTGTCACGAATTGTTCACTCAAAGTTTGATTTGTCTCTCTATAGCCACTGAATTTTTAATTTGTCTCAATCAAGTCACCATATAACTTTTTTATCCAAAATATTAACGGAATATTCTCATTTCGTCCAAAATATAACGGAATATGCTCATTCCATTCAAATTTTTAACGGAATATGTTTATTCCGTCAAAAATACTAACGAAAAAGTTATAATTTTTTTTTTTTGGATGAAAAAGTTATAAAGTGACTTGATTGGAACAAATTAAAAATTCAGTAATTATGGAAAGAAATCAAACTCGAATGACCAATCCGTAATAGAGAACAAAGAACAAATCATAAAGATACGTCTAGGCCCAATTTGGCCACTTTATTGTTCACGTGAAAAAAAAAAATTCACTCAGAGCTAATTTTTTTTCTCTCGTGAACAGTAAAAAATCAATTCAAATTTGTCTATTTCTTCCCAGTAGCCGAACTGGGTCTTAGAGGTTTGAGTTCAAGTAGGTAGTTATCAAACCTTCTTTTTATTTAAAGTACTACTTTATCGGTATTGTTTCCCAGTGCTGCAAAAAGACGTAAACAATTAGATTTATTTAAACGACGTTGAGGCCTTGAGGGAACAAATGTAGTCCAACAATTTTTTGCAAAATTACCAGGATTAACATGACAACAACAGAGAGAAAGAGGAGGTAAGTATGGAATTCATATCCTCTGTAATACTCGAGAAAGTACGATGAGATCTCAGTCGTCAGATTTAATTTTACACGAATCTCAAAGCACAAATAATACTACCCCCTCCAATTACCCGAATAGACACCGGCTGAGAGTAAATCCGGGCCGTAAAGTGATTTACTGTTCTGTACAATATTACAGAGGATACGGGTCCGTAAGTATGGCAGTATGGATATGCACACCATTTCTCGCTTGCATAACAGTAGACTGTAGAGCCGTTGAAAGTTGAAACTGGAACCTATCCACTCTCCAGATAATCAGCTACAGAGTAGTCAACACGACCGTTCCACTGGGTTTTGGATCGAGACCGTCCGATTCGAATTCGTTGCTCGAGATTGTCTCAAGATTCGAATTTGTTGTCGGGATGTGTGCGCTCACTTCGGGGATAGATTTTTACGAATTCGAATCGGACGGTCCCGATCTAAAACCCAAAAGTTGGGTTACTTCACTTGATCCGAATTCTCCACTGGGGCCCTCATATTTTTCTCTCATGTCAGGATTGGCCGGATCCGTATCCTCCAAGGTACCTGACTCAAGCAAATTAAAACGGACGGCCCTGATTAAACCTATATGGGCCAAACTCAATCCGGTGCCTATGGAGACTGTAGGGGGTATGTTTTGAGATTTGTGCCATGTTAAATGAACCGTCCGATCGTAATTATCTTCAGTCAGGTAACCTGAGGTGATGTGAATTTGGATTTTACTGGGAATATCCAATGGAACACGAATTCAGTTTTAACAGATTGAATTCGTCATTTGACATCAATTCGATAGGTTTTTAAAGCAATAGCACATGATGTCTTATGCTATTCATAGCAACTTAACCAAAATCATATAATTTAGTTATTTTTTGTAACTCAAAGAACTAATTAATGCAAATAGTAGTTTTGAACTAATTTCGTCATTTTTTAAATGCTCAATGACCAATTCATTCTTTTTCCTTTTCAAAAATTTCGATCTCGTTTGATGTAAATAAAAAATTTGCACCGAAGTTTGTTTTGAAAAAGAATAACCAAAACATACATTTTACCTAATTTTTTTGGCCTAAAAGTATCCGGCTAGACCGGTTTAATCTCTGATCGATTTGGCAAGGTCATTACATTACTGTTCCGAGTTTTACTCTTCATTATATTAAACATATATATATATATATAGAGAGAGAGGAGTAGAACTAGGGTGCTCCTAAGCTCACCAAGCCCTTCCGTGAGCGCGACTCTAAAACCTATCGAATTGACTTCAAACGACATTTTCAAACCGTTAGATGTTCAATCTATATTAAAATGTGCTTGGAGACCAAATTTTACATTTTTTGGAATTTTTTTACTATTTATTAAGATGGTTTGAAAATCGCTGTTTTCCAATGGTGCAGAATTTTAATAAAAACAGCGATTTTCAAACCATCTTAATAAATAGTAAAAAAATTCCAAAAAATGTAAAATTTGGTCTCCAAGCACATTTTAATATAGATTGAACATCTAACGGTTTGAAAATGTCGTTTGAAGTCAATTCGATAGGTTTTAGAGTCGCGCTCACGGAAGGGCTTGGTGAGCTTAGGAGCACCCTAGTTCTACTCTAGAGAGAGAGAGAGAGAGAATGGCTAATATACAAACGTTTGTTCCTGGACTCAGGAACAAATGATTCGGTTATCTGATTTTTAAAGTTCAAACAGTCGATCCAAACCGTTAGATATTTAATCTATATTAAAATGTGCTTGGAGACCAAATTTTACATTTTTTAGAATTTTTTTACTATTTATTAAGATGGTTTGAAAATCGCTGATTTTATTAAAATTATGCACCATTGAAAAACAGCGACCTTCAAATCAGCTTAATAAATAGTAAAAAAATTCTAAAAAATGTAAAATTTGGTCTCCAAGCACATTTTAATATAGATTAAATATCTAACGGTTTGGATCGACTATTTGAACTTTGAAAATCAGATAACCGAATCATTTGTTCCTGAGTCTAGGAACAAACGTTTGTATATTAGCCATTCTCTCTCTCTCTCTCTCTCTCTCTCCATATATATATATATATATATATATATAGTGCTGGGCTTAGCTACTTCATGGAGTAAAACGACTTGGTGCTCCACGCCTCATTATTTCCATTTTGAAAATCCAAACGACCGATCCGAACCGCTCAAGTTGTTCTCCATATTGATATGTGCTTGGAGACCAAATTTTACATTTTTTGGAATTTTTTTACTATTTATTAAGTCACTTTGAAAATCACTGATCTGGCGGTCCAGAAATTTTTACTGTTTTTTACTGTTCATAAGGATTTTCAGATTTTCAAAGTGGCTTAATAAATAGTAAAAAAATTCCAAAAAATGTAAAATTTGGTCTCCAAGTACATTTCAATATGAAGAACATGTTGGAAGGTTCGAATTGACTATTTGAACTTTGAAAATGAAGATATGACGTGAAGTACAAAGTTGTTTTACTCCATGAAGTAGCTAAGTCCATCTCTCTATATATATATATATATATATATATATTGAGATGGGCTATTGTGCTTTGCAAAGTAAAGCGAACGTTTTACTTCGGGCTCGTTTTCGGATTTTCAAAGTCCAAACAGTCGATCCAAACTGTTAGATGTTCAATCTATATTAAAATCTGCTTGGAGACCAAATTTTACATTTTTTGGAATTTTTTTACTATTTATTAAGCCATTTTGAAAATTGCTGATCTGGGTGAACAGTAAAAACAGTGCAACAAAATTCTGGACCATGTGATTAGCAATTTTCAAAGTAGCTTAATAAATAGTAAAAAAATTCCAAAAAATGTAAAATTTGATCTCCAAGCACATTTCAATATGTAGATCAACTTGAACGGTTTGGATCGACTGTTTGGACTTTGAAAATCTAAAAACGAGTCCGAAGTAATACGTTCTCTTTACTTTGCAAAGCACAATAGTCCATCTCTCCCTCTCTATATATATAAAAAGCAAATATATATAGAGCAAAACTAGGGTGTTAAATATTATACTGAGATGCGGATTTGTTCTCTATATATTAAACATTCTATTTCTGTGTCTTTCGACGATATAATAAAAAAGATACGGTCAAAAGTCAATCAAATAAAAACCTTTACTCTCAAGATCCAGTTGTCAATTTATATAATATATATATTTCTTGTTTGAAATCAATTAGAATAACAATAACAACTGTACTTGACTTTATTTAATATTTAAAAAATAACTGTACAGATATTAAATTTTGGCAACAAACCAACCTGCCCTTGATAATAAGAGCATGGTTTGGATAAGTTCGCCATGAGACATTTTGTGCAACATACTAAATTCGTATTAGCAAATCATATAAGATGCATCATTATTTGGTGTCAAGTGTCAACACATGGGTGATCACTAGATAATTAAATTTTGGGCGATAATTATTCTCATTTTCCTTTCATATATTTCTTCTAGAATTTCTCTTTCTATTTAGTGCATGCACTTGATTCAAATATAAATATATCATTGAGGAAAGTAAACTTGCTTTGCTTTTTATAATATATATATATAGAGAGAATTGCTAATGTACAAACGTTTGTTCATGGACTCAGAAACAAACGATTCGGTTCTCCGATTTTCAAAGTTCAAACAGTCGATTCAAACCGTTAGATATTTAATCTACATTAAAATGTGCTTGAAGACCAAATTTTACATTTTTTAGAATTTTTTTACTATTTATTAAGATGGTTTGAAGGTCGTTGTTTTTTAATGGTGCAGAATTTTAATAAAATCGGCGATTTTCAAACCATCTTAATAAATAGTAAAAAAAATTCTAAAACATGTAAAATTTGGTCTTAAGCACATTTTAATATAGATTAAATATCTAACAGTATGGATCGACTGTTTGAACTTTGAAAATCGGAGAACCGAATCGTTTGTATATTAGCCATTCTCTCTCTATGTATATAGCAGCATGAGTGTTTGGGTGCACGACCATGAAGCAGTATATTAATCTTATCCTCTCTCTCTCTCCGGTTTATTTATCAATGACAAGAATTATTCAGACAACTGTACACTTTATTCAAATATTTTTGTACATAATTCACTTCATGTTTGAATAAATTGTATATCTCCATTCTATTATTAAGCACGTTGGGTGTCCGATCCGCCAACGGCTACGATTGAAAGATTAATTTTTGAATTTAATCTTAGCTCTCCAATCACATAATCTATCTTCTTTTGTTTAAATGCATTTGTTTTATGTATAGAAGTTTAAATTTAGCTACAAACATACTCGCCACACGATGCGTTACAATTAAAATTAAACAGACTCTAAAATTTAGCAATATAATTCTCCGTTTCCTTTTTTTTTTGTTTCCTTATTTCCTCCTCTCTAATTGAAATTTTCTATATGGCAAATCACAATGCAAATCAATTTTTTGTTCACTTTTTTATTTATCTACTTCCTTATTTTTATACATATTACTGTGATAAATGTAGAATATATTTCTAATTTTGTTTTTTTATGAAAATTTGTCATTTTGTATGATAATTTATTTTTGTTATCTTATCATATATTCCGTTGCAACGCACGGGCACGATACTAGTAACGATTATAACCGCACATGTAACACGCTGTCATTGGCGGACTATCCCCACAACAGTTAGTAAATTTCATTCAGAAAAACAACTTAATTTATTTTATTTTTCCATTTAATACATGTTTTGTTCTCAATTAAAATTAGTGACCCAATTATTCATCCACTACAAATTTTCAATTTTTTTTTTTTTTTTTTTAATGATCTTTAGTTCTGTTATGGTACATGCAAATTTATTATCCTTGGAGCTTACTTTTTGTCATCCTTTCAACTGTGTTGCTTGCACGGGTGGATCTAAGGCTTACTCAAAGGTGGCTAAGCTACTCCTATAATTTCAAAATTTTAATTGTACGTATAAGAATTTAATTGAATTTTATCTTTTTAAACTTTTTATATAGTCTAACCACCCTCAATGAATGACAAATGTTTAGTTGTAGCCTAATGATTAAGGGTCTGTTCGGCTGCCACTGTGCCCGTGGGAAATAATTTTTTTCCCACATGCACAGTGTTTCGGCCATTCAAATTGGACCCAAACCTAAGCCCATTCCTGTTCGCGCCTAACAGCCGAACAGGCCCTAAAGCTCTATTTTGTGACTGAGACTCGAGAGATCTTGAGTTCAAATCACACTCACACTCACAATAATTATGCATTTTAATTTTTAGCCACTCCTATTAAAATTTTCTAATTCCGCCCCTGATTGTTTTTTAGAAAGTTTAAACTATTAGAAACAAAAAAATAATTTCAGCGGCTTGTGGGATTCTTTACAAACTATTATCAAAATTATGATAAGTTTGAAATTTAAAAATAATTTGACGAGATTTATAATATATAATTTGACTATAATACAAATATAATTATTGACTTCAAATTTTTAATATTATCTCCCTCTCTCTCGACTAAAATGTGGCATTTGACGCAATCCGTTTATAAAAGCCCTTATTTTGTCTCAACTATGAGCACTTTTGACACAATCATACATTCATACTATGGTTTCTCATCAACATCGAACCAAAATATATTTCGAATACAAGAGAATCTTTTTTTTTTCTTCATATCACACTTTATCGGGATGATCCTATTGTTCAATAATTAATTGTTTACTAGTATTGTGCTCTTGCATTGCAGGGGAAACATATTTATTTGTTTGCCCGTGCATTGCAACGGGAACATATTATAAAATTGAATAGAATATGAAGAAAACTTTTTATTTGACATTCACACAAAATAAAAAAAAATATATTTAAATGAAAAAAATGGAGATCCAAATAATAAATAACAATAAAAGAAACAACAACAAATGAAAAAAAAAGGATCAAATATAAAATGAATTTTTTTTGAAGTATCATTATACGATTTAATATCTAATTTTCTCCACAAACAAGACAAGTCATTAAACGATTTAGAGGAGAAATGATCTGTAAAGAAACAAAATTGGAAAAGATATAATTAAATAATTCAAATAAGAATTTTCTGTACGGATATATTTTTGATGAAAATTATTTTAATAATAAATATTTTTCTACAAATCATTTTTCTACACGAAAATTCTTGATATTCTTCATTTACTCTCCAGATCAGAAATATATGATTGTTTCCATCAGCACAAGATCTGCTCTTCATCTATAATCTATTCACAAAGATACAGTAGCCCTAAACAAAATTCAAAAAGATATGATTGTTTCCATTTTCATTGTTGAAAATATAGAGGAAGAGGAGAAATGAAACGGAGAAAACGGAGAAATAAGGAAATAATTTAATTGCAGGAATTGGAGATAGCTATAAGGAGAAATAAGAAAACGGATCGTTAGGGATTCATTCAATTTTAATTGTGACAAATCATGTAGCAGTCTGTATGGCAAGTATGTTTTTTTTTTAACTAAATTAGACTTCTACACATAAAATAGATGTATTTAATCAAAAGAAAGATTATTTGATTGGAGGGCTGATATTCATTTGAAAATTTATCTTTCAATCTCAGCCGTTGGCATATCAGGACAATTACGTGCATAATATAAGAATGGAGATGTCAAGATAACACTTGAAACATAGACATAATGTCATAATGACATCGTCTTTCGTACTTTCCCTTGAAAAGAAAAATATATGTTGAAAAAAAATCAATTAAGATAGAGATTATTTTGATTGAATATAATATTAAAATATGCATAAGAATTCCGATAGATAAATCACACTGTAGAAATATATAATAATTCAATTCATATATTGAAATAGGTGGACCCACACAATAATAATAAAGTTATCCATTAGTATTAGTTGTATCATTTTTAATAATCCAACCTATCAGATTGTACAAATTATCATTGAAGACAAAAATCAAACAAACAAAATTATATGTAATGTGGCATAGTTAAAGAAATAAAAAATCTAACCTTTTTATAAATCATAAAATTTACCAAGGAAGCCGATCTGCCGAAGGCTATGTAACCTATGTTGGGCTTCAGTGCTGGGCCGCTGGGACCATCGCAATAAAATGTGTACCTTTTAGAACAATATGGGCCACATATGGATCAAAAATGAAAAACAAAGTTGTTGGCCCAGGTAAAAGTTGCGTGGAAAACCTTGGGATGGTGTGAACAACTGAACATGTGCGTGGTAAGTGGTAACGGCCTGGCTGAGAAATCTAATGACAAAAAAGTAGTAAGAAAATACTCGAAATTAGATAGCTTCAAAAAATTTAAAATTTAAATCTCCGTTCATCATAATTACAACCAGTGGAATATGACAATTTAAATTTAGCTAGCAACTTAAATTTAATGAAATTTTTTGACAAATAAAAAATAAAAGTTGACTTCAGCTGTCCCAAGGAGTTGACTTCCGCCTGGAAGATGCCATGAAAAGACCACTTGTTAATGCAAAACCGCACGCTTGCTTTACCGTACAGTCAACAGAGAATCCCAATTCATTCTCATTGTACTGTTCCGCCTCGCTTTTGCTCGGAAACATTGGCGGGAAATCTGAAACCCTGCCCTCAACTCTCTAGGGCTCCTCTCTCCCTCAGACCCTCACCTCCCGATCTATCTGAAATCAATCAATTGCTATGGGTACAGTTCCACTACCCCAATGGGCTTCGGAGCCATGTATTATGGGCATAGACGAGGCGGGTAGAGGCCCCGTTCTAGGTTTCCCTCTCTCTCTCTCTCGAAAAATTTGGCAGTGGCTGCCAAGAGCTCTATCTCTTTCTCTGTCCGTCTGATTAACAACGATTTTTTATTGAATGGATTTATTTCACAGGTCCAATGGTCTATGGTTGCTTGTATTGCGCACTCTCTTACCAGAAAACCCTGGCGTCCCTTAACTTTGCAGGTAATAATTCTTCACTAACAGTTTGATTTTTTTATTAATTATGTATCAGTTTTTTTTTTTAATTTTTTATGGGCGGTCTAACGTAGCATAGCCATTGCGGTAGTGACACGAGCACCGAAACATAAAAAAAATGGCTGGTGCTGAGTTGGTTTAGGAAAATCTAGCTTAAGTTTTCTTCCTTAGTTCCTCCCCAAGACCTAATTGAGCTGCAATTGTACAATTAAGCCTAACTTAATCTAAATTTAGAACAGCTAACCCTAACTATGCAACTGTAACTTGATGAAGACTCAATTTCACCCAATTTAATCAATGGTTGCAATTTCTTTTATTATTTCTTATTGTAGATTCAAAGACTCTGAAAGAGGAAAAGAGAGAGGAGCTTTTTGAAAATTTAAAATCAGACCCGTCTCTTGGATGGGAAGTTGACATCATTGATCCTAGGGACCTTTCTGCCAAAATGCTTCAAAGGTTTCTTTTTGAACTGAAAAATGAATAAAATGACCAGGATGGTTGATTATAAATTTTATTATTGTTTTGGCTCGTTCTAGATGCTAGTATGCAATCTGGCATGACTGGAAACTTTTCTGAACTGTTCACCTTTTAAAGCACGTATTTACAAGTCATTGCTCATGTGTTTCTCTTTTGAAATTCCAGAACTAAAATAAACCTAAACGAGATATCACACAACTCAGCTATGGGTCTCGTACGGAGGGTGCTTGCCTTGGGAGTTTTCTTAACTGAGGTAAAATTCTAATTTTTGCCTGTGTGTGTTTCTTGCTTTGTGGGATACTGTTATACTGTCACTGGACTGGGTATCTATTTCACCTTTTGAGTTTTGCATTAATGTAGTTTTAGTTCCAAGCATTGTCTTAATTAACTATTGCTATAAATACAATTATGGAAATTTACAACAGCTAATTGTAGTGTTGTCAATTTCATCTTTTCACTAAGTCAGCAATTATTGCTTTCAAAGGTCTATGTGGACACAGTGGGAGATGCAGACAAGTACAGGGAAAAATTGTCAGAAAGATTTCCGGGAATAAAATTTGTGGTTGCGAAGAAGGCCGATAGCCTCTACTCTGTTGTGAGTGGCGCAAGTATAGTTGCAAAGGTAATTTTCGCTTCTTGGAGTTATGCCCTTCTTAACCTCAAAATATCACTTACACCGCTCATAAATTGAGAACTGTTATTTTGCTTACACAGTGCTCCTCTGGTTCTTTCTCCAGTAATTATCTGAAATTCCCTTCTTCTCCCTCATTAAGCTACTGGGGGCAATGAGGTTTATAAGCTGTAGAGATTATACGAGTTGTATATTATTTGGGTATATCTAGTACTTTAGATGATATGCGTTGTACATATTTCAATTTTCATTACAAGCGTGTGTAATATTTTGAGGCTCTGCAGGAATAAACATAATGTCTTTCCTATATATTTCCTTTTTATTTTGTAACATGATGACCTTAAGGTAATATATTTCATTCAACTAAAAGTTTTCTGTTACTGTAATATCGCTTTTATAATTTTTTGTTTGTGAATTTGACCAAGTTTTCATATTGTCTAAAAAATAAAGGTGACAAGGGATAGATCATTGCGGGATTGGGTACTTGATGAGACTGTGCCGAATATAAACAGAAACTTCGGATCTGGTTATCCAGGAGGTAAGGATTACCTCTTCTCATGCCATTTTTTATCTTTTGAGAGAATCTTTTTGTTCCATAAACTAGTGTAAAATGAGAAATATCTCTGTTTGTATCTAGAAAACATAAAGGTACTTGATATAATCCTATGCAGAAGGAACTTTCTGCATGTCCTTCCAGGCTCATAAGATGCCAAAACTATCCAGCCATCTTTGATCTCTCTTGTTTTGGTGAATATTTAGGCTTAAGATCGGGCAGTGTAAATGCTCAGTTGTTATTGAGGGGGTATATGGGACGTTTCTAACTTTGCAATTGTTATGGGATATATTTTAACTTTCTTATGGTTTCCATGAATTTGAAGACTTCTGTTTTAATTTTAAGCAGTTCTTGCTGGTATAGTGGTACTATCACCTTTAGGAACCCACTTGTGTGGAAGGTACAGTATCCAAAAGTTCTCGATCTTTCAAAAATTAACCCTGATGATACTGAAAATTGAGTTTCTATCAAGTCAGTTATAAATCATTTTTTTACTGTGTCCATTTAGCATCGATGAAGTGGGGCAACTCTGTGTCAACTAAGAATCAGTTTCTCAATCCTTAATTGGCCCAAATTAGAATATATCATCTGTTGCGTAGCTAAGCTAATCACCTACAAACTAATCGAGCAGAGAACATAAATTTTGAAATGCACCAGCCTAATCATTACTGTTTGACAAATTCTGGAAATTCCAGTCTACGTTTACATACTGGTACAAGCCGTACCACAAGTAGCAAAAAAATTGCAGCTAAATACATTCATGAATTTTACTACTGCTTTGTAAAGCTCATAGATTATATCAACTGAATTTAGTGTATTCATCAATTAAACTTGATTTGCTCGCAACAATATCCAACATTCTTTTGGTGGGTTTTCACAAGACTTCTACTGAGTCCAGCATCTAAGCTTCTGAATTCAATATTGAAAAATAAAACACAAACTATCCCATATATATTTTTGGTCCACACACATTGAGTTTTGGGTGTTAAAAGAAATTTCAGTGGTTGGGATGTTTGGTCCTATTCACAGTCAATATTTGTTGGATTTTGTGGAGTTATGAGATATATTCTGTGTTCTTTGCATAAAGTGGGACTCAATTTTGATAAAAGGCATTCGATATATCACATAATTAACATGAAATGAAATTTTAGACCCAGATACGAAAGCATGGTTGGTGGAAAACAAGCACCAGCTTTTTGGGTTTCCAACGTTGGTGCGATTCAGCTGGGGCACATGCACTCCCTTCTTCAAAGATTGTATTCAGGTTTTATGGTAAGCCTGTTTTACACAATGTAACTTCTTAATTATTCAATGTAGTGTATGAATTAGATGTAAAATCCAACTAAGCACAGTTTGTTTGCATTATAACCAAAAGAAGATGTTGAACTATAGAACCTCAAGAAACACAATTTAATAAGAAAGGAAAAAAGAAGACCATTGCCCTGTGGTACCATAAAGTTCATGAATACTGATATTCAGTATAAAAATTAGTAATATAGGGGATTTGACATATAAACTAGGAAGCTTCATCATTTTCATTAAATTTAGGGAGTGTGATAAGGACGAGGAAGAAGGTTCAAATGCTTGCAATAGCAAGAAGCAGCTGAAACTATCAAGTGTCGGCTTTACAGGATACAAGAGAAAGATTGAAGATATTGAATCAAGCGGAAAAGGCAGGTGCAAATTCTTCCAGGCCCGAAAACTTGAACTAGTCACTAAATTTCACTGATTGCTTCTTTTCCTAATTTAACATCTACCAGTTTCCTGTTTTCTGATACTGTCATAAAACTTGTTTTCTTTTAAAAGATGGTCGACACTACCTGCTCTCTTTCTTAGAGCTGGAAAAAGGAGAGCTCTCCTCTTACTAAATACCTTGAACATTTTTATCGATAATCGTTTAAAATAGGTTTCTTTTTCCTTTTATCTTGTAGTTATACTAACAAAAGTCAAACATAATTGAATTTGTAGTAATCTCACATGAGCTGTCTAAAATTAGAAAAAATGTCCTATATGGTAGTCCAATTATTGGTTAAAACGGGATACTTCTATACTTCAGATTAGTAGTCTCATTACAGGTTAAAACCGGTATTCTGCATAGCCTACTTAAAAGGGTTCCATCTAATACACCTTTGAAGTGTCATTTCTATCTCCTGCCTCTTTTGGTTTTTATATAAGACCAAATTACTTGCCATTTCCTTTTGTTCTATTCCTTGCTGTTTGAAATTCGAGCAAAAGAACTAGGTCTCTTTTATCAACATTTATAGTATAGATGAGCACGAAAGATACGGAAACCAACTAATAAATCACACCAATAAACATTCCTTAAAACAATAGACTGCTCACTGCTGGGTTCCAATAAGTTTCAGGATAATAATTCAATACAGAGAACTAGCCCTTGTTGAACTTTGGTATTTCTCAAATTGAATAAAATAAAGAAACTTCCTTCTTTATTTCCTTTTTTGCATCTCCTCTAAAAAACAAATTACTCAAAAAAGTAGTTTTCTTTTTATAATAAAAAGTAAGTAAATGGAGATAAATATATATAGCAATTCTACATGAGAGCAAAATAATAAAAGCACAAACGAAAATTTTGTAGGACATGCTCAGTATAGCAGAATAAATGGTGGGAATGCGTTTGAACAAGATGGACTATTTCATCTGTTCCAACTTCAGCTTGAAATAGATTCAAAATAACTTTTTAATTAAAAATTGAAAATTCCCGTTGTTAATATGTTTTTAATCAATAAAATTGTTAGTAGGCATTTAAAGCTACTAATTTATCAAAAAAAAAAATTTAAATCCGTCTTTATTAATTTCAATTCCACCTTTTCATCCTTGAGCATTGAAATAGACTATTTAAAAAAAAAAAAAAAGAGGCATAGGCCCATTTCATTGATTAAAACCTTTTAAATTACAAGTTTTCTAAAAATCAGACCAATGTATGTTGTCTGATTCAATAAGATGTTCTCCTAGCAACTAAATAAAAAACAGTTACAACAGTAACACATAGCAGTTCTTACATCATATAACTAAATCAAAAGTACTAAGATAAGTTCTAAAGCAAAGATAGCAGTAAATCAAAGAGAGGCGTCAGTTGGCAGACTCCACCACCAGTAGAGTGAAAAAAACATGCCGTGCCGTGACTAAGTTAATTTTTCACGTGTCGTGCGGTGATCAAAATGTCAAGGTATGGTCACGGCACGTAAATGGTCATGCCGTGCCTAAACGTGCCGTGACTCGCGTGACCATTTGGTCAAGATCTAATGGTCTTAATTACACGTGACTCGTATGACCATGTGCCGTGCTGTGTCGTGACTGGATCTTTCGCATGCCGTGTTGTGCCGTGTTAAAATTTCTAAAGATGGTCACGACACGAGACACGCGAGTCACAGCACGTAACCGACACTCATGCCGTGTTGTTCCGTGACGGAACTGGCTCTGCCGTGTCATTTTTCCCACTCTATCCACCAGCACTTGCTCCTGCTTCTGCTCCATCGTGAAATAGACTATTTTAGATCAGTTAATAAATTGTGAAGATCTTATAGATTCACAAGATCCACATTATTCCATCTGCTTTCATTACATCCTTTTCCAATCTTATTTCACTGTCCTTCAGCTACAACAGAGTTTCCTTTTCCCATGAATAACAAGTCACATCAGACAACCGTTAGCGCAGCAAAATATATATATATATTTTTTATATATGTGAAGCCCGTATGCAGGAGCAAACTTATAAATCATCTCAGATGCACAGAGAAAACAAGGTATACACCAGTATAAGTAAAGAGCATAAACAGAGACTTTTTTTTAAAACGGCCACTCCACATAGAACAAAAGAAAAACAATTAATTAAGCAATCAACAAAAAGCATGCTACCTATATAATTCACACCAGCATATATTCCTACTACCATCTAAAACCCTACCGATGACAAAATTTTCACATTACACCTATGAAAATTTGCTCATAATGCATGGCGAATGAACTGAGAACAACAGCGAGAAAACAAATTGCAAGAAAATTGCTTCTCATGCAAATCGCCGAACTGTTCTTTGAGTGATGATGGCTGTTACTGCCGGCACTCGCACCAGCTGCAGCAATAGCAGTGCTGCTGCTAGAATACCCACCACTCTCACTTGAATATCCACGGCCACCACCGGAGAAACTGCGGGCCCCTCCGGAGAAGGAACGAGCCCCTCCGCCACCGCCACCGCCACTGCCACCACCACCGCCACCGCCACCGCCACCTTTGAGCACTCTTCTAAGGTCGTCGGTGGTATTATGGATCTCTTGTGGGCCTGCACTTGGGAACAAATCTGTCACTTGATTTAGAAAATTTGTTCGATTTTTTTTCTTTTGTGAATTGACAGGTTCAATTTTTCTAGTCTAGGTTTTGGAGGTATAGTAGTAATTTTCTTGTGTGGCCATTACATTTCCTTAACACCATCAAATTCAAAATAATATCCAGCATATATACCTTGCAAAATGAATTATAATTAACCTCAATTTCATGAGACAAGTGAGTTACTAACCTTTGATAATAGTATCCAGGGATGAGGAGAGATGAAAAAAGCATAAGCAAATAGCAATTACTAAAATGGTAGCACATTTGTAGCTCGCCATGTCTCTCCCTATATATGTAGTTCTCAAAACTGAGAAAATTTCTATTAATTTAGTGCACCTTTGCAGAGGAAAGAGATGATGTGAAATTCGATCAAAAAAGCTTCTCTTTTATCACCATTTATAGATGAGCGCAAAAGATATGGAAACCAATAATTAAAAAAACATTCCTTATAACACAGACTGCTGGGTTCCAAGAAGTTTCAGAATAATTTAATACAGAGAATTCGGTTTCATGTCTATTTATTTCCAAAACTGCTTGTGCAAAAATAAAATAAACATAAAAAATAATAATTAAATCTACAAAATATATACAACCAACACACTCGAACCATTGAAATTTAAACAATTTAAACAGTCAAATCAGAAAGAAAAAGCAATGGTATCAGAACCAGATCGGATATTAATCCGGTAAAACTTCGTGTCAATGGTTTACTAGTTGGATCGGTGGGTCAATCAATTCAATTGCAGTGATTGTACGTAAATTAAGAACTTAATTTGAACAAAATTCATTACATAAATAATCCAAATAATAGTATTTATATTTGTGATGTAAGTATTGATATCTATACATGCAAGTGTTGATGTATAACATATCAATTATTTATACTTAATATATTAAGTGTGTGCACGGAAAAAAATTAAAAATAGAAGTGAAACTTGATAAAAAAAAAGAAAAAGAAAAATGAATTGGGAGATTTTTGAAACTTGATAATTTCTCTTTTTAGAATTTGATCTTTCCAAAATCAAAGAAGGAAATAAAAATAGAATAAAGTATCTGTTTTAATATCAAAAGATATGATATTTACTATCATTCAATATCTTACTTAATATTGCATAAATCACAAAATCTTAGCAAATATATACAAAGAGCTTTTAATAAGGATAAAGCTGGTACAAAATGCAAAAATGTTCTCTCAAAATTATGCTCTCAAAATAAGACATTTCTTGATTAACGTATAAATTACACTAATTTTATGGTATCTAAGATGCTTTTAGTACGTCTAAACAAGTATTGTTTTTATTAATTGGTTTTGCGTACTTCAATACAAATACATCCTACAAATTATTGTAAAATTCAAAATCCATCAAAAGCTCCATTTGGAAAAAAACACATCGAAAAGATATTATGATGATCTAAATAAATGAATCATTCAAGATATTTGCTTATTTTATCAATCAACTATATAAGGAACTAAAGATTGACATCAATATTAAATTGATGTAAGAGATAGAAGCAAATTTTCAATGGAAGATTTTATAAAGATTAATATTGTCTACAAATTAAATTTTGGATAATATTGTGTTAAAAAAAATAATTGTGTTAATATCTTTTATGCCGTATTTATTATTTATATTTCATCACATGTTTAAGATTTATTATATGAGTGAGGTTATGGTAATTTGTAATGCGCAAATCAGTCTGTGCTATAGATTCATATTTCTATTTTCAAACTCCAAACAGTCGATCTAAACCTCTGAACATGATCTATGTACAAATTTGTACTTACATACCAAATTTAAAATTTTTATTTTCTTATTTTCTTATTTTTTTAGATAGATAACAAACCACTATATTCAAATGGTCCAGAACCTTTAGATCATGTGATATTCCCAAGTTATTATGTAAAAAATGTAGGGTTTCTCCTACAACACAGCACACATGCACGCGACAGAGGAACACACGGTATGGTGGCGTAAAGCCAATTTTCTATTTTCTCTCACTTAAACAGTAAACAGAGATAGAGTTTATTTGGTTTACACAATTTACATAGACGTTCAAATAAACATGCAAATTACAAGAAGGAATATTATAACAAATAAGCCCTTTAAATGTAATCGGGACACAACAAACTCCTCCTCCAGATTCATGAGGTAGAACCCTCAACCAAACCCGCCTTGTCACGACAAGCTTCAAGCTTCAAAGGCGGTAAGGACTTTGTCAACATGTCAGAGCCATTCTCACTCGTGTGAACCTTCTCCAACAACAATTCTTTCTTCTCAAGCACATCACGTATCCAATGATAACGTAGCTCAATGTGCTTCGACCTAGAGTGAAATGTGAGATTCTTGCTCAAATGAATTGCACTTTGACTATCACAAAGTAACATATACCTTTCTTGCCGAATGTCCAACTCTTAGAAGAACTTCTTCATACACAGTAGTCTCGATTGTGGAGAGTGCAACACACTTTGGTAGTCTCGATTGCCACAAGACCGCACCATTCGCGAAACAAACCAAATAACCGGATGTTGACTTCCTCGAGTTAACATCTTCGGCCTAATCGGCATCCGTATATGCCTCCAAAACCGGTTTGCTAGCTCCGTAACAGAGGCAATAACCGGTGGTACCGCGAATGTACCTAAGAATCCATTTCACTGCATTCCAATGAGCTTTTTCAGGATTTGCGAGAAAACGACTTACCACTCCAATGGCATGAGCAATATTCGGCCTCGTACACACCATTGCGTACATCAACGAGTTGACCGCAGATGCATATGGCACCTTCTTCATTTCTTCTCTCTCTTTCATGCTTTGGACAATCATCAAGTGTCAACTTGAGATGACTACCAAGCGGAGAAGAACCCGGTTTGCACTTGCTCATATTGAACCGTTCAAGCACCATTTCCAAATACCTTTCTTGTGACAACCAAAGTTTGCACTTTTCACGATCTTTAGTGATTCTAATACCAAGAATTTACTTTGCGGGACCCAAATCCTTCATTGCAAATTCATTCCCAAGCTTCTCTTTCAAAGCTCTAATTTTACATCATTCCTGACAACTAACATGTCAGCAACATAGAGTAAAAAAATAATAAAATCACCATTGGAGTACCTTTTCATGAAGACGCAATTGTTAGAATTGGTCTTGCTAAAGTTGTTGTCACACATAAAAGATTCAAATATTTTATACCAGTTTCGCGGTGCTTGCTTCAAGACATAAATGCTCCTCCTCAATTTGCATACCATGTCCTCTTTACCTTTTTCAGAAAACCCCTCGGGTTGCTCCATATAGAGCTCCTCCTCCAAATCACCATGGAGAAATGCGGTTTTCACATCAAGCTGCTCAATCTCCAGATTCAAGCTAGCTGCCAATCCGAGTATAACCCGAATAGAGGACATCTTAACCACAGGTGAGAATATCTCCTCAAAATCAATCCCTTTATTCTGATCAAAATCCTTCACTACTAACCGAGCCTTGTACCTCGGCTTTGAACTCGTGCCATCATATTTCACCCGAAACACCTACTTATTCTTGAGCACCTTCTTGCCCTTTGGTAACTTTACCAAAAATTTAGTTCTCATGCAAGAATTTCATCTCATCTTGCATGGCTTCAAGCCACTCACCTTTGTGCTCATGACACATGACATCTTCGTAGCTTTCGGGTTCATCATTATCTGCAAGCAAAACATACTCATTTGAAGAGTACCTTGAATTAGGCCTTCGTTCACGGTTTGATCTTCTCAACTCTTGAAGAGGTGGATTTTCATTTGGATGTGAGATATCATTTTCAATAGCATTTTCAATTTGCTCACCTTGGTTTTTGGTTTGAGGGTTTTGGTTGGTTTCGGCTTCTTGGTTACTTGAAGTGGGAGTTAGATCAACAAAGAAACTAGAAGAGGAACTAGAAGAGGTTTTCGCATTGTCGAGGTTGTTCAAATTCTCAATAGTTTCTTCTTCAAAGAAAACTATATCTCGACTTCTAACCAACTTCTTCTCAATCGGATCCAACAATCTATAACCAAATTCACCGGTTTTGTAACCTAAGAAAATACACTACTTCGACTTGTTATCAAGCTTAGCCCTTTTGTCTCTAGGAATGTGCACAAATGCTCTACAACCGAATACCCGCAAGTGTCCATAAGACACATCTTTGCCGGTCCAAACCCGCTCGGGAACATCACCATCTAACGCATGTGAAGGTGATAAATTTATCAAGTGAACAGCTGTGTTCAATGCTTCGCCCCAAAACGCTTTTGAAAGTTTTGAATGTGAGAGCATAGACCTTATTCTCTCACAAATTGTGCGATTCATCATTTCGGCTACTCCATTCTGTTGCGGAGTTTTTGGCACCGTTCTTTCAAACTTAATACCATTACCTTTGCAAAAGGTCTCAAATGGCCAAGATCACAAAAACAAAGTGGCATTTAAAATGTCATTTAAATGACATATTTTTAACTTAAATGACATTTAAAAAATCAATTATCAATTAATAAAAAATTACTTAAATGACATTTAAAAAATAAAAAAAATCATGAACAATCAGAAAAATAATACAATTTGCATGGGCAAGTACATGTGGCGAGTACGCGTCTAAATAAATTTAGACTTCTACATGTAAACAAACATAAAAAAGATGCATATAGTAAAAATAAAGCTGATATTCGATCAAAAATTTCATCTTTTAATCATAACCATTGACGAATCAGAACATCTACATGTTTAATATAAGAGAATAGATATAATATTTTTTGTAAATGAAATCCTCCAAACCTGCAAACACAATCACCTAAAAGAAGGTACGAGTTTAATGATTATTAAGCTATGATGATTGGTTATGAATTAAAAGCATCACAATCCGACTATTACGAATCATATTGAAATCATTGACAAAATCCGATTAATCAAAAGTGATTATACAGATGTTTATGCGTTAATTAAATTTTGTCCCTTACTGAGGGATCTCAACCGTTCAAAGTGTTGTAGGCACGAATCTTAATGAAGTTTTTTATGCACGAATCTCAACGAAGACTAACGGTTGGAATCGGAATAACGGGCCCAAGGAATAACAGCAGATTTATTTCCGTGGCAATGTGGCATGCTTAGCAGTCAGGTCCCAATTTATTTATTTGCTTCAGGCTAATTATTATGAGCCCTATGTTTCCAATTTAAAAAAGATTCTTGCCTTCATGCTCAAATATATTCTCCAAATATATCCATGTCGTCGGGGACACGTTACAAAATGAATATTTCAAATTTAGGCAATGAGCACGTCGGCGAGTTACAGCAACTTAAAAGACTTCAATTCGATAACACCGAGCAACCTAAACAAAGCAAATAACTTGAAAATAAAATTATAGAAGGTCTCATAATCCTATAATTGAGTCGGAGATATTAAATGGAGGTCAATAGAAATTGTATCTTTCTTCTTCTGTTGTTCTCATTTCTCCTCCTCTTCACTCTTTTTGGTGCAACTCAGGCCCATGTCAGGTCTCTTCAAATTCAATCCTCAGGTCAGGCTTCTCTTCTTCTTCTCAGATTTCATTTTACATTTGATGCAACTCAGATTTCATTTTACATTTGATGCATGCCATGTTAAAAATTTGTAGGCAAGGAAATCAATTTGGCAACAAACTTTACCCAAATTGATAAGCTAGCAGATGAAGGCAATGATGGACATGAATCAATGAGACGGGCAATTCTCAAATCAACTGAGACTTCAAACAAAAAATCCATATCTAAACAAAATAAGAAGAAGAAAAAGAAGAAGAAGAAGAATGCAGCTACCACTTCACATGGCAATCCCACATCGGCTCTTCTCTTTTCCACCTTTCTGTTAGGATTTGCTGCGCTTTCGGCCTGTTAATTGCGTGTTGATGTTTTTTCACGAGTTCTTTTAAATTTTGCAATTATACTTCATGTTTCTGTTACATGTGTTATGCCAAACTAAGCAATTAGTTTGGATTTGTGATTTGCAATTATACTTCATGTTTCTATTAAACCTGCTGATGTGATTTAAACCTGCTAATTAAACGGCTGGGACTTCATCGTACCGATTTAATTTAATGGATCCCTAACGGGCCTTTTTGGGCTCATGTAAAGCTGTTTGGGGGCCCGTATTCAGGGGAACATTTATGTATGAAACGAGTGATGTTTGCTGTTCGCAAGGTGCCTTCTTTATCATGGAAGTACCTCTCATTTAATTAAATTAAATTAAATTAAAAATTCCATTTAGTCCTTGAGACAAATTATTAACGAACCGTCTAAAGAAAAGCCGGTTGTGATAAGATGTACAGGGAACGAGAGAAACATGAAGATCAGGGTGGATGCATGCACAATAAATGAGGTCAATTGACCTCTTTTTTTTTAAATTTTTTTTTTTTTTGTATTTACATATGTTTTATGAGTAGAACTAAGGTGTTCTTAAGCTCACCAAGTTTTTTTTTGAGCTTAATTCAAAAACCTATCGAATTGACTTCAAACGACGCATCCAAATTATTGAAACTGATATACTTTCACGTATTTAAATGGTTAAGATTTTCCATAAAGTCATGCAAAGTTTGAGATATCTCAGATGATGCGAATTTGTTTTACTAAGGGTTTAAATATCTGATTCTATCCGGTATTCAGATTCGGATATTGTCAGATACGAATAATTATCCACATCTGACTTTTCTCTTTAATCGGATCATCCGAATTCATTCGCAAATTTTAAACCGTCGTATCAAGCTATGTGGGCCTGGGTCGACTCAATTACTTCACAGCTTTGAAGAGCTCCCGACTTCCCCATATATAGGCTATGTTTAGATGCACTAAGAATAACACTATTCTTATAATAGCATTGCTATTCGGAACAAGAACAATCCAAACGAGAAATAGAGCTATTCGGAATAGGGAGAATAGGGCTATTCGCTATTCTTACAAAAACATGGAATACCATTTGTTGCTTTCAATATTAATACTAATCTAATATTTAAACTAATATTATATTACATTAATATTTAAATTAATATTACATTGTATTATATTTAATCTAATATTATATTATATTTAATCTAATATTATATTATATTTAATCTAATATTTTATTTAATACTAATCTAATATTAAAATAATATTATATTACATTTAATATTTAAATTAATATTATATTATATTATATTTAATCTAATATTATATTATATTAATTCTAATATTTTAATTAATACTAATCTAATATTTAAAATAATATTATATTACATTTAATAATTAAATTAATATTATATTGTATTATATTTAAACTAATATTATATTACATTTAGTCTAATATTTTATTTAATACTAATCTAATTTTTAAAATAATATTATATTACATTTAATATTTAAACTAATATTATATTACGTTTAATCTAATATTTTATTTAATACTAATCTAATTTTTAAAATAATATTATATTACATTTAATATTTAAACTAATATTATATTATATTTAATATTTAAACTAATATTATATTACATTTAATATTTAAACTAATATTATATTACATTTAATTTAATATTTTATTTAATACTAATCTAATTTTTAAAATAATATTATATTACATTTATTATTTAAACTAATATTATATTACATTTAATCTAATATTTTATTTAATACTAATCCAATATTTAAATTAATATTATATTACATTTAACATTTAATCTAATATAATATTATATTTAATATTTAAAATAATATTATATTATATTCAATATAATATTTTATTTAATACTAATCTAATATTTAAAATAATATTATATTACATTTAATATTTAAATTAATATATTATATTTAATCTAACACATAAATTATTACTTTATTCATTCCCTCCAAACTCTATTCCAAATATGCAATCCAAACAACTTTTTCACTATTCCGAATACCTTGAGTTAGCACTGTTCTTAAACAGTAGCTATTCTTATTTACTATTCTAAATAGTAGCTATTCTAGTTATTCTAGAGTTCATCTAAACGTATCCATAAATACTTGTCATTATTTGTGGTTAACTTGGGAGACTAAAGTAACTAAGCAGTATTCGGACCTTTTCTTTTATTCTTTTGCTTTATTTTTTCCCTTTCCCTTTATACTTTGTGAATAGTATCACGATTTTTGGAAGGCAGTACGCCAGTGCATCAATAAAAATTAAAAAATGATTCATTGAAAAATTGACGCAAATGTGTCATGATTCTTTTATATTAGGCAATGTATTATGATTCATTTTTTTGCGTCAATTTTTTTTTGGAGTCAGTATGAAACTTAATTTATAAATAAAAATATTATATTTAGATATTATTTATTTATAAGAATATACATCTATAATTTATTTTTAATTATTCGTATTATATTCGTAACTGTATTCATAATTTCATATCCGTTCGATATCGATCCATATCCATTTAATATCCGATCCGTATCCTTATCCGAAACTATCCGTATCCGTATCCGAAAAATTATAACGGATAAGGATACGGTTTGGTCACTATCCGTATCCGACCGTTTACACCTTTAGGTTTTACGTTTCAGTTTTTGGTACCAGTTAGATATTCTGATCGGTACATATAGAGAAGGACTTTACGGATTTTGCTTTTAAATTTCAGTTACCAGTTTTGGTTTTTTCTCTGATTAGTGCAAACAAGGAATGTAATACGAATTGATGATGTAATCTGCTTTATTTAATTGGAAAACCCAAAGGCATTTCAAAGCAAAAAAAATAAAAATAAAAATAAATAAATAAATAAATATATATATATATATATATATATATATATATATATATATATAGATGAGGGATCCGATTACATCTTTTTTGGTGACACACTTTGACACCTACCATTTTCAAAGTCCAAATAGTCGATTCAAACCGTTCAACATGATGGATATATTAAAATGTGCTTGGAGATCAAATTTTACATTTTTTTGAATTTTTTTGCTATTTATTAAGATGGTTACAAAATCGTTGTTTTCAGACCATTGAAAAACAGCGATTTTGTAACCATCTTAATAAATAGTAAAAAAATTCAAAAAAATGTAAAATTTGATCTCCAAGTACATTTTAATATGGTAATCATGTTGAACGGTTCGGATCGACTGTTTGGATTTTGAAATCGCAAAATTGACCTATATGAAAAACGGTGTCATGATGTGTCACCAAAACATGTGTAATTGGATCCCTCCTCATATATATATATATATAGAGTAGAACTAGGGTGTGATGTGCTCACCTAACTCTTTGGTGAGCATAACTCTACATAAACTATCGGATTCACTTCAAACGAGAATAATCCAACCGTTGAAACCGATGTACTTTACGAGTGATGCGCGTACATGCAAAATTTTGAATTTTTTGAATTCATTTAGTCTCAAGTCAAGTGGTCAAAATTGATGAAAAATGAATGATCCAAAATGAAGTTGTTTTAATGCATTCAAAAAATTCTCAATTTTGACCACTTAACTTGAGACTAAATGAATTCAAAAAATTCAAAATTTTGCATGTACGCCCATCACTCGTAAAGTATATCAGTTTCAACGGTTGGATTAATTCGTTTGAAGAGAATCCGATAGTTTATGTAAAATTGTGCTCACCAAAGAGTTTGGTGAGCACATCACACCCTAGTTCTACTCATATATATATATATATATATATGAGATTGACTTAGCTACTTCATGGAGTAAAACGACTTTGTACTTCACGCCATATTTTCATTTTCAAAGTTCAAATAGTCGATTCGAACCTTCCAACATGTTCTTCATATTGAAATGTACTTGGAGACCAAATTTTACATTTTTTGGAATTTTTTTACTATTTATTAAGCCACTTTGAAAATCTGAAAATCCTTGTGAACAGTAAAAAACAGTAAAAATTTCTGGACCGCCGGATCAGTGATTTTCAAAGTGGCTTAATAAATAGTAAAAAAATTCCAAAAAATGTAAAATTTGGTCTCCAAGCACATATCAATATGGAGAACAACTTGAGCGGTTCGGATCGGTCGTTTGGATTTTCAAAATGGAAATAATGAGGCGTGGAGCACCAAGTCGTTTTACTCCATGAAGTAGCTAAGCCCAGCACTATATATATAGAGTGAGGCTATGGTACTACGCGTAGTACACCCTTAGGTGTGCTTCAATACAGGAGACGTCGGATCTGCGCTAAAATTCGTGCCATCATCTGGCGCTGGATGAGGTTTAACAGAGAGCTTCCGTTAAAAGTTTAAACGAGCCGTAAGTTTCAACTCTCTATTCTTTTTCCTTTCAAACTCCAAAACTCAGAGAATCTCTGCCTCGTCCCCCTCTTTTCTGCCTCTTTCGCTATCTCTAAGCACTAACGAATCCGACATCTCAAAACCCTGGCGAATCCGACAGGGGTATCGATCTCGCTCCACCGCCGACGTTTTCTGTCTATTTCTGATAGAGAAGGGGTTTCTCTTTCGTTTTCTGATCAATGCTCCGTCTCTAATTATTTAGAGCAGGTATTGTGCGTTGATGATTTATCTTGTTAAATTTGATTTAGTTTTAAAATTTTGCACAAAATTACTTCTCAATCTCATTGATTTATCAAATGCATGCACCAAACTTTTTGGTTCCACTCATCTGGCGCAATAGGAGTGTGTTTAGCATGATAACTGCCCATCGTTGAAATTAGTATCAAATTCATAGTCTAGAAAAGGAGCTTATTCAAATTCACTGTCCCAATCTTTTCTGCCCCCTCCCTTTTTCTTCTAAACTCTAGGAATTCAACCTCTACTAACCCCTAGCGAATTCGACAGTGAACGGGTATGGAGCTCGCTTCTTTGCCGATGATCTCTCTCTAGTGCTGACAGAAAAGGGGTTTGTCTCTCGTTTGGTCGTCGACGCTTCGTCTCTACTTTATTAAAGCAGGTATTATGAGCTGTTGCATTTTTCTAATGAAATTTGATTCAATTTGATTCAACTTTCCAAGTAATGTTATCAAAATTAGGTGCTTATTAACCTTTGACCTCCTTCTGCTAGTCAATGAATTTGATACAAAATAGCTTACTTTTCAGGATTTATGTATACATTTAAGAGATGAACACAAGCAGCGAGATGTCACTTGGAGCTGCTCCAAGTAGCATGCCATCTTTAATTAGCTCAGCTCCTTCATTGGAATCGCCTATCAATGACAGCCATGGTCCCATAAAGCTTTGGGTAATGATTTTTTTTTCATATCAAGCAGATGGATTGCAATGACCCTTACATTGGGTTTGAGGATTTTCCAGCTTTGGAGTATCCCATGCAACAAGGAAAAAGAGGAGACTTGGCAATAGAAGAGAAGAAGAAGACGAAAAGGAAGAGGAGGAGGAGGAAGAAGAAGCAGAAGAAGAAGAAGGTGATGAGGAACGGCCACAATGCTTAAAACCTTGTGTCGGTATGGAATTTGGATCCATCAATGAGGCATACAATTTCTACAATGCCTATGGCGGCCATGTTGGATTTAGCATTCGTAAAAATACACAAATGAAATCCAAGCATGGTGTGTCATCTGTGAGATATGTTTGCTCAAAGGAAGGGTTTTCTAAGCGCCAGAGAGTTGAACAAAAAGGGTTGGGACTGGGGAGTTCGATTAATCTAAAGACGCCTGAGAGGGAGTATGAGACTACAAGAACTGGATGTAGGGCAAGTATCAGAATAAAGCTAGTAAAAGGAGTGTGGCAAGTGTCTACTTTCAGTGATGACCATAACTATGAATTGATCCTTTCTCCAGCTAAGAACTGAAATCTCCGATCACAGAAATGCTTAGGTGCAGAAGAAAAGAAAATAGAGTAGAGCCTCATGATGTTAGAAATTGCAGCTATTGTCAGAGAGCAGAGCCTCATGATGTTAGAAATTGCCCTAAGGTATTAGTTGTTCCAATTTACTATTTTTTTTATCACAAAATAGAGTAATAATTTCATTATTTTAACAAAATTTGATTAATTTCAGAGGAAGGAAGATCTTGCTAAGGGAAAGAAATAGCGAGATGAAGATGAAGTTATCAGCTGAGATTTTGGTGATATTTTGTAAAGGGTCTAAATTGTAAAGGTCTAAGATGAATTTATCAGCTGAGATGAAGATGAAGTTAATTAAGGGTCTAAACTGTAAAGGTCGTCATTTTGAAAACTGAAATTAGATTGATTGTATCTTCTAAACTAATTATAGAATCTTTGATAAGAATCAAAGTATATTTGTTGAGGGTATTTTGGGAATTGGTACTTGTAATTTGTAAAAACTTTTGATGTTATAGAAGAACTTTTGTTATTTGCTAGTTTTTATTTTGATAGAATTCTGATATAAGAACAAAAACAACTTGTTATTTTGATAAGTTTAGGCAAACAAGAACAACCTACTGCACTCATATATAAACTCTGCCAGTTTCATTAATGAAAAAATAATTTTTCTCAAACAAAAAGTTGCATACTTCCAATAATTTCAATGATAAAAAAGAAATTAACATTCTAATTATGTATAAACTAATCAATCCTTTGCTACTTACAATTACATACGCCTAAATCATTACTGTACCAAGAAATGCTGTTGTTTTACAATTATTTATGCCGCAATCAAATCTAACATTATGCCAATGAAAATACAGAAAACTTTAAGCCTCAAACTAAAGAAAATGAAAAATTACAACAAACTAACTACACAAGGATCTTCACTTGTCTCTAACTAACAAAATTTCAACCACAGAAGTGCATCATGCACCACTACCTCCCCCAAAACCCATACTGGTAATCTCCTTTCCTTTAAAAATTTTCTGGTTTCTTTGTTTCCATAAATTCCAGCATGTTGCCGCGAAAATACTGCTCCATTGATTCTTCCTCGTACCTTTGTTACTCGCATTTTTGAAGGATATCATCCATGTTTGTTGAATCGTATCCCCTCTCTGCATCTAGTCTGAGCTTAGACAAATCAATAAAAAAAATCTAATAACAATCATCGTATCTAAAGCTTAGACAAATTAATTGCTAGAACTTGGTTTGGAGTGGTTAAACTCTTCCATCTCTTGTTTGTATACTGGCCATTTTTATACTAATTTTAAAGATGCTTTAAAAGCCTTTCAAGGTGCTTTGTTGCACAATACTCACTTTTGGCACTTTCAATTTTATATTAAGCTTCTAAAGCCTTTAATAGTCTATTATACGTACTAATTTTAGAATCCTAGTATCAGTTATATACTTTTAGTTCCTACCATGTCTTTACCATAATTATAGAGTCCAAAATTTCATGTTAAAATTAGGAAAAACCAGTTCCTTTGGGTACCTTTCTAAAGATGATTAGTACAATTGGTTCGAACTGTGCAGAAGTTCATTTACCTCCAGTACCCTTCTTGCAGATGCATTTTGCAAAAAAGACCCTGTAGAATTTGATATGGGGCTTTCGGTCTTGTTTTCAGCTGATGCAAGCTTTTATTTTAAGCGAGGTTGGCCGTTTTCTTTGGCAGATGCAAAAACACCCGACTCGCGCAATCCTTGAATAATCGACTGTTTAATGAATACTCACCTTATATTAGGAATTCAAACAAATAGACAAGAACAAATGCATGCACCAAACTTTTTGGTTCCACTGCTGCCATCTCCAGCTTTATCTGCCTCACTCAACTCCAAAAGCGAAGAATTTAGACATTTTCTAGACTATGAATTTGATAATAATTTCAACGATGGGCAGATGAGTGGAACCAAAAAGTTTGGTGCATGCAGTCGATAAATCAATGAGAATGAGAAGTAATTTTGTGCAAATTTTTAAAACTAAATCAAATTTAACAAGATAAATGCATCAACGCACAATACCTGCTCTAAATAATTAGAGACGGAGCGTCGATCAAAAAAACGAAAGAGAAACCCCTTCTCTGTCAGAAATAGACATAAAACGTTGGCGGTAGAGCGAGATCCATACCCCTCCCCTGTCGGATTCGCCAGGGTTTTGAGATGTCAGATTCGTTAGAGCTTAGAGATAGCGAAAGGGGTAGAAAAGAAGGGGACGAGCCAGAGATTCTCTGGGTTTTGGAGTTTGAAAGGAAAAGGAATAGAGAGTTGAAACTTACGGCTTGTTTAAACTTTTAACGGAAGCTCTCTGTTAAACCTCATCCAGCGCCAGATGATGGCACGAATCTTAGCACAGATCCGACGTCTCCTGTATTGAAGCACACCAGAGGGTGTACTACGCGTAGTACCATAGCCTCACTCATATATATATATATATATATATATATATAATTTGGTTAATATGCTACGCGCAGCATAGAGGGCCTCCGTGCTACGGCTCAATATTTGAGTTTCAAAATCGTAACGGTCGATCAAAACAGTTCAACATGATCTCCATACGAATATGTACTTGCAAACCAAATTTTACATTTTTTAGAAATTTTTTACTATTTTTTTAGATAGGAAGAAAATCACTTGATCTGAAAATTATGTACCATTCAAATCAAGTGATTTTCTACCTATCTAAAAAAATAGAAAAAAATTCTAAAAAATGTAAAATTTGGTTTGCAAGTACATATTCATATGTAGATCATGTTGAACGGTTCAGATCGACCGTTAGGATTTTGAAAACTCAAATATTAAGCCATAGCACGGAGGCCCTCTATGCTACGCGTAGCACCGTAGCCACTTCCTATATATATATATATATCACTGCTTCCTCCCGTAGTGAAATAGACTATTTTAGAACCAATTAAAATTGCGAAGAGCTTATTCACAAAATTCACTTTAAATTATTTTAATTACCATCTCTATATATTACAAAAATTAACATATCATCCGTTTCTGAAAAATATCATTGCTCTCTGTAGGCCCCTACAGGGAGTGTGGAGGTTTTTTGTTGTTGTAGAAATAATGTATTCTAAGACATAGTTGATACAGGGCAGTACTTTATGAATATTTTTATAATAAAATATCGATACACTTGTGCTGAAATTATTAAGAGTATAAAACACCGGCACGTTAATTATTCATTCAGAAATTTAATTTAACAATATATAACTGACACCTTAAAATTAAGTTATAATCGGATGTTAAGTTAAAACAGTTTCAACAGTATTGCACTGTCCTTAAGCTACAACAGTTTCTATTTTAAAATTATCTATTCCAGGTGCCCAACTCCTACAATATTAAAAGTTGTACCAATACAAAGTAGCATCATAGAACCGTTAGCGGAGCAAACTTTATAAACCATCTCATATGCACAGAGAAAACAAAGTACGTACACCTCGTACCAGTAAAGAGCATAAACAGAATTTTTTTTAAAACGGCCACTCCACATAGTTATATAACAAAAGAAAAACAATTAATTAAGCAATCAACAAAAAAACATGCTACCTATATAATTCACCCCAACATATATTCCTACTACCCATCTAAAGCTCTACCCATCACAAAATTTTCACATTAATAATTTACTTAGAATGGCAAATGAACTTAGACCAACAGCAAGAAGAGAAATTGCAAGAAAATCGCTTCCCATGCAAATCGATGAACTGTTCTTCTTTCGGTGATTATTGCTGTTGCCGCCAGTAGCAGCAGCAGCAGCTGCCCCCGCAGCTGCAGCACCTCCAGCAATACTTCTGCTTCTAGAATCCCCACCACTACCACGTGAAGATCCGTGGCCACCACTGGAACTGTGGCCCCCTCCGGAGGCACCATGGCCTCCACCGCCACCTCTGAGCACTCTTCTAATATTGTCTGTGTTATTATGGATCTCTTCTGGGCATTCTTTCTTCCCTGCACTTGGGAACAAATCTGTCACTTGAGATCGAATTTTTTTTTTAACGTAAATCCCGTTTCAAATGTAAAGTTTCCTTTGATGAAAGTTAAAGAATGGAATTAGAGATACTTGTATAAAGTTTTATTCTGATTTTCCGAGGAAAATAAGGGAAGGAGATAAGTGAGCTACTAACCTTTGTTAATGGTATCCAGGGATGAGGAGAGATGAAAAAAGCATAAGCATACAGCAATTGCTAAAATGGTTGCACATTTGCAGCTCCCCATGTGTCCCCTGTGTATGTATCAAAATTTAGGAAAAATTTCTATTAGTTTAGTCACCTTCGCAGAGGAAAGAGATGATGGGATGACAAGAAAGACGAGACAACGATAAATGTCGATTCCAGAGAAGTCCATCTGGCAAAGCAAAAAAGGAACTTGCAGACATAGAAGCTCCTTTCCCAAATTAAGGGTCCGACTCTGCTGCTTTTGTAGCAGAAAAGGAGGACCCTCCTCTTCCAAATCTAACGATTCAAAATTTTCATTCACGTATCTCGATAAAAAACTTGTTTCATGCACAAATCTCAACGAATTTTGAATTGTTGGATTTAGAAGAGAAGAGTCCTGCTTTTCTTCTAGAAAAGCAGCGGAGTCCGTTCCCCAAATTAAGAGACGCGTGGCCTTTGGTTTTGTAACACAATAATATATATTCTTTTATTTATTTTGGATTTATTTGCAATATTAAAAAAAAATGTAAAGATGCAAAGTGTAAATATTCAAACTAAAGAAAACAGAGAATGAGGTGGCACTCTTGCCACGCGGCATAACCCCATAACATTTTTGATCTCCCCTGATATCTGTAGGGACCCTTAAAACGGTTATTCTCTCTCATCTTTGATTCATGAGAGAAAAATCAAATGAAAACCGAAAATGGTAAAAATGAAAGAGCAAAAGAACAGAGAAAGAAAAATTGAAGAAAAAGAAAAGAAGTGAATTATGATCTAATGTTGCAGATGATTTTGAATTATCGATGCAACTCGAATTGAATTTCTGAATTGCTCGTTATTAGAGAATCAACTTTCTCTCTAATCTGTTTTCTCGATTTGTGTGGTTAAATTGAATGATTGGATATTGGATTATGAGGCATATAAGAGGATAGCGAGTCTGAGTTTCGAATTTGAATTGTAAACTGATGAGATTGTCTGTTATGTGAATGTGAAAATTATCTGTTGCAGACATTCTAAATGTGTGAATATTGTGACTTGTTTTACGGATAACTCAGATTCTGGTGCTATCACCGATTAAATATGCAAATATAATTTGATGTGAATCTATGTGAATTAATCCAGTCTGTTTGAATAGTTATTTAAATAAACTAATTATAGAAAAATGCATCGTTAAATAACCGGTTACTGAGTTTTGTAGCCGATTCCGTATTGTTTTTATTTGTTTTTCCTGACGATCAAGTGATTTTCTACCTATCTAAAAAAATAGTAAAAAAATTTGAAAAAATGTAAAATTTGGTTTGCAAGTACATATTCATTTTATAATCATGTTGAACGGTTCGGATCGACTGTTCAAATTTAAAAAATTCAAATATTGAGCCGTAGCACGGACCAATTCGTGCTATGAATAGTACCGTAGCCTCACTCATATATAAATACTTGTCATTTATTTGTGATTAACTTGTGGGGCTAAAGCTATTCTTTTGCGAAACAAATGACAAGCATTTATTGTGGGGCTAATTAAACCGTCGTATCAAGCTATTCTTTTGCTTTATTTTTTCCCTTTCCCTTTATACTTTGTGAAGGTTTAACCTTTTTACCTACAGGGAGTGTACGTGGAGGTTTTTTGTTGTTGTAGAAATAATGTATTCTAAGACAGTTGATACAGGGTTAGTACTTTATTGATGTTTTTACAATAAAATATCAATACACTTGTGCTGAAATTATTAAGAGTATAAAACATCGGCACGTTAATTATTCATCCAGAAATTTAATTTAACAATAACTGACACCTTAAAATTAAGTTAAAAACGAATGTTAAGCTAAAACAGTTTGAACAGTATTGCACTGTCCTTAAGCTACAACTAGAGTGGGAAAAATGGCACTCGGAGCCGGTTCCGTCACGGAACGGCACGCGTGTCAGTTACGTGCCGTGACTCGCGTGACGCGTGCCATGACTCGCGTGACGCGTGCCGTGACCAATTGTTGGCAAAGAAGACACGGCACGGCACGGGACACGCGAGTTACGGAACGGTAGACACGTCAGTCACGGCAATCACGAGGCAATACACTAACATACCTTTCTATAAGGTATAATTTTATTTTAATTAAAATATTTACATTTAAATTTCAATTAAAACATAAGAATTTTAAAGAATCGTTTCATATATATATTTTTTTAAAACGTTAAATGCGATCAAACGTGGCTAACGCACGTTTAGTCACGGCACGTTTGGTCACGGCACGATTTAGTCACGGCGTGACTCGCGTGCCGTGACCACCCCTTATAATTTTTGTCACGGCACGGCACGGCATGTGAAAAATTTACTTGGTCACGGCACGGCACGGCACGTGACTAAAGTCACAGCGTGTTAGTTACGGTACGGCACGTTTTTCCCACTCTAGCTACAACAGTTTCTATTTTAAAATTATCTATTCCAGGTGCCCGAACTCCTGCAATATTAAAAGTTGTACCTATACAAAGTAGCATCGTAGAACCGTTAGCGGAGCAAACTTTATAAACTATCTCATATGCACAGAGAAAACAAAGTACGTACACCTCGTACAAGTAAAGAGCATAAACAGAAATATTTTCAAAACGGCCACTCCACATAGAACAAAAGAAAAACAATTAATTAAGCAATCAACAAAAAAACACGCTACCTCTATAATTCACCCCAACATACATTACTACTACCCATCGAAAGCTCTACCGATCACAAAATTTTCACATTAATAATTTACTTAGAATGGCAAATGAACTGAGACCAACAGCAAGAAAATCGCTTCCCATGCAAATCGATGAACTGTTCTTCTTTGGGCGATGATTGTTGTTGCCGCCAGCAGTAGCAGCAGCTGCCCCCGCAACTGCAGCACCTCCAGCAATACTTCTGCTTCTAGAATCCCCACCACTATCACGTGAAGATCCGTGGCCACCACTGGAACTGTGGCCCCCTCCGGAGGCACCATGGCCTCCTCCGCCACCTCTGAGCACTCTTCTAATATTGTCTGTGGTATTATGGATCTCTTCTGGGCATTCTTTCTTCCCTGCACTTGGGAACAAATCTGTCACTTGAGATCGAATTTTTTTTTTTTTACGTAAATCCCGTTTCAAATGTAAAGTTTCCTTTGATGAAAGTTAAAGAATGGAATGAGAGATACTTGTATAAAGTTTTATTCTGATTTTCCGAGGAAAATAAGGGAAAGAGACAATTAAGTGAGCTACTAACCTTTGATAATGGTATCCAGGGATGAGGAGAGATGAAAAAAGCATAAGCATACAGCAATTGCTAAAATGGTAGCACATTTGCAGCTCCCCATGTCTCCCCTATGTATGTATCAAAATTTAGAAAAATTTCTATTAGTTAATTTAGTCACCTTCGCAGAGGAAAGAGATGATGGGATGACAAGACAGACGAGACAACGATAAATGTCGATTCCAGAGAAGTCCATCTGGCAAAGCAAAAAAGGAACTTGCACATAGAAGCTCCTTTCGGCCTTTCCCAAATTATGAGACGCGTGGCCTTTGGTTTTGTAACACAGTAATATCTATTCTTTTATTTATTTTGGATTTATTTGCAATAATAGAAAAATGTAAAGATGCAAAGTGTAAATATTCAAACTAAAGAAAACAGAGAATGAGGTGGCACTCTTGCCACGCGGCATAACCCCATAACACTTTTGATCTGCCCTGACACTTTTGTAACACAGTAATATATATTCTCTCTCATCTTTGATTCATGAGAGAAAAATCAAATGAAAACCGAAAATGGTAAAAATGAAAGAGAAAAAGAATAGAGAAAGAAAAATTGAAGAGAAAGAAAAATTGAAGAAAAAGAAAAGAAGTAATTTGATAAATATTCTGATATCAAGTACATGTGTTAAACGATTGTATGTCCAATTAGAATTATGATCCTATATTGCACACGATTTTGAATTATCGATGCAATTTGAATTGAATTTCTGAATTGATCGCTATTAGATAATCAACTTTCTCTATAATATGTTTTCTCTATAACAGGATAGCGAGTCTGAGTTTCGAATTTGAATTGCACTAGTGGAAAAACGGACATCAGCATCGGCCTATTAGGATCGGACATTAAATAATTCGATTCTGATTTATATCTAGATCGGGCTTTTCAATTAACTGATCTTGTAAACTGATGAGATTGTGTGTTATGTGAATGTGAGAATATCTGTAGCAGACATTCTAAATATGTGAATATTGTGACTTGTTTTACGGATAACTTAGATCCTGGTAATATTACCGATTAAATATGAAAATATAATTTGATGTGAATCTGTGTGAATTAATCCAGTCTGTTTGAATGGTTGTTTAAATAAACTAATTATAGAGAAACGCGTCGTTAAATAACCAGTTACTGAGTTTTGTAGCCGACTCCGTATTGTTTTTATTTGTTTTTCTTGACGATGTAGGTTGACGAGACGATGGATAAATGTGAGATGTCTTTCTCATCGCGACTTCCGATTCGACAATGGGGTCGTGACATGTTTTCCTATTGTTGTTGCATTTTTGCCCAATTATCTTCTTGGGCGGCCTTTTATCTTAAATAGAAGAAGAAAAAAAATCAATTTAGACAAATAATGCTTCAATTAGAGAAATGTGATTAGCAAGATGAGTAAGCTTTGTAAGAAAATTAGGATGTTGTATACTTCTTGTGTTTTCTAAGAGGATTTTTTGAAACTTTTTTCTTTTGTGAAGAGGCGCTGGACTTCTTCTTTGCAGAAATAACTCAATTATTTAACGAAGGGTACGGAACTTGTCCGAAGCTTCTTGAACTATGCTTTTTATTGTTGTCGTTGTTGTTAATGCCCGTAGGTTGTTTGAAGAACTATCTTTCGGAAAGGACAATACTTACCGTTACCACCAATTTATTGTCACCGCTTAAATCCAGAAAAGGAAAGTGCATTATAAATACCGAGATTTTTATTTATATCCAAAGTTAATTACAAAATAATAAAAATTTCCAGAGCCCGTGATTTTTATTAAAAATGTCCAAACCGGCTATTTAATAGCCGGTCCTTATTTAAATAGAAAACCGGTTATTAAATGACCGGTCCTTGATTTTTTTTTTTAGAGACAAATAGCTAAAATGCTGAAATATAACACTAAAAAATCGAATTGTTTTTTTTTTAAAATATTTGTTAGATTATTTTTTTTATATATAATTACCATATTGATACTAAAATACGCTAAATTACTTGAAATTATGTTAATTTACGCTGAATTACACTAAATTACGCTAAATTACAATAATTATGTAAAAGTATGCTAAAATACAGTAAATTACGCTAAAATACGTATTATTATGGCCGATTTTGTGCCATATTTCATAAATCATAAAAAATAGTAAACAAAATCCAAAAATAATAAAAATTGGTATTCTACAAGTTCATTATATAACTAACTTACTGAGCTATGTAGATTGGAGAATAGAAATGAAAATCAAATCGTAAACTTCAACTGAAGTTTTGAGGCACTTCCCTTTTATTTTTTGGCAATTCTGAATTTCAAAATTCGGCATTGCAAGCACTGACGCATGCGTATTTTTGCAAGCTTTCTGAAAAGTGGTCATTTGCTGAAATCGGACACTCGAGCGTCGTTTTATGGCCGTTTGAAGTTTCGTCATCGTTTTTCGCCTTCTTAGTGAAGATATCATCCCTATTCATACGTAATTTTGTGTAATTTACTGTATTTTTGCATAATTTTACATAATTATTGTAATTTAGCGTAATTTAGCGTAATTCAGCGTAAATTAACATAATTTCAAGTAATTTAGCGTATTTTAGTATAAATATGCTAATTGTATATAAAAAAAAGTAATCTAACAAATATTTAAAAAAACACTTCGATTTTTTAGTGTTATATTTCAGCATTTTAGCAATTTGTCTCTAAAAAAAAAATTCAAGGACCGGTCATTAAATGGCCGGTTTGGGCATTTTTAATAAAAATCACGGACTCTGGGCATTTTTATTATTTTGTAATTAACTTTGGATATAAATAAAAATCTCGGATTAAACACAAGTAGCACTAGATCGGGTGTTAAGAAAAAGGTGTCCATTGTATTTTGTCGAAAACATTTTGTAATCTATATATAATGTCTATTAGAAAATTCATTTTATGTGATTTTTTGTTTTCACAATTACAGATGTTGATAATATAAATTATTACAATTTATTACAAGTAAGAATTTCGTTAAAATAAAACTAAAACATTTTACAACTTAATATATATATGATGTCCATTAGAAAATTGATTTCAGGTAATTTTTTTTCCCACAATTATAGATGTTGATATGAAAATCATAAATTGTACCCCTCTTATATTATAAATTATTTTACAATTTACAACAAGTAAGAATTTCATTGCAACAAAACTAAATCATTTTGCCACTTAATCTATATATGATGTCCATTGGAAATTTCATTTCATGTAATTTTTTTTTCGTACATGTCGATATGGACACCATAATTATACTTATAATATAAATTATTTGACAATTTACCATAAGTAAGAATTTCATTACAACAAAGCTAAAACATTTTGCAACTTAATCTATATATGATGTCCATTAAAAAAATTCATTTTATGTAATTTTTTTCATAATCATAAATGTCGGACATCATAAAATTTGCTCTCCTTATATCATAAGGGGTGTACGCGCGCACCTCTTCGGACGGAGATGATCCAAATGGTTTCAAACAAGTTCTCTGCACCATTCAAAAGCAATAGACGAAAAATTTGTAGGATCGATCATGCTCAGCATAGCAGAATAAATGATGGATATGCGTGTGGAATAGATGGACTTTTTAATTTTTCCTAACTTTCTCAGCTTGAAATAGATCCGATTCCATTATTGTTTATTATTTTTATTGAAACATGTTAGAATACCCTTGTCTAAATGTCCTTTTGCCCCCATGTTTGTTACTGGTTCCTGCTGGCCTGCTCCTTGCTGCTACGGACTTTACCAGCAGCTGCTATCCTAGACTTATTGGTTACTGGTTACGATATTCATATATTGTGAGAATTTCATGAAAGTGGATGGCTCCCCTGCAGCAGTAAGGAGCAGGCCAGCAGGAACCAAGTAACAAACATGTAGGAAAAAGGACATTTAGACAAGGATATTCTAACATGTTTTGTAGATGGATATTGGTCGCAAGATTGGGAGAGAGGATTTGGATATATTGTGTTTCAAGGAGGGAACTCATCAAGTACATATCATGTCATACTAATGTGTGTTGTGCGATACAATCAGAAGCTAATGCTCTATGAGAAGTAATAAAAAATGCTCTATGAGAAGCAATAAAAAAATGTCAGCTCCATACATCAAGGCAATTGCTGTTTCTACATAGATAACCAAGTGGTAGCAGATTTGATTAATGCGCTGCAACCTCTTTAAAACTCAGATTGGAGGGCTTTTAGGAAGTGCTGGGACGTTCGGAAATTAATAAAGTTCCTACACAAATAGCCAAGTGGCAGCAGATGTGATCAGGGGCGGATTTAGGATTTTCGTTAGGGGGGGGCAAAAAAATATCGAATCGGGTTTAATTACCTAATCGGGTTTAAATCTATTAACCAATTGAGTACTCGATAAAAAACAATGATTTAACTTATACTTTCCAATGCTTTGACTTGTAATTTCTGATTCTCTGACATATAATTCTAATTACCAATCAAAATTCAACAAATTTATTTCAATTTTAACCCTAAATTTAACCCGAATTACAAATCAAACGTTCAGAGGGGGGCAAAAAAATTTACAGGGGGGGGCAAAGTCGGTCGGAACCATTAAATCTCCACTAAAACTCAAAATCTAGGGGGGGGGGGGGGGGGGGCAGCTGCCCCCCCCCTGGCATACACTGGGTCCGCCCCTGGATGTGATCAATGCGTTGCAATCTCTTTTAAACTCAGATTGGAGGGCTCTCAGAGAGTGCTGGAATGTATGAAAATAAAATCAAGTTCTCTTCAAAATTACAATGCAATTAAATACCAAGAGATCAAAATGATATGGCGGACGGACTTATTAGCTAAAAAGGGTGGTTTTACACTAGGGTTTTAAATATACGATTCTATCCGGTATTCAGATTAGGATATTGTCGGATCCGCATCCGACTTTTCTCTTTAAGGGCCTGTTCGGCTGCACAGTGGGAACGGAAATAGGAATAGGAATAGGAAATTTTTGAACTGGATTTTACTGTGCGCGTGGGGAAAAAAAAATTCAGTCTGAGTGAATTTTTTTTTTCCCACACGCACAGTACTCTATTAAACAGGCCCTAATCGGATCATCCGAATTCTTTCGCAAATTTAAAACCGTCCTATCAAGCTATGTGGGCCTGGGCCGACTCAATTACTTCACAGCTTTGAAGCCCTCCCGACTTCCCAATATATAAATACTTGTCATTCATTTGTGGTTAACTTGTGGGGGCTAAAGCTATTCGAATCAAGCTATTCTTTTGCTTTATTTTTTTCCTTTCCCTTTATACTTTGTGAAGGTTTTACCTTTTTACCTACAGGGAGTGTGGAGGTTTTTTGTTGTGGTAGAAATAATGTATTCTAATTAAGACATAGTTGATACAGGGTCAGTACTTTATACATATTTTTACAATAAAATATCGATACACTTGTGCTGAAATTATTAAGAGTATAAAACATCGGCACGTTAATTATTCATCCAGAAATTTAATTTAACAATAACTGACACCTTAAAATTAAGTTAAAAAAGGATGTTAAGCTAAAACAGTTTCAACAGTATTGCACTGTCCTTAAGCTACAACAGTTTCTATTTTAAAATTATCTATTCCAGGTGCCCGAACTCCTACAATATTAAAAGTTGTACCTATACAAAGTAGCATCATAGAACCGTTAGCGGAGCAAACTTTATAAACCATCTCATATGCACAGAGAAAACAGAGTACGTATACCTCGTACAAGTAAAGAGCATAAACATAATTTTTTTAAAACGGCCACTCCACATAGAACAAAAGAAAAACAATTAAGCAATCAACAAATAAACATGCTACCTATATAATTCACCCCAACATATATTCCTACTACCCATCTAAAGCTCTACCGATCACAAAATTTTCACATTAATAATTTACTTAGAAAGTTAGAATGGCAAATGAACTGAGACCAACAGCAAGAAGAGAAATTGCAAGAAAATCGCTTCCCATGCAAATCGATGAACTGTTCTTCTTTCGGTGATGATTGCTGTTGCCACCAGTAGCAGCAGCAGCTGCAGCACCCCCAGCAATACCTCTGCCGCTAGAATCCCCACCACTATCACCTGAAGATCCGTGGCCACCACTGGAACTGTGGCCCCCTCCGGAGGCACCATGGCCTCCACCGCCACCTTTGAGCACTCTTCTAATATTGTCTGTGGTATTATGGATCTCTTCTGAGCATTCTTTCTTCCCTGCACTTGGGAACAAATCTGTCACTTGAGATCGAATTTTTTTTTTTCTGTAAATCCTGTGTCAAATGTAAAGTTTCCTTTGATGAAAGAGAAGCAGCAAGTGCATGGTTTGAAAAATATTTAAAGATCTTTTATTTAAGAGTACAAGTGAGACTATGGTACTATGCATAACGTAGATTGGTCTGTACACGAATCAATATTTTTGTTTTCAAAATCCTAACGGTCAATCTGAACTGTTCAACATATATGGTCTACATATGATGTACTTGTAAACAAAATTTTCAAGTACATATTCATATAGATATCATGTTAAACGGTTCGGATCGATCGTTAAAATTTTCAAACCAAAGATTTGAGTCCATAGCGCGGAACCAATATGCGCTATGCATAGTACCATAGCCTCATTCTAAAAGTATATATGAAAAACAAGTTTTGCAATCAGATATGAGGAATAATTTAATATGGATTATTCCACTACAATTAGGCATAACAATCGATGTTTTAGAAGTAAGGGGGTAATGCCTTCCAAATCCTAAATACTATCAAATTCAAAATATTATCCAGTATATCTTGCAAAATGAATTATAAACCTCAATTTCATGATATTCACACAATAGCTTTTCCTTTCCTTTTCCAAGGACTTATAAAAATATATAGCTTTTTGTTTTTTGGAGGGGAAGAGGTGGGGTGCCGTTGAGCCAACGCTAATATAAAATTAAAAAATTAGCATCTCCCTATCTGGTTTGGAACTTTGGATTCTTGTTCTTTTAGGATTAATTATTGCTTCCAAAGTTAAAGAATGGAATTAGAGATACTTGCATAAAATAAGGGAAAGAGAGAAGTGAGCTACTAACCTTTGATAATGGTATCCAGGGATGAGGAGAGATGGAAAAAGCATAAGCAAATAGTTATAATTAAAATGGTAGCACGTTTGTAGCTCGCCATGTCTCTCCCTATGTAACTCTCAAAATTGAGAAAATTTCTATTAATTATTGCACCTTTGCAGAGGAAAGAGATGAATGATTCGAAGAGTGGCCTTGGGTTTTTCTATTAATTATTGCATCTTGCAAAGCAAAAAAGTAACTTACAAATAGAACCTACTTTCCCAAATTAAAAGACGCGTGGCCTTGGGTTTTTCTATTGTTCAGCATATTTGCTTCAATTTAAGAGTGAATTTATTGCATGGAAGATTCCCAAAATAAGAGACGCGTGGGCTGTGGCCTTTAATTTTTCTGTTGTTGTTGCATTTTTGCTCCAATTTAAGTGAATTTTTGCTCCAATTTAAGTGAATTTATTGCATTTAAAGAAGAGTGAGGCTATGGTACTTCGGCTAGTGTACTACGGCTTAATATGATACTTTTTAAAATCCTAACGGTCGATCCAAACCGTTCAATGTGATATCCATATGAATATGTACTTGCAAACTAAATTTTATATTTTTTTTCGAATTTTTTACTATTTTTTTAGATAGATAGAATTTTCAGTGCTTTATACAAATTCTGGACCATTAAAATTCTACCTATCTAAAAAAATAGTAAAACAATTCGAAAAAATATAAAATTTAGTTTGCAAGTACATATTCATATAGATATCACATTGAACGAATCGGATCGACCGTTAGAATTTTAAAAAGTACCATATTGAGCCGTAGTACACTAGCCGAAGTAACATAACCTCACTCTTTAAAGAAAGCAATTTTACATATACATACGCAAAATGTCGAATATATCAGTTACGACCTTAACAGAGAAAGAAATTCACGGATAAATAATAATGAAAGAAATTCCTGCATGTACACAAAATATGTGAAAACATTGTAAAGGAAAAGAAAGCAACGTTGTAAGAAAAATTATGTCTAAAAAAATAAATTTTTTTTTTTAAACTTGAATTGTTGTTTGGAATACATAATGACATTGATTTTATGTTGTTTTAATAATGTGTCATGTTGTGTCACATATCCCGTGTTGTGCCTTGTTCATGTGTCATATCATACGGTGTCATTTTTTTTTTAAATAATCACAACACACGACACGTGAATCATGGCACATAATGCTTGATGTGCCGTGCCATAACGTGTCTTTTTTTACATCCCTAAGCGACGTTGTAGTCAAAGTGGTAGTTCCTAGCCCCCGGTGCTACCAAGTCGTTTTCGGATTTCCAAAGTCCAAATGGCCGATCTGAACCGTTCAAGTTGTTCTCCATATTGAAATCTGCTTGGAGACCAAATTTTACATTTTTTGGAATTTTTTTACTATTTATTAAGCCACTTTGAAAATTGCTGATCACATGGTCCAGTAAAAACAGTGCAACCAAATTCTGGACCACCGGATCAGCAATTTTCAAAGTGGCTTAATAAATAGTAAAAAAATTCCAAAAAATGTAAAATTTGGTCTCCAAGCAGATTTCAATATGGAGATCAACTTGAACAGTTCGGATCGACCGTTTGGACTTTGAAAATCCGAAAACGACATGGTAGTACCGGAGGCTAGAAACTACCACTTTGACCTTAGTCACTCTCTATATATATATATATAGTGCTGGGCTTAGCTACTTCATGGAGTAAAACGACTTGGTGCTCCACACCTCATTATTTTCATTTTGAAAATCCAAACGACCGATCCGAACCGCTCAAGTTGTTCTCCATATTGATATGTGCTTGGAGACCAAATTTTACATTTTTTGGAATTTTTTTACTATTTATTAAGCCACTTTGAAAATCACTGATCCGGCGGTCCAGAAATTTTTACTGTTTTTTACTGTTCATAACGATTTTCAGATTTTCAAAGTGGCTTAATAAATAGTAAAAAAATTCCAAAAAATGTAAAATTTGGTCTCCAAGTACATTTCAATATGAAGAACATGTTGGAAGGTTCGAATCGACTATTTGAACTTTAAAATGAAGATATGGCATGAAGTACAAAGTCGTTTTACTCCATGAAGTAGCTAAGTCCATCTCTATATATATATATATAGAGCTGGGCTATGGTGAGTTGCGAAGTAAGATGTCATTTTTACTTCACGCTCATATTTTTATTTTGAAAATCTAAACGCCCGATCCGAACCGCTCAACATGTTCTCCATATTGAAATGTGCTTGGAGACCAAATTTTATAATTTTTGGAATTTTTTTACTATTTATTAAGCCACTAAGAAAATCGCTGATCGAATGGTCCAGAATTTTTTACTATTTTTTACTATTCATCCAGATCTGCGATTTTCAAAGTGGCTTAATAAATAGTAAAAAAATTCCAAAAAATGTAAAATTTGGTCTCCAAGCACATTTCAATATGGAGAACATGTTGAGCGGTTCGGATTGGTTGTTTATTTTTTCAAAATGGAATATGAGCGTGAAGTAAAACGACATTTTACTTCACAACTCACCATAGTCGATCTCTATATATATATATATATATATGAGTAGAACTAGGGTGTGATGTGCTCACCAAACTCTTTGGTGAGCACAACTCTACATGAACTATCGGATTCACTTCAAACGAGATGAATCCAACCGTTGAAACCGATGTACTTTACGAGTGATGCATGTACATGCAAAATTTTAAATTTTTTGAATTCATTTAGTCTCAAGTCAAGTGGTCAAAATTGATGAAAAATGAATGATCCAAAATGAAGTTGTTTTAATGCATTCAAAAAATTCTCAATTTTGACCACTTGACTTGAGACTAAATGAATTCAAAAAATTCAAAATTTTGCATGTACGCCCATCACTTGTAAAGTACATCGGTTTCAACGGTTGGATTAATCTCGTTTGAAGTAAATCCGATAGTTTATGTAGAGTTGTGCTCACCAAAGAGTTTGGTGAGCACATCACACCCTAGTTCTACTCTATATATATATATATATAGTGCTGGGCTTAGCTAAGCCATGGTGTAAAACGACTTGGTGCTCCACGCCTTATTATTTCCATTTTGAAAATCCAAACGACCGATCCGAACCGCTCAAGTTGTTCTCCATATTGATATGTGCTTGGAGACCAAATTTTACATTTTTTGGAATTTTTTTACTATTTATTAAGCCACTTTGAAAATCACTGATCCGGCGGTCCAGAAATTTTTACTGTTTTTTACTGTTCATAAGGATTTTCAGATTTTCAAAGTGGCTTAATAAATAGTAAAAAAATTCCAAAAAATGTAAAATTTGGTCTCCAAGCACATTTCAATATGGAGAACATGTTGGAAGGTTCGAATCGACTATTTGAACTTTGAAAATGAAGATATGGCGTGGAGTACCAAGTCGTTTTACTCCATGGAGTAGCCTAGTCGGACTCTATATATATATATATAGAGAGAGAGAGAGAGAGATGGACTTAGCTACTTCATGGAGTAAAACGACTTTGTACTTCACGCCATATCTTCATTTTCAAAGTTCAAATAGTCGATTCGAACCTTCCAACATGTTCTTCATATTGAAATGTACTTGGAGACCAAATTTTACATTTTTTGGAATTTTTTTACTATTTATTAAGCCACTTTGAAAATCTGAAAATCCTTATGAATAGTAAAAAACAGTAAAAATTTCTGGACCGCCGGATCAGTGATTTTCAAAGTGGCTTAATAAATAGTAAAAAAATTCCAAAAAATGTAAAATTTGGTCTCCAAGCACATATCAATATGGAGAACAACTTGAGCGGTTCGGATCGGTCGTTTGGATTTCAAAATGGAAATAATGAGGCGTGGAGCACCAAGTCGTTTTACACCATGGCTTAGCTAAGCCCAGCACTATATCGCTGATCCATTGTGAATAGTAAAAAACAGTAAAAAATTCTGGACCAATGGATCAGCGATTTTCAAAGTGGCTTAATAAATAGTAAAAAAATTCCAAAAAATGTAAAATTTGGTCTCCAAGCACATTTCAATATGGAGAACAACTTGAACAGTCGGATCGACATTTTGGATTTTGAAAATGGAAATATGAGCGTGAAGTAAAATATTGGTTTTACTTCATGAAGCACAATAGCAAAATTCTATATATATATATATCAGAGAGAAGTATATTATAGAATGCAATAGATGAGAATTTTAATTGTGAATTTTTATGTTGTAGGAGAATAAAATGCAAATTGATTTCAGTTCTTATTGGTACAATTTTGTGCCAGTAAGTCTGACCTCATTTTGTGCCAATTTAATGTACTCAGCTAGAGTTGTTATGTAATGTAGGTGATTGTTTTAAATAGTCTCAAAAGTGGTCACCAATTAGTATTCAGTCTTGAGACAATTTGTTACAGAGCATTGTTAATGATTTGTTTGTTGCTATCTTAAAGACAAAGATAGATGTCTAGGTATCTATCTTTACTCTTTTTCTTTTCTTTTCTTTTTTTGAAAAACTGATAGTAGCTAAGGTATCTATCTTTACTCAGTAGTAACACTTATATTAGACTAATCAATAAGTTAGGTATCTATCTTTATTTGTCAGCATGGCTTTCTTCCTTCTCCTTTTTTTTTAAAAATGATTTTTTTGTTTAGTAAAACACTCATACACTTCGACGATTTATAAAGAAATTGTCACGTTATATTTGCAATCGAAAATATAAAGATTAAAGAATATGTCAATGATATTATGATTAACTGTGATAAGCAGCTTAATATACATTCTCTATAATTTTCCGAATTATTTATGTTGTCTTCAACCGAAGTAGAACCAGATCTTCAAACTACGGAAATCAAATATGAATAAAATCAAATCATTCATATAAAATTTCATGTTAAAATGAGAATTAATGTTACAGTATCTATAATATTTTACTCTAAATTATATAATAAAACATGAGTAGAACCAAGGTGTTCTTAAGCTCACCAAGTCCCTTTGTGAGCTGAACTAAAAACCTATCGGATTGACTTCAAACGACACATCCAAACCGTTGAAACTGTTCTACTTCACGAGTGATGCATTTACATGTCAAATTTATAATTTTTCGAACTAGTTTTGTATAAAGTCAAGCGGTAAAAAAATGATAAAAATTGAAATTATTAAAATTTACTTATAAATCATCTTTTTTTTTACTCTTTGATTTCATACTAAATTAGTTCAAAAATCTAAAAATTTGACATGTAAACGCATTACTCATGAAGTAGATCGGTTTTTAACGGTTTGGATGCATTGTTTGAAGTCAATCCAATATATTTTTGAATTAATCTCACAAAAAAAAAACTTAGTGAGCTTAAGAACACCTTAGTTCTACTCATAAAACATATGTAAATACAAAAAAAAATTAAAAAGAAAAGAGGTCAATTGCTCATTTATTGTGCATGCATCCACCCTGATCTTCATGTTTCTCTCGTTCCCTATACATCTTAATATCTTATCACAACCGGCTTTTCTTTAGACGGTTCGTTAATAATTTGTCTCAAGGACTAAATGGAAAATTTAATTTAATTAAATGAGAGGTACTTCCATGATAAGGAAGGCACCTTGGTAACAGCAAACTCACTCGTTTCATACATAAATGTTCCCCTGAATACGGGCCCACTAACAACTTTACATGAGCCCAAAAAGGCCCGTTAGAGATCCATTAAGTTAAATCGGTATGATGAAGTCCCAGCCGTTTAATTAGCAGGTTTAAATCACATCAGCAGGTTTAATAGAAACATGAAGTATAATTGCAAATCACAAATCCTGTAGATATATAAAAAACACGCACACATACACACTTGGTTACCACGCGCATATACACGCGTGGTTACCACACACGTGGTAACCACGCATACGCACGTACACGCATGATTATATTCATACCCCTGACATAACACATGTAACAGAAACATTAAGTATAATTGCAAAATTTAAAAGAACTCGTGAAAAAATATCAACATGCAATTAACAGGCCGAAAGCGCAGCAAATCCTAACAGAAAGGTGGAAAAGAGAAGAGCCAACGAGGGATTGCCACGTGAAGTGGTAGCTGCATTCTTCTTCTTCTTTTTCTTCTTGCTTTTTTTCGATACGGATTTTATGTTTGAAGTCTGAGTTGATTTGAGAATTGCCCGTCTCATTGATTCATGTCCATTATCATTGCCTTCATCTGCTAGCTTATCAATTTGGGTAAAGTTTGTTGCCAAATTGATTTCCTTGCCTACAAATTTTTAACATGGCATGCATCAAATGTAAAATGAAATCTGAGTTGCATCAAATGTAAAATGAAATCTGAGAAGAAGAAGAGAAGCCTGACCTGAGGATTGAATTTGAAGAGACCTGACATGGGCCTGAGTTGCACCAAAAAGAGTGAAGAGGAGGAGAAATGAGAACAACAGAAGAAGAAAGATACAATTTCTATTGACCTCCATTTAATATCTCCGACTCAATTATAACATTGTGAGACCTTTTATAATTTTATTTTCAAGTTATTTGCTTTGTTTAGGTAGCTCGGTGTTATCGAATTGAACTCTTTTAAGTTGCTGTAACTCGCCGACATGCTCATTGCCTAAATTTGAAATATTCATTTTGTAACGTGTCCCCGACGACAGGGATATATTTGGAGAATATATTGAGCATGAAGGCAAGAATCTTTTTTAAATTGGAAACATAGGGCTGATAATAAACTGAAGCAAATAAATAAATTGGGACCTGACTGCTAAGCATGCCACATTGCTGGAAATTTTTTATTGGTAGAAATTAATAGAAAAGAAGAGAGAGAAATAGAAAGAGTACATCAGTTCTTATATTAGTAGAAAGATCGGTAGAATTTCAGATTTCTACCGATCCTAAAAATAAAAAAAATTGAATTGGTACGAATTATACTGATCCAAACTTTTTTTTTTAAATCTGATGTATAGATGGAGGGAATTCTTATATTATATTTCTAGTAAAATATGAAAAGTTTTTAAAAAAATAGATAGAATGTTTCCATTATCTAAATTTTAAGATACTCTATCTATTTTCATAAAAAAAAAATTTACTAGAGAAAAATGAAAGGAAAAAAAACAAACTAGTTTTTAGATCGGTAAGAATTTTACCGATCTTTCTACCAATATAAGAACTGATGTACTCGACACGTGAATAATCATGACACCTGAATTATCTATTTTTTTTAAATAATCACGACACCTGAATGAAAACGGCACACGACACGTGAATCATGGCACATAATGCTTGATGTGCCGTGCCATAACGTGTCTTTTTTACATCCCTAAGCGACGTTGTAGTCGTAAAATTAATATAAATTTACTTTTGTAACCGTTCCTTCGCAAAAAAAAAAAAAATATATATATATATATATATATATATATATATATATATATATATATATATATATAGAGTAAAGCTAAGGTGCTCTTAAGCTCACCAAGCTTTCCGTGAGCTTAACTCAAAAATCTATCAATCCGACTTCAAACGACATTTTCAAACCGTTAGATATTCAATCTATATTAAAATGTGCTTGGAGAACAAATTTTACATTTTTTGAAATTTTTTTACTATTTATTAAGCCGGTTTGAAAACCGCTGTTTTCTAATGGTGCAGATTTTTAATAAAAACAGCAGTTTTCAAACCGGCTTAATAAATAGTAAAAAAATTCCAAAAAATGTAAAATTTGGTCTCCAAGCACATTTTAATATAGATTGAACATCTAACGGTTTGAAAATGTCGTTTGAAGTCGGATTGATAGGTTTTTGAGTTAAGCTCACGGAAAGCTTGGTGAGCTTAAGAGCACCTTAGCTTTACTCTATATATATATATATATATAGAGTAGGGCTATTGTACTTCGCGAAGTAAAACTTCGTTTTACTTCATGCTCATACTCCTATTTCCAAAATCCAAATCGTCGATCCGAACCGTTCAAGTTGTTCTCCATATTGAAATGTGCTTGGAGACCAAATTTTACATTTTTTGGAATTTTTTTACTATTTATTAAGCCACTTTGAAAATCGCTGATCCATTGTGAATAGTAAAAAATTCTGGACCAATGGATCAGCGATTTTCAAAATGGCTTAATAAATAGTAAAAAAATTTCAAAAAATGTAAAATTTGGTCTCCAAGCACATTTCAATATGGAGAACAACTTGAACGGTCGGATCGACGATTTGGATTTTGGAAATGGGTGTATGAGCGTGAAGTAAAATATTGGTTTTACTTCATGAAGCACAATAGCAAAATTCTATATATATATATATATATATATATATATATATATGGGATGGGCTATGGTGAGCTATAGAGTAAAACGAGTTTTTACTCCACGCTTCATTATTTTCATTTTGAAAATCCAAACAACCAATCCGAACCGTTCAACATGATCTCCATATTGAAATGTGCTTGGAGACGAAATTTTACATTTTTTGGAATTTTTTTACTATTTATTAAGCCACTTTGAAAATCGCTGATCCATTGATCCAGAATTTTTTACTGTTTTGCTACTGTTCACCCGGATCAGCGATTTTCAAAGTGGCTTAATAAATAGTAAAAAAATTCAAAAAAATGTAAAATTTCGTCTCCAAGCACATTTCAATATGGATAACAACTTGAACGGTTCGGATCGGTTGTTTGGATTTTCAAGATGGAAATATGGCGTGAAGTACAAACTCGTTTTACTCCATAGCTCACCATAGCCCATCTCTATATATATATATCAGAGAGAAGTATATTATAGAATGCAATAGATGAGAATTTTAATTGTGAATTTTTATGTTGTAGGAGAATAAAATGCAAGTTGATTTCAGTTCTTATATATTGGTACAATTTTGTGCCAGTAAGTCTGACCTCATTTTGTGCCAATTTAATGTACTCAGTTAGAGTTGTTATGTAGGTGATTATTTTATATAGTCTCAGAAGTGGTCACCAATTAGTATTCAGTCTTGAGACAATTTGTTATGCAGAGCATTGTTAATGATTTGTTTGTTGCTATCTTAAAGACAAAGATAGATGTACAAGGTATCTATCTATACCAGTGTAGTAAAATTCGGTTCTATTCGGTGAATAGTCAGCCGTATATTTCTATTTAGTGTCCGGCCGAATAAAAAATAGCTATTCGGATCGAATATTGAATCCATGCTTTAAAAAAATTAAAAAACATTCAAAACGCATTAAAAGAGTTCTTGACCCGAATTCATAACCCATTAAATGAGTTTCAAACCCGCGAGATATGTGTTCTCTTCAATCGTCCCACTCAGAAGTCTTTTATAACCTCTCTACATGCTGCCTTATTGTATTTAAGTACTGTGGGATTAAATATTTAACAAAAAATCCGCATATATAAATCCGAATAAGAATCCGTATATTCGGCCGCATACCGTATATGCGGTATGCAGCAACCTTCCGAATACCGCATGAGAACCGAATATTAATACACTGATCTATACTCGGTACTCGTCTTTGCATCAAATTTGCAATCAATAAGTAACACTTATATTAGACTAATCAATAAGTAACCCCTAATAAGTAACACTTATAGAGGTCGGCGTCTTTTGATTAGGGGTGAAGAAACAAAAAAAAAAAAAACAAGAAGAAGAAGGAAAAGACCGCTAAATTTTTTTTTTTTTTTTTTTAGTGAAACACTCATACACTTCGACGATTTATAAAGAAATTGTCACGTTATATTTGCAATCGAAAATATAAAGAATATGTCATTGATATTATGATTAACTGTGATAAGCAACTTAATATACATTGTCTATAATTTTCCGAATTATATATGTCGTCTTCAACCGAAGTAAAACCAAATCTTCAAACTACGGAAATCAAATATGAATAAAATAAAATCAATTATATAAAATTTCATGTTAAAATGAGAACTAATGTTACGGTATCTATAATATTTTACTCTAAATTATATAATAAAACATGAGTAGAACTAAGGTGTTCTTAAGCTCACCAAGCTCCTTTGTGAGCTTAACTCAAAACCTATCGGGTTGACTTCAAACGACACATTCAAACCGTTGAAACCGTTCTACTTCACGGATGATGCATTTACATATCAAATTTATAATTTTTCAAACTAGTTTAGTATAAAGTCAAGCGGTAAAAAAATGATAAAAAATAAAATCATTAAAATTAACTTATAAATCATCTTTTTTTTTACCGCTTGACTTCATACTAAATTAGTTCAAAAATCTAAAAATTTGACATGTAAACGCATCACTCATGAAGTAGATCGATTCGTTAATAATTTGTCTCAAGGACTAAATGGATAATTTAATTTAATTTAATTTAATTTAATTTAATTTAATTTAATTTAATTTAATTTAATTTAATTTAATTTAATTTAATTTAATTTAATTTAATTTAATTTAATTTAATTTAATTTAATTTAATTTAATTTAATTTAATTTAATTTAATTTAATTTAATTTAATTTAATTTAATTTAATTTAATTTAATTTAATTTAATTTAATTTAATTTAATTTAATTTAATTTAATTTAATTTAATTTAATTTAATTTAATTTAATTTAATTTAATTTAATTTAATTTAATTTAATTTAATTTAATTTAATTTAATTTAATTTAATTTAATTTAATTTAATTTAATTTAATTTAATTTAATTTAATTTAATTTAATTTAATTTAATTTAATTTAATTTAATTTAATTTAATTTAATTTAATTTAATTTAATTTAATTTAATTTAATTTAATTTAATTTAATTTAATTTAATTTAATTTAATTTAATTTAATTTAATTTAATTTAATTTAATTTAATTTAATTTAATTTAATTTAATTTAATTTAATTTAATTTAATTATTAATTTAATTTATTTAATTTAATTTAATTTAATTTAATGAAATGAGAGGTACTTCCATGATAAGGAAGGCACCTTGGGAACAGCAAACTCGTTTCATACATAAATGTTCCCCTGAATACGGCTAACAACTTTACATGAGCCCAAAAAGGCCCGTTAGAGATCCATTAAGTTAAATCGGTATGATGAAGTCCCAGCCGTTTAATTAGCTGGTTTAAATCACATGCATCAGCAGGTTTAATAGGAGGACACTCCGTACAATCACAAATCCAAACTAATTGCTTTTATTCCTGTAGATATATAAAAAACACGCACACATACACACTTGGTTACCACGCGCATATACACGCGTGGTTACCACACACGTGGTAACCACGCATACGCACGTACACGCATGATTATATTCATACCCCTGACATAACACATGTAACAAAAACATTAAGTATAATTGCAAAATTTAAAAGAACTCGTGAAAAAATATCAACATGCAATTAACAGGCCGAAAGCGCAGCAAATCCTAACAGAAAGGTGGAAAAGAGAAGAGCCAACGAGGGATTGCCACGTGAAGTGGTAGCTGCACTCTTCTTCTTCTTCTTGCTTTTTTTAGATACGGATTTTATGTTTGAAGTCTGAGTTGATTTGAGAATTGCCCGTCTCATTGATTCATGTCCATCATTGCCTTCATCTGCTAGCTTATCAATTTGGGTAAAGTTTGTTGCCAAATTGATTTCCTTTCCTACAATCACATGGCATGCATCCAATTTAAAATGAAAATAAATTGAGAGAACCCAAAACGTGAAAACTCTGAGAAGAAGAAGAGAAGTCTGACCTGAGTCATTAAAGGCGTGAGCGGATTGAATTTGAAGAGACCTGACATGGGCCTGAGTTGCACCAAAAAGAGTGAAGAGGAGGAGAAATGAGAACAACAGAAGAAGAAAGATACAATTTCTATTGACCTCCATTTAATATTTCTGACTCAATTATAAGATTGTGAGACCTTTTATAATGTTATTTTCAAGTTATTTGCTTTGTTTAGGTTGCTTGGTGTTATCAAATTGAAATCTTTTAAGTTGCTGTAACTCGCCGACATGCTCATTGCCTAATTGAAATATTCATTTTGTAACGTGTCCCCGACGACAGGGATATATTTGGAGCCGACATTTTTATTTTTACCCAAAAAAAAAAATATTTTAATATAATTAATCAAGTTTTTAAAAAAATTAAATTTATATCCAAACCGTAAATTTTATTTACGGTTTGAATTTTTTTTTTTTTTTTTATATGTGTCATCGATTAGGTAGAAAAAATATATATATTTATATATTCTTTACGTCTTACTTTCCAAAGAAAGAGAATTAAGGTGTTTGACCACATTATTATATTAATTAAATGGAGTACAGCTAAGGTAACTCAATTTCAGCCAAGGAATGTTTTAGAGTGAACTCGGATAGGTTAATTTAAGTACTTTTGTTCCTAGACCACCAAATCATTTATATTTTCAATTTGACCCTTTATGATTTCATGTTTCAAATTTTTAGGATTTTACCACTAAAGTTAAATTGCACTAAACCCCTTCATACTTTTAAGAATAACACTTGACTTATTAAGATATTATATATATTAATTTTGGTTACAAGTTGAATATGTTATAAATTATTTCAACATTAAAAATAACCTCCATAATCACTTATGTAGTTTTATATAAGAACTAGTGTTAATTAGTTATTGGTCAGTTTCATTGACAAAAGTTAAAGGTGAGTTTCAACATAATATTACGTTATCAAAATCCCTTCAGTACGTGTTTTAATTAATGTCACATAAAATCTTCAAATATTCAAAATTAAGACGTAATTAAAACACGTACTGAAGGGATTTTGATAACGTAATATTATGTTGAAACTCACCTTTAACTTTTGTCAATGAAACTGACCAATAACTAATTAACACTAGTTCTTATATAAAACTACATAAGTGATTATGGAGGTTATTTTTAATGTTGAAATAATTTATAACATATTCAACTTGTAACCAAAATTAATATATATAATATCTTAATAAGTCAAGTGTTATTCTTAAAAGTATGAAGGGGTTTAGTGCAATTTAACTTTAGTGGTAAAATCCTAAAAATTTGAAACATGAAATCATAAAGGGTCAAATTGAAAATATAAATGATTTGGTGGTCTAGGAGCAAAAGTACTTAAATTAACCTATCCGAGTTCACTCTAAAACATTCCTTGGCTGAAATTGAGTTACCTTAGCTGTACTCCATTTAATTAATATAATAATGTGGTCAAACACCTTAATTCTCTTTCTTTGGAAAGTAAGACGTAAAGAATATATAAATATATATATTTTTTCTACCTAATCGATGACACATATAAAAAAAAAAAAAAAATTTCAAACCGTAAATAATATTTACGGTTTGAATTCCGAATTCAAACCGTAAATAAAATTTACGGTTTGGGTATAAATTTAATTTTTTAAAAACTTGGTTAATTATATTAAAATATATTTTTTTTGGGTAAAAATAAAAATGTCGGTATTTGGAGAATATATTGAGCATGAAGGCAATAATCTTTTTTAAATTGGAAACATAGGGCTGATAATAAACTGAAGCAAATAAATAAATTGGGACCTGACAGCTAAGCATGCCACATTGCCGGAAATTTTTTATTGGTAGAAATTAATAGAAAAGAAGAGAGAGAAATAGAAAGAGTACATCAGTTCTTATATTATTAGAAAGATCGGTACGATTTCTACCGATTCTAAAAATAAAAAAGTTTGAATCAGTACGAATTATACTGATCCAAACTTAGTTTTTCTTTTTTTTTGTAAATCTGATGTATAGATGGAGGGAAATTCTTATATTAGATTTCTAGTAAAATTTGAAAAGTTTTTCAAAAAATAGATAGAATGTTTCTATTATATCTAAATTTTAAGATACTCTATCTATTTTCATAAAAAAAATTATATTTTATTAGAAAAAAATGAAAGGAAAAAAACAAATTAGTTTTTGGATCGGTAAGAATTTTACCGATCTTTCGACCAATATAAGAACTGATGTACTCTTTCTATTTCTCTCTTCTTTTCTATTAATTTGTACCAATAAAAAATATCTCACATTGCCACGGAAATAAGTCTGCTGTAATTCCTTGGGCCCATTATTCCGATTCCAACCGTTAGTCTTCGTTGAGATTCGTGCATAAAAAACTTTATTAAGATTCGTGCCTAGAACAGTTTGAACGGTTGAGACCGGAATAACAGGTTCAAGGAATAACAGCAGATTTATTTCCCATTGACACTGCTGCCAGACGTACAGCTGGGACCTCATTTTTATATTGTTTGAATTATTTTGTTCGTAATAATAAAAAATTTAAGAAGTCAGTAATTACTTCAAATATTGTCAATACAATTTTATCTAATAAATAAATCTACCTTGTATATTTTTTTAGACTAAAGTTGAGATCCCTCATTAAGGGACAAAATTTAATTAACGCATAAACATCTGTATAATCACTTTTGATTAATCGGCTTTTGTCAATGATTTCAATACGATGCTTTTAATTCATAACCAATCATCATAGCTTAATAATCATTAAACTCGTAACTTCTTTTAGGTGATTGTGTTTGCAGGTTTGGAGGATTTCATTTACAAAAAATATCATATCTATTATTACAACAATGATACATAACTCTGCTGCCACAGATGATCAAGCTTCTCAAGATAATACCCAACTAGGGCTGCAAACGAACCGAACCGAATCGAACTTACCTCCACTTTGAGTTTGGTTTGAATTAATTTCGAATGGAACTCAATTTCGAACGAACCCAATTTCGAACCGAATTTTTTACGAACTCAATTTTGAACCTTTACGAACTTTGTTACGACTTACGATTTATGACTTCTGATTGGGCCATAGTGTGAAATTACAGCACTTTAATAAAAACTCAAGTATTCAAAGTACAATTTAAATAAAACCCAAATATCAATAGAAGTACAATTTAAATCAAAACTCAAGCACTCAAAAGTATTCAAAATACAATTTAAATAAAACTCAAATATCAATAGAAGTACAATTTAAATAAAAACTCAAGCACTCCAAAATTAATTATAACCAAATACCACACTCAGTTTGAATGTACGCAACAGGGGATTTGGGCGAGAGATGAGTCTTTGTTGTGAGAGGCCACCAGAGAGAGAGAGAAGACGTGAGTGAGATTATTTTGGTACTTAGCGGGAGAGAAATTTGGGCGAGCGATTTTGGCGTAAATTAGCAGGATCAGGGAAAAAAATTGGAGGCAGTGGCGGAAAAAATAGCGGGTTAATTGGTTGAATGGAAAGGGAGCGGATTGATGACATGGAAGAGATTTAGACGTTGGTAAGATGATAGATCTAAAGGTGTGAAATTATTGAGGTGATCGGATTGCAGGATTTGTGGGGTCACTCACTTAGTTAATATTTTATTTAATATTTTATTGAGTGAGTCTAAAAGTGCATTGCAGTGATACAAAATAAAATTAGGCAGCAAATAATTTGGAAAAAAATAAAAATAAAAAATTTCAAACTTTTTACATTTTTTTTACTTTTTGCATGTTTATTTTTATTTTATTTTATTTTATTATCAAATAAATAAGTATTTTTAAAAAATTTAAAATTTTTTTTTACAGCAATACATATAATTTTTTTTTTCTAAATGAATAGCTGATCAATAACAACATTTTTTGCATTTTTTAGACATATAAAAGAAATATTGTACCTTGATCATTTTTTTTACAGCATTTTTTTCATTTTTTTTTACAGCAATACAATGTTTTTGCATTTTTTTGGCATTTTTTGCATTTATTTTCGAACCGTTCGTTTTACCGCGGGAATTCAACGGTCGATCTGCAACAAAATTATTTCAAATCTGATCTAGAATGATCAAGTTACAGTATTGAACGTAACCAACATAAAAGTTCGGAAGTTTTATTATGTATGAGCTTTGATCCAACACGAAATGTTTTTGGCCATACGATGCTTCAATTTTCGATCAACTAGATGGATGGATAAATCAAAACAAAATTTTATCAAACTTTGATGCAAGATGATAAATGCAGTGCTCTTTGATTTCAACGGTCCCGATCGAACCACAGACGATATATTTTCGTGCGCTTTCATTAACTCACAAGGCAAAAGTTTATGTCTCATGAAACATATACTCTTGCTTTCTAAGTTAATGAAGGCGCACGTAAATATGTCGTCCGTTGACCAATCGGGGCTGTTGAAATCAAAGAGCATTGCATTTATCATCTTCCATGAAAGTTTGATAAAATTTGTTTTCATTTACCAATCCATCTAGTTGATCGAAAATTGAAGTATCGTATGGCTATAAACATTTCGTGTTGGATCAAAACTCATACATAATAAAACTTCCGAACTTTTATGTTGGTTACGTTCAATATTGTACCTTGATCATTCTAGATCAGATTTGGAATGATTTTGTTGTAGATCGACCGTTGAATTCCCGCGGTAAAACGAACGGTCCGAAAATAAATGCAAAAAATACCAAAAAAATGTATTGCTGTCAAAAAAATGATAAAGGTACAATATTTATTTTATTTATTATTTTTTATTATTTAATAATTTCTTAAAGCTGAAATTAATTGAACAAATTTATCAAATTAATAATAACTTTATCAAAACAAAGAAAAAAACGAGAGACTTGAGAATGGATTATCCGAAAAACTCAGAATCATACCATAAAAAACAAAATTTTTGGTATAAACATGTGAATTTTTTTATTTGAGCTTGTAATTGGACCGGACTTTCTGTTTCAGAAGTCAGAATTCAAAGCAATTATGGACTAGACGGCTTATATTTTCATCAGTGAATATAAGTTATCAGCAGAAATTTACGGTTCATGTTTGAGTTAATTTCGAACTAAATTTGGTTTGCGAACCTATTTCGAACGAACTAGGTCCAGTTTGAGTTTGGTTTGAATTAATTTCGAACTAAATTTGGTTTGAAATAATTTCGAACGAACTCAATTTTGAATCGAATTTTTTCCGAACTTTTTTGAATCAAACTCGAATCGAATTATGAACTACGAATTTTTTTTGCAGCCCTAGATAGAACCGACGGGGGAAGATACAAGAAGAATCAATACTTGTTCTTGTAGGTTCTCTTTAATTAAAAAGAATGGATAACAAAGGCGTCCAACAGCCACGTGCCGATTTCGACCAACAAAATTAAACACCTGTACGAGCGCGGTGTCCATTTATTAGAAATTTTTTTATTGGTAGAAATTAACGGAAAAGAAGAGAAAGAAACAGAAAGAGTACATTGTTTTTTATATTGGTAGAAAGATCGGTAGAAATTCTACCGATCCTAAAAGTCTCAAATTTTGGATCGGTACAAATTCCACCGGTCTTAACTCAGATTTGTAATTTATTTTTATTTTGCCGCGGATTATGAAGATAACTCAGTTTTGCATACAGACCCATGTTGTTTCTGCAATTAAAATCAAAACGCTCTGCACGGTGACTATTTTTTTAAGAGGGATGCTTCGGTGGACATAAGGACCAATTTGTAAAATTAGTACTATTTTCATTTTCAAAGTTCAAACCGTCGATCCGAATGTTCAACATTATCTCCATATTAAAATGTACTTGGAGGTCAAATTTTACATTTTTTTGAATTTTTTTACTATTTATTAAGTATTTTACAAATTCAATGGTCTGAATTTGACTAGATTTTGTAAAATACTTAATAAATAGTAAAAAAAATTACAAAAAATTTAAAATTTGACATCCAAGTATATTTTAATATGGAGATAATGTTGAACGGTCGGATCGACTGTTTGAATTTTGAAAATAAAAATATATTTATTTTACAAATAGGTCCTTATGTCCACCGAAGCAAATGCCTTTTTTTAAAAATAAAAAAGTGAGGGTACAAAGCCAATAAGAAGAGCTTCTGGTCAATTTAGATATTAAAAGATAAGTTCAACAGATTCAGTGAATCTGATTTTCAATAAAACCCATCTTATGCTTAAATGCCAAAAAAAGCAAAACAATTCAATTGTCATAGTCGTTAATTTAGGGCTGCAAACGAACCGAACCGAATCGAACTTACCTCCAGTTTGAGTTTGGTTTGAATTAATTTCGAACTAAGTTTGGTTTGAATTAATTTCGAATCCAATTTTTTACGAACTCAATTTCGAACTTTTACGAACTTTGTTACGACTTACGAGTTATGACTTATGACTGGACCATAGTTCGAAATTACAACACTTCAATAAAAACTCAGGCATTCTGAATTCTAATTACACAGTACACCACAGTTTATATCAAAGTTCATTACAAATACCAAAATTTATATCAAACACCAAAGTTTAGTACAATCAATCAAAGTTCAGTACAATCACAGTATCCAAAGTTTTCCAAATAGCTAACAGGAGCAACATCACCAAAGTTTTCAAATATCCAAAGTATTCAAAGTACAATTTAAGTTAGAACTGAGAGCAATTATGGACTGGGCAGCCTTATATTTTCATCAGCGAACATAAGTTATCAGCGGAAATCAACGGTTCACGTTTGAGTTAATTTCGAACTAATTTTGGTTTGCGAACCTATTTCGAACGAACTAGATCCAGTTTGAGTTTGGTTTGAATTAATTTCGAACGAACTCAATTTCGAATCGAACTTTTTACGAACTTTTTCGAATCAAACTCGAATCAAATTACGAACTACGAATTTTTTGTGCAGCCCTAATCCCAACTGATTAATTCTATTTTATCTGTTATTCCATTTGTTCCTTTGCATGAGCTGTTATTTCTATTTGTCTGTTAGCATGTGCTGAATTTGTATCTTAGCTAGGATTTCCTTTCTATAATTATAGAGAAAGCTGTAGAATGTAAATCAATAAGAAAATAATGAAAACCATTTCAAATATCTATCTTCTTCTCTTATAAACCTGTTCATCTATTCTCTTATATTCAGTGTTCTAAATAGCGTGTTATAGTGTTTTTGGATTTCAAACACTAAACTATGACATCAAAATGCGCTATTTGCACTACGACCACTATAGATGATAGCGGTCCGCTATTTGCGTTACGGCCGCTATACAATATGAGATTTTTTAAGCAATTTATATGGGCTTTAAATAATTACCCAAAAAAGCTCAAACCGAAATTGAATTTGTTGCTACTTGCTACAGATAAATCAATTTGAAATTGGGAATAGAAATTGAAATTTGAATAGAAAAAAAAAATAGATTATGTCATTAATCATAATGCTTAAGATATTTTTAATAGGAAAAATCGATAGTTTATGATATTACTATGGATATTTTGAACCGAAATTTGGACTTTGTACGGGTTCAATATGAATATTATAATTTCTTAATTACTTTGGTGTTATTTATTGTTCTATGAGACTTTAGATAATGTTGATATTTAGTACAAATATTGAATATACGGAATGTAAAAAAAAACGCTATGTGGCATTGCTTCCGCTATAGCGACGCTATTCGCTATAGCTTTTTTAGCCTTCCCGCTATGACGCTATAAACGCTATTTAGAACCTTGCTTATATTAAACATGTAGATGTTCTGATTCGTTAATGATTATGATTAAAAGATGAAATTTTCGATTAAATATCAGCTTTATTTATATTATATGCATTTTTTTTTATGTTTGTTTACGTGTAGAAGTCTAAATTTATTTAGACGCGTACTCGCCACATTTACTTGCCTATGTAAATTGTATCATCATAAGAAATAACAATATTATCAGTTTGAATATAACGTTTAAATTGTAAATTTTAAAACAGAACAGTAATTGTGACATCTGGTAGCACCAAATCCCTCCTAGATTAACAGAATTTGTGTGTAATCACAATACTCATGGTACCAAAAACAGAAAATACCCAGCTTACAAGACCTTCAGCTCTACAGTTGGAGGGATCTTGTCAGAAAAATGCTGGACAATTTTGCCCTTCTAGCATCCAGATGCACATCAACTTTTTCCCACTTATCATCTCCTATGTAAACATACTTCTGGGTAGAGTAGAAAAAACATGCTGTGCCGTGACATGACTAACACACCATAACTAGCACCGGATTGAGCAAAAAAACCTCAATTCATCCTTAGTTTTTATAACTAAACATTTATCCAAGAGTTAAAACCACATGCCAAGGACACACTAAGAGTTGTTTCCCTATGGAAGTGTAATAAAAAGTAAATTTGATACTTACTTCAAAGTGAATCTTTTCTACATTTGGCATGGATTTTAAGAGAGAAGCGACGTCAAGAAAGCTCACAGTCACAGATGGAGTTGTTTTGATATGCAGAATCAACTTTTTCAAATGAGAAAATCTGCCATAGTAATGTGGAGCACACGGCAGCTGGAAATGAAAAGAAAGAAATTGTAATTTGGAAGGAATACAAAAATTAGATATTGAAATTTTAACAGTTGCATATTTTGGGTTGCTCGTCTTTGTTTTTGTGATCTTGGCCATAGTTTTCCAGTCTAAGCATCAATTATGAAAAATATAAAAAAAGAATCAATTTAATAGTTGACATATCAACTTCTAAAAAATGCCGTAAAAATTTAATTTTTTATTTCATAGATTAAATTTTACAAGATTTAGTTTACTGACCCAAATTCTTCATACAGGAAATGATTGCTTCAAATTATTTGGCTAACATTTCTCAACAAAAAGAACATTCAATGTACCTTAAAAGGAGCCTTCAGGGAGAGAAATAAGGTCTCAAAACTACTGCAAAGATAAATTATAGGTCCTCTCAGAACAGTATCCAAAGAAGCTGAGGGGCCTATTATAGGACAAAATGCCGAAATCCTAGATAGTCTTGGTACCCCTTGAAATTTAATGTCTGAGGAATACCAGTCATAAGGATAGTATTCAAATGTTTGAAGATTTGAATCTGAAATAGTGACATCAAAGTCTCTATCACAATCAACCCACAAGTACCGCAATTCGTCAGATGTGTGTGAAATTGTCAGTTCTTGAAACCCGGTACATGAATTGAGCCTCAGCCAACTTAATCTGCTGCAACATGAGAGGAGGTTTGCCACATCATCATTTGACAACTTAACGCACTTAAGATATAGGGATCGAAGAGAGCTCAACCTTAAACGAGCATTTGGTTAGGGTTAGCTGCCATACGGTACGTTACCGGTTACAGTACCGGTGAAGTACCAGTATGGGAACTTGTAGATCTTGCCGGATGGTGCCTGTAGACACTCAGTAAAATTCAGTACTATTTCTCTGGCATCTGCTTCTATGGCGAACTTAACCCATTCGTCTATAGAGCTTGCATGCTCTGAGTTAAGTGAGAAATGAACTTCGAAAAACTCGATTGCTTTCCCATGTTGGTGCTTGACCAACTCATTAGCCCTCTGCAGAAATTGTTGAGCACGTATTTTCAGGAAGCCAGGCTGATATGTCTTGTCAGAGAGAGAAAGGGCATGTGGGTCTTGCTGGAGCAGTGAGAGAAATGTAAGGCAAGGAGATTGGGGGGATTGATGGGAATTTTAGGATGCTATTCAAAATCGGCTGTTCTGGAGCGGAATCGGATGGTGCCGATCCAATTTCAGGCCGATTTATGCGGTAGTGCAGATTTCGGCCATTCCAGCCCGTTCCAGTCAAATTTCGGCCTAAATGCGAATGAATAAACACAAAAAATTGTTTTGCACTAGGCGTGGATTGAACTCTTTCCCTATAGGGAAGGAGCAAAGTTATTTACCACCACACCATTCAAGCTTTGTTGTTATATAACACACTCATTTATATATATATTAATTATAATTCACTAATTTGTAGCAATCAATTTTTTTTCTATTATTTTAGTATAAAACAAGCTTTTGGCAAATAAATCTGATTTTCCGATCCGATTCGGCCGATTTTTCCGATCCAGATCGGGAACAGACAGGGCCGATCCCGAATCCGATTCTAATTTTTCCTTCTATGCATAATGATGAATATATGATCACATGCCATCATAATCTTAGACATTATCTACTGAATTTATGTAAAACAAACATATTTTAAAAAAAAAAATTTCTCAAAGTAAAATGGACAGGACAATTTTGCGACAATTCACATGCAAATCGCATCTATCAGGTAGGGCATCCATAAAATCAAAGAAATAAGCTTCGTCAAAACAATAATTAAAGGAAAAAAAAACTACAAACATGTAACCCTAAAAAAAAATGAACTCATCAAATAAGATTTTACCAAGTAGTATATTATATAAAAAAAATGTTATTCTGAGTTGATGAAAATAAATGAATTGTATGATTGTATCGGCTTTGATGATTTCAACCCCTTTGGTTTCTTACTTCCTAAGTGAACAGTAAGTTGATAAAGCATCATATATCACGCTAAATAGTACATATTGCATTTAAGTTTTAAAGAAAGGTCAAACCCTAGCGGTTAAAAGAAAATGGTTAACACTTAAAACCAAAAAAAAAAAGGTTGCACTTTATATTTACCTAGAAATGACTTTTGAACGGAGATCAATAACTCAAATTCAAAAAATATTTATTTTTTTACAATAACACACAAAGAAATATTTTAATTTTTCTTACAACTATAAAAAATCCTGCCTGAAAAATGTTAATCCGGATTATTTGTTGCAGTCTTTCTAATAAATCAAATTATATAGTATTTCATCTATTTTAAAAAAAATATATTTCTAATATTGTAATAGAAAAAATAATAAATCATGACATTTTCTAATTTAAAAAAAAACTATTTTTGGATAGAAACCGAACAAATAAAAAAATTATGTTTTTCGGCTGCCGAAATTTTCAGTGGCCCTATAAAGAATTCAGCTGCCAAACTTTTCGGCGGCCTGGGTATTTTTAAAAAATTTCAAAAAAATTGAACATTTGTATTATTTTTTATTTAATGTTGGATATTAAAAAAAAATCGGCAGTTTTTTCTGAGTTTATGTATTGATAAAAAAAAAAGAGATAAATTCTAACTCCACAATGAACATGGACTAAGTTAGAATTACAAGGCAGCTCTCCCAAAATGGTTCAGCATTATTCAGTGCTTGTCTTGTAATGTTTAACTCTCTTTTTATTTTGACAAAAGTGGTGTGAACTCCACCAATTTCATTCAGAAACTAAAATCATTATCTTACAAAAGGTGGTACCAAGTTCAGGGGCGGAATCAGACATTCAAAGTTCAAACTATGGGAATTAAATGTAAATGAAGATCAATCAAACAAAAAATTTATAAAGTGAATGAGAATCAATTTACAGTACTCATAGTATTTTATTCTAAACTATAAAGAAAATCAAGTATAAATATAAAAAAAAAATTGAAAATAAATGTGGATCAATTGACTCCAAACATTGTTCCGGGCTCCGCCTATGACTAAGCTAATGCCACATAGCAACTAAAATCCATAAGCAATACTAAACAAAACAGAGAACTACCACAAAATAAAGCAACAATCTAGAGCAAGTAACATCAATACAGTTTGTGTTGAATGCAGTTACAATTCAAAACAGTGAGACAATCAAAATACACACAGTTAACGAGTCTTAGTAGAAGTAGATCGGTAGTAGCAACTGTCATAGGAGGAATCTGAGTAAGAGTTGCATCAATGGCTTGTATTTCTGCCTAAGTCACTGAGGAAGTCCTTCAGATCCGAACCTTTTAGTCCACATCTAGGGATTGATCCCCACATGGAGCTTTCCATTTCTTGGGTTACCGACGGTAACCGTATCTAGGGTGTCCATCGGTTCGGTCGGTTCAAACCGAATTAAAATAGGAAAATCAAAGTATTATTCGATTGTCAAAAATCCAACTAAATTGAACCAAACTAAAATAATAACCGAACTGAACAAACCGAAGTAAACTTCGGTTTATTTGGTTGAACCAAAATAGGATATTAATTAAATTGTAAATGTTTGAATTTTGTAAAAGATGAATTTAAAAATTTCGTTTGGTTTGGTTTAACCGATTTTAAACCGAACTAAGTAATACGCATTATGTTGTAATTTTTGAATTTTGTAAATATTAGGTTCGGACGGGTGATGGGTTAAAAATTCCAGTCAGTTTGGTCTAACTGGTTTAAAAAATTCTAAACCGAACTAAACCGAACTATTAAACCGGTCTGAAAAATGAACCAAATCAATTCATTTAACCGAAAAAAACCAAACTTTCTCAGTTCGGTTTAAAACCGATTAAACTGAACCCAAATGAACACCCCTAATCGTATTTGTGAGGATTATAAGATTGCCTTCCTGATTAAAAAATGTAACATCAAGTGGCATGATTAAAGAGAATTTAAGAAAAGAGTTTTTTTTTCTGACTTGACACGGTATCTGTATCTGTGAGGATTATAAGATGGCCTTCATGATTTAAAATAGTAACATTAAGTGGCATGATTAAAGAGAATTTAAGAAAAAGAGTTATTTTTTTTACTTTACATCAGTATGAAGCAAGGACAATTATTGAAGTACCAGCAACATTAATAGAGTAAGTAGCATTATTATTGAAAACTAATTTATCTCTGATCATCCATATAATTCGTAAGGTAGCAGCTCTAACTAATTCAAGTAATATTTGGTCTTTTAAAAGTATATGTGCATCTAATAACCATAAATCTAAAATTGTCTTGTTGTGAGATGAAATCCAACTCCACAAGGAGAATGCAAAAGAACAAGTACCAAATAAATGGTCTATTGATTCAAGTTTCCCACACAAGGGGCAGCTAATAACTTCCCGCCACCCTCTTTTAAGTAAATTGACCTTGGTAAGAACCTTTTTTTTTTGTAATGTTTAATTCTTTTTTCAATTTTTTTAAGATCAGATGGCCAGTATGACAATTTTGTATTAATAGAAAAGAAGTCTTTGTTGGATCATTATCCAACGTTGAGCATATATGTAATATAATTATGAATTGTGTACTGTCATGTATAATTGTCTAACTAAAGTGATCTAATATGGATTAAGATATTTGACAATCTATATATTCACTATAGTGTGGTCCATAAATGTGTAGAATAATATAGGCAAAACTCATACTCATTGATGAACTGATTATGAGATTTGCAATTATAGAATAAATACTAAATGTGGAGTAGGTTTTCATCTAAATCTAGATATTTAATTTTGGATATCCAACATAGATGTCTAAAATTGGACATCTATATCTGGTGCGTCAGATTTAGAGTTAACCTATATAAGGATGGGTCCCCAAGGCACAAGATATCACATATAACTCAGTTTTGAGTGTCTTCTCTTCTCTTTGACCATCAAAAATTTAGAAAGGAGAAATCTATTAGAAAATTTGGAAGGAATTTCTCAAAGGCGTGTCTTGCTGTTTTGGAAGATCTATTTCTACGATCATACGACAACACAACAAGAATGACTTCTTGCCATTGAAAACTTGTCTCGTGCTCACGGAGACGGTTCTTCGCAATTGAGAATTCCATGGCCAACGTTATGGAATCAGGTATGTATTCCGCACTTATGATTTATGTTTTGAATTTCTTTGGTATAAGACGGTCCTTAGATTAAAGTGGAGAACTATTTCTCCTTTTCCGGAATGTAAGTGTACCCTAGATGAGATTGATAAGCGTAAATTATATACACATTTGATCTAGTTTTTATCATAAAATAACTCCAATTATCATGTATTTTGAATATAAAAGGAATAAATTACACCTAGAATCAAGTTACTGCGGTAGTTTGGCTTTAAAATGCAGGAAAAGACGAAAAATGATGTAATTAAGGCTGAGTGCGGATCAACCACCCGCACTGAGATTCAGTGCGGACGCACTCAGTACTTAGCCGATTTTCCAACCTCTCAGCGCAAGCCAGGATTTTTCCCGAGCGTAATGCGTCCGCACTCACACGCCAATGCGGGTCATCCATCCGCATTCGGTACTTAGTCGGATTTTCAGAAACTGCAGAAGCTCAGCAGTGCGGGTCCTTCACCCGCACTCCCACCAGTGCGGACGCACTCAGAAGATTACGCAGGATTATCACCAAGTTAAATAAGGAAAGTTGAATCCAGTGCGGGTCCTTCACCCGCATTCTCAGCCAGTGCGGACGCACTGAACACGCAGACAGCCAAAATTTACCCGGTTTCAACACTGTTTCTATTTTTGGCACTCCAAGGACACGTTTTAAGAAGCCAAAAAATAGCAATACTTGCCAGGAAAGAAAGGCCAAAAAGAGCACCCACTAACTCCACCTTCTAGCCTCTAAATTGGGTATGATCTCTTGCTATAAAAAGGGCTAGAACTTTCCCTTCCAAATCATCCACTATCCACTACCATTCTCTCTCAACACACACAACTCAGCCATATTTTCTGAAGAAGGTGAAGCTTTCAAGCAAGGAGAAGAAGGGTTTCTTGAGCAAGATTCGGCAAGATTGAGGTTCTAGATTAAAAGGGTGTAATTATTCTTTATTTCATTTCCTCTTGTTATTTGCCAAACTTTGCCATGTTTCTCTCCAAGAGGGAGTAGTTCTCTCTCTAGGGGTTTAGGTCAATGCATGAACTTGTTTAATTCTATTTTATTCGATTATTTGCTTTTATTGTGATTGTTTTATCGGATTTGATTGTTAATTTCTGGGATTTTAATAATTTGTGTTAGAAACATAATTAGTACTTGAATTGTAGCATCTCGTTTTGGTTTCAAAAGAACCAAAATTGACTAGGATCAATAGGATAGTACCAAATTATGAATGCAAATACCTTAGGTTTTAGATTAAGATTCTAACCAATTTAATCTAAGCCGGAACTACAGAAATTAGGGTTAGGGATTTGGTGAAGAACCTAAACGAGAAGTCAAACCCTAATTAGGACATCTCAAATCGAGTCGGATATTGGTATCATGGACTTAATTGAGAAGTACCAATATTTGATGAGAGGAGAGACTAACAAGAGCGTATAATCTAAGTAGCTAGGATGAAGAACCTAAAAAGTGAAGTCCGAATTACTTAGACACGTTATTAATTCACGAAAGTGACCCTTAATGACATATTAGGTTAGAAACCTCATCAAATCATACATGAATTTAAGCAAATACCGAATAAATAGAATTAGCAAGGGATTGTAGACCAAAGACCCCTAGATTCTCCAAACCTTGAAAACAAACCGACTTTTCTCTCTTTTACTTTTACTTTTAATTGTTTAAAACTCCTTTCGGGTATTGAACCCAACCTTAGGACTTTTACTACAAAACCCCCCCAATTTACTTTATAGCACTTTACTTTCTTTCTTTTCTGAAATTTATCATCTAAAGTCGAAAATTAAGTATTTACCTTACTCCTTGAGGTTCGATACCCGATAATATACTACACGGTAGGATTGTATACTTGCGATCTAAACCGAAAGTGTATTTGAGGATAAAGCTTTTTTACATATACCCTTTACACGTATCAAGTTTTTGGCGCCGTTGCCGGGGAGTATAGTTTAAATACTAAGTTTTTACTTTAGCGATTTATTTCAGATTTTTTTGTTTTCTTTTTGGAAACTAATCTAAGTTCTTTTTCAGCAGTCTATGAGCGTAGGAAAAACCCCTTTTCCGACGATTTTCGACGACGAAGAAGAGCATCTAAGAATGGACCCACCAATAAATCCAGCCATCAACGGAGACGACCAATCGGTCCATGACGATCAAGGAAGTAATCAAAGCCCCCCCGTACGAGGACTAACCCCACCTCGTAACGGGAGCCACAACAACAATGGCCGAAACCATCAACACGGCCACCGGTTCGGCTTCATTCCTCATGGCCAAGAGCCGCGAGACATTAAGCCCTCTCTCATCCATCTACTTGGCCAAAATCAGTTCGGGGGAGCCCTCAACGAAGATCCACACGCCCATTTGGCGGTTTTCGAAGAACACTGCGGCACTTTCGCCCGAGAAGGAGATGAGCTAGACAACCTCAAACTCAAATGCTTCCACTTGTCCCTCCGAGACAATGCAAGGACGTGGCTAAGGACCGTCAACCGGGACAACATCAACACATGGGACGACATGGAGAAGTTGTTCTTAGGAAAATACTTCCCTCCATCCAAGACCCAACACTTCCGGTCGAAGATCACAACGTTCAAGCAAGCCGAGGGGGAGTCTCTAACCGAGGCATGGGATCGATGGGCGGAGCTCCAACGCTTGTGCCCTAACCATGGCCTTGACATGTGGTTGCTCTTTCAATTCTTCTATGGAGGTTGTACAATAGCCACTAAAACTCACTTAAATTCTGCTGCAGGTGGAAACATGTCAAGGATGGATCCCGAGCAAGCCATGCTAATGATTGAGGATATGGCGATCAACCAAAGGGAGTGGACAGCCGAAAGAGGTGGACGAACCTCCAACACACCGGGGATCATAAAAGTCGATGAAGTTACCGCCTTGAGAGCACAAATGGAGGCCTTGCAACACCAAATGTCACAAATGCAAAACATCAAAGCCGTGACGAAGAAGGCTCCATGCGGCATATGTGGAGAGGCGTCTCATATCACCGCCGATTGCCAAGTCCTTATGGAAGGAGAAGATGTGGAGCAAGTGAACGCCATGTTCTACAATCAAGGTGATAAGAGGAATGACCCGATCTACAATAAGGTTAGGCAAAATGATAATTTCAATTCCAATTCTTACAATCCTAACACAAGGTGGAACCATCCGAATTTCAAATGGAAAACCGAGAATGATAACTCCAACCAATACCAAGGTAATTCCAACCAATACCGGTCCAACCAAAACTCTTACCAAGGTCCATCACCTCTCTCAAAGTTGGAAAAGATGATGGAGGAGTACATCGAATATCAAAGGAACACAAACAATGAGGTCAACAAAAAGTTTGAGTTCCTAGAAACGAAGACAAAGATGCTAGAGACACAAATAGCACAACAAGCTTCTTCATCTTCTCGACAACAAGGCACACTTCCGGGCAAGCCGGACATCAACCCTAGGGAGCAAGCAAAGGCTATAACCTTGAGGAGCGGCACGGGATACGAAGGACCCAAGATGCCCACCATTGACGAGCAACAACCACCCAAGGAGACACCACCTCCAACTTCTCTCAATGAGGACATACCGGCATCAACCGAATCTCAAGAACCGGGTAATTCTATCCCGGCAAAGGTAAAACCTACTGAAACTCCTAAGTATATCCCACCACATAGGTTTATACCATTTCCTCAAAGGTTAGTAAAAAGCAAACTTGACCAACAATATGCCAAATTTGTAGAACACCTCAAGAAATTGAACATCACCATCCCTTTTACCGAAGCAATTACTCACATGCCCTCTTATGCAAAATTTTTGAAAGATATTCTATCCAACAAAAGAACAATTGAGGAAGTGGGCACGGTATCCCTTAATGAGGAGTGTAGCGCTCTTTTCCTAAACAAGCTACCTCCAAAACTTAAGGATCCCGGGAGTTTTGCAATTCCATGTGTAATAGGTGATACCAAATTCGAGAGGTGTCTATGTGATTTAGGAGCAAGTGTAAGCCTCATGCCAAAAACCGTCTATCAAAGGCTAAATCTTGTTGCCTTGAAACCTACAAGAATGTCCTTACAATTGGCCGATAAGACGGTACGCTACCCCGAGGGAATTGCGGAAGATGTGATTGTCTTGATAGGTAAGTTCTTTGTTCCGGTTGATTTCGTGGTTGTTGAGATGGAGGAGGACACTCATACCCCTCTTCTATTGGGGCGTGATTTCCTCACCACAGCAGGGGCAAATATAAATGTTAAGGAAGGTAAAATATCCTTTGACATTGGAGGCGAAAAGGTAAATTTTCACATGTTTAATGCCATTAAATACCCTTCAAATGATAATGATTCTATATGTAGAGTGGATGCTTTAGATTCCATTATAGCTACTCAGATGGAGGAGGAGATGGCTACTGAACAACTTGACCAGGACCTAGAAGAATCCAGCCTTGAAATTGGCCAAGTCTGTGAAAATTTTCCCCAGTGCGGGTCAACCACCCGCACTGACACACAGTGCGTCCGCACTCAGCCTCCTGAAGCTGCACAATCCGCTGACCGAGCCCAGTGCGTCCGCACTGACCATCCAGTGCGGCCAGACCACCCGCACTCACCAAAATTTGAGCAGATTTTGAACATTTCAGCCGATTCAACCGATTCTACCGCACCAAAGGTCGAACTCAAGCCTCTGCCACCTACCCTTCGCTATGAATACTTGGGGGAAAACGAGACATATCCGGTGATTGTCAATTCAAAGCTCAACCAAGAACAAACCGAGAAGCTTCTACACGAGTTAAGGCTACATCGGAAGGCAATTGGTTACACAATCGATGACTTAACCGGAATCAGTCCGTCCCTTTGCATGCATCGAATTCTAATGGAGGATGATCACAAACCCACCGTTGAAGCTCAAAGACGACTCAATCCGAATCTAAAAGAAGTGGTGAAGAAAGAGATCCTCAAGCTACTTGATGCCGGCATCATCTACCCAATTTCCGATTCCAAGTGGGTAAGTCCGGTTCATGTGGTACCAAAAAAGGGAGGCACAACAGTGGTAAAAGGCGAAGATGACAAGATGATATCCACAAGGGTGGTCACCGGATGGCGGATGTGCATCGATTACCGAAAGCTCAACAATGCAACTAGGAAGGATCACTTCCCTCTACCATTCGTGGACCAAATGCTTGAGAGGCTAGCCAATCATTCACATTTTTGTTACCTTGATGGGTATAGTGGATTCTTTCAAATCCCTATTCACCCCGATGACCAAGAAAAAACGACCTTTACTTGCCCTTATGGTACGTTCGCGTACCGTAGGATGCCGTTTGGTCTATGTAATGCCCCAGCCACATTTCAAAGAGCCATGATGGCTATTTTCTCCGATTTATTAGAAAATTCCGTGGAGGTTTTCATGGATGACTTTTCAGTTTTTGGTACTTCTTTTGATGATTGCTTAACTAATTTGATTAAAGTTTTAGAAAGATGTGAGCAGGTCAATTTGGTGCTAAACTGGGAGAAGTGCCACTTTATGGTGCAAACGGGGGTAGTTTTAGGCCACGTGGTGTCATCCGAAGGCTTGGAAGTCGACAAAGCAAAGGTGGAGGTGATAGAGAAGTTGCCTTACCCGACTTGTGTGAAAGATGTGCGGAGTTTCCTAGGCCATGCGGGGTTTTATCGACGGTTTATCAAGGATTTTTCAAAAATTTGCAAACCTCTTACGAATTTAACAATGAAAGATGCAGAATTTAATTTTGATAAACCTTGCATTGATGCTTTTGACAGGATAAAGAAGGCGCTAATCTCAGCCCCCATTCTTCGCCCACCGAATTGGGATGCACCATTCGAGATTATGTGTGATGCAAGCGACTACGCCGTCGGAGCCGTCCTAGGACAAAGGATCGACAACAAGCCACATGTGATCTACTATGCAAGCAAAGTCCTAGATGAGGCGCAAATGAACTATACAACCACCGAGAAGGAGTTCTTAGCCGTCATCTTTGCTATCAACAAATTCCGGTCCTACTTGGTGGGATCCAAGGTGGTTGTGTACTCCGATCATGCGGCCATCCGATACCTTCTCAACAAGAAAGATGCCAAACCACGCCTAATCCGATGGATCCTCTTACTACAAGAATTCGACCTAGAGATCAAGGACAAGAAGGGAACCGAAAATTCAGTGGCGGATCATTTGTCTCGCATTACCAATGAACCAAAGGAGAATGACGTGCCGATTGATGATTCATTCATAGACGAACAGCTATATGCAGTCAACCAACTCAAGGCGCCATGGTATGCGGATTTGGTCAACTACCTTACATGCGGTATACTACCTCCTGATCTAACTTATCAACAACGAAAAAAATTCTTTTCCGATGCAAAGAAATATTTTTGGGATGAACCGTTGTTGTTTAAGTTGGGGGTAGATGGAATCCATAGAAGATGTGTTCCCCAAGAAGAAACCGAACAAATCCTAAGATGTTGCCATTCATCCGCCTATGGAGGACACGCTTCCACCGACAAAACCGCAGCCAAAGTTCTTCAAGCCGGGTTCTTTTGGCCCACACTCTTCCGAGATGCAAGGGAATATGTGCTTAGGTGCGACAAATGTCAAAGGACCGGGAACATATCTAGAAGACATGAAATGCCTTTAAACGGAATACTAGAAGTTGAATTATTTGATGTTTGGGGCATTGATTTTATGGGTCCCTTTCCGAGTTCTTGCCACAACAAATACATCCTCGTGGCGGTCGATTACGTGTCAAAATGGGTCGAAGCCATAGCTACGCCAACCGCCGACTCCGCCGTGGTAAGGAAACTTTTTCAGAAAATTATCTTTCCTAGGTTCGGAGTACCCCGAGTGGTGATAAGTGATGGTGGATCTCATTTCATTAACCGCCAATTTGACGCTCTTCTACTCAAATATGGAGTCAAGCACAAGGTAGCCACACCATACCATCCACAAACGAGCGGCCAAGTCGAGGTGTCCAACCGTGAGATAAAGAGCATCCTCCAAAAGGTGGTGAACGTATCAAGGAAGGATTGGTCGCTCAAACTAGATGAATCTCTTTGGGCATACCGGACCGCATTCAAAACACCCATAGGTATGACTCCTTTCAAACTTGTGTATGGAAAAGCATGCCATTTGCCGGTCGAGCTTGAGCATAAAGCCTATTGGGCAATCAAGGCTCTAAACTTCGACATGAAGGCCGCCGGTGAGAAGAGAATCCTCAATCTACACGAATTGGAGGAATTGCGCCTCGATGCGTATGAGAATGCCAAGTTATACAAAGAAAAGACAAAAAGATGGCACGACAAGCATATCATAAGGCGTGATTTTCAAGAAGGAGACACGGTTCTCTTGTACAACTCAAGACTCCGACTCTTTCCCGGAAAATTAAGATCAAGGTGGACCGGGCCATACAAGGTAAGAAAGGTGTTCAACCATGGTGCAATTGAGATTGAAAACGATAAAAATGGAGCATTTAAGGTAAACGGACATCGTCTCAAACATTTTAATTATGAAAGTCCCATAGGCGAGATGGAAAGGTTTCGCCTAGATGATCCAACACCTCAATAATGAGCACAAATCGTGTCGAGCTCACGACGTAAAATTGAGCGCTTCTTGGGAGGCAACCCAAGTTTTTATTTTTGTTTTTTGTTTTTTGTTTTTATTTTTCAAGTTTTCTACTAACTCTACAGAAAATTTCAGGACAAAATGAGCAAAATTGGTCCCAGTGCGTCCGCACTACCGACCAGTGCGTCCGCACCCGAGGTAAGTATTTACAGTTTTTGAAAAACTTGGAATTTTTGAAAAAGTTTGTCGGTGCGGATGAACCACCCGCACTGACACACAGTGCGTCCGCACTCAGGATTATTTTGCAAAATTTCGAAAACCAGAAAATTTTTGTCGGTGCGGATGGACCACCCGCACTGAAACACAGTGCGTCCGCACCAGTGTGTCTTTTTAAACCCGACCCCTAGGGTTCTTTCGCGGCTTTTCATCTCCCAAACCCTAGTTTCGGTTTTCTCTCTCTAAAAACCCGAAAAAACCTCTTCCTATACCCATTTCTCCTTCTCCTCTACATTTTCTACCCTATTTCTCTTCTTCTTTTCCTCTTTTCATCTCCAAAACCGAAGATCTCACTTCTCTCAAGCCGTTCCAAGCACCTCTTCTCCAAAACTCGGATTTCTTCGCATTTTCTCGAAATTTTTGTGATCTACAACGAGGTTTGATCTCTCCTTACACTAAATTTCATTTATTGGTAGTTAGATCTGTAAAATGGTACCAAAAATCGAAGAAATCGACCAAAATTGTCCAAATCGGTTTGAATTTCCTCAGAGTGCGGCCTATCACCCGCACTCAGTCACAGTGCGTCCGCACTCTGGTGGAACTGGTAAATTTGGTGAAAATGGTCCAAGTACTCAGTGCGGCCCGAACACCCGCACTAATTCTAGTGCGTCCGCACTCTGACATGAACCAAAAATGTGACTAAGTACCCAGTGCGGCCAGACCACCCGCACTGAGAGTCAGTGCGTCCGCATTAGGCTCGGGAAAAGTCAGAAATTCAGCCGATAATGACCAATTGTTCACAGTGCGTCCGCACTCATGACCAGTGCGGGTCAGTCACACGCACTGAGGCCCAAAAACACCAAAATCTTCGAAATTTTAAGTTTCTTTCTACTTCTAACTTGTAGTAAGGATGATGAAGAGGCAATCCAAGCGATCAAGGACAGGGAAAGAGAAGGGTCAGAGCAGCAACCAAGTACCTCATTATCCACCGGCCAAACCCTTGAATCCTGATCAAGAGATACGGAGGAACCTTCTGGAGTACCAGCGCAACATCGAACCATCCCGATGGATTTGCACCTACACTCTTCAGACCTTGGGGCTCACGCACACGGTGCAAATGCTTACAGAGCGGCTAGGGCTTTGGGCATTCTTATGCGACGAGGTGCCAACATACCGAAACCTCACCATCGAATTCCTCTCCTCCTATGAGTTCGATCGGGCATCCCGGATCATGAGCTTCAACCTTGGCGGCTATCACCATGATTTGCACACCACCGACCTCATGGCTGGTCTCGGGCTACCAACCGAGCATGTTGAAGAAATGTGCACCACCCTCCGGTTCTACAATGACATGAGCGAGCACCAATTCCGAGTCCTCACATGCCATGACGGATACCTCGGCCCTCAACGCATCAAGAATGTTCTCCACCCGGCCATCCGTTATCTCCAAAGGGTACTTTCTCACACTCTCTTTGCCCGAGGGGAGACCGCTTCGGTCTTCAACTTTGGAGATATGACCTATGTGTGCAGCATGCTCCGAAGGAACAATGGAGAAATGCGCTACATGCCACATCTCGGTTATCACTTGGCGAAGCACATGCGCAATGTGGCCCACAACAGGCAATCTGGAGGGATAGTGCGCATTGGTGGTATCATCACAAAAATTGCCCGCTTCTTGCAAATTCCAACCGGTGATGATGTGGTGCCGGGTTACACTTTGGTGGATATGGCTCGCTTGGAAGGGGCAAGATTGATTCGATTTGATGATATCCAAGAGTCTTGGATCAATTTGGGACCGGGTGAAATCCGACACCGGTTGCCTCTCCAAACTCAACTTGACCCTATCAACTATAACACTTGGAAGATAGTGGATGCGCCACTTGATCCACAACAGCCACCTCCACCACCAAACCCTGAATTACAAGCCGAACCGCAACCACAACAACCCGCTGCCCCGGCACAACCACAAGAAGGGCCAACAATGCAACAGATGTGGGAGTTCATGCAGACTATCCACACCTCCATCGGCGACTTGCGCATCCACATAGATGGCCGCATGGATACCTTCGAGCGCCGTATGGATGAGGTGGAGGCCGAGGCCGCAGCCGCCAATTACTATGCACGCCAAGGGGTCATGCACAACAACCCAGATTATGAAGATGACCCGCCTACTCCACCATACCAAAGGAGGGCCGCCACTAGAAGGGAGCAAGAGTTGGCTCAACAGCGCGAAGCAGCTGCAGCCGCACAAGCCGCACAACAACAAGAAGAGGAGGACGAAGATGAAGAAGATGAAGAAGATGACGAAGAGGAAGAAGGGGAAGAGGAGGAAGAAGGTGGAGAAGAAGATGATGAGGATGATGACGGAGGATCCGACATGGATGCGGAGTGATCTCGCACTACACCACCACCACATTTAGCTAGAGTATATCATGTTTCTTCTCTCTTATTTAGTTTATTTTAAGCACTGAGGACATTGCTTTATTTAAGCTTGGGGGATGGGAAGAAATTGTATCTGCATGCATATTTATTTTAATTTTATTTTAATTTTTTAGGATTTATAACCTTGATTTTTACTTGACCATGAATAGGGTTAGTAATTTTGAACTTAGTTGATTAAAATTGCGAACTTGTCAAGATGTTTTACGAGGTTATGAAAAATAGAGTCTTGCATAATTGGACTTAATTGTCTAAACATGCATAAAGTATAAAATCACGTTTAATTTTGTGTTAAAAGTTGGCAAAAATAAATGCTTTGATAAAATTTGAGTGATTTTTCGAAAATTAACCATTTTTAATGCGAATTTTAACAAATTTTTAGAAATACCCTTGGAATAGTTTGAAATAAACCACATAATTTGGCGAAAAACTTTGTGGAAATAAAGGATTACGAATTTGAAACATTATGAATTTAAATTTATTAAGGAAGCCATTTAGATGTGATGTAAATTAATACCCTCGATGTGTGTATTTTTGCAAACATTGTTCAAAATATTTTAAAAATTGAAATTTTTGACTCCTCTTACCTATGATACGGCGACATGACGTACTTATGGTTATGAGTCATTGGCACTCCTGCTCCACTAGTCTCCCGATAAAATTAACATTCGTGTTGGTGGAAGGGTTAGACTATGAGCATGCAAAGCACCCTTGAATTAGAACGGTTGGGTACAGTTAACTACTTGTAACTAACCGGTGCTTAAATGAGGATTGGGAAAATAGTGCCATGAAAGAAAAGAAAAATAGAAAAATCAAGTTCAAAAGAAAAAGAACAACAAAAATGTGAATTTTGCAATATACCAAGTTTGGGGGATTTTTTTCTTCACAAATAAAATTGCATATCTTTTAATAAATTTGGATGAATAAAGTTTGCAAATTCTAAACCTTTAAGGAAACGAAAGTTAGAGTAATCGAATTGTGGGGTGAAGTATGATTAATCAAGGGTTGAACTTTAAATTTGTAGAAATTTACATTGAGATTTTTAATTTTAGCAAGATCATACAAATTTTTCAAAGTTTTGAAGAATAATATACTTGGTATAGGGGTTAAATTTGAGATCGAATTGTAGTCCAAGTTTAGATATTGCTTGAGGACAAGCAAGGTTCAAGCTTGGGGGATTTTGATAAGCGTAAATTATATACACATTTGATCTAGTTTTTATCATAAAATAACTCCAATTATCATGTATTTTGAATATAAAAGGAATAAATTACACCTAGAATCAAGTTACTGCGGTAGTTTGGCTTTAAAATGCAGGAAAAGACGAAAAATGATGTAATTAAGGCTGAGTGCGGATCAACCACCCGCACTGAGATTCAGTGCGGACGCACTCAGTACTTAGCCGATTTTCCAACCTCTCAGCGCAAGCCAGGATTTTTCCCGAGCGTAATGCGTCCGCACTCACACGCCAATGCGGGTCATCCATCCGCATTCGGTACTTAGTCGGATTTTCAGAAACTGCAGAAGCTCAGCAGTGCGGGTCCTTCACCCGCACTCCCACCAGTGCGGACGCACTCAGAAGATTACGCAGGATTATCACCAAGTTAAATAAGGAAAGTTGAATCCAGTGCGGGTCCTTCACCCGCATTCTCAGCCAGTGCGGACGCACTGAACACGCAGACAGCCAAAATTTACCCGGTTTCAACACTGTTTCTATTTTTGGCACTCCAAGGACACGTTTTAAGAAGCCAAAAAATAGCAATACTTGCCAGGAAAGAAAGGCCAAAAAGAGCACCCACTAACTCCACCTTCTAGCCTCTAAATTGGGTATGATCTCTTGCTATAAAAAGGGCTAGAACTTTCCCTTCCAAATCATCCACTATCCACTACCATTCTCTCTCAACACACACAACTCAGCCATATTTTCTGAAGAAGGTGAAGCTTTCAAGCAAGGAGAAGAAGGGTTTCTTGAGCAAGATTCGGCAAGATTGAGGTTCTAGATTAAAAGGGTGTAATTATTCTTTATTTCATTTCCTCTTGTTATTTGCCAAACTTTGCCATGTTTCTCTCCAAGAGGGAGTAGTTCTCTCTCTAGGGGTTTAGGTCAATGCATGAACTTGTTTAATTCTATTTTATTCGATTATTTGCTTTTATTGTGATTGTTTTATCGGATTTGATTGTTAATTTCTGGGATTTTAATAATTTGTGTTAGAAACATAATTAGTACTTGAATTGTAGCATCTCGTTTTGGTTTCAAAAGAACCAAAATTGACTAGGATCAATAGGATAGTACCAAATTATGAATGCAAATACCTTAGGTTTTAGATTAAGATTCTAACCAATTTAATCTAAGCCGGAACTACAGAAATTAGGGTTAGGGATTTGGTGAAGAACCTAAACGAGAAGTCAAACCCTAATTAGGACATCTCAAATCGAGTCGGATATTGGTATCATGGACTTAATTGAGAAGTACCAATATTTGATGAGAGGAGAGACTAACAAGAGCGTATAATCTAAGTAGCTAGGATGAAGAACCTAAAAAGTGAAGTCCGAATTACTTAGACACGTTATTAATTCACGAAAGTGACCCTTAATGACATATTAGGTTAGAAACCTCATCAAATCATACATGAATTTAAGCAAATACCGAATAAATAGAATTAGCAAGGGATTGTAGACCAAAGACCCCTAGATTCTCCAAACCTTGAAAACAAACCGACTTTTCTCTCTTTTACTTTTACTTTTAATTGTTTAAAACTCCTTTCGGGTATTGAACCCAACCTTAGGACTTTTACTACAAAACCCCCCCAATTTACTTTATAGCACTTTACTTTCTTTCTTTTCTGAAATTTATCATCTAAAGTCGAAAATTAAGTATTTACCTTACTCCTTGAGGTTCGATACCCGATAATATACTACACGGTAGGATTGTATACTTGCGATCTAAACCGAAAGTGTATTTGAGGATAAAGCTTTTTTACATATACCCTTTACACGTATCAGAGATGTAATTGTTTGATCTCTAGATAAAGCGTAATTGTTTAGCCTTTATGATTCCCCTACAGTCATTACATCCTACACATTGTGATTCACTTAATTAATTAATGTAATATTTAATTCTTTTTGAGATCTTTGTAAAGGTTGTGAAGTTGTGGCAGGTTCGAACACTCGACATTTGTGTAGCCACAGTTCTAAGAATTTTTTTCCTAGTCAACTTTGCTACCGCCCCATCACAATAATATTCAACTCTTATCGATATTTTTTTTAATGGATATTATCATGTGGCGGAATTTAGATATCAGGAAATAAGATAGTCACGTACATTTGATTGAAGCAAGAATAGAGCTAACCCAATAATATCACAATTATTTTGAGCTAATTCATATTTGAATAAAAAGCTACCAATTATTCTTTGTTTGCCTTTTGTTAGTTAGCTCACTATTTTACTAACCCAATAAAAAAGTTAAATTAGCTACTATTCTCAATTTTAAATTAGCTCTATTATTTGACTATTCTTTGTTGGAAAAATTGGTTATTTGCTGCTCCAAAACCTTCTAATGGTAAAAAAATACCATCCCGAAATTTAAAATTATAAAAATGTCACTCTAAACTTCATTAATTCCTAATTTTGCCATTTATACTATATTCTTATACTATTTTTTAAAAAAAATAACTGAAAAATACTGTTTTGGTATACGTATTTCTGTTTTTATCATTCATGAGGTACAGGCAGTATCACCAAAACAGTATTTTTCAGTTAATTTTTAATAAAAATAGTATAAAAATACAATATAAATGACAAAATTAGAAATTAATGAAATTTAAAGTGACATTTTTACAATTTCAAATTTTAGGTTGGCATTTTACAATTAGAAGGTTTTAGACTGACAAATAATCAATGTATATCCATCTTTTTATTTAAATGGATATACTAGTAATATAGAATTACAATGAACAGAATTTTCTTTCTTTTTTTTCTTCTTTTTTGAAAAGAAAAGAAAAGAACAAAAAAAGAAGATAGAAAATGTATTTGGATGGATATACATATGTATATATTAAATAAAAAATTTGGAGCAATGATACCCATATCCGTGAAAACATAGCTTACTTTTGGAATAGAGGCTTTCCAAAACGCATACAATTTTGTCTCAATTTTCCATTAACCTTATTGCGGTTCCCTAGTTTAAGTATCACATAGTGCATAAAGAACACATTAAGACAAACACCTGGAGACGAATTTCAACTCACAAAGACGAACAACAGTAACAATATAATTCTCAACAACAGATTCTTGAACAAGGTTAACCATTATAAAGTTTCAACTGCTCACAGTACTAATTTCACAACAAAAGAGTACAACCCATAAATAAAACTAAAGACTCAAAAAGTTCTTAGAATAAAACTACCCATACATAACTGAGGTCCATCAAAATTACTGGAGCAGTTTACATAGTACAACATAATTTACTTGATCTTCTTCTTGGGCCTCAACTAAAGAAAACAAAAGGACAATAATTAGTTTATGTTCCCCACTTCTAGCAAATACTACAAATCAGATATAACAAAAATAAAATTGACAATGAGAAATAATACCTGGTTGCTGTGGCCACACTTCTTCTTGCGGCAGTTGACAGCACGAGGATGGAGACGAGCATAGCACCTGCACGCAATTCAAAGTTATTGTAAATTATAAGCAATCTTTGACTCACAACAACTAAAAAATACCACCTATACAGTTAACATATCAAAATTATTCAGCAACATTTTGGAACTTATATTATCAAGCAAACAAAGTTGTTAAGACCAGCATGCACCAGCTAAAAATTGGGGACCCTATCTTAATCCCAGTCACAATATATTTTTTTGTTATCATCTGACATTTGTAAATGCTTAGTTGTGGTTTCATTCGGTAAAACTTTTGAACATAATGGCTTAATTAAAGGTTGCAACTCATCAGAATTTATCACTCAAAAGAACATCATCACAATACTGTCAATTACAACAACAAAACAAGATATGCTTGAATCAGATAATTTGGTCAGTAAAACTTTTGAACATAATGGCTTAATTAAAGGTTGCAACTCATCAGAATTTATCACTCAAAAGAACATCATCACAATACTATCAATTACAACAACAAAACAAGATATGCTTGAATCAGATAATTTGGTCAGTGATGATTACCATGTTTGTTTAATGCAACAACAGACATTTAAAAGGAAGTGCTAATGTGAAGAAAGGTGAGAAACTTACTTGCGGCATATCATCTTGTCCTGGTTGAACTTCCTGGCAAGAGCCATGAGAGAAGGCTCAATGATTCCACCCCTCAGCCTCAGCACCAAGTGTAGAGTTGACTCTGTATTTTGAATTATTGACAATATCAATCATACTGAATTGCAATGAAGCAATTGGTATAGACAATCAAAAGCTTTTGTCCTTGAGTTATAACATTCTGGAATCATAACATGTCATTGGTGCACATAACCTTACTTTTGACACAAACAAGAACAAGCTGTATAAACTCGCTAGCACTGCCCATTCTATAAAATATTCTTTATTGTTGGTTTCAGTCAGTGTTGTTGTATTCTTCACTGAAAATTGTTATTCTCTATTAGGAAAGGACTGCCATTGAGAAAGACAAGTGGAAACTTCAATTTTATTGCTTGACATTTAAAGGATCACTATGCAATTATAAGAAAACTTGTATAAAAAAATCTGAGGACAAAAATACCCTTCTGGATGTTGTAATCAGCAAGAGTCCTTCCATCCTCGAGCTGCTTTCCAGCAAAGATCAGCCTCTGCTGGTCCGGAGGAATGCCTAGAGTTACAATTAAATTATTCAATTACACTGTTAATTTGCTGGTCATGCATACTGTAATTCAATATTCAAATATATATCTGAGAATGCACTTTATCAAAACAAAACAAGGAGCAAGCGTTCGGGATCAAGCTTAATTCCAGCTTGAAAAAGAATATCCTCATTTAAATTAGAACAGAAATTTGAACAATCCCGTTAAATACAAGTAATTCATAAAGATCCAAACAGTAGACTTGCAATTAATTGATTATATATTCTAAAAGAGTAAAAATATTCAAACTACACAACAAAATTTCAAATTCAAAGAACATGTAAAATAATATTTGAAAATCGCAATAAAAATACCTTCTTTGTCCTGAATCTTAGCTTTGACATTGTCGATCGTATCACTGCTCTCGACCTCGAGCGTGATAGTCTTTCCAGTCAGAGTTTTCACGAAGATCTGCATCTCGCCTCTCTTTCCCTCTCTATCCCTTTGTGCGGCGGCGCTGACAGAAGAGAGAATTGATGAAAAAACCCTAGGTCCGAGTTGTTAATATATATAGATAGGAGAAATTTTGGCGATATGTCCTGGAAGAGACCTGTAATGACATTTTTGCCCTTCTTTGTTTAGACTCGTATTTTCCAGATGTTTATGGTCCGTATGACACAAAAATTTATTCTTAGTAATTCTAATTAATTCAAATATAAAAAAACAAGATTAAAAATATTGATTGATAAATTATAAAACTAGAAAGAAAAAAAATAAAAGCACCTTCATTCTTACAATTACAACAACTATTTTTTTTTCTCGCATCAACAATATTATTTCAAATTATCTTCATATGCATTCTAATCTCAAATTGTGAACATATTGAATATTTTAATATTTCTTTAACATCTTTATAATTTATATTTTGTATCTTTATAATTTTATTCATAAATTACAAGAACTATTTTTTTTCCCGCATCAACAATTTTATTTCAAATATTTTCAAATTATCTTCGTATGCATTCTAATCTCAAATTGTGAACATATTGAAAAGTGCTTAACTCATTTTTACATGTCAACCTCTGCAGTATTGAGCATCTCATACAACTCTTTCAGATACTTCTCCATTTCTTGATGAATGGAGTAACTCAATGGTAGAAAGTTCAACACGATGTATGTGGCCAACTCCTTTTTCACGGAACACTCGAGCTTCTCCAGCTGCTCCACATTACTCATCATTTGGAGCATGTGAGCACTCACAGATGTAACCTCAGTCATCTTGCATGCCACGAAATTCTTTGGTCACGTTGTACCTCTCGACACAGGCTTGCTCTTGAAACCTTTTCTTAAGCTGGCCTATGATGTAGTAGGATGACTGTGTCTCGAATTGCCTCTACAACTCGAGACTTATCACCACTACCAAGAGGCACAATGCATCAAGCTCGTCTCCACGTGCTTAATGTATGTGCCATTAGTTTTCTGGTTTGCATGATTATCTGGTTAGTTAGGAAGAGGAGTAGTCAAGACATATTTGTTTTCTCATGCCTGTGAACTATTCTCAAACTATGATGCCAATCTAAGAAATTAGATCCATCAATTTTTTCTTTGTTTTATAGAGAACGCAACGTGAAGGAAGATTTGTCATGTTTTATGACATTATAAGTGTTTGAGTTTTGTTCATGCTTATGTGTTTTATTACCACAACAATAAAACTCTCACTACAATTATAAAATGCAAGTCCAATTTTGTAGCAGGTCCAAGACCCCCATTTTCATTAAGACAAGTCAATGTCAGCATGAAACTTGAATTTCGCTATTTTAGGTAGGCAACCCCTTGCCAATCACAACCGGGTGATTCTTGGCGTTTGAATAAATTATTCCCCAGTGCCCAAAACCGTTTTGGATTATCCTTGTCAAGTAAACCTCTTTTTATTTGGTTCGACATGACCGTCATGCCCTACATCTCCTAAAGATAGAAAGTGATGCCTACTGAGTAGGTTCCATTAATTAACGATCGATAGTTTGATCTGGATAGAGAAGGAAGAGAATGACGCTTATTTTTTCTGGACTTATTTATTTAATTTTAGGTAGTCGTGTAATTCATACACCCATGCCTATCTTATGACTTTCATAGAATTTATACAAACAATAAACATAAACATATCACATATCCTTTGTGAGTTTGTATGGCTCTTGCGAAAACACTTTCCGCAATCGTCGCTCCTTCCACCATCTCCATGGCCGAAGTCTCCAATTGAGCAACTTAATTACCTATGCCCTCCCAAAATCTACTTAGAACTATTCTAATAGAAATTGAAATTACATTTAAAATTCTCAATCCTAAATGTAATAGGCATGCAAGCCATGAATGAATTACATGAGAAGCAAGTAACATCCTTGCTTATTTAATTAATCAAATCAATTAATATCATTGGGCACCAAAGGCCGCGTTACAAGCATTCACACAAGCATTCATTACATCACACAATGCATTAAAATCATGAGCCACACAAACCCACTCTTCGCTGCAAAACAGAGTTAGATTTTGTGCAATAATTGCACACACGCACAAACAATTCATGAATTCTTATTAATAATTAATTCCCAACATCATAACTAAAATTTCATATTTTGGGATTTAATTGACTAATCTTATTTGAAAATTTGGCCAAAATCAAGTACACATAAGCCCTATGCTCTGATACCATTGTTGGGTTTTATGGTACTTAAGGCAGCGAAATTTCAAAAAAATTGACAAGAAAAGTACCAAAGGAACATCATGTGCGACTGAAATCAAACCAAAATCTATTTCCAAATCAATAAGCATCATACATTTAGTTTCTTGTCTCCAAACAATAAAGGAAGGTCCTTGAGATGTAGGGTTGTAGCCTCCATCTCCTTGTTGATGCTAATAGTGGTTGATGCCTTGCAGCGCCTTGGTGGTTGATGTGTGCGTGACCTAGAACGCCTTGCACTAAGATGAGACTCCAAAGTAAAAGTCATCCACGGTATCCACCAAGAAATTAATTAGAAATAAAATATTCATCTTGTTAGAGAGTACTAATTTGGTTGCTCCTTAATCCCTATTCTCCATAAAACCATTATTAAGTTTTAGGGTTTGTGGATTCTCAACACATGAGATATGAAACAAGAGAGAGAGAGAGAGAGAGTTTTGACAGAACTTCAACTCTAAAAACGAATTCATCTCAAAATGAATATATATAGCAAACAAGGAATGTAAATTATGTTTCCAAAATTAACCCCACGTTCTATCACATTTTTTACCACGATCTAATTCGAATTAGGTTCTACTCCAAAAATAAAAGTTATAGATATTTCTTTTAGCTTTCCATCCATATATAGTATGCCCAAAACGACATCGTATGAGGACGCTATGGTCCAAAAACGAAACATGCGCAGCAGTTTACAGAACATGGTAGTCCAAATTAAGCACCGCGTTCTACCACATTTTTTTTATCATGATTTCTTTCTAATTTGACTTTCCTCTAAAGATGCAAAGTTTTATATATTTCTTTTACCTTTCCAGAAATATATAGAATGCTCAAAACATATTTCTTATGAGAGAGATATCCCTAAATAAGAAACGTTGCGAAGTAGTTTTCAAAAAACGTGGTAAACTATTTTGGGCAAACTTTTAATTATGAAAACAATTCATAAAATAAACATGAGCCATCATTAACAACAACCATTGGACTTTATTTATTGGGCCAAGTTCTAGTTTTCCTTATTTGAATTAATACAATTAATCTAATTAATTATAATATCATATATAATTATCCCAAATAATTATATTTCTCATGTTTTGGTGGAGAAACCGATTTATTTTTCATGCCATACATGTCAAATAAATTAAGGAGCATTTCTAATTAATTTCTTATTGGTGTAACCCTGTCGGATCTATGTCACATGGCAATGGAATATGAAACTATTTTCGATTCCATAAACTACAAGCGACACCTAGCATTATGCATTGTAGTTACCCACATAACACAAATAATAAGTACCATATCGTATCACGATCTCTAAGCAACAATTGCCTCGTGTCAATTCCATATCTCATGATATCATGAATAGATCCAAGGTAAGAACGTGTCATCCTTGCAAATCTCTGATTCCGAAATAATTCAGTAGTTATGATTAACTCTTTAATCATATGTGCACATACTTGTATTTTTTCATCAAGGGATCCAGTGATATCATCACTCATTTACATGAGTGATATTGATATTCTTGATAATTAATATCTCTTCATATGAGAGACACATACTAAGATAGAATATGTATGACTGCCAGTTATGAACATCGTTGGATAATACCCACGAATATATATTCTCATGTGAGAGAAACAATCATCTCATACCTTAGAAATCGAGACACAAATAAAACATTAATGACACAAAACACAGTCCATATTAAATGTTTTAATTTGGTCACGTCCAATCCCCTGATCTCCATCAGGTATCTATTTGATTAGATTGACAACTCTTTGTTATATGATCTGCAGAACATGATCATCATCTAATTCAAATGCTAATCTTATACCAGTAATTAATGTTCCTTGTTAATTATCAAGACCAGAGACACTTTAGAATATTGATTAACTTTTTTATAAAGTTTCACAATTTCAAGTCCTCAACCTGAATGATATATAAGTAATAAAATACTCAAGGAACAAAATGATAAACAAATCATCTAATTACATGAACAAAACTTAAAAAATAATCATTCTATGATTGACTTCTAGATCACAACACTAACAATAAACACAAATCTCACGTCAAATAAACTAACTTTTTTTATGGACCACGTTGTAATACTTCTGAGTTTTGATTGACCAAATCCGCCACTAAATCTGAGAATTTGTAGCCCCAAGTATTGTTCTATAACTGTAAATAGTAACGGAAAAAAGCTGGTTGGAAGATAAAGTAACAATGGATTTATCACAATTGGTACTGGATATAACATATAAGTATGGACTATGGAGCCGACATTTTTATTAATACCCTCAGTGCAATAAAAATTATTAAAAATAACCACAGTCCGAAGTTATATTAAAAATACCCATACCCGCCAATTATTGGCCGGATCAAATTAAAAAGCCCAATCGGCCAAAAATTAACCGGATCCGATTTAAAGTCCCAACCGGCCAATAATTGGCCGGTTCCAAGGTTAATTCGTTTCTATATATTGGCATGCACACTCCCTCTTCTCTCTCACAAATCATTTCATCAAATTTCACACTCTCTCTCCTCGATTGAGCAGTTTCTCCCGGATTTCTCATTCTCCTTCCAGATTTGCAAGTAAGTCCCTATTCTTTGTTAGAATTTATTTTTTAGAGTAAAATAGTTGTAAAATGTTAGAAATTGTTAGTAATTACCAGAATTTGTATAATTAGTAGAAGAGTGAGGCTATGGTGCTATGCATAGCACGGATGGCTAGTGTACTACGGCTCAATATGGTACTTTTTAAAATCTTAAAGGTCGATCCGACCGTTCAATGTGATAACCATATAAATATGTACTTGCAAACTAAATTTTATATTTTTTTCAAATTTTTTTACTATTTTTTCAGATAGGTAGAATTTTGATGGTCCATAATTGTCAAAAAACACTGATTTTTCTACCTATCTGAAAAAATAGTAAAAAAATTCGAAAAAATATAAAATTTAGTTTGCAAGTACATATTCATATGGATATCACATTGAACGGTCGGATCGACCGTTAGGATTTTAAAAAGTACCATATTGAGCCGTAGTACACTAGCCATTGGTGCTATGCATAGCACCATAGCCTCACTCTTAGTAGAAATAGTTGAAATTAGATAGTAATTAGAGTAATTAGTCAAATTTAGGGTATACGATTTATGATTTAGGTCAATATATTTTTAATTAAGTATAATTAGCATTGTTGACTATATTTTTACGAATTTAGAATGTTTTAACATGGTTAAAAAAAATTAAGCCCAATATATAAAAATTTAGCATAATTAGGTAAATTAAGCCTATGTTGGTACATTTAGGATATTTTAGCGTACGTAATTATAGTTTTACGTAATTAAGCCTATTGTACCAAAATCAAACACATTTTGGCATATTGTACCGTCGTGAAGCCTATTTGATCAGATTTTACCGTAAGTAAGCCTATTTGATCAGTTTTTACCGTAAGTAAGCCTATTATTTCCGTTTTAAGCGTAATTAATCTTATTTTAGATGTTGTGACCGTTATAAAGCATATTTTAGCCGTTTTTAGCGTAGTTGAGCCTATTTTAGCGGTTTTTACCGTTATTGATTATTTTTTAAACGTTTTTAGCGTTATTAATTATATTTTATTCCTTTTTAGCGTAATTAAGCCTATTTTAACATTTTTTACCGTTATGAAACATATTTTAGCCGTTTTTACCGTTATTGAGTCTATTTTAAACGTTTTTAGCGTTATTAATTGTACTTTATCAATTTTTAGCGTAATTAAGCCTATTTTAACTATTTTTACCGTTATGAAGCATATTTTAGCAGTTTTTTTCCGTTATTGAGTATTTTTTAAACGTTTTTAGCGTTATTAATTATACTTTATCCCTTTTTAGCGTAATTAAGCCTATTTTAAATATTTTTACCGTTATAAAGCATATTTTAGCGGTTTTTACCGTTATTGAGTCTATTTTAGACGTTTTTAGCGTTATTAATTGTACTTTATCCTTTTTTAGCGTAATTAAGCCTATTTTAACTATTTTTACCGTTATGAAGCATATTTTAGCGGTTTTTACCGTTATTGAGTCTATTTTAAACGTTTTTAGCGTTATTAATTGTACTTTATCCCTTTTTAGCGTAATTAAGCCTATTTTAACTATTTTTACCGTTATGAAGCATATTTTAGCCGTTTTTAGCGTAGGCAAGCCTATTTTAGCGGTTTTTACCGTTATTAAGCCTATTTTAACCGTTTTTGCGTAATTAATCATACTTTATCCCTGTTGAAGCGTAATTAAGGCTATTTTAGCTCTGTTCCGTTACAAAGCATATTTGAGCCGTTTTTAGCGTAGTTGAGCCTATTTTAGCGGTTTTCACCGTTATTAAGCCTATTTTAACCGATTTTAGAGTAATTAATCATACTTTATCCCTTTTTAGCGTGTTTAAGCTTATTTTAGCCGTTTTTTTACATTGCTTACTGCAATTATGATTTACGGTTCACATAGCGTCGGTTAACAGAATCTTATTAATGAAATTAGGATGGTTAGAGGACGGCCTAGGCTTCGTCCACTGTCACCTATAGTTGACGAGCCGATCGCGACTAGCAGCACAGATCATTTCAGTCCTCTTCTGTGGGTGCCCCACCGCGATCACCGGGTCTCACTGGCTTCCCGTGAGGTATGTTTTTTTTTTCACCTTTTCAAATTTCTTTGAATTTAAGTGTTGATGTGCTAACCCCATGTGGATTAAATTTGTCAATGTAGGACACGTCTATTTTAGATGTGAAGCTGCGGTGCGTTCACTTGCCATACTACCCGTTGATGGACCGGTATCTTGTCAATCTAGGCCTCTACCAGATGGTGGACATCTTGCGGACTAGGAGTGGCGTCATCAACGCGTCTCTCATCGCGGGATTGGTTGAGAGATGGCGTCCCGAGAGGCACACGTTTCACATGCCGTTCAGAGAGATGACAGTGACTCTCCAGGACGTGAGTTCTTTGTGGGGGTTGGCTATCAGTGGCACCCCCGTCAGTGGCGTATCTAACAGCACGACGTTTGCTGCTCAGATTGAGAAGCTATTGGGGACTGATCCTCGCTCCCTCATTGAGAAGAGTGGAACATCGAAATTCCACTTGAGGATGAAGAGGTTGCGCCAGCACTTCAGCGCGGGTCTGACAGCAGACTCCACCGATGTGGAGATTCAGAGGTACAAACTTCAAATTTCCCGTATTTTTTTTTATTGAATTCTCGTTTGTTGCTGATCTTATATTACATGTTTGTTACTGCAGATATACACGGGGCTACGTGATGGACCTATTTGGTTCCGTCATGTTTGCTGATTCTTCCGGTGACTGCATGCCGATGATGTATCTCCCGCTGCTGGCAAACCTGGATGAACCGTCGAAGTACAACTGGGGTGCGGCCGTCCTAGCCCATCTGTACTCACACCTCTGCCGTGCTTCTGTGGTAAGTCCCTAGCTATTATCTTACTATTTTACATAATAAATGAAAAAGTTGCACCTGACATATGAAATTATTACAAATGCAGCCAGATACGAAACAGATGTACGGGCCAGTACTGTTGCTTCAGCACTGGTCGTGGTCACGGCTACCGGTTGGTAGGCCCATACCGAATGCGGTGCCGGCTTGGGGAGAGCCCGACGATATCCGCTGCCCGGCATACGGCAAGAAGTGGCACGGTGTTCACAGCTACCAGGATCAGGGCCACGGTTATACATTGGGTATCAGGCAACTGAGCATTGACTAGAACTACCAACCCCTGCCTCTCTCGGAACTCTTCTAACATAGATCTCTATTACAAAATCTCCATTGACCTTAAAATACCCACACAACCCTCTACAGGTATTTTCATCTGTTATTCTCGCAAGTGAATATTTCCCGGTGTTTCCATTACACACTCGGGTCCCCAATTCTAGGTTGCATCTTTCTGGATTATAAGGGGTGTAATCGAAAATTGTGACTTTCAAGTCCAACAGAGATATATTATCGTCAACCATAACCGAAGCAATTGGTTCTCTGTTGTAATAAGGTCCGTCTGCATTATGTTGAAGCTTACCACCACAGTGTATAGAAATCAATGGCATTGTGATCAAACTACATTTTGAAAGTGATAATCATTTGTCAGGTTACTAATTTACACAGTGACTGAATAATAAAGAAAATTAGTTTAAATTAAGTTCAATTAGTTTTAACTAATTTTAGTTAATTAAAATTAATTTCAATTAATTGTTATTAATTAAAAATAATTTTCATCAATTAAAATTAATTAAAATTAAATAATAAAATTAACTACAATTAATTAAAAGTAATTAATTACAATGAATTAAAATTAAAAAAAATTAATTAATTACTTAAAATGAATTAAATTTAAATTAATTTATTAAAATTAATTTATTAAAATTAATTTATTAAAATTAATTTATTAAAATTAATTTGTTAAAATTAATTTATTAAAATTAATTTATTAAAATTAATTTGTTAAAATTAATTTATTAAAATTAAGTAAAATTAAATAATTACAAGTAAGTAAAATTAATTAATTAAAAATAATAAATTATAATTAATTAAAAATAATTAATTACAATTAATTAAAATTAATTAATTAAAATTAATGAAAATTAATTAATTACAATTAATTCTAATTAATTCATTACAATTAATTAAAATTAATTCATTACAATTAATTAAAATTAATGAAAATTAATTATTTCAGATTAATTTAAATTAATTAACATTAATTAAAATTAATTACAATTAAATACAATTAATTACAATTAATTACAATGAATTAATTAATTTTAATTACAATTAATTACAATTCCTTTAAATTAATTAAACTGAACTAACATTAATTAAAAAACTATAAAATTAATTAAACTTAACTGAACTTAACTAAAATTAATTTAAATTTAATAAAATAAATATTTAAACTAACTTAAATTAATTAAACTAAACTAAAATTACTTAAAGATAAGTAAAATTAATTACACTTAACTAAACTCAACTACAATTAATTTAATTAAATTAAAAAAAATTAAAACTAACTAAAATTAATTCAAATTAATTGAACTTAATCTAAAAGAATTTAAATTATTGAAAACTAATTAACATTAATTTAATTAAATTAATTAACCTTAATTACAATTAATTACAAACATTTAAAAAATAATAATAATAAAAATAATTAAAAAAAAAAGAAAAGAACCTGAGGCGCTGGCTTCGGCCTTCGGAAGTTGTGTGAAGAGGCTGCATTTTTTGGGGTTAATATAGGGGCTCGAACAGTAAAAGGGTACTAAAGCACGGGGCCGGCCAATTATTGGCCGGTTGGGGTATTTAATCAGTACCGGCCAATAATTGGCCGGTTTGGGTTTTTAATCGGTACCGGCCAATAATTGGCCGGTATGAATATTTTTAATAAAAATTTGGGACTGTGGGTATTTTTAATAATTTTAATTGAACTTAGGGTATTAATAAAAATGTCGGCTATGGAGGCCTCAAAAACATTTTATTTGTTATATATAGTTTTCATGCAAAAAAAATCTGATTGATGGGTATTCAGAGGTAGGGCAAATACAATTCTGGCTAATAGGAGCCGAGTACAACAATCCTTCAAGATTTATTATTCCAAAAAATTAACATGTCGCCTTTTGAACGGAATGGAGAGGGTTCTACTTTTCTGATTCTAACTATTCAAATTCACTGAAATTTGTGCATGAAAAAATTTCTTTATTGAGATACGCGAATAAAAAATTTTAAATGGCAGAGATCGGAAAAACAGAACTCTGTTTTTCTCTAAGAAAAACAGCATAGTCGGATCCTTTTTGAAGACGTCGGAAATGTACGTGTATGTCTTGAATTCTTAGAGAGAGACTGTATTCCTTCAACATTTGGACCCCTATCTAATTTTTTTAAACAATACTATCATGCATGCAATCAAATATTGAATAACAGAAGGAAGCAACAATTAGCGAAATATGCAGTACAATATATTTGTGTTTAATTTTTTTATTTAATTTAAGAAATGCAATACATCGCTTGTATGTTTAAAGAACTCATTTTTTTATTTTATAAATTTTATCAAAAAAATTGAGGTCCAGAATAATAAAGAACTCAATTGGAAATACGACGTACACGTAGAATAATAGTAGGTTAAGTACCTTTTGGCAAAAAAATTGTCGTGGTTAGAAATGTAAATTCGTATTGTATTATGTTGTGTGCAGTGATTAGTCATGTTTTTATTTAGATCACATACGTACCGTGATGTGTGATCAAAATTGCATAAAATGATAACAATACGTTAGTCATGGAGTGACATGTTATTATCATCTTATTTTCACTCGTTACATAGTAAATTACAGAAAAATCTATACTGGAAATCCGGTGCATAATAGAGCGAAGTTTAATGTGGGCTAAAATGGATACTAAGAAAGACACTAGACATGTTATTGGGCCTTGTAACGTATAATCATTGATAAAAAAGCTCAAATAAACTAAAATCAGGAAAGGGTAAAAAAGATTGACAGCTGTGGGATTTGAACCCACGCCCTTTCGGACCAGAGCCTAAATCTGGCGCCTTAGACCACTCGGCCAAACTGTCTTGATGTGTACATATATATAATTTTTATATAATAACGTTATCTACTGGTGTCGTTACCACCTGGTTTTCGTTAGCAATGAAGTCATGCTTGTTATTTAAAAAAAAACATATCCGAACAGAGAAGAATAGGTAGATAATTTTTTAGGGGCATGTTCGGCACTGCATGAGGGATTAAATTTTAAGTGGAGTTAAGGAGCACTTGTTCGATAGAGTCGGATTAAGAAAAAGGTACTATGTAGGCAAAAAAAATGCTAAAGATGCTTAAGCCAAGAAAATTGGTGCTTTAAGAATTGGGGCAAGAGGGGTTGAGCTTAGGAATTTGAGCAAAAGGAGCAAAAGTTAATCCTCACTAAGGAGAGGTTGTTCAGACAGATTAAGCTTCTAAGGAGTCTAAATGAAGTCTAAGAAAATTTAAGGAGGTCTAAACTTGTACAGCCGAACATGTATTAGAAGTTCTTCCAATGGTAACTTATTAATGTTGCTAAAGAATTTGTTAATTATACTGAAACTACGTAGGACCAATTATGCTACGGCTCTGCCACTCTATATTGTTTTTCCTAACTTTACTGCTTTTATTTTTTTTCTAAAAGAAGGGTTTTTGTCATTGCTATTATCCATTTCTTTTTAGATGCTTTACAATTTTTTCCGTAGAAAGATGAGATATATTATCATATGTACTAGACTCCGAAATTTTTTATTAATATATTCTGCGGATCCAGGTCCTGGATCTGCATAATAATTTCTCGGATCCTGAGTTTCTCTTTCCGGTAAATTATTTACGGTAAAAAGGATTTTCTGATTTTTTTATTTGAATTATATAGAAAATGTTATGATTTTTTTATTTTTGTATTGAAATATCATAAATATTTTTATATTTCTTTGAAAATAGATGGAATACTATATAATTGAATTTATTAGAAAGATTGCGACAAATGACACGGATCAACATTTTTCAGGTCGGATTTCTTGCGGCCGTAAGAAAGATTAAAATATTTATTTGTGTGTTACTAGAAAAAAATAAAAAAGCTTTGGATCTGAGTTATTGATCCCGGTTCTAAAGTCACTTCTAGATAAAAAAGGAAATTATCATGGTCCTTCTAGTATATTTAAATTTTAAGATACTCCATCTATTTTGAAAAAAAAATTGATTTGACATCACTTCTCGATTGGACAGATTCTGAAATTTTTACAAATCAAGTGTAGATTTGGAAATTTTTTATTTTTTTGAGATATTATTAATAAAAATTTCGGTACTAGACCTGTAAGTGGTTTCCTAACAAAATGTAATAATATTTATGTATTAAATACCAGGTCATTTGTTATATTATCAGCTATGGTAAGAAACTGATGTGTACTAATTAATTGATTATGCAAGGTGCAAAATAATAATAATTTAATTTAATTTGACGAGGGATCACTTCGCAATCATTTTTCTTGACAATTTTGACAACCATTAAAAATAAACTTCAAATTTGAAATACAACATTATCATGTTTATATAAAATTTTGGCGGTACAAAATTAATAGTTCTTGATACCTCAACAAATGAAATTTTCTTGTTAGTCAATTGATGTCTAAATAATAAAGAATACATCTATAAATGTAGTTTTTAATTTGAGTAATATTTAAAAAAAAATATAAAGTGAATGTACCATAAAATTAATTGTATAATATTGAAATTACGAGTTGTGCTAAAATTAATTGTATATTGAAATATAAAGTGAATGTACTACAGGATCGACCATTTATGAGTTAAATTTTATATTTATTTTATAGAGTAAAATTTGATATTGTACACAATTTTGATATGTATATTTTATTAAGATGTTTGGTCGACCATTCAGACATGAAAAATATAAAATTAGATACAATAAGTCGATCGATATGCTAACATTTATATATTAGCAAAATTTCTTAAAATTACATTATACAATTTCAGAGTGATTTTGCATTTTTGCCTTTGTATTTTATATAAAATGAGTTATAACTTGTATAATTTTCAACGAACAAGCATTCGTTGACATGAAACAAGGTCAATAATTTTGATCACTCATAAACGATTAATTACTTTATGAAAATTAAAAGATTTAATGGCCTACTTTACCTTATAACAGAATCGAGGATAGTTCCAGATTTTTTTTTTGAACTGTTTAAGAGGAATTAATTACTTTTTTGAACCGTATTTCAAATACATGCAAATGCAATCAGACATAGGTCTCCTATCCAGTACCAGAGAGCTTGATACCAGTAATCTATTACTGGTACCTACTGGTTTCATTCTGGTATTGGTATGTACCAAACCTACACATGCATCAAATATTTAGTATTTTTTTTTTGTTTCAGTTACCGGGAGGTATGAAGACATGCACAGAAGCATGAAGGCAACTATTTTAAAATTGAGATTAATGTTGCTTTTGATCTGACATTTTAGTGTTTAATGACAAAATTAAAGATAAATCAAGTCTAATTTGGGTTCGAAAATAAGGAGATAACTGCTTTAATTTTTTTATTAATATTAATTTAATCAATTAAATTATGAAATGAGATATCAACTAAAATAAGTGAGTTTAGATAGAGATATAGTTTATTTTGAAAATTTTATAGAGAAATATCCAAAGAGTGAGTCTATGGTACTATGCATATTACGGATTGGTCCGTAATACAGATCAATATTTTCGTTTTCAAAATTCTAATGGTCAATTTGAACTGTTCAACCTGATCCCATATAAACATGTACTTTATATTGAATTTTATATTTTTTAGAATATTTTTACTATTTTTTATGACAGGTAGAAAATCACTTTGATCTGAAAATTCTGGATCATCTACCCAACTACTTGTCGCCACGTAGCAGACTTTCCTCCGCTGAAATTTCAGGAATATTTTACTATGTTGGACTGTTCATATTTAACCGTCAAATCGAAATCAAACGGCTGACTACGAGAGAATAGGTAACTATCTGAATATCTGTGTAGTAGTTTATTTATAACGGGGCCCACATATCTCGTATAATTTCCGCGTATCCATTTATTGAACAGCGAGTAGGTTGAAATTTTACCGAGACTATGTACATAGAAAATCAAACCTAATTAAATTGCATATTGAATTAAGGCTTAAGCCCACGACTCTCCCATTTCCCAATATTCAGTCTCTATTCTTTTCTCCTCCCCTACCCTCCCCTACCCTTCTCATGTGGATTAGCCACGTCATCATTGCCGGGACGCAGCACTGACCCCGTCCGGTGGTGGCACCGAATGGACACCCTCGGTCCCCACCGCCGCACGTCCAGTTCGGACCGCTACCTCATTCTCTTCTCCCCTCCGCCAGCCTCTCCCAAACCCGATTCGATTCTGAGCAAACCCGCATCCGAAGACTCCCCCGAGCTTCAAGAAGACGATATCTTCTCCACCAACAACGGGTCTGGATCCGATTCGTCTATGCTTTCGGGAGCGCGTAGCTCCAATAATATTGGCGCGTCCGTTACGGCAGCCTCCCGCCGCCTCGTCAACCTTCCTGATCCCCCATCTGGCATTCTCGCGTTGCTACACGACACCAAACAGCCAATAGCCTCGTCGACTGCCAGCTCTCTCCATCGGAAGGCCACGATCGCCTCCGCCACTTCAGCATCAACGGCGCGCATGATCCCTGCGCCGAAGCCGAAGGTGAAGGACGAGTATGCGATGCCGCACCAGTCGGCTCCGCTGAATATACCGGTGGGCCTGCCCAGGAAGCCACGTAGCGGGATCTGGTTTGACGAGGCTGGGGATGGGGATGGGGACGACTATACAGACATGTCAGAGATGCTTCCACCGCATGAAATCGTGGCGAGAAGAATGGGAAATACTCCTCTCACCTCTTCTTCTTGCCTAGAAGGCGTTGGTAGAACGCTCAAAGGCAGAGACTTGAGGAGGGTCCGCAATGCGGTTTGGAGACAGACAGGGTTTCTTGATTGATTTGATTGATCAGCTAACCAACGATCGAAGTGGGAGTCGAGAGGTGATTTTATTTCTCTGTTTACCTCTCTGTTTATTTTGGGGGTATTTTTCTTTTCGTCCTTTCCTTTTATTTCTTTTCGTTTTCTTTTACATTGGAGGAGGAAGGAAATTATGAGATGTTGTAAACAATGAGAGCTACTAATAAGGAATTAATTCGTTTACTACTTTTGCTGTTTCTTGGCGTTACTTGATCCTGCACTCAATTGATGCCTAGTTGTGACTTGAATTTATTTCAATGGTTGCTATCTTTTTTCTTAGCAAATTTTTAAAATTTGCCAAATATTTGAGGGCATCGGTGAGATTGTAAAAGAATTTCCCAAGCATAAAAACTAGCACCACCAAATGCTGGTATCTTTGCTGTGGGTTTTGTACCAGCTATCGCTATTGTTAGTCATTGATATAGTTGATTTCCTAATTAATCATAATTTGATACAGAATCAACTGTTCTTTTATTACATGAGACCTTTTATCTGGTTTGATTTATTTTTGTATCAAACAAGAAAAAAAAAAGATGCTTGTAACTGGCAGTTTAATTTGTGATGTTTGAAAGCAGATCATATTCTTTAATGCATGCAAGAAAGAATTGTTCTTTATTACTTTTGTTTTCTTTGGGTGGCACTGGGAGGGTGAGGAGCCAATTCTGATTTACTGGTATTCTAAAATTTGTTGTTTTTTTATCAGATGCTGAAGTTGTATTATTTGATTTGCAAATTGTGCATACTTAAATACTTGTATCTAGGAATCTTCTGTGAAACTTAGACCTGGATCAGTATTTGTGATGTTTATTTCTTAGTATGAATTTGATAGAACTGAACTTGTATTATTTATTAGGTGTAATTTGTAAATTGTTCATACTTGTTTGAACACTATTGTATCTAGGAGTAAATCTATTCATGAACTGCAAAAAATGAGGATAGAAGCTGCAATTTTTAACATGTTAAAATTGCAATTGCTATTTGAACAAGTCAGCTGACATGAAATATGGAAATTTTTTACTTGGGTTGTTAATATCCTGTGTGGGTATTATATATTTTAGTTAGTGATATTTGAATTTCGTTGTTGGATCCATCTGATGTTTTTATCTGTGTTGGTGGTATCTCTTGGGATTGGTATTGAGGTCAAATTCCGATTCTATTTTAGCAAATCATTTACAATTCGTCAATCGACATCTATCTAACGTGCTGAGATTTCTTCTGTTCTTCAGAATCTTTTTATTTCATTTTTTTTTAAGTTTTCTGCTGTAATAGCCAAATAGTTAAAGTTTTTTTTTTTAGTTTTTTTAACTCAGGCGTGTTATGTTGGTCGTTTCCATGGATTAGGCTTGTTGATTAACATAGTGGAGTTGGTAGGGGAAAATTATATTTTCCCAGTTGTATCTCTGTTAGTGGTTTGAAAAAACCCGGCCGGTCCAGGACCGGACTGGACCACCCGGGGTTCGGACCTGGACCGTGTCCCAAATCCGGACCGGACCGGACCAAGACAAGGGTCGGTCCGGGTACTGGCCGGTTTTTTTTCCTTTTTCCCCAAACCCGCCTAAACCAGGATCGTGTAGGCTTGTGGACCTGTCCCGGACCGGATCCAGACCCGTCTAACCCATGCCTAATCCGCGTTGACCGGACCCGAACCCGCCTAACCCGCCCTACCTGGATCCCCACTAACCCGCTAACCGGATGGCAAACGTAACTAAATCATGTGATACTGCTGGTTTATGATCTGTAATCAATATCCTTGCTTATTTTAAGATATTATGTTTCTAATCAATATGTACCCACTCCGAATAAAAAAAATGACTTAAAATCTTGTTTCCTCATTAACTAAATCATGTGTTTTCACAATAATTCAAATATAAGTGAGATTTAATTAACTAAAATTTCAGTTTATTTTAAAATCAGTCCATATTCAATTTGAAACCACATAGCAGTATCAATTAGAATTGAGTTGCTTTGAGATTCTTACTTTAAGAATTTAAACGGTTCAGTTTTTAAAATCAAATCAATTTGAAGCACTGTAGCGCATACGAACTCAGACTGACTCGTGAATCTGACTCTGTTGCAAAGTGTGGTTCATTGAAAAAGCGCTCCGGTCTGTAAATGACTAAATTATTTATTTAATTTGAGTCATGGACCCACTGATCAGTGACAGAGGGCTTAGGAGATCATTAAATCGTGGGTTTCATTATTATAGTTCATTCTTTAATCCCATCTAATCACACATCATACATGTCACAGTAATTGTTAAGGGAGTAGCTGTGTGCACATCATACATCATACATCAGAAAAAAAAGGACCGTGGACTCACAGCAAAAAAAAGAAGGACCCGCATCAGACTGTGGACCGGATTGGACCGGACCGTGGACGTGCAACCACGGGTTGAGCACGGGTTTGGATTGGCCGCAGAAAATTGGATTTGTAGAATCCGACCCGTTTAACCCGTCCAAACCCGCCAGACCTGTGGACTGTCCTACCCATGGACCAGGGGGTTTGGACTGGACCGGACCGACCGGCCCGTCTTTAATACACTAATCTCTGTTCACATGTTTGTGCCCCGTGCAAGTTTTTATGGACCTTTATGTGGTATCTGCCTATCTAGAGTAATTGCTAAGCATAATCATTTGAGTAGAACTAGGGTGTTTTTAAGCTCACCAAGTTTTTTTTGTGAGCTTAACTCAAAAACCCGTTGGATTGGCTTCAAACGATGCATCCAAACCGTTGAAACCGATCTACTTCATGAGTGATGAGTTTACATGTCAAATTTATAAATTTTCGAATTAATTTAGTATAAAGTCAAGCGGTAAAAAAAGATGGTTTATAAGTTAATTTTAATGTATTCATTTTATCATTTTTTTGACCGCTTGACTTTATACTAAATTAGTTTGAAAATTTATAAATTTGACATGTAAACTCATCACTCATGAAGTAGATTGGTTTCAACGGTTGGTTTGAATACATCGTTTGAAGCCAATCCAACATATTTTTGAGTTAAACTCACAAAAAGACTTGGTGAGCTTAAAAACACCCTAGTTCTTACTCTAATCATTCAACTCTTTTTAGGCTCTTATAACATAACCGGCTCTGCTCAATAAGAAATAGCTTTATACTGCGTGATACACTGATAAATAAACTAGTTCAGTACCATTACAGATCTGCTACCAAGGATCTGCTGTTTCTTGATAGCAATACAAAGTAACAAATATTGTTCAATTCACATCATGAGTGACAACAAATAGGGTTTTCACTTTCAGTGATGCTGTTGGACCTAGTTCACGTGTTCAGACGAATTTAGAAATTTAGTTGGGCCCCGGTTTCTTTAAGCATTCTCTTTCTATTGGAGATAAGATCATAGAATTAGAATTAGAAATTTTTTTTTTCTGTCTTCAAGCTCCTCTGTTACTTTTGCACTTTACAAGGATAACAATTCTTGATCCATTCCGACCATATAAGCGTGCTTCTACAGTTAATGAGTTGGGTCAAGATTCTTACTCTGTAGGCCTTATAACTTCCATCTGTTTCGTCAAAATCATTACTAGCCGATTGATGCTGAAGTACCGCTTATATTTTCGGCCCTCTATTGAGATAATCCTAAGGATGTCAACGGAAAAAAAAAAACTCATTCATACATGTCTTATCGAATAGTCAGATAAACCAAAGATTTAAATAGCGTTTATCGCATCATAGCAGAACGGATGAAAAAACAGCACTATGTCCATATAGTGCCGCTATAGTGCGAAATAGTGCACTATAGCGGTAATAGCGTCATAGCTTTTATAATCCAAAAACGCTATAGCGGAGCTATAACGCGCTATTTAGAATCTTGGGATAAACAGATAAAGGGTTCCATTGAAATCTCTATTTGTGATTCTAGTATAATATTTTCAAAGCCCAAAAAAAAAAAAAAATTAAGGATAATTAATGAAATGGAGTCGTGAAATAATTAATTTTGTATGTCTCTAAAATGATGAATTAATGAATATAGTAATGTCTTATGAAAATTTGAAATAGCACAAAACTTTTAAGCTGTTTCATATAATTTGAATCAACAATTAGAAAATAAATTAAAAAAAAAATTCAATTTAGAGCTATATCATATACCTATTTTTTAATGTGGGCTCAACTTATAGTCCCTTATTATGTGTTAAGAAAAAATTAAATATTTTTTCAATTCTCTAAATGCATAAACTCAGTCATTTTGACTGAATTCATGCATTCAGAAATACAACATAAATTGCCCGAAATTAAAATAATTATGTTAAAGATTTGAAAAGTTGGAATAGTTAATTGCATACTCTTCCAGATTTTCTCAATTGACTGGTGGGTCAAGTAGTTGACCTCTTGACTGGTGGGTCAAGTACCGACTGCTCTGAATTTTTCTTTGATGAGTCTTGGTAGAATTGCAAATTCTACTAAGTCAAGTCAATTGCAGATACAGCCAAACTCAAGTATATATTCAAAAAAGAGGAGGGTTGAACTGTACTATATTTTTTTTGTTTCAATATGTTTCACATTCTTTATTTTTGTTTTTAAAGTCTAAAGTCTGAATAGTCGATCCGAATGCTCAACATAATTTTCATAATAAAATATTCTTGGAGACCAAATTTTATGTTTTTTAGAATATTTTTACTATTTTTTTACATATGTATAATATCACCTTTTCAGATAGTCCATAATCTCTTTAAAACAATGATTTTGTACTTATCTAAAAAATAGTAAAAAAAATTCTAAAAAAATATAAAATTTGATCTCCAAGTATATTTTATTATGAAGATCATGTTGAGCGGTTCGGATTTTGACTTTTCGAGCTTTGAAAATAGAGATAAAGAATATAGAATATATTGGAGCATAAAATCATGGTGCATTTGGAGTCCGAATCTGCTGCGATTCTGAGAGAGATCGCAGGATCTTGAAATTCCAAGATCAACGGTTCAAACTTTTCCATGTGTGGATCTCGGAAACGTCTCAGAAATGTAAATTTTCATGCATGTATCTCGAAAAAGATCAACAGTTGAGATTGAGATCGCAGAGTCCTGTGATTCTCCTGTGATTCCTGAGAATCACAGCAGATTTATTTTCGTGCATTTGAACCCTCCTCTTCAAGAAATAACGTAAAAGGGCATGTATGTATCTTCAGAGATCAAGGCAAAATATAAGACAAAAACTTGACAGGCCTTAAAATATTTCCATCACCAAGTTACTATTTGTAGTATATACTAACTTGTTCATACATCAATCAAGTACACTTTTTACAAACCCATGAACGTAATTAAGATCCTGTCATACTTCAAAACCAACTCAATTCAAATCAAGTCGTCGAGGAAATTCCAGTCGAATGTTTCTTCAACACGAGAAGAGCTTCCATCTGAACTGGTTCTCTCGACTAACTGTAACGGATTTGCTTCAGAAGTAGATGCTTCAACAAAATTACGGCTGTAATCTTTATTTGTATTGATTGGTCGGCGATCAAACGATTGCAGAGTCGCTGTTCGGACGTACACCCGGCACAGGCTGAACTCGTGTCTTAGTTGCATGCACTGATTGAATAAATAGAAACAAAATGTCAATTAATTTGTGCTATATTAGATTAAACAGGGAAGAGCTTATTGGAAACATCATTTGAGTTAATATAATAAATACCGTTGGAGTCTTAGCTGGCACGCGATGCACACCGTGCTGAAGTGCCTTGTACTCGTTCATCTTCCATTTTGTTTTGATACCAGAAGGGGCTTTCCCTTGGTAGAACACCAATGTTCTCTTCACTGCTATAACTTTGTTGCTTGATGAGAAAACATATGAAGGTGACCCGGTCCCCTTCCAGTATCCGTACAAAGTTGTGCGGGTTGGTCGGCCGCCTTGTACCTCCCTTTGTTGTCTTGGGCAGAAGAAAAACCATTGCTCTTCATCTGTCTTGTTTGCAACTCCTGCCACCGCTGCATCGATTGAATTTATTAATACCGGGGAAGAAGTGTAACATGGTTAATTAAGGAATTTATAGTGGACAATTACAAGTATAATTGGGGATAGATAGAGCAATTCTCTCACTGTTTCATGTACACAATGTCATCATTAAGGAAAATGAGCATGCATAACCTAATCAAGTTATTTATAATTTTCAACTTGGAAGTTATCTTTGAAGATATCAGTGAACAGAAACAATTGCTGGCCCAAATCAAGGATTGAAATTCAGATGGTGCCAGAAAATAAGATAGGATAAAAAAAAACTGAAAGCAAGGATTCATGTAGAAAAAAAAATGAAGGAACTAACACTGAAGATCACTTGGATGGTAGCTACAGACATCAAGCACTGGTATAACCCTCTCGATATCTGCTCGCGTATGATCCAATTTGTGTTGAAGGTAAAACAATATGAGCTCTTCCTCTGTTGGATAGAACCTATAACCCGGCATGCTTATGAAGTTCATTTTGTTTTCCGGAGAAAGTTTAACTAGTAGTATATATGTGAAGTAAAATTAATGTGCTAATCAATCAATTCCTAGAGCACCTAACGGTCTATGCAGTGATGCATGTATCCTCGATCGCAATTTAATTTGGGAGAGAGTTGTAGTGTGTTAGTGTGCGCCACCGCAATATGAGATGCATTTGTAAATTTATACAGGGAGGAAAAGAAATAGGGGAAATGAGTGAAGAACCGCGTAGTCCGTACTCGTTAATTTACGAGAAATTCTAGTCAAGCTAGAGAGAGAGAAATTAAGACAGGGACCAGACCCGGAATGTATGGAATTTTGTTGAACCATGAATTAGTCATACATCCATACTCAAAAATCAAATTGATTTTTTTTTTTCAAGTCAAGAATCAAATGAAAAGATTGCCGAACTCGTACAAATGAAAAGATCATTGTGGGCATAAGCATTTGCTAGATGATTTGACAAATTTGTAATTATTTATATATATATTTTTTTTGAAATTTTTTGCAGAAGTCTTAAAGTTGTAAGAGGAAATCAAACTCTCAATTTTTAAATAACTAATAATTCTAATATTTTTTTTTTCTAACCAACTGCGCTATCTCTCTTTTCTCTTTTATATTTATATTATTATTTTCATGTGTTGTCATGCTCGTGACGATTTAACGTGTTATTGTACTTAATTCTATCAATAAATTAAATTATTCAAACCGCAGGATTTTGAGCTTCCCTTGTGTGTGTTTTTTTTTTAAAAACAAAATCACACCACGTATAAATATAATTAGAAATTTTGAATTGAATAACTTTTATTAATTTCGATAATGATATGTGTAAAAGGAATCTTTTGAGATTTTTCTACCAGTACTGATAAGGCCATTGACTCTCAGTCTCATTCCATGACAGCGCGTTTGATCTGCAGGCAGCCACAGGTGGAGATCAGGAGACTTACTCCACATGCAAAAAGTACAATGACCAATTAGGAGTTGTGCCGAGTTAGATGTACATGCAATACAACTAAGGCATGGGAGAATATGTCAAAGGTTCTGACGTAGGCACTTGCTTGTTTCTGAATTTGAAATTTTTTTATGGTCCAGTGTATTTTTGATTCAGTGCTGAATTTTTTCAGAATTTTTGAAATTATCACTTTACTGAATTTTTTATTATTTTTTATTTATTGAAAAGTTGTGATTTTCAAAAATTCTGAAAAAATAGTAAAAAATTTCCAAAAAAATGTAAAATTTGGTCTCCAAGCACATTTTAATATAAAGATCATGTTGGAAAGTTTAAATCGACTATTTGAATTTTGAAAATGAAGATATGAGCGCAAAGTAAAACACCATCTTTAATTTCCAAAACAAGTTAGCCCAACTCTATATATATGTGTGTGTGTATATAGAGGATATATATATATATATATATATATATATATATAGGGTCCGGCTAATTTGCTGCCGGCAGCATTTTAGCCGGAGGTGCTGCCGGCAGTTTTACTGTTTTCTGATGTCCAAACAACAAATTCAAACCGTTAGATGTTTAATCTATATTATAATCTACTTGGAGACCAAATTTTACATTTTTTGGAATTTTTTTACTATATATTAAGCTGGTTTGAAAACTGCTGTTTTCAGTAAATTTCTGCAGCGTTAAAAACAGTGGTTTTCAAACCATCTTAATATATAGTAAAAAAATTCCAAAAAATGTAAAATTTGGTCTCCAAGTAGATTATAATATAGATTAAACATCTAACGGTTTGAATTTGTTGTTTGGACATCAGAAAACAGTAAAACTGCCGGCAGCACCTCCGGCTAAAATGCTGCCGGCAGCAAATTAGCCGGACCCTATATATATATATATATATATATATATATATAGGAAATGGCTAGCATGCTACGCGTAGCATAGAGGGTCTTCGTGCTACGGCTCAATATTTGAGTTTTCAAAATCCTAACGGTCGATCTGAACCGTTCAAAATAATCTCCATATGAATATGTACTTGCAAATCAAATTTTACATTTTTTAGAATTTTTTTACTATTTTTTTAGATAGGTAGAAAATCACTTGATCTGAAAATTCTGTACCATTAATATCAAATGATTTTCTACCTATCTAAAAAAATAGTAAAAAATTCTAAAAAATGTAAAATTTGGTATGCAAGTACATATTCATATGGAGATCATGTTGAACGGTTCGGATCGACCGTTGGGATTTTGAAAACTCAAATATTGAGCCGTAGCACGAAGGCTCTCTATGCTACGCGTAGCACCGTAGCCAATTCCTATATATATATATATATATATATATAGATATAGAGTGGCTAATATCAAAACGTTTGTTCCTAAGTCCTCGTGCAACCGAATGGTTTTCAGATTTTCAAAGTCCAAATGGTCGATCTAAACCGTTAGATGTGATCTCTATATTAAAATCTACTTGGAGACCAAATTTTACATTTTTTTTGAATTTTTTTACTCTTTATTAAGGCACTTTCAAAATAGTTGATCACATGGTCCAGAATTCGGTTGCACTATTTTTATTGTTCACCGGATCATCAATTTTCAAAGTGACTTAATAAATAGTAAAAAAATTCAAAAAATGTAAAATTTGGTCTCCAAGCACATCTTAATATATATATCACATCTAACGGTTTGGATCGCCCGTTTGGACTTTGAAAATCCAAAAACCATTCGGTTGCACGAGGGCTTAGGAACAAACATTTTGATATTAGCCCCCCTCTCTCTCTCTCTCTCTCTCTCTATATATATATATATATCGACTATGGTGAGTTGTGAAGTAAAACGTCGTTTTACTTCACGCTCATATTCCATTTTGAAAATCTAAACAACCGATCCGAACCGCTCAACATGTTCTCCATATTGAAATGTGCTGAGACCAAATTTTACATTTTTTGGAATTTTTTTACTATTTATTAAGACACTTTGAAAATCGCATATCCGGGTGAACAGTAAAAAACAGTAAAAAATTATGGACCATTCGATCAGTGATTTTCAAAGTGGCTTAATAAATAGTAAAAAATTCCAAAAATTATAAAATTTGGTCTCCAAGCACATTTCAATATGGAGAACATATTGAGCGGTTCATATCGGTTGTTTAGATTTTCAAAATAAAAATATGACCGTGAAGTAAAAATGACATTTTACTTCGCAACTCACCATAGCCCAGCTCTATATATATATATGCACAGATAAAAGTTATCATATATAATTTTATATTTATCAATTACTCTATGGGTACGTTTGGATCGTGCAAGGATTAGTGCAAGAACAGTGATTTTTGGGTTAGTGGTTGAGAATAGTGCTAACCCGATTGGTTTGCGAATAGCGCTAACTTTGGACTATTCGGGTTAGTAAAAATGTCGTTTAGATTGTATATTTGGAATAGCGATGAAGGAAATGAATAAAATAATGGTTAAACTAATCTAATATTTAAACTAATATTATATTACATTTAATATTTAAACTAATATCATATTACATTTAAACTAATATTTTTTAATACTAATCTAATATTTTATTTAATACTAATCTAATCTAATGTAATATTATATTTACTTAATACTAAATTAATATTTTATTTAATACTATTCTAATATTTAAACTAATACTATATTACATTTAACATTTAAACTAATATTATATTATATATAATATAATATTTTATTTATACTAATATAATATTTAAAGTAATATTATATTACATTTAATATTTAAATTAATATAATATTATATTTAATATTTAACCTAATATTATATTATATTTAATCTAATATTTAAAGTAATATTATATTATATTTAATATTTAAACTAATATTACTTATATTTGATATAATATTTTATTTAATACTAATCTATTCTAATATAATATTATATTTATTTAATACTAAATTAATATTCAAACTAATATTATATTACATTATTATTTAAACTAATATTATATTATATTTCATATAATATTTTATTTAATAATAATCTAATATGATATTATATTTATTTAATACTAATCTAATATTTAAACTAATATTATATTACATTTAATATTTAAAAGACTATAGTACGATATTTAATCTAACATTTATTTAATATTAATCTAATTTGATATTATATTTATTTAATACTAATCTATATTTTAAATTAATATTATATTACATTTAATATTTAAACTAATATTTTATTTAATACTAATTTAATATTTAAACTAACTCTAATTGAAATGAATCAAATATTTTATTAATATCATTAACCCCACTAGCTCTATTCTTGCTAACCCACTATTTCTATAAGTTAGGTATGTTTGGTTGCAAAATAAGAATAGCTAGAATAGCCAAATCAAGAATAGCTATTGTTTATCTTATTAGAATAGCCAAATCTAAAAACTCCTTAGAAATAGCCTATTCTAATAAGACAAAAAAATTGGATTCAATATTCTAGTTATTCTAACCCAACCAAACACCGAATAAGCTATTCGGAATATAATATAAAGTTTGGATTCACTATTCTAGCTATTCTAACCCAATTTGCTAATTTGTGTTTGAATTATCTAAGTTTGGGAATAGTTGAGCTAACTCAATGTTAGTTTTATTCTTAAGTGATCCAAACACACCCTTAAGATAACTGGTGCGAAATAGCTCTTAATTATATATACCCTTACTCGACAATCTAATGGATTTTTTTTACATATATCCATACTTGTAAGTTAACAAAACACGATAAACGGATAAAAAAGTTTATGGACACTCCCAAATACAACTTAACTTTTTTGTACAGATTCTACTGCTTTGTATTTGAATAAAAGAACCTATATATATGTTTGTATTTGAGCAGAAGGCGAATTGAACTAAAGAGTGTATTAGGGTCCTTCCCACAGAAATTATTTTAAATCAGATAGTACAAATCAGAAATATGTTTATTAATAAAAATATTAAATTACAAAGTTATAACGCCCATATTTGACGGGTACTTGATTCGAAGGTGAATTGTCCCTGTATATAGATTAGACTCGTGTCTTACGAAAATCATTAAAAGTCTATCATGTATATCCAATCCATTCATTTAGGTCATGATCAACCGAACTAAATATAGATTAGACTAAATAGATGGTCTAAATTTTATTTGGACCATACAATTCTAAATAGATGGTCTAAATTATCTGCGATTATCCTAAACTGTCTATATGTATACTTAAATAGTGATTTAACGAAACAAGTGTTGGGGACTTGGGGTACGTAGTAGCGTTGCAACATTAAAAGTTATATATATAGATATATTTTCCTGAAGATGCTAAACTATACCTTTGAGCTATGTTGCACGGATACGGGTATGGGTATCGTATCGGATACGATACGGATACGGCGATACGGTAATTTTCAAAAATTCCGAATACGATACGCCAATTATATTTATATATATATATAGGCTGTGGCTAATTTGCTGCTGGCAGCAGTTCGGCCGAGGTGCTGCCGGGGCTATATTTAGCCGTGTGATGTCCAAACAACAAATTCAAACCGTTAGATGTTTAATCTATACTATAATCTACTTGGAGACCAAATTTTACATTTTTTGGAATTTTTTTACTATATATTAAGATGGTTTGAAAACCGCTGTTTTTAACGTTGCAGAAATTTACTAAAAACAGCGGTTTTCAAACCAGCTTAATATATAGTAAAAAAATTCCAAAAAATGTAAAATTTGGTCTCCAAGTAGATTATAGTATAGATTAAACATCTAACGGTTTGAATTTGTTGTTTGGACATCACACGGCTAAATATAGCCCCGGCAGCACTTGGCCGAACTGCTGCCGGCAGCAAATTAGACAGACCCTATATATATATATATATATATATATATATATATATTATTTTTATTATTTATATATTGTATTTAGATAATCATAAAAATTTTAATTAAAAGCTCAAATTATAAAAATTAAAGGCTTAATCTAAGTATAGATTAAATACCATAGTTATTGGAATAATACACAAGTGAAACTGTGGCGGAGTGGTAAATGCTTTGGCCAATTTACGCGGCTCCCAGGTTCGAATCCCGCTGGGGCGAAAAAATCACTCATTTTGCACCGGTCTTTGCCCGGCTCACGGGTGCGGGCACGCGGTTCACGGTCCCAGCTCACGGTGTCCCGCCGTATCCAGACGTTATTTGCCGTATCCTGGAGTGTCAACGGAATATCGGCGACCGTATCGGCCAAGTAAGGATACGCCACGTAGGCGGATACGCCAACTGGCGTATCAGATACGTATAGGTGCCGTATCGGGCCCGTATCGGTATCGGATACGTGTCCGATACGAGTACGGAGCCTATATTAGAGTATCCGAGTAACATAGCCTTTGAGCGTGGAAGTCTGAATGGATTATGTTTTGCTTTGAAGAATTTTGATTTATAGAAATATCATTAAAATGATATATGGTTTTAGATGGATTGCGGTTGAATTTTGATTTGGTTGAAAGAATCAAATTCAAAATTTGGTGTTATTTTAAGAAACCGAATTGTCAATTCAGATTCTTAATTTGGAAATTACCTATCACCAACTTACAAGTATTCTTTTGCCACATAAAATCGGGTCATCTTTCACCATTCTCTCATTCAATTTCTCTGAATTCCTCCCACTTCCCACCCCTTCGATCTCCTTCTACCCAAAATCTTTTGTGTAGCCATTAATTCATGTGGCGTGTGGGACTGAGAATTCTCTAAAGGACCGAAATTCACAATTCAGTTCCTTGCTTTCCACCAAACCAAAATCCAACTGCAATCCATCTAAAACCATATATTATTTTAATAATATTTTTATAAAGAGTAGGGTTAAAATACTCCATTGTTTTCTTGCCTCATTCATGCTCCATATCCTTATCTCCTTTTTCAAAATCCAATTAAACAGACGATTTGAACCGCTCAACATAGCATCCATATTAAAATGTGTTTGAAGATCAAATTTTATATTTTTTTGAAATTTACTATTTTATTAGATAGGTACAAAATTACTATTTTTTTATGGTACAAAATCAGTGATTTTGCATCTATCTAAAAAAGAGTAAAAAGTTTTCAAAAAATATAAAATTTGGTCTTCAAGTACATTTTAATATGAATATCATATTGAGCGGTTCGGATTGTCTGTTTGGACTTTGAAAACGAGGATAAGAATGTGAGATATGAATGGGGCACAAAATCAACGGAGCATTTTAACTCTACTCTTCTTATTTTTTGAGTAAAGTTAGAGGTCAAGTTACCCAAGTATTTAATATCATTGTTATTACAACAAATGATTTTTTCTATCTGGATTTCGAACCCATGACCTCCCACATAGAGACCATGTGCCTTTGCTACTAGACTAAATGCCAGTTCTTATTTTAACCCTACTCTTTTGTAAATAAATAATTATGTTTGTTTTGGGTTTCATTTTGATGCGTGGTTATGATGTTTTTGGTATGAAAACTTGACACCTGGGTTAATTAGTAGTGTTAATGGGGGTCTATCTGACAATATTTTGAGTAGTTGATTAGGAAGTTTGTAAGTTAACTATTTCATGTTAATGAAATTGGCAAACTTACCTTTTATACAAAAAAAAAATGCTAAACTCTTACGATTTTTAGTTTGGTCACCATAATGTAATTTGTTTCTGTATAATTCTAGACTTAGATCCCCATTTGTTTGTTATATATATATAGGGATGGGCTATGGTGAGCTATGGAGTAAAACAAGTTTTTACTCCATGCCTCATTATTTTCATTTTGAAAATCCAAACAACCGATCCGAACCGTTCAAGTTGTTCTCCATATTGAAATGTGCTTGGAGACCAAATTTTACATTTTTTGGAATTTTTTTACTATTTATTAAGCCACTTTGAAAATCGCTGATCCATTGGTCCAGAATTTTTTACTGTTTTGCTACTGTTCACCCGGATCAGTGATTTTCAAAGTGGCTTAATAAATAGTAAAAAAATTCCAAAAAATGTAAAATTTGGTCTCCAAGCACATTTCAAATATGGAGAACAACTTGAACGGTTCGGATCGGTTGTTTGGATTTTCAAGATCGAAATATAGCGTGAAGTACAAACTCGTTTTACTCCATAGCTCACCATAGCTCATCCCTATATATATATATATATATATATATATATATATATATATATCTACAGGAGGGATCGGATGACATCTTTTTTTGATGACATCCGATGACATCGTATATTTTCAAAGTTTTTAAAGTCCAAACAGTCAATCAAAACCGTTCAATATAATGAATATATTAAAATGTGTTTGCAGGTCAAATTTTAAATTTTACATTAAAATGTGCTTACAGATCGAAACATTATTTTTTTGAATATTTTTACTATATATATATAAGCAATCTCTTGACGCACACTAATAAGTCATAATCAATTAAATGATTGTGTAACTTGTATACTCAGTTTTCCTACAATTATGAATAGTTAGAGCCTGTTCGGCGCAATTACTGTGTGCGTGGAGAAAAAAAAAATTCAGTCTAAGATCGTATTTTCTGTCCCACGCGCGCAGTAATCCGTACTTCAAAAATTTCAGAATTTCGTTCCCCTCCGTCTGCCGAGCAGGCCCTTATGGTCTTATGAATGGACAAGTCTAAATTGAATGTTAAAATTAATATATTAATGCGGGTAAAGCCCGTGTCGTTGGATATGAAAGCTCCAATTACTTGTTTCTTCTTTCAAAGAATGAGTCAAGACCCAAAATCAATGTCAGTACTTTAATTTTGCTTCTCTTCTTCCCTACAAGCCGCGTGCGGTGGGTTTAATTTTCTCTAGTCTCTGTCCCTAATGCAACACTACTGTGTTGGACCTAACAAGCCAACTTTTACCACGAAATTATCTTTCCCTTGAGAAATCTCTCTCTTGCTTGTTGACTCAAAACTCAAAAGGGAGAAAATATGGCAAACTCTTTTTTTGGTGGGGCCAGATAGCTGGATGCAACACTGATCGACTACGTATATAACATATTTTCCTTGGTTTAATAGGTCATAAAGCTGCTAAGTAGGGAATTTTAGACGATTTTTTTTTTTAAATAGAACTAAATTTAATATTTTTAACGAAACAAGCACAATTGATTTAGATTCTACAAAAAACAACTCCACTGCACAAAGACGTTTGCTCTACCGATCCGTTGAATCGATTGAGCCATTTTATGACCCATCTATACAATCTGACCACATAAATTTATAGTAAATAGCTCCACCGATCATGCGGATAAGTGGAGCAAACATGTTTGTTCCTCCACCGGCCATGCGGATAAGTGGAGCAAACATGTTTGTTCCTCCACCGATTCTGCAGATTGGTTAAGTTGTTTTTTATAAAAACCAAATCAAATCAAATTAATGATGCTAGTTCTATTAAAATATTTAAAATTTATTCTATTTAAAAAAAATCATTTTAGACAGTACCAAATAGGCAATAGTTTGTTAATGCAAGTATGCAACAGAGCATAACATACAAAATAAGAAAAGAGGAAGAATTAAAAGATAATATAAGATAAATATTCAAATTAAAAGAAAAACAAGTTCATTAAATTGGAACTTATACGTTATTTTTTTTGAAAGTTGGTGACTTTAAATGTCAACTAATAATTTCATTGAGAAAAAATATATTTACAATAAGTCAAATGACTCTAATTTTTAGTTATATTTTTTTATTCTCACGAAATCCTTCAAACTACTCTAAATCTTCTAATCCTATTTATATATACACTCTTAATTATTCTATTACTTTAATCTCCATCTCTTTCCATGATCAGATATGCTATTTTCAACTGCCGCCGAGCTCCGACAATCGAATTTGCTCACCATCGTGCTCCGATCGAGATGGAGTAGAGATTCTACGCTCCGAGCTTCAACGATACCACGCTCATAGCTCTCGACTCCGGTTCCTTTCCTTTCTCTCATTCTCCTCTCCGCTCGAGGTAGAGGCGAGAAAAAAAGAGAGCATTGTGTTGAAAGTTAGATCTAGAAGAAGTGTGAGAAGTGAACTGAGAGATGGAGGTGTGGGAGGAGAGGGGGCAGCTGTGCTGCGCTAGAGTTTTGAAATCGCCCAAGAGTGTTTTCTGTTTCGCTCTTTTCTCGTACTTCACACGTTATCATATTTTTTTTATTTTGATTATGTTTGTTGTGGTTATTAATATTGTTAAGAAACTTGTCAATAACATGTTATTGTTCTTGTATTATTATAAATATTATTAAAGATAGTAATTCTTGTTAGGTTTATTTCGGTTGCGGTAATGTTGTGATGTATAATTAATTTGTATTAGTTTAAATGTAGTGGTGGTGGTAAATTTTCATCTTATACTGTACGATTATATTAGACTTACTAGTTCGTAGATAATGGTAATTATTTAGTAGTTTTTACTTTGGTGTTTGAAATATGAGGTTATAATTGAAAAATCAAGTTGATTTTTGATGGATCTATCACGTGTCAAATTAATCAAGCATGATTTTTCTCGGCCCAACTTAATTAGTCATTGTTATTAGTGTTAACGTGTTGTGATAAATACGTTGTAAATTAGATATATGATTTGACAAAAATATATATATTTTTACGTGACATGTCAAAAGTAGAGAAAATACATGTTACATATATGACACGTTATGTTTAGTCATGCTGCAACAATATTATGACATGCCTTTCTTTGACATGACAATTACATTTACTATTTTTTCCAGCTTTAATATGTTCATTGATAAAAAATAACTAAAAATGCCAAAAACTATGGAAACATTGCAAAAAAAAAAAAATAATAAAATGATGAAAAAATGTTGGGAATTTTTTCGGGTTGAAAATATTTTAATTTTTGTCCGTATTTTGACATGTTAATTGAAAAAAAGTTCTTAATACTGTTGAAAGATTGAAAATTTATTTCAAAGTGAAGAAATATTTTTGTGACGTTTGGTTCAGTCTCATGCCATAACGTTATCGTACAAGGGCGGAGCCACGTTATCACAGGAATAAACAGTTGTGTACCTTTGGATTTGAAAATTCGAATAGGATCCCATGTAAATATGGAGTCCGAATCTGCTGCGATTCCGAGAGAGATTGCAGGATTCTGAAATTCTGAGATCAATGGTTCAAACTTTTTCATGCACGGATCTCGGAAAGGTTCTCAGAAAAGTAAATTTTCATGCACGAATCTTGAGAAAGACCAACAGTTGAGATAGGGATCGCAGGGTCCTGTGATTCCCGAGAATCACAGCAGATTTATTTTTGTAAATATGGGCCTTTGCCTATCCCTAAAACATAATTTGCCTATCAGTGTACCTGGTGGTGGTGGTAATGAATATTGCGAGAGATTAACGGATGAATGATTATTTGGTTACTTTTGTTGAGAATGATTTGTTTGATGAGACAGATAATGAACGAATTATAAAATGATTTAAGAATATCATGAGGACCCGTGATGAAAGACTTGCTTCATTGACTTGACTATGTAATATTAATATAATTCTTGTTTTTTTGATACGTAAAAGAATATTTGTTATATGACTTAGTTAAAATCTTTGATGTTCATTTCTATTATTTTGACTTCTTATTTATTTTGATTGCCTTTGTAATTTTTTTTATGTTGTAAACTTTGAAATTGATTGATCAATGTGAAAACTACTGCTAACTTATATATGTACCAGTGTTCTAAATAGTGCGCTATAGCGTTTTTGGACCCCAAACGCTACGCTATGACATCAAAATGCGCTATTTGCGCTACGGCCGCTATAGCGGCCCGCAACAGCGCTATAGCGGCCCGCAACAGCGCTATAGCGGTCCGCTATTTGCGCTATACAATATGGGGTTTTTTATTTTTTTATTTTTTTAAGCAATTTATATGGGTTTTAAATAAAGATAAAAAAATCTCAAACCGAAATTGAATTTGTTGCTACTTGCTACAAATAAATCAATTTGAAATTGGGAATAGAAATTGAAATTTGAATAGAAAAAAAGTCCAAACCGAAATTAAAATTTGAATAGAAAAAAAATAGATTATGTCATGAATCATGATGCTTAAGATATTTTTAATAGAAAAAATCGATAGTTTATGATATTACTATGGATATTTTGAACCGCAATTTGGACTTTGTACGGGTTCAATATGAATATTATAATTTCTTAATTACTTTGGTGTTATTTATTGTTTTATGAAACTTTAGATAATGTTGATATTTAGTACAAATATTAAATATACGAAATGTAAAAAAAAAAAATGTTATTTGGAATAGCTTTCGCTATAGCGACGCTATTCGCTATAGCTTTTTTATTTGTCTTCCCGCTACGACGCTATAAACGCTATTTAGAACCTTGATATGTACTAATAATTTTTTTTTTTTGCAACTATATATGCTCTCCTTTTTGATGTATCATAAATATTTTTGTCTAGTTCTGACAAAAACTCTGACTACGCCCTTGTTACCGTGTGCTTATATACAATCATATGCCGTTTCATAACATGTCACATACCGTTCCGTATCATGTTATGTACCGTTTTGATTCGTATCACGTGACGTGTCTTGCATGTTAAGAACAATTTGCATGACATGTCTTCCGTGATGGAATCTAGCACATCATGCCATTTTTTTGTTCAGTAGTTGTTATTTTCCAGTACAAACTCTGATCTCAGCATCCTGAAATATACTGTAGCAAAACGTACATTATTATTTTTTTATATTTTTAGACAAGTTTTGCTTGTTCATCAACTAGAAACTTCTTTGTTTCTTCGGAGGTGTTTTATTCCGGGTGGGCCTTCTATATAATGCTGCATTAGTCCGTACTTATTTCACTGTTTTGTACAAACATATATATATATCTATCTATCTAACTAGGGAGTACAGACCAATACATAAAGTGCCAAATTGCATGTTCTTGAAAGATTCGAAACAATTAATCAAGATGGCCATTGGGACCTATACAGGCATTTCCGTTATTTTTATTTTATTGGGACTGAAATGATATTTCAGTTCGGTCTTCTTTTTAGATTTTCCGTGACGATTCATTGAAAACTTGTGAAATCAGTACCACAGAAAATCTAAAAAGGAGACCGGACCGAATATCATTTTGGTCCGGAATACAAAAAAATAACGGACCGAAATGACATTTCGGTTCTTATGATTTTTGTAAAAAAAAAAATAATTATATTGATTTCGTAATTTTTTTTTTAATTATGATTTATAAAAAAAATTCTAGCACATGAGCATTATTCATGAGAAAGGGAAATGTTTACCATAAGCTAACGGCCCTTGATTAGTCATATAATTTATGGCATTTGTTTCGGTGGACATAAGAATCTATTTGTAAAATGAACATATTTTCATTTTCAAAGTTCAAACAGTCGATCCGACCGTTCAACATTATCTTTATATTAAAATGTACTTGGAGGTCAAATTTTTACTATTTATTCAAATGGTTACAAAATCGCTGTTTTTCAATGATCTGAAAACAACGATTTTGTAACCATCTTAATAAATAGTAAAGAAATTCAAAAAAATGTAAAATTTGACCTCCAGGTACATTTTAATATGGAGATAATGTTGAACGGTCCGATCGACTGTTTGAACTTTGAAAATAAAAATATATTCATTTTACAAATAGGTCCTTATGTCCACCGAAGCATCATAATTTATACCAACTATTGATTATTCATACGAAAGGGAATGGTGTTCAATATATTTTATGACATGACACTTAACATGCCATGCAGACACGGGCAAACATTCGTGCAAGCAAAACATCCACGTGTGTCGTGTCGTATCAATATTGAGGTGTCAAAAATTTAATTCTCTTCAGTACAATTAAAAAGAAAATATTTAATTTCAATACAAATATCAGAATATATTACACTATTGGAGGGTCCTCCTCAATTTATTAGATTGTAGAGAAACAATAGTACCCTTCTCCTTCTGGTCTCTCCGGTTGACTTGAAATTTCGTCGAACTTATTCAAACAAACACCTCCCCTGTTGCATCTCTGTTTCTTCTTATTATTTTCCCTGTCACCTCTATAAATACATGCTATCTAGGCATTTCTCCTCAGAATCGCCAAAGTAGCTGAACCAATTTACATATATATATATATATGGTCATTTATCTATATAGATTTCTGTCGAAAAGTAACGACGAGCTGAACATGAACACACCTGGTTATAGATTTTACCCGACAGAAGAAGAGCTTCTGATGTTTTATCTTCACCACAAATTGGAAAATACGCGAGCAGATATCGAAAGGGTTATCCCGGTGCTCGATGTATATAATTACCACCCAAGGGATCTTCAATGTTAGTGCTTAACTTCTTACTTCTCCATCTCAACTGTTTTTTTTTTTTTCCCCAATCACTTCCCAATGGTGTTATCACAGTTTTATCTAGATTAGTTATCACAGTTTTATCTAGCATTTTCTGAGAATACTGTTCAATATTTTGTTTTGATTGAAAGAATATTGTTCAACAGATGTTGCCTGTGACTGTAAACTCCTATTAATTTTAGCATCTCTAGAAAGCGTCCCCACCTAAGATATTTTTTTTTCCCCATAAATCCCAAGGCACCTACATAAGAACTTTCTTGTTATGATTCTCTCTCTGTTTTTTTTTCTTTTCTTTTCTGACTCTTTCTCTCCCTCTATTTTTTTAAACCTTGGCTGCCAAGCACTCTCTCTCTCTCTCTCTCTCGGAGAATGTTGGGAGGAGCTGCCAATTAAGTTCTCTCTTTCTCTCTCTACACGTCGTATTCCATTCAATTCTTCCATATCTAGTAACTTCAACACTTATTTTTTCCGATAAAGACATCCAATGATGGTGCTATTGACCAACTCTAATAATAGTCTCTGGAAACAATCATATCAATTTTAAAAGTTAAGGAACTTTTCAGTTTAACGTCTAACTTATCTTAATTTGTTTTGTAATATAAACAATTAACACATTAAGGAATAAGGAGCTTCCCCATTTGCCCAACTTATAAAGAGTGTTCAAATGTCTGAAATTTACTATGCTAATTTATATGCAGCGGTTGCGGGAGAAGGGAACAGGACAGATCCAGAGCAATGGTTCTTCTTTTGCCCGAGACAGGAGAGGGAGGTGCAAGGTGGGAGGCCGACCCGCATGACCCTTTCTGGGTACTGGAAAGCAACAGGATCGCCTACTTGTGTGTTCTCATCGAGCAATAGCATTATCGGTGTGAAGCGAACAATGGTGTTTTACCAGGGAAGAGCCCCCACCGGTACCAAAACCAATTGGAAGATGAACGAGTACAAGGCACTCCAACACAATGTGTGTGGTTTACCAAATCATGTGCCAGTCGTATGAATTTCTCTTTCGTAATTATTCGATCAGTTTACAATCATATTCCTCAATACTTCATTTCCAATCTTTATATCCATCTAAAATGAATCGCTTTTGTTTCTTGCAGCTGAGAAAGGAATTCAGTCTGTGCAGGGTCTATGTTAAAACAGCCACAATTCGATCCTTTGATCGCCGCCCCACCAATCCAATTAGTGATGATAACCGTCAGATCACAAGGGAAGCATCCCCAGCTAACACAAATGCATTAAATCAAACTGAATCTAGCCATAGGTCCTCTTCTGGCGATGAAGGCTCTGATCTTCTGGTTTCTGAGCAAACACTAGACTGGAGTCTCCTTAATGAGCTTGATCTAGATTTAAACTGGTTCTGAAATAATTGTTTGTATAGGATGTGTTGGTCAGTATAGAAGATGGTTATTAAAATCATTTTAGAGCTTCAATGATTTGACATAGTCCCATAAATCTGTTAGTTTTAAATCAATATTTATGATAAGATGTTATACGACTGAATTTTCTTGATCATGACTTCTTTCATTTTTTTTAAATCCTGATAGTGGCTATCAATCAGTCCCAAAGAAATATAAATTCTTGATCATGACTTATTAATTGATGTCTTTGTCAAACATGGAATATGATGAACTTATGGCAACACTTAATTAAGGACAGACAGGAAAACTAATTTTTTTCCTCTGTTTATTTTTTTCTTTAATCAGTGTAAGTTGACAGAAACAATTATGTAACTGGTCTTGTGGCAGCTCATTTGATTTTCGGAGGACTAATTGGGCTAGTTGCTCATGCGACTTGTGTTGCAAGTAAAAATGACCGAGACATGAACGAAATTTGTTTGATTTTAAATAAGACAATCCAAATATCATAATAAATGAACTCTAAAAAAGGTAATTGAAACTTAAAAGCTACACTAGGTCCCAGAAATTAAGAAGATAATAAAACGATCCAAAAGTCCAACGAATTCGATTATGTCAAACTGAAAACACAAAACAATAAAGGAGATACAGTGTTGACTTGACCCTCTAACTATTGAATCTTTTACCCCCTTGATGAGTAAATGTTAATAATCCAACCTAAAGTAGAGCTCTTTAAATTTTAGAGCTCCAAGTTATTGCAAACATCATTGTACACCTCTTACAGCATTGAATTATAATGAATAGGCATCTCTCCTAGAATCAATTTCTATTCAACTGTTTCGACCTAGCAATCTCCATTCTTCGCCTCCTCGCTTTTGTTGCATCTAATAGCATATATGGTGCACACCCTTCCTTCCATTCATCCTCGGATTGTAGTTGGTTTAGTTTCTGCTTAGGTGTCACTGCTTCATGCCTCTGCTCTACTGTCTCGACTTTCGCCACCCCAATACCCAGTGTTAGTGAGCATGATACTTCGGCTGCATTTTTCTGATTACTGTCGGTGCTTCATTACATATTGCACACACTGAAGAGGTACATTGTGTAAAACGAGTGGCTGGTTATGGTTGCTGACACCACCAATTTCATGAATACCGATAAGCGAATAGGAAGGTACATTAATTACCTGGTATGCTCAGAGTCTCTGGCGTTTCTGGTGCTGGTGCAGAGAGCGGTGGTTGGAGTGTCTTCTCTTCTTTCAAAGGAGTTATCTGCATCATCTTCATAGAGAGATGAATTATTCCATATGATCAATTATTTTGGAATTCACGTTGAGTCTGTTTTTGCAGAGAAATCGATATGAACTGATGAAAAGATTTCTCTCAAAATATTACTAGAGGTGGTATGCCATACTTGGTCTTTGAGTTGCTGGTTCATCTCCTTTTGATAAAAGTACTCCCTTGTGGCATTTTCTTTCTCCTATGAATACAACATATTATTTGTTAGATACAGATAAGACTTTCAGATAGATTAATAATGTGTTTTGCAACAGCAACAGTTCTCTGGTTTTTGCAATAACAACTGCCCGGAAATTGAGTAGTTGCATTCCAAATAATAACTAAAAGTAGGTGTGGTAATAGTGACCAGAAGGTATTAAGACATGGTTTTGTCTAATGTAATGCTCATAACTGAGACCAAAAAGATAAATGATTTTTTTTTTCATCTCATTAATCAATTTTCAAACAGTATTTAATTGGGTATGTATCCATCCTGACAAACTACCTCCTCTGTTGTTGATTCCCTTGTTTCATAATTGAACTACCTTTTGATGTTCTGATTATGATGCCTGTGGCGTATCAGGAACATCATAAGTCTCTTTTATAATCAATAAACAGCTTTATGAAAACAATCAAGGACCGACCTTTTTCAAGATCATATTTTCTGCCGACAGTATTGAAACTTTTCTAGCAAGTTCATCATGAATTGCCTAAGGAAAAAGGCATTAGAATAAAGTTGATTATGAACAATTAAAAGATATTAAACTTTTAGTATTTCAAAGTAAAACTCACTTGTCGGCGAAGAATCGTCTGCCTTGCTGACTCTCTGTTAGCTAAAATCCTGCGCAGTCTCTTTTCATCTCTCTCAGCCTAAAGCCATAAAAAAAGAATTAAATACAACGAGACAGAATGATTGTAATAAATAACTGATATCAGAAAGGTACCTCATTCAATTTTTTTTGGCCCTGGTTAATGGAATTGCTGGGTCTCATGTTGTCGAGAGTCTGATTTTGGCACCTGTTCCCTTCTACTTCCTCTGAATTTTCTCCAATTTTTGCTTGAAACTGATGGGGCTCATCTTCCTACGAAGTTGCACAAATATCACTTTTATGATGAACCAAGTAGAGTTAATTAAAAGCGCATGAAATATTTGTACAGATCAGTTTATGTAATGAATATAAATTTGAAATTAAAAAAATATATTTGTTTCCTTCTATCAGTACAAAATATTTTAAGATTATTCAATCAGTATACAAATAAGGGCTTGACCCCTTATTTTTCCTGAAAAAAATATTTTAAGATTTGTAAATTTTGAGATAGTATGCCTTTCTAGATCTAGTTAACAACACATATTTATTTACCTTTTACTAGACGACGATACTCTTTTTGGATGGTTGTTTTCTTATGAACAAAATTTAGAATAATCCTACATTTACACTATATGTTCAACTGGGTCGATGTCACCATCAGTAGAAGAGATGGTGAATAGTCCTGCTGCACCATTGAAGGAACACAGCAAGTGAATATTTAGTTGATGAAGAACTTAATTGAAAGCATGTGGCATGCATACTGGTCAAAATAAAAAAAAATTAGTTACTATTTTTTCTTTATTTTTGGGATTTTCCGACCTTCGAGTTTGTTTAACAAGGATTCAGTTTTTTATCACTCATGCCCATCAGTACTTCTTTATCCATTTTTCTACTGACATTTCAAATATGTAACAAAATTCTCAGCTATCTAGTCAAATTATCAGTGTGTATTTCAGCCATGATTTTAAATGTTTTGTGCTTCATTTTGAATTATTGAAAAATATTTCTCCCAATAAATATAGGCAAGCAATTTCTTGGCCCAACATCCTTTTCAAAGGAGATCTTTTGAAAAAGATGTACATCTGTTTGCATAATTCACTTTATGCCTATACAGGTTAAACTGTGTATTACTATTACCAATTTCCAAGCATCTAATATAACATGTTTAATTTTTTTTTTTAATTCCTACTGCATAAATTATGCAATAATCGGTATTTTAGCATTAATTTATCATCCATTTCATTTTAGCAAAAGAAGCATCGAACAGGCACTAGATCTAACATATTCCCATATTTGATGCATTTTTTTCAGGTTCCTCTCTTATACTAATTATTTGAAGTCTCAATAATATGAGGTTGGCTACTCTACTTACATAAGCATATGAGAGCATATGCTTATAAGTCATTTTTACGTTTTCAAAGTCCAAATAGTCAATTTGAAGCGCTCAATATGTTCTCCATATTAGAATGTGATTGGATACCAAATTTTACATTTTTTGGAAATTTTTTACTATTTTTTATAATTTTTCAAAACAGTATTTTAAAAAAAAAATTAGATTTTTTGTCATATTAAAACACGGTTTTGAAAAATTCTAAAAAAAATAGTAAAAAATTCCAAAAAATGTAAAATTTGGTCTCCAAACATATTTTAATATGGAGAACATGTTGAGCGCTTCAGATCGACTATTTGGACTTCAAAAACACAAAAACGACTTATAAGCATATGCACTCATATGCTTATGTAAGTAAAGTAACCACTCACCTCAATAATAAATTAAATTATTACTAGCCCATATGAGTTAGTTTTCTCTTTCCTTCCATTTAACATGATTCAGATTCAGAAAGTAAGATAAATAAATAGAGAATTCCTTGTGGATCTGTTTTCCAACGCCATAATATAAATGAGGGATCCAATTACACCCTTTTTTTTGACACATCTTGACACTATTTTTTTATAAGTCAATTTTGCGATTTCAAAATTCAAACAGTCGATCCAAATCGTTCAACATGATCACCATACTAAAATGTGCTTGGACATCAAATTTTACATTTTTTTGAATTTTTTTTACTATTTATTAAGATGGTTACAAAATCGCTGTTTTTCAATGGTCTGAAAACAACGATTTTGTAACTATCTTAATAAATAGTAAAAAAATTCAAAAAAATGTAAAATTTGATCTCCAAACACATTTTAATATATCCATCATGTTGAACGGTTTGGATCGACTATTTGGACTTTGAAAATGGTAGGTGTTAAAATGTGTCAAAAAAAGAATGTAATCCGATACCTCCTCAATATAAATTTACAATGGTATAGTTTAAAAATAATTGTAACGTTATGTATAAACCATGGTGGAACCAAATTTATACTATGGTACACATGTAATACATAAAAAATGTATTTGTAAGGCACACTGTTAAAAACTTGTGAGGTGCATATGATAACCAATTAACCATCACCACGGTCATTTCGGCTCGACAACTAATAAGAAGTTTAAGAACGCATCACATTGTCTGCTATATAAACACTAACAGGGTTGCCTTGCAATTGCATACAATGCGGTGCACCAATTAGAGGGCGAGCAGTTGGACCCCTAGCTACCAAAAACGTTACTTAAAACCTATTAAGACAATGGTGGCATCAAGTTTACTCAAAAACATGAAAGGTCCCAAATATAGCAAGTAGAACACAAAGTGGTGAATTATTGGGCAATTTAGTCATTTTTATCCATCAAACAAAAAATCTAAAGATATTTACGACATTTATATATAGATTCAAGTCAGAGATTAGCTGAAAATAACTTGGGAAAAAAATTATATTTATATATATACACATAACAGAAATTGTGGTCAAAATGGTGAATTAGCGAACTTCTAAATTATTACTATAATACACAAGACTACTCTATTTGTCACTAAAAAGAAAAATAAAAAATAATCAAGAATTACTTCTGAAATCGACGATTGATTGGAGATCGGATCAGAACCTGCCAGATTTGCGAGAGCATGAGCCGCATCGAGTTCCATTTTCTTTTCTTCCTCATGACCCGTCGCTGTGCTATTATTTCCCTCTCGATCCATATATATTTGATCCAATAGTGAAGTAATTTATAATGAGAAAATGAATAAGAAAATAATTAAGGCAATTGCGTTATCTGGTTGAAGGTAGGAGACACCACTTGCAATTTGGCAAACGGTGGTTTTGAGTTGCCGACTGAAATAGCAGCTAGCAGGTGCTTTTCTAAAACAAGCCACGTTGCCTGGTTCATTGATCACCACCTGGTGGTGCCTCATAGGAGAGCTTGACACGCGGCATGCATTGCACTATGATACGCAAAAAAAACTAGCAAAAAAAACTATGGGCCCGCTCGTAGCCGGTCCATTGGGCCATATCCTGGGTGCTGACTTGGCGACAGTTAGACATATGGGCTCGGTCTTCCTACCCCACCGTGATAGTCGAAATAAATGCCTTCAATTGTGCAATGGATTACCTTTTTTTTTTTCTTTTTTTTTCTTTTGATACATACGCCGAACGGAATTGGGGATAATGTACAAGCTTCCCGCTGAAGCTGAAGCGGCGAAGGGTTCATCAGATTCTCGGTGGCGCTTGCACAACAAATTATCAGTAATTACATGTACAGCACAATCTGATGTTTCAAGTTGATGATCTAAATCGTCTAGTATGTTCTATGTATCAAAAATATTAAAAATTTCATAAACCTATTTTAACTATTTCTAAAATTTTATTATTTCATAAATTTCGTCGGAGATCATTCAACCTTGCTCTTTGTCATCAATTTGTCACTCAAGTTTGATTTATTTTTCGGGAGCCATTGAACTTTTTAGTTGTTCCAATTCAATCACTTCGTTAATATTTCCATTTAGAAAACAAACATAATGACACGTGGAGATCCAACTCATCATTTTTAAAAATTATTAAATCATTTCACTTATTTGATTACGATTTGAGCATACCATTCCAGTGTAATAAAATGCAGTTTTCATGCAGTATGCGGAAGGCCACCGCATACCGCATATACGGTATGCAGCCGCATATACGGATTTTCATGCAGACTTATATATGCAGATTCTTTCGTAAAATATTAATATACTTTCAGTATTTCTGTGGATAAATTCGGGGACTCGTAGCAGCCAGGATCCATAATCATGGATATATTAATATTTAAAAGGATGAAAGCATAAAAGCATGAATGGCTGGAGGTTATTTCTCAAATCAGTTATGCCTTAATGTGTTTGGTTGTGGACTAAAACTAAGCAGGTCTAAATTGATTATTCTAACTTAGGCCGGTCTAAATTATTTATATTTGGTCGAGGTCTAAAGTTAAATCCTGGCTTAAGGTATTCCTTGTTTGGTTAGAGTTGGTGGAGGGCTAAAGTTTTGGAAGTCTAAGTTAGTTAATTATTAATAACAATATATTATAATATTATAATAATTATTTAATATATAACAATATAAGATATTAATTATATAATTATATATTAATATAAGATACTATGTAATATTATTATATTAATAATAAATATAATATAATATAATATTATTATAATAATTATTTAATATATGAGGAGGGATCGGATTACACCTTTTTTTGACACATTTTGACACCTACAATTTTTAAAGTCCAAATAGTCAATCCAAACCATTCAACATGATAGATATATTAAAATGTGATTGGAGATCAAATTTTACATTTTTCTGAATTTTTTTACTATTTATTAACATGGTTACAAAATCGTTGTTTTTAGACCATTGAAAAACAGCGATTTTGTAACTATCTTAATAAATAGTAAAAAAAATTCAAAAAAATGTAAAATTTGATCTCCAAGCACATTTTAATATGGTGATCATGTTGAACGGTTTGATTTTTCAAATCACAAAAATGACCTATAAAAATACAGTGTCAAGTTGTGTCAAAAAAAATGTGTAATTGGATCCCTCCTCTTAATATATTAACAATATAAGATATTAATTATATAATTATATATTAGTAATAATGATTAATAATAAGATACTAATTATGTAATATTAATATATTAATAATAACTATAATATATTATAATATTATTATAATAATTATTTAATATATTAACAACATAAGATATTAATTATATAATTATTTTTAATAATAATTATTAAGAATAAGATACTAATTATATAATACTAATATATTAAGAATTTTGCTATTGTACTTTGCGAAGTAAAGCCAATGTTTTACTTCACGCTCAAATTCTCATTTTCAAAATTCAAAACGTCAATCCGAACCGTTCAAGTTGTTCTCCATATTGAAATGTGCTTGCAGACCAAATTTTATATTTTTTGGAATTTTTTTACTATTTATTAAGCCACTTTGAAAATCGCTGATCCATTGGTCCAGAATTTTTTACTGTTTTTTACTGTTCACAATGGATCAGCGATTTTCAAAGTGGCTTAATAAATAGTAAAAAAATTCCAAAAAATGTAAAATTTGGTCTCCAAGCATATTTCAATATGGAGAACAACTTGAATGGTTCGGATCGACGTTTTGGATTTTGAAAATGAGAGTATGAGCGTGAAGTAAAACTTCGTTTTACTTCGCGAAGTACAATAGCCCTACTCATATATTAATATAATATATTATAATATTATTATAATAAGAGGAGGGATCCAATTACACCTTTTTTGGTGACACATCATGACACCGTTTTTTATATAGGTCAATTTTGCGATTTCAAAATCCAAACAGTCGATCCGAACCGTTTAACATGATCACCATATTAAAATGTACTTGGAGATTAAATTTTACATTTTTATGAATTTTTTTACTATTTATTAAAATGGTTACAAAATCGCTGTTTTTCAATGGTCTGAAAACAACGATTTTTGTAACCATCTTAATAAATAGCAAAAAAATTCAAAAAAATGTAAAATTTGATCTCCAAGCACATTTTAATATATCCATCATGTTGAACGGTTTGAATCGAGTATTTGGACTTTGAAAATGGTAGGTGTCAAAGTGTGTCACCAAAAAAGGTGTAATCGGATCCCTCCTCTTATAATAATTATTTAATATATTAACAATATAAGATATTAAATATATAATTATATATTAATAATAATTAGTAAGGATACTAATTATATAATATTAATATATTAATAATAACTATAATATATTATAATATTATTATAATAATTATTTAATATATTAACAATATAACATATTAATTATATAATTATATATTAATAATATTTATTGATCAAAAGACACTAATTATATAATATTATTTTAATAATTATTTAATATATTAACAATATAAGATATTAATTATATAATTATATATTAATTATATACTAATAATATATTATTATAATCATTCGAGTTAGGTCATGACATGCAATAAAATTAAACCACCAAGTAAAGTGGTTTAATTTAGACCGGCCTAAATATCGGCTTATTTCATCTTAGTCCGGCTCAATTAATGCTCATTTGGTGGAATAACAAGAACTAAACCCCTTATTCCACCCTTTAGGCCACAACAAAACATGAGATTAAGAATTAAATTATGGCGCATCGGCCCAAATTTACCCGGATGGCCCAATTTAAATCCTTACCGGTCAATGCATTGCTTCGGAACTTGATAAACCATAGTCCCACAATTCCAACAAAGAACAATCAAACCGCTCTTCAGCCTATAAAAGAAGCTGTGAGGCGTTGTAGAAGTTACCTGAACGGGTCTGGACTCAGCTAATGGGTTTGGACTCAGCATGGGTTTGAATATTTTTGGATCCGGACTTAGATAATGGGTTTGGATTTAGCATGAGTTTTAATTTAAATTTTTTTGGATCCAAATACGGACTTTTTGTTAATAAATAAAAAAATTTAAGTGGGTTGCATTTGGTTTTGGTTAACTCTGAGACTGAATCCGCAAATTAAATCCACGTAGTTAAATTTTATGCGGCTGAGCACCGCAAACACATATGCGGCAGCATATGCGCTGCATAAAACTGCATTTTATTACACTGCCATTCTATTACCACCCTTTCTCTCTTTGTTTTTCTTTCCCTCTTCTTATTTCTCTTCCGAACTCTTCATTTTCAATCTTTCCTCTGTACTCTTCTTTCTTATCTCTTCTATTAGAATTGGTAATTTCTTTCCTCTTTTTCTTTTACCTTATCCGCATTCCCTCTAGTTCCATGTTCTTCTTTATTATAATCCAAAAATTATTCTCTTAAACTCTAATTTCATCCTCAAGTGAAGAACTCAACAATAAAGCATAGAAAGAACTCCCGTATGTGTGGCCTATTTATGGTACGGAGACTAATTTATTATACTATTTTTTTTCTTCTAATGACTAGTTGAACCACTTTTTTTTTATTTGATGAACGCATATAAAGGTTCACAAAAGTATAATGTGAACATATATACTTAGTCAAAAATTGAATTGTGTTTGCCAGAACAATATAATTTCTCTAGATCCTGACTCAGATTTTTTTTTTTCTAAGTGTTGTGAATTTACACATTACGGTACCACCAAATTGGACCAAACTCATTATTAATTTGCTTTAAGTACATTTGATTATTTTGTATTTTTACTATTGTTACGAGATTGATTTTCTTAATTAGAGCCATTTGTAACACCATGCTATGGTAAAATTTCTGCTTATTCTCTACTGAATTTTGCATATGCCTTTCGTAGGTCCAGGTGAGAAGTAGGGCTGCTAACGAGCCAAACTCAGCTCAAAACTCAGCTCGGCTCGTCATATAACTAATTCGGCTCAACTCAGACTCGGCTCATTCTTGAAGAACAAAGCTCGGCTCAATTTAATGAGTTTGAGCCTTCGACTCGGCTCAAACTCGGCTCATGACTCGTGAGCCCAACTCATGTCATGACTCGCGAGCCCAACTCATGCTAAGCATTAGAAACACAAACATTTACTTGATTACAAGTCATAACCTTACCTAAACTATTCAAATCAAGTTTTAAAATAATGTGATTGAACCGAATTCAAATCAATCTTTTTATAATAATGCGATTGAACCGAATTCAAATCAAACTTTAAAATAATGTGATTGAACAGATAAAAATGATTTTAAATTCTTTGCGTTAAAATTCTCTAACACCTCACCCTTAAATAGTAATTAAACAACTATTAGACAATACTTTGTTGTCAAATGTCGCTAAATTTTTTTTATAGCTAGATCCAAATAATAATACCACTGTTGTTTTTAATACATCTAAATCTCGCTCATGCATAATGCCAAGCGTAAAACGTGCCGCAAGGAAATTATATTTTTTTCCAACCCTTAGTCTATTACATCATTAAGCACAAAAAGAAGAGACTCATTGGCTCATGAGCCGGCTCGGCTCGGCTCGGGCTCGACTCGGTTTGAGTGATAAAATATGAGCCGAGTCGAGTTCGGGCTTTATTTAGTTTAGGGCCTGGCTCAATACAATTTATTGAGCCGCTCAACTCATTGATTCATGAGCCGGCTCGGCTCATTAGCAACCCTAGTGAGAAGAATTTATTTACATGTGAAGTGTATCATGGAGGGATCATTCATACGGATCATAGAAAAACTAGATACACTAGAGGTAAGAAGGCTTACTTCGACTACTTAGACCCTGAAGAAATATTTCTAATTGAATTAATTACAATGGTAGAAAAATTAGGATATTCTAAGGAGACTCCTATTTGGTGTAGAGCACATAGTAAGAATAATATTAACCCAAAGTTATAAGAGTTTGATCAAGAATTAATGACAATGATTAATCAAATGATAAAGAAGAAGGGGTGCTAGAGTGTAGGTTAGGCTACAATGAAAATAATGGGTTTAGTGCAATTCAGGATGAGACTACATGGTAGAAATGTAGTGGTCACAGAAGACGAAGTTTATTATCTTATTGACAGTAGTCAAATTTATAGTTATGGTAGCGAAGAAGATAGTGATTTTTATGATCCCGATAAGGATTTTCGGCTGATGATGATGATATTCACTTTGAGTTAAATTTCAACAATCGAAATTTATTTATGCACAATTTATTTGATATTAATGAAACAATCTAGAAAAAAAAACAAAGATTTTAATGCTTTTCATTTGTTCTGTTTGTGAATATATAATTCAAAATAAGCTATTTTAGATCTATGTTTTTGTTCATTTTTAGAAAACTGGAAACTCAAATAATATATACACAATGGTTTTGATATAATTTTAGATCATATAAATTAGTCCACATTTTCTCACTATTCTCAATTTGAACTTTTTAATTAATTTAATGTAATGTAAATCCTGGCATTTACTATTTATTAGTTTGTGTACCAATACATAAAGGGTAAAAATGACACAAATGTACAAGGACTAGATTGTAAATACTTTTTTATATCTAATACAATGTGAAAAGGAGAAATCTAATAACTTTGGGTTAATATTCTTCTCACTATTAAGTCCAAATGAAGCAACTTTGAAGTATTAAAATTAATTTGAACCAATGCCATCTCAATGCCATTTATATTTCATAATTAATAATGACATCTCCATTTTTGTAAGGCGGGTGCTCGTCATTTGTACTCAATAACGAGAGTGAGACTTTTGATACATAAGCATATCCCATTGATCCCAGTGCGGTACATTGTACAGGATATCAAAACTGAGATTAGAGACAAGTAGAAGATAAAACAAGTAGAAGATAATGAAAAGCTAGTAAAGATGAAACAAAACAAGTAGAAGATAAAAAAGACGAAAAACAACTAGAAGAAGTTGAAAGACAACTAGAAGAAGATGAAAAACAACCAGTAGTAGATGAAAGACAACCAGTAGTAAATCAAAGACAACTAGAAGAATATGAAAGCCAACCCGAGGACACGAATGACAACAGTACAAGATGAAAGACAACTAAAAGGAGATTAAAAACAAGTAATAGTAGATGACAGACAACCGGTAGAACATGAAAATAATTTGTTGTAGAAGATGAAACACAACTTGTTGTAGAAAATGAAACACAACTTGTTGTAGAAGATAAAACACAAATAGTAGAAGATGAAAGACAACTATAAGAAGATGAAAAATAACCTGTAGAAGATGAAAGACAACTAGAAGTACATAAAAGACAACTAGAAGAACATTAAAGACAACCAGTACAAGATGAAAGACAACTAGACGAAAATGAAAAATAACTAGTAGAAGATGAAAGAAGACCAGTAGAACATCACATACAACTAGAAGAAGATGAAAAACAACTAGTAGAAAATAAAAGACAACAAGTACAAGATGAAACAAGTAGAAGATAATGAAAAGTTAGTAAAAGATGAAACACAACAAGTAGAAGATAAAAGACAACCTTTAGATCATGAAAAACAAGTGAAAGATGAAACACAACTAGTAAAAAATGAAAGACAACTAGAACATGACGAAAAACAACTAGAAGAAGATGAATGACAAACATAACAAGATAAAAAATAACCAGTAAAAAATGAAAGACAACTAGAATAAGATGAAACACAACTCGAGAATATGAATGACAACTAGTACAAGACGAAAGACAACTAGTAGAAGTTGAACGACAACTAGAAGAAATGAAAAACAACCAGTAGAAGATGAAAGACAACCATTAGAATAGGAAAACAACTTGTAATAGAAGATGAAACACAACTTGTTATAGAAGATGAAACACAACTAGTAGAAGATGAAAGACAACTATACGAAGATGAAAAACAACCTATAGAAGATGAAAAACAACTAGAAGTACATGAAAGACAACTAGAAGAACATGAAAGACAACCGGTACAAGATGAAAGACAACTAGACGAAAATGAAAAAACAACTAGTAGAAGATAAAACACAACTAAAAATAGATGAAAGACAATTAGAAGAAGATGGAACACAACTAATAGAACATGAAAGATAACCAATTCAAGATGAAAGTAAATACATGATGAAAGATAACTAGTAGAACATGAAAGACAATCATCACAAGATGAAAGAAAAGAAAACTAGAAGAAGATGAAAGACAACTAGAAGAGCATGAAAAATAACTAGAAGTAGATGAAAGACAACTTGAAAAAGATGAAAAACTATAAGTAGAAGATGAAAGACAACCAGTAGTAGATGACAGAGGACCAGAAATAAATGTAAAATAACTAGAAGAAGATGAACAACGACTAGTAAAACTTGAAAGACAACTAGTATAAGCTGAAAAAAAAACTTGTAGAAGATGAAACACAACTAGTAGAAGATGAAAACCAATGTGTAGATCACGAAAAACTAGTAGAATATGAAACACAACTCGTAGAGATGAAAGACAACTAGAAAGAGATCAAAGACAACCAATATCACATGAAACACAACCAATACAAGATGAAAAACAACTACAAGAAAATGAAAGACAACATGTAGAAGATGAAATACTAGAAGAATATCAAAGACAACTATTGGAACATGAAAGACAACCAGTACAAGAAGATGAAGGACAACTAGTACAAGATGAAAAGACAACTAGAAGAAGATGAAAGACAACTAGTACAACATAAAGACAACTAGAAGGACAAGAAAGACAACTAGTGGAATATGAAAGATAACAAGAAAAGGACGAAAAACAACTAGTAGTAGATGAAAGACAACCAATAGAACATGAAAAATAAATTTTAGAAGATGAAACAACACTAGTAGAAGATTAAAAACAATTGCAACAATATGAGAAACAACCAATACAAGATGAAAGACAACTAGAAGAAGATAAAAAAAACTAGTAGAGGATGAAAGACGACACGTAGAACATTAAAAACAACTAGAAGAAGATGAAAAACAACTACTAAAAAATGAAAGACAACAAGTAGTACATTAAAACAACTAGTAAAAGATGAAATACAACTTTGTAGAAGACAAAAGACAACATGTAGATCATGAAAAACTAGTAGAAGATGAAAAATATCTAGAAGAAGATCAAAGACAACCAGTACAAGATGAAAAACTACTGGAAGAAGATGAAAGAAAAATAGAAGAAGATGAAAGACAACTTGAAGAAGATGCAAGACAAGTAGGAGAAGATCAAAGACAACTATTGTAACATGAAAGACAACCAGTACAAAATGAAAGACAACTAGAAGAAAATGAAAGACAACTAGTACAACATGAAAGACGACAAGAAGAAGATGAAAGATAATCAATACAAGATGAAAGACAACTAGAACAAAAAGAAAGACACCTAGAAAAAAAAAAAGACAACCAGTACAAGATGAAAAACAACTAGTAGAAATGAAAGACATCCAGTAGAACTTGAAAGATAACTAGAAGAAGATGAAAGACAACTAGTAGAACATGAAAGACGACGTGTAGATCATAAAAAACTAGTAGAAGATGAAACATAACTCGTAGAAGATGAAATATAACTAAAAGGAGATCAAAGACAACCAGTAGCACATGAAAGACAACCAATACAAGATGAAAAACAACTAGATGAAGATGAAATACAAACAGAAGAAGATGAAAAACAACAAGTAGAAAATAAAAGACAACTAGAAGAAGAACAAAGACAACTCATAGAACATGAATGAAAACTAGAAGAAGATGAAAAACAACTAGAAGAAAGCGAAAGACAATTAGAAGAAGATGAAAAACAACCAATAGTAGATGAAGGACAACCAATAGAACATGAAAGACAACCTATTGATCATGAAAAACTAGTATAAGATGAAACACAACAAGTAGAATATTGAAAACAACTAGAATCAAAGTCAACTAATAGCATATGAAAGAAGTACAAGATGAAAAACAACAAAAAGAAGATGAATGAGTACTAGAAGAAGATCAAAGAAAACAAAAGGAAGATCAAAGACAACTTGTGGAACATGAAAAATAACCAGTAGAACAAGAAAGACAACTGGTAAAACAAGGAAGACAACTAGAAGAAGATGACAAATGACTAGTAGAACATGAAAGACAACTAAAAGAAGGTGAAAGACAACTAGTACCCAGTGTTGTAAATAACGGTATGCGGTCGTCGGACGGACGGGGTACCGCCAAGCGATTAATCGGTATGCGGCCGATTAATCGGAATTATGCGGACAATTTAACGTTTTTATTAAATTTATGTTTATATATCATAATTTATTAAAATAATTTCTTTAACTCATTAATATTATCAAATAAACTTAATTTAACTTAATTTTATTATTATAACATGACACTACAATTATTTCTTCTTAACACATAAGAATTTTACATGTGTAAGTAACACATTTAATGAAAAAATAAATTTGAGAATTAAGTTTTTTCAAATACTAATAACATATTATTTGAAAGAAATGAAAATTTCAACATAAAATCACTAAATTTAGTTTATGATAACAACTTAATTTCATAACTAAACACGTCATACTAATTGAAATAATTACATTAGTAAGTAAGAAAAATATATGGTATATAAATAATAGAAGAATTAATCAATTTTAAAGTAAGAAGAACAAATATATATATATAAAAAAAAATATTATATGTATATCCAAGCACAAATAAAACTACAATACATAATTTATAAATCTTATTATCACACGTTATCACTGGAAAAAAAAATTAAAATAAAAATTTATTGAAATAAATGGGAATAAACGGGAATAAACGGGAATAAACGGACGATTAAACGGTAAAACGGCCGATTAATCGGAAAAAACGGCCGATTAATCGGGAAAAACGGCCGATTAATCGGAAAAAAACGGCCGATTAATCGTTCCAACCGTTAACAAGCCTCCGTTAAGGGTATGCGTGACGGTTAAGCTGCCGTTAACGATTAAACGGCCGTTTAATCGGCCGTTAAGAGCGTTTTTTTACAACACTGCTAGTACCACATTAAAGACAACTAGAAGAAGATGGAAAACAACTAGTAGAAAATAAAACACAATAAGTATTACATGAAAAACAACTAGTAGAAGATGAAAGACAACCTATAGATAATGAAAAACTAGTATAATATAAAACACTAGTAGAAGATGAAAGACAACTAGAATGAGATCAAGGACAACGAGTAGCACTTGAAAGACAACCAACAACCAGTACAAGATGCAAAACAACTAGAAAAAGATGAAAGACAAACAAAAGAAGATTAAAAACAACTAGTAGAAAATGAAAGACAACTATACGAAGATGAAACACAACCCATAGAACATGAATGACAACCAGTACAAGATGACAGACAACTTGAAGATGATTAAATACAACTAGAAGAAGATGAAAAATAACCAGTAACACATGAAAGACAACAAGCACAAGATGAGAGACAACTTGTAGATCATTAAAAAATAGTAGAAGATTAATCACAACTAGTATATGATGAAGACAACTAGAACAAGATCAAAGACAACCAATAGCACATGAAAGACAACTAGTACAAGATGAAAAACTACTAGAAGAAGATGAAAGACAACTTGTAGAACATGAAAACAAGTAAAAGAAGATCAAAGACAACGAGTGGAACATGAAAGACAACGAGTACAAGATGAAAGACAACTACAATAATATGAAAGACAACTAACTAGTACAAGATGAAAGACAACTAGAAGAAAATGAAAGACAACCAGTACATGATGAAAGACAACTAGAAGAAGTTGTAAAACAAACAGTAGTAGATGAAAGACAAGAAGTAGAACATGAAAGACAACTAGAAGAAGATGAAAGACAATCAACAGAAAGATGAACAAAAACTAGTAGAAGATAAAAGACAACTAGTAGAAGATGAAAAACAACTAGTTCAAGATTGATAACTACAAGAACATGAAAGATAAGCAGTACAAGATGAAAAGGAAACTGGTAGAAAATAGAACTTGAAGAACATTAAAAACAACTTGAAAAACATGACAGACGACTAGTAGAAAATGAAAGACAACCAGTAGAACATGAAAAACATTTAGTAGAAGATGAAACACAACTAGTAGAAGATGAATAACAACCTGTAGATCATAATAAACTAGTAGAAGAAACACAACTCGTACAAAATGAAAGGCAACTAGAAGGAGATCAAAGACAACCAGTAGCACATAAAAGACAACCAGTACAAGATGTAAAACAACTAGAAGTAGATGAAAGACAAACAAAAGAAGATGAAAAACAACTAATAGAAGATGAAACACGACCAGTATAACATCACAGACCACTAGAAGAAGATGAGAAACAACTAGTAGAACAGGAAAGACAACTAGTAGAAGAAGAAACACATCTAGTAGAAGATGAAAAACAACGTGTATATCACGAAAAACAACTCCTAAAAGATGAAACGCAACTAGCAGAAGATAAAAGACAAACTTGTAGGTCATGAAAAACAAGTAGAAGATGAAACACAACTAGTAGAAGATGAAATGCAACTAAATGGAGATCAATGACAACCAGTAGCACATGAAAGACAACTAGTACATGATGAAAAAAAAACTAGAAGAAGAAGAAAGACAAACAGAACAAGATGAAAAACAACCAGTAAAAAATGAAAGACAACTAGAAGAAGATGAAAAACAACTAGAGAACATGAATGACAACAAGTACAAGACGAAACACAACTAGTAGAAGTTGAAAGACAACTAGAAGAAGATGAAAAACAACCAGTAGAACATGAAAACAACTTGTTGTAGAAAATGAAACACAACTGTTGTAGAACATGAAACACAACTTGTTGTAGAAGATGAAACACAACTAGTAGAAGTTGAAAGACAAACTATAAGAAGATGGAAAACAACATGTAAAAGATGAAAGACAACTAGAAGAACTTGAAACACAACTAGAAGCACTTGAAAGACAACATGTATAAGATGAAAGACAACTAGACGAAGACGGAAAAAAAAACTAGTAGAAGATGAATGACGACCAGTAGAACTTGAAAGACAGCCAGTAAAACAAGAAAGACAACTAGAATAAGATATAAATCAACTAGTAGAACATGAGTGACAATTTGAAGAAGATGAAAAACAAATAGTAGAAGATGGACAACTAGAAGGAGATGAAAGACGACAACTACAAGATGAAAGACAACTAGAAGACGATGAAAAACAACTAGTAGGTGATGAAAGACGACCAGAAGAAGATGAATAACAACTAGAAGAGGATGAAAGACAATTAATACAAGATGAAAAACAACAACTAAAAGATGAAACACAACTACTAGAAAATGAAACACAACCCTTAAATCATGAAAAAACAGTATAGGATGAAACACAACTAGCAAAAGATGAAATACACTACAATCAGAGACAACCAGAAGATCATTAAAGACAACATTAAAGACAACTAGAAGGAGATCAAAGACAACCAGTAGCACTTGAAAGACAACCAGTACAAGATGAAAAACAACTAGAAGAATGTGAAAGACAACTAGATGAAGATGAAACACGACCAGTATAACATCACAGGCCACTAGAAGAAGATGAGAAACAACTAGTAGAAGATGAAAGAGAAACAGTAGAACATGAAAAACAACCAGTAGAAGAAGAAACGCAACTAGTAGAAGATGAAAAACAACGTGTAGATCACGAAAAACAACTCCTAAAAGATGAAACACAGCTAGTAGAAGATAAAAGACAACTTGTAGATCATGAAAAACAAGTAGAAGATGAAACACTAGTAGAAGATTAAACACAACTAGTAGAAGATGAAAGGCAACTAAATGGAGATCAATGACAACCAGTAGCACATGAAAGACAACTAGTACATGACGGAAAAAAACTAGAAGAAGAAGAAAGACAAACAGAACAAGATGAAAAACAACCAGTAAAAAATGAAAGACAACTAGAAGAAGATGAAAAACAACTCGAGAACATGAATGACAACCAGTACAAGACGAAACACAACTAATAGAAGTTGAAAGACAACTAGAAGAAGATAAAAAAAACAATCAGTTGTAGATGAAAAACAACCAGTAGAACATGAAAACAACTTGTTGTAGAAGATGAAACACAACTTGTTGTAGAACATGAAACACAACTTGTTGTAGAAGATGAAAGACAACTATAAGATGATGGAAAACAACATGTAAAAGATGAAAGACAACTAGAAGAACTTGAAACACAACAAGAAGAACCTGAAAGACAACCAGTATAAGATGAAAGACAATTACACGAAGACGACAAAACAACTACTAGAAGATGAATGACGACCAGTAGAACTTGAAAGACAACTAGAATAAGATATAAATCAACTAGTAGAAGATGAATGACAATTTGAAGAAGATGAAAAACAAATAGTAGAAGATGGAAAACTAGAAGAAGATGAAAGTCGACAAGTACAAGATGAAAGACAACTAAAAGAAGATGAAAAACAACTAGTAGGTGATGAAAGACGACCAGAAGAAGATGAAGAACAACTAGTAGAGGATTGAAGACAATTAAAGATGAAAAACAACTACTAAAATATGAAACACAGCTGCTAGAATATGAAACACAACCTGTAGATCATGAAAAAATAGTATAAGATGAAACACAACTAGTAAAAGATGAAATACACTACAATCAGAGACAACCAGAAGATCATGAAAGACAACTAGAAGGAGATGAAAAACAACCAGTAGCACATGAAAAACAACCAGTACAAGATGAAAAACAACTAGAAGAATGTGAAAGACAACTAGACGAAGATGAAACACGACCAGTATAACATCACATACCACTAGAAGAAGATGAGAAACAACTAGTAGAAGATGAAATAGAAACAGTAGAACATGAAAAACAACTAGTACAAGAAGAAACACAACTAGTAGAAGATGAAAAACAACGTGTAGATCATGAAAAACAACTCCTAAAGGATGAAACACAGCTAGTAGAAGATCTAAGACAACCTGTAGATCATGAAAAACAAGTAGAAGATGAAACACAACTAGTACAAGATGAAAGACAACTACATGCAGATCAATGACAACCAGTAGCACATGAAAGACAACTAGTACATGATGAAATAAAGCTAGAAGAAGAAGAAAGACAAACAGAACAAGATGCAAAAAACAAATAGTAAAAATGAAAGACAACTAGAAGAAGATGAAAAACAACTCGAGAACATGAATGACAGCTAGTAGAAGTTGAAGGACAACTAGAAGAAGATGAAAAACAACCAGTAGTAGATGAAAGACAACCAATAGAACATGAAAACAACTTGTTGTAGAAGATGAAACATAACTTGTTGTAGAAAATGAAACACAACTTGTTGTAGAAGATGAAACACAACTAGTAGAAGATGAAAAAACAACTATAAGAAGATGAAAAACAACCTGTAGAAGATGAAAGACAACTAAAGAAGATGAAAGACAACTAAAAGTACATGAAAGACAACTAACTAGAATAACTTGAAAGAAAACCAGTACAAGATGAAAGACAACTAGACGAAGATGAAAAAAATAACTAGTAGAAGATGAATAACGACCAGTAGAACTTGAAAGACAACCAGTAGAACAAGAAAGACAAACAGTAGAACAAGAAAGACAACTAGAATAAGATATAAATGAACTAGTAGAACGTGAATGACAACTTGAAGACGATGAAAAACAACTAGTAGAAGATGGACAGCTATAAGAAGATGAAAGACAATTATAAGAAGATGAAAAACAACTAGTAGAGGATGAAAGACGACCAGAAGAAGATGAAAGATAACCATAAGAAGATGAAGAACAACTAGTAGAGAATGAAAGACAACCAGTAGAAGATGAAAAACAACTAGTAAAAGATGAAACACAACTAGTAGAAGATGAAAGACAACTTGAAGATCATTGAAAAATAGTATAAAATGCACAACCAGTAGAAAATGAAAAACAACTAAAATCAGAGACAACCTGAAGAACATGAAAGACAACCAATACAAAATGAAAAACAATATGAAGAAGATGAAGGACAACTTATAAAAAGAGGAAAGACAACTAGAAGAAAGATTAAGGACAACTAGTGGAACATGAAAGACAACTAGTATAAAATAAAAACAACTAAAAGAAGATGAAAAATAACCAATAGTAGATGAAAAACAACTAGTAGAAAATGAAAGACAACTAGAAGGAGATGAAAGACAACAAGTAGAAAAAGGAAGACAACTAGAAAAAGATGAAAACAACTAGTAAAAGATAAAAGACAACTAGTAGAAGATGAAAAACAACTTGAAGAACATTAAAAACAACTTGAATAACATGAAAGACAACTAGTAGAAAATGAAAGACAACCAGTAAAACATGAAAAACATCTAGTAGAAGATGAAACACAACTAGTAGAAGACGAAAAACAACCTGTAGATCATGATAAGCAGTAGCACATGAAAGACAACTAAAAGGAGTTCAAAGACAACCATTAGCAAAGACAACTAAAAAGAGATCAAAGACAACCAGTAGCACATGAAAGGCAACCCATACAAGATGAAAAATAACTAGAATAGTATGAAAGACAACTAGACGAAGATTAAAAACAACTAACAGAAGATGAAGGACAACCAGTTGAACATCACAGACAGCCAGAAGAAGATGTGAAACAACTAGTAGAAGATCAAAGAGAAATAGTAGAACATGAAAAACAACTAGTAGAAGAAGAAACACAACTAGTAGAAGACGAAACACAACCTGTATATCATGAAAAACTAGTAAAAGATGAAACACAACTAGTAGAAGACGAAAGACAACCTGTAGATCATGAAAAACAAGTAGAAGATGAAACACAACTAGTAGAGATGAAACACAACTACAAGGAGATAAAAGACAACCAGTAGCACATAACAGACAACTAGTACATGATGAAAAAAAATAAAAGAAGAAGAAAGACAAACATAACAAGATGAAAAACAATCAGAAAAAAATAAAAGACTACTAGAAAAAGATAAAAGACAACTCGAGAACAATGACAACCAGTACAGGATGAAAGACAACTAGAAGAAGATGAAAAACAACCAGTAGTAGATGAAAGACAACCAGTAGAACATGAAAACAACTTGTTGTAGAAAATGAAACAAGTAGAAGATAATGAAAGCTAGTAGAAGATGAAATACGATAAGTAGAAGATAAAAGACAACCTGTAGATCATGAAAAACAAGTAGAAGTTGAAAAAACTGTTAGCGTTGTGATCTAGAAGCTAATCATAGGATGATTGTATTCTAAGTTTTGTTCATTTAATTGGATGATTTGTTTATTATTTTGTTCCTTGAGTATTTCATTACTTATAGATCATTTAGGTTGAGGACCTGGAATTGTGGAACTCTATACAGGAGCTAATGAATACTCTAAATGTCCCTAATCTTGGTAATTAACAAGAAACATGAATTACCTGTATAAGATTAGCATTTGGATTAGATGCATGTTCTACAGATCATATGACAAGGAGTTGTCAATCTAATCAAATTGATACCTGATGGAGATCAGGGGATTGGACGTGACCAAAGTAAAACATTTAATATGGATTGTGTTTGTGTTATTAATATTTTATTTGTGTCTTGAATTCTGAGATATGAGATGATTGTTTCTCTCATATGAGAATGCGTATTCGTGGGTATTATCCAACGCTTCCGTAACTGGCAGTCATACATATTCTAACTCAGTATGTATCTCTTATGTGGAGAGATAGTGATCAAGAATACCAATGTCACTCATGTAAATGAGTGATGATATCACTGGGCCCCTTGATGAAATAATACAAGTATGTGCACATATGATTAAGGAGTTAATCATAATTACTGAATTATTTCGGAATCAAGAAACAAATGGATTTGCAAGGATGACACATTCTTACCTTGGATCTATTCATGATATCATGAGACATAGAATTGACACGAGGCAATTGTTGCTTTAGGGATCGTGATATAGCAGGTACTTATCATTCGTGTCTTTTTGGTAATTACAATGCATATTGCTAGGTGCTGCTTGTAATTTATGGAATTAAAAGGAGTTTCAGATTCCATTGCCAGGTGACATAGATTCCACAGGGTCACAACAATAAGAAATTAATTAGAGAGGCTTCTTAATTTATTTGACATGTATGACATGGCTGATAAATTGAGTTCTCTACCTGAACATGAGATAAATAATTATGGGGATAATTATATGATGTTATGGATTTAATTAAATAGTTTAATAAAATCCACATATCAGAAAAGATCAAAATGGAAGAAACTTTGTGAGCCACAAAAAGGAGTTTTTGTGGGCAGCAAAAAGTTCTGTATTTCCACCACAATTTCTGTGAACATAACTCAAAACGGGCATGTCTCATCATGTAGCTCTGTTTTCATGTTCTATGACTTTTCGAAAAACTTGCGAGAAGATCTATAGTTTGATGTACAATAAGCTGTAGGTCTATGCCCACCTCTGTCATTCCCTGAAAGGTAAGTTAAGCACAAGATAGAACAACAATTCACGAGATTTTTGGAGACACTCAAGTAGATGCAAATCACCATCCCCTTCACCGAAGCAATTACAAGCATACCCTCGTATGCCAAGTTCTTGAAGGAGATCCTTGCAAACGAATTTTTTTTTATCCATACCCATACCCAATAACCTAATGAAAAAAAAACCTTATCTATACCCATCTTATTGAATACGATACGGGTCAGATAAACGGCTAAAACGGTACCATTGACACCCCTAGATCAAAGTTTGGAAACAAATCTATTTTATATTCTCTCGAAAAAGATTTTGGATTTCCTAATTAAACAAGTTTCGGATCCTTATTTGATTTATTTATTTCTTTCTAACTATAAAAAAATATAAAATATGTGAATCAAAATGATTTGTGATATAAAGTTTCAAACTTGCTTTGGTTGCTTTCTTTCTTTCTTGTAATTACTTAATAGTGCTATAATATCAAAGGTTTAAACTAGTTAAGGTTAGAAAGTTAGAACTAATCATCTGTGATTATAATGATGAATAGAGAACTTTAGGAAATAAGAATACGTAAACTTGAACCCTATTAATTAGATGTATATTTCTTAAGTTCGACTTATGAGGAACTAAGAGATGTAGATAACGGTCAAGAATTTACTGCACAAACAGGTGCAGGTTTTCTAGAGTTTATAAAACTATCTTACTTTCCTATTGTCATTCAATTGTTTATTATTATGGCATTAGTTGGATTTATGCATGTTGTTTTCGAACCAATCGTATTGAGTAGAACACAAATAAATTGCATGAAAGGATATGATTCATACATTGACCAATGGACCTGCATAAATAGGATGTGTTGAGCATGGCATGAATTGTGTGATTTAATGAATGTACGTGAAATGAACTGATAATGAAAGTGAACATGGGTCGATATGCTTGCATATTGGGATGTATACATGGGTCTAGTGTTCGACTAGACCCCACGATAACGTGACTGTAGGCAAAAGTGGTCCTGTCACTGGTCAAAATCTAGCGTAGGGCGGACTCCCCGTCTAGTGAGACAACCTCCCGCTGTTGGTTGGACTTCTCAGCAGGTTGGCGGCCTTTCCAATGTTGGTTGGACTTTCCATTGGTTTTGCGAGTAAATGGTTAATTGCGGAAAGTGAAAAGAATATGAAAGTAGATGTAATAATAGTACTTATGAATTTTATTTCTTATCATATTTGTGAGAATAATATAAAGGTTTTATAAACTCTGACCTGAAACTAAATTCTGCACTAAGAGAAGGTTCGATCTCTCACCCGTTCCACTTTTATGTGGGTTCCAGGTAACGAAGATGAATGATTCGAGCAAGGACAAGAGTGAGACTAAGCGGGAAGACATATTATTGATGAATTGTCACATGTTGTTTAGTTTTTGTTTCCATGATTATATATTGATACATTGAGCAGGCATGGCAATGTTTGTGTTACTAGCCATGTTCGTCATGATCGTTTGTGAAAACTCTTTTGCTTATGAAAAAAAATGTGGCTTTATTATGCTATTATTATTGATAATGTATGTGATGTGAATACGTCTTGTGTAGAAATACGTGGCGGATTGTCTCAGGGTTTGACACTCTAGAACTTAAATCAGTGTTTTAAGTAAATCAAATGCACGAAATCGTGCTCTATGATAGACTAAGATTTCTTTTTGAGTAATAATAGGAGCATAGCTCCTGTTTTTATTAATTGCAATTGGTTACAAAATTTGAGCAGTGTTTTGAGAGGTAACCCTGCAATGGATTTACATATGGATGAAAAGATAAGAAAAAAATAAAATACAAAGAAAGAAAATTTTGAGAAAAGAAAAGAAATGAATATTAAAACATTAATTAAACAAGCTGCTCCTTTTCGTTATGTCGTCTTTTTTCTATTTGTATATTTCCATTGAGTTTTAACTTCTTCGGCCAATTCTTCAATAATTTTCGTACGCTCTTGAAATATTCTTGTACAACGCTCCCTCCACAGTACAAATAAAGCAATCGGCAATATTTCCCTAAACTCCAAACATTCTTCAAGTTTACCAGCACAAATTCAAAATTGATAACACCATTTACCTACATATTGTGTTGTGAAAAATTAGAAGTGAAAATTCGACCATATAGTTGCCTTGAGAAAGAACATTCCTTGAAAAGATACATTGTTGTCTCTTCGTGCAATCTGCAGAAATGACAGATGCTGATAAAACTGAAACCTCGCTTGTTGAGATTCTAATGTAGTGAGAATTCTATTCATCAACAGTAGCCAACCAAAAATTTTCAAACTTCTACCACAACTGTTTTAAAAATGTAGTCAGATCCAAGTATGGATAAATGAGAAAAAAGAAAAGAAAATCAATAATCTTGCTCTCAAGTTAAATAAGATTTCAAATTTGGTAGATGTTCGACAAGTGCTCATAGTTAGGAAACCCGTGAAAATTCATGCTAAAGACATTTTTTAGTTTGTTTACAGCGGGGCGTGTTCAATGGGCAACAAACTCAAATCGGTTCGATGTTCGCTCTGAACCGTCTGATTCACTTCATGATTTGTGCATGTCGCTTTAATATTAGTACTTATTGCTTCAATATTCATGCGGATCAAGCGCGTACGGATCATGAAACGAATAAGACAGTTCAGAACAAAAATTGGACGCGCTCCGCTCCCTTAGCCTTTCTTTTGTTGTTGAAAAAAAAAGAGGTCTAACCTCATATTTCATTAATTGGAGGTTTGTTCATCAAAGATATTCAAACCCACAAGTCTTAAACACGCTCCCTTGAGTCTGTTACCAAAAACAAAAGATTGGAGGTGGTTCGATGGGTGCCGGATCAAATTTAGTCCGATAGCTGATTGGAGCAGTTCGATCTGCTTCAAAATTTGTGTGTACTTGATTTATACAAATTTTGATGCAAATCAACAGTGCCGATCAGATATTCAATGGAAATTGATCCAATGCTCATCAAACCGTCCATGATTTCCAAGAAAAAAAGATGCCCTTTTGACATTGGATTTTCCTGGGCTTTGCTCGCTGTGAAAGTCCAAATATATTTCGTGCCGCTACATGGGTCGGGCTTATGATATTTCGTGTAGAAAAATGTCTTAAATTTGTGCTACGGATCAGCTTGCGAAGTTAAACCCCTCTCAAATGATTAGTTTCATTCAATTGGCAGCCCACTTTTTCATGTTTGTCTGACCAGCTTTTAATCTTAATCTTGAATTTGAATTATAGGAGTATGAATCATATCACTACTACATAATTGTAAATCAGCACCGTTTTTTTTTACATTCAAAACCGATTTTCCTACGGGTGTTGATCGGACTGGTGCTGATTCCATGTTTGGTTAGCACCGGTTTAAAACCGGTGCTAAATGTAATATATAACACCGGTTGTTTCATAAAAACCGGTGCTAAAAGTAGATAAACAACACCGGTTTTTTCGGTGCTAAAAGTAGTATACAACACCGGTTGTTTCATAAAAACCGGTGCTAAAAGTTGCATTCAACACCAATTATTTCATAAAAACCGGTGCTAAAAGTTGCATTCAACACCGGTTATTTCATAAAAACCGGTGCTAAAAGTAGATAAACAACACCGGTTCTTTCATAAAAACCGGTGCTAAAAGTAGTATACAACACCGGTTGTTTCATAAAAACCGGTGCTAAAAGTTGCATTCAACATCGGTTTTAATAATAAACCGGTGCTAAATGTATGACATACAATACTGGTTATTAGTAATAAACCGGTGCTGAATGTTTAGCACCGGTTTTAGCAAATAAACCGGTGTTGTATGTTAAACATTTAGCACCAGTGGTACTTTTAACCGGTGCTAAAATACACATAACACCGGTTTCATCAAATCCGGTGTTGTTTGACCGGTGCTGATTTGCAATTCTGTAGTAGTGTATTCAGACAACAACTGCGATGGTCAGATTCCACTCTAACAGTTAACCCCTCTCGTATTGGGACATTTGAAACTAATTACAATCAGCATGTATCATCGAGAGAGGGTCGCTACAGAGACACGCAGCTGCTACGCAATTGAATGATGAAAGCTCGAGATCCCACATAAGCCTTTCCATTGTTATTTAGAGCACCGATCTCAATACCCAATCACATGGTCGTGGCAGAGAAGTGGTGGTGAAAGCGAGAGAGATCTGAGAAACGGTGGCAGGGAAGTGGTGGCAGAGTGGTGGAAGAGAAGCGGTGGTGGAGTTAAAGAGAGGGGCGAGAAGCGCCAGCGAGAGAAGAGGAGAGCAAGAGCGACGGAGAAAGGAAAGGGACGACAACTTGAAATACGGAGAAAAAGAGAAAGGAGCCCATTTCTAATTTTGGGCTGACGTGGCGTCAATTGCAATTCATAATTAATTTTAGCGATAGAGTGATTTAGAAATTATTTAATTTCTTAATTGCTAAACTCAATGAAATGACTAATTTTAATTTCTAAATGTTTTCTGGAATGGAGATGCTCTTAATCTCAGAAAATTTCATATTGTAAGATGAGAGCAATCTCAATTTTTTTTTTTAAAGCAATTAATATTGGACTCAAGTCATCCAACTGAGTTAATACTCACAATGGATCATCCAGTTGAGTTAATACTCACGATGGATTTTAAAGCAATTAATTGGACTCAAGTCATCCAATTAATAGTCGTTGGCGGTGACCAAACCGTCAAAAAAATTCTCAATTTGGCCGATTTTTTCCAATTATGGCCGATTATTCCCAATTATTTTTTATTAATCGTTTGACGGTACCCTGTTCATCCGACGAGCGCATACCGTTATTTACAACACTGGTAATTTGTACTTGTGCCTACCTGTGGATGGAAATAAGACCTACCCCCACTAGTACAAAAAAACTCCTACACTGATCCTTAAACACCGACGGTTTTAATATATAATAGTCAGTGTAGAGACTGCGTGATAAAATCGTAAATAAGAAGAACTTTAACACTGACTGTTCACTTGTAAACAACCGTCGGTGCACCAACACTGACTGTTTTATTATGCGAACCGTCAGTGTTGTTTATAACCTACACCAATGGTTCAATTAAAGAACAATCAATGTTGATGAGTTCACCAACACTGACTGTTTTATTAAGGGAAGCGTCAGTGTTGCCTTAACCTACACCGACGGCTCCTTTAATATAACAATCAATGTTGATGGTTTAGTCTACATCGACTATTTTTTCAATTGAACAGTCAGTGTTGCCTTAACCTACATCGACGGTTCTCTTATTGAACAATCATTGTTGATAGTTTGTCGCTTCAATATGTGCCAATATTTATGAATCGTTCATTTTCACATGAGATAATCGACGGTGGATCTACAATGAAATGATACCAAATTTGTTTTGAAATGATCTATGGAAAACATTGAACATAAGCAACAAAAAATTTCCACAGTTTAATTATGTTTGTGCTTCGATCAATCGTGAAGTGTTTATAGCCCTTCGATGTTTCATTATTTTATCAATTTGATGGAGAAGTAAATAAAAATAAAATCTGATCAAACTTTTCTACAAGAAAATAAATGCAATGCTATTTAATTTCATCGGTTCAGATCGACTAATGGACGACATATTTCCCTGCACTTTCATTAACTCATAAAACTAGAATTTATGTTGCATGTCCATTCATATATATAGGATATGAGTCACTCAAGCAACAAGCATGTTGTAGTGTATGATTTAATTTGTCAAATGTTATTGTTCATTAATAACGTTTTCATTAATCACATAAATGACTAATTTTATATTCTAAATTGAATTTGTTCATTCTCCATCCCATTTATATTTTTAACACACAATTAATTAATAATAGGAACCAATAATTTGATTTGTATTAATTTTCATCCCATCATTAACAAAATATTAGACATCAACTAATTTTTTTCGATAAATTTCAACCTAAATAAACTAATTTTGGATGTCCGAATTAATTTGCCAAAATGTTCACTTCTCTCTTAAATTTTTGCAAAAAAAAAATTGTCCATAAAATTCAATCTAAATAACTAATTCTATATGTCCAAATTATTGTTTCAAATTTTTTACTTTCCTAAATTTTTACTTCCCTATTAAATTATTGATGTCCTACAACGACGGTTTCATTCTATTGAACTATTGGTGTTGATCACGACATGACATGACACGTCACATGAATGGTCACAGCACGACATACATGAGTCACGGCACGTAACCGATGCACGTGCCATGTCATGCCGTGATGTATATGGTCGTGCAATAACTATTTTAGATCCCTATCTACTACTCTGTTCCAATTCGTCCAGAGAAAAAAATACTCTTGTAAATATTTTGTACCTAATTCTGACTGAAATCCTGAATCCGCTCTGACTCCCTCTCTACGTAGCTAGCTGCCAGTCGTCTTCTCTCCCTTTCCGCCTCGATCTGACCATGTCACTTCACGCATCTTCACAATCTCCCTCTATCTTTCATAACTTCCCTCTGATTTTGAGATCGGTGGTCGGTACAGTCCCTAAATCCTTATTTAGTTAAAATATTTCTTTTTAACTTAACTGTTATAAGATTGAACAATTAAGTATCTCCATATCCTCTACAGCAAATTAAATGCTGCAATTCTGACGGGGATCTTGAGGTTCTTCTTTCCGAAATTTTTATTAATATCCGAAATTATTAATTAATTTCACAATCTACTCACTTTTTAAGCTCTCTTTTCTGCAGACTTTTGTTCTTGGTTTCACTCCTGAAACTGCAAATTTTGTTTCCGGTGCCAGATTATTAAAAATTTCGGAGAATTGAGTACTGATTATTTTATTGAATTGATAGTCAATCAAAAGCTTCAAACTCATTTGAGTCAAAACGTTTGGATGAATTTATATATTAAAATATTCAAACGCTTCTGTTATTTTAAAGAAAAAGACAAAACTTCATGATCAAATTCAATAATAAAATATAAAATTTATATTAAAATATTACATCAAAAGCTTTGAAACCGTTTAAAACATTCAATTTTTGCGACCGTGTGCAAACAATGTCTAGGACCGCAAACTTTGTTTGCCGCAAACAGAGTCCTCAGTTTTAAAAATCGGAAACAAAATTTGTAGTTTTAGGAGCTATTGACCGGAAATAAAGTTTGCAGAAAGAGTCCTTGAAACCGGAAACAAAGTCTCTGTTTTGATCATTTCTGAAAATTTTGTGAAATTAATTAATAATTTTGGATATTAATAAAAATTTCGGTTCTTCATTTGTCTGCCCTAGAACACAATGACTTCGGTTTTCAATTATAGTCAAAATACTGTGACTCTGATTGGAATAAAAAATAATAAAAAAGAATTCAATTTAATGGAAAAGAGAGGAAAAGAATCGATTCGAAATTGAACTTTGTTGATTGAAAATTGCAAGTAAAATAAAACAATTCGATGTTGGACATTAAGAAAAACCTAACAGTAAGTATAATTTACAAAAGAGTGAGGCTATGGTACTTCGGCTAGTGTACTATGGCTAGTGTACTACGGCTCAATATGGTACTTTTTAAAATTCTAACGGTCAATCCGAACCGTTCAATGTGATATCCATATGAATATGTACTTGCAAACTAAATTTTATATTTTTTCAAATTTTTTTACTATTTTTTTAGATAGGTAGAATTTTCAGTGTTTTATACAAATTCTGGACCATCAAAATTCAACCTATCTAAAAGAATAGTAAAAAAATTCGAAAAAATATAAAATTTAGTTTGCAAGTACTTATTCATACGGATATCACATTGAACGGTTCGGATCGACTGTTAGGATTTTAAAAAGTACCATATTGCGCCGTAGTACACTAGCCGAAGTACCATAGCCTCACTCTTTACAAAATATGCCAGTTAGGTTGGCCAGAGAAGAGAGAGAGAATTATATTGGACAGGTGGAGCGGTGGTTCATGACATTTCAGCAACTCAAATGAGTTTCTAAATAACTGTTAACCACCTTTTAGAAATTAAGGACTCTAAAGTTTTTAACTCTCACATCTCTAAAATTAATTTTAGAGTTTTTATTAAGCCATGTCAGCAACAAATTAAAAATGAAAAAAAATTTGAGCTAATCATTTGATCAACATGGAGTTTATAAACAGTTTCTTAATAAGAAACTTTACTGCATAGGTTTTTAAATAAAAAACTCTTCTACATCTCTGAAACTGGATTAGAAGCTGCCACATCATATTAGAAACTATAACAGTACAAGAATGTAGATGCTAAGAACTAGTTTTTAAAGATCCTCCCATATCCCATCAAATATTCAAATTCTTTAAATATAGATTATATATTCAAGTTCAAGTAGAACTACAGTTTTTAGAGGCTCATCGAACCACTTGGTGACATAACTTTAAAACTTATATATTAAATTGAATTCAAATTTAAACTGTTAAAATCAATTTATCATATTAGTTGTGAATTTATCTGCAAAATTTATAAATTTATGAATAAATTAAGTATAAAGTAAAAAGAAAAAAGAAAGAAAGTTCAAAGTTAATTTTAAATATTTTTCTTTATATTTTGACCGCTTGAGTTTAAACTAAATTAATTCGAAAATTTTATAAATTTTGTATGTAATTACATCACTTGTATAGTAGTTCGATTTTAACGGTTTGAATTAATTTTTTGAAATCCGATAGTTTTGAAATTATGCTCACCACTAGGGCTGCACAAAAAATTCGTAGTTCGTAATTCCATTCGAGTTTGATTCGAAAAAGTTCGTAAAAAGATCGATTCGAAATTGAGTTCGTTCGAAATTAATTCAAACCAAACTTAGTTCGAAATTAATTCAAACCAAACTCAAACTGGACCTAGTTCGTTCGAAATAGGTTTGCAAACCAAATTTAATTCGAAATTAACTCAAACGTGAGCCGTTAATTTCTGCTGATAACTTATGTTTACTGATGAAAATATAAACTGTCCAGTCCATAATTGCTTTCAATTCTAACTTCTGAAAAATATTTTTTGAAACAGAAAGCCCGGTTCAATTACAGGCTCAAATAAAAAAAATTCAACAACAAAGCCCAAAATATAAAAATTAAACAAAACCAGCCATAACCCATAATTGTTCTACCCTAGTCCCTAGCCGACCTTCCCTCTCTGTTGGTTGCGAACTTGCGATACTAAAGTCCAAACCCTAGAGTTTTCCTCTGTTAGCTACTTGGCTGCGATACCAAACCTAGGCTCCTAGAGGTTGCGATACCTTAGAAATAAGGTCGGACCAAGTGAAAGACCACCCTCGTAGAGGAAGACTTGAATATCTAGTTGTAATAAACTTTAATGTTTTATTTATGATAATATTTGAATTTGTAATAATTCTAAGACTTTGGTGATTGTTATGTACTTCTATTGATATTTAAATTCTACTTTGCATACTTTGGATATTTGAAATAAACTTTGATATAAACTTTGATATAAACTTTCGTGTACTGTGTAATTAGAATTCATAATGCTCGAGTTTTTATTGAAGTGTTGTAATTTCACACTAAGTCATAGATCGTAAGTCGTATCAAAGTTCGTAAAGGTTTGAAATTGAGTTCGTTCGAAATTAATTCAAACCAAACTCAAATTAGAGATAAGTTCGATTCGGTTCGGTTCGTTTGCAGCCCTACTCACCACGAAACATAGTAAGCTTCAAGCCATCCTAATTTTACTATTAAAATTCATACAATTTAAGCTTCATTTGATTTTACATAAAATATCGTTCAAGTTTTTGCAATACCCAATTTTAAGTCAGAGAGCTCTATAATTTCCCCAACATCTTACTTTATGTATAGCAGCATAACTAATCAGTAATCACTACTCTTTCTACATTTTCGCTTAATCAAGAGTTTGTTCAAAGCAAGCGGGTAATTTTATGAGGCCATATTTACACCAAAAAGTTGCACATTTGTGCAATTATTTGTGATAATAGAGTACGAGACTCCTACTTGTAAATTGTAACGTAAGTGCCAAACCGTAGCCGTACGGACCCAAATCAACTGGGACAGTGAGAGGAGAGGGAGATGGTGAGGTGGTGATCCGCTACACTACACGTGTACTCAGACCACATGGTCTGCTCGTCCCTCTGTCACTTATTTGCTCTTGTGCAAGTTTTCACGGGATACATCCGGCGCACGAACGCTGCTCCATCGGCTCGCATTTGGCTCGCATAGTCGCACGCTAGTAAAGTCGCACCGAATTGATCTCCACTCTCCAGTCAATATTTGCTGCCCGTTTCCCATTCCCACCGCCTCACCGCACCGCGCCACCGCCTAAACCCAGAAAGTGGCCCAATGGAGAACTCCTGTGCGGGACCCACGCAGCAGGTTCTTTTCTCAGGAAACGGCGCAGCGCAACTTGAGCCTGTACACTTGCTGCATGTTAAATCATGCCCCCTGCAGGCCACGTGACTGAAGCTCCTGCGTGGAGCATCAACTTCAGGGCTTGAATTTTTGGAAAAATAAAAAGAAAAGGAAAAGAAACCTCAAGGCTAAGAATGGTTCGCATTTGATGGTGACTGCGCACGGAATTCAGATCCAGTGACTCAATGTTTGGATTTTGGATCGGAGCCGTCCGATTTGAATTCGTGACAATTCATCTCAAGTGGAGCGCACACATTTCATGCGACCGATTCGAATCGGACGGTCCCAATCCAAAACTCAAACATTGGGTTACTTTAGGGATCCGGACCCGCACGGAATTCAGATCCAGTGGCACCAGATGTGCTTGCTGCAGGGACGACACGTGGTCGAGATTTTATCGTTCCTGGACGATAAAAATATATAATAATGAAAAAGTTCTTAACTTTTTTTTTTTTGTTTTATAAAAAGTTCTTAACTAAATAAAGTAGAAAACTATATAATTATACCGTTGATTATTAAAATTGTATTGTAGTTAAAAATTTAAACTTATTAAGTATCAGTCATTCAATGAAATCTAAATATCAGAAATTATTAATTGCATTTTATTCTCTAATTTCGTATCCATTTTTAAAAAAACTTTATATATTTAATAGAAAAAGAATATTTGTGTTCATATTTTTAAGGAATTGGGAAAATTTATATTTACTCACATTATTTAACGTAAATACTTGTTAGTTTTGTATCCATATTTATTGAAGGAATTGAACATTTATTAGCTTGACAACAAATATATGTTATTGATATTTCAAAAAAAAAATGTAGATTATAATTTTAAACGTTAACTATTTGTGATCTAGTGAGAAAATTTCTACAAACATGTATAAAAATTTAAATGCTTGTTAAATGATTAAGTTGAACATGTTTTTCATATAATTGGAAATAGCAATATTTTGAAATAATATATGTATATTCGTATATATTCATATTATATTTTTTCTTATCTCCACTTTTTTTTTTAAGTTTGATGGATTATAAGAACAACAAAATACGTTTTTTATATTGTTCATACCAAGATGAAAAATGAACACATTAAAATAACTTACCAATTTTCAATTTATGACCGCTTAACTTAATGAATACCAAAATGTTAAAATTGTGCATGTACATGTATCACTTATAATTTGTGAAGTTGATCAGTTTCAATAATTTAAATTTGTTGTTTGAAGCAAATTTAATAGATTTTGAAATTAGGCGCACTAAATCCTCTTGATAGACCTAGCACACGTTAACCTCACATATATACATACATACATATATAATATTTTTATTTTTATTATATGGAATAACGAATTTAAAACTTCATTAAATTATTAATTTGTACGTATTTTAATTTTTTTATAAAAAATTAGAGGTCAAGTCACACAAATATTTAATATCCATAAGAAATTTTCTCATTTGAATTTCGAATTTGTGACCTTCTACACAGAACACATTATCTTTACTACTAAATTAAAGACGAATTTTCAGTATTTTAAATTTTTAAATATACCAAGTACATATTTAAAAGTTTCTCAAATTTTATATATACGTACATATCTTAAAAATGTTAACCTCCTCCGAGCATCCTTTTTGTCTCCGTGCTTCGGTGCTTGCTTGATGATATTTTATTACGGTTCCCCTCCTGATAAGCTTTTCTAAAAGTGTATGCTTTTCTTTTAATTTGCTGCTCTAGCCTTGGTGAGTTGCCACTTTCAATGGAGTATGTTAACCAGGCTGCGCTGGACCAGTCCGGGTCAGATCTGAAACCCGAAACCGGGATGGCTGAGATGGAGATTGATGCGGCACGAGCGCTAGCGGATATGGCTGTTACGGAACCTGATCCGCAAGAGGTAGGTGTAAGAAAAATATAATTAAGTGGTGGCCCAAATTAAAACAGCCCATTTAATTAAATGACTGAACAGCTCATTTAATTAAAGGTGCATGCATCAAATTAAAAGGTGCTATTAAAAGGTGCTATTTGATTAATTAAAGGGTGCATCTCCCCTATAAATAATTGCTTTAATGACAGGCAAAAAAAAAGACACGAATTCTAATAGTAAGGTTGATCCTCTCTTCATCTATATTCAGAAAGAATTAAGTTGTCATTGCTTAGAAAGAGAAAGAGGAGAGAAATCGCTTTACAGTTCTTCTGACGGTTTGTGAAGAACGTCTCAAGAGTTTACTATGGACAAAGGTATGAAATTAATTTGATTGATTTATACGTGGAGACTATGATTTCTAAGGTCTTTAATTTGTTTAATTAATTCTTAATTCCGCTGTCAAAACTTTAAAGATGATTAGTTGTACTTATTTTAATAATTATGTATAAGTAGTTGATCACGATAAAAATCTACTTACATGTGGTATCAGAGCATGGTTTTGGAATTCATAATCTCCCGAATTATAAATTTATTATTATTATTATGTTTATTTTTTAATAATTTGTGATTGAAATTTGCGGTAACTTTGAATTATGACGGTATTGCTAGACACCAAAGTGTCCTTACCCTAAAGAAATCGAAGTATGGATTATATAGAGTTCATTAAATAGACTATTCTGAAAAAAAAAAAAAAAAAAAAAAAAAAAAAAAAATTTTACCATAAGCATGGATAATTATGACGGCATTCTTTCCAATTAAAATTCTGAAATTGAATTATTATGAGTCTAAGAATTTTAGAATAGTTTTATTGCAATTCTGTTTTCTATAAACCGTAGATTAAAGTTAATTGATCATTTATTAAGATTATATGATATTAAAATCTGTCATATACTAAATTTAATGGTTTAATTAATTAGTAGATTATGAGATTTTTTGAATTGCCCAAAGGTTGATTACATTCTCATAATTTACACAACTTAAGTTGATAATTTACGTTATTCTTCAATTGTTGGTTACCCAAAGGCAACAACATGTATTGAAACAATAAAATTATCATATTAAAGTATTTTCTAATAAAATATTATGTTTAATATATATCTTAATAAATCCCAAAGGATAATTAGGATATACATTAATTAAGTTATTGCTCCGAAAATCTGAAGTTATAAATTATTGCATTATGTCTCCTATGTTCTGATCTTCTCTTTGAGTTAATTTATATATATATTATATTTTCCAAAAAGACATGACTGTTTAAATACACACCCTAAAACAGAAAATACATAAAAGATACATCAAAGACTCTAAAAATTCTAAAAATTATAAAGAAAGGTCCAAAAGTCTATGAAGGAAGACTCGGATCGCGAATCTGAGCCCGTAAAATGGGCCAAAATGGATTCCCATCGATTTTGGGATCCGGTTTTGGGTTGTGGAACTCATGTCAAAATTTCAGCCCGATCCGACGGACGGATCAAAAGTTACGCCCTTTTTCGTGAAGCATGCGCAGGACCATATTGCTGATTATGTTTTCTGATTTTCTTTTCATTTAAAATTTCGGAAAATTTATTTCTTCTTAATTTTCCTTATAATCTTCTCTTTCCCTAATTTATTTTAATTTTTTCTTCTCATCTTCTCTATTAAAATTACAGTTAATGCACCTGTATCGATGCAATCGCATGCGTCATCTGTGACGGTCTTTAATGGTCTTAACTTTGCTGAATGGAATGAACAAGTCCAATTTCACTTAGGTGCACAGGACTTGGACATAGCACTATTATTTGATAAGCCCGATGCTATAACTGATGAAAGCAGCGAGGAAGATAAGGCCTTTATGGCAGAATGGGAACGTTCTAACAGGTTATGCCTTATGTTTTTGCGAATGACGGTTGATGGAAACATTAAGGTTGCTCTTCCGGATACGGATAACGCTCAAGAGTTTCTAGCAAACGTCAGGGCACGCTCACAGACAGCCGATAAGTCGCTTGCCGGTTCGCTTATGGCAAAACTTACCACCATGAAGTATGATGGTAGTCGCACTATGCATGCACATATCGTAGAAATGACGTCTCTCTCCGCAAAACTTAAGAGTTTGGGAATGACAGTTGACGAAGGGTTTCTAGTTCAATTTATTTTGAACTCTCTGCCGAATGATGTTTATAGTCCGTTCCAAATTAATTATAATGCTCAAGAAAAGAAATGGAACATAAATGAATTGACTAGTAAACTTGTTCAGGAAGAGGCAAGGCTTAAGGAAATGAAACCTAACACTGTTCATTTTTCAAAACTAGAAGTTGGGTCGGGTTCTGATGCTAAACCAGGGAAAGCTAAGACCAAAAAGAAGGGGAAAGTCTTTCAGGTGTCTTCTAAGGCAAGCTTCAAGAAAGAAGGGAACAAGCAAAAGTGCCACTTTTGTCGTAAGGTGGGTCACTTTCAGAAGGATTGTCTGAAAAGGAAGGTTTGGTTCGAAAAGAAAGGTATGAATCATACTTTTGTTACTTTTGAGTCAAATTTTATTGATGTTCCTAATAATACTTGGTGGATTGACTCGGGCTCTACAACTCATATTTCAAACAATTTACAGGGATTTCTTACGATCCAAACCACAAGCCAAAGTCGACAAAGTGAAAGATATGTAATTATGGGCAATAAAGACAAGGTGCCAGTGGAAGGTGTCGGTACATACCGACTTATATTAGGTTCTGGCAATATTGTTGATTTGTATGATACACTATATGTACCTTTGTTTTCTCGCAACTTATTATCTGTATCTAAGTTGGATGATTGTGGCTATGTATTTAAATTTGGATCTAAATGCTTTAGTTTATATAAAAATAATTGCATGATTGGTTGTGGCAATTTGATTGATGGACTGTATAAATTAGAGTTAGATAATTCGTATATAGAATCTCTGATTACCGTAAACAATACTATTGGAATGAAAAGAAATATGAATGATGAAAAGTCGGCGTACTTGTGGCACAAAAGATTGGGTCATATATCCAAAGAAAGAATACAACGTTTAGTGAAGTCCGAAGTTCTTCCAAACTTGGATTTTACTGACTTAGGTGTATGTATCGACTGTATAAAAGGCAAACAGACAAAACATACTAAGAAAGGTGCCACTCGTAGCTCTCAACTTCTAGAAATAATTCACACGGATATTTGTGGACCATTTGATGTTCCCTCCTTTAATAAAGAAAAGTATTTCATCACCTTCATCGATGATTTCTCACGTTATGGGTTTGTTTATCTTCTAAATGAAAAATCACAATCTATTGATGCACTTGAGGTGTTTATAAATGAGGTTGAAAGACAGTTAGAAAAACAAGTGAAAATCATTCGATCTGATCGCGGTGGGGAATTTTATGGTAGATATGACGAATCAGGACAAAATCCTGGACCCTTTGCTAAATTCTTAGAAAAGCGTGGTATATGTGCGCAATACACTATGCCCGGCACACCACAACAAAATGGTGTTGCTGAACGTCGTAACAGAACACTTATGGACATGGTTCGGAGTATGATCAGTCACTCAACTGTGCCTAAATCTTTGTGGATGTATGCACTTAAGACCGCCATGTATTTACTAAACCGGGTTCCCAGTAAGGCAGTAGAAAGGACTCCTTTCGAACTGTGGACGGGACGAAAACCTAGTTTACGTCATATACATGTATGGGGTTGCCCTGCGGAGGTCCGTTTGTATAACCCACACGAAAAGAAATTGGATTTCAGAACTGTTAGTGGATTCTTTATTGGATATCCAGAGAAATCCAAAGGGTTCAGATTTTACTGTCCGAATCATAGCACGAGAATTGTTGAATCCGGAAATGCCCGTTTCATCGAGAATGCTGAAGTCAGTGCAAGAAGTTCTGATCAGTGTAATTCTGATCTTCAGGAAATTACAGAACAAGTTACTGTTCCTTTGTCTGTTGTTTCGAAAGTAGTTGTTCCGACTTTTGTTTCGAAAGTAATTCTTCCGATTGTTCCAGAACAACCAACTGCCACTGAGGACATTCCGATTGATAACATCGTTGTTGATGATTTAGTTGAACCGAATAATATATCATTAAGAAGGTCTAACCGTGAACGGAGATCGGCTATATCTAAAGATTATTTGGTTTATCTACAAGAATCTGAAATTGATTCTACAATTGATGATCCGGTTTCATACAAGAAAGCTATTGAATGTGAAGAATCCGATAAATGGATTGATGCCATGAAAGACGAGTTAAAATCAATGGAACAAAATCAAGTCTGGGATCTCGTCAAATTGCCTCACAATTCCAAACGAGTTGGATGTAAATGGATCTTTAAGATCAAACGTGACTCAAAAGGCAAAATTGAACGATATAAAGCTAGACTGGTTGCCAAAGGTTTCACTCCGAAAGACGGCATTGATTATAAAGAGACATTTTCGCCCGTCTCTAAGAAAGATTCTTTGCGTATCATCATGGCTTTAGTGGCTCATTATGATCTTGAGTTACACCAAATGGACGTTAAAACTGCTTTTCTGAACGGAGAACTCGAAGAGGAAGTCTACATGGATCAGCCCGAGGGCTTTTCAATTGGGGGAAAGGATATGGTTTGCAAATTGAAAAGGTCAATATATGGGCTGAAACAAGCATCACGACAATGGTATCTTAAGTTCAATGATGTGATTACTTCTTTTGGTTTTAAGGAAAATATTGTTGATCGTTGTATATACTTGAAGGTCAGTGGGAGTAAGATAATGTTTCTAGTTCTATATGTTGACGACATTTTACTTGCGACTAACGATCTTGGAATGATGAAAAGCACCAAGAATTTTCTCTCGAAGAATTTTGAAATGAAAGATATGGGCGAGGCGAACTATGTGATAGGAATAGAAATATTTCGTGATCGATCACAAGGTTTGTTAGGTTTGTCTCAGAAAACATATATTAACAAGATTCTCGAGAGATTTAGGATGGAGAAATGTTCAGCTGGTAAGGTACCGATTCAGAAAGGGGATAAATTTGGTTTATATCAATGTCCTAAAAATGAATTGGAAAAGGAAGAAATGAATAATATTCCTTATGCTTCCATTGTGGGTAGTTTAATGTATGCACAAACTTGTACAAGACCAGATATCAGTTTTGCTGTAGGAATGCTTGGACGTTATCAAAGTAATCCTGGAATAGAACATTGGAAGGCAGCAAAGAAAGTTTTACGATATCTTCAAGGTACTAAAGATCACATGTTGACGTATAGGAGATCAAACTGCTTAGAGACAGTCGGTTATTCAGATTCAGACTATGCCGGGTGTTACGATACACGAAAATCCACTTGCGGATATGTGTATCTTCTAGCCGGCGGAGCAATCTCATGGAAAAGTGCGAAGCAGACAGTAATTGCTGCATCCACTATGGAAGCCGAGTTCGTGGCGTGCTTTGAAGCCATGGTACAAGGACTATGGCTGCGGAACTTTATTTCGGGACTTGGAATTGTCGACAGCATTGCCAAGCCGCTGAAGATTTATTGTGATAATTCTGCAGCAGTCTTCTTCAGCAAAAACGACAAGTACTCCAAAGGTGCCAAACACATGGAGATTAAGTACTTTGCCGTGAAAGAAGAAGTACAGAAACAAACAATAACAATACAGCATATAAGCACAGAGATGATGATAGCTGATCCTTTGACGAAAGGATTACCACCCAAGATATTTCACGAACATGTCGAAAGAATGGGAATAGTTGTCTGTGATAAATAATTGTTGTAATTAAACTTATATTATAGATGAATGATTGTTTATGATATTATTATTGATTGATTGTTTCAAATGCAATTCCTATTTATTTAAGTATATATATATATTATCGTTTACTATTAATAGGAATTAGTCTATATAAATTAGACAATTAACGTGGATCCTCAAGTATACCATTAAGGTTTATATTAAGTTAGAATTGATGTTGTAGTACATGGAAGGAAGTTAGTAACAAATATTATTAGCAACCGCCATGACTCGTATTAATTTTGCTTAAATATAAATATTATGATTTTAGAATTTATGAAATATAAAGACATGCAATATTATTGTGCACCTTATGAATGTTGTAATGTCATAAAGTTTTATAATGGACCAAGTGGGAGAATGTAAGAAAAATATAATTAAGTGGTGGCCCAAATTAAAACAGCCCATTTAATTAAATGACTGAACAGCTCATTTAATTAAAGGTGCATGCATCAAATTAAAAGGTGCTATTAAAAGGTGCTATTTGATTAATTAAAGGGTGCATCTCCCCTATAAATAATTGCTTTAATGACAGGCAAAAAAAAAGACACGAATTCTAATAGTAAGGTTGATCCTCTCTTCATCTATATTCAGAAAGAATTAAGTTGTCATTGCTTAGAAAGAGAAAGAGGAGAGAAATCGCTTTACAGTTCTTCTGACGGTTTGTGAAGAACGTCTCAAGAGTTTACTATGGACAAAGGTATGAAATTAATTTGATTGATTTATACGTGGAGACTATGATTTCTAAGGTCTTTAATTTGTTTAATTAATTCTTAATTCCGCTGTCAAAACTTTAAAGATGATTAGTTGTACTTATTTTAATAATTATGTATAAGTAGTTGATCACGATAAAAATCTACTTACAGTAGGCACCTGTTCTTTGTTGTTTTTCAATAGTTCCTGATACATTATACATGAGAGAAAAATGACAAATTAAGTAAAAAAAAAGGTATTTATTTCTTGTAGAAAGATGTAAAAATTGAAGGAGGTGAAGCTAAGGCGGCTGAGAGTGCAGAGAAAGAAAAGGCAGAAGAGAAAACAGAGGCGGTTAAAGTTGGCACTTCAACAAGTCAAACTCAGGTTGGTCGAAGAGGGAAACAAAATTTGACCGAGGTATGTATGTTTATAGTTCCTCTCCCGCAATTCTGTAACTGGAGACGTCCATGAATCATTTTTTTACCTGGTACTGGTATTTCAGTTGTCTTGCTCATCAAATCGTTGGGTTAAGACATTCAACGCGAGGGACTCTTCAATTTCATTACAAATTAAACAAACATTTTTTTAAGAAAAGATTGGGGAAGCTTTGCATACATGCTAATACCTGGATTTATGTAGTATCAAATTACCAATAGTTTGTTTTTTTTTATACGAGTAAAGATACAACCAACAGGGGCGGACCTAGAGTATTCTAGGGGGGCAGCTGTCTTTTTCTGGATTTTGAGTTTTAGTAGATATTTATCAGTTCTGACCGACTTTATCTCCCCTAAAATTTTTTTTGCCTTCCTCTGAACGTTTGATTTGTAATTCGGGTTAAATTTAGGGTTAAAATTGAAATAAATTTATTGAATTTTGATTGGTAATTAGAATTATAAGTCAGAGCATCAGAAATTACAAGTCAAAGCATTAAAAAGTATAAGTTAAAAAATTATTTTTTATCGAGTACCCAATTGGTTAATGGATTTAAACCTGATTAGGTATTTAAACCCGATTCGATATTTTTTTGCCCCCCTGATGAAAATCCTGGATCCGCCCCTGACAACTGAGATTTCTCCAATATGTAGATAGATTTGCAAATATGAATATTATTTTTACATATGGTTCAAATAAAAACCATTTGATACAGCTATACAAAAGCTTTCAATGGTTACATGTTTACAACATTCTAAGTAATTAATTGATGCACTAGGTTCAATTAACCCATTAGTCGAATTATGTTAATTAAGATGTATAATTTATTAGATGTAATAGTTTATTTTTCCTATTTCATATAATACGCTCCAAGGGCGCGCAAGATTTATGACTAGTAATTTATTACAATAATTTTGGTGATATATAATTCACATTCCTTGTATCTGTGATAATTAATATATCCACATTGATACTACATTGATATCAGGGGCGGGATTTTCGTCGGGGAGGCAAAAAAAAATATCGAATCGGGTTTAAATTCATTAACCAATTGAGTACTCGATAAAAAACAATGCTTTAACTTATACTTTCCAATAATTTGACTTGTAATTTCTTATGCTTTGACTTATAATTCTAATTACCAATTAAAATTCTACAAATTTATTTCAATTTTAACCCTAAATTTAATATGAATTACAAATCAAACGTCCAGAGGGGGGCAAAAAAAATTTCAGAGGAGGCAAAAGTCGGTCGGAACCGATAAATGAGAGAATCATCATTTGCATCTTCCTCTGTATTAAGGAAATGTGGGTAGTAATTAATGAATATATTTTTACCAGTGGATTAGTTCGAGTAATACATTATAATAAGATACGTATCTGGTAAGAGTAGAGGGAATGCAAACATAGAAGTAATTCAATTGAATTTCTTCATGTTTGCTGCAAATTAAATAGCTACGACTTGTATATATATGTATGAATTATTGTTGGTAATGTTAGAAACTGAACTTCTTTTTATTCAAAATCACATTTATAGCCTTTATAATGTTGATCTGATTTCTATAATTTTAGGCAGAGAGAGAAGCTAAGAGATTGTGCCGTGTTTTGGCAAACAGAGAGTCAGCCAGGCAAACAATTCTTAGGAGACAAGTAAGAAATTTGCATACCATAGTTTATAGTTATGTAATTTCTTACTGGTATTCATGCATGTGCTTGTATTATATATTCTATTTTTTTTAGGCTTTACGTGAGGGGCTTGCACGAGAAGTAGCAGCATTATCATCTGAGAACCAACACATGAAGAAGGTCTGCATTAATTTTTCAGATTGTAATTCATTTCTCTTCAGAAAAGTATATAATGTATTTCCTTGTACATGTAGAAGAAGGAAATGGCTATGCAAGAATACCTCTCTTTGAAAGAGACAAACAGAAAACTGAAGGAACAGGTATAGTTTTCAATATCTAGAAATATATAACACATCGGAACTCGGAAGTATCAACCCGATGGTTGTAATGAGATGTTGGGAATTCCAGGGATGATATCAATTGCAATACTGCATTTTGTGTTTCTTTAGGCAACGAAAAGTTTGTCAATGATAGAGTAAGTTGTATCAGTATCATGTTCTGGTCTTTTAGGACCTAAGAAATGTACATTTTCCGACTGTTTCTTTCCTTTTTTGGGAAAAGTAGGAAATCACCTACTGTGTTTTATTTATAATTAAAGAAAAAATGATACATATAGTTTATAAGATATATACATGAAAGTGAAAATGTAAGAAAGAAAGAAAGAAATACAGTTATAAACCATATCATGCAAGAAAAGAATTTTCAATGACTTTGGTTGACTATGTTCAATAAATAGAAACATATATCAAACCGAATCTAATGTGCACTTATAGATAAATGAAAAATAAATGAAAAAATAAATGAAAAAAATTAAGCATAAAATATACAATTTCCAATTAAAAAGAGATAACATGTAAATTAATTGTAATGAAAAATTTGAAGTTTCAAATTTATGTATCAGCACTCTTTGGAAAAGGAGATGGTTTTTCATGTGTTATATTGTTGTGTTTTTTAGTAATGATAAAGATTTCAAGAGTCCTTTACTATTTTGGACTCGATCGATTGATCTCAAAATTGGTTATTCATTAACAATCGAGTTATTGGTTAATGTCAAAAGTATTGTGTTTATTAATTTTAATTTGTTTTCTATTTATTTTTTTTATATTTGTGGCGCATGTTTGTGCTTGAGTGGGAAAAATGGCACGGCGGAGCCGGCTCCGTCACGGAACGGCACGGCACGCGTGTCAGTTACGTGCCGTGACTCGCGTGTTCCGTGCCGTGTTCATCTTTTGAAACTTTGGCACGACATGGCACGACACGTGAAAGATTTAGTCACGGCACGGCACGGCACGGCACGGCACGTAGTCACGCGAGTCACGTGTAATTAGAACCATTAGATATTGATTTAACGGTGAACCTTGAATAAACTAATCTAAATTATGATTAAATGGTCACGCGAGTCACGTATGGTCACAGCACGTTTAGGCACGGTGTGACTCACGTGGCGTAATCAGTCGCGTACCATGACCACCCCTTGACATTTTGGTCACGGCACGGCACGTGAAAAATTAACTTGGTTACGGTACGGCACGGCACGTTTTTTCCACTCTATTTGTGCTTATTTTGTACCAAGTGTACAACAGTGCATCTTTATGTTAAGCATGTATGTTTGAGGTATATATGTTAACAATTACAGGGTGGCTCAAGTTCACCCGCTAATGAGGACTTGTTAAGTTGGTGATGTGGGTGAATTCTGTACAAAAAAATCAGAGAAGTGTAAATTATGTGCAAAAGTTTTGTACATAACTCATTATTTTTTTTACTATTTTGTATAAAATTTGTCCATATGAAAGACTCTCCTGATGGACAAGCCTGATCAAGCGATTTTTCTAGCTACATGAAATAAAAGTTACTTTTTTAGAGCTCTACATCCCAGCAACTCAAATGAGTTTCTAAATAACTGTTAACCACTTTTTAGAAATTAAGATCTCTAAAGTTTCTAACTCTCACATTTCTGAAATTAATTTTAGAATTTTTATTTAGCCACGTCAGCAACAAATTAAAAAGAAGAAATAATTTGAGTTAATCATTTGATCAGCATAGAGTTTATAAACAGTTTCTTAATAAGAACTTTACTGCATAGTTTCTAAATAAGAAACTCTCCCACATCCCTGAAACTGAATTAGAAATTGTCACATCAGATTAGAAACTCTAATAGTACCAGAGATGTGGATGCTCTTATGTGTTAATTACTTGGTACTAATTATTTCTTCAAGAGGGATAATATATGGGGCTTCTTTAATTATCATCTTTTGAACTTTTGTTTCTTACAGCTTGCTTGGTTAACCATGTCCCAGCTAGGGGCACACTATATGTGGGGTCCAAACGCCAGTGGCTCAGGTCCCTTTTTTTATTTTCCAAGTAATTCATCACTCAATCCACGGGTCCAGGAGATACCTTCACGTAGTGGAACAGTTGATGAAGAGAAGCGATTTCCACCTAATGCACTAGAAACCGAGGCCTCATGCTCTCTCACTCTAGGATTGGATACTGAGAACAAACTGAAAACGCCAGCAATCGAAACATCTGATGAAAAAATTGCCTCGATGGCGGCATGCTCAAAGGATCCTGATGTAGCGAAGATGCCACCTAGTGTTACAGCAGCAGCGGAGGCAAGGAGAAAGAGGCGGGAGATAATCAAGTTGAAGCAAATGTATCGTAAGGAATAATATTTTTAGTGAAGTCTTCTTTCTTTTTGTTCTTAGTAATCTTTTCTTTTTTCTTTCTTCTAATTTATCTGTTCTTAGTAACAGCTTACTGTCGGCACGATTTGTTTCCTGTAATATATAAGATTCTTGTTATAGGTTCCTATATTTCATTTTAGTTTGTAACAAATTAATGTACATACGTCTAATAGTGATTTTAGTATATATGTACATATGTATAATATTGATTGTCGATCTATTGTTAAAAATAAAATTAAAATAAAATGTAATATTTGGGTTCTGAATGTATTTTTATATAGAGATTATATTGATGGGTTCGGGCTGATTATTTGATCTTTGTAAATGAAAATATAGAATGCAAAGCATGAGCTGTATCAAATGATGAATCAATTTATTTTATAGTAATGTGTTTACATATGAAATTTATATTTTTAAATAAAATTAGTATAAAATCAATCGGTCGAATGCATTAAATAAACTTTTTTTTATCAAACTTTAATGAATTTAAAAGGAGACAAATAATTATATGCATCTTTTGTGTTTATATTAAATTCTATGTTATCCCGATACTTCATATATGGTCGCACCTGTATTCGATGCATATCATATTGCCATATCGATATCCATATCGTATTGTTCGATATCCATATTGTGTTAAAGATTGTTATATGACTGTTATGTATCAATCCAATACGATATCGTATCCATATTCATGCAACATAGCTCAAATTTGACCTAGTGGTTGGCTGACACACCACTACTACAGAAATGGTCATCGTACACTGCACATTGTACACGGTTTTGCCAATTTTATATAAAAACCGTGTACTAAATTGGTTTTTTGAAAGCCCGAAAAATCTGTGGGAAGCCTGCACGGATATTTATTAAAGAATCCGTGTAGAATTGCTTGGAAAAAATGACCGTGTAGAATTTATTAGAGAGCTACACGGATATTCAACAAAAATCCGTGTACGAATAGCTACACGGATTTTTTATAATAAATCCGTGTAGAAAGATAAGAATTGTACACGGCTATTTATAATATATATCCGTGTATGAATGGTAGAGAGCTACACAGTTTTTTGATCAAATATCCGTGTAGAAAGGGTAATGCTACACGGATTATTTTTTAAATAACCGTGTATGAATAGTTAGAGAGCTACACAGATTCTTAAGTTTAAATCCGTGTAGAAAAGTCTTTCTAAGATTTTGGATCCAGTAAAATTAATTAGTATTTTATTTTTGGTATAAAATGCCTTCTCCTTCCAGCGCCGTTTTGATAAAGTAATTTATATTGTCTCTCTCTCGCTCTCTCTGTATTGAATGTGTTGATCTGATTTCTGCAAAGGCTAGTAGCTGGGATTAGAGATTTTTGAAGTTTTTATTTTCTCCTCTCTATCTTTCTAAGGTTAGTATATATATATATAGAGTGATGCTACGGTGCTTTGGGAAGTAAAGATGGTGTTTTACTTCCCGCTCATATCTCCATTTTCAAAGTTCAAATAGTCAATCCGAACTTCTCAACATGATCTTCATATTGATATATGCTTGGAGACCAAATTTTATATTTTTTGGAAATTTTTTACTATTTTTTTAGAATTTTTGAAAATCACAGCTTTTCATTAAATAAAAATAATAATAAAAAATTCAGAAAAACACTGATTTTCAAAAATTCAAAAAAAATAGTAGAAAATTTCCAAAAAATGTAGAATTTGGTCTCCAAGCACATTTCAATATGAAGATTGTGTTGAGAAGTTCGGATCGACTATTGGAACTTTGAAAATAGAGATATGAGCGGGAAGTAAAACACCATCTTTACTTCCCAAAGCACCGTAGCATCACTATATATATTCCTTTTCTTCCTCTAATTTTCTGTTACTTATTATTGCTTATTTAGGTCATGTGTAATTCATGCATGCTTGATTTCTTAAGATAATGCAAAAACGGCAGAAAGTTCGGCTGAGCGGGAGCCGAAGTGTGGGAGCAGCCACGCAAAAGCGGGGGGAAGTCGGCTGAGCGGGGAGCCGAAGCGTGGGGGCGGCCACGTTTGAAAAAAATTTGAAATTTCAAAAAGTTTGAAATTTCAAAAAAATTTGAAATTCGAAAAAAATTTGAATTTAAAGGAGAATTTTTGTTCTCTATTATGCATGCATGCACATATATGTTGATAAAATGTATTTTTTATTGGAGATGCAATATGTTTGAGACCTTTAACAAAGAGAGATCATATCATGAATCACATGACACTCTCCTTTTTCATATGTTGGATCTAATACAACTAGTTTGTATGAAATTTTTGTCCAAACTAGATCATAGCCTAACGTTTTGGCAACATGAGCCCAACTTGGCGGAAATTGGGCCAAACCTCCATCACATGGTTACTAAGTGGTAAGAACATAACTTGATTTACAAACATTGTATTAGATCTTGAGGAGTATATGTTATATATGTGGATCACATGGGATTGTATATGTACAAAAAGCAATGTCTATATATGTTGATGCTTTTATGCTTTCTTTTGTTATATATGTTGATGCTTTCATGCTTTTATGTTTTTTTGTTATATATGTTGATATTAGAATTTTATGCTTTTATGGTTTCGGTTAGAATTTTGTAATGATAAATATGGATTTGTATAATTTTGTCATGCTAAATATGGATTTGTATAATTTTGTATAATTTCGTGTGCATGAATTTTAAATTGTTATCTGAAAAATTTAAATACTGGCTAGCAAAACAGGAGGCTAGCCAAAAAAAAAACTAAAAAAAAATTATAAGACAATCCTACACGGATATTTAACAAAATTCCGTGTAAGAATAGTAATTTATAAAATAATCCGTGCACGAATACATTTCTACACAGATTATTGGATAAATGTCCGTGTAGGATTGTTTCCTACACGGACATTTATCCAATAATCCGTGTATGAATCTATTCATACACGGATTATTAGATAAATATCCGTGTATAATTGTTAAGAGAGCTACACGGATATTTAGTTTAAAGTCCGTGTAAAAAGATGAGAGCTACACGGATATTTAGTAAAAAATCCGTGTATAAAGATTATCGTACACAGATATTAGATTAAAAGTCCGTGTAGAAAGAGGAATCGTACACGGATGTTTAGGTAATATCCGTGTAGCTCAGTTATATGGAGAGCGACACGGGCAGGTATTCGTACACGGCTCTTTATAAGGTAATCCGTGTAGAAATCGTTACAATCGCACACGGGTAAATATCCATGTGTAATTATTTACTGATTCATACACCCTCACCTTCCACACGGCAGGAAATCCGTGTAGCTCCTCCATTTATATCCGTGTGCAATCTCCTTTTCTATAGTAATGCACCAGCATCATTTTAGATGTGGGCACAGGAAATTCGATACATTATTAGTGCGTCATATGAATTTAGTTCCACAATATCAATATTTTATAATTCATGAATTTTGCTGTTTTGAAAACATATGTAAATAATTTATATTTAATTTAATATGTTAGTTTATATATAAATCTATAATTGTAAATATTTTTATGCATTAAAACTCCTACGCTGTGTTTAGAGTTATACTTGGCATATTGAAATTTGTGTTGTCTACCATTTTTGTGTGTACAAACAATGGATAATATATTCATTGCAAATTGCAATTCATCAATAATTAATTGTAGCTTTTTTTAAAAAAAAAGCTGCTTGGCCCGTTTCATTTCGAAACTAACAAAATTAATTACAACAAAAACAGAATGTTCAGACTGACCCAAACAACCACATCTAAAACGTTATCCTAACAGTAAAGTATGCTAACCAAATGTAGCCATAGTAACAACCGAAGCAAAATGACTGCTACACTAGTATTGAGCACAAAAGTAAAGTACTAAGAGCTACAACCACTGGTTATGATTAGGAAGTAGAACTGTCTTGGCTATTAGAGAGTGAAATCATATGTTCTTCAGTGTGGTGAGGAATTGCTTGCATGGGAATGAGGTTGGTGTCGTTAGACATCCATTGAGTCAGCTCCTCATCTTCTGCATCTAGTCATGTCCAATATACCATAGTTGTCATTATAGAGAGAATTAGATGTCTACGAGAAGAGCATGTTTTATTTTCAAAACAAATCAAATTCCTTTGTTTCCATATACACCAAGCAAAAGCCCCAAAAGCAATCAAGAAACTGTGTTGTTTATACCTAGGCAATGAGAAAGCAAAAGACATAATATCCTCTATTGAATGTCAGGAACTAAATATATCGTGACACTCTCCTAACCAAAACCAGATTTGTCTAACTGTAGGGCGCAAAAAGTTGCACCGAGGGTGCGAATATGTGAAATGTTCTAGGGTTCAGTGCTCTTTGTTGTTGGTCATGCAGAGGGCATCGAACTTGAGACATTTTATCTTTCTGCTTTCCTTTGGGTTCACTCTCGATGTTTTTATCGTTCATGATCGGTCCATGAGAGAGTTTATTGATTGTGGGAATGTTTAACTCCTGACGAGCGCAAGCTCCCGCCGTTAATTACATCAGCAGAACCTTCCGAGTCAGACTGAATACCTCGTTCATTCTAGGATTTGTGCCTATGTCTATGTGAACTGAATAATGGGGCTAAAAGAGGGGCTCATGTGCTGTCTTTGGATTTGGTTAGTTGGTTCTCACTATTGGAAGCCGTATGCGACATACCATACCCGCATGCGGCATGGGTAGAATTATATTGGGAATAATACTTGGAAAATTTTGCCTAAGTTTTCATGTCGCATCTGACGCCGCATGCGACACGCCAGAGGCCGCAGGAAAGCTATTTTTGGATTATTTCCTTTTTTTGGATTGTTGAAAAATTTATTTTGGACTGTTTGAAAATAGAGAGGAGATCATGGGTTACCCCACTCCTCCCATCTTTGCCACACTTTCATTATTTACTACTTCTCTATAAGAAGGGCAACCTAATCTTTCTTCCCTCCTTACAAACTTTTCTAATCTTTTCAACTCTTTCTTCTTCCTTAGCAGCTTTTGTTTTTCAGCCAAGAATTTCTTCTAAGTCTAGGCCGCACATCACCTCCAAGGTTGCAAGCCTAAGCCATAGGGCAGACAAAGAAGGTGATCCATGATCGAACCTAACCAAGCCGACAATCAATCTCAACTATCCACGCCACCGTACGATAGCAAACCAACTGGGATGTTATTCTATTCAAAAGAGCAACTTGCGTGCCTTCAAACATTGCAAGCACGCACAATAAAGGTAACTAAGGGCTTCTATCCTCAATCAACCTCTGGGAGCTATCCTACAAGTTAAGATGGATGTCAACATACGCACGAGCCACCTTGAAATTTTTAGCAACCTTGCAAGTAGAAGGCAACAAGATAGGTTTCAACCTAAACAGTAGGCACTATACCTTCACCATAAACGAAGTCAACGAAACATTAGGTCTAACCTTGGGTGGGCACATGTCACATGGATCTAAGGTGGAGAGGGAAGCCTTTTGAGATAAACACTCTTTACAAGAAGGAGATGGAAGGAGGCCTAGAGACTCAACCTACATCTTCAATACCCGCTAAAGTTTAGAGGGGAGGCAGATTTCAGACAAAGGAGCTCTAGTTGCCACTGCTCCATTTGCTATAATATTAATATGTCATTTTGTTTGAGATTTTTTTTATGACAATATGTCAATAAAATAAAAAAAATATGTAGTATTTAATATGTTGTTTAATATGTTATCTAAGAAATATTATTTATATGTAGATGTCATTTAAAATATATTATTTGTTACTTAGTTTAATTTTGTTATGATAATATGTGGTTTTGTATGAGATTTTTTGTTTCTTATAATATGTTTCTATTACAACGCAAGAGCACGATACTAATCTACTATTATTCGTATTACGAAGAAGGAAAATATTTTTCCATATTCAGTCCGTCAATTTAAAACAAATGAGAATGAGCACAATCCACCACCTCGTACCCGAGAGAGATGCGAAGTCTGACCTGGATGCAGGTGGAGCGTGAATGCGTGATGCGGTCCCCCGACTCGCCTCGACCTTCCAGATTTTTCATTTCTCCAACAAATCGCTCCTGAACCTGGCTTTCCCATTACAAAGAGGAATCAAGCCCGATATCTTGAATTGAGGAACCGCATGTGCGGTAGTTTCTCTATGGCTATGCCCGTCTTACAAACTGCATGTTCCACCACATTTATTGTGGTACTCATCACTCCAAGAACCAGGCTTAAACATATTATTATGAGCCAAGTTCGCGGAGAGATCATAGGACCCACATGTAAGTAGCATGGATTACAAACAAACCCGCATAGTCGACATATTTTCTCCTCCTTCCCCATCCCCACAGTCCCTTCCCTCTAGAGCTCCCGACTACGCAGCCGCAGGCAGAGAAACCCTTGACAAAACCGCTTAAAATCCGAAAAACCCCCTAAAAATCGTGAGATCTCCGGATCCAGTCTCCTCTGAGGCCATTTTCTTGAGTCGGGCCTGGTGGCTTGGAGGCCATGCCTCACAACGGCGGGAAATTGACCCCTAATCTAGACCAAGGCGGTACCAAGGTACTTAATCTCACCGTGCTCCAGCGGATCGATCCGTCCGTCGAAGATATCCTTATAACCGCCTCTCATGTCACGCTCTACGATTTCAACATCGACCTCAACCAATGGGTATTCATTAGTTATTTGTATTTATGTTTTAGAAGTTCAATTTACTGTTCTCAGTCGATTGATCTTATTTGATTGGGGATTTGATAATTTTGCAGAGCCGTAAGGATGTGGAGGGATCGCTGTTTGTCGTGAAGAGGTGAGGTTCTTATTTTTGCTGTTGTTTCTGTTGGATAGATTAGACGGGACTAAATTAGGCTTAGATCAGACAGTTAGATTAAAATATTTGATATTATCTGTGATGAAGTTTTTCAATTGAGTCTGATCTTTAGCTTCATTGTGCTTATTTCAGAAATACACAGCCTAGGTTCCAGTTTATTGTTATGAACAGGAGAAATACAGGTACCAATTAGTCTTTGTGTTTTTTATTACTTCTATTTTTAAAATCCAATTAGGATTTATTTTCTGCTTTTACTTCAAGACATACCTCAAATTACTGAGTTGAAGGAAAAAAATAATTTATTCATAGCTAATGCTAGGATAAGGTCTTTATGTACCAGTTAGTTCAAAACGGTAGTCCATTGAATGTCATTTTTGTCTATTTTGTCATATTATATTCTGGGGAGATTTGAATGCAAGAGAATTGAAAATATCTTCAATTTTTAATCTGTTGGGTTTTATTTATAAATAAAAGTGAACTATTATATAATGAGGTTAGCAGGAAATGAATACTGACCATAGTTTGATATTGCTAATAAGATACCATCAGTGGCATTAATTGTCTGGTGCCATCCTGTACCTGATAGATTTTATTGTGGTTTTTTGTCCTGAATTTGTTCATATTTGGTCATTGAATTTAATGTTTAATGCAATTTGTATTTGTTTGTTTGTTTTTTTAATAACAGAAAATTTAGTAGAGGACATGTTGGGTGATTTTGAGTATGAGGTGCAACCGCCTTATTTGTTGTACCGAAATGCAACTCAGGAGGTTAATGGCATTTGGTTCTACAACCAAGCCGATTGTGAAGCTGTTGCCAATCTTTTTGGCAGGTACTGCCCTAACAGCCAAATTTTAAATTCTGCAGCATAACAAAACTGCATTTTGTTTCCCATCATTATTAGTTTGGCATATTTTTCATAAATGTTTATTTAGAAAATGATGATTCATGTCTGACCAGAGAACATAGTATGCATTTTGTGGGTATAGTTCTGTCATTTAATTGTCAGACATCGGTATGCTAGCAGTGTGACCTATCAGGCCAGGTAACAAGGTCTATATGTGCTGCTTTTTCGCACATATTGTCGGGCCCTATATCTAAATTTTTGCCATCTAATCTATGACATGTAGAGGATCCACATGATTGATGTCTTATAATGGGGTTTTGAATCTGGGTCGTTCAGAGGAGTTCAATCCAAAATGTAGGAGGCAAATCAGATGGCCCAAACCTCTCTGCTATTCCTGCTATTCATGGGAATATGGGATGAAAAGCAGCAGAAATCTGAACAGTGAATTTTGGTGGTTTTCATGGTGGTCTCTTATTACATATTCATGGTCAATGATTGAAATATGAGTTGTATTAGGCTAAACACTGGTACTTATTTTAGTCCAGCAGTACCGAACCATTTCCATTTCCATTTATGTTTGTGTTTATGTTGGTAACACCCTTAATTTTTTTTCTTGTTGATAGGATATTAAATGCTTACTCCAAGGTTCCTCCAAAGCTCAAAGTCTCCTCAACAAAAAGGTGGCTTTGCATTTTGAGCCCTTCCAAATTGTGTTCCCCTAGTGTATAATATTTCTTTTGATATATGAATAAAATTCAAATGCCTCGTGTCTTTCATGCCTCATTGTGCGTCACATTCTTTATCTCTGTTTTCAAAGTTTGAATAGTCGATCCGAACCTCTCAACATGATCTCTCTATTAAAATGTGCATTGAGACCAATATTTTTTTGATAATTATTTACATTTTTTTAGATAGGGACAAAATCACTATTTTTGTATGGTCCAGAAAGAGTGATTTTGTACCTATTTAAAAAATTAGGAATTTTATTTCAAAAAATATAAAATTAGGTCTCCAAGAACATTTTAATATGGAGATCATGTTGAGCGATTCGGATTGACTGTTCAGACTTTGAAAACGCAGATGAAGGATATGAGGCATGAAAGACGAGGCATTTGAACCCTCCTCCTGATTTATTATGTTGTCTATCACTTGGCTATAAATGACCCTGAGTTCCGGAGGAATTTAATATGATGAATTGGATTATAATTCATGAAAATTGCGACATCAGTTTTTAGATTATTTTTTATTGTTTCTACATTGTAATTATATGCAATAAAATGAAATGTGAGCTTGTGTATTGTTGCTAGATTAAACTGTTTTTGGCCATGATATAAATAATGATGTAATTAAATTATAAGAATGATAATAATTATATTAGTGACTATATTTCATGAAAATTGCAATTTCATTTCTTACATTATTTTTCATTGTTTGTACATTGTAATTAATATGCAATAAAAAGAAAATGTGAGCTTGTGTACTGTTGTTGCTAGATTAAACTCCTTTTGGCCTTGAAATAATAATGATATAATTAAATTAAACCAATTATAATAATTATATTTTTAAGATGTGGCATTCTAATTCTGTAAGACTTACAATTTTTGAATTCCCCTTGTTTCTTTCTTGATTGACATGTTGAAATTGAATCTGTAAATATGAAGTATAATATGATGTATTAATGACAGTGAATTCGAGGAGTTGGAAGCTGTGCCGAATCCATCTACTATAGAGGGCCCCTTGGAGCCTCCCATGTCGTCATCTACTATAGCACCAGATACCTCTGATGAGGTCCTTGCCAACTTTTTCACGGTATGTTGTGTTTTACTGTCTCTTCTCTCCATTTATAACTTTTTTAGTTAACAAACAAGTCTTACGTCTGAGGATAGAGAATTTGTTAGTGTTTAAAGAAATTGTTTGGGACTAATGGTCTGGTTGTTGTTGTTGTTGTTAAAGAGATTGTATTTTTCGTTTAATTGAGAAGCCAAACTAATTGTAGTAAGGCACCAGGACTCAGTATTTTCCATCTTGGTACGGGAGCTTCATTCGTTTAACATAATTTTCAGGCAGCCGCTAACATAGGAGGGGCCACTGCACCAGCTGCACCAGTCTCAATGCGGTCCCATCAACCAGATACCATCCAGCCATCCATCCCTCCTTCAGCGTCTGCCACACCATCCCACCACCGACCATCCTTCGCCACCCCATCACCCTCTGCTCCGCTAGCGCCCCTCGGTGACAGCCGCTCAGCTACGGCTACAGCAAATCTAGTGACCCCTTCATTCTTCCAGCCCACACCTTCCCCTTCCCCTCCATTAGCCATGCCTCCACCGATGGTTTCCTCTTCTGTTGTTGCACCACAGCCGGCTGTTCAGCCCACTGGATCTTCTGTTGCGCGACCGTATGCGGCGCCACCACTGCTCCAGCCATTTCCTCCCCCAACCCCACCTCCATCTCTTGCACCAGGTCCTACAGTTTCAGGCCCTTCAGCTCATGGGTCGGTGATTATTTCCAGAGATAAGGTTCGGGAAGCGCTTGTCAGACTTGTTCAGGTATCTGTTCTCTTTTTCATTCTTTTAAAATGCTTTTGTATTACCCAGAAGTCGAAATACCTATTCTGACCCTGTGAAAATAAATATGTTCTCTATACCCACTATGAAGAGATGCCATCTTCTCTTTGAAAATGTAAAATATGAGAAGTTGGTTTTTCTTTCTCAGCTTCTGGGTCTATATAATTGATAGGTTATTTAGGTATATTAGGAAAAGTATCCATTGCCCTGGTAATTTGGTTGTGCATTTCTTGATTTCTATTCTGTAGTGGGTATTGAGTTGGGTCTCTCACCCATGTGCTTGCAAATGGGGGAATTTCATGCATGTACGACGTACATGTAATGTAACAACTCGAGTGACACAAAGTTCGTCACAATAAATCCCATGTCCTTCTAAATGACTCCTAAGCTGCTGTTTTGATTGTTTGTTTTGTTAGTTGTCTTGTTAATTATGTTTGAATTGTTTGTGTTTAGATAAACTCTTACTAGCATATAACTATAACTAAGGAGACTGGTCAAACGAGTTATAAACGAGTTGTGAGCCAACTTGAGTTGGCTTTACAGCTCGTTATTGCCATCCCAACTCGAGTTGACTCGCTCATTAACTAAATGAGCTGAGCACTAGTTGGGGGTAATTCACTCAAACTCGGCTCATTTACAGCCCTAAATTGTACGTGTAAAGTAAAAAAATTTAAAATGAGTATTTGATTTCATCTTTCTCTGGTAATCTTCTTCAAAATATACCCAAACTACTATCTTACTATCAGCCTGTATGGCGGTTTGGGTCATTTGAGATTATGGATCATGTATCTCAGTTAATTTTGGCTCCGAGATTTGGGAATGTGTCAAGGGTCATCTGGGTTGAATTACTGTCTCCAGTCAATTTTGGGTCTCAGTTCATTCAGGTTTGGCAAGGGGTGCATTTTGAGGTCTTCAGTGTTAATCATTTTGGATAGTTGTCTCAACAGAATCATTCTGGGCTTCCAGCTCAGTTACCTTGGCGCTGATTATGCCACTTTTCTGGATTGGTTTTGGTTTTGGTTTTGGTTTCAGTTTTGTTGATCTTTAGGTCGGGTGGGTTTGGTATGGTCGGGGATGCAGTGCTATCTCTACAAATTGTACTTTGACTAGCATGAGTTCTTTTAGTTAAAATTGATTTCTTGCAATCTTGGGGGTTACTAATTATAAAGCTCTCCTTGATGTATAAAATTAGGCTATACATTTATATGGGTGCCTCTCCTTTTTTGCCTTCCATTCCTTGTTTGGACATAAAAATTGATTTCTTGCAAGCTTGGTCAGGTTTGGTGGAAAATATGTTTTGTTAGCAGGAGGTGAAGGGGAAGAGAGGTCAGCTGGAAGATGCGAAGGATTGATTCATCTTGTTTCGTTGGTTTCTAAATCATTTCCTTTTCTCCATTACACCCCAATTTGGGGAGTAGGAATAAAACTAACTTTTCGAGGTCAAAGGAGGTTGACCGAGTATACATTAAAATTAACCTCCTAAATTCCAACCAAGCAAAGATAAATAAATCAACCTTTTCCCTGACTCACATTTATTTTGCTACCCTCCATCTAAATTATTTCCTTCTCGTGTGAAGCCAGCCAGCTCTATAGAGGTGGTGTAATTTTAGTATTTTTAGAAAGCACGACATTGATTGTGGAAGAACAACTGCATTATTTATTTACTGATTTTGTTTTATTGTGTGACAGAATGACCAATTCATTGACATGGTATACCGGGAGATCGTGAACTCGCATTATCCATAAAACAATGGTACAAGAAATGTGTCTTTAAAGTCAAGTGAAGAAGTTAGAGCTACTTTAGAGGAGCCTGTTGTCTCTTTATTTTGTGTGTTTGTTGGATTTGTGTGCTCAAGTACAAGACAAAAAAGAGTTCTCTTTTGTATAGCACTCGTCAGAGTTCGTGTGATTCCTTTTCGCGTAAATTTCATACTTAAAACTGTAGTTATAGCTGTGTTATTATACCTTTGTATGTTATGTCAATTTCAAGTCTTCTTGGTGCTATTTGGTTCTGACAGTTTGAGAACTTTTGAGCCTCCATTTCTATTTTGAAAGTTTCATGTAGGCGTTTATTCTTAGTGCAATTTTGTGGATAAATCTCCTTATCAGTTCTAGAACTTACTACCTATTTTGGGCGTGGTTAATTATTTTGAGCACAATTGAAGACGTGAAGACGTAATAATAGTCAAGGGGGCAGAGTCAGACTTTCTAGCTTTGGAGGTCAATTATATGAATTTTTCATATTGTGATTGGGAGTTAATTTTAAAGTGTTAGCATTTTACTTTAAACTAGATAGAAAATTATATATAAGTACAAAATTTTGAAAATTAAATAGAGGTCAATTAAATAGTGGTTTAGTACCACAACGGAGGCCAAAAGTTGGAGACATTTTCCGGTGCTGCGTATTGGTCGCAATGAAATTCTCAATCACGTCAGCAGAGCTATTGATCCTCCGGCTCACAAGGTCCGCGACATGTACATTAGCTTTAGCGACTTTGCTTTTCATAATGTTTGATCAGTTAGATTCTCTTTGTTATCATCCAAAATTAATTGAAAATTTTATTAATGGTATATATATTTTAGAACTTAAGAGTTGCAAACGGATCGGATATTATCCGTCTGTATTTGAATATTAGATACAAATATCCGATATCTGAATATTTATGTGGATACAAATATGATTTTAAATTTTTATTATCTGAATGTGAATAATAGATATATTATATAGTTTAGTATATATTATTAAATAAATTTATATTATCCACCATTATAAAATAACTGATATCTGATCCGTATATCCGTATCTATATCCAAATCCGAAAAATAAAAGTGAAGTGGTTTTATCACTGTCCGATCCGTTTGCAAAAATTAGAACTCGTGACAAATACAGACTCGGATTCAGAGGAGTGCCCTCTTAGATACCTTATTTTTGTGTGAGAATATTCTAAACCGGATTAGTAAAGAATTCCGACCTAATTAGAATTTAGGGAGTCACTTTAATGTTCCTGTAAGTTTATAACGGGCAGTTTGGATTTAACCTAGCTCATACAGGTACCTGATCTGAACTCAATTCTGGGTCGTCATATATGATCTGGAATTTTCGTTTTCAACTCAAAGTAGACTGTGATTGTCAATAACCTGCACACTCTAGAAATTAATTAAATACAGACAGAATCTACATTCAGATCAAATAAAGATAGACAAAAGACGTCACACCATCTCTATATGCACTAGTTTGAAAGAGATGAATCAACCTACAATGCTACAACTAGTCTGAAAGGACAGAGATGTTTCATCATGATGGTGCCATTAATATTAATTTTTTGTTCATTAACTCATCTATCCACATACAATATACACTTTACCAACAGTTAGTTAACTCACAAGTTCCAACCCTGTCAGCTCTTCAGTTCACCTAAACCCTATTAACAAACAGAAGTACAGATTAAAAACAAAAGGAAAATGGAAAAGAAAGTCATCTTAAGTCTCAAGTGGTCAACCCTTCATCACTAAGTAAGATTAATCCCCACCTGATGTTAATCACATCTCCAGTCCTCTTACAAATTATAAACTGCCCCATCATATTCATATCAAATTTATACAGATTCTCACAACAAGAGGCGGCCAAAGAGTACATTCAAGCATTGCAGTTCTGTAGGCACTAAATCGTGGGACCAGTATCCTCTGCGGAGTTTTTCCTGCGGAGTCGTGCGGAGCTTTTAATCTGGTCCGTTCGTTTTAATTGGACGGACCAGATCAGATCTATTGGGAAGGGAAATTTTGTTTTTTTGTTTTCAATTCGGGTTTCAATAGAATCTGGTCCGTCCGATCAAAACGAACGGACCAGATTAAAAGCTCCGCACGACTCCGCAGGGGTTAACTCCGCAGAGGATACGAATTCCTAAATCGTGACCCTACTTAGCAACAAATGCAGACATAACTTCTCACAGAATTTTAACATCCAGAAAACTTTAACTGTTGTCCAATTGTTAATTGTGCCATACCAGTCATCTTAAGGCAACCAACACAAGGCACGACATGAAGATAACAGCACTAACACCAGTACAACAAAGGTCGACCAAACACTCCTTTCTCGCCTTGCTCTCCTTCCTGCTTCTCCTCCTCCTGACAAACTCGTCATATCGTCTACTCATCTCAATTTCCTCTTTTCCATTCCCCTTCCATTTCCTAGTCGCCTCCATTGCTTTCATTAGCATCTCCAAGCTCTCTTTGCCACAAACTCCAATCCCGTCTCCATCCTCTATTGTCATGCTCACCCCCCTCAGGTGACCACCATCCTCTCCACATGTCACCATAATACTAATCAACAAATCATGGATGATCATGCTGTACCGAACTAGAGTTTCTCCAGTGTACCAGTGCCGATCAATTGCGACTGGCCTCCTGCTGGAGACATTTAGAGCCTTCCTACTCTCTGGATCAATCAATATCCAGCTCAATGTAGGCTCTGACAGGCTGATGTCTCCAGTATAAGAAACCAATTGAGAGGATTGTTCTTCCAATGTGTCAATCCGAAATGGAGAGCCAAGAAACCAGTCAGAGGAAGTATCAAGCTCTATGACTTTAGAAAAGATTAGATTTTCCCCATGATGCAAATCAACAGCTGAGATTAATTTGTGGGGTAAAACGAGTGGATTCAAAGATTGGGATTGGGGGAACTGGCATGGGAAAGAGAAGACTGAAGCGAAGAATGACTGGTACTGGGACATAGGTAACAAGGAGAGGAGACTTGGATGGCCGAGAGAAGGCCACGTGGATAAGCAGAGATCTCTCCAGATGGAAGGGTCGGAGGAGAGTGATCGGAGGTGTGAACTAGCGCATCCGACGGCTGCCAGAGAGGGCCCATCAAGGCGGCGCAAGGCGCGTGTTAGTATGTCTGGATGCAAGTCTTGTATATTTGCAGCCATTATTTCTTTCTTTCTATTCTTGTTCCGATTTTGAACTCCTATATATTTGAATGGGAGAATGAGAGAGATAAGGAGCTTAGAAATGGGCTTGGAGTTGGCGATGAGGAGGCTTGCTGGTACCTTGTCGTTTTTATAAAGAGGGAAGAGCAATAAAGATCTTCTCCGCATTTTTTTGTGAACGAAAACATGTAGCTTTAATATTCAATAGTATATGACCCGCTACATTCATTTCTAAAACGAATGAAACAGAAATCTGGACAAGAGATAGGAAATGGGACCGGGATTAGGCATGGTTCCAGAAAAATTTGAATTCTGAACTGGTTTGGAGAAAAGAGACCAGGTTGAGGAGATATATTACGATATTACCACTGTTTCCTGTGTGGAGCACCGGTCACCGGAGGTGGTTCGGAATTGAAAATAGGACACGCTTGTCGTGCGCAGCCCATACTCGCCGGGCTTGTGTGACTGGACACATCCGGTTCCGCTCTAATGAAGGTGGAATGGAGGCATCCTTGTTTAACCAGCAGGCTCCATATCCTCCGAGGCAACAGAATATTTCTGTCTAGACTTGGACCGGCCGATCGGGATTTGGACTAATCCGGTCCAAGGTGAAACGCGCGGGCCCTTTTAATATTCGTGTAGATTCTGTTTGAACGGTCTGGATCCAAACATAAATATACCACATTGTAAAAATATGAATGGAATTGAGTCACGTTGTAAAAATTAAACAAAGTGAAATTAAGTTTGTGTTTTTGCAGCTAAATTTTTACTTGTGTCGTATCGTGTTTAGACGTGTTCGGAACACGCGCTGCATGTGTAACATGTTGAATTTTTTAGACGTGTAGTGCCGCACAATACTAGAGGTGAACACAACACGTTTAACGACATAGCACAGTTTCATAAGTCATGTTTCAACATAACGTGCCGATTTTTTTAATAGATTTGGGTAAATTTGTTAATTTTAAAAATATTTACTAATGTCAAAAAAAGTTGGAAAAATATCAAAAAAATCGGAAAATTAAATTACCTTACATTTTCTGTAAGTTTCAGTTTTGAAGTTTTGTAATTTTTTTGTGTTTTGATATAATTTGAGAAGAAAAAAAGTGTCTAATAAATAGGAAAATTAGACGTGTTGTGTCGTATCCGTGTTGTACCTGTGTCTAGACGTGTCATGTTTAAACGTGCTGATTTCAAAAAAATTATGACAGAACACGACTAAGAACACGACACATGCATATTTAACAAGCCGTACCGTGTTCTTAGTCGTGCACACCGGCACGTAGATCCTGACATACAGTGTCCTTAGTCGTGCGTGCCGCCACGTGTCCAACTATAATTTTGGTTCATTGTTTTCTGATTTGGTTTTGTTCAATCACACCTCCAAATTATTATCTTTAATTCAATTGAATTTCTGATTTTTTTTTTATTAATTAAGCTCTTTTGGTGTTACTTTTAGTTCGATCCAGCTCCTGAATTTTTTTTTTGTTCAATCAAATCTTAATATACCATGGATTCCTTTGAAATCTTCTATTAATTAAATGATTATGTAGTGTGAGTTTTGGTTAATGGCATTCAATTACCACGTTTAACCGGTTATCTTTTACAGCACAGAGCTAGTTTATTTTATCATATATTTATAAAACTGAAACTGTGTAATTGTGTTTTTTTACCAAAAAAAAAAACTAGTTAATCTTAACAATTTTTAAACGCTTAAATGAATTTATTTAAAGAGGAGGGATCCAATTACACCTTTGTTGGTGACACACTTTGACACCTACCATTTTTAAAGTCCAAATAGTCGATTTAAACCGTTCAACATGATGGATATATTAAAATGTGCTTGGAGATCAAATTTTACATTTTTTTGAATTTTTTTGCTATTTATTAAGATGGTTACAAAAATCGTTGTTTTCAGACCATTGAAAAACAGCGATTTTGTAACCATCTTAATAAATAGTAAAAAAATTCAAAAAAATGTAAAATTTGATCTCCAAGCACATTTTAATATGGTGATCATGTTGAACGGTTCGGATCGGCTGTTTGGATTTTGAAATCGCAAAATTGACCTATATAAAAAACGGTGTCATGATGTCTCACCAAAAAGGTGTAATTGGATCCCTCCTCTTATTTAAATCCATATATATGTATTTCTCCATATTTATAAAATATAATTTTCATAGCGTGTCTGGTAATACTAAAGTGCAAGCAAATACTAACTAATTGTTTACAACAACAATTTTTGTGTTAAAGTAACCGGTCAATGTTAAAATCAAATAGTCTTATTTTATAATAATTAACTTAGGGTTAAAGATAATTAATCAAATCTTTATTGTAATATATTTTTTTTAAAAACTAACTATTAGAAATATTTAATAACGCAAGATGAACGTGATTCCGAAAATCAAGGAGAACTTCGCCGGAGACACGTCAACCCACCACACTAATATAATACTTTTGACCTCGTTAGGCTGTGCTCCACAAACGAGAATAAAAACGCTCATTAATTGAAAGGAAAGGGAGGGTTCCGTGGGAAATGAAAGTTTTCGCCAAAAACGTTCACGGTGCCCACCTCGTCTCCCTTCCAAACAGTAATTGTTCTCCTCCGCTCCCTCTCCGTTTTCCCCTTTCTGGAGCAGGTAACTTTGCTCTGACCGAGCAGTTTGAGGAAAAGCTCTCCTCCGCAATATCACCTCCCCTCCCTCCACGTAACTCTAATTTGACCTCGTTAGTCTCAAATAGAAAACCTTTTATTTTTTTATGACAACAATGTTGTGATTTTTATCATGCTTAACCTGCAATCATAAGCTACAATTTTGCATCATTAATTTTAGCTCCTCTTATAAAATAAAATTACACCACTAAATATTTTTCAAGCTCTGCATCTCATGATACATGATAGCGATAAAATATTTAGCTAAGTATGAAATTGATGTATCTTTATAATACATAAATTGTGCAATCTGATATTTGGTTGAATTTTTCAGTACATTTTCATGAACGATAAAATGAATTGTTCAATTGTTTGTGCATGTTTTACATATGAATATATCTTAATATCAACCGTATTTAACTCGGTATATTTAATTTTTGACTTGGAGCTAGGCAACGTGTCCTTAACAAAAATTTGGGCCCACTTTGAATATTGTCCTCCTAGTTCGGAAATAAATGTCATTTATAAGACATGTTGAATGGATGGGAACGACGGTTAGAATTTTAAAAATAAAAATATTAATTCGTATTACGAACTAATCCGTGATATGCATAGTATCATAGACTTACTGATAAAACAACTCCATTGATTCGGTAGTGACAAAAAATATTTTTATCCAGCGAACAAAAAAATCCAGTGAGAGTCACAAAAGTGATCCACCGAAATGATCGGTCGATAAAATTATTTTTTTGCCTCCACTGAATCAAACGATTTGGGAGAACTTTTTTTTTTGTTAAAAACACTCAAAAGGTGCTCTTTCATTTGAATTTTTTTTTGTTTAATTCTAATTTAAAAAAAAAAAAAATCCTCTTCAAGACATCGATATTTACACACGCATATGTATTATATTAAAAATTAGTTCGGTTATTTTTGTTTTAATTAAACGAAGGTCTGTATAGAGCACGATGCAATTTCTTTTTTCAATTTTGACAATATTTTTGTCAGTTGTTGGAGTTATTATGTACAAAACTATAAATAGTTAATTAGTAATATATCCTTTCTCTCCATTAATTTATTAATAAATTTTCTTTTATGTACAACCTCTGTAGGCACAATTAGGGCCTGTTCGGTGCCAAAAGAGGAATGGACATGGGCACAAGAATTGAACTAAATTTTACTGTGTGTGGAGGAAAAAAAAAATTCAATCAGAATGAATTTTTTTTTTCCACGAGCACAGTAACACGCTGAACAGGCCCTTAATAAAAATGTTAATCAAAACATAAAGGGTAGTTACGACAAAATATCCTTTAGATGAATTATGAAGTTGTCAAAATCGCATTGGTTATCCACATTTAATGCTGGCTGTCCGCATTAATATTAATCTTTATAACACATGCGATTATATATGTTGAAAGCATCATTTATCTAAGAGAAAAGATTTCTATACCAAATCATTCATGCCTAACATGTTTATGTTATTTTGTATGAGTATGAAGTAACTCAAATTTTGAATTTAAATGCGGATTGTCGGATCAAAATTCAGACCAATTCGATTCCAGGTGCGTTCCATATTCGCTGTTATTATCGTCTAAAAAAATTATTTATTCTTAGTCCATTCGATTATAAAATATTTGAGGGCTGCCTTTAAATAACTACTAGTGTTTTATGTTATTTTATCTACGAAACCGGTTTTTCTATTTTAATCATACGGATCGAATATAAAAATATGATTCAATTTTTTGAAATTATTAAACAATCAGCTGGTAATTTAATAAATAATAGAATAATTGGTTTCTGAGTGAACGATGCTAGTTCAAAATTTAACTATAAAACTCTTATGAATATTTAAAGTTAAAAAAAATATTTCATCTTATCAAAAAATATTAAATTACATATAACGGAAAATGCTAATATGCTACGCGTAGCATAGAGGGCCTCCGTGCTACGGCTCAATATTTGAGTTTTCAAAATCCTAACGGTCGATCCGAACCGTTCAACATGACCTGCATATGAATATGTACTTACAAATCAAATTTTATATTTTTTAGAATTTTTTACTATTTTTCTAGATAGGTAGAAAATCACTTGATCTGAAAATTCTGTACCATTCAGATCAAGTGATTTTCTACCTATCTAAAAAAATAATAAAAAAATTCTAAAAAATATAAAATTTGGTTTGTAAGTACATATTCATGTGGAGATCATGTTGAACGGTTCGGATAGACCGTTAAGATTTTGAAAACTCAAATATTGAGCCGTAGTACGGAGGTCCTCTATGCTACGCGTAGCACCGTAGCCACTTCTTACATTATAACAATGAAAAACAATCGTGTCATGTGTGCAACAATATGTGAGTAGACATTTAACCTTATTTTTTTCAGGACCAACAACTCCTAACCAATGGATTAATTAAATGATCAGGTGAAGTCGACATTTTGTGACCCTATATATGATGGTTGCAGTTGGGTGAAGTGGACACCTTGTGATGTCTGACCCAGCATGTTTATAAGCTTAATTTTAGTTCTTGTTAAAATAAAAATGTTTACAATCTCAATCAATTCATTTCCCTGCATTAAGATAAAATGTAGTACGACGTCATCCAATATGTATCCGGAACCTTCGTTGTTATAAATAATAGCAAATTTGAAGATCAGGTTAGATAATAATGCACGATTTTATATATCCTCTGGAATAGAAAATATTACACAAATATATATATAGAGTCCGGCTAACGCGCTTCCTCTAGTATATTAACAATATGTTTTCGGTCTCCAAAATCAATCGAATGGGTTTCAAATGACAAATCCAAACCGTTCAAACTAATCTCTTTACCGAGAACTTCGTTTCCATATAAAAAAATTAATTTTCGAATTTATTTACCATCAAGTCAAGCGGTCAAAATATGAAGGATTTTTTGCGCATTTTAATGCACTATTTTGCTCATATTTTTTGACCACTTGACTTGATAGTAAATAAATTCGAAAATTAAATTTTTTTATATGAAACGAAGCTCTCGGTAAGGAGATTGGTTTGAACAGTTTGGATTTGTCATTTGAAGCCCATTCGATGGATTTTGGAGACCGAAAGCATAAGGTTAATATACTAGAGGAAGCGCGTTAGCCATACTCTATATATATATATATGAGGAGGGATCCAATTACACCTTTTTTGGTGACACACTTTGACACCTACTATTTTTAAAGTCCAAATAATCGATTTAAACCGTTCAACATGATGGATATATTAAAATGTACTTGGAGATCAAATTTTACATTTTTTTGAATTTTTTTGCTATTTATTAAGATGGTTACAAAAATCGTTGTTTTCAGACCATTGAAAAATAGCAATTTTGTAACCATCTTAATAAATAGTAAAAAAATTCAAAAAAATGTAAAATTTGATCTCCAAGCACATTTTAATATGGTGATCATGTTGAACGGTTCGGATCGGCTGTTTGGATTTTGAAATCGCAAAATTGACCTATATAAAAAACGGTGTCATGATGTGTCACCAAAAAAGGTGTAATTGGATCCCTCCTCATATATATATATAGAGTATGGCTAATTTGCTTCCGGAAGCATTTCGGCCGAGGTGCTTACGGGGGCATATCTTGCAATTTGATGTTCAAACAACAAATTCAAACCGTTAGATGCTCAATCTATATTAAAATCTACTTGGAGACCAAATTTTACATTTTTTGGAATTTTTTTACTATTTTTTAAGCTGGTTTGAAAACCGCTGTTTTCAATGCTTCAGAAATTTAATAAAAACAGCGGTTTTCAAACCAGCTTAAAAAATAGTAAAATATTTCAAAAAAAGTAAAATTTGGTCTCCAAGTAGATTTTAATATAGATTGAACATCTAACGGTTTTAATTTGTTGTTTGAACACCAAATTGCAAGATATGCTCCCGTAAGCACCTCGCCGAAATGCTGCCGGCAGCAACTTAGCCGCTCCCTATATATATATATATATATGAGCAAAGCTAGGGTGTGATGTGCTCACTAAGAGAGTTTGGTGAGCACAACTTCAAAAGTATATCGGATCGGCTTCAAACGACGAATCTAAACTGTTGAAATCTATGTACTTCATGAGTGATGCATGTACATGCAAAATTTTGAAAGTTTCGAATTTATTTGCTACAAGGTCAAGCGGTCAAAGAAATGAACATTTTATAAGTTGTTTTATATATTCATTTTTCATCATTTCTTTGACCGCTTGACCTTGTAGTAAATAAATTCGAAACTTTCAAAATTTTGCATGTACATGCATCACTCATGAAGTACATAGATTTCAATAATTTGAAATTGTCATTTGAAGCCGATCCGATATACTTTTACATCACACTCTAGCTTTGCTCTATTAACATTTTTCTATATATATATTTTAATAGTGAAAAAGTCCACATATTTCTATTGAGCAAAGGTACCGACCTGAACCGATCTGAACCAGTCCACAGATATTTGTCCAACAGAAACTCAGACACCAAGCTGCCGATATTTTTAAGAAGAGTCGGATCATGTGCGGAACCATATCCTGTGATTTTCGGGTAGAAGAAAAATGCTAGTCGTTTCATGCATAGTGACCAACGAATAGTTCGGGTTCAGTTCGACAGGGTCAAAACTTCGTAATTTGGGTATAATTCGGAAATGATTCGGTACAACAAGGAAGCAAAAAAAAAAACCCGAAAAAACCCCATAAAAATTTTAAATTAAGAAAATATCGCGTTTTTCTCGTGAATAATTCGTGATTCGCGTTTTATTCGCGAATAAAACGTATTATACGTTTTATTTGGAGTTCGGTTTGGAAGCGTAAAAAAACGAATAAAATGCGAATTATTTGCGAATTTATCGCGTATATTGTTACTATGGTTTCATGCCTTGCAACCATAGTGACAAATGAATAGTTCGGGTTCGGTTCTGAGGGGTCAAAAAAATTTAATTCGGGTATAATTTGGGAATGATTCGGTACAACAAGCGAAAAAAAACCCCTCCAAAAAAAAATTCGCATTTTTCTCGTGAATAATTTGTGATTCGCGTTTTTCTCGTGAATAATTTGTGATTCACGTTTTATTCGCGAATAAAACATATTATACGTTTTTTTTGCATTTTATTCGGAGTTCAGTTTCGAAAACGTCAAAAAAACGAATAAAATGCAAATTTTTCGCATATATTGTTACTATGCCCGTGAAATTGCATGATTATCTTTACATCTCAAGCATAAGTTCAAATCTTGGTTTCTAAAATTCAAACAGTTGATCGGAACCATTACACATGATCTTCATATTAAAATATAGATAAAAGACCAAATTTACATTTTAATAAAAAGATCTACTATTTTTTAGATAAGTAGAAAATAATTGTTTTTCAGAAGATTCTCAACAAAATAACAATGACTTTCAACTTATCTTAAAAAATAGTAAAAAGATCTACAACAATTTTGTCTGCAAGCACATTTTAGTATGGAGACCAATTAAATAGTTTGGATCGACTGTTTGAACTTTGAAATCCAAAATATAAACACAAATTGAAACATATATAAATTTTAATTTTTTAAGTACAATAGCTCATCTCTTATAATTATAGTTATAAAAAAAAAAATAATGTACATCAGAGGCATCGGATTAACTTAACTTTTTTATGAAACTCGTATCAAACATTTATTTGTCGAATTAATAAAGATCAAATCGATATCTACTAATTCAATTTTAAATTCATAATCTATATAATTAATCTATAGAATTAATACACATTAGTGTTCAAGAAAGCACACGATTTGCATACAAATCAACAAATCAAAATTGGACGGCTAAACTTGAAAAACAAGTACGACCTAACTCGTTTAAATTGGATCCAAATCTGCTGAAATTCCAGATCCATGAACAGTACCCTGAAATCTCAAATCCAACCGTTGAACTGTTTTGAGATGCGTGCACAAAAAAATCTGTTGTTTCGAGATGCATGCACAGAAAAAGTTGAACGGCTGGATTTGGAATTTCAGAGATTTCAGGTGTACTGTTCATGGATTTGGAATTTCAACTGATTTAAATCCATTTAAATTTGATAGGACCATCTATGATAGACGGTCTATATCATGACACATTTGTATTATTAGGACAAGTTCAATGATGAACAAAAATGGTACTACTAACTTTCAGTATAAATTAATATACCTTTTAACCCTAATTCTACTTGCGTTCAGATCACAAGCGCATGATTCTACCGTGTAGTATAATTGGGGTGTCGATCCACAGGGATAGTGTATTAGATATCTAATGATTCTCAATAGTCTAGGTTATAAGGGGGGTTTAAAATCGGTTTGAAACAGTTTGTAAAGTAGTTTAAAATAGTTTAAGGTAGAGTTCAATACCCTCAAGGTTAATGCGGAGACGCTAATTGTGCTAAGGTTTGGGTTAAACAATTAAATAGAGATTCTCTAGAATTCAGGTTCTCTCCTTCTAAATTATGCAAAATATATGTTTCTGACGTCTCTCTACCCCGCATGCGGCCTGTCACCCCGTATGCGGCATAGATTGTCCCACAGCTACCCCGCATGCGGCACTGTCACTATCTCGCAGGGCGTGCTGGGTTTCTGTACGTGATTTGAAAGGTTTTTCGATCTTGCAATCGACTTTTGGGCTATTAGTTCAAAGTAATACATGTATGTAATTATCTTTCTCACACAAACACAATTGATCATATCATATTCTACCCCTCAATTAAATTTCCCAAAGACCCTACCTAAATTTGGTATCTCCTAATACAATTCAAATTACCAATTTACTCTATTCTACCAAGGGAGTCCACTAAGTTATAACCCTAGTCTTTGAACCGCTGCCAAGCCTCATAAGCCGAAGTGTTATATATACTTACATGCATTTCCCACTCACACCAGGAATGCAACGAAATCATACACCTATTGGTATGTGGAGGGTCACTGACATATAGTAGACAGAATATATATGCAAGGATATTGTAAAAAGGGTTTAAACGATAAAAGTAAATTCAAATCGACATACACAAAACATAAACATATACTAAAACATAATTAAGAATTCAATTACAACCCTCACCCTAGAGATGAGAAAATTAGCTACTCATGGCCATAGTAAAATAAAAAGAATAAAATAAAGATAACATAAATTACAACCCAATTAAAGATGGATGAACCTCTGCCTCCTTAGATAACGCCTTATTCTCCTGCTTGGCTTCCGATGGCTACTCCTCTCTCTCTAAGTAACTTTCTAACCTAACCTAGCATAAGGATGCTAATATCTATTATATGAACTTAACACAATTAAACACGCACCGAAAAATCAATTACAAGAGGGGCTTTTATAGTCTTCCTAAATGAGAGGGGGAGTAATAGAGGTAGTGGAGAAGGTGGAAACTTGGAGTGCACTCAAATTTGCTTAGATGAAGCCAAAAATAACTAAGATAACTTGGCTCTGAAGCAACTGCGTTCATCTGAGAAAATTATGTCGAAATTAGCACCAAATACGCAATTTTCTCCAAAACCTGCCGAAATAGCCTAAAAACACGTTTGCGGTAAATAAATTGAAAAAATTGCTACTTTGCATTCGCTTTTGATCATTTTCGCAAGAAAAAATAGTAATTTTCGCTATATATTTTGGCCCGATCATTCAACTGGACTAAATTTCATGGCATTAAATAGGAGAACTGATTTGTGAGAATACAAAACTTTTTTTTTGGGAAGGACTTTACAATGGAAAAAAAATTAGCTCTTGAGAATCTTTTTTACCAGAAAAAATGTCTCTGCTTAATACTTTTTTCCATGAAGCAAAGCAAACAAATAGATTATTTTTATCTAGGTTTCTTACTTTAAAACTTCGCATGGCTTCATGAAAAATAGTTAATATTTATTCTGTATTCTAATTGGAAAAAAAGATAAAAGATTTGTATTTTACGTTCAATGTATCTTTTTATTATTATTTTGATAATGATAAGGTCAAATATTTCGATCCTAATTTTTCCATGAGTTAATCAAATCTGTAATAATCTTTCGAAAATTAGTTATGTGATTTTTCTTGGCACTAATGAAACTATGATTAGATTTTTGAGTAGAACTAGGGTGTTCCTAAGCTCACCAAGCTTCTCGTGAACTCAACTCTAAAACCTATCGAATTGACTTCAAACGACATTTTCAAACCGTTAGATGTTCAATCTATATTAAATGTGCTTGGAGACCAAATTTTTCATTTTTTGGAATTTTTTTACTATTTATTAAGATGGTTTGAAAATCGCTATTTTTATTAAAATTCTGCACCATTGGAAAACAACGATTTTCAAACCATCTTAATAAATAGTAAAAAAAATTCAAAAAATGAAAATTTTGTCTCCAAGCACATTTAATATAGATTGAACATCTAACAGTTTGAAAATGTCATTTGAAGTCAATTCGATAGGTTTTAGAGTTGAGTTCACGAGAGGCTTGATGAGCTTAAGAACACCCTAGTTCTACTCTAGATTTTTCACTTTTATTAAATTGTTTAAATTTATTTTATTTATTTGCTCGGAATGTTTAGATAAAGAACTAGTTACTTCTACAAATTAATTCCCTTTTTTATATTTGCTACTCACTTAATTATGTTGGAAATAATAATTTCAAATGTTAATTTCATATGGCTAATATTTGAATCTAACATATTTTTTAGATATATTTTCATACATCCTAACGGTGCACATTGAAAAAAATTCTATGTGTTTTTGTGTTTTTAGAATCAAATAAATTATTTTGTGAAATTTCATACTTGTAAAATTTTGTTCCTCACAATTCCATAACCGCCGAACATGTTATTAGACTTTATACTCAATCGATACGGATCCATATCCTCTGCATTAACTCAAAAGAGAATCCTTTGAATTATTGAATTTTAACCATCTGATTGTAAACAGAGCTAATCCGGCTCGTGCCTATAACATAGGGGCTCTTTAATATTAGTGCAGATTTAGTTTCCACGAATTTTAAAACAAATTGGATGGTTGAGATGCATTAACTCAAAAGATTCACTTTTGAGTTAATGCAGAGGATACGAATTCAACCGATACTCGTTCCAACGACAAAACCAAAATGATTCAAACTCAATATAATGAACTACTCATCTACTTAACCACATGGGCTCATGGAAAAACACTTGCTTAATTACTTCAGATCTAAAAATAAAAAAATATGCTTCTTTTATCATATTTTTCTAAAAAAAATAAAAAATATACTTATATTTAAATATTATACAATTGTTCTTATATTTTGTTTCTTTGGTAGCATTGACCGAGGCATTCAGCTAACTTCAAAGTTTCTATCATATTTATGTGGAGTAGGTCACGGGTTAACCGGGCAAGATAGAGATAGGCTTAGTTAGCCGCCCACGATGCCTATTCCGGCTGTTAGCTAGTGTCATCGTTTCTTGACCCAAACCAAAAAATAAAACCAACGGATAAGGTGTGCATCAGTATTTTCTAGAATAATATATAGTTGTGGCAAAGAGGCCGGCTTTCCTCAGGAATTCAGATCCTTCTCTCTTAATTAGAATTAGTAGATCTAGACCGTTCTTTTTAACTTAGCATGAATCACAAAGCCAACAAATACTGCTCATGCACTAGCCTAAATCTCAAAGCAGTTGAGAGTTAATCTAAAACCGTAAAGTGAGGGGAATTTTTTACAGTATCTGAAGAGGATACCTTTCCTTTGCTCAAAGATATCATATTCATTGGAGTATGTTTGATTGGAAAACAAGAATAAGCTAGAATAGTCAAATTAATAATAGTTATTATTTGTTTATTAGAATAACCAAATCTTAAAACCTTTAGAAATAGTCTATTTTAATAAGACAAAAAGTTTGAATTCACTATTCTAGCTATTCTAACTCAATCAAACACCGAATAGGCTAACTTCAAGAATAACTTATTCTTATTCCAACCAAACATACCCCAAGTCAGGAACGGAGCCAAGATAGCTCATGAAAGACAATTCATTTGTCTACCTCTTATTCAAATACATTTTAAAATATGCTTAATCAAAATAATTATAATTATGTCTTATAAAAAAATTGTGTCACTCTATTTTATGTTCTGGTGTCATCTCTATATTTAAAAAAAAAAATTGTAGAATCTTCTCAATTCAACTTTGATAGTTCTAGTTCATATATATTAAGCATTATAATTGTGTTGTAATGATAATTATGCATTCTGCTGCCACTGTTGAGGTTTCTTGCCACAATTGAAGAATAGTTTTATGATAAAATGCGGGTCTGGCATGCACTTTTCATTGGAGCAGTTCGTAGGTCTTTTTCCTCTTTTTCTCTATCGACTTCCTTTCGTAATCCTGCCGACATTTTTATTAATATCCAAAGGTAAATAGAAATTAATAAATATATCCAGTTTGGCTGGATTTTGATAAAAATATTCAAACCGGCTATTTTAAATGGCCGGTATCTATTTTAATATGAAACTGGTCATTGCACGGACATTTATATATATGTATGGAGAGTTAGTCGTTTTTTCTCAAAATTCATTCTATCAAATTTCACATTATCTCTTCTCGCTTGAGTTCTTTCTCTCAAATTTCTCCACCTCTTCCCAAATTTGCAAATAAGTCCCTCTAATTTTTTAAAAATTCATTTTTAGTGAAAAATGATTGTAAAATGTTAGGATTTGTTAGTAATGTATCAAATTATAATAATTTAGTTGTAATTAGTGTTAAATCCGTTGTAGTTAGTTTTAATTATTTAATTTAGTATAATTTAGAGTAACTAGCTAAATTTAAATTAATGTAGCGTAATTTATTGTAATTTAGTATAATTAGCATAGTTGAGCATTTTTTAGCATGTTTTAACATTTTTTACCATAATTAGGATAATTAAGTCTAATTTAGTGCCATTTAGCATAATTAGCATATTTTGGCATATTTTAGCATAATTTACCATAATTAGCATATTTTAGCATAATTACAATAATTAGCATATTTTAGCATAATTACCATAATTAGCATATTTTAGCATAATTAGCATATTTTAGCATAATTAGCCTATTTTAGCATAATTATGCCTATTTTGGCATATTTTAGCATATTTTACCGAAATTAGGCTACTTGGCCTATTTTAGCATATTGTAGGCTATTTTAACCGCAAATTGGCCTATTTAGCCTATTTTAGCATAGTTAAACCTATTTTAGCATATTTTACCGAAATTATGCTATTTTAGCCTAATTTAGCATATTTTAGGCTATTTTAACCGCAATTGGCCTATTTTAGCCTATTTTAGCTTAATGAAGCCTATTTTAGGCTATTTTAGCCATTTGTAGTCTATTTTTGCATATGTTAGCCTAATTTAGCCTATTTTAGCCTATTTAGGGTTTACTTAGTAGAATTATAGTATAATTTAATTTTTGAAATTAGGGTTTAGTGTTTACTTAGCGTAATTTAATAGAATTTTATTTTTGACATTAGGATGGCTAGAGGACGGCCTAAGACTTGTCCAGTACCACCTGTAGTTGACGAGCTAATCGAGATTGACAGCACAAAGCATTTCAGTCCTCTCCTATAGATGCCCCACCTCGAGCACCGAGTCTCACTGGCTTCTCGTGAGGTACATAATTTTTTTAAGTTTTTTTTTTCAAATTTTGTTGAGTTTAAATTTTGTTGTGTTAACTCATTTCATGGAATACTTTTTTCAACGTAAGAAAAGTTTCTTTTAGATGTGAAGTTGCGGTACATTCACATGTAGTACTACGAGGTGATAAACATCTTGCGGACTGGGAGTGACATCACAATGCATCTCTCATTGCAAGACTGGTGGAGTGATGGAGTTCCGAGACGCACACGTTCCACTTACCATTTGGAGAGATAACAGTGACACTCCAGGATGTGAGTGTCCTTTAGGGTTTGCTTATCAGTGGCACACCCGTTGGTGGCGTATTTAACAGCGCTGGGTTTGCTGCTCAGATCGATGAGTTGTTGGGAGCTGATCCTCACTCTCTCGTTGAGGATCGTGGGAGGTCTAAGTTCCATATGAGGATGAAGAACTTGCAAGAGCACTTCAGGGCGGGTCTGACAGCAGATTCCACCGATGAGGACATTCAGAGGTAATACCTATAAATTGTTTCTATTACATTTGTTATTCACTTTATATTATTCCGAAAAACGTTTTATTATCTGCTTGTATTGCAGATATACACTTCTACTTTGGCTACGAGGATATACACTTCATTTTATTGCAGATATACACTTCGACTTTGGCTACGAGGATCCGGCCGACATGCCGCCACCGCGATCACCACGATATGAGAGAGAGATGCCACATGATAAAGAGGCCAGTGGTAGCGGGTCTCAGACTCAGCCTGACTCAGCCTGACTTTGCGGCTAAGTTGGCTGCATCCATTTCTCTACACCCCCGCCAGTATCTAGGGGTGAGGATGAGTTAGTCTGGGATACCGCCGACCGGATGAGCAGAGAGGCCGAGGCTGATGTCATTACACTGCGAGAGAGAGTCTGACCGGTTTGAGATAACAGAGGATAGGCACCCGAGCGATGGTCCCCCTCTCCGTTCCAGTGGTGATTGTTTTGTACTGTTTATATTTGGTATACTGTGTTTATCTTATGTTTTAGTTCTTTTTTATGTGTGTTTTTATGGTACTATTTATATATTTTTTTAGATCTTTTTTCATCACTAACTTATACTAAATTAACTAAATTACGCAAAATTACGCTAAAATAAAATAAATTATCAGGATTATACTAAATTAAACTAATGAGAATTGTACTAAAATAAAATAAATTATCAGGATTATGCTAAATTATACAAAAATAAAATAAATTATCATGATTATGCTACATTATACTTAAATAAATTCGGCCAGTTCGAATAGACAAATAAGAAAACAAAAATCATTGCATGCATACTACAGCAGAAATTCTAAACAGAAAATACAACAATAACAAAAAATACACACAAATTTTTTATTAATTATCTTTGGGGTAATAGATAAACCTTAAACCCTAAAACAAAAACAAAAAAATGGCCGGTTTCGGATTAAAATTGGCACCGGCCATTTAATGACTGGTTTGGATATTTTTATCAAAATCTAGCCAAACTGGGTATATTTATTAATTTCTATTTAACTTTGGATATTAATAAAAATGTCGGGTAATCCTGTGACTTATTTCTTTCGTTTTTATATTTTCTTATTTAAACAATTAAACAGGTTCAAATAATTAATTGTATCGATCGCGCCAGCCGAAGCTGGATGATTGATGCATGTCTGATTGGAAAAGGATATTCTAACTTGCCAAAAAAATTTGAATATATTGGTCACTTGTTTCTTGGACATTCTTTTATTTTGTTTCACTTAATTAAGAGGCCTGTTCAAACAAAATAATATGAGTAGAACTAGGGTGTGATGTGCTCATCAAATTTTTTGGTGAGTATAATTCTATAATCTATCGGATTCACTTCAAACAAGATGAATCCAAACCGTTGAAACCGATATACTTCACGAGTGATGTGCGTACATGCAAAATTTTGAATTTTTTGAATTCATTTAGTCTAAAATCAAGTGGTCAAAATTGATGAAAAAAGAATGATCCAAAATGAAGTTTTAGAAGTTATTTTAATGCATTCATTTTTCATCAATTTTGACCGCTTGACTTTGTACTAATAAATCTGAAACATTCAAAATTTTGCATGTACGCTAGTGTTTTGCAAATACCCCCACGGGTCAAACCCGTGCCCGCCCTGCCCGTGCCCGTGCACGGGTTTTGCATGGGTTCACGGGTTAAACGGGTAAGGGTTGAGAAGGGCCGGGCATGGTTTTTTTAAATTTTACCCGTGATACCCGTACCCGCCCGTACCGTCCCGTGAACCCGGGTTGCCCGTGCCCGTACCCGTGCCCGTGATGCCCGTACCCGTAAAAATTCAAATTTCCCCCAAACAGAAAAAAAAAAGAAAAAAAACCAGAAAAAAAAACAGAAAATAAAAACAGCAAAAAAAAAAACAGAAAAAAAAAACAGAAAAAAAAAAACAGCAAAAAAAAAACAGAAAAAAAAAAACCCGGACTCGTGTTGCCCGTGACCCATATTGCCCGTGACCCGTGTTGCCCGGGGGGTTTGAGAGGGCCGGGTAGGGTTTTTCAAAAAAATACCCGTGCTAACCCGTCCCGTGTCGCCCGTGACCCGCATTGCCCGTGACCCATCCCGGGTTTTGCCCGTGCCCGCCCGCCCGTGCCCGTTTGCAAAACACTAATGTACGCACATCACTCGTGAAGTACATCGGTTTCAACAGTTTGGATTCATCTCGTTTGAAGTAAATACAATAGATTATGGAGTTATGCTCACCAAAAAGTTTGGTGAGCACATCACACCTTAGTTCTACTCAAATAATATTGTTATTGATTGACTCTCAATTTAGGTATCTACATGTAGTACAGTTATTTGTAACAATTTAACGGGTACCACATTTGAAATCGTATAGTCATCAAATCCTATACGTATCATCTACGTAATATCAAAGCATATGCGTTTAATTTTATTTCATTAACTATTATAAAAATAAATCTTTTAAATCAATTGAGAGTTTTCATGATTAATTAAATAATAGTCGGCAAAATTAAAAAGTAAGGCAAAGTACCCATTGACACCCCTTCAATTTTTATTGTATTTGAACGTTAATTTGTCAAAATATGATTGGAATATGTCCTTAATTACTAAATAGACTATTTTGCACAAAACTATTTCGTATCTAATAAATAACATTTGCCTTTTTGAACTGGAAAACCTAACTAAGGATTTTTACTGTATTTCTGTGAAAATAAATATTGCGTTCTTAGATTGAACTTAATTAGTCCATGAAAATATTAAAGACTTTGTCACATTTAAATAGAAATTAGGATTAATCAAGTTCAATTCTACAATTTTTCTGTTATTATAAAGGACTCTGGATTTGTCTCATCGTGATGCCTGAATAGTGTGGAAAGATTTTCTCTTGTTGTATATAAGTTATAATTAAGAAAACTAATTTAAAATGTTTCATTTAATTATGGTAAGAACACATAGAGAAGGAAATTTGTCACGGCGTGATCAGTCACGTCACGTAACGTCACGTTCACGTCACGTCACGTGTGTCGATTACGTGACGTGACTCACGTGTTGCATGACGTGACTATTCGCGTGACGTGACTGTATTTAACAAAAATTATACGTCACGTCACGTCACGTTATAAAACACATCACCTGATCACGTACTGTCACGTGTAATCACGTAAACACGCATAGTCACGGATTGCTTGGCTGGCTTGCACTAAAATAGTTTTGGAATTTTAAAATCAGTCCGATCTTAATACCCAAATGCGCTCCTTATTTTGTCCCAGATTTCCTCAATTTTCAAAGTCCCGCTTTAGGGTTTTCCCGTCTCCTTAATTCCCTCCCCCGTTAAGCACGCGGCACGCCTCTCGATCGACAATTTAAATTAAAATATAAAAAAGTTCAATGTGACTAATTTATGTCACGTCATATCACGTCACGTCATATCTGATAAACATAAATTATATACGCATTTGATCTAGTTTTTATCATAAAATAACCCCAATTATCATGTATTTTGAATATAAAATGAATGAATTACACCTAGAATCAAGTTACTGCGGTAGTTTGGCTTTAAAATGCAGGAAAAGATGAAAAATGAAGTAATTAGTACTGAGTGCGGATCAGCCACCCGCACTGAGATTTAGTGCGGACGCACTCAGTACTTAGCCGAATTTTCCAGCATCTCAGCACAGCCAGAAATTTTCCCGAGCGTAATGCGTCCGCACTCACACGCCAGTGCGGGTCAGCCACCCACATTTTGTACTTGGTCGGATTTTCAGAAAGCACAGAAGTTCAGCAGTGCGGGTCCTCCATCCGCACTCTCCACCAGTGCGGACGCACTCAAAAGATTACGCACTCACCACCAGTGTGGACGCACTGAACCCACAGACTGCCAGAATTACCCGATTTCAACACGGTTTCTATTTTTGGCACTCCAAGGACACGTTTTAATAAGCCAAAAATAGACATACTTGCTAGGAAAGTAATGTAAAAAGAGCACCCACTAACTCCATATTCTAGCCTCTAAATTGGGCATGATCTCTTGCTTTAAAAGGGGGCTCATTTCCATTCAAAGATCCATCCCTACAACACATCTCATTCTCTCTCTACACACAATTCTTAGCAACAATTTTTGAAGAAGGAGAAGCTTTCAAGCAAGGAGAAAAAGAGTTTCTTGAGCAAGATTCGGCAAGATTGAGGTTCTAGATTCAAAGGGTGTAATTATTCTTTATTTCAATTCCTTTTATTCTTTGCCAAACTTTGCAATGTTTCCCCCAAGAGGGAGTAGTTCTCTCTTTAGGGGTTTAGGTCTTATGCATGAACTTGTTTAATTCTATTTTATTCGATTCTTTGTTTTTATTATGATTGTTTTATCGGATTTGATTGTTAATTTCTGTGATTTAAATAATTTGTGTTAAATACATAATTAATACTTGAATTGTAGCATCTCGTTTTGGTTTCAAAAGAACCAAAATTGACTAGGATCAATAGGATAGTACCAAATTATGAATGCAAATACCTTAGGTTTAGATTAAGATTCTAACCAATTTAATCTAAGCCGGAACTACAGAAATTAGAGTTAGGGATTTGGTGAAGAACCTAACCGTGAAGTCAAACCCTAATTAGGACATCTCAAATCGAGTCGGATATTGGTATCATGGACTTAATTGGGAAATACCAATATTTGAGGAGAGAAGAGACTAACAAGAGCTTATGGTCTAGGTAGCTAGGATGAAGGACCTAAACGTGAAGTCCGAATTACTTAGACACGTTATTAATTCATGAAAGTGACCCTTAAATGACATATTAGGTTAGAAACCTCATCAAATCATACATGAATTTAAGCAAATACCGAATGAATAGAATTAACAAGGGATTGTAGACCAAAGACCTCTAGATTCTCTTAACCTTAAAAATAAACCAACTTTTTCTTTAATTTACTTTTACTTTTAATTGTTTAAAAACTCCTTTCTTCGGGTATTGAACCCAACCTTAGGATTTTTAGTACAAACCCCCCCAAATTTACTTTATTGCACTTTATTTTCTTTCTTTTCTGAAATTGATCATCTAAAGTTGAAAATTAAGTATTTATCTTACTCCTTGTGGTTCGATACCCGATAATATACTACACGGTAGGATTGTATACTTGCAATCTAAACCGAAAGTGTATTTGAGGATAAAGCTTTTTACATATACCCTTTTGACGTATCAATATCACGTCACGTGTAGTCACGGCGTGACTACGCGTGACGTGATCGTCTGCCACTATTTTGATCACGTCATGTGAAAAAAAAACATTGATCACGTCACGTCACGTCACGTGACCAAATCACGGCGTGTTTGTCACGTCACGTCACGGCGTGTCACGTATTTCCTTCTCTAAGAACACCTGCAACAATTTTCTTGTGTTTACGCTCTTGTGGGCCTCACGCTTAGGCTTGTATTATTTGGGCCCATCCTAGTATTGTGGGCCTTTTCTTAGGCTTCGATATATTTAGTCTTGTCCTAAATTAGATATCCTACAAACTAAGATTTAAAATATAGTTGGGTCTCATATATGTTGACCATTCTACAGATAGGACCACTTCGGTCCCTATACTTCGCCACTATATCATGTTACTCTTATCTCAATAATGGATAATGGATAAGGAAGAAGAAAGAAGAAAAAATGCGTGATGGTATAGATATCATCTACAATATTTTTGGTTGGTCAACAATTTTTTTTCTAACGTTAATATCGACAACTGTGTTCCGCCCGTTTTATTTTTTGCACGGAAAAAATGGTGGGGGGAATTTAATTAGAACAAAACAGATTTTTTGAAACTAACAATATATAGTACAAGGTTACTGGTAAGTGGTAAATGTACCAGCTCTGCATGTTATCAAATGTATCGCCATGTGCGATAGGATCTTTATTAATTACACAGGAATCAGTAAATGCAATAAGCATCTACAACCAACAAAAGTATAAGGAGAAAATATTAATCTTCCACACTGCTAAGATATGTACAAAAAGTTGACAATATGTTAACAAAACCTACATTTTGCAGTACTAAACACTAACAATAAATTTATTGACTTTTCTTTAGTACACTAACTTTATTTTCTTTTTCTATTTTCTTTTCTCCTATATTTTAATTCTTGTTTTTTTCAATCATAAATTTAGTAGGATTTCAGTTATTACTACAACAAGAGGTTTGCATACAAGATCTCGTTCCATGTATCGGGGACGCCTGGCAAGCACCAATGGCTACAGTCTTCAGGTCCACCAGGTGGCGTTCCTAGTTCGCGATGCTTCGAAGGATGACCGTCTTTTCGGAATTCCGTCATGTATGTCACATTCAAAATGCTAGCTCTCATACCATGGTTTCTCATGTGTTTTATCATACTCGATATGATCGGGTTGGTCCATGATTCGGGTCGGAAACCATTTGTGTCAGTATATGGATCTGACTCTAACGCACAAGTCCCGTGATGATTCCATGTACCGTTCCTACAATTTAGGCCAACAAATCCAAATTAGAAAAATTAGTACAATATTATTACGTGAAAGATACCCACTTACACAGTTACACTTACATGAAATGAATGGGGGCATAACTCCGGAGAAATATGTAACTCTTGGATAGTTTTGGGTTATTCAAGGCCCAAGATTTAATCGTCTCCATGGATCTTTGGAATGCTTCTTTAATATCCATTGTATAATTGATAGTTTGGCCCACCTGAAAGTAGTTTCCCCTGTAGAAAAGTCAAGAATTTAATTTTAGCCCAAATTGAAGATTCTAAGAAATAAACTGTCATTTTTTTAATGCAATGCACGTGAGGTTATTACTCGTTACCCCTCAGTTAAACTTACATTTTCAAAGTCTTGTCTATGTTCCACCAATGACCAGTATTCAGTACCAGTAAATCCGCAGCGGCCCACCTGTAAGCAAAGTGAGGCAGCTTATCAACCCGTATTGCTCCTCGCAAACCAGCAACAGAGGCATTCTGCGGCTTGAACCGATCAATCACCACGAGTTGAGGTGCGCGATAGTATTCCACAGTTAGGTTGTAGTCCTTGAAAACCATGGATAGGAAGCCTCTGTGCTTGGTTATGGGGTTCCCAAATTGCTCGTAGATATTTGATGAGTTTGAAACGTTGGTGGATAACATACAAATCAGGGATTCCCATTGATTTCTCCCAATTGAATCTCCAACAAATACTATTCTCTTGTTTCTGCTTCGCTCTAGCATCTCTTTCGCATTGAATCTGAGTAAAATCAACTGATCAACTCACTATTGATTTTATACATCATTTAAGGCAAGATTGGAATAATAATAACAATTTTTGAAGTTAATTACATCAATCATATTAGTGATTGTTTTTTATAACGAGACCAAGATCAAAATTCTTTTAATTCATTTTTAATACAGACATTAAATTTCAAATCTACAATCAATCACGAAGACAATAATTAATGGTGCAACAGAATTACGTACAGAAATCTATACGAATAAAAAAATATCAAGGAAAATATACAACAAAAAAAGAGAGAAATAATTTGTGTAAGTACATACAGGGGAAGATCACAGCCATGAGGCTTCCATCTCCAATGGAGAAATCGCGTGTCGTTGCGGCCATTCTTCCTGCACTGAAATCCTGGATCAAGAAATCGACAATCTTCGGTGTACCAACCAACAAACCTCTCATCATACACCCATTTTCCATTGGAATAATCACAGAAATCATTTTCTAAATTTGCATTTGAGTTCAAGAATAGATGGAGAAATTTGAGGGGACTAAAGGAGGTATGAAAATGGAAAAATAGGAGAGAGATAGAGATGAGGAGGATGAGAGGGAAGGAAATCAAGGGTTTGATTTCCTTGTGGAAATGCATAGGTTACTGAAGGAAACAAATCTTTGACTATCCAATGCTCCTAGTCCCTGCCAAGTTTAATGTTTCTGAAAGCCACCATTAAACTCTCCTATTTAAAAATATTATGCCTAATAAAAAGAATTGTCCACTTGTTAATCGGTGGATCTATTTCGAATTCATTCAAATTTAACCTTTACTCACATTAATTATTTTTTAAACAAGGAAACCAAAACTATGTAGGTTCAACTATATTAAATTGCCAAAAAATATAATGGCCTCCGAGTGAATCTAATTTTAAGATATTATTGCTAACCTTAAGGAGACTACTATTGCAATCAGTTTACTAATTTTAGATGATTATAATTATTTTGGGTCAAAGATTATAACTCTTTTTTGGTGCAAATGCTTTTTGAAAATAGAATTCAATTTATAAATAATGTAATAACAATTCTCTTCCTCAACAAATAATGTGGCAATAAAAAGAAAATTAAGAATAGAGGTAAAAAAAATTTGGAAATGTCCTTAAACTATCATAACTAAAAAGTTCAAATTAAAGTTATATGAGTTATTTTTTCTCTCTCTGTTGCGCCACAATCAGGACGAATTTTCTAATATTGAATGGAGGTCAATTGATATCTATTTTTTTATTCAAAATTTATGTATGTATACAAGATATTCAATATAGTTTTGAGTAAAATGCAATTGATACTATGAAATTGACACATATTCGGAGCATAAAAAATTTTATATGATTGACTCCTATTCACGTTTGACCTCATAGTTTGAAAGTCTGGCTCCGGCGCTCTGCCCCTAGTCGCAATGTATCAAATTTATTGCACTTTGAATATTTTGCCCACAAAGTAATAAAATTGTACAGATTTAAAACTCCAAATGTATATATTATGATAGTTTCAACATTGCAAAAGCTTGAAAATAAAGAGATCAACTTACTTAACACCCTTAACAAGCAATATCAACTATATTTTACTATTTTTCGAAGTTCACCACAAACCAAAATGCAAAATGTCTAACAGTGGCGGGTTCCAGAGATCCTCATATGAGCATAATTGCAAATAATTTATCAAATTTTATACTAATTTTTATCAAGTGTCTTGAGAAATTTTATTAAATTTAGACTCATTTTTTTTCCAAGCATATGCAAACCTTATAATTGTATTGATTTATGTAATTGGCAAATAAAAATATAATAGATTATATTTATATTCTAAAGTTAAGTCTAAGTACAGGTTTAGACTTGTCCATGTCTACGTAATGAAGATATAACAAAAAGTACATAAAAGACGAAACAAACAAAATATAGAATTATGAAAATAAAACTACATTTATTTATTAAAAAAAAAAAAAGATTCACGGAAATGCAACAGTGCGTTGATGACTTAACTTGGATGTTCATTCGCGGGGAGAGTTATGTGAAAATGGAAATCATTTCTCTAAAAATATTTAGTTTCCATGAAAACTAGGGAACTGATAATAATAATAATAAATATATATATATGATCAACTCGCACGGCAACGGTATTGGGTGCCTCAAGGTCAAAGGATTAAGAAAAGAGAAGTAGATCTCGAACTTTTTCCGAGGCTATCCCTATGTATTAAGAAATAGGAACCAAATCTCCTGCCCCCTTGTGGGTAGGAAAATCCTGCCCCACATAGATTTAGCCATTCGATCTGCTTTCGGATTCACGCTATGATAAGCAACTTGATGAAACGGAAAATTGAAAATTCTCCTCCGTTAGCTCCTTTTGTCCCTTTCCTTCCGACTCTCTCTCGTTCTGTCCTTCCGACTCTCGCGTTTCTCCTCTCCATCTCGCTCTCCCAGTCACGTTGCTTCCCCTCTCCCAGCCGCGCCACTTCTCGTTCTCCCAGTTGCACCTTTGGTGCTCACGGAAAGTGTGGTTCATCTCCGTCTTCTTCAGCCTCGTGTTTGAACAAGGCTGAAAGGGATTCTCTTTTCTGATTCGAATTTCTCTCGAATTGGTTTAATTGACCTTTTCTTTCAGCATTCTATCTTATTGAGTATGATTCAATTAAGCAATTAGTTAGCAGTACCGTTAACAGCTGAATCAGTAGTTAATCACTCATTATAAATAGTTGATGCATGATTTACCAGAATGCTATTTCTTCATTGACAATAAGACCTTGGCGGATGTAGCTGCATGCTCACAACCACCTTTAACATCCACTTTGTCGTGAATTAAAAAGTACCCATAAATGAGAACCGACCGACTTGTCACGCCCAATGTCAAGATGTGGAATATGTTTCTTCTGATTTAGGTTTAATAAGCTGATTATTTGGAGCATCTATCATTACAGAAGAAAAGGGATCCTAGCCAAAATCATCCCATGTCAGATCACTAAGCTGAAAGATTTTTAGCTCAAAATTGGGTTCATACTTTCCTTCTTTTCAAATTTATTTTTGAATGTCTTTACCGTGGCTGTCAAGGTTCATAGAAATAGAAAGTTTTTACATCCATGCCCCTCAAATTTAGGCTATTTCAATAAAATTAAACCACAATGTTCCCTCCTGCAAAAATTTTTCCCCTAATATATCTGACCTTGGAACAAATTCGTTTTGTTGCCGCCATATCCACCAGAAAGCACATAGAACCTGGGTCCACCATTCTTTTTTCTGCATATCTATCAGCAACCATTCCTTCATTTTAAATTGAATGTGCTATTTTCACTGCACAAGCTATTTAATTCAAGTGTATTGTACGACAATTATATCAAAATTAAAATGTATTGTACCTCAATATAGAGAACTAAACACAAAACTAAATTGTATTATATGACAATTATATCAAAATTGACCACAAAATAAAAACAGTACTACTTATTTCTAACTGGTACTGTCCCAGGGATAAAAAAAGTACCAATTTAACACAAAATAAAACAACATCACAACTCAGAGAGAGAGCACCTGAGCGAGAGGAGCTGAGAGATCGCGAAGAGCGAGGTGAGAGCGACTGCGCTGAACCAAGACGAGGCAAGTCGTGACTGGGAGAATGCAGCGCGTCTGAGCGAGAAACGGCTCGGCTGGGAGAGCGAGATGGACAGGAGAAATGCAGGAGAGGAAGGAGAGGACGAGAGAGAGTCGCGAGGAACAAAAGAGTTAACGGAGGATTTTTTAGTTTCTCCGTACCATCAAGTGTTTCATCACAGCGCAGATCTAGAAACAGATCTAACGGCTATACCCATATAGGGCAGGAAAATCCTGCCCATCAGGGGGCAGGTGATTCGGTTCCTAAGAAATAAGCGTTCAATTAAAAAAGATCCAGAAAAAAAGAGAATAGCAGATGTATGCATTATACAAATAAATTTGATCAGGGGTGGTCAATGTGTGATTGGCTGTGGTTGCCTGCATGTAGTCCTCTTTGCCACCAAGCTACTAGCTAGGAAGTAGGAACTATTTACAAAGATTGCCCGCTTTGCCACAAATGATCCCTCTAATTTTGTTGGAAGTTTGTCTTGGCAGTCATAAATGCCTGATTAATTTTAATTTTGATTTGGTGAAGTAGTTAGTTTATAGTCAAAATATGGAGGAGAAAGTGGGAAATGGGTTGGGGTGTCAATGATACCTTTTAACCGTTTACCTTATATATTCGATAAGATGAATATGGATAAAAAAAAAAAATTCCGTTAACTTATTGGATATGGATATAAATAAAGATTTTTTTTTTGTTAACTAAATAGATAAGGGTACAGGTAAAGGCTATTTTGTACCTGTTACCCGATAACTATATAAATAAAATTATATGATAATATTTGAGTAATAATTAGTGATAATACAATTTATTTGCATGATATTTCATATGATAATGTTTGAGCAATACTAGTGATGTACTTTTGTTATTCAGTGTATGTTTTTTTCTATAAGAAAAATGTTAAGCATATTACTTTTATTTGCATTTTTTGTTATTTAATTAAATAATTGAATTTGTCTGAAGTGATATTCGTATTTTTAAATTTTATTGTTTTATAAAAAAAATTAGTTGTAATTGATTGCACTTTTTTTTTATTAGTAATATGATTGCATATGTGTGAAATGAATGAGTTTTGATGTTCTATTTGTATAATATAATAAAATTAATTATTAAATTAGGTGTATTCGTTAATTTTAACAGGTAAGGGTAGGGTAAGGTAAGGTCAATTCTTAACTGATAAGGGTAAGGTACGGATAAGGTGAATTCTAAGTGGGAATAAGTATGAAAATGTTTCCACCCTACCCGTATCATACCCATTGACACCTCTAGAAATGGGGTGTCAACGGTCAGGTGGAAGCATTTTCATACTCTTACGGTCTTATTTGTTATGTTAACGAATTTTTTTTATATTTATCTGTACTCAAGAAATTAAACAAAAATAACCTTACCCGTATATGTCTTATCAAATACGGTATGGACCAGCCGATTGGGTAAACAGATAAAAGAGTTTCATTGTATATATATGGACCACGAATACTACATATCTATATCATATCTATATCATATCAATCATCATCTCCATATAAATATATATCAATCTATATATAAAATTTTATAATTTTATTTTTAATAATTACTTCGATAATGGTAAGGAAAAATCTCTATCCATGTCCTTACCCATCGTGTTAAAAAAAAAACTCTTATCTTTACCAGTATCCGATAAACTAAACGAAAAAAATCACATTTGTATCAGTCTTATCGAATACAATACGGGTCTAGATAAATGAATAAAAGGCCCTCATAAACACTCGTAAGTGGGGAGAAAAGAAATGACTAGATTTTGTTCACGATGAAGAAAGAAAAAAGAAGAAGAAAGAGAACGATGTAGCGCAATTATTATTTATCTTAACAGAGAGTTAAATTATAAATAATTGCCAAATTAAGGGCCACATTATGTGATGTCTTTTTCAAAGCGAGCCAACTTCATTTGATATAAAACCAGGCAAAGGACCACAACAGCCCGGCCCAATTAGATCTTTAGTTGCAACCAGAGCAAAGAGAAAGTTTCACTTAAGTAGGGGCCCAATGGATCATGATTAGCGCATGCCATACTGAAGAAAATGGCAGCTAAGGCAAACTTTTGGCCCTCTTCAATTTTAGAGAAAGGATAGAAAAAAAAAAAAAAAAATTAGTCCATTGAATATCAGCCAAGACTTCAACTCAAGTCTTAGAAATTAATTATGGTTAACTTAAAGTCTTTGGGTATGTTGGATATATATTTAAAGTTTTATTAGATGATTATGAAAGTTTTTCTAATTTAAAATAATATATATGATATAAAATTCATTATTGGAGAAAATTAGTAATTTTAAAAATGTAGAAGGGTATACGTGAATTCCACCTAAAATAAAACTAACAAAATGTCTCACGTTTTAACACGTTTCTAATTTGCTCAACTCATGAGACCCATTAAAAAGTGTTATTTAAGGGTGCTCATTTTTTTATTGAAGTTATTTTATGCCTTACTTCCTTTCAACATTCACTGAATTTGGACGATAATGCGGGAGTATAATATTTGTTAGCGAAGGTAAACAAAAGATGTCATTAAGAAAAATAAAATTAAAAAGTTGAATTACAGGTTTATTTTTTATGGTTTGGATAGATAGTGAATCAAATTTGATGTAATTTACAAAATGTTTGCTCTCCGATCAAGTGTCAATAAAATTTGTAGAATGAATTTTTTCAAATTGTACAATAGAGAACAAATTAGTTATCAAATTGCATCAAATTTGATACGCAGTCCGCTAAACTATAAAAAGAATATATATATATATAGAGAGAGAGAGAGAGGTTGGCTAAGATTAAAGTGGTATGACCAAGGCCTTGGTGCTACAAATTAGTTTTTGCGATTTTAAAGTTCAAATAGTTGATCTGAAGTGCTCAACGTGTTCTCCATATTAAAATGTGCTTGGAACCAAATTTTACATTTTTTCGAATTTTTTATATTTTTAGATTTTTGAAAATCACTGTTTTCATAATAATAAAAAATTCAAAAACACTGATTTTCAAAAATTCAAAAAAAAAAGTAAAAAAAATTCAAAAAAATGTAAAATTTGATCTCCAAGTATATTTTAATATGGAGAACACGTTGAGCACTTCAGATCAACTATTTGAACTTTAAAATCGCAAAAACTAATTGGTAGCACCAAGGCCTTAGTCATACCACTTTGATCTTAGCCAACATCTATATATATAGAGAGAGAGAGAGAGGTTGGCCAATATCAAAACGTTTGTTTTTGAGTCGTGGTGCAACCAATTTGTTTTCCAATTTTCAAAGTCCAAACGGTCGATCCAAACCGTTAGATATGAAATTTATATTAAAATGTGCTTGAAAACCAAATTTTACATTTTTTTAGAATTTTTCACTATTTATTAAGTCAGTTTTAAAATCGCTAATTTTAATAAACTGTAAAAAATTTCTGGATCATTGAAAACAATGAATTTAAAACTGTCTTAATAAATATTAAAAAAATTCCAAAAAATGTAAAATTTGGTCTCCAAGCACATTTTAATACAGCTTGAATGTTGAACAGTTTGGATCGACTGTTTGTACTTTGAAAATATAAAAACTGAAACGTTTGTTCCACGGCCTAAGAACAAATATTTTGATATTAGCCACTCACTATATATATATTATATATATAGAGAGAGAGAGAGAGAGAGAGGTTGGCTAAGATCAAAGTGGGAGTTCCTAAGCCTTAGTGCTACCAATTCAGTTTTGCGGTTTTCAAAGTTCAAATAGTCGATCTGAAGTGCTCAACATGTTCTCCGTATTAGAATGTGCTCGGGGACCAAATTTTACATTTTTTTTTAAATTTTTACTATTTTTTATGAATTTTTAAAAAACATTATTTTTTAGATTTCTTTTTATTTATTTTTTATTATTCAAAACACTGATTTTCAAAAATCCTTCAAAAATAGTACAAAAAATTCCAAAAATGTAAAATTTGGTCTCCGAGCACATTTTAATATGGAGAACATGTTAAGCATTTCAAATCGACTATTTGAACTTTGAAACTACAATAACGAATTGGTAGCACCAAAGCTTAGAAATTATCACTTTGATCTTAGCCAACCTCTATATATATGTATATAGAGAGAGAGAGAGAGGTTGGCTAATATCAAAACGTTTGCTCCGTTGCCGTGGTGCAACCAATTGATTTTTCAATTTTCAAAGTCCAAACGGTCAATCAAAACCATTAGATGTGATCTCTATATTAAAATGTGCTTGGAGATCAAATTTTACATTTTTTGGAATTTTTTTACTATTTATTAAGTCAGTTTTAAAATCGTTGATTTTAATAAACAGTGAATTTTTTTTGGATCATTGAAAATAAAGATTTTAAAAATGACTTAATAAATAGTAAAAAAAATATAAAAAAATATAAAATTTGGTCTCCAAGCACATTTTAATATATATTGAAGAGTAGAACTAAGGTGCTCTTAAGCTCACCAAGCCCTTTGTGAGTTTAACTCAAAAACCTATCGGATTGACTTCAAACGACATTTTCAAACCGTTAGATGTTCAATCTATATTAAAATGTGCTTGGAGATAAAAAAATTCATTTTTTGGAATTTTTTTACTATTTATTAAGCTGGTTTGAAAACCACTGTTTTTCAATGGTCCATAAATTTAATAAAAACAGCTGTTTTCAAACCAGCTTAATAAATAGTAAAAAAATTCCAAAAAATGAAATTTTTGTCTCCAAGCACATTTTAATATAGATTGAACATCTAACGGTTTGGAAATGTCGTTCGAAATCAATCCGATAGGTTTTTGAGTTAAGCTCACAAAGGGCTTGGTGAGCTTAAAAGCACCTTAGTTCTACTCTATATTGAATATTGAACGGTTTGAATCGACTGTTTGAATTTTGAAAAATGTAAAATTTAAAGCATTTATTCCACGGCCTATAAACAAATATTTCAATATTAGCCAACCTCTCTCTCTCTCTCTATATATATATAGAGATAGGCTACCATGCTTTGCAAATTAAAGCACCTCTTGTGCTTTGCACTCCTTTTCGGATTTTCAAAATTCAAAATGTCGATCCGACCGTTCAAGTTGTTCTCCATATTGAAATGTGCTTGGAGACCAAATTTTACATTTTTTGGAATTTTTTTACTATTTATTAAGCCACTTTGAAAATCGCTGATCCAATGGTCACACTAGCAAAACAGTAAAAAATTATGGACCAATGGATCAGCGAAGTAAAACGAGCGTTTTACTTCACATCTATATCTTCAATTTCAAAGTTCAAAATGTCGATCCAAACTATTGAAGTTGATCTCCATATTAAATTGTACTTGGAGACCAAATTTTACAATTTTTAGAAACTTTTTACTATGTTTTGGCATTTATTAAAATCACTAATTTTTTATGGTCCACGATTTTCTGAAAAATCAGTTATTTTAAAAAAATTCAAAAAAATAATAAATTTTTTGTAAAATTTGTAAAATTTGATCTCCAAACACAATTTAATATGGAGATCAACTTTAACGGTTTGGATCGACGTTTTGAACTTTGAAATTGAATATATAGACGTGAAGTAAAACACTCGCTTTACTTCGCGAAGTACTGTAGCCCAACTCTCTCTCTCTCTCTCTCTCTCTATATATATATATATATATAGTTGGGCTATGGTGAGTTGCGCAGTAAGATTCTTATTTTACTACACGATTATATCTCCGTTTTTAAAGTCCAAACAGTCGATCCGAACCGCTTAACATGATCTCCATATTGAAATGTGCTTGAAGATCAAATTTTACATTTTTTGAAATTTTTTTACTATTTTTTAGATGGGTAGAAAATAATTATTTTTTGATAGATAAACAGTGATTTGAAAATTCTAAATAAATAGTAATAAATTTTCAAAAAAATGTAAAATTTAGTTTTCTAGTGCATTTCAATATGTAGATCATGTTGAGCAGTTCGGATTGACTTTTTGAACTTCCAAAAGTAAAAAATATAAACATGAAGTAAAACAAGCCTCCTACTTGACAACTCACCATAACCTATATATATAAAAAAAAAAATTAAGTTACTTGTAATATATGATTTGACAAAGTTTTTAATTCTCAGAACACAAGTTCTTCTAAATACGAACACTATAGTTCGAAGGTCCATGATATAATTGGTAGAAGGGTAAGACTAAAAAATAAAAACGAACAGAGAAAACAGAAGAAGAAAATGGACATTATTCCAGTTGGTACATCAGATCTTATTGTCGTACTTGGCGCTATGATTCTGTGAACAAAGATTAAATGCGTATTTATAGCATGGTTGGATTAGATGTGCTGCGTGTTTTGATGTTCTATTATGTACCAGTACCACCAACTCGCCTACGGGCTTCTCTTCAAAAAATAAAAATGTACCACCAACCAACCCACAATCTACGGTGGGAAGCTTCGTTGCTGCTGTTTGATATTATGTATGTATGTATCCACAGTGCACAACAGTCCCAAGTCTTTTTTTTATTCTCTGTTTTCCTCTTTACCGACCGAATGCAAATTATATCATTTGTCTCTGGTCCCTGCTAAATTTAACATTTAACGCATCTGTTCTTCTTTTATATTATTATATACTATTGACTCTGAAACAATTGGGTACATTAAATATGATTTAGAACCTTGAATTTCATTGCGTTGCAGCTAATTATTTCAGCCAGTGACTCGACAAAGAATATTCTTGCATTAAATGTAGCGTACCGTGTGGCCCGCCCAATACATTATCCTCAATATAGAAAATTGGAACCAGGAAGGCAGGAACAGATACAGTTTGTTTCTTTTTCTTTTTCCTTTTTCCTTTTTTTTTTTTGAGTCAATATGGCTCTTGCCACCCGTGATTTTTATTTTTACCCAAAAACAAATTATTTTAATATAAATAACCAAGTTTCTGGAAAAAATTTATTTCTGCCCAAGCCGTATATATTATTTACGGTTTGAATTCTTAATTCAAACCGTAAATATTCTGTACGGTTTGATTTTTTTTTTTTTAGAGAAAAATAGCTAAAATGCTGAAATGAAATATAACACAAAAAAACCGAATTGTTTTTTTAAATATTTGTTAGAAAATACGCTACGAATAGAGCCGATTTTGTGCTAAAATACGGTAAATTACAATAATTATGCTAAAATACGGTAAATTTACTAAAATGCTGAAATTACAATAATTATGTAGAATTATGCTAAAATAAGGTAAATTACGCTAAATTACGTATGAATAGAGCCGATTTTGTACCATCTTTCATAAATCATAAAAAATAGTAAAAAAATTCCAAAAAATAATAAAAATTGGTATTCTACAAGTTCATTATATAACTAATTTACTGAGCTACGTAGATTGGAGAATAGAAATGAAAATATTAATCGAAAACTTCAACTGAAGTTTTGAGGCTCTTCCCTTTGTTTATTGGCGATTCTGAATTTGGAAATCTAGCATAGCTAATTCGGACGCATGCGCATTTTCACAAGCTTTCCGAAAAGTGGTCATTTGCTGAAATCGGATACTCGAGTGCCGTTTTATGACCGTTTGAAGTTTCGTCGTCGTTTTTCGCTTTCTCAGTGAAGATATCATCTCTATTCATACGTAATTTAGCGTACTTTAGTGTATTCTAGCATACTTCTACATAATTATTGTAATTTCAAGTAATTTAGTGTAATTCAACATAAATCAAGTAATTTAGCGTGTTTTAGTATAAATATGCTAATTATATATAAAAAATGTAATCTAGCAAATATTTAAAAATAAATTCAATTTTTTAGTGTTATATTTCAGGATTTTAGCTATTTGTCTCTTAAAAAAAAGTTAACATAATTTAAAGTAATCTAGTATCAATCAGCATAAATTAACATAATTTCAAGTAATTTAGCGTATTTTAGTATAAATATGCTATCAAAAAAAGTAATCTAACAAATATTATTTACGGTTTGAATTCTTAATTCAAACTGTACAGAATATTTACGGTTTGAATTAAGAATTCAAACCGTAAATAATATTTACGGCTTGGGCAAAAATAAATTTTTTACAAAATCTTGGTTATTTATATTAAAATAATTTTGTTTTTGGGTAAAAATAAAAATCACGGTCTTGCCACTGCCAAACAGATTCGGAATTCGTGCCTTATTTGCTGGGTATTGTGAAATGGTATATCCCTGTTCTATGTTTTGGAACAGACATGTGATTTTCTGTTTGCTTGAAGAGCCAAGGGACGGCAAAAAAAAAAACAAGAATATTCGTATGATGTCACTCTCGAATATTATAGATATTCGTATTATATTATAAATATTCGTATTTTTAAATTGCAGAAAATAGTAGGTGATGATATTATTCATTTAAAGATGAGAATTGTTTTGGAACTACGCGCTTATTATCATTTATCGCCGTGGTGCCTCAAAGATTTATCCATTATTGTCCAACTAGAGTTTTTAAGTTCATCAAATTATGATGAGTTTAACTCCAAAATCACCCATGATTTTAAAAAAAAAAACTCCAAAATCTATGAAATTTATGAAATTTATTTCAAGTGACGAATTCAAATTGTTGAAACCAATCAACTTTATGATGATGTGATTACTTGCAAATTTAATAAATTTTCAAATTAATTTAGTATAAAGTCAAGCGATCAAAAGATGATGAAAAATAAATGTATTAAATTTAATATATAATTTTTTTTTTACTGCTTAACTTTATACTAAATTATTTTGTAAATTTTGTATCAAAACAAATTACTCGTAAGATAGATCGGTTTAGATTCATTGTTTGAAACCAATTCAATAAATTTTGAAATTAAGTTCTTGAGCCAATTCAATAAGGCTATGTTTGGATGACACAACAATAGCAAGAATAGAGACTATTCTAGAATAGAAGCTATTAGGAATAGCAATGTGCATCCAAACAACATTTTTGCTATCCGGAATAGCTAGAATATCTGCTATTCTCTATTCCTTGTAAATATTGGAATAGCTACTATTCGGAAATATGAAATGAGAGAAAAAAAATGTTTCATTCTTGAATTTCCGCCAACACAATTCCGAAATGACAAATTTGATATCATTTTCTGCTATTTCCACGTCGTGACAATTCATTTGAGATTTCACTTGCCTATCTTTCTTCTTAATTAGCACATTGTTAACACTATTCTTTATTGGTTACAACTATTCACTATTCCACAAATACAATCAAAATAACATTTTTACTAATCCGAATAGCACCATTTTCACACTAATTTGAAAATCACTATTTTTTCTTTATTCTCATTTACTATTCTAAAATTTCACTATTTTAGCCATTACATTAAACCTGCATGGGTCTCGAGTAATTTAGTCAATTTCAATAACACAGTCAAAATCAAATATTTTGCAATTCGACATCAATAGGTGTTGTATTTTGATTTGTCGTCTCATTGTATGGATTTATGATGTTGGTCATCATTTTAGCTATATACATAATTAAAATTGTGTTTTGTGAATTACTCTTGCACATGTTTACCAACATTCCTTGCTTTTCAGACTAACTTTTAATAAGGGAAGTGATCTACATAGATTAAGAACATCTAATGTTTAGATTCTAAATCAACTAATCAACCCACTCAACTTGTGTAAGATTCATATAGCTTAATTCTCAACCACGCTTGCCGATTTATTGTCAGAATCCTCCTCAATTATTTGTACATCAAAAGGAGAGGCTACGAAAGAATATTAGTTCTCAAGTGTAGTTCCTTTAGGAATTCTGGATTAAGTAGTAATTAATTGCAGTGTGATGACATTTTGGTACATCTTAAAAAAAGGAAGATTATCGTTGGGAATGCCTGTGCAGTGGTCCTAATGATAATTTAATTTAGTTAATCATTTGGACGGGCTTATTATATTTCTAACACTTGTAGTCTTTTGAATTGAGCAATCAGTAACCCAGCCACCCTTTGACATTTATTTTTATTTTTTTAATGGACAATTTAAAATTGAACAATAAAATTCTGGATGAAGAAAAATTAAATTCTACTATTTATGTTATGTTCACTATACCTATACCGTGCCAAAGCATCACGTCACGGCGAGACTAAATTTGAGGTGCCATAAAAAATGAAGTGTTTTCTCTTTGTCATTTTCAACACATTAAGTCATGTTACGTGAAAAAGAATTATTTATAATGTTCTGAGTTATGATGTGTTTGTCATGTCATGTCACATTACATGATCAAATTGTTGTATATTTTAGTATTGTTCGGATATCAAAATTTTATGGGAATGCATGACATTTTGAGCTAAATGGAAAAAAAATTGCATAACCTATTCTGATCGAACTTGTATGAAATGTGTTTTTTTTTTTTTTCTTTATTCCTTCCCTTCCGGTGTAAATTGATGGGAAAAAAAATATATCAAGTTAGGGCTAATTTTCTCCCACGAGAGGCGTTACGTGCTCTATCTCCTCTGCTTTTCAATTTCTGTTTATGAATTTTGTCAGAACTATATTAACTTAGTTTTAATTGCATTTTTCATTGTTCTATTAAAATGAATCCAGTATATTTTATAAACAATAATTAATAAGTATTATTATGTTATATTTAGTATAACAATAATATAAAAATAATAAGTTTGTATTTTATATCAAGCAACTGAAGCATCAACAATAATTAATAAGTATTATTATGTTATTGTATAATGTACTTTATTAAATTATATTAATAATTATTGATTAAAATAGTGTATTGATATTTTTAGAAAGAAAAATAGAATCTGTATAACTCTTTTTACGGTACAATCCAACATTTATTTAAGTACATTCATACAATCATTTTCGAGCATGCTCATAAATATAAATTTCTGTAAATTAATTTGATTCGATATTAATCAAATATTATCTCACATGCTCCTTGAACTTCTTGCCATTATCGTCGGAACACCAAATATATTTGGATATCAGATTTGATTACATTGTTAACGCCGACATTTTTAAAAATACCCTAAGTTAATTACAGATTAATAAAAATGCCTACTACTGTTCCGAAATTTTAAATATGTCCAAACCGGCCATTTAATGGCCGGTCCTGTGAATTTTTTTTTTTTTTTTAAGACAAATAGTTAAAATACTGAAATATAACACTGAAAAATTGAATTTTTTTTTAAATATTTGTTAGATTATTTTTTTAATAGCATATACTAAAATACACTAAATTACTTGAAATTATGTTAATTTATGCTGATTTACACTAGAATTATGCTAAAATACGGTAATTTACTTGAAATATGTTAATTTATGTTGAAATTACAATAATTATGTAGAATTATGCTAAAATACGGTAAATTACGCTAAATTACGTCTAAATTACGCTAAATTATGTCATCTTTCATAAATCATAAAAAATAGTAAAAAAATTTCAAAAATAATAAAAATTGGTATTATACAAGTTCATTATATAAGTAATTTACTGAGCTACGTAGATTGAATAATAAAAGTGAAAATCTCAATCGAAAACTTCAACTGAAGTTTTGAGGCCCTTCTCTTTGTTTTTTGGCGATTCTGAATTTGGAAAATTAGCAAAGCAAGTACGGACACATGCGCATTTTCACAAGCTTTCCGAAAAGTGGTCATTTGCTGAAATCGGACACTCGAGCGCCGTTTTATGGCCGTTTGAAGTTTCGCCGTCGTTTTTCGCCTTCTCAGTGAATATATCATCCCTGTTCATACGTAATTATGCGTAATTTAGTGTATTCTACCATAATTCTACATAATTAGTGTAATTAAGAATAATTTAGTGTAATTCAGCATAAATTAACATAATTTCAAGTAATTTAGCGTGTTTTAGTATAAATATGCTAATTATATATATATAATGTAATCTAGCAAATATTTAAAAATAAATTCAATTTTTTAGTGTTATATTTCAACATTTTAGCTATTTGTCTCTTAAAAAAATTTAACATAATTTAAAGTAATCTAGTGTCAATCAGCATAAATTAACATAATTTCAAATAATTTAGCGTATTTTAGTATAAATATGCTATCAAAAAAGTAATCTAACAAATATTTAAAAAAACAATTCGATTTTTTAGTCTTTGATTTCAGCATTTTATCTATTTGTCTAAAAAAAAAAAAAATTAAATGGGGGACCGGCCATTAAATGGCCGGTTTGAGCATATTTAAAATTTCGGAACAGTAGTGGGCATTTTTATTAATCTGTAATTAACTTAGGGTATTTTTAAAAATGTCGGTTGTTAACGTGATCCACAGAAAATCCGTACGCCCGTTCCACGAGGAAAGCATCCAATGTGCCATAGCGCGTGGGCCCAAGCCCAATCCAATCACGTTAATTGTCACTACGGTCAATCTTCCGGATCCGTATCCTCTGCATTAACTGAAAAGGAATCTTTTGAGTTGTCAACCGTCTGATTTGAAACGGAGTCAATCCGGCTCGTGCCTATAACATAGGGGCCCTTCAATATTAGTGCAGATCTAGTTTGCACGAATCTTAAAGTATATCAGACGGTCCAGATTCATTAACTCAAAAGATTTCCTTTTGAGTTAATGCAGAGGATACGAATTCCAATCTTCCGGGCTCCACTCCGGGGAATTTTTTTTTTATAAACCATAATTAAAAAAAAAATTATTAAACAAACATGATTATTATTTTTATTTTTTTTACAAAAACCATAAGAAATGAAATACCATTTTGGTCCGATTTTTTTTTTTTTCGGAACCAAAATGGCAATTCAAACCGAGGTGGTTTCACAGCTTTTCAGAAAAACAAGTGTAGCATTCGGTGTAACACCCATGGACCGAGATGCCATTTCGGTCCAATGTTTTTTTAGCCCATACCGAAATGACATTTTAGTCCGAACTATATATATGTATTTTTTTCAGATTTGCTTATAAATTGTTTAGAAAGGTCAGAAAAATAGATTTGCCTAAAAATGAGAAAGAAGAGAAGAGAGAAGATGTTGTTTCGAGCTAAAAAAAATAATTAGTGGCACTGCAATGACATTTCGGTCTAGAGAGATTTTTGGATTTTATGTGACCGTTGGTATGAAAATCTGTAAAATCATTTCAGACTGAATTGGTACGAAAATCTTATGATTTTTGTAAAAAAAAATTATTATGTTAATTTCATGAAATTCATTTTTTTAATTATGATTTATAAAAAAAATTCCACTCCGGGGGCCTCAACTTAGCTGTGACCTGATATTTTGAGGACTCATTTGTAGCCTTCGGTGTAATAATAACACTTTTCAAGGTAAACTTTTGGCAGAACATTATCTTATTACACACAGTAAATTCACATTAGATCCGAACGGTCCTACTTACTAGGGCGGTAGTGGATATGATGTAGGGAATAATAACTCTGGCCCATTACCAGTGTTAACTAATGAGCGAGGCTATGGTACTTCAGCTAGTGTACTATGGCTAGTGTACAATGGCTCAATATGGTACTTTTTAAAATTCTAAAGATCAATTCGAACCGTTCAATGTGATATGCATATGAATATGTACTTGCAAACTAAATTTTATGTTTTTTCAAAAAATTTCACTATTTTTTTAGATAGGTAGAATTTTCAGTGTTTTATACAAATTCTGGACCATCAAAATTCTACCTATCTAAAACAATAGTGAAAAAATTCGAAAAAATATAAAATTTAGTTTGCAAGTACATATTCATATAGATATCACATTGAATGGTTCGAATCAACCGTTAGAATTTTAAAAAGTATCATATTGAGCCGTAGTACACTAGCCATAGTACACTAGCCGAAGTACCATAGCCTCACTCTTAATTAATTGCTCCCTCCCCCTTTCATCAAAAAAAAAAAAAAAATTGCTCCCTTCCCTTGTTACCAAAATGTCCTTGTAGTTTCTTCTCAGCCTCCGCATTTAATGCATCAGTCAAAAGAGTGGCCACGGTGATAAGGAGGTCAAAGTATCAGGGTGAAACGGCAGGGCCATTTCAGCATAATTTGAGGGTATTATAGTCATTATATATTACCCGGCGCCTCGTAATAAGAAGCCTATAAAACCCCAGGCCTAGCTGATGCGGGACCCTTTATACTGTTGATAAGAACAAGAATGCTCCCGGTGTACGGCCGTACGTATAGTTCACCGCTTCAGGAGACTGAAAGTGGGTCCCGCTCGTTTATCGGAACGGTGTCTCAGCCCCAACTCTGCGGTCTGTGAGACGTTTATCCGTCTCAGCCGTTATTACGTGCTTATCCATCAACCGCCCACTCTTAAAGTGCCACATCGACTATGTTGCTGACGTGTAGGGGGTTTGCCACGTCATATGATGGCGTTAGTTTGGAGTAACGGTCCTGGTGGCGTCCACGTGAATCTTTCAACGGCCGTTTGTTTTTTATGGTTTGGTTAGTGTGGCTACTCGAACAAAATAAAAAGGGCTTCTACAATTTTGTACAGGGGCGGATGCAGGATTTTGATCAGGGTAGGGTAAGAAATTATTGAATCGGATTTAAATAGATAATCGGGTCCAAACTCATTAAATAATCAGATATTAGATAAAGCATGATAACAAAAACAACAAAAATAGTATTATAACACAATTTACTCCATAAAATTTAGATAATCAACTACAGGGTAGGGCGATATCAATTTCTAGGGTAGGACAAAGGTCCAAAATCCAGTATTTGTAAATTAGTTTTGGATTTTCAGGGTAGGGCAGTTGCCCTACCCTGTGCTACAGTAGATCCGCCCCTGATTTTGTATGACGATGACTTTCAATGACTATTTTTCTCTCTCTAAGTAACTCTCTAATCTAACATAACAATGAAGATTGTTAACTAAAATTCTGAACTTGACACAATTGAACACGCACTAGATCTTACTACAAGAGAGATATTTATAGTCTTCCTAAGTATTAGTGGAGTAGTTGAAGTAGTAGAGATCATGAGGAATATGGAGTCCACCCATGATCTATCAGGAATTGTCCAAAAATAGCGCGGCCCATCAGAAAAGTGCAACTTCTAGAAGGCCCATGAAAAAACCCAAAAATAGAAGGCACACGGATCGTGCGGCCTCTAGATATGCCGCATGCGGCATGGAGGAGGCCGCAGAGCTTTATGACTTAATGGATTTTCTTGTAATTTCGTCATTTCGCATGTTGTGCACTTCGTGTGAGGTGTTGCATGCTCTATTTGATGTCCTATTTTGACGCCTCTTTCAGAAATTGTCTAAATATGACATTTTTACTCTGTTTTTGGCCTAAATATGCAACTTTCTCCAAAATCTGCCAAAATCACTCAAAAACACGTTTGCGGTAAATAAATCGAAAAAATGCTACTTTTCATTCGGTTTTTGTCATTTTTCGGATAAAAAGGTAGTGATTTTCGTTATATAATTTGGCGTCATCATCGGTCTGCTAGATGTTGTGTTGTGTTTTGTTGTTAGATGATTTCAATGATGTGTTGTTAGATGTTGATGTATTGTTTAGATTGGAATGTGATTATGTCGAAGTAGATGTTGTAGGATGAATGTAATTATATTTTATTTTATGAAAATTATACTTGGCAGCCGCTGCCAAGGTCTAAAAAAGAAAGATATCAACCTCACAATAAAAAAACCCTGACTAAATGACAAAACCAAATAGAAATACTCTATTAGTTCAATTAAAAAAAATGAGGAGTATCCTTCTTTCGAGCGGGCATACATAATTTCTCCAACAATTATACACAGCTTTATTGTATGATTCGTGTGTGATAAGGCAAGAGAGATGATATATTCACTGAGAAGGCAATCTCTGATGAAGAAACTTCAAACAAACGTTTCTCAAAGGTCGAGTGTCCGATTTCAACATATGCCCACTTTTCGGAAAAAACTTGCGAGAAAGAGGTATTGATTATGGACCCATAGCATTCATCGATCAAACGATGTAGTCAAAATTGCAAAAAACCAAAGAGTAAAAGCCTCAAAACTTGAGTTGAAGTTTCCAATTAAGTTTTTTTCGGTCTGATTTTTGATTTTCTTGTTCTTTACCATACTCTTTCCTGCACACTGTTCAAGTAAATGTATAAAGTCTCAGATCTAGGGTTTTTTTTTGTTGTATTTTCATTTAAATATATGAAGTATCATATCTAGAGCTTTTTATTGTTATATTTTCATTTTTTAGTTCAAATATTATTCATGTAAATATTTTCATTTTGAAATTTAGTTTAGCGTTTTTTATATTCAGATCTAGGATATATTATAAAAAAATAGATCTAGGATATGCTATAAAAAATCAAATCATTTTGAAATTTAGTTTAGTATTTTTATTTTGAGATTTTTCAAAAAAAAGAAGAAGCCAGAGCTGCCAGAAATTCTAGCGGTTATGAAAAAAAAAATGAACCGCCAAAATATCTAGTGGTTTGGGCATTTTAAAATAAAATTGTGGGGGCATGTTTGTACTTTTTTATATTTTTGGAGGATATTAAAAAAAAATTGGCAAGCACATTATACTTTGTAATAATCACTTGCGGATTTTTTTTGTTATTGTTAATGTCATGGTTAGCACAGTAGTATCACAAAAGAGGCATTAAGGTTTTGCCGAGATTTTTATTTTTACCCAAAAAAAAAATTATTTTAATATAATTAACCAAGTTTCTGAAAAAAAATTATTTGTACCAAAACCGTAAATATTATTTACGGTTTGAATTTTTTTTTTTTTTTTAGAGAAAAATAGCTAAAATGCTGAAATGAAATATAACACAAAAAAATCGAATTGTTTTTTAAAATATTTGTTAGAAAATACGCTACGAATAGGGCCGATTTTGTGCTAAAATACGGTAAATTACAATAATTATGTTAAAATACGGTAAATTTACTAAAATGCTGAAATTATAATAATTGTGTAGAATTATGCTAAAATACGGTAAATTACGCTAAATTACGTATGAATTGGGCCGATTTTGTGGCATCTTTCATAAATCATAAAAAATAGTAAAAAAATTCCAAAAAATAATAAAAATTGGTATTCTACAAGTTCATTAGATAACTAATTTACTGAGCTACGTAGATTGAAGAATAGAAATGAAAATCTTAATCGGAAACTTCAACTGAAGTTTTGAGACCCTTCTCTTTGTTTTTTGACGATTCTGAATTTGAAAAACTAGCAAAGCAATACATACGCATGCGCATTTTCACAAGCTTTCCGAAAAGTGGTCATTTGCTGAAATCGGACACTCGAGTGCCGTTTTATGGCCGTTTAAAGTGTCGTCGTCGTTTTTCGCCTTTTCAGTGAAAATATCATCCCAATTCATACGTAATTTAGCGTAATTTACCGTATTTTAGCATAATTCTACATAATTATTGTAATTTCAGCATTTTAGTACATTTACCGTATTTTAGCATAATTATTGTAATTTACCGTATTTTAGCACAAAATCGGCATTCGTAGCGTATTTTCTAACAAATATTTAAAAAAAAATTCGATTTTTTTTGTGTTATATTTCATTTCAGCATTTTAGCTATTTTTCTCTAAAAAAAAAAAAAATTCAAACCGTAAATATTATTTACGGTTTGGGTACAAATAATTTTTTTTTCAGAAACTTGGTTAATTATATTAAAATAATTTTTTTTTGGGTAAAAATAAAAATCTCGGAAGGTTTTGCATCAAATACAAACTGATATTTATTACTTTAGCACGAAATTAAGGCTTTTACATCACAAGAGATTTTGACAAAACGCTGGTTGTACTGCGATCCAGCCTGCCGTATCTTAGGGCCTGTTCGGATGTCATGGGATTGTGCGGGATGAGATTTTACGAGTTCGGAAATTCAATTTTTGATTTGTGGGAACCCATATTTATGGGAACGCACAGGAATAATTATGAGAATTTGTTGATGAATGTTCGGTTGTACTGTGGGATTAGTTGTGGGAAATATTGATTTATTTATAAATTATGCATTTCTATTTAAATACAGAGATGAAAAATAGAAATACATAAAACAAAACAAAAAGTATTTTCTTATTTTTGTCAACAATTACATGTATTTAAATAAATTAATTAAATTGTACAAAAATAATTAAAAGTTGTACAAAAAAATGTACAAAAAATAATTAAATGCTGTACAAAACAAAATATACCAAAAATAATTAAATATTCTACAAAAAAGATTGTAAAAAAATTAAATGTTGTACAAATAAATTTTTTTATATGCTCTCATAACAATCATATTATCTAAAGAATAAAATAAATGACAGCATATTATCATTGCCATGAATTAATATTGTCTAATAATTAAAGAGAGAAAGAGAGAACAATAACATTTGGGAAAGAAAAAATGCAATCTGATCAAATTTTTTTGTTCCCACCAAATAACAAAGAGTTCGGTTTAGAAATGAGAATAGAACTCAATCCCATCTCTGTAGAAAAATGCAACCAAACGGTGCAGTGAAATTTTTTTCTAATGTATTCAAGATCTTTCAAATTCCTGTGGGTTTAGAGGCCTCCGAACGGGTCCTTAAATAAAAGATATGGACGAAAAATAGGGAAAAGGAAAAGGAAAGAAGGAATGAATATGCCATTTGCACTTGGATTAGAATCTCGTTCAATATATAGAATCTAATCTTATAAAAGTGATTTCCACAATTTTTTTTATCAGCCACTGATATAACAATTCTCGGATATAACTAGTGGAGGCCGTTATGTGCTTTAGAAATCAGAAAAGCACCTTTCCCATGGAAATTTTATTGTTGTACATGGCTCAAAATGATGTCATCCTTCTCTCCATTTCAAAATTGAGATTCTTGTGTCCTCCTCAAGCGTCTTGAGATGTTAAGTTCAAACATTTTACCAATTGTTATTTTGTACTTCATTTTAGTTATAAAAAAAAGGGGGCAATTTCAGGTATACCCCTCAAAAACTTCAAAATTACATATTCTCCCCTCCAAAGTTTGAAATTACGTATTTTTATAAAATACCCATTTTACCCTTTATTAAAAGCATAAAGCGCCCATCATACTCAAATTTGAATATGAAGGGTTCCTCTACTTTCCGAACTGCTTTAAGATCTGTGCACGCTAGATCAACACGAATCTTGAAGCAAACACACACGGATATTGAAACGACGAGCACAGATCTTAATGCGATGCGCGCGGATTGAAATTGCTTTAAAATCTGTGCACACTAGATCAGCATGAATCTTAAAGCCAACACGCACATATATTGAAGCTACACGCACAGATCTTAATGCGATGCGCGTGGATTGGACAGTAGAGGAGCTCTTCATATTCAAATTTGAGTTCGATGGACTTTTTATGCTTTTAATAAAAGGTAAAATGGCTATTTTATAAATTTAGAATGGATAAATTTGTGAGTTTTTGAAGTTTAGAGGGGGAAATACGTAATTTTAAAGTTTTTGAGGGGTATACGTGAAATTCCCCCAAAAAAAAGCATACCCTTTATTTATTTTTATTACTCGTAAGATCATATGGCCGATTTTGAATTTTCATTTTTTATATCAAAATGTTGCCTTAGCCAACCGTTGTTAATGCGATTCTCTATTTTTTTTCAAAGACATGCTAATGCCCGTTTTATCATAAACTAGTAATATGTGATTATCTATTTATTTGTATTGTTAACTAGATTAAGCAGCGTTTAAGAAATTGGATTTGATGTTATTAAGATGATTGTTTGGTGAGAAAGGGGGGAGGTAGCACAATTCGTTTGGAAAAAGATCCTACGATTATTGGTTATTCAAAGATCGAAAATTCGATTCCTCCTCACGTTTTAAAAAAAAATTATTGTTTGGTTAAAAAAATTTGTTCCAACTAGTTAAAGTTTTAATATAAACATTAACTAAATTTTGGCTTAAAGGTGGAGTGAAAGTTTTAAATGAGAAAACTAATGTATTAGAATATTTAATTTTAGTATTATTACTCTCGATTCAACGACAATTATGATTATGAAACAATTTTATGTTGAATTAAGATTTTAGTAAATATATATATATATATAGAGAGAGAGAGAGAGAATGGCTAAGCTCAAAACGTTTGTTCCTGGGCTCAGGAACAAACGGGTCGGTTCTCCAATTTCCGAAGTTCAAACAACAAATTCAAACCGTTAGATGTTCAATCTATATTAAAATGTGCTTGGAGACCAAATTTTACATTTTTTGGAATTTTTTTACTATTTATTAAGCTGGTTTGAAAATTGCTGTTTTCTAATGGCGCAGAATTTTAATAAAAACAGCGATTTTCAAACCAGCTTAATAAATAGTAAAAAAATTCCAAAAAATGTAAAATTTGGTCTCCAAGCACATTTTAATATAGATTGAACATCTAACGGTTTGGATTTGTTGTTTAAACTTCGGAAATTGGAGAACCGACCCGTTTGTTCCTGAGCCCAGGAACAAACGTTTTGAGCTTAGCCATTCTATATATATATATATATTCATACTAAATTTATATGTAGTTGACTTAAGATGTCAAAAGACTTTTATTATGGATAACGTACAATCACACTTGATGTAGCTGGATAAAATTTTAAATAATTACATTGGATAATTCACAAAGCAATGATCGTAATATATGTGATTAAAAAAATTTAAGACGATAAAAAGTTTACATAATTATAATGATAAATGAAGATGAGAGATGTATTCACTAGCGCATCACATTGACAATTTATAGACACGTATGACCAATGCCATAAGTTATGAACATTATTGGTAACGGGTAAGAAATATGTCCTTAACAATGAATTAATTTGGATTAGTGAGATAAAAATCATTTCAATCAATGTAAGTTGTTTTGTTTTTTAAATGAGAGAGTCAGGGGATCAAGTCATCTAACATCTTTTTCAAAACTCTGTTATTATAACAAAAAATTTCTCCATCCAAATTTCGAATTCATAACCGCCCTCATTAGAGGACATGTAGTTTTGTCATTAGACCAAACACTAATTCTTTAGTGCAAGTTTTATACAGTGAAACTCTTCAAATAATGATTTAAATATTATAGAATCGCCAAAACATAGAATATTTGGTTGTTGTCCGAACACCCTTATTTGTTTTTTTGTCATTCTATTCGATTATACTTTAGATGACTGAAGGAGGGATCTGCTTACAACATTTGTAAATTATAATATCTTACAACAATTTGGTTTTACAATTTTAAAAGTCCAAACAGTCGATCCAAACCGTTCAACATGATCTCTATATTACAATGTGCTTGGAGATTAAATTTTACATTTTTTTTGAATTTTTTTACTATTTATTAAATATTTCACAAAAATGTTGTTTTTAGACAATTATGGACCACTGAAAAACAGCAGTTTGTAAAATACTTAATAAATAGCACAAAAATAAAAAAAATGTAAAATTTGATCTCCAAGTACATTTTAATATAGAGATCATGTTGAATGATTTGGATTTACTGTTTGAAATTTGAAAATCACAAAACCGAATTATTATAAGTGGATCCCTCCTCTATGAACATAGTAAATTGAGGTAAAACTGGACATCTCCGTTTTGTACAACAATGGACAGAAGCCAAAATTAACATCCTTAATTTCATCCAAAACGTTGTCTAGCTTCCGTTAAAATATAACCCATGTTTTCTGTTAAAACTTAAAACCTACAAAAGGTCAAATTAACTCTCCACGTTACCAGTTACCATCAAAGCCGGATCAAAATCTGCTGGGATTCTAAAAGAAAAACAGAATCCTACAATCCTTCATCTCCACCATCAACTAAAATAGATGGTTGAGATTAAAATGAGAAAATAAAATCCCAAAACTGCGGATCCGTATCCTCTGCATTAACTCAAAAGGGAATCTTTTGAGTTAATGAATTTCAACCGTCTGATTTTAAACAGAGCCAATCTGGCTCGTGCCTATAACACAGGGGCTCTTTAATATTAATGTACTTTTTTTTTTTTTGTAATTTTTGGTTAATATACCAAGTCAGTACATGAGCTGGTACAAAATTAAGCCTCTCATGTTGGCTTTTGCTCGTTGAATTTTTCGGCCAAACAATAAATAATTTAGAAGTATATAAATTTCTTCCCATTATGATACATTTTAAATTCAACAGGTGAACAAGAAAGTGACCATTTCAAAGCTGGTTAGTTGTTTTTGCCCATTCTTATTTTGTAAATGCTACCTGTGGGAGAATGTTGTCAAGTTTTAAATTCAACGAAGATTAATTTTTTTGCCCACTTCTAATTTAGGCTATAACTGAGCAGATAGAGCAAAATAGGTACTACAATAGATTACTCTCTTCAACACAGGAGGAATTGAATCAAGCCTATTACAATATCAAGGAAAATGACTTCATAAATTCTAAGCAAATAAAAGCATGAATAGAACATGTATATGATGCTGCAACTGATGGAGGCACGAGGTTTTTATAAGTTTTTTTTAATTGTTGAACTTTGTAATGAACTAAATAAATAAGATGTCTAACTAAATTAATACGAGACAAATAACTGAATACACTAAATGATAAAACATACATCAATTTGTTAAAACAAAACATATACTAAATAATATTCGGACAAAACATACATTAGGTTGCGTCTTCTCTGCTTCTAGGATTAATGAAAATAAATAAATTGAGCGGGACCGAAATGCTATTTCGATCTGAAAACGTTGTTAGATTTTCTGTGGCCGCTGGTCTGAAAAGTTGTGAAACCAATACAGACCGAAATACCATTTCAGTCCTGGAAAAAAAATGGCGGACCGAAATGTCATTCCGGTTCTTCTGATTTTTGTAAAAAAAAGAAAGTAATCATGTTAGTTTCATAAAATTATTATTTTAATTATGGTTTATAAAAAAAATTCCACCTGTATAAGTCACCATGCCTAATGATCCATGCCCGTATTTGCCAACTTTCATTTGAATCATTTAGCAGATCTAGCACGACTAAGAATCTGATATATTTTTTTGAGAGAGAAGACTAAGAATCTGATTGTATATGCATGTTCCTAGACTTACTACGCGCGTCTTTGTGTAGCCGTGGAAAAAGTATTATATAAATTATTTTTTTGTTAATTATTTAGAAATTTCAACAAAAGTTGAGTACTATGAAAATATGATGTACCATTATTATCTATCAACATCTTTATTTTCAAAATTCAAATAGTCGATATGAACCGTATAAACACGATCTCTGTATGAAAATATACTTGTAGATTAACTTTTACATGTTTTGCAACTTTTTTACTATTGTTTTAGATAGGTAACAAAATCATTTAATTTAACAATTTTAGACCTTTTAAGGTTACGTTTGGATCGTGTAAGGATTAGTGTAAGAATAGCAATTTTTGAGATAGTGATTGAGAATAATGCTAGCCCAAGTAGTTTGAGAATAGCACTAACTTTGAACTGTTCGGACTAGTAAAAATGTCGTTTGAATTGTATATTTGAAATAGCGATGTAGGGAAATGAATAAAATAATAATTAAACTAATCTAATATTTAAACTAATATTATTTTACATTTGATATTTAAACTAATATCATATTACATTTAAATTAATATTTTTAATACAAAATACTAATTTAATATTTTATTTAATACTAATCTAAAAATTAAACTAATATTATATTATATTATATTTAATATTTTATTTAATACTAATATAATATTTAAAGTAATATTATATTACATTTAATATTTAAATTAATATTATATTATATTTAATATTTAAGCTAATATTATATTATATTTAATCTAATATTTTATTTAATACTAATCTAATTTCTAGAGTAATATTATATTACATTTAATATTTAAACTAATATTATATTATATTTAATATAATTTTTTTAATACATAATCTAATTTGATATTATATTTATATAACACTAATCTCATATTTAAACTAACATTATATTACATTCAACACTTAACATTTACACTAATATTAAAATTACATTAAATTTTAAAATTAATATTATATTATATTGAATCTAACATTTTATATAATATTATTCTAATTTGATATTATATTTATTATATAATAATCTCATATTTAAATTAATATTATATTACATTTAATATTTAAACTAATAATTTTTAATACTAATCTAATCTAATATTATATTTAATACTAATCTAATATTTTAACTAATATTATATTACAATTAACATTTAAACTAATATTATATTACATTTAATATTTAAACTAATATTATATTATATTAATCTAATATTTAATTTAATACTAATCTAATCTAATCTAATCTAATATTATATTTATTTAATACTAATTAAATATTTTATTTAATACTAATTTAATATTTAAACTAACTCCAATTGAGAGGAATCAAATATTTTATTAATATCACTAACCCCACTAGGTTTATTCTTCCTAACCCATCATTTCTTATGAGTTAGTAAAATAGAGTTATTCTTGAGCTAATTCAATTTGCTAATTTGTGTTTGAATCACCAAGGTTTGAGAATAATAGAGCTAATTCAAAATTAACTCTATTCTTGGATGAGCCAAATGCAACCTAGAGTACTAGTGATTTCTACCTACCTAAAATAATAATAAAAATATTCTAAAAATATGTAAAATTAGTCTACAAATATATTATCATAGTACGGATCAATCAGCGCTATGCATAGTATCATAGCCTCACTAACAACAATTTGATAATTTATTGGATGTGACATAAAGATGTAGTAGGTTAAATTAAAATCTCTAATCCTATATTCTAATATGTTGTGACTTGTGAACGCCGACATTTTTATTAATATCCAAAATTAATTACAAATTAATAAATATACCCACTAACGTGGAAATTTATAAAAATATCCGTACCAGCCATTAAGTGGCCGGTTTCAATTTTTTCGGTACCGGTCATTCAATAGCCGGTACTATTTTTTTTTGAGACTATGAATAGCAAGGTGCTAAAATCTAACACTAAAAATTTGAATTTTTTTTTAAAATATTTGTTAGATTACTTTTTATGATATATATTATCATATTTATACTAAAATACGTTAAATTACTTGAAATTATGTGAAATTACGCTGAATTACACTAAATTACGCTAAATAACAATAATTATGTTAAATTATACTAAATTTCACTAAATTATGTTAAAGTAGGCCGATTTTGTACCATATTTCATAAATCATAAAAAATAGTAAAACATTCCAAAAATAATAAAAATTGGTATTCTACAAGTTCATTATATTACTAATTTACTGAGCTACTTAAATTGATTAATAGAAATGAAAATCTTAATCAGAAACTTCAACTCATGTTTTGAGGCTCTTCCTTTGTTTTTTAGCAATTATGAATTTTGAAATTCGACAAAGCCGGCAAAGCCGGCATTGAGGCATGCTTATTTTCACAAGCTTTCTGAAAAGTGGTCAATTGCTGAAATCGGACACTCGAGCACCGTTTTATAGCCGTTTGAAGTTTCGTCATCGTTTTTTCGCCTTCTCAGTGAAGATATCATCCCTATTCATATGCAATTTAGCGTAATTTACTGTATTTTAGCGTAATTTAACATAATTTAGCGTAATTTAGTGTAATGCAGCATAATTTAACATAATTTCAAGTAATTTAGCGTATTTTAGTATAAATATGCTATTATACATCAAAAGAAGTAATCTAACAAATATTTTAAAAAAAATCGAATTTTTAGTGTTAGATTTCAGAATGCTATTATTCATAGTGACTCTAAAAAAAAAAAAATTAGTACCGGCCGGTAGGGATATTTTTATAAATTTCCAACATTAGTGGGTATATTTATTAATTTGTAATTAACTTTGGATACCAATAAAAATGTCGGTTGTGAACGCTACACTCTGTGTTTATATTTTAAAAATTAATAATGCCCTAGTACACCATATTTTATAAGGGAGAAGTTAATAATTAATTTGAACCGTCTGATCATACAAGAGTGAGTATAAAATATTTACTTTTCTTTAGAAATTAGTTTAATTTTTAGAGAGAGAAAATATTGACTAAGCTATTTGAATTACGACAAAACTTATTCTTGTATTTTGGTGACAGATTTTATAAGAAAATTCAATAACATAACATAACATAACCATCAAACAACTTAAAGAACTGAAGCATTTTCAATTAAAGAATTTTTGGGATTCCAATGCCTTGAAGGCTTGAATAACATACATATCAATATATTATGATATGCAATTTTATTCTTTTAATTTGATTAATTTTGTATGAATCGTAAGATAACGAGTCTATACATACTCTTGCTACAAAATTCATATTACCACACGAGTCTATACATACTCTTGCTACAAAATTCATATCACCACATTTTGAGAGATTAAATCACGTGTATATTTTTATGGCTTTATCACAGATAAAGAGGCTTTCTTAGTATAAGGTATAAGGGTAAATCTCAAAGATATTTCATAAACGGTTAACCGCATGCTGGTACCAGTGTCTCCAGAATGCTCGTTTTATGTTTGTTTTAGCTCCAAAAATACTAGAAAACCTGCAATTCTGCAGAATCAAGTGATAGGAAAAACAATGCATATTTCAGCCCTATCAAATAACAATAGATCTGCATCCTTTATGTGGAAAATCGTAAGTCCGAAATTCACATGAAAAAATTTCTTGTGAATATTAAATATTTGAATGACTTGAACTCTAACATTTACTCAAAAAAAAATCAGAATAAATAACTTTTATACTACAATCAATGATAACCACACAAAAAAACCCCAAATTGTTCTCTTCCTATCTAATAACTATAAAAAAAAATTCTTATCCTATTTTCTTATTTTTCCATTGAAAACGCTAGAAGAGACTGATAAAATTATGTATCTTAAAAAAAAAAATTATAGGATAAGAATGAAGTAAAAGGATAAGTATTTTTTTTTTCTTATTCCTCTGTTTTATTCTCATGCCTATCTCTTTATTTTACCCTCATATTATACATAATTATGAGCAAAGTCATAGTGTGATTTGCTTACGGAGAAGATTTGATGAGCACAACTCTAAAAATTTATTGGATTGGCTTTGAATTTGTTTTTTGAAACAAATCCAATAGACTTTTGGAGTTGTGCTCATTAAACTGAATTCGTATCCTTGCATTAACTCAAAAAAGAATCTTTTGAGTTAATACATTCGGACCGTACAATACGCTTTAAGATCCATGCAGACTAGATCCACACTAATATTAAAGGGCTCCTGCATTATATGCTAGAGCCGAATTAGTTTCGTTTAAAATCAGACGGCCGAGTTGGGTTAACTCAAAAGATGCTCTTTTGAGTTAATGCAGACAATGTGGACTCTATCAAACTTTAATGGTAAGCATATCACACCTATCTCAACTCCATAATTATATATAAAAAGAAGGTTTATTATCCCTCCTGAAAAGATAAGAATTATTATCTGATAGTCTACTTTATTACTCGCGAGATATACAAAATCCAGATAAACGAAAATAATTAGATTTGGTGATTGTAACCAGTATCGATGATAGTGGACCCACCCAACAGTGATGGCAGAGACGCCTCCGGAGTCCGGACGCATCACATATTTATTGATAATCCATTAATCCTTGAATGGCAGTTACAAATATACAATTTCATAAAGTCATCAGTGCAAATTTCAGCAGTTTAACCTCGGCTCGGGTGTCAAAAGTAATGGCACGTAGAAATTAATTGTCAAATGCAACCAAAGAAGTAATTATCATATTTGTTGATTGTTGTCACTTTCTCAATTTTTTATATTCCCCGTCTTACTTCCCCCTCCGTTATCTTACCCTTTGCTATAAAGCTCCTTTAAATCTCACCTGCCCTTCCCTCTGCGGCCCTTCACTTCTCACACCATTATCTAGAGAGATAGAGAGAGATAGAGAGAGAGGGAGAGGGAGAGGGAGGGGGGGATTCATAGAAAAAAAGGAAGAAAACGAGGAAATTTCCATGGAGAAGAAAATGAATCTCTCCGGAGAATCCAACACTAGCACCGTCTCATCTTTCTCAAGCCTGAGATCATACTGTCGAGCCCTCACGCAACTCCCGACTAGGCTATCTCACCGGGCAACATCAGTTACTACGACATATGAGGAGATGAGCCGGGTGCGGGCTCGGTCGGGACGAGACATGGCCCGTTCTCTGAGATGGTACGACCTCATCGGGCTCGGCCTCGGTGGGATGGTGGGGGCCGGTGTGTTTGTTGCCACAGGAAGAGCTGCCCAGCTTTATGCTGGCCCAGCTATCATAGTCTCGTACGCCATTGCTGGCTTCTGTGCATTACTATCTGCGTTTTGTTACACCGAGTTTGCCGTTGACATGCCGGTTGCTGGTGGCGCGTTTAGCTATCTCCGTGTTACCTTTGGTGAGTTATACTTTGAGGTTTTGCTTTGGTTTTCTTTATTGTTTTTGTTTTGAGAATATGTTTAAATTTAGGATGGTTGCGATGCATGTTGTGATTTCTGACTGTGATTGCATATTTTGGTACTTGAATTGATTAGAATTTGTCTTTTGATGACGGTTTTTTCTTATTTTTTTTTCCCTTGTTGGTTTAAAGACAATTTTGTGAGAAAGAAATCAACAAATATTTATTGCCACTATTCCAGAATAAGCAAATATTAAAAGTGCCACCGGGGCTAGTACCCGGGTACCTCAATTTCGTTTCGATTGCATTATGGAAATTAATCTTCTTTTTTATAATTTTTGGAAGCTTATTTTGTCAGATCAAATTTTTTGTTTATGTTCGATTTGTTCTGGGTTTACTTGAACTACTCCTAATAAAAGAAAGAAAGAAAGAAAAAAAGAAAATTGAAGCTCCCTTCCTCTTTGAGAAAAATATTACTTTTGGTAATATAGCTGGATTGTAATGCAAAGTGAATTCTGAATTGCAATGTGGTTTATTTTGCTATTGTTGTTTGGAGGGAGAGAGAGAGAAATGGAGAGACAGAGAGACAGGTACCACCTGGAACAAAAAAGAATCCGTTATTTCCGGAAAATTTATTATTTCTATATTTATATTTTATGATCGAGACTTTTCTCTTTTAATAATTTCGTCATGGTACAGGCCGTACAGCCAAAGCCAATGGCACATGCTCTCTTTTATGCTAACGATTTCGCAATTTAATTTATATTTTCAGGGGAATTCGCTGCATTTTTAACAGGGGCAAATCTGATAATGGAGTATGTTTTCTCAAACGCTGCTGTGGCGCGAAGTTTTACGGCGTACCTTGGTACTGCCGTTGGTGTGTCTAGCCCTGACAAGTGGCGCATCACTATCTCGGGTTTTCCAGCTGGGTTCAACCAAATAGATTTGGTTGCTGTCGCAGTGATCGTAATTGTATCAATTTGCATTTGCTACAGGTAAAACAACAAAATAAATTAGTTATTTAATTTTTGAGAGAAACAATAAAGCCGTGTTTCTCGGTTTTTACTGACTGGCATTTGCATGTGAAGCAATTGGTACTCTGTTTCTATTTAAGAGTACAATGTATGTAATAAATTAAATTAGTTGTTTTATTAAATATAGTGTTTTACCAAGTATAGAGATTATAAAATATATTTTCAACATTAGGTAGCCATCCATCAAACAATTAAGAAATAATAATTTGATCTTTGGGACTTTCGATAGGTGACAAAACAGTTTTGAGATGACACCAATTTTAATGCATATTCTATCAAATTGATAAAAAAAGTACATCTATAATTTTAATTTTTACCCATGTACCTCTTCTATAAGCTTAAAAGAATTTGGTTTCTTATATCCTATTCTCTTCTTCTGCTGACATGTAAAGAGGTATATTAAATATTGAAGCAAGTTGGTACTCTGTTTCTGCTCTGTCTCTGTTTTGTCCCACTGTGTCTAGTTCATGGAGCCTAGATGCCTTATCCAGTTATCCAAAAATCAAAGCTCATTTTTTCCTTACATGTCCAATAACTTCATAAAAATATTGTACCCTAAGTTTTTTTTTTTTTTTTTTTTTTCATCAGCACAAAGGAGAGCTCTGTTCTAAACATGGTATTAACGGCAATCCACATTGCATTCATCGTATTTATAATAACAATGGGAATTTGGAGAGGAAATGTTAAGAATCTCACCCATCCCGCACATCCAGAAAAATCTGCGAGCGGTTTTTTCCCGTACAGCATAGCCGGGGTATTCAATGGAGCAGCAATGGTTTATCTAAGTTACATTGGATATGATGCGGTTTCTACAATGGCAGAAGAGGTGAAGGAGCCAGCACGGGATATACCGATAGGCATCTCTGGATCAGTCGTGTTGGTTACTATATTGTATTGTCTCATGGCTGCCTCTATGTGCTTGCTTCTTCCTTATGATGCGGTAATTCCTCCTTCTTTATACACATTTTTACTATATTTTTATTTTCATTTGTGCTGGATAAGATGATATATATGCAATAAAAGAAAAAGATCATAGAGTGGCTAGTTAGAATATGGAGCACAATTTCACTGTAAACCACACAAGTAGAACAAATTTGCATTGGGTTCATTTAATTTATTCATTTATTTGGAGATATACATGCCTTGGGATTCTCATAAAATATATGTTAGTATATTTTAACCCGATAAATTATTGTTTAATTTGAAAGCTTCAAATAAATTTAAGTGTCCCCACAATTAGTTTTTCTAATAGTCAACCAAATACTTTTCGGCTTTTTTTAATAGGCAGTTTTAAATGAGACCAATAATATAACCTAGTAAATTAAAGATCCAATACAAGTTCTCTTAGGGACCTTTAGGCAAAAATGTTGATTTCAAAGCAAGCCAGTCTTGCGTGAGCCCTTTTTTTTTTTTTTTTTTTTTTTTTGTTTGAATGTGAGCTCCTTTTGGTGGTTCTACTTTTGGGCTTTTTAGCCTCTCATGCCAACTAATCTGCTGAGCGTCAGCCTAAAAAACGGATGGAAAGCTGGAAGTGAAAAAGGTTCTGAAATCAAACGGGTTTAATTAATCTAGAATGGGTTCAAATACTTCCCTTCCTGAAAGTACATGTGCAATGACAGGGGGGCTCTCGCTGGTGAACCATATTCTATTGTTGCCCCCTGTCGCTCTTAACATTTTTCTCTTTTCTGTGTAATGGGTTAATTTTCGATCAAGAAATGACCCACAACACAGTTTTGTAAAATATGTAACAGACAAGACACTTTTTAATGATTTATGTCAATCTTAGTCGTCCCATCGATCCCAATCAGCAACCATGCCTGATTGTGATTGGTGGTATTGCTGTGATACAGATACACAAAGATTTAAGATGCGTCATCTTTTCAAATTTACCTTATGAAAATTATTATTTCAACTTAACTACTTCTTCTTTGCCAAAAATTTCGCTTTTATTATTTTTCACTTAGCCAAAATAGTCTCTCTTTATTATCCTGTATACTCATTTGTTATATAATCTTATACTGCTTTTAATTAAATAAGTTATCTGCATATTTAAGATAATCTTATTTGATATTTTGCAGATTGACATTGAATCACCATTTTCTGGGGCATTCACGGGGACAGATGATTGGGGCTGGGTATCAAATGTGATCGGTGCAGGGGCAAGTTTCGGCATACTTACATCATTGTTGGTAGCAATGTTGGGTCAAGCACGATACTTGTGTGTGATCGGACGATCAGGAATCGTACCGACATGGCTTGCCAAGGTCCATCCCGTAACTGCTACACCTGTTAATGCTTCCGCCTGCCTTGGTACGCACATAATTTTCTTTTGCAGATTTAAAAAAAAAAATTAAGGCCGAAAGTTGTTCAAAATACTTGTTCATTTGTAAAAAATTCTAGCATTTGTACTAATGTTTAGAAAAAGTACCAAGAACTGTAAATACTATGTTTTGTAGGGGTAAAAACAAAATGAAAATATAGTTGAAACATAAAACATAGCATGTCGCCAAAACGTCCCTATCCCATTTCACTGCGCAAGCGATGTGGAAATTTCCCAAAACTAAATGCTTAGGAAAGTGACATAAAGTTTAAGTAGCAAGAGGCTTAGATTAGCAGATTCTGATTTCTGAATCTCACTGCTATACATTTGTGCGTGTAGCTAGTAATTGACCCGTTGGATTCTTAGTTTATCTAATTATGGAGACACAAGAATCAGCAGCATAATAGCTAGCAACACTTTCTGTCACTGAGAATCTGCCTCAGAGAACTGAAAATTTTGGGCCACTTATTTAGATTAGCTGTAGTTATCAAAGTAGTTATCTGTGACTGTTATATGCAATCTAACAATTATTCGCCTATGATCATTTGGAGATATTGACAAATTTCTTAATTAGCCCCCTGAATTTATTGATTTTTAACTGGAGATATTGACAAATTTTTCTTCATTTACTTTTGTTCTTGATTTTTTTTTTCATATATTAATTAATTTTTTTAATGCAGGTGTTATAACAGCAGCTCTGGCACTCTTCACTGACCTAGAAGTGCTACTAAACCTAGTCTCGATCGGCACTCTCTTCGTGTTTTACATGGTTGCTAATGCAGTAATATACCGCCGCTACTATAAACCAGGCACCACTACATCGGGCCCCTATTCTACGCTCTACTTTCTCTTGTGCTTCTCCTTTTTTGCACTCTGCTTCACGTTATCCTGGCGATTTTTGCCTCCTGGTGCTGCAATTGCCCGGCTGCTCCTCCTGTCTGTTTTTGGTGCAAGTGCCATTGCCTGCTTATGCACATTTAACTATTCTGTGCCTCAGGCACGAAAACCAGAATTTTGGGGTGTCCCTCTGATGCCATGGATCCCAGCAGTATCGATATTTTTGAATGTTTTCTTGCTTGGTTCGCTTGACGGGCCATCATATGTGCGGTTCGGGGTATTCAGCTTTATCGTGGTATTGTTTTATGCATTCTACAGCGTGCATGCGAGTTATGACATAGAGGAAAATGGGGGACTTGTAGCAAAGATAGGAGATGATGGTGGGGATGAGGATGATAACATGAAGGTTTAGATTAGACTAATTAGAAATATCATTTTTCCTTTTTTTTTTTCCTTGTTTTTTGGGTGTAGGTCCATGAAGGTAAATTGTGAGGAGTTAATACTGGAAGAAAAAAGAATTCTGACAGAAAAAAAAGTGATAGAAGAAAAGAAAAGCTGGGGCAATTATGCATGTAATTTGTAGCATAGTTGGTTTGGGAATCAATTGCAAATTGGCAATTGTGGTAAAGGTCTCCATTTTGTCTCTTTTACATTTGGACAGCTAAAGAAGAAGATAACAATGAAAGAAAATCTGGCAAAGACGATGAATCTGATGATGCAATTGATAAACAAGTACATCAAATAAATTAAATTGGTTAATAAAAGAACAAAACGTAAGAAACGGCTATATATGTAACAAATCTTCCATCAAATAGAAAAATGTTAAAAAAAAAAAAAAAAAAACTTTTTTTTTTCATATTTTGGTATAATTGTCTAGTTTTATTTAGGAGTGAGGCTACGGTACTATGCATAGCACGGATTGGTCCGTACTACGGCTCAATATTTGAGTTTTTAAAATCCTAATGGTCAATCCGAACAGTTCAACATGATTATAAAATGAATATGTACTTGCAAACCAAATTTTACATTTTTTCAAATTTTTTTAATATTTTTTTAGATAGGTAGAAAATCACTGTTTTTGGGTGGTCCAAAATTTTCAGATCAAGTGATTTTCTACCTATCTAAAAAAATTCAAAAAAATGTAAAATTTGGTTTGCAAGTACATATTCATTTTATAATCATGTTGAATGGTTCGGATCGACCATTAGAATTTTGAAAACTCAAATATTGAGCCGTAGCACAGACCAATCCGTGCTATGCATAGTACCGTAGCCTCACTCTTTATTTAGTCTTTGACTATTTAATTAGAGCATCTACATTATCCCTGGTACTATGAAAGCTTCTAATATGATGTGGCAGTTTCTAATCTAGTTTCAGAGATATGGAAGAGTTTCTTATTTAGAAGCTATGCATGAAAGTTTCTTATTAAGAAACTGTTTATAAATTCCACACTGGCCAAATAATTGGCTCAAATTATTTCTCCTTATTAATTTATTAATTTTAGAGATGTGAGAGTTAGAAACTTTAGAGACCTCAATTTCTAAAAAGTGGTTAACAGTCGTTTAGAAACTCATTTGAGTTGCTAGGACTTAGATGCTCTAAGATCCTTCCCTCAAACTGAAGAATAAACTGAAGATCTGGTCGCGCGCACCAAAATTTCTTTATCAATAATAGAATATGAGTAGGTTAAAATGTCTCATTGTTTTTGTGTTTCAATCATGCATCACATTTTTATTTTTGTTTTCAAAGTTCAAATAATAGATTCAAACTGCTCAATTTAATTTCCATATTAAAATGTATTTGGAGACCAAATTTTCATATTTTTAAGAAACCTTTTACTATTTTTTAGATATGTACAAAATTATTATTTTTCACAAGATTCTGGACTATCTTAAAACAATGATTTTGTACAAATCTAAAAAACAGTAAAATATTTCAAAAATAAAAATAAAAATTTTGGTCTCTAGACATATTTTTAATATGAAGATCATATTGAGCAGTTTGAATTTTAATAATAGAGAAAAGTTGTGAGGCATAATTGTAACACAAAAATAATGAGATATTTTAACCCGATATTTTTTTAATATCAAACATTATATAAAAATATCAAATATATTCAGCACTCTAGTACCCGCATCTTAACTGCTATAACTGCTTGGGGGACCGCAAAAATTGCAACGCTGAATTTTTTTTAAAAGTATGTATACCCAATTTTGCTGAATATATTTTATATCTATTGTTTAGTGGTGGATATTAAAAAAAATATCGGTATTTTAACGGTACTTGTAGAATTTATATAAAATAAACACGAGAGCGGAAATCTGACGTCTTGGATTTTATCTAAGCTCGGCTTTAGTATATTATTTGTGTCATTTACATTTTCATCGGTTTAAATATTTTATTTCGGTACTTTAGTCTAACGTGTGCTTTGGTTTTGATTATTTATTTATTTGGATTTCTGTTTTTTTGCACATTTATGTGGGTATGTCATAAGGGACATCTTCTCTTCGCACGTCAGAGTCAAGTGGCAATGACGGGACACTTTTATTTTAGTGTTTTTTTTTCAAAAATAAAAATTATAAAATTACATTTAAATTTATATATTTTAAAAATTTAAATGTACTTTTATATTTAAAAAGATGAAGACTAAAGATAGTTCTTGTTGTTGTAATATATGATTTGTGAATTTTATCCAAAATTCAGTGCTTAATTAGGATAAGTAATTTATTAAAGTAACAAAGTTCTTGCTTTATTCAAAAACAATATAATGCCATGCCTTGATTCCTAAGAGCATCTGCAATGGGTATTTCTTTTAAATGACTAATATGATGTGTTAATTACTAATATAATTGTTGGGTTGTAGACTGATTTCTAAAAAAACAAATTAGTTTATAAAATAAACAATTTCTTTTGGACATACTGGTACTCTCTCTCTTTTTTATTGGCTCTGACCCCTGGTTTTCTTTCCTATTGGTTCTGACTCAATTTCTGAGATGGAGGGTTAAGAAATTAAAAGAACTTAATTTTTAAACATTGTTTTACAGCTATTTTTTTATTTTTTACGGATTACTGGGTTAGAGATGATCTAATGTGTGATATCCATCCACTACACAAATCAAATTAGTTCGTTGTTGATAGTTACATCCTTAAATTGTGGCGTGCTTTTTGTGATGTAAATACTTCAAAGACGCAAAAAGGTTCCAAGATTACGGAACCAACTATGCATTTTCCACAATACAAAATTACAAATCATTCGAAAGAATTCAAATTTAGTGCACACCTCCATCCCAATCCAATCTTTTAAGATATTACCCTCCCACAATAGTCCACTAACAATGATAACGTAGTTGAATGATATGTTTCCTAGATATTTCATTTGTCAAGAATTAGCATACCTAGATTTATTATGAGAATTACTGTTTATGGGAATTCTGGTATATAATCCTTATGCTATATAGTTCTCTCAAGTTGAGTCTATTGATATTTTTTTTTATTCAAACAAAAATAATAAAATTGTACAAGTTTCTTATTCTTTATAATACTTATATGATTAAATTTTCAATCTTTTTGGTTCAAAAATTCTGATAGAATAATAATTGTGGACATTAAATAGTTAAATAATTTGACCTCCAATTTTTACTATAAAAAAATTAATTTTTCTAATCATATCTACTTATCTACACTCATCAATTCGATTTTTGTTCACTTAATCTTCTTAATTTATATGATCAGATTGCACATTGTCACGCCTCTGGCTTCTCATTTAAAAGGGATGTGTGTGACGTTTGTACATTGTCACGCCTCTGGCTTCTCATTTAAAAGGGATGCGTGTGACGTTTGTAAGGTGCAATATAACTCTTATTTTATTTTTTTGGAAAGTTAGTGGTTTTGCATGTCTATTAACGATTCTATTAATAAAAAAAAAATTAATAATGGATCAAATGGTCGTAATTTCTAAAAAATTATTCTTTAAACTACTCTAATCCTCTAATCCTACTTTTATACACTCTTAATCACCTTAATACCTTAGTCTCCATCTCGCTCCACGACCAGATCTATTTTTTCAATCGCCGCTGTGTTTCGACAACAATCAGATCTACTCATCATCACACTCCAATTGAGATGGGGACACTACGCTCTGAGCACTGATGATACCACACTCTCGGCTCCGCTTGACTCTGGTTCCTCCCCTCTCCCTCATTCTCCTCTCCGTTCGAAGACGTAGAACCGAGAGAAGAAGAGTGTTGTGTCAGAGATGAGGCCTACAAACAGAGGCGAAGGAACATATAGCAGATGAGGGTCAATTGACATGGACGGACGCAAAAATTCTATTAGAGAGGGGCAGAAATCGAATTAAAATAGCTCGGACTAGGGCAAAATTGTTCGAACTCGTAACTCGCTCATTTACAGCTCGTTTTAACTCGCTCATTTACAACTCGAGTTGGCTGACTCGTTTAATAAATCAGCACCTGTTAAACTGGTTAAATGAGTCATAAACGAGTTGTGAGCCAACTCGAGTTGATAACGAGCTGAGTTCGAGTTGGCTCTACAACTCGTGATTACCATCCCAACTCGAGTTGACTCGCTCGTTTATTTAATGAGCTGAGTTCGAGTTGGGGGTAACTCACTCAAACTCGACTCATTTACAGCGCTAGCTCGGACTCAAACCCATTAACTAATCGAATATTAGATAAAAAAAACAATCAACATAATAAGAAACAATAAAAATAGTATACTCTTACATAATAAAAAATAACAAAATAATATCATTTTACATATTAAAAAACAACAAAGTTGGTCCGGACCAGTAAATTTCTATAAAATTTCTATAAAAACAACAAAGTTTCTCATTAACAATCCTTTTTGACTGGCCTGACGGGCTTTCCAGTTTTAGGGAGGGGCAAAACAATTTCCAGAGAGGAGCAAAGTGATACTAAATCCGTATTTTTCTACTGAATTTGAAAATCCAGGGAGAGGCAGCTACCCTCCTCTGGCTGTGTATGGGTCTGACTCTGTCAATTGACCTCCATACTTTTTCAAAAACTACTTATTATTATAGGATTTTGTTATATATTTTATAGTAAAATGCTATGGACACCATAAATTGACCCCATTCTTTTCAAAAAAAAAAAAAAACTAAATTATTATACAATGTGCACAACTTGGATTGGATTTTTGTAGTATTTTATCTTTGTATGTTTTTTATCCCCATTACTTAAATATCTGGCTCTGCCCATGCCTACAAAGAGTGATCATTTATGAAATTTAAAATAATTTAAATGAAAATACCAAGTTCAATTATAAAATATGAAATTTGTGCAAAAGAATTCGGTGATCATCTCCGTCCTTGGAAAAAAAAAATTCGTCAAGAAAAAAAAAAAGGCATACATAATTCTAGCGAGAGAAAAAAAATTGTTTGTCGACAAAAGATGAAGTACGGAAAAGCAAGAGCTTTTTGTTGTTTTCTTTATCATCTTTGGATATTATCTTATTTGCCACAAAATGCAATAATCCTATAAATAAATATGCACACGAGGAGAATAAGTTGAGCTCATGCTAAAGTTGAAATTTGAAAACTACATCTACTAGTAATTGGACCACTATAGAACAAGATAATAAGTTGACACGTCTGGTTTGATCGCAAATATCCCGTGGCCTTCTTTGGTACAGAGGTATCTGACCAGCGTGTCGCTAGCTAAGTTAGACACGTCTTTGTATGAAATTGGACAGAGTGTACTGCTAGTGGGAGAAAGGACACGCCAATTAGTACAGCAGTAAGATTCCGCATAATATCTACAATACATCTTATTTCTTATTTGAGAAGGGATCGGATTACACCCTTATTTTTGACACATTTTGACACCTATTTTTTTTTAAGTCCAAATAGTCAATCCAAACTGTCAACATGATTGATATATTAAAATGTACTTAGAGATCAAATTTTATGTTTTTTTTTTAATTTTTTTACTATTTATTAAGATGGTTACAAAATCGTTGTTTTCAGACCATTAAAAAATAACGATTTTGTAACCATCTTATTAAATAGAAAAAAATTCAAAAAAATGTAAAATTTAATCTCCAAGCACATTTTAATATGGTAATCATGTTGAACGGTTCGGATTGACTGTTTGGATTTTGAAATCGCAAAATTGACCTATAAAAAAACAGTGTCAAGATGTGTCAAAAAAAGGATGTAATTGGATCCCTTCTCTATATATATTATTATTATCTTTCAATTTTTTTTTAAATTATCGAATCATAGCTAAGCTCACTGAAGACTCGGTGAACTTAATTCAAAAATTTATTAGATTAGTCTCAAACAGCGAATTTAAAAATTAAAACCAATCTACTTCTCGAGTGATGCATTTAAATGTTAAATTTATAAATTTTGAATTACTTCAGTTTAAAAGGCAAGCAGTAAAAAAATGATAAAAATAGAATGCATTAAAATTCACTTATAAAGTTTCTTTTTACTGCTTGACTTTGTACTAAATTTTACATGAAAATTAATCTTTTTTTGAAGTAGATCGGTTTTAACGATTTGAATTTGTCATTGAGATCAATCCGATAAGTTTTGGTGACTAGTTCCTTGGTGAGCTTAAGAAATGACGCGTTTACATGTCCAATTTATAAATTTATAATTAATTTATTATAAAATCAAACCGTCAAAAGATGATTAAAAATGAATTTATTAAAATTAACTTATAAAAATGAATTATTCTTAAACAATTAATATTGTACCAAAATACAAATTTTTGCACCAGTATTATTTTTAAACGAATCATTATTTTAAATTTTACTTTCCTATCCAATTTATCTTCTGAGCTTAATTTACCTTATTTTATAAAGTTTTTTTTTTTCTTTGGTACTTAAGTGGGAAAAAATTTCGTGGCAATGAAAACTACAGTATTTAAAGGATGGCTGGGTGCACATCGGAGATGTATAGCTGCCTTGCCATTTCTTTTTCTTTTACTTTTTTTTTCTTTTTTGATTAAAACTTTCCATGAATTTATTCATTCGCATGATAGAAAGTTGCATCTAAATCTTATATGCGGAACATTAAAACAAGTAAAAAAAGGGACAGCTGCTGCTTTGAATCTTTGACTATTAATTTGTTTTTGTATATTTTTAATATTAAAAATTATATGGGGACTTCTGTGTAAACTTTCCATTATATAAACCCAAATAGCCTCCTTTGTAGTCTAGGATAATACAATATATTGCACAAGATATTACATAAAATACGAAAAGTAAGACCCACTTATTAAAAATTATATGGGGACTTCTTTGTAAACTTTCCATTACAAGAAGTAAGACCCACTTATTTATCTAAATTTCAAGGAAATATTTTTATTTTATTACGTTTCATGTATCGAACATAATAGATTTTTGTGTCACAATTTTTGGATATAAAAAGTTATGACTTCATTTCGTCATTAATATACTAATTTTAAAGTTAAAATGACAAATTTAATTTCTATACATCATATTCTGGATTCCTCTAGGTTGTACAAAATAAATTTCATAAATTTTCACAACATTTCTTTGTATTTATACTTTAAAATCTAAATTTCAAATATCGATTCAAACAGTCGATCTCATTCTTCATCATAAAATATAGGTCAATGTGAAATTTTATTATTCTTCGAATGAGGAGGGTTCAAATGCCTCCATTTTTTGTGCCTCCACCGTTCCTCCATTTTTAAAAACTTTAATAACTCAAAATTTAAAACTTAAAAGTCAAAATAAAACCGTTGGATATACTATACATCATTTTATCTATGCACTTGTAAAAAATTATGACATTTTAATTTTGTTTTGGTTGTCATCAAGAGCTTATAAAAAACGTACTAATGTGGATAATTATTAGACGTTGATTTTTCAAGTTATTGATTCACATAAAAACAAAATCAAAATATGATAATTTTTTATGAGCACATAGATAAAATGATGTAGATCATATCCAACTGTTTTATTTTGATTTTTAAATTTTAAATTTTGAGTTATTAAAGTTTTTAAAAATAGAGGCATTTGAACCCTCCTCTTTTCAGATTAGTGTAAATATAGTGTTATTCGGATTAGTAATAATGTTGTTTGGATTGTATATTCGGAATAGTAAATAGTTGTAACCGAGAAAAATAGTATTTAACAATGTGCTAATTAAGAGGAAAGATAAGTAAGAGAGATCTCAAACAAATTATCACTACGTGGAAATGGCAAAAGTGGAGTCAATTTTGTCATTTCGGAACTGCGTTAGCCGAAATACAAGAAGAAAATATTTTTTTCTCTCTTCACATTTTCTAATAGTAGTTATTTCATCATTTACAAGAAATAGAGAATAACACCTATTCTAACTATTTTAAATAACAAAAAAAGTTATTTAAATACATATTGGTATTCCAAATAGCTTTTATTCTTTAAAACATCCAAATTAGTGCCCTTGTCTTGTCGTGTATCGCTTTTTTTTGTCTACCATATCTTTTAAGTTGCTTGTAAAATTCACCGCCTCTTTGATTATTTTTAGTGATGTCATTAGTATCCAATTTTTACTTTTTTGTAAATTATAATAAGATCAGGGTTAGGAGGAAAACAAAATATTGCTTTTTGAAAAATTGATCTCTATCTTAATTAAGTGGTGTGGGATCAGATAGATAGTGGAAGCCAAGATAAAACACAAGGCATAAATTTGTAAATTTAGAAATCAACAACTTGTTAGTTATTCCTGGCGATCCAAAGCCATCCATTTTTGTTAAAATATTATGATATAACCATCATTAGATAAGATTAGTCTTTACCTCATATCTCCGAAATCTTGAACTGTTTGAGTATAAGATCTCACGGCATGATGATGACGTACTATGTAGCAAGGTTATAAAATGCGGTTTTCATGCGGTATGCGGAAGGCCACCGCATACCGCATATACGGTATACGGCTGCATATGTGGTTTTCATGCGGTACTTATATATGCGGATTTTAAAATGAGAATTTATATATATATAAACAAGTATGCGGTAGTATGCAGAAATATGCGGTAATATTCGATATCATACAATCAAATATGCGGTAATATGCGGTAATATGCGGCCGAATATGCGACCGCATATGCAAAACCGCATATTGGACCGCATATTGATTTTCCATGCAGTTGCCAACCGCATACGCATATGCGGCCGCATGAACCGCATTTTCCTACAGTGCTATGTAGTAAGGCCGTACAAAATTGCTCAAACTCCCAACTCGCTGATAACTCACTCACTAATTGCTCGTTTTAACTCGCTCATTTACAACTCGAGTTAGTTTCAACTCGAATTGACTGACTCGTTTAATAAATGAGCTGAGTATGAGCATTCCCCCAAATATTCAGATATCATATATCTATATCTAATTTTTCAAATATGAATGAAATCAGATTGAATATTATCCACTCCATTAAATTTCACATCTAAGTCCATATCGTTTGATCAATAATAGTCCTCAATAATCTAACCTCTTATATATTTTGTGAAAAGTAGTGGAATTACTCCACCGACATCTATTGAGCGAAATCAGATAGAATGAAGGAGCTACAGCTGAGATAGGAGTAGGTCCGATGGACATCGGACCTACAGTTAGGTTCAATTAGCTCTATTACCGTACGATTAGCATCAAGATCTATGCGCATGGAAATTGATACAGCTTTGCACGGATTTTGATCCAGAGCACAAGAATCTTGATACAGATCGGATGATCATCACACCCATCGAACCAAGATAGGTCCGATGGGCATCGGACCTACTCTCATTCCGCTACAGCTTGATCCAAATTCTGACAAGTCATGATATCTATAATAAAATCTTAATTTAGATGAGTTTCAACTTTTAAGGAGTCTGGAAGCAATAATATTAAATTATACAGCCGAATAGGATTCTAATTTACCTCCATTGTCTGTGCTCCTAAAAAAGTATTCGACCCTAATCATTCGGAAATAAAAATTTTGGGACCATAACCATAGCATAAAATTATGGTGGGTCCATCCATGAGGGGCCGGGTACTGTTTCTTAGTGGGTGTTAGAATTTGCTTTGCAATAGTTAATTAATTTACAGATGAATATGCCTACGGGTTTTTAAATAAAAAAATAATAATTTACAGAGGTAATGATACGCGTTAGAGTTCTTCACTTCTTCTACTCTGGACTATAGTGACAACTTAATTGTTCAGGAAAGGTTCGGCGAGGTCAAAAATTTGTGATTCGTGAATAATTCGGAAATAATTCAGGAATGATTCGGAATAATACGGATTAGAAATCTCAGTCTTACAAGGAAGCAAAAAAAAAACCAAAAATTTTTTTTTTTGGGAAAAATTCGCGAATAATTCGTAAAATTCAGGAAAAGTTCATAAAATTGGCGAATTATTCGGGTATAATTTGGCGTTCGGTTCGGCATCACCAAAAAAACGAATTATTCGAATATAATTCAGATATTATACACGAACCTTGTCAGTATGCTCTGGACTCATCCACTACTTTTGTCGCTTTCATGCGTCACGGAAAAAGTTTGATCAGACTTTTCGTGATAATTATTATTTAATTTTTTTCATTATTATACTCAATGGAAGTGGAGACAAAAATAAGGATCAATTATGCATTATACTGACCTTCAAACTATAAAAAAGAGCTTTTCACTACTAACCTTCGCACATTTATATTGCTCGTATGGTTAATCAAATAATAATAATGGAATAGTGGTAGTAAAAATATGGTGGAGTGATGATAGAAGAGTGAGAGTTGGATAATTGATGGAAGAGTACTATTCTAAATAATAAGAACAGTGCTATTATAACGGAATAACACCGTTACTCAGAAAAGTGTTAGAACTTAGAACAGAGTGTTGCAAACAGTACCGTAATAATAAATTAAGCTAACACCGTGACATATATATTTAGAGAGAGGAGCTAATATCAAATCGTTTGTTCCTAAGTCCTCGTGCAATCGAATTGTTTTTGGATTTTCAAAGTCCAAACAATCGATCCAAACCGTTAGATGTGATCTCTATATTAAGATGTGCTTGGAAACCAAATTTTACATTTTTTTTTTAATTTTTTTACTATTTATTAAGCTAATTTGAAAATTGTTGATCCGGATGAACAGTAAAAACAGTGCAACTGAATTCTGGACCATGTGATCAGCTATTTTGAAAGTGCCTTAATAAATAGTAAAAAAATTTCAAAAAATGTAAAATTTGGTCTCCAAGCATATTTTAATATAGAGATCACATCTAACGGTTTAGATCGACTGTTTGGACTTTGAAAATTCAAAAACTATTCGGTTGCACGAGAACTTAGGAACAAACGTTTTGATCTCATACAAAAAAAGTTCTTGCCTTCATTATTAATTATACAGTTAATGTCACACAATGTTTTACTACACGTGACTTTTCTCCTGCGTAGCTAGCTATATGAATATGAGCCAAGGATTTCATCCACTTTGCCCAACCTAGATTTAGTAGTATATGGATCATTCTTTGCGAAAGTTTTGTCGACACTTTGTTAAAAACATGTTTTTTTTTTTTATCAACCAATTGGAGTTATTCAATTAATGATTGATATTTGCAAAATTTAAACAATGCAACGATTAATATCTAACAGTTCAGTGTATATATGTCGTATATTTATTACTAATACTGGTTCTCATATTTATTAATAATAGTTGATACTTAATTAGACGAGTTAGAAGTGCCACTTTATTCTTTCTTTTCTGAAATTCAATTGGCATCTCTTTTGTACTCTCCTATCTCTTTTGTACTCTCCTGTGTCTATGGTGGGAGGAAGAGCCTTTTGAATTTTTTTTTCTTATTTATAATACAAAAAAATAGTTGAAAAAGAAGTTCAAATTGCAGTGATATAATTTTTTTGACCTGATATGAATCCAGCCGACAGCTCAAGTAATATATAATATACCAAGATCAATTGTGAGCCGTGTTGAGAACCAATCTTCAATCTAGTGGCAAAGGACAATATCCTTTATATATGAAAGATTGTAGGTTTAGAATATGGATAAAGGTTTCTTTATTCATATTAAACCTTCATCTTTCTTTAAAAAAGAGAGTTGTGATTGTGAGCCTTCAATAGTCTTGTATTGGACTGTTTACAAAAAGAAATATATATATGGCAGTGGCATGGCATCTGCAATTTGACTTTAAGATTACTTTTTAATTTTTCAAGTGATCATTGACTTTGCAATTATTCTTCCTAATTTACGTTTATTATCTTTTCAACTCTGTACCTTTCCCGGAAGTAACATCCTTCCAAAGTTCATGCTTGGAAGACAAATCTACCTTCAGAAAGAAGCAAAAACCAATTCATTGTGGTCAAAATCTAGTTGAAAACAAATGGCAATAGGCATATAGGAGTGTTCATTTTAGGTGATTCCCACTATTGCAGTAGGCCAAAAGAAATAAATGGGTAGACAAGATTCTAAAGGGGTAAGAAAGAAAGAAAGAAGGAAAAGAAAGCATAATGAGAGAAAGCAATCACAATGATACTGATAAATCATAATATCATTCATACATCTGTACCCTACCCAGACAGAAAGATTTGGTCTGATACGGATCATTGATTTAACTTCTTAGCACGTTCCTTGAAGGTACATTTGGTGCCCACAACAATCAAATGAAAGATACAGGAGTATCTATTTGGGTTTTGGGAACTTTTTGTGCCAAAGATGAGAATGAGCATGATTTTCTTTGATACAGGTTTTGTGACAGCTTCGTGTTGCCAATGGCATAGAGCGCAGTTAGGGTACTGTTACTAATTTAACTTGACCAACTTAATTAGTTGGTCATTAATTTTTGTAAGAATTTGTAAGGAAAAAAAAAAAAACAATTTGAAGTCATATGATTTGAAGCCAACTTAATCTGTGTAAGTTTTTCAACTTCTTAAAAAGACTAATATGGTATATTCAAATTCATTTATTTGATTATTCTAATTATCTTCAACAAAACAGGAGTATCAACAGGTAATATGGTTTGATTTAGAATTACAATTATTCTTTTAATTTTTATGAATAAAAAAAAATTTGAGACTAGTTTACTAATTTAACCAGCAGTTACAGTTACGCTGTCAAAAGCTTAATAACCTTCTTTTAATAGAGAAGTTTAGCATTTACTGGCAACTGATACTTTCCACATGGATTGTGCAATAGAGTAACTCAGTACTGGTGCAAAATGGGCCTAACAATAGTCAATCAACAGTTATGTTATGCCTTCCAGTGGATTTGGTTAGGGGTCCACTATACATCAAAACAGCTTAAAAAGGGATGATTGGGCCCAAATGAAGCATGGCATGCCGAGGGAACCAGCTATGAAAGATCTCTGGTAGGCCCTCTTGAGCAGGATTGATGTTTGCTTCTCACTACCCGAGTAACTGACTTGACTAATACCACAAATCTATGCCTCCTTTTATTTCCTTTTTCTTCCTTTCTTATATTCCTTCTACAGCTTTCATGGAAAATCCTTAATAAATGGTACATTTCAAGCATCTTGATTCTTAGAAAATGAAAACGAAATGTTGCAAATTTGTACATTAAAGTATAAAACTTTCTGCTCTTGCGTGCAACGTACGTCCTCTCCGCTTTTCTAAAGTACTTCTCACAGATATTTCATCTTTGAACTGACTATTATTTTTTACTTGTCTGATTAATTTTACAAAAATGAGACACGCGTAATTGTTGCCGACGTAGTTGACAAAAGAATAAAAGAGTAAAAGATAAATTAGTTTAAGATTGGCTGTGACTGTTCGTATTTGCTTATACCATTAACGACGGATCATTTCCAAGCAAGGAGGTGAAATGCTCAAGTATAGTGTTGCAGATGCACTGGTATCAAAAGCTCATTTTGTTGGTACGATGGCCAGAATATTACGCGGTGCTTAAGAAGGATCAGAATTATTATGATTGCGGCATTGGTTAAAAGTTGGGTATGGCTGAACTTTTTCTTGTGAAACTTAAATCTTAATAAGATAACACATTGGATAAAAGTGTGTAAAGATATACAGGCATAGTTAATTTTAGTTCTACCATAAAATTTAAATAACTTAAATACATTTTCTATTGATAACCAGTATATTCCTATGATTTTGTCGAGTACTATAAACGATATGTTCACAGCATAACTCCATACTTGTTCAAAATGGAAAGGAAAGGGCCATACAATGACTGAAAGGGGAACAAAAAGGGCTGATTCGGAATTTGTGGTAACTTTAAAGCCCAATTTACTTCTCACAGGGAAGGAAATTTGGACTTTCTCTTTTCAGGGTTTGTCAAGCAAGCCTAGAATTCCTTAAATTTAATTTGGGCTGTTTAAACAGGCCTGCATGTCATAAATTTAAGAGGATTTCTTACTTTATCAAATGTTTGAAATTTTAGTTCTGTTTAATGATTTAAATTTTAAGCTGTTCCTTTTTTTTGAAATTTGTGTATGATAAAGTTTCTTTATCGAGATACGCGAATACAAAAATTTGAATGATTAGGATCAGAAAAACATAATCCTGCTTTTCTAAAATTCCCCGCTCTTCTAAGACTTTCTGCTCAGCAGTCAGCATTTTATTTGGACAATTTTAATGTGGATCAATCTTTTATTATTTATTAATAACATTTACAATAAAAATTAATTCACTATTATTCAGATAGAAGGTTTATTAAATTTAGAATAATTTGAAATTCGTTAAGCTTTTCGTTATATTGGCGATTTTCAAAGTCTGAGTTTTAATGACATTTTAATGACGTCCTAACAAATTTTCAAATTTGACAAACAATTTCTTTTAGATAATAATCCACACACCTAAAATTTTAAAGTTTGATTTGAACAATTTCTATGATAGAGTATAAATTTTAAAATATCCCACTACATGTATTATGTATTGTACATGTTACATGCACCCACACAATTAGAGACATAATTTAAAAGGTTAGATTGGAAACTGAAATGTAAAATGCATTTTTTATTCAAACATACTGTCACTAAAATTAAAACCTAAGTCTTCACAACTAAAAAAATAAAATTCTAACCCTAATCTACAAGCATGCATTTATCTTTTTATGAGAATGACTGAATTATATAAAAACTTTAAAAAATATTTATTAAATTTCAATATACATAATTAAAAAAAAAAATTAAAATTACGAAGGTGAGCACCTCAAACATGACTTGTGATTCATCCATGCCCACAAGGACCTCACTTGTTCTCTAAATACATACAATAGTACGGTATTTTCCCAACGTACGAGCATATCTAGCAGGGGCAGAACTAGAAAATTTAATTAGAGGTGGTTGAAACTTAAAATGCACAAATATTAATTTGTGGTCATTGGGACTTGAATCTAAAACCTCCCAAGAACAAAATAAAGTCTTAATCACTATACTACATGTACACATCTAACATTTTATGAGGGGAGCTAAACTATATAAAAACTTCAAAGAAATAAAAAATCAATTAAATTTCAAAATCATGGAGTGATTTAGCACCCCTGGGCATAGTGTAGATCCGTCCCTGATACCTGGTATGCTCCTGTCCGTGTGATATCTTCTGATGCAACATAGCAGGTTGATGGATATTTGTAAAGATTTGTACAAAGTATAAATATTTGCATCCATAAAGATCCCTTACAAATGATTTTTTTTTAAAACCATCGCGAAACAGTTAAAAAAAAAAGTGAAAAACCAACTTAATTACAAAATATTTTAAAAAAAACCATCACCACCAAAGTTCGTTTTTGGTATTGAATTTTGAAAACCGAACTCAAGTTTGACCGACATTTTTATTTTTACCCAAAAAAAATATATTTTAATATAATTAACGAAGTTTTTAAAAAAATTAAATTTATACCCAAACCGTAAATTTTATTTACGGTTTCAAAATTTTTTTTTTTTTTAGAGAAAAATAGCTAAAATGCTGAAATGAAATATAACACAAAAAAATCGAATTGTTTTTTAAAATATTTGTTAGAAAATACGCTACGAATATCGCCGATTTTGTGCTAAAATACGGTAAATTAAAATAATTATGCTAAAATACGGTAAATTTACTAAAATGCTGAAATAACAAAAATTATGTAGAATTATGCTAAAATACGGTAAATTACGCTAAATTACGTATGAATTGGGCCGATTTTGTGGCATCTTTCATAAATAAATAAAAAATAGTAAAAAAATTCCAAAAAATAATAAAAATGAAATGAAAATCTTAATCGGAAACTTCAACTGAAGTTTTGAGGCCCTTCTCTTTGTTTTTTGGCGATTCTGAATTTGGCAATCTAGCATTGCTAGCATGGACAATGCGCATTTTCACAAGCTTTCCGAAAAGTGGTCATTTGCTGAAATCGGACACTCGAGCGCCGTTCTATAGCCGTTTAAAGTTTCGTCGTCGTTTTTTCGCCTTTTCAGTGAAAATATTATCCCAATTCATACGTAATTGAGCGTAATTTACTGTATTTTAGCATAATTCTACATAATTATTGTAATTTCAGCATTTTAGTACATTTACCGTATTTTAGCATAATTATTGTAATTTACTGTATTTTAGCACAAAATCGACCCTATTCGTAGCGTATTTTCTAACAAATATTTTAAAAAACAATTCAATTTTTTTGTGTTATATTTCATTTCAGCATTTTAGCTATTTTTCTCTAAAAAAAAAAATAATAATTGAAACCGTAAATAAAATTTACGGTTTGGGTATAAATTTAATTTTTTTAAAAACTTGGTTAATTATATTAAAATATATTTTTTTTGGGTAAAAATAAAAATGTCGGCAAGTTTGATATTGAGTGCTACACAAATAGTCACACGATTATACTTGCCTCAATTAAAAAAATTAGAAAAAAAAACATACTGAACTTAGTCTTCGGTTTTGTATTTTTTTTTTTTGGGCAAACCGAACTTTGACTTCGGTTTCTACTTTCTCAAATTGATTTCAAAGTTCAGTTTTGTAGTTTTTTTTAGGAAACCAAACTTTCAGTTCGGTTTTGTATTTTTTTTTTTTTGGGGGGGAAACCGAACATGAATTTCAAATTGCATGTCCTTCCAAACTGAAGTTGGACTCTGGTTTAAATTTTAACACAATCGGCCGAATATTGAACTTGGTACATGTCCGACCTTACCCAATCCATTGTCTCCAGTCTTTTCAAATAATTCATGTCAAGAGAACCATGAACATTCACATAAATTCTTAAACTATAACTAGTATCGTGCCCGTGCGTTGCAACGGGGACGTATTATAAGAGAACAAAAAAAATTCTGCTAACTTATAATGTAAAGTCCTAAAAATAAATTTAAAAGATGAAATTTATTTATCAAACCTTAGAGATTTTATTTATCAAAACTTATAACGTAATAAGAAAATTGGTAGCAATTGAAAAAGATGGAATTTATTTATCAAACTTTAGGGATTTTCTTCGAAGCCCAAATCCAAATGAATCAGAAAATGCGCTGTTCAAAAGGAACTGCATCTAAATTTCACAAATATCTTTTGGACATTATACATCACAATTTCGCAGAGGAGGGGAGGATCACGGGAACATGGAAGAGAGGAGGGGAAGAGAGAGCAAACCAACAACTGTTGGTGAGTGGAAATTTTTTCATTCTACAAATTTGTATAGAAACAAACAAAAAGATATCTCCATTTAAGGAAAAAATTTATCGATTTTCATTATGCTCAATTGAATAAGGAGAATAAGGAAATATATCTTTATTGTCTGCACAATTCGGTGTAGGAGAAATAAGGAAACATATTTCATGCATAAATTTTTTTCTAAAAGATTGAGTCGGCTTAAATTTAATTGTAACATTTAGTGTGCCTATTCATGTGGCGAGTCTTATTTTAACTAAATTTAAACTTCTACACATAAAAGATATGCATTTAATAAAAAGAAGACAGATTATGTAATTGGAGGGTTGATATTAAATCCAAAATTTCATCTTTCAATCATAACCGTTAACGGATCGGACACCCAACGTACTTAATAATGAAATGGAGATTAACTAAAAAACCCAAACCAAACTCATAGAATTTAAACTTTTTTGAATAAAGGTCGATGGTCAAGCCACCTAACTATTTAATATTTACAAAAAAATTTCTCATTCATATTTCAAACATACGACTTTTTACACAGAGAGCATTACCTATGCCCACTAGAGAACATACGACTTTTTACATAGAGTGGAACTATAATTAAGGCTGATAATTGTTGTGTGCCTGTATTAGCAGTTGTTACTTACATCAGATGGTAGGCCATGACACAGCAAAGGCCTTAACAGGACTTGTCATAAACTGCGTGGCCCCTTTTGTCGGCCCAATTGGGCCTCGTTTCAATGTGGGATTAGTGGGTTCCAATTGGGCCTCGACCCAATTTCGTTAAATCAGATGTTGGAGTTGGAGTAGGAATCACCTCCGTTTTAATCCAAATGCAAAATGGCCCTTTCTTTCTTTCTTCTCAGTTCCATATTTTAGGTTTTTTTTGACGCTACGAGAATCCTACTTTTAAATCATTTAAAGGGAAATGTGGTCCTACTATTTTCACCAGGTCCCTTCAAATGCAAAGAAATGGAGCCTCCAGTTTCCGAACTGGAGATGAATCATACTAATATCAATATGGATCTCCAGCTGTGCCGGATATTGTAGAGTCATAGTCATCTTTATTTTCTGGCCCCATTAATTAATTAATAATGTAGAAAATTGTTCATACTAGGAAAATCTCTATTTCTGGTTGGATCTTTCTACAACTTCTCTAGTAATTATGTTCAGTAACTTTTTAAATTTTAAATCTCCCGTCAAATCCGAGCTTCACGGATCCCGTTTGTATATATATATTTAAGGACCGTGCAGACTTATTTGACCGTAGATTCACCTAATTTTAACATTGAATAACGATGTAACTAACTTTGCTTTGTGGCCTTTGATGTAATGAATTGCTGGCAACTTACTCGGGTGAGATTATCATATAATATTTAAGCTCTTTTTAACGCACAATGCATCATCAAAAACTTCAGGGGCTGGTAGTTTACCATGAGAAAAAAAATAAGAATCTAAGAAATGATGCAAGAAACTTCTCCGTTTGTACATAGCGAGTAGTTAAGTATACCATGAATAGAAAGAGCTAGCTACATTAATTAATTGCATCTACAAAAAGCATGCCGAATAAAACAACAAAGTAGGCTGCTGGAAATCACCCGGATAATCTCTTTAATTGTTATTTTTTTCCCTAATGATCCCAAGTACAAATTGTTTATAATAAAATAAGATTGAAGGGAGAGGCGATGAAGCGTTCATTGTCTAGCTAGCACATGGCTATCTCATCATATTCTCACCAGACAAAGAATCTGGCTTTGGCTGATACTGTCGTTAATCGCACCTGTAATTAAGTTCAATAATCACATATAACATATAAAGTTATACTGGTTTTGTTTATTTTGATTCCTGCACAGTTATCCGTAAACCGAATGCGGAGGCAGGAGGAACCTGGCTACATGCATTTCCCAATGTGCATGTATTTCTTTCCCTATCTGCCTCGTCACCTTATCATGCATCTTCCATCAGGCCAGGCTCACCCACATATTATTGTACTAATTATTGATCACAGACTCACAGAGCTTTTATATTTTGGTCCCTACCTACATTTTCATTTTCATTTTTGAGACTAATATCAAAGAGATATCTCAACTTGTTATTTTGCATGTAAACAATAGGAGAAGTAACAGTTTAATTTGTATAGTTAGGACTTAGGAGAAGGATGAAAATTAAACTTTTGTTAAAATATAAATGCTTTTCTTTTCTTTTTCCATGTATATTCTCCCACCTGTGTACCTAAAGTATTATTCAGAGAGCTAGAATTCAACATTATAATATCGATGTCAAAGAAATAAAACATGAATTTTCTGCAAATAAGTATTCTGCTTAAATAAAATTAAAAAATATCAATGTCAAAAAAATTAAATAATTTTTTTTTTTTACAAATGAAGTACAACGTTGGCTGGAAAAGTTTTTCACTTGAAGTGAATAAAAAAGACTAAAACATTGATTGTCTTGAATAAAAAAGTGAAATGCATACCCAGCTTGTATTTCTGCTAGTATCTTAGATTTAATCTAAACCGTACTAAGAAAGTAAGATTTTTTTTTTAATCCCAAAAATAAAAAAGAAAATTGGTCAATACCTAGTCCAAATACATTAACAAGGATTAGGTGCATGCTCTCAGGAGTGAGGAGGTCACAATTAATTGTCGAAGTTTTAAAATAATTAAGCATGAGAACAAAAGCACGGGTAGCATCTTTTCTTTCAAAGACAGCGGATGTTGTGACTTGGTTGGAAATCAGAAGACAGGATAACAAGGAGTAAAAAAAAATTCCTTATCAAATTGATGGACAATTTTTAATGTCGTAATTGCAAAGAATATAAAATTGAACACACACACACACACACACACACACACACACACACACACATAGCATGTTCTCTCGATTTGGATGACCGACGAATATTTCTAGCTACAACGGTACTAAAATGTTGTTCTAATCTTCAAGCAAGATATATAGTTGGTGTTTTTTAACTCTTTCAATAGATGGGTTTGCATTTTGGATTTGCATAATACCTCTAGGGAGCTTTTTGTTGAACACATTTATATATATATATATTTAAGATTCTTTTAGAGAGACTAGATTTGACATTCGAATCTGTCATTATTATCCTTTATATGAATCGAATCTCCTAATGCTCTCCAAGCTATTTTTAAATCTTATTAGTGAATTCTTCAAAAATTCTAATTAAGCGCCTCTTGCATCTTACAGGATTTGAACCTAGCTCATCAAATAATTTAGTTATTAGAGTAACCACTAACTATTTTTAACTTTAATTGTATGGCTATAATATATTACTTTGTACTAATAGATGTTCACCAATACCTAAATTAACACACGAAATTATTTGTTTAATTAATCTATTGAAATTTCTATATATTTTGTGACATTAGAATATATTTTATGGTATTTGCCACAATTTAATAATTTGAATTACTTTTCTAATATGTATTTTTATTTTCGAGGCAAAATCTGAAAAACTTTTTTTTGATTTTTTTTTTAAAATCTAGAAAATATTATAAGGTAAATTAGCAATCTCCCTCGTGCAGATGCAATATTTCAAAATTAGTTATAGTCAATTATATTGAGCATAAAATCAAGATCAGATTAATTAGTACTTATCATAACCCCTTACCTAACAGAGAGTAAAATAATGAAAGAAACCAACGTCATCAAGTAGCATATCAAGGTGATTAGAAAACAGGGACAGCAAAACAAAAATCCAGGGACAGAGTGAGAGGTGCAGGAGATTAGGCCTAATTAAGCTTGAGGAATCTAGCCTGCTATGATTGCGACTAATTACCATTTATTATCTATCTGTCTCAAGCTGTCCATAAGATATGAACCCCTTAATTACAATTAATTTATAACATAATATTCTATGATGATACATGCTAACATATCTTATGTTTGACTACCGACATTCGGTCCTTATTTTGTCCCTTGGCCCGAAATTTTTATTTTTACCTTCTTCAAAAGTTAAACCAAATAACTACAATTTCTTCATAATTTTATTTTTAATATGATCACAGTTTCAAACTGCGAACAGAAATTAAATGTCCGCAGTTTAGTTTGAAATGTTTTTTTTTGTTTTTTACAAGAAATTCCTTAAATATAATTTCTTATAGATCGTGGTTATTTGGTAAACATTTTTTTAAGATGGTATCAATAAAAATTTCGGGTCCCTTGGGTTTGTAGGATTGGTTTTTTTTTTTAGGTGCAAAAATTCCAAACTGTTTATTTAAAAAAAAAAAAAAAAACATCAAATTGAATTGCTGATGTTGTAAAATAACTTAGATGATGTTAGAAATTAATCTAGCAAGTTTATATAATTTACTGTGGAAATCATGGAATGTAAATGGATTAATAGAAGTTGTATATATCTTTTTCGGTGGAGACTTAAAAGAGTTTAAATTCTAACAAAGGGCAGCTAATTAACCTTCTTCAACCACTGAGGATATTTGAAATTGAAAGTTTTTTTTTTTTGTAGTGGAAAAGACGTGGATTAATCAGATAATTTATTTTGCTTAGCAATGAAAATTTCAAGAAATTTACGATTTTTTAGTGAAATATGATTAAAAGAGAATTATAAAGAAGTTGGCAACAATTAATCTACCTTGTTCTAATTTCTATTTTCTGTCTAATGATTGACACTTCGAGACCATATCCTCATTAATTATCGTGATTAATCCTCTTAATTTCAAAATCTAGAGTAAAAAAAAATTATTTTTTATTTAATTTTCATCGAAAGAGGAATTAGAAAATTAACTATAAAATCTGAATCGGAAGAATTGATAGAAATCAGCCGAATTAGATCAGAAACTTCATTTTTTTCGAATAATTATGTTATAATAAAAAGTTAATGTAAAATATTTTTTTGAAGTTCAATAGTTTATAAGAACAATCTTTTGAAATTCAACTCATTTTTAAACAGTTGAATCTCATAAAATAATTTAATGTTTTACATTGAAATTTGAAATATTTCTTTGTAGAAGAGTTTGACTCATTTCTTTAAAACAGAAAAAAATAACAAGTTTATTATGGTCTAACTGTCAAAAACTTCTTTCCCTCTTCCTTTTGTTATATTTTTTAAATATATTGATATGAAAAACTCTAACAAATTTGTTACGATTCGGCCCATTTTATCTAGAGCTAAGAGCATCATGGGCAGGCAAAATATAAATCTAAGGGTAAGCAAAATCCAAATTCAAATGAAATTAGTTCAAGGCCGATAATATTTGTAAAATCCAAAAGTAGACAATTGTCTACCTCTGATTGGTTGTGGCTCTGCCACTGTCTATGACTAGTGACATAGCCATATAAGATCAGGATCGGGGAGGCACTTTTATGACTAGTGGCTACATGATGTTAGAGAAAACAAATGTCTTTTCCTATTTTTTTTTTTTTCAAAATATACTTCCTTTATCATATTTTTTCAAAAAAATTACAATAATATATTTGTATTTAAAATATTTATATAATTATATCTTACGCTAAAATTTTGCTCCAACTTGTGTTATTTTATGATTTTATCATATCTATGACATAGGTTTAATAGTAAGATCTTTTGCTCTCATGTGCAATAATAAAAAAAAAATATTGTGGGTTTATTTTATTTAATTAAATAAGAGTGAACTGCGGATTTGGTGAAGTGATACGAGCTCTTGTCTCTTTTTTAAAAAAAATGTACGTTCAATTTTCAAAAATAACATCTAAAAGATACTGTAGTATACCAAATTCTTTAATAAAAAAAATCAAATAAGAGGCTATAAGTGAGTCCCTAGTTATTTGAGGTCTGAAATTAACTACCATCAAACAAAAAAGTGGAGCGCGTTGGGTAATTGGAAAAACGATTTCAAATCCTAGAGCCTCTCTCCTGGGGGTGTAAACGGAGCGGATAATGCTGATACCAAATCCGTATCTGTTTTTCAATGAGCGGATATGGATCCGGATACGGATACGGATATCAAAATTCAAAACCAAATCCGTCTTAAACGGATACGAATACGAAGCGGATAATTCACGGATACGGATTCGAATACGGTTACGAAACGAATAATTGTCGGATAATTGAGTCATATGAACTTTAAGTACAAATACTAAATTAAAAAAATTAAAAAAAAATTAAGAAAAACAAAAGTAAATTAAAAAAAGGTAAAGAAATGGAGAAGATATAGGAATGGAGAGGAGTTAGGGAATATTAACCGCTGAAAGTCAAGTTACAGCGAAGCAGAGAAGTTGAAATTTCGGATCCGGATAGTGCGGATATCCGCTCCGTTTATACTTTCAAAGAATTATCCGTATCCGTATCCGTATCAAATTTTTCTATACAAAAAATATCCGTATCCGTATCCGAAATATCCGTATCCGTTTAAATCTGAATTCGGATAATAAGCGGATTCAGAGCAGATATCCGGACAAATATCCATATCCGTTTACAGCCCTACTCTCTCCCCACCCCGGCCCCTGTTCTGCTCCTCTTATTCTTTCTAGGCCTTACCCCTGACTCATCAACATTCCTTCCCCTCTCTTTCGGCTTTACCTTGTCGAGTGGAGAGGACAATGATGGAGAGGGGAGGGTGAAAAACCGACCGGAACCGAGAGCACGGTATCGTCGGAATTCAGAGCGTAGAGTCTTTACTCTATCTCGATCGGGGCGCGATGGTGAACAGATCCGGTCGTCAGAGAGCGACGGTTGTGGAACGAGAGCTGATCCAGTTGTGGAGAGAGATGAGTAGGAGTTCAAACGGATCAGATACAGATCGGATAGTGGTAAAACCATATTTGTATCCGCTTTTTTTTCAAATATGGATATAGATTAGATATTAGACGGATACGTGCAGATACGGGTCGGATATCGGATATCCGTAGATACATATACATAAATATTTTCATAATATATATTAAATTATATGGTATATATCTACTATTCGGATACGGATAATTAAAATTCAAAACCATATTTGTATCTGTATCAGTATCCGTATCCATACGGATATTTAGATATCGGATATCCGTATCTAATTTTCAGATACGGATCCGGATATGGACGGATAATATCCAACTTGTTTGTGCCTCTAGAGATGGGTAATAAGGTAATAGAGTGATTAAAAGTGCAATAAGTAGGATTAGAAAAATAGAACAATTTAGAGAATTTTATGAGAATAAATGAGTATATCTAAAAATGAGAGTCATTTGACTTGTTATAATTATATTTATTATCAATGAAATAATTACTAGACATTTAAAATCACTAACTTTAAAAAAATGAAATCTCTAGCTAATTATAATCATTAGTAGACATTTAGAATCAATAGATTTTTTCATTCGGATTTCAAATCTTCGATATCATTCAGAAGGCATTATTTTACTACTAAATCAAAAGCAAATTTGTTCTCAGAGATGCATGAAAATTTAATAGAAATATTTTGAAGAGTAAAATCAAGGCTACCTGAACCAAATTATATACGAACAAATACATGATATTGGAAAGTCAACTGATACGTATTAAAGTTTTTTATGAGAAAATTCAAATATGTTTTTAAATCTGAGTTAAAGTCAGCAAATTCCTAACTGCCTCAGTTTAAAGATTTCTCATGTAGGTAGTACAAATGTACAATGAAGTATGAATTGATGAAGTAATGATCCAAAAATGGTTTCTTAAAAAAATTCTGTAGTGTACAATTCTATTGGATTTGTACCGGCCTAAATTTGGAACGGACTCTGCTGCTTTTCCGGTAAAAAAGCAGGGTTCTGTTTTTCTGCATTCAACCATTCAAAATTTTTCATTTTACGTATCTCGATACAGAAATTTTTTTATACACAAATTTCGACGAATATGAATGATTGAATCTGAAAAAACTGATCGCTGCTTTTCTATCAAAAAAAACACCTCCTAAATTTGAGCAATTTGGGCTAGCATTTTTCTTCCCAAGACTAAGTAATAAGAGAAGCGAAAAGTAGGAGACAGTTATAAAATAATAGATACTTTTTAAATCATAAAAGATATGGGGACATGAAAATCCCCAGGTGTCTACGTAGTACGTACACTCCAGAGTCCAGACACATCTTTCTCTTATTAAATGCTTTCTCTTTCCACACCTGAAATTTTGATTAGAAAAAAAAAAAACCAAAAACTCTATTTCAAATTTTCAACGGTGTATTATTTATATCAGCACCGACATCTCGTCAAAGAATTCAGCATCAGGATTCATGCAATCCGCATCAAAATCCGTGCGAGTCTGTATCAATTTCCGTGCACACATATTTAATGCTAATCGTACCGTGCTAGAGTTAATTGAACCTAAAAATAGATCTGATGTCTCATATCTCCTCGTCAAAACAAATTCAGATCCAATCAGGTATCTGAACTGGTAAAATGCGATCCAGGTCATTTATTTCAATATGGCACGGATCATAAAGCAGGTTCGGAAAATAAAATGACACGACTGAGATTTTTCTTAGATAAGTGCGGTATTTGAAGGATACTAGGTTTTCGAAATATATTTTACCACTACATTTCAAATTATTTCATGCATTTTGCTGTTATAAATCGGAGCCTTCTATCAGTTCAACGGAATGGACTCTGCTGTTTTTCTTAGAGAAAAGCAGGATTTTGCTTTTCCGATCTCAACCATTCAAATTCGTTGAGATTTGTGCATGAAAAAGTTTCTTTATCGAGATACACGAATAGAAAATTTTAAATGATTGGAATCAGAAAAACAGAATTCTACTTTTCTCTTAAAAAAAAAAGCATAGTCGGATTCCAGTTCGACACCGTCCGACTACTATTTCAGATTTGGACTGCAATTTTTTTTAAATACCGATCTCTAGATATTCAAATCTCTAGCCAGCTAGATATGGACTGAGACTCTCTTATTAATTAATCAACAATTTAAAGAATCTTCAATGTTAGTTAATTGCTCTCCAAACTGAGTGGAACATGATATCAATAATAAATTAATAATTCCTCTCACTTCCCCTCAATTTCTTTTTTTAGTGTTGAGACATGTTTTACGTACGTCTTTATTAGAAAAATAATTAAGACTAAATAATAGATAAAATAACACTTCTCACATACTTTATTGTTACAAAAAACAACTAAGATAAAATACTAGATAAATTAGATGAGGCATCAAACACAAAATGTGCTTGCTACAAAAACACACTTGTTTAAAATCCATCTTTAATCTAGTGACAAAGAACAACATCATCTGTGTGAGAGGTTGTTAGTTAGAAATTCAGAAGGAGGGTTCTTGATAGACAATAAAAATAGAGGAGGGCTAAAATACCAAATTGATAGTGTCCCAATCATACTCTACATCCTTATCTCTATTTTTAAAATCCAAACAGTTGATTAGAATCACTCAACATGATCTCAGTATTAAAAGGTGCATGGAGGCCAAATTTTATATTTCAAAAGATAGGTATCATTGTATTTCAAAAGATTTAGAACCATCTAAAAAAATGATTTTGTACCTATAAACAAATAATAAAAGATTTCCAAAAAAAAAATGGTCTTCAAACACATTTTAATATGGAGATATGTTGAGTGGTTCGGATCGATTATCTGGACTTTGAAAAAGAAAATAAGGATGTGGAGCATAATTGGGACACGAAAATAATAAAAGCATTTGAGCCCTCATAAAAACAATACAATTTTGAAGACTAGACCTCCATCTTACTATTTAAAGAAAAACATATTTATTCACTGCTTTGTAATACACTATCTATAATATATATATTCATTGCGTTCAAATACACTATCTAAAATATTTTGCTTTAGATATCATATTATGTTGGAAACCAAATTAATTTTTAATCTGTTGAACTTTTTTATATTTAGTGCAATATGTCAATTCTAAGAGAGAAACATGTAATATTATGTTTCTTTTCAATTATTGTTCTCTCGTCCTCTCCGACTCTCTACTTTCTTTCCTACATCCACTGACATACTCTAGAAGGATCAGGGGTAGTACATCCACTAGCGGATTCAAGAATGATCAGGAGTAGGTAAGTGTCTATTTTTTTTTTTAGATCAAGTGGTATTTTTATACTTGTGCTTATCTCTGGATGGATATAATGTCTTTTACTGGATTTAATTGATGGTCTAGTAGAATAAAATTGTGCGGAAAAGAAAGTCAGCCCAAACCGATTTGAGTAAAAGAAAAAAAGACGTAGTCCGATTCGCTACTCCACTCAGAAGAATCGTTGATTTGTTAGGAGGAAAAAAAGGTCCGCTACTAAGGATATAAATATGTACCGTGCCATGACTAGTCACGCCGTAACTTGGATCACGTGTTGTGTAATGACCAAATTTGGAAGGATGGTCATGGCACGTGAATGGTCATAACACGTCACGCCATGACCACACGTGACGTGTCCAAACGTGATCGGTCACGTTTGGTCACATTTGACTATTTGCTTTTTCATAATTTAAGTTAGTTTATTTAAGATTCATTATTTGATCAAGATCTAATAGTATTAATTACACGTGATAATGTGTCGTGCCGTAACCAAATTTTTTGCGTGACGTGTCTTGTTGTGTCAAATTTTTGAAAGATGGTCACGTCACGTGAATGGTCACGGCACGTAACCGACACACGTGTCGTGACAGAATTGTGTCATGCCATGATGTATCCGGTTATGCCGTAACTTTTTTAGATTCCTATTCACTACTCCGCTCCAATTCATTATCAAAATTCTGAATCTGTCTCTGCCTACATCGCCGAAATCCTAGCATAACATATATAAGGGGGCTTTTACATTTTTTATGTAACATACAACGCTCAAACGGATCCAAATCTGTTGCTATCCTCGTGCATGAACAACAACTTTGCTATCCTTACTTTTCCGAATCCAACTATTCAACTGTTTTGAGATGCGTGCACATAATAATTTTTGAAAAAAGTTGCTTCGGGATTCGTTCTCAAAATAAGTTGGACGATTGGATTTAGAAAAACAGAAATAGTAGAATTACTGTTCACGAAAAGAGAATAGCAGCTGATTTGAATCCCGCCCAAACACATTCACTGTTTTTAGTGTCAATTTGATTAAATCTTTAAGGTAATGATTCAAAATCCCTTCAGAGATGATCTAACTACAAAATTATTTTGTCACATTATCTCCGCATAAAAAATTCAACATGTCAATTGGGAGTTTAATAGGTCATCAATGAAAATAACAGTTAAAATTTAACTACCAAATTTTTTCAATTGTTTGATGAAAAGTTAAAAACACTTTAACAAACTTTATACACGTGCTAACAAATAAGGAAGAGCATATCTATAAAATACTTTTTAATTTGAATAATATTTTTTAAGCATCGAATTGAATCTTGTATGTTGGAACTATTATTATCTTGAAATTAACGCATTTGAAGTCAAATCTGGAAAACCATATAACACGAAAGGCTATTTTCCTTTAGAAAAAAAAAAAGCTCAAATTTTAAACCTGGAACATTATTAAATTTAAGAGAATTTTTTTTTTAATTAATATTTTTTTAACTTTACTTTTTGAATTTGTTAATTAAAATAAAATAAAATCAATGATTTTTTTTTTTTTTCCTACAATGGTTGTGGGACAAAATCCCATGAAAACCTACATTGAGATATCACAAGCTAACAAAGAGGGTAGCTGGTCAGAGGCCAGTGTACCCCATTATATCCTCTCTGACCCCACATATTTTGCAATTCCCTGCTTGTTTAGTTTTCAAGAATCATCTGATTTCCCCTGTTTTATTTTTTATTGGCCGAAAGCATGAAGCATCCAGAGATATATTTGATGAAAAATCACAGGAATTCTGTAATTTTTGTTGATGAAAAGGAAGTAAAGGACATTTGATATATCACATATACGAGTAGAACTAGGGTGTTCCTAAGATCACCAAGTCTCTCGTGAACTCAACTCTAAAACCTATCGAATTGACTTCAAACGACATTTTCAAACCGTTAGATGTTCAATCTATATTAAAATGTACTCGGAGACCAAATTTTATATTTTTTGAAATATTTTTACTATTTATTAAACCGGTTTGAAAACCGCTGTTTTCCAATGGTGTAGAATTTTAATAAAAACAACGGTTTTCAAGCCGGCTTAATAAATAGTAAAAAAAATTTAAAAAATATAAATTTGGTCTCCAAGCACATTTTAATATAGATTAAACATCTAACGGTTTGAAAATATCGTTTGAAGTCAATTCGATAAGTTTTTGAGTTGAGTTCACAAGAGACTTGGTAAGCTTAGGCCTAGGTCTACTCATCACATATATTTTATTCTCTCACATCTAATCAAATCAATGTACAAGATTAAGTTCATCTGTCCAAGTTTCAATAGCATGTTTTCAGTTACAACGTGCCAGAAAAAGGCAGTACCTTGCTTTCAATTAAGTAATTTTGGGTCCCCACACACCATCACCTAAAGATCTTACAATTTCATATCCATCCATCCATCCATCATCCATCAGAGAATAAAAGTCGTAGAAAGAAGAGAGAGGACCATTCCTCATGCGTCAGATATCATCCGTACATGTTTATAACAAAATTCTTTTTGGGAGAGTCGTAGAGAGAGAGAGAGAGAGATGGGTGAAATAAGTCACAGACATGACCGGAACATTTAATTTAATTTGTTGCTCATAATTTTACAACTACTGAACAGCTAGCTGAACTCCATTCTCTTTCCAATAAATAAAAGATCACGCATGATATAAAGGGTGATGTATACATCATAGCTGGAAATAAAATGGTACCAACTTCAAAATGAAAAGACTAAAATTGAAACATAGATAGGGTCAGGTTATGTGCCTCTTCTGACATTACCCGTTTCATGATCCATTTCATTCCTTTCACATCAGTCAATCACGGTGTCTGTCACTTGGGAGTGCTTCAAAAATATTTAGTTGGTAGGATTTCAAGGCATGGTTTCAGGATCTCCCTTTTGACATCTTCTCCTCTTTTGCTTCATCAAGAATTCCTCCTGCAATTAATATAGAATTGAAACTTTCAAATCAAAGAAAAAAAAAAGAATAGAAACTTTCTACGCAATTAATTGACAAAAAAATACATCTCTTTGATTACAGAGGAAGTTCAGCAGAAAAAAAAAATTAAAGTTCATCTATATATAATTTAGTAAAATCAATTACTTGCTACATCAATTACTACTCAGTGAATATCACACAGAATCCTGACTAGAACTTGCAAAATGCATGCAGTTTTGGACATATTTTTGTTTGTCTGAAACTCTGAATCAGGTGATTTATGTGAGTGGGTGGGCAGCATTATGAGATTGCTCGACCCTCTTAAATAAATAATTAATATAAATAAATAAAGAATCAAATTATTGGCCTGATTCGTTGTATATTGGACTTTAAATAACTGAAATGTAATTTATACCAGAAGATGTATTGAGTTATTTATTCATGCATGTGATAATTAATTGTTAATTAGGAACTAAACATAGCATTAATAGTATGATTAATGTAACAATTTATGCAGATTCGGAACTAACCAATAATTAGGCACGGGTGCGTATGAACTCTGCTGGTTCATGATGCCAAATATTGATCCGTTCATGTCTCGTACAGTCTCTGGCTCTGGTTCACTGATCACACAGTCTAAGTTCACACCAAAGAGTCTCAACCGCCTTGAGTTAGAAGGCGCCACCACATTATTATTTGCACTACTCTCTTCTCCATTTCTAGTTTGATCACCTGATCAATAATCATAAAAGATATACAGTACTATACGTAAGATATATACTTCCAATTGAAGAATTGTGCTTCAGAGAAAGGAAACTAACATAATTAACAGAAAAATAAAATATTAATATACCTTGGAGGAAATAATTATAATGGTCTTGTTGCACCGGTGTGGTGGTGTAGGGGTTGTAGCCAGAACTCACTGGGCTGGCCGGGTACGAGCCATTACTAGCAGCCGGGCTCCATGGCTCGGTTGTGCTAACAGTAACAGGTCCTGTCGACACACCTGCATTTGCACTCGATCCGCCGCGCTTTCTCCACATTATATAGAGCCTGTCCCCAGTACCACCGACCCCGTGAATCCGTTCAAAATATACGACGTCACCCGCTTCAAGCCGCTTCTCCTTCACATACCGGCTCCAACCTTTGGTTAGCACATAGCTCTGGCTACTGGTCCAGTAGCTGTACCGGAACCGCCATGCCTTCCCAGATTCATCCTCAAAGTTCAAAAGAAGGCCTTTTTCACCAGATTCAGAGTCTAAGGGGAAGTATTTCTCGGCGTATTGTTTGGGTATGACAAGGCGGTTTAGTTTTCCGACATCACTAGGGGTAAGAGGTTTTTCAAACATGTGCTCCTTCTCATATGTGTAGTATAGGTGTGGGGGTGGTTGGTGGTGGTGAGGATTCATTTGGGGTTGCCAAGACCAACTCTGGATGTAGTCTTGTGGGCTATGGTTTGTTAGCATGGTGTGGTGTTTACGGAGAGAGAATGCTGAATATTGGAGAAGAGAAGGAGTGATAGATAAAAGGTGTGTGGGGAGAAGTGAGGAGCATGCAGATATTATGGAAGGGGCATTTATAGGCTATGAATGAGGAAAGATTAAATGTATGTTTGCCATAGAGATAAATGGTAATATTTTCTTATGCCCATTCATCTCTGAAACATGTGAGCAAAGAGAAAGATTGGGGTGGGGGTCTCTTAATTAATCACTTCATCCTTCTAGCTAGGGGTCAAATATTTTAACCTAGGTGGACAGGAAGAATCAAAAGATGACTGCTGGAAGTCCTTAAAAGGTTACCTTGTATATAATGCAAGGGTAAACAGGTAAACAACTAGTCAACTACCGAGCCCTTGCAATCTTGCATACATTTTTATTAACACAGGACAACCTAACAAAATATTTACTAATTACCACTAATAATTTAAAATGTTGCCGCATATTCATATGCATCAAATGGCCTCAAGTAAAACTACTCTATTATGCGGTAGCAATATATGCGGCGCATAAACCATATACGGTCCGAATATATATGTAGTATACTATAATATATACTAGATAATTACTAGTGCAATATAAGCTATATATGAGCTATATGTAATATGTAGTTAGCTGCATTTGTTGCCGCAAACATGAAATGTCTATGCAGTTATTGAAACTAAGATTATAAGTATAATTATAATTTAATCTTATTTTTATAATTGACACAATTTTGATGATGAAAATAGTTTTCTTCGTAATTGATTTTGAAAATTAAAGGAACTTCTATATCACGTGTCAAAATATATAATGAAAACTACATATTTAGTGACATTTTGCCTTGGAAACTGCATTGCCGCATTTAAAACGTAGCTGATGTTAAATGATTAGATTCACTAAAACTTCTAAGAAAGTTACTTATTTATACACATTTAATGCTTCTGAATTCTGATACACTACAAAGGTTTAAAAAGCACACAACAAAATTAATTGCGTTTGAGTACTTTTTACAGTGAATGGTGACGTTATTGCCGGAAATTTTTATATATACATTCATTCGAAAAAAAAAAAAAAAACCTAAAACACTCCAGTTTTTAATTTTTTCGAAATCTACCGGGCCGCACCGGTGAACTGCGACCTCAAATACTGAGAGTCCGCACAATGTCCCTGCGACCCTTTTTTTTTCAGCATTTGCTTTGGAATTTGAACTCATTTGCTGGCGTGTGGCAAGTTGACCAATATTCGATATATGCATTATGAATGCAAATGCACAAATTCTAAGAAACACTAAAACCCAAAAAAAAAATTGAGGGTCGCAGAGGCATTGATTGGCCTCCTGACTGGGGCCGCAGCGGCATTGTGCGGACTTCAGTTTTTGAAACTGTAGAATGCCTGTGCGGCCTGAGTTAATATCGAATTTCTCTAAAATTGGCGTGTTTTGGTTTATTTTTTTTGTTATGGTATAAATAAAACTTTCGGCGTTATTGCGGATGCTTTTCATTAGCTCTTATCTCCATTTTCTTATATTAAGCACGTAGATGTCCTGATCAAAGTTCTAAATAGCACGCTATAGCGGCGCTATATGGGCATAGCGCTGGTTTTTCAGCTGTTCCGCTATGACGCGATAAACGCTATTTAAACCTTTGATTAAAAAATAAAATTTTGGATTTAATATTAGCCCTTCTATCAAATAGTCTGCATTCTTTTGATTCTATGCATCTTTTTTATTTACTTTATGTGTAGAAGTTTAGATTTATTTAGACACGTACTCGTCATATGCAAATTGTATCATCTTTCGGATTAGTCCTGATTTCTTTCATTTTTTAAAATATCATTTAAGAAATTTTTAGATTTATTGGATCATGTCTTCATTTCCTTCTATTTTCTTATATTATTTAAAGAATGTTATTTGTCATTTAATATGTCATTTTGTATGAGAATTTTGTATAAACATATGTCAAAAAGATAAAAAAAATTATATATGTCATTAAGAAAAGTTATTTACGTATAAATGTCATTTAATATGTCATTTAGGAATGTTATTTGTTATTTAGTCTATTTTTGTTATTTATGAAAAAAAAACTAAAACACCCTGTCTGATATTTTCGAAATCTACCCGGGCCGTTCGGTAAACTACGACCTCAAATACTAGAAGTCCGCACAATGCCGCTGCGACTCCAGTCAAAGAGCCGCACAATGCCCCTACGGCCCTTTTATTCAGCGTTTGCTTTGGAATCTGAACTCATTTGCTGGCGTGTGGCAAGTTGACCAATATTTGATATATGCATTATGAATGCAAATGCACAAATTCTAAGAAACACTAAAACCAAAAAAAAAAAATTGAGGGCCAGGGGCATTGAGCGGCCTCCTGACTGATGCCGCAGCGGCATTGTGCGGACCTCAGTTTTTGGGGCTGCAGAATTCCTGTGCGGCCTGGGTTAATATCGAATTTTTTTAAAATCGGAGTATTTTGGTTTATTTTTTTTGTTATGGTATAAATAAAAATTTCAGCGTTATTGCGGATGCTTTTCATTAGCTCTTATCTTCATTTTTTTATATTAAGCACATAGATATCCTGATCAGCCAACAACTATGATTAAAAGCAAAGTTCTAAATGCTTGCTATAGCGGCGCTATATGGGCATATCGCTGGTTTTTCAGCTGTTCCGCTATAACGCGATAAATGCTATTGAAACCTTTGATTAAAAAATAAAATTTAATATCAGCCCTCCTATCAAATAGTTTGTCTTCTTTTGATTCTATGCATCTTTTTTATTTACTTTACGTGTAGAAGTTTAGATTTATTTAGACACGTACTCGTCATATGCAAATTGTATCATCTTTCGGATTAAACCTGATTTCTTTTATTTTTTAAAATATCATTTAAGAAATTTTTAGATTGATTGGATCATCTCTTCATTTCCTTCTATTTCCTTATATTATTTAAGGAATGTTATTTGTCATTTAATATGTCATTTTGTATTAGATTTTTGTATAAACATATGACAAAAAGATTAAAAAAATTATATATGTCATTAAGAATAGTTATTTACGTATAAATGTCATTTAATATGTCATTTAGGAATGTTATTTGTTATTTAGTCTAATTTTTTTTATGAAAATATGTCATTTTGTATGAGATTTTTTTTTGTTCTCTTAAAATATGTCTCCGTTGCAACGCACGGGCATGATACTAGTTATATGAATCATTGCAACTATTATTTCGAAAGTTATAAAGTCGAAATATTAAAAAATGATAAAAATAAAAAATAGAAATATTTGAGTTACATTGATAACAAATATTTGTAAAGTCGAAATATAAAAAAAATGCTATAAATAGATATATTTAAGTTACATTGATGACCAAATTAAATCTGTTTAATTAATAATCATGATAACCGATCTAATATTTAATTTTTGCTTAATAAATAAAAATTTAGATATGTTTTTCATTTTTTAGATGAGATGATCTATAGCTAGCTGTGTATAAAATTTGGTACAATTCAAAATGATTGATCATCCGTCAAGAAATTAGAAAAAACAACATATAATTAAGTGGGCAAATAATTTCCATTATTGCACCAAAGTATCTAGTTTGTTTCATTCTGTACATTAGTGTCATGATCAAATAATATTATCGGATATAAGGTTATAGAACAATCTTGTTTTAATATATAGTACTTTGGATATTATTTATTTTCTATATATTAACTATTAATAAAGTTTTAGCATGGTGAGCAAATAATTACTATTAGCACTAAATTAAAAATTTAATAAAATTGTGATATCAAAGCATACAAAGACGCAAAAATACTAAATCACCATCATATTTAGTTCAAATTACAAAATTACCTAATATATATATATATATATAGAGTAGAACTAGGGTGTTCCTAAGCTCACCAAGGCCTCTCGTGAGCTCAACTCCAAAACCTATCGAATTGACTTTAAACGATATTTTTAAACCGTTAGATGTTCAATCTATATTAAAATGTGCTTGGAGACCAAATTTTACATTTTTTGAAATTTTTTTTACTATTATTAAGCCGGTTTGAAAACCGCTGTTTTCCAATGGTGCAGAATTTTAATAAAAATAGCGGTTTTCAAACCTACTTAATAAATAGTAAAAAAATTCAAAAAAATGTAAAATTTGGTCTCCAAGCACATTTTAATATAGATTGAACATCTAACGGTTTGGAAATGTTGTTTGAAGTCAATTCGATAGGTTTTAGAGTTGAGCTCACGAGAGGCTTGGTGAGCTTAGGAACACCCTAGTTCTACTCTATATATATATATATTTTTGCAGACAAAATTACCTAATATATATATATATATATATATTTTTTTGCAGACAAAATTACCTAATATCCATGAAAAAAAAAAAAGCAAATGAGAGAGGTACTATTCCTGAAAACGGAGGTCCAAAGAGCAAAGAGCTTGTTCTGATAAAACTATCAGTATTAATAATCTGTTAATTGCATTTTATCTATAAGGATACTCATTATAAGATATTTAGTATTAATTAGGCCGCAAACTTTAAAGTAGAAGTAAATTCTGAATGACTGATCATCTAATTTTTTATAATTTACTTAAAGCATACTTAATGGGCTGTAGGAACTTTTCAGAGAAAATCCTGATGAAAACTAAACAGCAAGGCTTTTGTTAATATAACAATTTTAATAAAGTTAGGTTTTCTAAATTGCAAAAGATAATTCAAGCCCAATACATCCACCAAAACCTAAAAAGTAAACTAATTAGTGTGAAAGGATTCTATTTAATGAAAAATCAAAGTTAGTAGAATTACTTTCACTTTATAAACAATAAAAATAATATTAGATAAGTGCATATTTTCGATTGGAAAGCAATATAGTGTTAAGCTCTTCATGAGGAAATTAGTATAATTTTATTGGGGGCATTGTAGTCAATTGAGCTCAAAATTAATAATGTTTGGCAAAATTACAGTTAAGAGAGTCATTGCCACAAATTAGAGAGTTAAGGAGGTGATTGTCACAAATAGAAGACCGAGGAGTCATTTGTCACAGGTAAAAAATTGGGGAGAGCTACAAGAATCAAGGCATCATCTCTAATTTTTTATTTATTTTGAAATTCGACATTTGTTTACATAGTTACAGTATTACTGTTTTAAGGAAATTTTGTACCATCCGAAAAAAGTGATACTGTATCTATGTAAAATATAGTAAATTTTTTTAAAAAAATATATAAAATTTGATTTCCAAGAATATTTTATTATGAAGATCATGTTGAGCGGTTCGGATCAACTGTTCGGACTTTGAAAACAGAGATAAAAGATGTGAAGCATATTGAAGCACAAAATCATGGTGTATTTGAACTCTCCTGTCTCTCTCTCTCTCTCTCTCTCTCTATATATATATATATATATATGAGTGAGGCTATGGTACTTCGGCTAGTGTACTATGGCTAGTGTAATACGGCTCAATATGGTACTTTTTAAAATCCTAACGGTCGATCCGAACCGTTCAATGTGATATCCATATGAATATGTACTTGCAAACTAAATTTTATATTTTTTTGAATTTTTTTACTATTTTTTTAGATAGGTAGAATTTTCAGTGTTTTATACAAATTCTGGACCATCAAAATTCTACCTATCTAAAAAAATAGTAAAAAAATTCGAAAAAATATAAAATTTAGTTTGCAAGTACATATTCATATGGATATCACATTGAACGGTTCGGATTGACCGATAGGATTTTAAAAAGTACCATATTGAGCCGTAGTACACTAGCCATAGTACACTAGCCGAAGTACCATAGCCTCACTATATATATATATATTGTTAGTGTTGTGATCTAGAAGTCAATCATAGGATGATTATATTCTGAGTTTTGTTCATGTAAATGAATGATTTGTTTATCATTTTATTCCTTGAGTATTTCATTACTTATAGACCATTCAGGTTGATGACTCGGAATTGTGGAACTCTATACATGAGTTAATAAATACTCTAAAGTGTCACTAATCTTGGTAATTAACAAGGAACATTACTTACCGGCATAAGATTAACATTTAGGTTAGATGATGATCATGTTCTACAGATCATATGACAAGCAGTTGTCAATATAATCAAATGGATACCTGATGGAGATCAGGGGATTGGATGTGACCAAAGTAAAACATTTAATGTGGATTGTGTTTGTGTCATTAATGTTTTATATGTGTCTGAAATTCTAAGGTATGAGATGATTGTTTCTCTCACATAAGAACGCGTATTCGTGGGTATTATCCAACGCTGTCCATAATTAGCAGTCATACAGATTCTATCTTAGTATGTATCTATTATATGGATAGATAGTAATTATCAAGAATATTAATGTCCCTCATGTAAATGAGTAATGATATCACTGAGACCCTTGATGAAATAATACAAGTATGTGCACATATGATTAAGGAGTTAATCATAATTATTGAATTATTTTAAAATCAGGAAACGAATGGATTTACAAAGATGACACATTCCTACCTCGGATCTATTCATGATATTATGAGACATGGAATAGACACGAGACAATTGTTGCTTTAGGGGTCGTGATATAGCGGGCACTTATCATCTGTATCTTTTGGGTAATTACAATGCATATTGCTAGGTGCCACTTGTAATTTATGGAATCAAAAAGAGTTTTAGATTCCATTACCAAATGGCATAGATCTCACATGGTCACACCAATAAGAAATTAATTATAGATGCTACTTGAGATAAATAATTATGGGGATAATTATTATATGATGTTATGGATTTAATTAAATGGTTTAATAAAATTCAAATATCGAAAAAGATCAAAATGGAAGAAACTTTGTGAGCCACAAAAAGGAGTTTTTGTGGGCAGCAAAGAGTTATGTATTTCCACCACAATTTCTATGAACAAAACTTAAAACGGGCATATCTCATCAACAGTAGCTCTATTTTCAGAAATCTAGCCTTTTTAGAAAGCTTGCGAAAAGATCTACAGTTTCATGTAAAATAATCTATAGGTCTATACCGCATGCGGTATCGCACAGTGCATTGTTGGGCCAGAATCGATTATTTTTTGCCCAGATTAATTATGAAAATCGCGGAGAACGTGGGAATTGTGTCTAGGTCGTGGGAACTCTTCTAAACAGCATGAAAGCTATTTAAAAAGGTCCCTACTACTTAGGGATTCAACCCTAATCATTACTTTTCTTATTAGAGAGCCAAAAATTTTGTCTCTCTCTCTCATTTTGATCTCTCATGTGTTGAGAACCCACAAACTCTAGAATCAAGATCTAGTTCTCTTAGAGGATAGGGATTAAGGAGGGACCAAATTATTACTCTCTAGTAAGAGGAAAATTTGGTTTCTAATTAATTTATTGATGGATACCGTGGATGACTTCTATTTTGAAGTCTTAACTTGGTGCAAGGCGATGCAAGACATCAACCATCATTAGCATCGACAAAGAGGTGAATGATCTTCAACCCTACATTGCACTGACCTTCATGTCTTGTTTGGAGACAAGAAACAAAATGTATGTTATTTATTGATTTGAAAATTTGATTTTGGTTTGATTTCAGTCGCACATGATGATCTCTTTTGGTACTTTTCTTGTCAATTTTTTTTTAAATTCCGCTGCCTTAAGTACCATAAGAACCCAACATATATAGAATATAACTAAGGTGTTTCTAAGTTCACCAAGCTCCTTTGTGAACTCAACTCTAATACTTATCGGATTGGCTTCAAACGATGAATTCAAACCGTTAAAATCATTTTACCTTACGAGTGATGCGTCTACATACAAAAATTTTAAAATTTTAAATTAATTGTGTACAGAGTCAAGTGGTCAAAAGGCGTCCAAAAAATGAATGCATTAAAATTAATTTATAAACCTTCTAATTTTGACCACTTGACTTTATATTCATTTAATTCGAAACTTTAAAATTTTCACATATAGACGCATCACTTATAAGATAGAAGGATTCCAACTGTTTGAATTCGTTATTTGAAACCAATTCGATAGGTTTTAGAGTTGAGTTCACAAAGAAACTTGGTAAACTTAGGAACACCCTAGTTCTTCTCATATATATAGATAGATAGAGAGAGACGAGAGACGAGAGACGAGAAAGGGGGGGTAGTCCAATTGGCTAGGAAAAAAGTCCTAAAATTGTTAGTTATTCAAAAGTCGAGAGTTTGATTCTCCCTCACAACTTCGCAACTTCTGTGAAGATTTTCAACAAAAAAAAAAAAAAACAGAGAGACACACTTCATATATTATGCATACAAAGGACTGATAGAATTCATTGCAAGTTTTAGCATTCATTGAAAAACTTAAAATTTGTAGAGGTACATATTTAATGAATGTTGATAGAATATTAAATAGTACTTAAATTGCATCAAACTTGAGAAAAAGGTAATGTAGTAGTTCAACAAAATGTCAATGCTTGATAGAATATTAAATGAAATTTAAATTCTACGATATTTTGTGCGAAATTATTATAGGATCAACAATATGTCTGTATATATATTTTTAAATCATTTTGACTTAATTTGAATAATTATTACCAAAATTGTCAAGTATATTCACTATCAATAATCCCCAACCTATAAATTATATTTTAATGATATGTACTGTTTTTCAAGTTTTGCATTATTTTTGTTAATACTAAACATTATGAAGAGACTTAAAAGAAAAGAAACCAATTAAGTAAACCCCTATAACAAAATTTGGATGCCAACCAAAAAAAGTTGACATAATTTTAAGTGACTATTTTATTTTTATTATTTTAATATTTTAATAAAGCTACAAAGAACAGTGTAGAAGTAGAACCATCCAAAAATGGCGAGATCATACAGCTTCCAATGCAAATAAAAATCAGGGGTGGTGTGAGTTGTGATGAGGGAGGCATGAATGATCAGGTGGCAAACTTGAAAGTTAGTGCAGAGCTCGTGGAAGAATCAGGGCCATCCATTTTAAGATAGAGACTATTTATAAAATTTATAACATTAAATGTTGTATTATTGCGTTATTCAAAAGGGCACGCTGTGGCCTTTTCTTCCTTCCTTGCATGTGGGTAGTTGGGACCTACGACCTCTGTCTACACCCCCTGCAACAAGGCATATCTGGTCTCCTTTCTATACTCTCCAGTTCCTTCGAACTGGATCTCTCCATTTATTATGTTTTAGTTTTAAATGGAGATTTGACAAATAATACTTTACGATTTGCTACTTGCTTTAGATGGTATTAATTGTATTTCTTTTGGCTCTTGATGTTCCAATGACTAATTGATATGTAATTATCATTATTTTCATATGAGTGATTATTATTAATTTTTTCATGATTCTTATAATAAAAACTAGCTCGTATGTACATTTTTCGTTGCTAATTTTTCAGAAATTGAAAATTTATGTAATACTTTAGTGCTTATATTATGTGGTTAATTAATTCTTGAACTAGCATTTATGACAGAAATTATGGGTGGAAGATGTACTAACGATGCAAGTCGTTGTTGCATTAAACTCTCAAGCTCGTATATTGCCATTTGTAAGGTTCGAAAAATATTTTAATATATAACTATATCAGTGATGGGTGTTACGTACGATGGAGAAGTCAAACTATATACATGTAGGCTACTATGTTCTTTTTATCTTATTTTCTTTAGTCATAACAAAGTAATTAATACAGAGTTGAAGAAAATTCAGAATATCAGGAGGAAGTAGGTCCTGCAAATTTTAGGGCATGTTCAGCTGCATAAGGGAAACGAGAATGGGATTGGAAAATTAAAATTTTTGAACTGATTTTTACTATGCTCGTGGAAAAAAAAAATTCACTATTTTTCCCAGAGCAACAGTCTGCAGCCGAACAGGCCCTTATAAAGAAACTTTCAAAAAATGTCTTTTTGTTCAGCTGTAGGTACGTTAACCATTATTAATGAATACATCAAAGTAGCTCCAACCTAAGAAAAAAAAGATGATTTTTCTTCAACTTGCAGCTTTTAATTTAATTAAGAAAAAAACAACTAAGGTGTCATATATATGTTTAGATTTGGACTGGAAAGGATATGAACTTTCCCTTACCTGGTACATTGAGTCAGGTTGTAGTATCGTGGTGTGATATTATGATATATATATATATATATATATATATATATATATATATAAATGGTTAAGGCATTATTTGTCTTTTAAGTCTGCGCAGTACCAGTTCAGGAAGCAAGTTCCAATAATAGGCCTTCTCAGATATTCTCTCTTTCTCCAGTTGTCTTTTTACTGTTTCTTCCTCCAGCGTTTTTTTTTTTTGTTATTTAATAAATTAGAAATTTATTTGATTCGTTCTCTTTAGTGATTAAGGGAAGTAGAGACTAGAGAGTACTTCGTGAAAATCAAGATAAAGATAAAGGTCAAAATTCTTTTAGTTCAAAATATTTGTGAAAATTTTCTAGATAGATTTCGAGCATGTACTTAATTAATATTTCCTTTTTTTCCTTGGTAATTCTGATTTTGCTAAGGGAAGCAATTCTAGGCAAAAATATACTGTTCAAATCATTATTATACTTTTAACAGCTGTGTGACGTGTCACCTACAAGCTTTTTCCATGACTAGCCCTTTGTTTCAGTAACAGTGTACTCACAACACAAGGACTGAAGAAGCATGTGTTGCAAACATAAATGTTTGAATAAAATGTACCCAGAACGAAGCATTTTATCGATTAGAAGTTTAGAACCACCAATTCAAATAGTTGAAATCCTTTCTACGATGCATATACGCGTGAAAATTTTAAAGTTTTGAATTAATTTAGTATAAAATTAAGTGATAAAAAATAGAAGGTTATAAATTAATTTTAATACATTCATTTATTTGGATATTTTTTGACCACTTGATTCTATACAAAATTAATTTAAAATTAATTTTTTTTTGCATGTAGACGCATCACTCGTAAGGTAGAAAGATTTCTACTGAATTCGCATCCTCTGAGATATCTCAAACTTTGAGTGTTTTTTTTTTTTTAGAAAATCTCAACCGTTCAAATATGTCCTGCACAAATCTCAAAGTACAAATAATATTGGCCCCTGCAAGTTGAGATATCTCAGAGGATACGCACACAGTTCTACTCGCATTTTATCACTTTACCGTTACATGACGCCTTAATTATCATTTAAGTGGCATTTCTTCTTATTTATTCTTCCTTTTCCATTGGTGGTTAGATTTACCTTATTTGAAACGGACTGCTCATTTCTAATCCATTTACAAAAGGGAGATGTATGATCAGCGTACCGGGGACCTCTTCATAAAAAAGTTAATTATCTTTTAAATTAATGATGCAGGAAATAAATCTGCTGCGATCCTCTGGGATCGCAGGGTCCCTGCGATTCTAATTTTAACCGTTCATATGTTTTGAGATTCGTGCACAAAAACTAATTTCTCAAAAAGATCCTGAATTTTATCATTTGAATGGTTAGATTTAGAATCGCAGAGTCCTGCGATCCCTTAGAATCGCAGCAGATTCGGACCCAATGATGCATGGGGGGGGAGGTGTTCTTAGAGTTCGGATCCAGTGAAGTAACCCAATTTTTGGGTTTTGGATCGGGACCGTCCGATTTGAATCCGTGAAAATCCATCCGCGAAGTGAGCGCACACGTTCCGATAACGAACTCGAATTCTGAGACAATCTCGAGGGACGAATTTGAATCAGACGGTCTCAATCCGAAACCCAAATATTGAGTTACTTTAGGGGATCCGGACCCGTGTTGTTAACTCTTTATCAAGCTAAGTTGACACATCAGGTAGAGCGGTACTCTCTAAAATCAGGTTAGCACTTACCAGGTACCATCTAACGAAAACCCAGATTTCTTGTGGCTGATTCCGGCATTACAAGCCGTACAAGTTATGACTGACAAGTGCCCCAAGATTTCTAAAAGAGTACAGAAAATGGTTCATTAAAGATGATAAGTTGATAACGATGTATAACGGTGACTCGCAACACAATATGGAGGTGTGATACTGTCACAGAGGACCCAAACTGGATCAATTAATGTAAGCTGACTCTCTTACTTGCACAGTATTAGCTCTAATTATAAATCTAGTTGCTGTTGGACTCCTGATCCTAAAATCATGCAACGAGTTCTACTTTTTCGTTGCTTTTTTTCCCGTGTCGTGTTGCTTTCAAGAAAAATGGTCGGTTTCCAACGTTTTTTATATGTATTTTAATAGAAGTGTTATTCTTTACGGCTGCGTTTGAGAATAACAATAATAAGATTATTTCGTAAACCTACCATTTCGCTCGAAGTTATACAATAAAAAAATGTGTAATTTTCAAGAACAAAAATATTATCTTTTTTTTGGACGTGGATATTTTTAAAAATTTCGGCTTTTTAGATGAATAGAACTATTTCTTAGATTCTGGATGGTAATCTTCCCAATTTCCACCATTTTTTTTTTCCAACAATCACTATTCTAATACTATTAAATTTATTATTGTATATTTGATTTCCTATTTGCAGTTCACCAAAGTTAATATTAGACTAAAATGTATATTATTTATATATAAACTCTAAATATAGGAAAAAAAAGCTTCAGATCTCATCTATCGTTGATAAAAAATAGGGATTTTGACTCCTGAAAGATGTGGAGTTCTTATATTTTAGATCTTTTAGTAACATATGTACTATTACAATTCACTGAAATACAAATTCGCCCTCATTTGTGAGCTATAAACATGAATTTTATCAGAGTATGGTTTTTTTTTTTTTTTAGAACAAGTCCCTCGGAAAACATTCATTAATCCAGCAAAAGTTGTAATCAGTACATATATCTTCGTGATCCTTGTAGGCTTGTAGCCTTAGGGTACGTTTGGATGCACTCTAAAATAGCTAGAATAGCTACTATTTGAGAATAGTAAATAAGAATAGCACTAACCTTGATGGTAAGAGAATAGTGCTAACTCAAAGCTATTCGGAATAATAAAAAGTTGTTTGGAATGCATATTTAGAATAGAGTTTGGAGGGAATGAATAAATAATCTTTTTTTATTTGGCTGAAGAGAGCAACAATTGCTATTTCAACTTTTTGTTGGGATAGTGAAATAGCCCTATTCTTCCTGTTCCAAATAGCAACTGAGGTTGTTTGGATGAATCTAATTTAGAATAGCAATGCTATTCTAAAAATAGTACTATTTTCAGATGATTCAAACATAGCCTTAGAAAACAACAAACTCAACTGAGAGGCTTTACAACAGAAAGAAATTTTAAAACAAAATAGAAAAATAATAACATAGACCACCATATAGGATGTTGTTAATTGTTTCAAGGCCGCTTGAAAGAACGGTATGTATAATCAAAGATTTCGTCATGTAGCTTTCTTCCAGTCTGTGCCAGATTGTACATTTCCAAATTTTAGGTTCTTGGAATATGGCAGAAAATCAGAGAATATGTAATGGAAGGTTTGGATGCATTACTTTCTTTTTTTATTATTTTATTTTATTTTATTTTAGAGCTCTACTCTACTAGAATTGTTGTAGGACAAATTCATCAATCATCGGAACTTTCACAATTTTTACTTGTGATTTTCCAGGGAATTTGTGATTTGCTGAGTTTGATAGGGGTTGATGTATTTTATACATGGGCAGATGGAGAATTTATGTCAGGGAGGAGCAAGAATTGGATTAAAATATCTTATTGGGTTCAAATTTATTAACTAATTGGATACTAGATAAAAATCAATCAACATAATAAGAAACAATAAAAATAATATAGTATTGCATAATAAAAAAACAACAAAATAATATTATTTTACATATTAAAAAACAACAAAGTTGGTTCTGATCCGTAAATTTTTATAAAATTTCTATAAAAACAACAAAGTTTGTCATTAACAGTGCTTTTGGACTGGTTTGGTGGGCTTTCCAGTTCTAGAGAGGGACAAAACAATTTTCAGGAAAGAGCAAAGTGGTACCAGGCCCGTATGTTTCTACTGAATTTCAAAATCTAGAGAGGGACACACAGAGTGAGAAATGCCAGCGGTGTCCATCTAAACAAAATAATTATGTAGAACTCATTCAATTTTTTTTTTTTTAAAACTAGCAATATTTTAACTTGATTAAGGGAGGGAGCTTAATTAGATGGTATAATTAGAGAATTTTTTCATATTTCCAAAGGCACAAAAGAAGTAGAGCTCTACTTTCCTCACAAGTTGTGGACGAAGTTTCTCTAAAAAGAGACCATACCATGCATTATAGAGAAATTACCCCCGAAAGCTAAGCATGCTTAAAAGCACAACATTTTTTTAATAAAAGTAGGCGATGCCAGACTCAGGCATAATCTAATCTGCAATTAATTAATTAATTAATTAATTTATACATGCAATCAAAGCCAGAAAATCCCAACAAAAGAATCTCTGAACGTTACAGTGACAATATATTATTATTATTATTCTCTTCTCCTTGCCACAAATTGAACCCCATAATTGATTTATTTGCTCACGTGGGTCTAACAAGGCAATTTTTCTTTGTTCAAGTTCCAATCTAGTTTTATATTATATATAAATATTATATCAATTGAGATAATGAAATGATATCTGCACCATTTTCCAATAAGATTGGGGGAGGAGGATGAATAAATGGGAGGGAGACAAGATAAGGCACAGCCAATAGCTTAAATTGGCCCTTTTGTATCGTGTAACATTGCTAAGCCGTACGTATTTACTTGCCAAATTAAAAAAAAGTTGCATATTGGTTTGAGCCGAGCGTGTGCTCCTTCTCCCTCATGTGCGTTTGTGCTCTCTAATTATAAAGTTCAAGCACCTATCATTCAGCCCACCTGCTCCTTCATTTCTCTATGATCACTTGCATGGACACTTGTACACCTCCTCATGAAAGCATGATATATATAATAATTACAAGTTTCTCTTTGCTATGATTTGATTAATTTCCTAGTTTTTCCCCTGCTTTGCTATCTCCAACTAGGCTTATTAACTTCGGTACGTTTGGATGAGAGTTAGAACAGCTAGAATAGTAACATTTTAGAATAGTAAATAAGAATAGAGAAAAAATAGTGATTTTCAGATTAGGGTGAATATAGTGCTATTCGGATTAGTAAAAATGTTATTTGGATTGTATTTGTGGAATAGTGAATAGTTGTAATCAATAAAAAATAGTGTTAACAATGTGCTAATTAAGAAGAAAGATAGGTAAGTGGAATTTCAAATGAATTGTCATGACGTGAACATAGCGAAAATGGTATCAAATTTGTCATTTCCGGATTGTGTTGGCGGAAATCCAAAAATAAATTTTTTTTTCCTCTCATTCACATTTTTGAATAGTAATTATTCCAACATTTACAAGAAATAGAGAATAGCAGCTATTCTAGCTATTCCGGATAACAAAAATATTGTTTGGATGCACAATGCTATTCCGAATAGCTTCTATTCTAAAATAGCCTCTATTCTTGCTATTCTTGTGCCATCCAAACATAGCTTAATATTGATTTTATTTCAACACAGTTACTCATTTTCAAATTTTTAAGTTGACATGTTTGAGCATTTTAAAATACCTCCATATGTAATTATGTTATGCAGTTTGAAGTATCCAATTATTAATTTTAACATATATAAGGTGGTTAAGTATAAACACCTAATTTTGTAAATTTAAATATTGGACAGTTGAAGTTTAAGCATCGGACAATTCAAGTATATAATACCTTGACTATATCATTTTAGTCTCCATATAGAGGTTTAAACACATGACAAATGTAGTATAATTATTCGATTATGTAGGTGTCAATTTTATTGTAAATTGGGCGGGTAAATAATAAACAAATTAGAGACACAAATATTTTACATTATTTTTCAATATTTTACATTTCGTTTGTTAGTTGAAGTTATGACTTAAATTAAGATGTTGAAAAATATTTCTTTATCTATGATAATGGGTCATACAAGTGAAATAAGTGTGAAGTAAGTTAATTAATCTAAAGAGGTAAAATAAGTTACTCCATCTTACTCTTACTTTACTTCTCATTTAACTACTTAAGTGTAAAATAAGATATTTACTTTAACCTCTTACTTCACAGCTAAATATGACCATAAGGATTAACACTCTGCTAGGGTTACTTTTTTTTTTTTTTTTTACATTTTACCGCGGTGCACAAAAACGGTAAATTGTTATCCTTGTTAATTTCTTAAATTGGAATATTTGATGCACGGTATTCAAACTTGGTCAAATAAATATTTGTTGGGATAGGAGAACACATGTAAATGGCCCTTTATATATATATATAGAGAGGGGGTCATTTCAACAGAACGAGGCCATGTGTATCCATCCAAATTAATGCAAGTGTTAGGTGCATCATTCTTTTATTAATATCTAGAATCTCACAAACATGAACAATGAAAGGTGCTGCACAATTGGGTAGGAATAGGATGCATGAACTTGTTTTCACAAAAATGGGAAAATAGGTAACATACAACGCATGCATCATGTAATAATAAGTGGAACAAAAGATTCATTCTCCCTGACAAAATCTTTTTGCTAACTTTGGAGCCCTGAATTCAAATAGAAAAAGGAAAAAGATTTTTTTTGCTCTGGTTGTAACGCCAATGATTCGCCACCTAATAAACATTAACTCATAAGTCAAAAACTATAATTAAAAGTCCATATCAAGTAACTAGCACCAATGTACTATGGAATTTTGTTTATATGATTAATTTATTACTTCTCACATACGAGTTAGTGCTAATGCATTTTTTGTTACATTAAAAAATGAGCGGTTTTTGTTTTTCTGGCGGCTAAGAGTCCACAGAGAAAGCCTCAGACAATTTAATTCATGATTTGTTTTTACTTTTTGTATTCTTCAGGATAGTGAACAAGTCCACCTGCTTCATTAAAAAAAAAAAAAACAAAGACTAGACTCATCCTGGCTGGTATCAACTTGGTACCAGTAAACTTACTATTCTACTACTAAAGAAACTGTTGTCAACCTTTGCACATAAGTCCTCTAATATACCAAACCACCAAAACCCACAAATTAAATTAGCAATTTAACTAAATACTTCAAACAACTTTAATTACCATTCCAAGAGGTGAAACAAACCTATAAGATCTTTTACAATCTCGTATGAAATCTACAAGAGGTGAAATTAATTGTATTTTTTTTTAGTTTCCTTTTTTCCAAACTATATTCCAAACTCCCACTTCATTTTTTTTCATGTCCTTGCGAAATTGAGATTGTATTCTTTTTTTTTTTAGAGAAGCCTTAAAGTTGAAGACTCAAACAGATGAGCGTGATTTTGGATTTAATTTCAAAATTATGTAGACTTTTGGTGCCACACGCAAAAGAGTCAATCGTCATTATTAGCTGCGAGAAAGGAATAAAGAAAAAAAGAAAGGAAAGGAAAGGCGAGATATGTAGGCCCGGTTAAACCTGTCAAGAGCCCGGCCCATTAAATCCGCGCGGTCCCCATGTGCCTAAGGTGTAGGTGGTGACTGGCGTGCAGCTTAACTGGGGGCCCACCAAATCCCTTAAGGGTCTCATCACGGCCCCTTTTTATTGTCCACGTGTTTCCGTAGTACCCATTGTTTTAACCAGGCCCCTGTGGAAATTAATTTTCTTCTGTGTTTTTCAAGAAATTTCTATTTCTTTCTTTTTTTTTCCAGTAACCTTGGCTTGTTTATAGCAGAAATTGTGGGAATTAATTAGTTGGTTGTACAATTTTAGCACCGACTTTGACACCAGACCAGCAAGTTGCAACCGCCAATTAAATCAGGCATATTTCTACTCCACTGGAGAGGAGCTATAGTTTTTAACTGGACACAAAGAGAGACGGAGCATAGGCGTGCCGCAAACAGGGCTGTACAGAAGAGGCCAATAATGGTTGTAAAAATGTGCTATCATTGCTATATGTGGGGACTATCTGAATCTGACCAACCAAGGAGGTCACACATGACATAACATTACCATGCTCTTTCTCTTTATATCATCATCTTTTTTGTTTTGTTTCAGACTTTCAGGTGACACCTGATTCTCGTGCCAGTGACATCCTACCTGATAGAATTAGAGAGATAGAGAGAGAGAGATGGAATGAATCAATTGTATTTCATTAGTCTCAAATGATACAACAGATGTACAACATGCAAAAAAAAAAAAAAAAAAAATACAACAGATGTACTATACATAGCCAACAGTTTATCCTATACACTCTGTAACTAATTATACAATCATCTAGTAATTAAAGCGCTAACTGACGGTTGTAACTGCTCCATCTATTAGTTCCTCCACCCTATGTATATGAGAAATACACAATATTTATATGACAAAACCCAACCACCCTCCCCCCCACCCCCCCACACACACACACTCTCTAATCAGTAGAGCTAGCCAAGCCAACCAATTTGAGCATGTTGCGGTCTTCCTTAAACCTCTCCAGAACTGTCCCCTTAACCGCCCCTGGCCGATTGTCTTCGTTTTGTGCCCCCGTCCCTAACTGAATACTCCAACATTCTATCACATCTGGTATTATGTAGTTTGACTTCGAAAGAGAGGGGCTGTTGAAAGTGGTGCACGAAAACGTGTGACCCTGATCAAAGTTTGCAGAAAGATAGAGTCCAAAATGGTTGGGTTTTCCACCAAACCCGATTCCGTTAGGGATGCTCTCAGAGCTGAAGCCAACACCGAACTAAAGAAATTAGGAAAAAGGGATCAGTTTGGTCATGTGTAGTATTTCAATATCCAAATTTGGTTTGAATTCTGCAATTTATGATGTTTCAGCAATTAATTGGTGTATTTCAATGTCCAAATTGGTTTGAGCTCTGTAGTATTTCAATATCCAATTAATTGGTCATCACCAAATTAATTGCTGTCATGTCGTCTTAAGTGTCAACTGTTCTCAACTTTAACTCAAATAAGCGTTAATTGAAATAGAAGAAATTATGTAAGTCATACCCATTGTATATTTGAGTTTGCACCAGAAGGTTTAAAGATGGAGGCTTGAGGGTGCAATTGGAAAATAAAAGATTTCATGTCGCCATAGAAATCACTGTGCTTTTCCCACGGCTGAGATGCATATCCCCCGTATACATAGCCTTCTTTATCTCTAATTACTAGGATGGTGGGTCCGTCTCCATTTCTGAAAAAAAAAAATCTTACATAAAATAACCATTTGTCTAAATCAAGACCCAATTAAGTTTTATTTATCAATTTGAAACCTCAAATTAATCCATATTTTTTGTCAATTAATCCTCAAACATGAAATTATCATTCTAATTATTATAAGCCTAAGCTTACCTCAATTAGTTAAAAATAACCAATAAAGAATTCCTAAACCATCACTACAATGTATTGCTACCTGAACCAATAACCAGTGTGGAAAATGCTAGTGTAACTGTTCTTCGTGCTGAATTGTAAACCAAAATATTACATATGTATGTACTCACGAGATGTTTCCTAAGAATGTGTTGAAGCTGAGGCCATGAATAGAGCTATGGTACAAGAGCCTCCAATTTTCGGCCTCTTGTGGAGTAAGAGCACCTCCAACATGCCATGCAAATTCTTCTTTCAAAATAAGCACGTGAGAATCTACATTCGAAGGATAGTCTAGGTTGGGCACTTGAAATCCTGGCCTGCCTAAAAGATAAGTAAAAAGAAAAAAAAAAAAAATTTGGGTATCAAGTTGAAAGACCTAAGCCTTAGTATTAGAGAGATCACCAGCATAGTCTCGCATCCAATCATATTGTCAAAAATATTAATTTATCTACCACACGAGAATGTCTTGTCTACACCTAAGGTACTAAGAAATAAGATAAACCCCTACAACTTTAAATATGCACAATATTTTCATCAATTCCAGATTTTCTCACTTAGAATTTGTGTAAATTGTTTAATGTGTTACAAGGATATGCATGTTTTAACACTTAGTAGGTACATGTACAAAATCCCAATCAGATGTAAAATGAAATTACAAAAAGCAACACAAAAGAATGTTCTAACCTGGATCAGGGGTCATTAACAAACTACCCAGAAACTTTCTGACAGAAGGAACGTGGCTGAACCAACTTTTTAAATCCTTTAGTGACATGCTTTGTTTTGAGTTTGAAAATGTTGCTGAATTGAGAAACACTGTCATCCTTCCATTTTGCATGGCTGAGCCAGTTTCTTTAACTTCATCAGTAAAAATAGTTCGCTCGATAGATTCTAGAACAGATTGAAGGTCATCCCTGGAAGATGGAATTTCTTAACATTCTACTTTGTATGAAAAGAACACCCACCAATTATAATCCCTGAAAGATGGCTTGTATCCTTTTCTGTTATCTGTAGATGTAACCAAAGTGCTCAATTTATATGGATTAAATCATAGCCTTGTAAAAAGAGAAACTTTTCCTTTTTTATTTAGTTAAAACAAGGGAATGTGGCTGGATGGTAATAAATCTCCTCGTGATTTAATTGAAGTATATGGAAAACTGATAATCAATTTAAAGTTCAACTATGGACTATACTTCATGAGGAGGTTCAAATGCCTCTTGTGCCTTTCATGTCTCATCGTGCCTCGTATCCTATATTTTTGTTTTCAAAGTTCAAACTGTGATCCAAAACATTCAACATGATTCATATTAAAATATGCATGGAGACCAAATTTTATATTTTTTGGATTTTTTTTTTTAGTATTTTGTTGATAGGTACAAAATCACTGCTTTTGGATGGTCTAGAAACAACAGTTTTGTACCTTTCTTTAAAAATAGTAAAAAATTTCCAAAAAAATATAAAATTTGGTCTCCGAGCATATTTTAATATGAAGAACATGTTGGGCAGTTTGGATCGACGGTTTGAACTTTGAAAATAAAGATATACAATGTGAGGCACAATGAGGCATGAAAGGCATGAGGCATTTGAACCCTCCTCATTCTTTATACTCAATTTTAAGTTCATAAAAACTAAATTAATACTCTAATTTTTGTGGAGTTGAGATTTTACTTGTTTTCAGATAGAATTCTCAGTGTAAACAACATTGTTTAAATCAGATTTAATGCACTAGGATGAAATCAGGAAGGCAAAGGAGATGATGTTTGTAGAACCATTGCTGCTTAATTCTTCCATTTCATTTCCATTGGTGAGTCCAGACATCTTTCCAAGGATATTTGTTTGAACTATTATTAGTGAATCTCCTTTACATTAAATTTGAGATAAACAAAAGAAAAGAGATGGTTGGTATCCAGCATCCCGTAATGCAGATCACAAACACTATAACATCAAAAATCTGATTTGGGTGGAAATTATTTTCCTAACACACACTTCCAATGTAATTTATGTAGCAAAGACCCTTGTGAATAGATATAATAAATATGCATCTGAAACACAGCATGTCCATGCCCAACACAAACCTGACATGTGTCATTGTGGAAATACCTATGTAGGTGTGTGTCTAACATTCATGTTTAAGATTGGGTTCATGCCACGTACATTGCAATGCAGTTTGCCCGACATTCATCAAAATCTGGAGTAAACTTTAGTTCAACTGTACGAGGAAAATTCATCTTAAAATCGAAAAACAAAGAATTTCAATTGAGGTGGGTTTTCTCTTGTCTTTTTGGTTTTACTCATTCTTTAGCAACAAACTGTGACAACGCTTTGCAAAGCACATGCTGTTCAACAGAACAGAGATTTATGTACTCTGTTTGTGACACTCATCAAATGACTCACTTTCTAGCACGTCCATTGCAATACTCATCAAATGGCTCACTTTCAAGCATGTGCTTTGTTTCTGTTCTCAACATGGCTGAAGTGAAGATCCTACTAACAGTAGTGTTTATTTTGAGTTGCAGTTCTTGACATGGACGAAGTGAAGATCCTATTGACAGTTTGCTTCTTTTAAGTTCACTTTACTCAACAAGGTTTTCTAGTTTCTGATTCATCAAAATTGTACTTTTGATTTACTAAGCAAACAGTTCTTTACTTGTTTTCCATCGACTAATCTCGTCCAACTCAATAACTCAGTTTATTCTTTCTAATTTTTCCTCCAATGAGCTATTTCAGTAATTAATGGAAGTTGAAATATTTGTCCTGGATATTACATAATTCTAAGAAAGCTGGAAACTTTAGGGATCTCTACCTTCCATATTAGTCGACGATAAACTTTGTGTCAAACAAAATAAAATATCTCAAGAGATAATATCATTGTCCATTATAATTGGATTTTATATTACTTCTTCCAGTGTCTTAATTAAACCTCTACTGACAGCAAAATGATTCTGTGTTGCGATTCTAGAAGCCCAAATGAGATCTCTAGCATTTCTAACATTTTGGTATATTCAGTTCCAAAAGTATTACAATGATATTTGGTACCATTGTTGATCTCTGGCCTGACTGGCACACAAGACTGGGTCAATTATGCTGTGAATAGGAAAGGTACTGCCGATGACTAATAAATATATATTTTACCTGGCTGTGTTAGGTAAGAGGTTCTAACTTGGACTAATAAATTAAACCCAATTTCAGCTACGGTAGATGCTGAATGCTGCTGTGCTGGCATGTAATGCTATCAACTGGTTTCATTACCAGCATCTACCCTGGCTGTTTTTATTTGAATCCATAACCTTAATTAGCTAAGACTGTACAATGACTTTTGTTGAGACTTGAGCTATATACCTTCCTAAAGCACCATCTCCATTAACATCACATAGCCGGTATATAAACTCTTCAATTTCATCTGGAGTTCCCTTCTCATAAGTAGCCTGACATCATATCAGGAAAGTAGATAAGATATGTTCAATTGCAAGATATAGAATATCTAATAGCATTGCCTGACTGTCTAACACTCTACATAAAGGAAACAGAAAAAAATTGAAGAGATGAGATGAGATGAGAAGTCACAAACTTTAGTGATTATAAGATCTTCGAATGTAAGCCTGCCATCATTTCTTTCTTGTGTAACTAATTGAAACAACCTATCCATGAGCGCACCATGAATCCCATAATATTCCTATCAAAATTAAAATCCACAATTTGGTTCAAATTCATATGATGAATTATTAATAAATGCCAGGAGGTATCATAACAGCGAATAAAGCATAATTGATATCTGATACCTCCACTTTGAGCAACTACTAGATTGAGAGAGAGAGAGAGAGATGTACCTGGAAAACAGATTGAGAGATGAACTTGCCATCGCTTTGAGACTGCGAGGCTAGGGAGGCGAACAGCGAGCGCTTTTGTTCTAGCCCTTCTTTGGAAAAGGCCCTTGGGGTTGTTTTTGGATAGCAAAATAGCTCCTTTTAGAAATGGAGGTACATGATAACACAAAATTAATCAGATAAAAAAGTTCAAGGCAGGGTAATACCTGCTCGCCGTGATAAAGCGTTGGTTGGTCGCTGGAGACTGAGCGTTGCCCATTTCTTAGTGAAGATCGTCTCCTCTCTCCTCTCTCTCTCCTCTCTCAGATCCCAGATGGTGTGGTTAATAGATGATGAAGCAAGTGCATTTAAGCAACACAAGCCCACAAAATTAGCTCAACTTACATATTTTATTTTGAACCTGATGTAGTGATAGTATGGAATTATGGATATTGGGCCTCTATCGAGTTTGGGCATTGTTCGTCAAATATAAGTTTTGTGCGGGCTTGAGTTTTCAAGAATAGGGACATATTGGGCCGTTTTATAGGCCCACAACAAGCAAGTTTAGTGCATGTTTCAGCCTTCAGATATGCTTGTTTTGATACGGGCCTGTGCCTTCTGGGCTGATATTAATTTTTATTTGCGGGAGCGGAGCACTTAATTATTTCTGAAACTTGAAAGTACGTCGTAGTAGTCTATAGTTTTTGGAATCAGAGTAGGTCCGATGCCCATCGGACCTACCTTGGTTCGATGGGTGTGATGACCATTCGATCTACATCAAGATTCGTGTATCTGTATCAAAATCCGTGTAAGTCTGTATCAATTTCCGTGCGCATAGACTTGATGCTAATCGTACGGTCCTAAAGCTAATTGAACCTAAATGTAGGTCCGATGCCCATCGGACCTACTCCTATCTCATAGTTTTTAGGTTATAGCAGACGATATCAATTAATTAATTGCACATGTAATACAATTAATGTAGTACAATATTTGAAAAAGCTAATTAATGCCTCTGTATATTACAAGTTCATCCACTTAATTCAAAGTCCTACCAAAGAAATCATCTAGTTGAACGATTAAAATAATGCAACAAAAACATCATTGGGTTAAACTTAATTATTTAACATAATATGACTGTATTTACTGGCTGACATATCGCTATATATTAATTAGACTTATAATGCACACTTTCATAGGCATATATGCATTCGTGGGATGGAAGTGCTTTTTAAATAGTTAGAAAAAAAAAAACATTTTTTTACAGCTTGAGATAATTTTCAGAATACGCCCACGTACGGTCAACTGTGTAATATATGATAAGTTATTTTTTTAGATCATTAAATGAATTTCATAAAGATTATTTCTTGTGTGTACATTACGTATGACCGAAAGTCAGAACAACCACAGATCATAATTCATAATGAGTGAGGCTATGGTGCTATGCATAGCACCAATGGCTAGTGTACTACGGCTCAATATGGTACTTTTTAAAATCCTAACGGTTGATCCGACCGTTCAATGTGATATCCATATGAATATGTACTTGCAAACTAAATTTTATATTTTTTTCGAATTTTTTTACTATTTTTTCAGATAGGTAGAAAAATCAGTGTTTTTTGAAAATTCTGGACCATCAAAATTCTACCTATATGAAAAAATAGTAAAAAAATTCGAAAAAATATAAAATTTAGTTTGCAAGTACATATTCATATGGTTATCACATTGAACGGTCGGATCGACCGTTAGGATTTTAAAAAGTACCATATTGAGCCGTAGTACACTAGCCATCCGTGCTATGCACAGCACCATAGCCTCACTCATTCATAATTGAATTGCATCGCAATGATCTTCTCGTTTCTACAGGAGAGTAGGGACCATATCTCTAGTTAATGAAAAAGAAAAAGTAAAAGGAGTAAAGACTCATAGCACTTGTGTTAAAATATTTATAGAAAATCTATGTTTTAAAGTGGTTTGATTTTAAAATTTCTTGGTCACGTCATATTACGTCTAATATTAATTAACCTGTTTGGTTTGTTTCTCTCTGCTTCATTATCTTGATATAATGAGCTTGTGTATTTTTATTTCTCTCCTCATTTCAAGTGTATTTATAATTGCGTCTAAGATGTTATATATTTTTTAAATGATTAAACTCCTTCGTGTTACTCTACAGAGATTCTAACTCAGATAATTGTGTTATTATCTATTGTTTAATGTTTTGCAAAAATATTTATTTGTTTCAAATTTGCCACATACAAATTTTTTGATAGAAATTATCTTATTTTTAAAATTTATTTTACAATGCATGTGTTTTTCGGGATGAATTAATCCCAAATTACCATAATATATGTAGAGAGAGGTACTAGAACTTAAGCAACCCACAGAGGTCAAATTTAAGAGTAGAACTAGGGTGTTTTTAAGCTCACCAAGCCTCTTTGTGAGCTTAACTCAAAAACCGTTGAAACTGATCTACTTCACGAGTGATGAGTTTACATGTCAATTTTTTAAATTTTCGAACTAATTTACTATAAAGTCAAGCGGTAAAAAAATGATAAAGAATGAACACGTTAAAATTAACTTATAAACCATCTTTTTTTAACCGCTTGACTTTATACTAAAGTAGTTCGAAAATTTATAAATTTGACATGTAAATGCATCACTCGTGAAGTAGATTGGTTTCAACAGTTTGGATGCGTCGTTTGAAACCAATTCGATGAGTTTTTGAGTTAAGCTCACAAAGAGACTTGGTGACTATGAAAGTCATGTGGTGACCAAATATATATATATATAGGTAAGGCTGAGAAAGTCATGTGGTGACTTAAGTTTTAAAATAAATGCATATTTTTCAATTATTTTTATTTGAACTGAATCAATCAAAAATTAAAATTAAAAGTGCCTAAATTTTTTTGGTGTACAATAATTAAATTATTATTTTTGGATATTATTGGTAATATTGATCTTATGCTAATACTTGTGTACACTATATATTAATTACAAATTTATCATTAAAATGAGGAGCAAAATATACTGCAACTTCATACTCACATAAATTAAATACACCAGTAACACCATCAAACTTGCAATTTTCCTCCCTTCATATATATTTCCATTCGATTAGGCGGGAAAGATCGATTTCATCATATCCGACATACGTGTTTACCTCACATTTCTGAAAACATAATTACATAACCAGTTGCAAATACTTTGAAAAGTCAGAGGCTTGGCACACTGTTCAATGAAAGCTACGTACTGCTGCATGTACTGGTAATTAGATGAACCTTCGAAATAACTAACAGGCGGGAACATGCCATTGGATACTTCTTCTTAACATATATAAACAATAGTACGAAATCCTGAGAGCTAGCTGCTAGCGAGAGTGCTATAGGCCTATGGCTGAAGTAGGTCCGAGATTATAGGGGCTACATTTTTAGAATTATAGATTAATTAATGTTTTCTCTCCACCAATTATTCACCCTTACGTCTTAATTAGTACTTTCAAAATTTCAAATTCAATCAACCAGAGTTTCATAATTGAAGTAAATATAAAGTTATAATTCAAATTTGACGGTGGGATTACAAAAATCTCACATGCTTGATGATTTTTATTATATAATTAATTATATATACGAGTCCGGTTAATATGTTTCCGTAGCATTTCAATCTATATGCTTCTGGTTCAAAAGAATCGGCCTAGCTTCAAACGATGAATATAAGCCGTTCAAAGCGATCAATCTCCTTAAATTCAATAGAGTTTTGTTTACATATAATTTTTAAAATTTTTAAAATTCATTTAGCATATATCAAGTCAAAAAGCTTTTTTTTAGAAAAAGTAATGCATTAAGATGCACAAAAATCTTCATTTTTTTCCTGAATATTTACCATGTTATTTTTAATATTAATTTACTGGTTACTATAAATATTTAGTTAGTTACAAAAATCGTACTTGTGTGGTTGCGATCTCGATTACATGCTCAACCATCATTACACTTATACACTATATATGATATTGTAATGTTGTTCGTCATGTCACTCAAAGCTAGCTAGTCCATCTCTTTTTTGTATATTGTTATGATGTTGTTGCAAACATTTAACGAATAAATTTTCTTACTTGTCGTAGGTTTTTAATATTTAGCAAATTATTGTTGAGAGTTATCAGAGAAATTAAAGATGTAGCCAGAAAAGACTTTGTGGGTGTAGACTATGTGATATATAATTTTCAGAATACGCCCACGTACGGTCAACTATGTAATATATGATAAGTTATTTTTTTAGATCATTAAATGAATTTCATAAAGATTATTTCTTGTGTGTACATTACGTATGACCGAAAGTACGTCAGAACAACAACAGATGATCATAATTCATAATTGAATTGCATCGCAATGATCTTCTCGTTTCTACAGGAGAGTAGGGATCATATCTCTAGTTAATGAAAAAGAAAAAGTAAAAGGAGTAAAGACTGATAGCACTTGTGTTAAAATATTTATAGAAAATCTATGTTTTAAAGTGGTTTGATTTTAAAATTTCTTGGTCACGTCATATTACGTCTAATATTAATTAACCTGTTTGGTTTGTTTCTCTCTGCTTCATTATCTTGATATAATGAGCTTGTGTATTTTTATTTCTCTCCTCATTTCAAGTGTATTTATAATTGCGTCTAAGATGTTATATTTTTTTTAAATGATTAAACTCCTTCGTGTTACTCTACAGAGATTCTAACTCAGATAATTGTGTTATTATCTATTGTTTAATGTTTTGGAAAAATATTTATTTGTTTCAAATTTACCACATACAATTTTTTTGATAGAAATGATCTTATTTTTAAAATTTATTTTTACAATGCATGTGTTTTTCTGGATGAATTAATCCCAAATTACCATAATATATATAGAGAGAGGTACTAGAACTTAAGCAACCCACAGAGGTAAAATTTAAGAGTAGAACTAGGGTGTTTTTAAGCTCACCAAGCCTCTTTGTGAGCTTAACTCAAAAACCCATCGAATTGGTTTCAAGCGACACATCCAAACCTTTGAAACTGATCTACTTCACGAGTGATGAGTTTACATGTCAATTTTTTAAATTTTCGAACTAATTTACTATAAAGTCAAGCGGTAAAAAAATGATAAAGAATGAACACGTTAAAATTAACTTATAAACCATCTTTTTTTGACCGCTTGACTTTATACTAAATTAGTTCGAAAATTTATAAATTTGACATGTAAATGCATCACTCGTGAAGTAGATTGGTTTCAACAGTTTGGATGCGTCGTTTGAAACCAATTCGATGAGTTTTTGAGTTAAGCTCACAAAGAGACTTGGTGACTATGAAAGTCATGTGGTGACCAAATATATATATATATAGGTAAGGCTGAGAAAGTCATGTGGTGACTTAAGTTTTAAAATAAATGCATATTTTTCAATTATTTTTATTTGAACTGAATCAATCAAAAATTAAAATTAAAAGTGCCTAAATTTTGGTGTACAATAATTAAATTATTATTTTTGGATATTATTGGTAATATTGATCTTATGCTAATACTTGTGTACACTATATATTAATTGCAAATTTATCATTAAAATGAGGAGCAAAATATACTGCAACTTCATACTCACATAAATTAAATACACCAGTAACACCATCAAACTTGCAATTTTCCTCCTCCCCTTCATATATATTTCCATTCGATTAGGCGGGAAAGATCGATTTCATATCCGATATACGTGTTTACCTCACATTTCTGAAAACATAATTACATAACCAGTTGCAAATACTTTGAAAAGTCAGAGGCTTGGCACACTGTTCAATGAAAGCTACGTACTGCTGCATGTACTGGTAATTAGATGAACCTTCGAAATAACTAACAGGCGGGAACATGCCATTGGATACTTCTTCTTAACATATATAAACAATAGTAGGAAATCCTGAGAGCTAGCTGCTAGCGAGAGTGCTATAGGCCTATGGCTAAAGTAGCTCCGAGATTATAGGGGCTACATTTTTAGAATTATAGATTAATTAATGTTTTCTGTCCACCAATTATTCACCCTTAATTAACGTCTTAATTAGTACTTTCAAAATTTCAAATTCAATCAACCAGAGTTTCATAATTCAAGTAAATATAAAGTTATAATGCAAATTTGACGGTGGGATTACAAAAATCTCACATGCTTGATAATTTTTATTATATAATTAATTATATATACGAGTCCGGTTAATATGTTTCCGGTAGTATTTCAATCTATATGCTTCTGGTTCTAAAAGAATCGGCACAGCTTCAAACGATGAATATAAACCGTTCAAAGCGATCAATCTCCTTAAATTCAATAGAGTTTGTTTACATATAATTTTTAAAAAAATTTAAATTCATTTAGCATATATCAAGTCAAAAGCTTTTTTTAGAAAAAGTAATGCATTAAGATGCACAAAAATCTTCATTATTTTTTTCTGAATATTTACCATGTTATTTTTAATATTAATTTACTGGTTACTATAAATATTTAGTTTAGTTACAAAAATCGTACTTGTGTTGTTGCGATCTCGATCACATGCTCAACCATCATTACACTTAATACACTATGATATTGTAATGTTGTTCGTCATGTTACTCAAAGCTAGTCCATCTCATTTTTGTATATTGTTATGATGTTGTTGCAAACATTTAACGAATAAATATTACTATAAAACAATAAAATTTTCTTAATTGTCGTAGGTTTTTAATATTTAGCAAATTATTGTTGACAGTTATCAGAGATATTAAAGATGTAGCCAGAAAAGACTTTGTGGGTGTAGACTGTACATGTGAATATAATAAGATCAACTTCAGAGCATGACCTCTGGTTCGGAGGCATGCAATGCATTAAATATGAAAGTGGAATGAAATGGGCATGAAGAGGTGCAATATGCACGCACGTACGGTCAACTATTTATGTGCCTGTGGTCGGTAAGATAATGCAAGATAACTTGTAGATTCGGCGACATGCATTGGGGAATGGAATGCTCCATTCCTCTCAGATGCTGTTGCCATCGTGCACTTTGTTTAATGATATATATCAAATGCTAAACTAATCACTAATGCAATGGTTCAATGCCCCCTAGCTGCTTCTTTATTTGTTTATTCAAACAAGCAAATCGGATGCTTGCTTCTAGAAAACACAATATCAATAAGCCCAACATTATCCTCTACCATTTTAAGGAATTTTTTTTATAAACCATAATTAATATTTTTTTTTTACAAAGCCAACATGATTATTATTATTTTTTTACAAAAACCATATACAACTAATAAAATTATAACTGTCAATTATAAAATTATTATATAAATTATAACCGTAAATTATTAAAACCATATACAGCGAAGCCATTTTTAACTGAAGTTGATAAAAAAAAAGAGAGAGCCATTTTTAACCAGTCATCTTTTTACTGGTTCGATTTTATCCCTTTTTTGTCCGTGGGCCACTTTTCTGAAGTTAACTCCGGAAGACGTGATAAGGAAAACATTCATGTAAAAGATTTGAATAAACCAAGAGTATGGTGCGCCCTTATACGAAATGGATTGCCATCTGCTTGTCAGTGACATAAGTTCCCAATACCTGGCAGTGAACCAGTCGTAACTAAAATACTTCTTTTGACTGGGTGTTGATGCGCCTGTGGTCAAGTCGTGACTCGTGAGAAGTAATGGATAAAAATGCTCTTAACAAATTATAAGGTTAACGGGTACTTAACCTCGAGCTTTGTGCGTATAATTAATTCATTAACCACTTCTTAATTGACTTCGGATCCGATATAGCTCGTACGAACTAAATAAATACTCGCATATATAGTTTACCCTTAATTGCTTTGATTTGAGTTTACGAGGGCATTAATTCTCCATGTAACGGTTATCTAGGTTGATAGTTAATAGCTTCATTTAAAGCCCCTCCTTGGGATTAATTTTTTACTATATATTTTGAAAAATTAGAAGAGTCTACATTTTCGCCTACTTTATTTTATATTGTTGCACGAGACACACTATTAAAAATGTAGGCTGAATCATCTTTTCAATTTTTGTTTTGGGCTACAAGTAAACTAGGAGACCTTTTATATTTAATGGAACGCAATTCTAAATTTTATGATTTATTTTTTTATAAGGACGTCTAGAGCTGTAAAAAAACAGAAACAAATTTGCTGAAAATCTCGTCGTGAATAGTGATCCTGAAATCTCTGTTTTTTCGAATCCAGCTGTTGAGAAGTTTCGAGATGCGTGCACAGAAAAACTAACTGTTTCGAGAGGCGTGCTCAGAAAAAGTTGGACGGCTGGATTCAGAATTTCAGAAATTCCAGAAACACTGTTCACGGATGAGGGATTTCAGCATATCTCAATTCGTAAAAAAGGGTATACCTAAGGCTAATTAGTAGACCAACATGTCCGGATTGGTGGCTAAAAGATTATCAATGAAGTAATGTTGCTTTTTATATATGTACCTCAAAATTAAACAACATTATGTACGAGTAAGTAATAAATATATTTTTTTTCACTGTTTTGCTTTTCGTGTTTCTGCCTGAAAAAATACTAATTTTACCCTTTTTTTTTCTCATTAAATCCACATCCAACAAATAATAGTAGGAAATAATGCAGCTTAGAGAAAATATTGGGTGTACCGTCTTATAATAATCGGAAGGCCAAAGAAATTCTCAATTAAAAGAAAATGGCCAATCATGTGCACAATCCGGAGATGCTGAAAAATCATCCACGTATATGCCCCATAGGCCGAGTGCGTATCCTCTGAGATATCTCAACTTTTGCGTGACCGAAGTGTCCGGTGCCTATTTGGGGATAGCGCGGGGGCCAGTATTATTTGTGCTTCGAGATTCGTGTAGAACTTATTTGAATGGGTGCGATTTTCCATAAAGTCACGCAAAGTTTGAGATATCTCAGAGGATGCGAATTTATAGGCCATAGCAAGGGGCATCTCCAGTTAGGATCTGTTGTGGACGGCCACTAGGTCGCACGAGACAACATTCAAAAATTAATGTTGCAAATGAGATGCAACACGTAACGAAGCTTGAGCAACGGCGTTGAAAATCAGATAAATCCTGCAGCAATCAGCTTACCGGGAATTGGCATCTGTACACACGTGTGAGCAGCCTAACACAACAGATCTTGTTCGGATTCCCGAGATTTTTATTTTTACCCAAAAAAAAAAATTAATTTAATATAATTAACCAAGTTTCGGAAAAAATTCTATTTGTACCCAACCCTAAATAATATTTACGGTGTGAAAAAAAAATTCAAACTGTAAATATTATTTACGGTTTGAATTTTTTTTTTTTTAGAGAAAAATAGCTAAAATGCTGAAATGAAATATAACAAAAAAAAAACCGAATTGTTTTTTAAAATATTTGTTAGAAAATACGCTACGAATAGGGCCGATTTTGTGCTAAAAAACAGTAAATTACAATAATTATGCTAAAATACGGTAAATGTACTAAAATGCTGAAATTACAATAATTATGTAGAATTATGCTAAAATACGGTAAATTACGCTAAATTACGTATGAATTGGGATGATATTTTCACTGAAAAGGCGAAAAAACGACGACGAAACTTTAAACGGCCATAAAACGGCGCTCGAGTGTCCGATTTCAGCAAATGACCACTTTTCGGAAAGCTTGTGAAAATGCGCATCGTCCGTGCTTGCGATGCTAGATTGCCAAATTCAGAATCGCCAAAAAACAAAGAGAAGGGCCTCAAAACTTCAGTTGAAGTTTCCGATTAAGATTTTCATTTCTATTCTTCAATCTACGTAGCTCAGTAAATTAGTTATCTAATGAACTTGTAGAATACCAATTTTTATTATTTTTTGGAATTTTTTTACTATTTTTTATGATTTATGAAAGATGCCACAAAATCGGCCCAATTCATAGCGTAATTTACCATATTTTAGCATAATTCTACATAATTATTGTCAGCATTTTAGTAAATTTACCGTATTTTAGCATAATTATTGTAATTTACCGTATTTTAGCACAAAATCGGCGATATTCGTAGCGTATTTTCTAACAAATATTTTAAAAAACAATTCGATTTTTTTGTGTTATATTTCATTTCAGCATTTCAGCTATTTTTCTCTAAAAAAAAAAAAATTCAAACCGTAAATAATATTTACGGTTTGAATTTTTTTTTCAAACCGTAAATATTATTTACGGTTTGGGTACAAATAGAATTTTTTCCGAAACTTGGTTAATTATATTAAATTAATTTTTTTTTTTGGGTAAAAATAAAAATCTCGGTTCGGATTCTTCCGCAATTTTTTTATTTATAAAAGTTCCAAAAATGAAATATTGGAAAAAAAAAAATTAATGGCTGTGTTTTTTTTTTTTTTTTTATAAGGTCTAGAAAAAAATGAAGGTTGGTGGTAGGGTATGAAATTATACAATTTTAGCCAATCATTTGACCTTGAAAATGACTAATAATTGTATGTTAATTTTAGGGCGAATCATGTTACTTTTATAAGCTCCTAGTGATTTTGCAGAATTTTAGGGTTTTCAGGGCAAAAAGTACAGGTAAAAACGAAGCATTCCGATCAAACATGATCTTCATGCGGTTTGGACACAAATAGCATGCGAATGGAGCATGCAACTGAATAAATAGCTAAGTCAAGAATTCCATGCGGATCCTTGATACGCATGCGATTTGTACTAAACCGCACAGTAACCGTCAAGTTATAAAACCACAAACAGTAACAACTTTTGAAGTTACTTGATCTCCACGGCCCCACAAAGTCTCAACCAATTAGAGACCTTCCCACTCAACCCTATTACACTTAGGAAGACTATAAATAGATTAGATCAAGAATTTCCATGTATCAATCAATTAATCCACTATATAATATAATTCAAGTTAGAAAGAAGGCAATTTGGGTAGAATTCTGCCAAGAGATAGAGATGGCTCATTGGATCGATACCCAATCTACACTACACGTAAGGTTCATGCGCTTGTGATCCGATCGGAAGTAAAACATTAGGATTTATACATTTTATTAGCTGTGAAAACTGTCATCAGTTGGGAAGAAGAAAATGAAGAAGGGATATATATAGACACAACAACCTTAAATTCGCAGAAAATCACTAAGAAATTGGATTAATAATTCGGTTCCTTTAGAAATACCACAACTTAAAAACCAAAAAATGTAAATTTAAAGACCTAACAATCTTACTAAAAGTACGTGATTGTTAAAAATTTAAGGGGGGATTTCAAGTATATCCCTCAAAACTCATAATTATGTATTCCCCCTCTAAATTCATAATATCATATTTACCTCTTTAAATTTAAAAAATCACAAATTTATTCAATTTAATGACTTTTTAATTAAAACTCATTTTAAATTTATAAAGTACCCATTTTACCCTTTATTAAAAAATAAAACCTATTGTTTGTGTAAGAAAATTATTCTGTCTTCGAACTTAGCATTTTTTATGACAAATTATTCATTTATCTACTTGTAACACATACACACAAGTGCGGACCCAGTAAGGGCAAAGGGCTCTAGATTTTGATTTTTTTTTTAGATCTATAGGTTCGAATGAACTTTACCCTTTCATGGAAGTTTATTTGCTCCTATATGGAATTCTAATTTGTAAGTAGGGTTAAAATTAGTATAAATTCATTGAATTCTGATTGGTAATTAGGATTATAAGTCAGAGCATTTGAAATTAGAAGTAAGAGCATTGGAAATTGAAGTCAGAGCATTGAGAATTATGAGTTAAATCATTTTTTTTATTTAGTACCTGATTAGCTAATGAGTTTGAACTCAATTCACTATTTTCTTGATCCCACATGAAAATTCTAGATCTGCCATGCATATGCAATAACATTTATGCACATGCTTGTGTGTGCCGATGGTAAGAAAATGAACCATTTGCTATTTAATATTTTTATTTTTTAATAAACGATAAATTAGTACTTTATAAAAAAATTATGAGTTTTAATAGAAAAATCAATAAATCGGGATGAGTTCTTCAAATTTTGAAAGGTAATATGATATTATGAATTTTAGGCGAAGAATTACTTAATTTTGAAAAAGGGGTGGTATATATGCATAAAATTCTCCCAAAATGCAATTAAACACACGGACATTTGAAATCCATATACCGGATAATTGAAGTATAGAACTGACCAATGAAAATAGCTTTAGTAATTTTCATGGTTATAAATAGCAATTATTGCGTCATCGCGAAAAGATTAAATAAAAAGCTATCGCGAATAGCGAGCTATAGTGAAAGCTATCGTACATAGCATTTTTTGTTTAAAAAATTATGTTTTATATTTCTACTAATTGTCAACATTATCTAAAGTCTCATATAGCGTAGTAACACAAAATGAATCAAGGAATTAGAATATTCATATTAAACTAGTACAAAGTCCAAATTGCTATTAAAAATATATCTAATAATATCATAAAATGCCTATATTTTTCCATTCAAAATAACCTAAACATCATGGCATAAACTATATATCTTTTTCTATTAAAAAAATTCAAGCATCATGACATAAATTATCTATCTTTTTTTTATTTAAAAGCAAAAGCAATCCGGACCTCGAAAATATTCTTAAAAAAAAAAAATTCAGTTTTGACATTTAAATAAAAGCCTATGTAGCATAGCGTGTAGCGCAAATAGCGGACCGCTATTACTGCTATAGCGGTCATAGCTGAAATAGCACACTTTTATCCCATAGCTTCGCGTTTAAGGTCCGAAAACGCTATAGCGCCGCTATTGTATCGCCATAGCGCGCTCTTTAGAACACCAGTAATTTTAACTGACCAAAAAATATATAAGAACCTTCCTATGTCTAATTTGTGTTAGACTAGTTCATAAGATCGCTTGATCAGTCATCACTGACTTCCTAGTTCCTACTGGTCCAATTCATTTAAGTGGTATCATCTTCTGACAATTCAGACTGATGGTGTCGTTGTAATATGTCACACGTACGTTGATTCTCTTGGACCCCAATGAGCATAGGTCAAAAAGCCAAGCTAAAACCTCATTGGTCTCTAATGGAATAATTTCCTGCCAATACAATGAATCCAATATAATGACACTCACACATGCACTTAGTCCACTCCGATTCATGATAACAAAATAATCTCATATCGTAGCTCTCCTTTCCCACTGCTCGGTGTGCATTTAGTTTCCTCTTGACTAACGATCATTAATTAAGTGCCCGACAACCCATCTGATGATCTGAAAGGAGAGAAAACGTGAGCCTAAGTGCTTCTTATCTTCTATTAAATTAACCCCATGACCTAAACCTTCTCTTAGCTTTCCCTATATAACAGCCATCACAATCATTTCCTCTTTACTCAAAATCCTAAATCCCAAACCATATATCCTCAATCACCTCTAGATCTCCTCCTCTTGAAGGTAATATATATTTCTCTTCAAAATTGTACCACCTATATTACATGTAATGAAATAACCCTTAATTTTATTTTATTTCGGTTTCTAATGAATTATTTAATTTCCGTTTTGTAACATTATGCAGGTAGATATTAATACAAGCTAGCGACGAAAGATAAACATGAGCCGAAGGAATGGGAAAACAAGCAGCCCTCAGCTTGATCTGCAGCTGAACTTATCACCACCAAATATGGAAGAATATTACACCTCCCGTAGATCACCGACGGGATCGTCATTTTCGTCATCGCCTAGATCCTGCCTGTCATCAGAAAATGAGCACGAGGCCACGTCGATGGTCCTTGCCGGTTGCCCTAGGTGCTTCATGTATGTTTTGTTGTCAGAAGAAGATCCGACCTGCCCGAAGTGCAAGAGCCCGGTGCTGATCGACTTTCTTGGTCGTGGCAATTCATGCAACATCAACAAGAAGAAAAATAGGAGGACCTAGGTTAGCAAGAAGTTTGACCGCTTTAATTTCCTTGAAAGGAAAAAAAAAAATGCGATGCATTAGGATTTAGTATAGCTTTTAGTAGATGTGGTGGGTAGTTTTGTAGCCTTTTGCCTTAGCTGCATTTTCTGCCTTTTTTTTCTTTCTTTTTTGATTTTTTTTCCCCTTTTTGGAGACAATGTACTAAAACTCGGAAAGAGACTAATGCTCACCTCAATTTAGAGATGGTTTTGATTTTTTTTTATTTGTAATTTTACTTCTCTGCTTTATCAGTATCTGTATTGCAGTATTAATTGGGAAATCAGTTGTTATGAAGTTTGAAAAATTGCATTCAAGGCATTTACCGCCAAAGAGACTAGACTTAGTTATAAATTTTAACCTATCCTTGCTTTAAAATTAGTAATTAAATTTTTACAAATTGGGCTTTTCTGGTCAACATAGATTTTATCTTTTTGCTAATAGAAGGCTGGACTTTAGTAAACAAAGAACAACTGATCGATTTTGCAAGAAAGAAGGTGGGGAAGTGGAAGGAAAGAGAGAAAATATTGAGGAAGAGAAGATAGGTAAGAATATTTTTAAAATCTTTTCTTGTTTTATTTACAGCCCAAGTGGCTGGTGAGTGATGGTTAAAATAATAGATGTGGTTTTAGTTACAATTTATCCTAATGCAACTCATCCATTGTATAAGCCTCAGCTCAGCAGGCCTTATCCAATCGGAATGGACTCTGGGGTCCTGCTTTTTCAAATCCAACCATTCAAATTTGTTGAGATTTGTGCATGAAAAAGTTTCTTTATCGAGATAGGCGAATGGTTTGAATGGTTGGATTTTGAAAAGCAGAATCCTGATTTTCTCTAAGAAAAGCAACAGTGTCGGATCCTATCCAATCAGCCTACCTAAATTTTGGGTTGCAAATGATTATTAAATTCGTCGACCCTATATGATGCAATTGTCCATTTTGAGAATTATAATATGAAAATAGAAGTAGAATCTTATGTAAATATTACTTTTTTATCAATATATCTGTTGTCTGCTATCGCTGCCAACCATCAAAAAAGAAAATAGAAGTAGAATCTTGACAAATTGATCATTTTACGGGGATCATATGTGTGTCGGAAATGCTGTATCACCGGCCGGATGTATCACCGGCCGGATGCGTATTATGTTGTTTTGAAGATCTACGTATATATATCTGTGATGATATATGTAGGAATGGATAATGCATGTGGCTAATATAAGTTTAGAAATTTTTTATGTGTAGTCCAGTCCGTATGAGCTGTTATTAACATAATTTTAACACTACTGAATCAATTTGAAATGACCGAATTTAAACCAATTAATTAGTAGTATATAATTGATTAGTCCAGCGTTTAAGTTTCTAAAATTTATAGTTCGATTTGAAATGTACCAAAATAGTTTATTTCTCAATTCTTGATATACTAAAAGAACTAAAAAAATAAAGAAAATATTGACACATTGGTTTTTAAAATTAAATCCAATTAGTCCAAATCCATCATCTGAAAAAAACAAATAATAAGAAATCGCTCGAGTTCATCATCATCTGATAAATTTCAAAGTTAAACCAATAAATCTCTGTTTCTTTTTTTTTCATAACTAAGCATGGGACATTGTAGACCACCGGATGCTTAATGGAAGGAGGAGAAGGGTTGGTTCTAGTAAGCAACTTGTTTCACATCCAACCGTATTAAAAATATTTATTTTATGAGAAGATTTTGTTATCCAAGACCAAAAATTCATTTGTTGATAAACAATCGAAATTTGTAAGGATTTTTTTTGTTAAAATTCTAATCCAATGAGAACAAGCTTTTTGTCTGGCGATAAAGACAATGTCCTATCTACATGGGAGATTGCAGGTTTAAAATTTAGATGAAAAAATCTTTGTAGATATTAAATAATTAGGTGGCTTGACCTCTAACTTTTATTTTAAAAAATAATTTTTTTATGTGGAGCCTTCAGTGCTTCCACAAGGTACTCAAATATATTACAATCTAAATTTTTTTTAGTAAAGGCCCGCTATATTGATTCAAAATCCTCGAAATTGATCGAATACCTTTGTATTGTCTAAATACCTCTTGACATGATACACCACAAGGATGATTTTTTTTTAAAAAAATTTAGAGAGAAAAATAAAAAATTAGCCTTCCAAATTTCAATATATACAAACAATCTCAAATTTGGAGTTCAAAACTGCGACCTCCCATGTAGATGCATCTTTTGTCACTAAATTAAATATTAGTTTTGAAATTATTTCAATTATTTATCATATGTGACGTAACTGTTTTTGCAAGCAAGCTGCTTTTAGGCACACATAAAAGAGAAAAACAATTTTTTTTAATTAATTGATAATCTGATAAGATACATCCAGACATTATTTATAGGATGACTAGATTCAGTATAACTGAAAATACAAATAATTGTCTAAATAGATACAAATTTGTGTCCCTTCATCTGTATATAAGGAACGGATCGATATAAGGAACGGATCGGATTCGAACTCAAAAATTGAGGTACCTATGACGATATGGGCTTTGTGTTCTTGACATGTATGGTACAAACATTTTAGAATGGGAACTCCCAATCAAAAGTTAAACCCTAAAATTTGGGCCTCATTGAGGTCAGTCATGTGGGAAGAATTTTTAATCCCAATCCGTTTAAAATTTGTCATTTTCAACTATTGAACGGTAACATATTGGGCCTGTGGAGCTGAGTATTTGTGTAGTTTGAGCCCATATACTCCGAGTAGAGACTTAGGCCCAGTTCGGCTGCTGGGAATGGACAAATTTGAACTGATTTTTTACTGTTCATGTAAAAAAAAAAATTAGTTCTGAGTGAATTTTTTTTCCCATGTGAACAGTAAAACAGCCGAAGTGAGCCTTAATAATTTAGCCTAATTTAGTGTTCAGGTCACCTTTATCAAAATTGTCATGGGTTGGCCAGGGTTAATTAGCAGCTTCTTACAATATTTGCAATGGAGAAAGAGCCGAATTCAAATTTATACGTCAATGGAAGATTTTGCCAAATGTATAAGGGAAATGTTGAATATGTCGTATAAAGTTCAGTGACTAGTGACTATTAATGGCTATTTTTCCCGATAAGTTTAGACTAGCCGTTGCTAAATCTGAAATAAGGAGATTATATCCAAATAACAGATACCAATCATTATTTTAAAAATAATTTTTGTTGATGTTGTTTCTTGGAAAACAACATGAAATAGCATATAAAGAGTCAAGTTTGTAATTATAAAGTCATTTAACAGTATAATATTCTGTACATAAAACTATATAGAGACAGTTGGTGCATGAGCTAAAGAGAATAAATGTCAAGTTGTAAAGGTTCTCCAAATCCTGATCTCCCAAGTGTCATGCCATTAAAACAAACGACAATATGTTGGGAGTTGCAAATAATGGGATAGAATTATAAGCAAACAATTATTGGAATATGAAGAGAACATTGTTAAAGATCAACTTAGAAGGCGAGTAAGTCTAGAATTCTAGATAAGGTTGTGCTTGCTTCCAAAGCTGGAAAAGTTGGAAATTAGTGTGACCTTTTGGTAGGGGTGTAAACAGTCGGATACGAATCGGATAGTGGTCAAATTGCATTCTTATCCGTTATAATTTTTCAGATACAGATACGAATACGGATAGTCTCAAATATGGATACGGATCAAATATTAAACGGATACGGATATCGGATGGATACGAATACAGATATGAATATAATTCGGATAATTAAAATAAATTACTAATGTACATTCTAGTAAAACATAACATTTAAATATAATTTTTTCATTCATAAATTAGATATAATAGTTTTTATAATAAATTTGTTAGATACAAAACATATATCATATTATCAAAATATTAGTTACTAATCATGTCACAGTGTTATATTGTTAATCATAATATATATATATATAGAGAGTGGCTAATATCAAAACGTTTGCACCAAGGGGTTGGTGCAAACGATTTGTTTTCGGGTTTTCGAAATCCAAACGGTCGATCCGAACCGTTCAAGTTGTTCTCCATATTGAAATGTGCTTGGAGACCAAATTTCACATTTTTTGGAATTTTTTTGCTATTTATTAAGCCACTTTGAAAGTTGCTGATCACACGGTCCAGAATTTGATTGCACTGTTTTTACTGTTCACCCGAATCAGCAACTTTCAAAGTGGCTTAATAAATAGCAAAAAAATTCCAAAAAATGTGAAATTTGGTCTCCAAGCACATTTTAATATGGATTAAATATCTAACGGTTCGGATCGACCGTTTGGACTTCGAAAACCCGAAAACAAATCGTTTGCACCAACCCCTTGGTGCAAACGTTTTGATATTAGCCACTCTCTCTCTCTCTCTCTCTCTCTCTCTCTATATATATATATATATATATATAGAGTCCGACTAGGCTACTCCATGGAGTAAAACGACTTGGTACTCCACGTCATATCTTCATTTTCAAAGTTCAAATAGTCGATTCGAACCTTCCAACATGTTCTCCATATTGAAATGTGCTTGGAGACCAAATTTTACATTTTTTGGAATTTTTTTACTATTTATTAAGCCACTTTGAAAATCTGAAAATCCTTATGAACAGTAAAAAACAGTAAAAATTTCTAGACCGCCGGATCAGTGATTTTCAAAGTGGCTTAATAAATAGTAAAAAAATTCCAAAAAATGTAAAATTTGGTCTCCAAGCACATATCAATATGGAGAACAACTTGAGCGGTTCGGATCGGTCGTTTGGATTTTCAAAATGGAAATAATGAGACGTGGAGCACCAAGTCGTTTTACACCATGGCTTAGCTAAGCCCAGCACTATATATATGCAGTTTAACAAATCATTGGTATGTATATGCAATTTAATAAATCAATTTAAGAACATAGAGTACATTTATTATAGTTTAGGGTTGTAAATGGTCGGTTAAAAATCTTACCGTATCATTATCTGTTATAATTTTTTAGATTCAGATACGGATCGAATAATTTAAGTAATTTTCCGAATTCGGATCCGGACAAAATCAGATAATATCCGATCCGTTTACATCCCTACCTTTTGGTAACAAAAGGTACCAAATTAGATGGAATAACCAATCTACCCAATATAAGTGGATCCTGCCAAAACCAAAAGTCCGATAGAAGCAATAAAATCAGCACTCAATCGACAAAAAAGAAAATTGTCTAAACGGAGCCGTGAGTCAAACGGACTTCCATCGGATCGGATGAGAATTTACAATTGAGTTCAGCGATCATTTTTTTGACTCAGTACACTACTTTTTTTAGATTTCTTATTTTATTTTAGGACATCTAATAAATTAAGAATAATATTAAAAGGCTAAATGTAATATGTTATAGTATTTTTTAACAAATTTTATATATAATTTAGATTTTAGGAAAGTAATTAGATCTTTATTTAACACTTACATAATTGATTTTATATTGTAACAAGTTTTATAATTTTACATTTTTTAAATTTACTTATTAATTTAGGGCTTTAATATTTACTTTATTCATACATATAATGCGAAAAAAAGAATGTTTTCCTTTTAGCCATGTTTAATTCTCTAAGTTATGGTGATAAATGCATATTACAACAATATCATTATCAAAAAACTTATTATCAATAATTTATCATCTAATTAAATCAATAATGACTGCCCATATATGTTTTTTAAGGTATACTAGAGACTCGGCCTTTGACCCGAAATTTTTATTAATATCCAAAATTATTAATTAATTTCAAAAGCTGCAGGGCCTTTGACACTACTACAACAATGGGGGCTATACATAGTGAAAAACTCTAATTATGATACACGGTTCACAACAGTGTTCATATGCATTGTGTTTGAAAGTATCGATAAATTGTACACGGTTGCGGAACCGTGTCTATATACACTTTACACCGAAGGAACTATGTATGATTCAAGGGAACCATACACGATTACTTTATATAAACCATGTATGTTACTTTTGTACATATATAGTTAATTATTCAAATTGGTATCAAATTCTAGCATATTCTAAATAAAATTTCACTGAGAATTTATAAGTTTTATTTAATTATGCATATTCATATTCAATTAATATTTGAGGAGTCAAATATAAATATATCTTTTTATCTTAACAGATCTTAGATCGATTCTATTTTTATATTAGAATAAAAAATAATTTAGTTTTTTTTTAAATTTAATTATAAAAAACATATAAATCCAGAATAAATATATATAAACATGATATAATAATTGTATTACAAAATTTATTTGGGTTTAGCAACTTCATGATAGCATGCAATAGGATGGAACCAAATTTGACCGAAATTCGATATATGTGCTATATAAATAATAGATAACACATTTTTAATAATTTTAATTTTTGTAATTTAAATAATATTACTCAAATTTATATATCCTAATAGCTAGATGTACTAGAAAAGTCAAATGTATACTAAAATTACCCTTAATAAAAAAAGGGTTTTTTTTTACTTTAATTTTAGGCTTAAAAGTTTACTATTTGGGGTTATAGTTGCGACAAAATTCCTCGGAATGGGAGGTCAACTTTGCATGTGCTGGAGCAAATAATAATATTGCTAGATTCCATGAGACCAAAGGAATATTGAAGAGTTATCCCCACAACTATTTTTTTTTCTCAGCTTAATTTAAAATTTAAACAACATGTTATTGTCCCCACAAGTATTGCTGCAATCAGGGGCGGACCCAGGTGTATCCAGGGGCAGTTGCTGCCTCCTGGATTTTGAGTTTTAGTAGAGATTTATCGGTTCCGACCGACTTTGTCCCCTCCTGGAACTTTTTTTGCTCTCCTCAGAACGTTTGATTTGTAATTTGGGTTAAAATTGAAATAAATTTGTTGAATTTTGATTGGTAATTAGAATTATAAGTCAAAGTATCATAAATTACAAATCAAAGTATTGGAAAGTATAAGTTAAAACATTGTTTTTTATCGAGTATCCAAATGGTTAATGAATTTAAATCCGATTAGATATTTAAACCCGAATCAATATTTTTTTTGCCTCCCTGACGAAAATCCTAGATCCGCTCCTGGCTACAATATTTCAAAACTCTAGTATTTCATTGCACTGTGATCTTAAAATATTGTAATGAGCGAAGGAAATAAGTTTTCTCTGCTTTTGATCCATTGCATTAGTTAACAGCAAAGAGAAAAATTCTTGCGTAAAAGCAGCTAGCACTAAATCCTAATTTAGGGGCCTCATTTGTGTATTATAACACTCTAACTAATGAATGGATTCTTTTGTTTTGTCGTGTATGTGTTGGAGCCGCTGGTAAATGGGATTGTGCTATGTAACAGTGTCCATAGAGCATATATAAACTAAACAACAAATGTCTTCTAAATAGAAACAAAGTAGTTCCGAACAGGTAAGCATAGAAGCAGAACCAGACAAAGAAGAAACCTCTACCTGTTAGCTGAGGAGCATAAGCGGACGGGTAGGATCTCAAGCATTATTGGACAGTTCCATCTCTAACTATTTTTAAATTATTTAACATGCACCAAATTTGGGGTCATTGCATGCAGAAAAGCCAACCAAAACAAATATAAAACAACATTGTAATTATAAAACCATGCACTCGCCATACTAAAGGTCAAATACACGGAGTACCAAGTAAAAACATGTATATAAGAAGATTTTGCGCAAAATTAGATATGTTCAAAATATTTTTGCCATTACAAATTTAACGATCAAAATTTTGTTATTGAATTTATTCCCATTAAACCTTAAGAATCACTCATAGTTAGTGTTCTAAATAGCGCGCTATAGCATTTTTAGACTCCAAACGCTACGTTATGACATCAAAATGCGCTATGGCCGCTATAGCGGTCCGCTATTTGCGCTATTTGCACTATTTGCGCTATACAATATGAGATTTTTTTTAAAGCAATTTATATGGGTTTTAAATAAAGATAAAAAAAATCTCAAACCGAAATTGAATTTGTTGCTACTTGCTACAGATAAATCAATTTGAAATTGGGAATAGAAATAGAAATTTGAATAGAAAAAAAGTCCAAACCGAAATTAAAATTTGAATAGAAAAAAAAATAGATTATGTCATGAATCATGATGCTTAAGATATTTTTAATAGGAAAAATCGATAGTTTATGATATTACTATGGATATTTTGAACCGCAATTTGGACTTTGTACGGGTTCAATATGAATATTATAATTTCTTAATTACTTTGGTGTTGTTTATTGTTCTATGAGACTTTAGATAATGTGGATATTTAGTACAAATATTGAATATACGAAATGTAAAAAAAAACGCTATTTGGAATAGCTTCCGCTATAGCGACACTATTCGCTATAGCTTTTTTTTTAGCCTTCCCGCTATGACGCTATAAACGCTATTTAGAACCTTGCTCATAGTTTACTATTCTTTCAATTCACCACATTATAGTGATTGTACTAATGGAGGTTAAACTTTTTAATTTTTAATATTAAAAAAATATCTAACTAAATTAGTGATTGTTAAATTAAAATTAACCCATACAATATCCATCAAAGAATTAGTAGAAATTAATATTTTACCCCTACTCCATCTCTCGACTCTCCATGTATATGCAATATACAATTTATGAGTAGAATTAGGGTGTTCCTAAGTTCACCAAATCCTTTTGTGAACTCAACTCTAAAACCTATCGGATTGACTTCAAACGACGAATCCAAACCGTTAAAATCCTTCTATCTTACGAGTGATGCATCTACATGTGAAAATTTTAAAATTTTAAATTAGTTTTGTATAGAGTCAAGTGGTCAAAAGGCGTCCAAAAAATATAAACCTTCTAATTTTGACCACTTGACTTTATACTAAATTAATTCGAAAGTTTAAAATTTTTACATGTAGACGCATCACCCGTAAGGTAGAAGGATTTCAACGGTTTGAATTCGTCGTTTGAAGTCAATCCAATAGGTTTTAGAGTTGAGTTCACAAAGGGGCTTGGTGAACTTAAGAGCACCCTAGTTCTACTCACAATTTATAGAGGAGGGCTCAAATGCCCCATTGCTTTATGCCTCAATCGTACTCCAACATCTTTATCTTCAATTTCAAAGTTCAAACAAACGATCCGAACCACTCAATATGATATCCACGTTAAAATATGATTGGAGACCAAATTTTATATTTGTTGGAATTTTTTTTTTTAAGATAGGTACAAAATCATTGTTTTTAGATGGTCCACAATTTCTTGAAAAATAATGATTTTGTACCTATCTTAAAAAATAGTAAAAAAATATAAAAAAGAGGAGGGTTCAAATGCCTCCATTTTTCATGCCTCCACCATGCCTCTATTTTTAAAAACTTTAATAACTCAAATTTAAAACTTAAAAGTGAAAATAAAACCGTTGGATATGATCTACATCATTTTATCTATGCACGTGTAAAAAATTATGACATTTCAATTTTGTTTTGGTTGTCATCAAGAGCTTGTAAAAAACGTACTAATGTGGATAATTTCTAGACGTTGATTTTTCAACTTATTGATTCACATAAAAACAAAATTGAAATGTCATAATTTTTTACACATGCATAGATAAAATGATGTAGATCATATCCAACGGTTTTATTTTGACTTTTAAGTTTTAAATTTTGAGTAATTAAAGTTTTTAAAAATGAAGGCACGGTGGAGGCACAAAAATAGAGGCATTTGAACCCTCCTCTATAAAAAAAATATAAAATTTGATCCCTAAGCACATTTTAACGTAGATATCATGTTAAGCGGTTCAGATCTTTTATTTCGACTTTGAAATTGAAAATAAAGATGTTGAGCTACGATTGAGGTATGAAACAATAGGGCATTTGAGTCCTCATTATATATATAGAGAATGGCTAATATCAAAACGTTTGTTCCTGGGCTCAGGAACAAACGGTTCCGTTCTCCAATTTCCGAAGTTCAAACAACAAATCCAAACCGTTAGATGTTCAATCTATATTAAAATGTGCTTGGAGACCAAATTTTACATTTTTTGGAATTTGTTTACTATTTATTAAGCTAGTTTGAAAACCGCGATTTTTATGAAATTTCTGCAGCATTGAAAAACAGCGGTTTTCAAACTAGCTTAATAAATAGTAAAAAAATTTCAAAAAATGTAAAATTTGGTCTCCAAGCACATTTTAATATAGATTGAACATCTAACGGTTTGGATTTGTTATTTGAGCTTTGGAAATTGGAGAACGGAACTGTTTGTTCCTGAGCCTAGGAACAAACGTTTTGATATTAGCCATTCTCTCTCTCTCTCTCTCTCTCTCTATATATATATATATAGAGAGAGATGGACTTAGCTAAGCCATGGTATAAAACGACTTGGTACTCCACGCTATATTTCCATTTTGAAAATCCAAACTACCGATCCGAACCGCTCAAGTTGTTCTCCATATTGAAATGTGCTTGGATACCAAATTTTACATTTTTTTTGAATTTTTTTACTATTTATTAAGCCACTTTGAAAATCGCTGATCTGGATGAACAGTAGCAAAACAGTAAAAAATTCTGGATCAATGGATCAGCGATTTTCAAAGTGGCTTAATAAATAGTAAAAAAATTCCAAAAAATGTAAAATTTGGTCTCCAAGCACATTTCAATATGGAGAACAACTTGAGCGGTTCGGATCGGTAGTTTGGATTTTCAAAATAGAAATAATGAGGCGTGGAGCACCAAGTCGTTTTACACCATGGCTTAGCTAAGCCCAGCACTATATATATATATATATATATAGATGGACTTAGCTACTTCATGGAGTAAAACGACTTTGTACTCCACGCCATATCTTCATTTTCAAAGTTCAAATAGTCGATTCGAACCTTCCAACATGTTCTTCATATTGAAATGTACTTGGAGACCAAATTTTACATTTTTTGGAATTTTTTTACTATTTATTAAGCCACTTTGAAAATCTGAAAATCCGGATGAACAGTAAAAAACAGTAAAAAATTCTGGACCGCCGGATCAGTGATTTTCAAAGTGGCTTAATAAATAGTAAAAAAATTCCAAAAAATGTAAAATTTGGTCTCCAAGCACATATCAATATGGAGAACAACTTGAGCGGTTCGGATCGGTCGTTTGGATTTTCAAAATGGAAATAATGAGGCGTGGAGCACCAAGTCGTTTTACTCCATGAAGTAGCTAAGCCCAGCACTATATATATATAGATGGGCTATTGTGCTTTGCAAAGTAAAGTCATCGTTTTACTTCGGCTTACTTTTTGGATTTTCAAAGTCCAAAACGTCGATCCGACCGTTCAAGTTGATCTACATATTGAAATGTGCTTGTAGACCAAATTTTACATTTTTTGGAATTTTTTTATATTTATTAAGCCATTTTGAAAATTACTGATCACATGGTCCAGAAAAAACAGTGCAACAAAATTCTGGACCATGTGATCAGCAATTTTCAAAGTGGCTTAATAAATAGTAAAAAAATTTCAAAAAATGTAAAATTTGGTCTGCAAGCACATTTCAATATGTAGATCAACTTGAACGGTCGGATCAAAGTTTTGGACTTTGAAAATCCAAAAAGTAAACCGAAGTAAAACGATGGCTTTACTTTGCAAAGCACAATAGCTCATCTATATATATATATATATTTGTGTGTGTGTGTGTGTGTGTGTGTGTGGGGTTGGGACATGAAGTAATAGGATATTTTAGCCCAAAACCCTAAACCAAACAAATAGACAGGCACATGAATAACATAAATAGTCAGAACAAAGTTTCAAAAAACATAACAATATGTATAGTACAACAACCCAACTACATTAATTTGCAAACTCCTCTTTAATATATTTGCCGTACATTCATGAACGAAATTGGGTCTTCTTATTAAAAGAGTCCAAATTTTTTTTAATGCCCACTGTATAGCGATACATATAGCAGGTCCCGGAAACTTTGGTACTATTGACTAATAAATACCTTTTAGGATTGGTCTGCTCCTTGGTGCTGTTATAAAGAAAAACCAAAAAAAAAAAAAATATATATATATATATATATATACAGAGAGATGGGCTATTGTGCTTTGCAAAGTAAAGCCATCGTTTTACTTCGGCTTACTTTTTGAATTTTCAAAGTCCAAAACATCGATCCGACCGTTCAAGTTGATCTACATATTGAAATGTGCTTGCAGACCAAATTTTACATATTTTGGAATTTTTTTACTATTTATTAAGGCACTTTGAAAATTGCTGATCATATGGTCTAGAAAAAACAGTGCAACAAAATTCTGGACCATGTGATCAGTAATTTTCAAAGTGCCTTAATAAATAGTAAAAAAATTCCAAAAAATGTAAAATTTGGTCTGCAAGCACATTTCAATATGTAGATCAACTTGAACGGTCGGATCAACGTTTTGGACTGTGAAAATCCAAAAAGTAAGCCGAAGTAAAACGATTGCTTTACTTTGCAAAGCACAATAGCTCATCTATATATATATATAGAGAGAGAGAGGTTGGCTAATATCAAAATGTTTGTTCCTAGACCGTGGAACAAATGCTTCGATTTTTACATTTTCAAAGTCCAAATGGTCGATCCAAACTGTTCAACATTCAATCTATAATAAAATGTGCTTCGAGACAAAATTTTATATTTTTTGAAATTTTTTTACTATTTATTAAGCCAGTTTTAAAATCGCTATTTTCAATGATCCAGAAATTTTTCACTGTTTATTAAAATCAACAATTTTAAAACTGCCTTAATAAATAGTAAAAAAATTCCAAAAAATGTAAAATTTGGTCTTCAAGCACGTTTTAATATTTTAATATAGAGATTACATCTAACGGTTTGGATCTACCGTTTGGACTTTGCAAGTCAAAAAATTAATTGGTTGCACCACGGCTTCGAAACAAACGTTTTGATATTAGCCAACCTCTATATATATATAGAGAGAGAGAGAGAGAGAGTGTGGCTAATATCAAAACGTTTGTTCCTAAGCCCTCGTGCAACCGAATGGTTTCCGGATTTTCAAAGTCCAAACGGTCGATCTAAACCGTTAGATGTGATCTCTATATTAAAATCTGCTTGGAGACCAAATTTTATATTTTTTGGAATTTTTTTACTATTTATCAAGGCACTTTCAAAATAGCTGATCACATGGTCCAGAATTCGGTTGCACTGTTTTTACTGTTCACCCGGATCAGCAATTTTCAAAGTGGCTTAATAAATAGTAAAAAAATTTAAAAAAATGTAAAATTTGGTCTCCAAGCACATCTTAATATAAATTGAACAGTAGAACAGTAACCTGCTGCATGGAATGCCGCATTGCTGTAGGCAGCAATTAGCACTCTTCATTTTGTTTGAACTTATTACAGTATTTTCTTTTATGAAAGAAGAGAAGAACGCATGTGATATGTAGATAATACCAGTGTCATTTAATTTGAACCTGCAACGTCTCCTTGACATTTAGCACCGAATTAACATGAACGGATGAACCCAAATACCCAATATTCAATGGATATGTTCAAACATTAAATGCTACACTTGAACACAACAAACAATCCTCTTCTCATTGAATGCCCACATGACATGACTGACCCTACCAGAATTCCATACACATCTCGCTTTTCTTTAAAGACTCCCCTTTCCTCTCCATTACTTCAATTGCCCTTCTCTCTCTCTCTCTCTCTCTCTCGTTCTAACTTCTAAGACTAACACACACAATACACACATGGGCAAGGGCTTGACATCTTTTCTCTCGTGCAAATACCCCAAAACCAGCTCTTTCCGAGCTGGTATTGGTACCGGTACCGGCGACAGTGATGCAATCTACAAAACCATGAACTCAATGTACCTAGATAGTGTTTATTCCGAAGAGGAGATTGAGATTGAGATTGATACCGAGGCCGAGCCGGAAACGACATCCTCCATTGATGAGCCCGAAGAATCCGTAATTCTGCACCAAATACACTCGGACCGCCTCTTCTTTGAACCAAACAGTACCAGTTGTTTAATCCTAGAGAACACCCAAAAAGGTGAAAATTTGAAGGAAGAAAAGACAGAAAAGAGCAGTGTACCGTTTAAGGAGAGCTTTCTCATGGCAATGGAGTCAACAGACCCGTATACTGATTTCAGGATTTCCATGGAGGAAATGGTGGCAGCACATGGGTTAACTGACTGGATCCTGTTAGAGGAATTGTTGGTCTCGTACCTAAGAGTCAATGGGAAGAATAATCATTCATTCATAATTCAAGCATTCGTAGATTTATTGGTTGGTATCTCATCAGAGGAATCAACTTCTTCTTCTTCTTGTATTACCTCTTCTTGTATTACTTCTTCTTGTATTACCTTTGACGAGCTTCAAGGAAGTGAGTCATAATACCAATGGTTATCGATGAAATCTTAATTACTTCTTTTTCTCTTTTCAGTTAGGACGTACCATGTGCATTATAAATTTAGAATTTGACAGGTTATTAAAGGAACCATATTAACTGGAGAAAAAAAATATATATATGATTTCGGTAGTGCTTTTGTGTTCTTATTTTCCGTTACAACGGCTGTTATGAGTTATGACCTTAATTTTTCATAGACTGATCCAAGATCTGAATGGTTCCACAACGACATAGTGATTTCTCGGCCTGAAAGTCCTCGTCTTTGCATTAAAAAAAGGCGTAAAAATAAGAGATAATTTAAAATTCCTTAAATTGGTGTGCTGCATAAGGATGCATGTTACATTTAAAAGAGAAGAAGACAAGGTAGATAAATTCTTTTTGTGATTCCACAAATAAGAGTGCTTTCCTCAACAAAAAAAAAACAGAGAGAGAGAAGTCATATCAAACACATAATTGGAGAGATGGAAGAATGAAAAAAAAAAATGGACAACAGAGGTTATTAATTATCTCCATTTCTTAAAAAAAATGGAGAGTTCCTACTAGTATATGTCCGTTGGGATCTACAGTGTCTTAGCAATTACCTTAGTTAGTTGACTTCTAATTAATCTACTAGTAGCAGGGACAACATGTAGGGCAGCTAATGATCCGAGTTCGAGCCAGTTGAAGTATGTTAATGCTTGGTTCATTAAGTTAATGAGCGAGTCAACTCGAGTTGAAAAGACAGTACTGTGCTCGCGCTCAACTCGTTAAATACTCGAGTTGACTTATGCTCGTTAAGCAACTCGTTAAGAAATCAAGCATATAGGCAATTTTGAATTTTGTTTCGAGTTTTTTGTTTTAGAACTAGACAAACTGATAAGTGATAGCTATTTCCTCCAATAAATAATATTGGCATACTGACATGCCAAGTTGTACAACCAGACTCAATTTTGGATTCCGTTGGAAACTACTTGGGATTGGATGTTACATTATTTCATGTAACTGAGTTATTAATGAGCGAGTTAGGGTATGCTCATACTCGATTCATTAAGTTAACGAGTGAGTTGATAATGAGCGAGTTATTAGCGATTTTTTAACGAGCGAGTTACAAGCAAGACACGAATTATGTGCAAATTTAATCTCAATAATGCTTTATGGACTAAATGCATATTTTATTAATTTTTTACCAACTGTGCAGAATGAGATTTAAGAAAACAAAGCACATGATAAATTATTTTGAGTAAAAAGTTAAAAGTCAATCCACTCAACTATTTAATAATTCATAAAAAAATTCTACTTCAAATTTTGGAACCTACAACATTTAACACAAATAGTGTTGTCTTTGTCAATATACCAAAGTTTAATTCTCCCAACATGATATTTTTTAAAATATCAAATTATCAAAAACATCCCACAAAAATTCAATGATGGATGAAACTGTCACTGATATTATTAATTAGTGACGAATGTTACGTTAAGAAATTATTGTTTATGTTATAGAAATATTATTTTTCTTAAAGAAATAATATCATCAGTGATAAAGAAAAAAATGTGACGATGTAAAATGATGTGACATGATTAAAATAGTGTAGGACAGTCATGTCACAAGTAATTACACGTGACGTGATAAAATGTGATATGGTTGATCGCATTTATTTATTGTTTTTAAGTTTTAAGTAAGTTGTAAAAAATAATAACAAAATATATCAAAAATTAACAAACTATTACATAATAAATTATAATTAACAATAATGTTGAAAAAATTAGTCACGTAATGTAACGTGACTAAAATGGTGAAGGACAATCATGTTATGCAACAGGTGAATCATGTTACGTGACTAATTTTCTTCTCTAAGTGACAGTATCATATACTGACGGTATTAATGAGTGAGTATCCTCTGAGATATCTCACTTTTGCGTGACCGACGTGTCCGATGCTTATTTGGGGATAGCGCAGAGGCCAGTATTATTTGTGCTTTGAGATTCGTGCAGAACGTATTTGAATGGTTGTGATTTTCCATGAATTAAGTCACGCAAAGTTTGAGATATCTCAGAGGATGCGAATTTGGTATTAATACCGTCACTGATGATGCTTTACAACCGTCGCTGGTGATATATTCTGTATCAGTGATACATAGATTGCATACAATTGAAGAGATTCCAAGCGGATCCTTGGTTGTTCTGTTTCTTCTCCGTTTGTGCACAAATACAGGACAGATTTAGGACACCAATTATAGACCGTACTGTTCAATGTGGTTATTTTAATTGCTAGTCCCTAAAGACTAGAGAGGAGTCATGTTCTGTTATCGCACAGCAATAAACCAAATTTTTTCTTTGGAAAATTTTATTTGCTTTTTATTTAATGGATAATTGTAAAAAATTAGTACGACAAAAATGAAAGACATTTTTTTAGTTGAAAGTCCGTAGACAATTGCATTAATCTAACAAGAGTAGAACTAGGGTGTGATGTGCTCACCAAAGAGTTTGGTGAGCACAACTCTACATAAACTATTGGATTCACTTCAAACGAGATTAATCCAACCGTTGAAACCGATGTACTTTACGAGTGATGGGCGTACATGCAAAATTTTGAATTTTTTGAATTCATTTAGTCTCAAGTCAAGTGGTCAAAATTGATAAAAAATGAATGATCCAAAATGAAGTTGTTTTAATGCATTCAAAAAATTCTCAATTTTGACCACTTGACTTGAGACTAAATGAATTCAAAAAATTCAAAATTTTGCATGTACATGCATCACTCGTAAAGTACATCGGTTTCAACGGTTGGATTCATCTCGTTTGAAGTGAATCCGATAATTTACGTAGAGTTGTGCTCACCAAAGAGTTTGGTGAGCACATCACACCCTAGTTCTACTCATCTAACAATTTACAAAGTAGTTATTACATATATTTTTTGTTTAAATTAAGAAGCATGAAAACCTATATATTAAGTTACTTGTAAAATCATCTAATTTGCTATATCAGAAAATAACTGATACGTGAAGCCAGATAATGCGAATTGGTTTATTCGCGCCCGATTAGCAAGTATGTGGGCCTTCCAATTTCTTCTCTGGGAATGTAGACACAGCAGTGATTTTTCGAGTTGCATGCAGTATATAACTCTTCCTTAAGGACGAAACGTCTTATTCTTTCCAAAATCGACGCCGTTCAGAGGAATGTGCAGCCAAGAGGCACTGAATTAAATCGGACCAGGACAGTTACCACTTAGAGAGGAGGAAGAAGAGGGCACTGAATCAAACCAGACCGAGACAGTCACCACTCAGCCGAAAAGGCACTGAATCAAATAATAAGGAAAGAAGAAGAAGAAGAAAGAGAGGAGGAATGGGACAACTCTTTACAATCTCATTATCGACAACAACCATAAAAGCGCGTACCTTATTCACATATATAGTTATAGTAGATACTTACGGGGATGGAACGAATTTACAAACCCTCAATAGAACCCAAAGAGCCATTTGCTCGGGCGAGGCGACGAGCGGCGTAACTCTTGATCGGGGTCATTCGCTCAAAAGGAGCGAGGCGAGCTGGACCGGGCAGACGAGGGGGAGTGGAGGGGCGGAGTGGAGCAGGTGGACCACGAATCGACTCTCAAAACCCTGTTTTCTTTTTGCTTCCTCTGAATCACCTTCAATGGAAGCGGACTTCCCGAGACAGAGAGCGGACTCCCCAAGGCAGCATCAATCGTGTTTCTTGGGGCTTCTTTCTCACGTCAAGATAGCCATGTCCAAAATGAAAGACATTTCTCACGTCAGGATAGCCATGCAAACTATGATGTTGACTGTCGAGTGAGCCACAAAATACGGATTTTTTTTGTCAATCCTAATACATTCTATCAAACTGACACTCTATACCAGTGTTGTAAAAAACATCTGTTTAGGCCGATTAATTGGCTGATCAGTCGTTGACGGTGACTTAACCGTCACGGATTTTTCCGACTAATTAGCCAATTATTTCCAATTATGACCAATTATTTTCGATTATTCCTGATTAATTGCTTGGCAGTATCATGTCCATCTGACGACCGCATACCGTTATTTACAACACGGCTCTATACACGGGTAATGCTTACTTTATGGAACGCTTTTGTAGAATTTTTTTTTTTTTTTTTTGAGAAAAAATAGAAGTCATGCTTCTATTTGCATATATTAATTTAGGTCACAGACTTTAGTAAGTGATATTAACATGAAATGTTGAAAGAAAAATTAGCTGAGAACATCTGAGCTATAAGATGAATGGGAAGTTTGTTAATGTAAAGAGAAAAGAAAAGGAAATTAAAATGACATCTAAGAAGGAGCAAAGCTCTCTATTCTTGTGCGTGGCGCTCTACAGCCTGTTGCTGTATCTCAGTTGCAATTGTGTATTTCTTCTATGATTTCCTCTACATGTTTGTTTGTTTGTTCCTTTGAAAGTTCGGGGGCAACTAACATGATTCATCGATTTTTTTTTTTTTTTTTTTGTTGAGAAAATTCCTTTTAACAGCGCCTGCGCAGCATCGACCATTCCCACTGGTTTTGTAGAGTTATTGTTAAATTGGAATGTTATAATGTTGTCGTCGTAGCAAAAATAGTTGTGAACAAAAGAAACAATTACAACTAGAGATTAAATTATTGCAATGATTTATTCAAATCGTTCCTCATTTAAAGACATACAACCAGAAAACATAACAATCACAATTCACACATCACCGAATTTTTTATTTTTACCATTTTCAAAAAATAAAACCAAATAACCATTTTTATTTGAGAAATTCAATTAGTTACCTGAGGTATTGCAGTTTGAAACTGCAACACCACATAGTAAAAATTAAACAAGGATGATTTGGACTTGGGGTATCACAATTAGGGTCACAGTTTCAAAATGCGATATCTCAAATTGGGATCCTGATAAAAATTGAATTATAAAAAAAAAGAGTTAACCTGTTTTTTTTTTTAAGATGGTAAAAATAAAAATTTCGGCACATAGTAAATCGATGTAAAGGTTTTAATTGCTTAACAAAAATTGTTACAGTGGTTTGTTCAGAAAATGCAACGTTTTGCAACAAGGGGTGCATTCAGAATTTTCGTCAGGAGGGTAAAAAAATAGTAAATTGAGTTTAAATAGCTAATCAAATTCAAACTAATTAGCTCATCGGGTACTTCATAAAAACAATGGACGTTCGAGCCCTCCTCTTTAAAGTGATAGAGTATCTTTGATAGTGAAACTATTTTAAAGGAAATTGTATGAAATTGTCTATTAAGAAATTCACAAAGAAAGCAAATTCACTTATTAAGTGATTCACAAGGTACGGAGAAATATTTTTGAGAAAATTTAGACTCAATTTGTTATCAAGTTAAACATGACGAAATAATTTGATATACTTTTGCGGCTTAAGCCAATCTGATTTCAAAATTTGTTTTATTTTCATTGAAATCAGTTCTAGCGAAGCGTAATATTATTTTTATTGAAGGTCGAATTTTAGCATCTTAGATAAAGATTCACCGGAATTTTTAAATATAGCACAGTTCAAAAAAAAATATACCAAAACGGCACCGTTTGACAGGAATTTCAAATTTAGCACGGCCGCAGATCAGCTGAGCGGCCCCAGAAATGGGGCTGCAGATTGGCTGAGCGGACCTGGGGGCCGCAGATCAGCTGAGCGGCCCCATTTTTTTTTTTTTTTATAGATCTGAGAGATAAAAATTCAAATTTTACGAAACTTTAAACGGCCATAAAACGGCGCTCGAGTGTCCGATTTCAGCAAATGATCACTTTTCGGAAAGCTTGTGAAAATTCGCATGCGTCCAAACTAGCTTTGCTAGATTTTCAAATTCAGAATCGCAAAAAAACAAAGGGAAGAGCCTCAAAACTTCAGTTGAAGTTTCCGATTAAGATTTTAATTTCTATTCTCAAATCTACGTAGCTCAGTAAATTAGTTATCTAATGAACTTGTAGAATACTAATTTACTGAGCTACGTAGATTTGAGAATAGAAATGAAAATCTTAATCGGAAACTTCAACTGAAGTTTTGAGGCTCTTCCCTTTGTTTTTTTGCGATTCTGAATTTGGAAATCTGGCAAAGCCAGTTCGGACGCATGCGTATTTTCACAAGCTTTCCGAAAAGTGGTCATTTGCTGAAATCGGACACTCGAGCGCCGTTTTATGGCCGTTTAAAGTTTTGTAAAATTCGAATTTTTATCTCTCAAATCTAAAAAAAAAAAAAAAAAATGGGGCCGCTCAGCTGATCTGCGGCCCCCAGGTCCGCTCAGCCAATCTGCGGCCCCATTTCTGGGGCCACTCAGCTGATCTGCGGCCGTGCTAAATTTGAAATTCCTGCCAAACGGTGCCGTTTTGGTTTTTTTTTTTTTTTGAACTGTGCTATATTTTAAAATTTCGGAAAGATTCATGTATTGTCATTAATTTAATATTATAAAATAAATATGATAAACAAACTTGTCATCTTTAATTATCTCAATCACTCATCTTAAATTTGTTGCCGGCTTTATATTGTTTCTTGAGAGTATTTCATATATACCACTCAAAAACTATAAAATTACATATGTATCATTTAAAATTGTACAATTATGTATTTTCCATTCTAAATTTTAATAATTCACATATTTATCCAATTAATAAAAAATGAGATTAATTATGTTTAATATTATATAATATATAATTAATTACTTAATTAGTCCCTTCCCTCATTCCTCTTTCCTTCTGCACTAAAATCTCTCATTGTCTCTCTATCCTCTTTAGCACTGAAACCTCTTCTTATCTCTCTCGTCCTCTTTGACGTTTGTGGCTTCCGCTTCTCCAATATCAATCCAATCACTATCGTCTATGGGATACGTAGTGGAAGAAGCATCAAAACCTAGAAGGGTCGGAACTCATACCGGAGGAGAAAAAGAGACCTAGATGGGAGCTCGGAGTAAATATGTAGATGTAGATATATAATGAAGAGAGAATACTGAGAGTGTCTAGATGAAGATAGGGTGTACATGGCATATGATATTAATTCTAATTAATTCTTGATTAATTGTAGTTTTCATAATTTTTAATATAATTAATTTGAATTTTAAACATATTTGATATATATTTAAATTATTTTAGATAATATATGAGTTATTAGAATTTAGAATAATAAATATGTAATTTTGGAATTTAAGATATAAATATATAATTTTATAATTTTTAAGTGGTAGACATCAACTTCTCCCTTGTTTCTTTTGCATTTATTGACAATGTAGGTTAAAAAAAAAAATGTTATTTTACTCACGCCCCCTTCGTGATTGGACAACTGATCCAAACAATTAATGTTGTTTTTGTCTTTATGAGCCATCACAACTCTTGTTAATTTTTTTCTTACAAGATTGGCTATATTAATATTTCCATCAAATTTTTCCTTGTTATATTTCTCCATCCAATTATAGAAATCAGAGACTTTTTTTATTTGTAAATTGTTTTCTTTTATATTTCCCCATAAAATTAATTCAAACGAACCTTTTTTATTAAATTAACTCAGTTGTTCACCATTTTGCTCTTCTTCCTAAAACAGAGAATTCCTTCCTCTGCTTCGATATAGTTCACAACTCTTACTCTTCTCTCTTTGTCAGTTTCTCATGTTTCATTGTTCCATCTCTAGGGATGGATCTGGAATTTTTGTAAGGGGGCAAAAAAATATCAAATCGGATTTAAATTCATTAACCAATTAAGTACTCAATAAAAATTTATATTTTAATTTATATTTTTCAATGCTTTAAATTGTAATGTTTGATGCTTTGACTTATAATTCTAATTACCAATCAAAATTTAACAAATTTATTTCAATTTTAACTTTAAATTTAACCCAAATTACAAATCAAATGTCCAGAGGGAGGCAAAACAAATTTCAGGAGGAGACAAAATCGGTCGAGACCGATAAATCTCCACTAAAACTCAAAATTCAGAAAAAACAGCTGTCCTCCTGGAACACTCTGGGTCCGCGCCTGTCCATCTCCAGTGTTTCTCACTCTATCCTTGCCAGGAATTTCTTTCTTTTTCTTATTTATTTATTTTTTAAAATAAGTGGTCATACTCACTTGTTTCACTAATAAGACAAATATTTTTACACTGTACATCTGTCCTGTACTTGAAGTCACCCTACCCTGCTAACTTCTATCTCTATCAATCACAACAGCCATATCTTACATTCAATTTACATAACAACCTCTATTATACGGACATGTCACAAGTCACAACACATTTCATATTCACATAATCACATTACATTACAACACGCAATAACTCCATAACTCGGCATTCCTTGTAATTGCTTCTGGGGGTGTTCAACCGGTCGGTTCAGATCAAACTGAACTTTTTTTGTCGAACCGCAGTTTGAACCGAATTTTGAAAATCCAACTGAACCGACCGAATTAAAATTTCAAACCAATTAAAACCGATTTAAACTTCAGTTTGTTCATTTGAACCAAATACAAACATTTCAAGTTACAAATAAACATTTCAAAACCGGTTGGTTCGGTTCAAACCGATTTGGATAACATTTTTGATAACCACACAAGCCGGTTTTGATAAACCGATCTATTATAAACCACACAAAATAAACCGATCCATTATAAACCGATCCATTTTTTTATTAAACTAGTTGGTTCGGTTCAAACCGATTTGAAGATCCCAAAACCAAACCGAACCATTTAAACCGAACAACCGATCCAATTAAACCGAATAAACCGATCCACTTCAACACCCCTAATTGCTTCTTCACAGCTAGCCAAAATTTGAAGTGTGATATCCAATGCCAACTAGGATGCCATGATATCATGAAATCTATTTCCAAAAACGCCATGTACTAGTCACAATCAACATCATCAGGACTGACTCACATTTGCTAAAGAATTACCATGAGATCCTACTATATTTTACTAATTGCACTTATCAATATATAACTATCGGAAAATGGAATATATAGGACATTCCTAGTTTTAACAAAAATATTATAAATAAATCTTTTATAAATCATTATTGAAATGATTTTTATTAGGATCCTTTATAAAGACCCTTTATATAGCTGATACTAATTTCTTAAGAATACACAACATCTATTGTTGGCTAGAATTGGAATAATGATAAGTCAAATAAAAGTTGTTTAAAAATATTTTTGTTTTAGTTATCATTAACTCATTGTGCATCACAATTAAAATAGAGATGCATCAACGTGGTCATATTACCATATATATACCGGTGTTAAAATTAGTTAACATTTGAGTAGCAAGTGTCTGAGCATTGTGGCTAGAGTAGGGCTGGGCAAAATTACTTAAACTCGTAACTCGCTCATTTACAGCTCGCTTTAACTCGCTCATTTACAACTCGAGTCAATTCCAATTCGAGTTGGCTGACTCGTTTAATAAATGAGCTGAGTTTGAACTTACCCCAACCCGCTCATTTATAACTCGAGTTACATAGAATTAGTTACAATAAATCTCAAAAATTGTTTTTGTTAAGCTGTTGTATGAAAAATTGCTGGTGCTTATGTACTAAGTTGCTGTATAAAAATTGCCGGTGCTTATGTACTATTGATGTATGAAAAATTGCTAGATACTGATAAATCTTTTACAAGTAGTATATAATTAACTGGTTAAATGAGTTGTGAGCCAACTCGAGTTGATAACGAGCTAGGTTCGAGTTGGCTCTACAACTCGTTATTACCATCCCAACTCGAGTTGACTCGCTCATTTATTTAATGAGCGAGTTCAAGTTGGAGGTAACTTGCTCAAACTCGGCTCATTTGCAGTCCTAGGCGAGAGAGAAACAGAAGAGTATTTTCAGGCAAACAGAGGATGGTGCATTTCTTAATAAATGACACGGCAATTGAGATTGCTCAATGGGTAGAGTTAGTTTAAGAAGATTTATTGTAAATGACCTTTAATTAGAGATAGTCTTGGGAAACTTGTGTAAATAAACTTTTTTTTATCAATATATTTGTTAGCATTCCTACCAATTATAAAAAAGAAGAAGATGCAAAACACAAGGCTATGTCAGGACAAAACCTAAGACCAAGTTAACATTTAACTTTAGACAAGAAAGTGTGAATATTTGCTTGTTATTATTATCTACATCTATGCATTATATTTATGCTAGAGTTTTCGCGCAACGAAATTAAATTATTTTTCAACTGTTATTTCTTTCACATTTATTTTATTTTATTTATTATTATCAAAATAATTCATTTTCTATAATGATCAAATTTTAAGCCATGCACCAGCAGCGCACAGTCGTTTAGAATATGGGGTCAAATGACCTTCATTTATTTTCAAAAAAATTGTATTTATACGTAATTTTCTATATAATTTTGAGTAAAACGTTATAAATATGTAAAATTGAACCCATTCACAGCATGAAAAATTTATACGATTGATTCCATTCTCATTTGACCCCCGTAGTTTGAAAATCTAACTCCACTCCTACCCCGTACACGTTCTGTCCAGACTCCAGACACAAAATTCCCTCGGTCCATGTCAAATCCATCTATAAACACCAAAAGAGATCTTATCCATACAAATCGCTACCTGAAACATTGCCTTCATTTTCTTTTTTAGGGAATTTTATGTATCCCCTCAAAAGTTTCAATATTACATATTTTTCCCTCCAAAATCAATAATTACATATTTATCCTTTAAAATATAACTCACATATCTATCCTGTGCAACTCTATAATATATCCAAACACATTAAAATAATAATAATATTTAGTTATTTACTATAAAATTCACTTGTGTTACCTTCTCTCCTTTCCTTTCTCTTTCCCTCGGTACTGGCTATTGTTCCATTTTCAACCGTTATAGCATTGGTTTATATGGTGTGTATTAGATCCTAGAGAAACCAATAGTAGATTGATTCCTTGTGCAATGAGTTGTGTTGGTTAATTGCCTCGGCACAATTGGAACCAGATTCATAGGGATTGGGTTCCAGTTGAATCTCAAGCCGAACTTCCCTTTTGTTTTTCTTTCATGTTCTGGGTTGGATTTTTTTAAAGTTGACGTGTACTAAGCTTAGGTACAAATGTAGATTAGTTATTTCTTTCTATGGGTCAGGTCAGCAGCTTATGGTGAGAATATATTGTCAGGAGGAAATGCTTATCTTTTGGTGCTTTTTGCAATTGCTTTGCGTGTAGGAGATTGCAGATTCGAAATTCGGATAAAAGAATTTCATGTTGATATTAAATAGTTGATAAGTTTGACCTCCAATTTTTACTAAAAAAAAAAAATGAGCACACAAGTCAAACTAATAAAAGTGATAAATGATAGTGTGATCATGTTTTGATCTCTTTTTTTTTCTCTTTTGAGTAAAGGTTGGAGGTTAAGCCTCACACAATTATTTAATATTCACAAAAATTTACATTTAGATTCTAAATCTGCAATCTTTTACACGGATGACATTGTCTTTGTCACTAGACTAAATGTTAGTCCTCATGTTTTATATCTTAATATTAAATTAATAAGTCTAAAAATTATAAAATTTAAGGTTGACAAATTGCATATGAAGAAATACAAGTTTAATTGTTAGAAATCAGCATTTAAATTTTGAATTTCATATTAATTAATGAACATAAGAAGGTTAAATCGTTAACCTTAAAAAAAAGTGTTGAACATTAGAAAACATTATGGACAACTTGTGGTACTTACACCTTGTTTGGATGGAGAGTAGAGGAAGTAAGGAGAGGTGAAGAATAGAAGGAAATGGAATATAATAGAAAGGAAGATTAACATATTTAACCTCTTCGTATTTGGATAATTATGAAAGAAAATAAATTTAACTTTCCTTTCCGTCTTATTTCTTGTTTGGTTGATTAAAATTTAGAAAGTTAATGAGAAATTCGGTGGTTGTTGTAGATTTGTAACAAAAAACTTGTATGAGAAATATATAGGTAAGATATAGGGTTGAGCATTTGTGCTATTTTTTCTAAAAATATTTGCAACAAAATTTCTTTCCATCCGTTACACCTCAAATCGGAAGGGAAACCGATTCTATTGATTACAATGATACAAGGTTAAACCTTTAACCTCCTATACCTTTCACCTCCGACATAATTTTATCAACCAAACACGATTCGACGGAAAATTTTCTTTTCTTTCCATTCCCTCCCTTCCTCTACTCTCCATCCAAACAAGATGTTAAGCTCTCTTCTTTCCTATGAGTTTTACAATAATATCAGTAACTCTTGTTCCTAATTAATCATTTAATGCTCTAATCTCACTGTTTGCTTCATGTTGTTTAACTGCTCATGGCTAATTCAATGGTGATGATATACTGGACCACTTTAACTCTGGTTTCATTTTAAATTTATTTTTATCAATTGAAAAAAAAATGTTGCTCACGGAAACAAATCTGTTGAAATTCTCGTTCGTGAACAGTGATCTTGAAATCTCTATTTTTCCGAATCCAGCTGTTGAGAAGTTTCGAGATGCGTGCACAGAAAACCCAACTGTTTCGAGATACGTGTTCAGAAAAAGTTGGACGGCTGGATTCGGAATTCCAGGAACACTGTTCACGAATGAGGGATTTCAGCAGATCTCAATTCGTTACTCACATATTATTTGCACCGTAGAATGTGCAGGCGATATAACATATGCACAATGACTATTATCAGCTTTTTATAGGGGTGCAAATGGGTTGGATATTATTCGACCGGATCTGAAAATTAGACACGGATATCCGATATCCGAATATCCGTACGGATACGGATACGGATATGGTTTTGAATTTTAATTATCTGTATCCGAATAGTAGATATCTACGGATATCCGAATATTTATGTATATATCTACGGATATCCGATCCGTATCTGTACGTATCCGTCTAATATTCAATTCATATTTGTATCCGTGAATTAAAAGCGAATAGGATATGATTTTACCACTATCCGATCCGTTCGATCCGTATCGATCCGTTCCGTTTGCACCCCTTACTTTATCACTAAAGCTTTGACTTATGAATTATGGAGACTGGAGAGCATCAAAATAAGTTGGTATTTGTCGGGTCTCAATAATTGTAATTGCATTTGGAAAATAAGTCAATTCTTTTGTACAACATTGACTTAGCTTATTATACTAAAAATATAATGTTAGTGAAGAAAACCATTGAACTAATAATAATATGAATTTGTATTTTAATGTTCTTTTTTAATTGAATATTCAAGTTCTATAAACTAGAAAAATTGATTAATATATTATATCTGCTATGAAGAGATTATATTAAATGTGAGCCCTTCTCTTCTTTTTTGATTTGTGAGCCGTTAAGTTTATGAGATGCAGTTTATATAAAATAATTGGCCCCTATTCCCTACCCTACTCGTCGTGTCAATAACACCAAATAAGAAATCGTGCCATCGAATTTATGGTCCATCAAGTAGCATCTATGATATGGTATGGTGACTCAGCAGTCGCCAAAATCAAGCTAGTAACAAGATTCGTGTATAATATCCGAATTATATCCGAATAATTCGTTTTTTTTGTAATGCCGAACCGAATGCCGAATTATTCGGTTGACCGAATTATACCCGAATATTCGCGAATTTTTTCCGAATTTTTCTCAGAAATTTTTTTTTTTTGGTTTTTTTTTTTTTTGTTTCCTTGTAGGACTGAGATCTCTGATCCGAATTATTCCGAATCATTCCCGAATTATACCCGAATTATTCCCGAATCACAAATTTTTGACCTCGCCGAACCTTTCCCGAACAATTAAGTTGTCACTGTGAATCAAGCAAGGAGATTACATGTTTTGTACAACTACATGAGGTTACAAAGGGATAAACTCCCATGCTGCCATGCAGCTGTCCTTTGAAAATTAAAAACTATTCTATTCTATTCTATTCTATTCTGGGTAATTTAATTTGAATATTTATGAGAGTTTGAACCGTCAAAGGGAAGCAGTCGATATACGTGCCAGATCCTTGGTTTCTGTACGAGCTCTAATTCGAAACTTCTCATTCAACTAACAGCACAGCATGTTACTTTATTTTATTTTTTTTATTTTCTATTCTGTTTGGTCTTCAATTTCTCAGATCACCGATCGGCATTCAATGGTGTAAATATTAATTCCAAGCACACCGCATTGCATATACTTTCTTTAACATAAATATTCAAAAAGATATAAAAAATGGTGCGCTTGCACGATAAAATTGAAACGTTGCGTGTCAAAGCGTATATACATGCACCATCCATTAAGCTGATACACTTCACATGACATGTTTAATTATCAGTAATTAATTGCTCTATGCATGGTTGACGTCCCATTATTTTATACTATTCCTCTACTTATAATGCACACTAATGCACTAACTTACACAAAATCAACACGTACTGAAATGCTCTCAAAAGAAAAGAAAAATAAAATTGAAGTTCAAATATAAAGGCTAGGGTAGACAATTCATCTCGATTTCAAAAAAAAAAAAAAAAAAAAAAACTGCCATTAATTAATGCATTTTCTTCGAGACCCAAGACTACAAATTTAGCTCTTTTGAGTCCTCAATCTTTTTCAAGCGCGATATTAGAGAGCTGCAGTGGTGATTTTGTGTAAGTTAGTGCCACATTGGCTTTTGTGAAAAAATTATTAATTAGCGTTAACCCAAGGTCTGACATTTTTTGTTTTCTAATTGCCACTCAAGCAACCCCGGCATCGATATCAGAGCAGCATTTAATACCGCGCGACTCAAATATAGGATCTGGGATCAAGCACTCTTCTCCATTTTAGAGTTTTAAAAGGAGACAACAAATAAAGTTCATGTTAAGGGACACCTCTGTTTTGTGTTGTACTGGAGAAGATTTATTTTGCTCTTTTTTATTACCGCTAATAATCTTTACTTGTACTAATTATTGGATTTTTTTCTTAATGAAAGGGTCAAGCCCTCTTTGGAAAAGCCTGTTAAGTTAAGGGCCTAACAATAAAAAACAGGCCCAACTATATTTTTAAATTTGATTTCTTGAGGAGTTATCCGGGCCCTCTTATTGGAAATCTGGTCTATCTATTAATTCATTCCACACTCTCTTGACCAATTTTTTTTATGAATGGAATCGATATTCAGTTGTCTTAATTTGTGGGTGAAAACTAAAGAAGCTTAAGAAAGGAGTAAATGTGCCTTAAGTCCTGAGCAGGAACTAAGATCCGGGTAAAAAAAAGGCTAAAGGAGTTAATCTTAATCTATGCTAAGGAACTGATGTTCGGAAAGATTAAGCGGTAACAAAATATTTCTGCTTAGATCCAGACCGTCCAATTAGAATTTGCACAAATATTAAAGAGGTCCCTTGCATTCCCTTTTGGTCTAAATTGATCCGAATTTTGCTCGAATGGTCCGGATCTAAACATAAATATTATGTTACCTCAGAGGATATGGTCTCTAAATATTGTGTAACTGAGAGAGAAAATCTCCAAGAACTAGTTGAGGCAATCTCTCTCACAGTGTTCTCCTTTTTAAAAAGACTGGTGCAACATTTACGACAGAGATAAATAAATGTGTATCTTAAATGGAGATGTGACCGCTCTCAATAGATATCAATAATCAATAGATACTATCAACGTCCCTTCCCTGTTGGGTTGTCATGGTGAGCAATAAATTGCACTGTTCTGAATTCACTCGTGTAAGTAAACTCATTTCCTCCCATTGTACTGCTTACATGTATTCTATTACATCATCACCATGAATGTTCCTTCACAATACTCCTGCAAATTGCAATCGAATCTCTTCCTTTTCTGTTTTCGAGAAAAACAAATTGCTTTTCTTGAAGAAGCGGCCACCCACAGTTTTGCTTGAAGGTAAAATATGTATATAGTGTTCAAACCCAAGCAAATTTCTTACATTGCATTGTTTATTACCGTAATTGTAATGCAAAGCCAAAGATGTCTAGTTCATCTGATGATTACTATATTTACAAAATTATGGGCGCCCATAGAGTACTAGTTAAGTAGTTGTACTTTAATTTTCTGAAGGACCTAATTTTCTGTCTAAAGTAATAAATTCAAATTGTTTTGTGAGAAAAATGTAATATAATTTCTTTGATTTTAATCACGTACATGAGCAGCAATAAAAAGTAAAAATAGAAAGTTTTCATGTCGTCTTTCTCTTCTGACCAACCAAAGCGGTGCAAATGGGTTGGAATTTAATTATGTTCATTGGATTTCACGCTACTATTAATGCATTTTTGTTTTTAAGGAACTTAATTATGTTGATTTGCCGAATCACGGAATTTTTTTTCCAAACCATAATTAGAAAAAACAAAATTAGCAAACCAACATGATTAGTTGAGTTTCTAGAAAAATCATAAGAACCGAATTGACAATTCGGGTCCGACTTTTTTTTTCCCTGGACCCAAATGCCAATTCGGGTTCTCCAATTTTTTCCAGTTTTTCCACGGTGTAGCTTTTGGTGTAATGCCTTGGACCCGAATTGGAATTTCGGGTCCCAGTACTTTTTTTTTTTTTTTTTTAGAAACAAATAACTAAAATGATAAAATATAATACTAAACAATCGAATTTTTTTTTCCCTTTGTCAAATTACTTTTTTGATAGCATATTTATACTAAAATACGCTAAATTACTTGAAATTATATTAATTTATGCTGAATTATACTAAATTAATTGAAATTACAATAATTGTGTAGAATTATGCTAGAATACGGTAAATTACGCTAAATTACGTATCAATAGGAATGATATCTTCACTAAGAAGGTGAAATACGACGACGAAACTTCAAACGGCCATAAAACGGCGCTCGAGTGTCCGATTTCAGCAAATGACCAATTTTCGAAAAGCTCGCGAAAATGCGCATGCGTCCGAACTAGCTTCATAAGATTTCCAAATTTAGAATCGCCAAAAAACAAAGAGAAGGGCCTCAAAAATTCAGTTGAAGTTTCTGATTCAGATTTTCATTTCTATTCTCCAATCTACGTAGCTCAGTAAATTAGTTATATAATGAACTTGTAGAATACCAATTTTTATTATTTTTGGAATTTTTTTACTATTTTTTATGATTTATGAAAGATGGCACAAAATTGTCCCTATTCATACGTAATTTAGCGTAATTACCGTATTTTAGCATAATTCTACATAATTTGAAGTAATTTTGAAGTAATTTAGTGTAAATCAACATAAATTAATATAATTTCAAGTAATTTATAGTATGTTAGTAAATATGCTATCAAAAAAGTAATTTGACAAAGGGAAAAAAAATCGATTTTTTAGTATTATATTTCATCATTTTAGTTATTTGTTTCTAAAAAAAAAAAAGTACTGGGATCCAAAATCTCAATTCGGGTCCAAGGCATTACACCAAAAGCTACACCGTTTCTGCGCTGCGGAAAAACTGGAAAAAATTGGGGAACCCGAATTGGCATTTCGGGTCCAGAAAAAAAAAAGTCGGACCCGGATTGCCAATTCGGTTCTTATGATTTTTCTAAAAACTCAGCTAATCATGTTGGTTTGCTAATTTTGTTTTTTCTAATTATGGTTTTTAAAAAAAAATCCGAATCACGACCCATTAATTGATTGTAAATCTCTTTTTTATATTAGCAATATTGTAAAATATCATTGTCACCTTTACGTCTGCAGTAGTACGTTTATTAATTATGAAATGCAGCATCTTTATTCAAATGTTACCAAACTCACGTCTCCTTATTTAAATGAAATTGCAAAATCAAGGATATCGGATCTTCCTTGACTTGTAAAGACATCAAGAAATTATCACAGTTGAGTGTGAACTTTCACCTCCTTTCTCATCTGCAATTTATTTTTTTGTCGATTGCAAATAAAAGATCCATTTAACTAAGCTTTTAATGGTTTCAGATGAAATAATTTGGTCGCTGCTGTAAACTTGTATTTTGTGCTTGCCCAGACTTTAATTAATTAAGCGTATTCACATATATCTTGATTCATTATTACAATACAGTCGTATCGTATCTTAGTTCATTATTACATTCAATAGTAGCCGAACTCATCATTCAAAAGATCACATGAAAGTCCTCTCCTTTAATGAATATGCTGCAGGTATAATAAATACGCAACATATTAATTTGTTTACATTAATTTGTAGTTAATTTGCATTTGTAAATCTTATGAGTTAACTCAAATTTTGAAACTTTCTGCTCTCTATTAAACTGCCTCGTGACATTTCAAATTAATTTGATTCTTACAATTGGTTCAATTTTGAGCAAATTCAAGTTTCGAGTTATTTCAAAGGATTCGGATTCGGCTTGGTAATGGAATTATTTTGTTCACCACATAAATATTCAACCAATTTTAATTAAAAATGAGAAATATAGCTAGACTATCTAACATTTTTTTGCAAATACCTACAGTTTTATAATGTATATATTAAGAAGGTCACTGCTCAGAGGATCTTCTTTGCGGCAGATTGAGAAGAAAGTTTGGGCAACATGGTTCATTGCAACGGTTTGGTTTCTTTGGAAACAGAGGAATGAAGTGGTATTTGGAGGGCGTGTTGCACCAGATAGAGTGGTGGCTGGCAGGCAGGATTAGAGAGGAGTGCAAGCTTTCAGAGGCGGACCCAGGTGGTTCCAGGTGGGACAGCTACCTCTTGGATTTTGAATTTTTTTTGGAGATTTATCAGTTCTGACGGACTTTGTCCCTCTTGAAAAAAAATTTGCCTCCCTCTGGATATTTGATTTGTAATTCGGATTAAATTTAGTGTTAAAATTGAAATAAATTTGTTGAATTTTGATTGGTAATTAGAATTATAAGTCAAAACATCAGAAATTACAAGTCAAAGCATTGAAAAATATAAGTTAAAGCATTATTTTTTATCGAGTACCCAATTGGTTAATGAATTTAAATCCGATTCGATATTTTTTTGCCCCCTGATGAAAATCCTGAATCCGCCCCTGCAAGTTTTGGTTGAAGTTTTGCAATGGGAGGGATAGTATGGTCCATGGATACTTGGTGATTGTATAGTTTGTTTCATTAGCTGTAGCTTCATGCATTAGATTCATCTAATAGCGTGGAGAACCCTTGGTACCACTACCAAGTCCCTCAAAAAAAAAAAAAATATAATGTATTAAGAATATTCATATTTTGACATAAAAAATTAAAGCTGTTTAATTAAAAATATAACAAATATATACATTATATCTCATGAATTTTTATATGCACGGTAGTTTACAAAAGTTAGGTACGTGTAAGATACATTAATGTATGTACCATATTGATAATAAAAATATTAATAGTGTTACAAAATTATGTCTCATCTATCGTTAAAATTTGTAGGCAATGCAGTACTACATGGTTCCGTACAAATCTAGTGATGATGATTAGTATATTAATTTTTGTATTTTACATTACCGCCATCATTAAGGTTACAAATAATATGCTTCCATGCAAATGTAACGTTCATGATTAAATATGTATGCTATTATTTTGGCCCACCGTAATTTTATTTTTATTGAAAGTCCTTAGGGGATTGTATTGAATTTATAGATTTACAAGGTAGCTATTACATATGTTTTCTTTGTTTAAACTAAGAAAATATGAAAACTTATACATTGAGCTACTTGTAAAATCATTTAATTTGTTATGTCAGAAAATAACATATGCGTTAAGCCAAAGAACGCGAATAGGTCTAATTCATGCCTGATTAGCAAGTAGGTGGGCCTTCTGATTATTTTCTTTGAGAATGTAGACACAGCAATAACTTTTTCAGTTGCATGTCGAATCCTTCCTTGAGGACGAAATGCCTTATTCTTTCCAAAATCAACGCCACCCAAAGAAATGCACAGCTGAGGAGGCACTGAATCAAACTGGATCAGGAATTGAATCAATCAGATTAGGGCAGTCACCACTCAACCGTGAATGCACTGAATCAAACTAGACTAGGAACTGAATCAACCGGACCAAAATAGTCACCATTCAGAGAGGAGGAGAAAAATGGAAAGAAAAAGAAGAAGAAAGAGAAGAGGAAGGAGACAACTCTTTGCATTCTCGTCATCGGCAACAATCAAAACAACGCGTACCTTATTCATATATAGTTATAGTAGATACTACAGGGTTGGAATAAATTCACAACACCATCAGTCGAACCCAGAGAATCGAAATGGACAAGCGGAGCATCAAGCGGTGGATCTGTTAGACGGAGTCATTCACTCAACTAGCTAGAACAAGGTAGAGTGGACCGGGCGGACAAAGAGAGGTGGAGGGGGCAGGACGGAGCAGTCGGACCGAACTGACGACTCTCAAACCGTCATCATCTTCAAAATCCTTTTGAATCGCCTAAAATGGTGTTGGCGATATTACGGAGCGGACTCTTCGATACCCGAAGATATTATTCTCCTACTGGTATATCGTAAAAAAATTTCCCTCCAACCCTATGTAAGGCAATATGTTATTTACGCATTCAATATATTTCATAATTGTTGAACATGTTATTTGAGTTGTTGTTCGGTTGTAAAATTATACTAGAATTAAGCGACGAACTGAATAGAAATTGTGAAATTTTAGGATTATATCACATTTTTGCAATCAAATCTTTTAACGTTTGCTCTTAGTTTCCTCCTCTGTTTCAATCTCTCAGTTTTGCTCATTTCTAAGAAATGAAAGAGGTCTAGTTACATTTATGGGCGGGTTTACATGGAGTGAATAAGGCCAATTTGATTTCATTTATTTTCAAAATATGTATACTCATGTATGATACTTTATATAGTTTAAAATACTATAGGTATTATAAAAGAGGATGGTTCAAATGCACCATAATTTTTGTGCTCCAATATGCTATACATTTTTTATCTCAATTTTCAAAGTCCGAGCAGTTGATCTGAACCACTCAACATGATCTTCATAATAAAATATACTTGGAGATCAAATTTTATATTTTTTTAGAATTTTTTTACTTTTTTTTTACATAGGTAAAATATAACTTTATAGGATGGTCCAAAATCTCTTTAAAAAAATGATTTTGTACGTATCTAAAAAAATATAAAATTTGGTCTCCAAGCATATTTTATTATGAAGATCATGTTGAGTCATTCGGATCAACCGTTCGGACTTTGAAAATAGAGATAAAAGATGTAGAATATATTGGAACACAAAAATTATGATGCATTTGAACCCTCCTTATTATAAAATTAGCTCCATACTCAGCTTGAAAATTTATACAATTACCTCTTATATATATTATGAGTTTGATCCTCATAGTCTGGAAATGTGTAACAATGATATAATATAGAACTAATAAAACAATGATATAATATAGAACATGTCAGCTCCATAATCAGTGTTATAATCCTAAAATTTCGAGATGATGTAATCCTAAAATTCCATCAAAGTTGTAACTAACTTCACATGACAGCTCCGTCACTGATTACATTGGCTGGATTATGAGATGAAATTATTCATTATTTCATTTTGCCGAACAATGATATATTATAGAACTAATAAAATTTTAAAATAAAACAATTCTCAATTGCACATTACCGAAAAGCAACTAATATATTTCGAAGATCATACGTGTCAGGAAATGTAAAGCAAATGTGATGCACACACACTTTGTGATTGTACTCGACAAACGACAGAAATATTTTTTCCCAAGTTAGTTATTACTTTGATGGAAATGTGAAGAGCAGCACCAACTGGAACACAAGTGACCGAGGATAATATAATCATGCCACCAGCGCGTGCAATGCAAGTACTAATCTATCGCTTTTTAAACAAAGGTAAAGGAGATAAGAAAAGAAAATTAAAAAAGTACATGCATATAGAAGAAATAACACACGTTCAACAAACTAGAAACTACCATAGTACAATTGAGAAAAGAAAGCTGCTACTTGAGATATTTTCCTCTAATAGTGTCAAGCTAGACATCTAGTACCTTTAAAATAGTAAATAACATACATAACTTGAAGAAAACAAAAAGAAAAATCAAAATACAAAACAAGTGACACACTTTTACACACATAGACCTCAAATTACTGGAATTCCTGCAGGTAGACACCTCAAAAAGTTGGTCTTCCCATGAATACCCTTAGATTTTCTTTTTTTTTTTTGGATTAGTGTAGACTATAGATCTTTGTTCTGGTAATTTTGCATTGCTTCTCTTTTGTAGATTTCTCTGAAACCATGCTTTCTTGACCCAAACGTGCTGAAATGAAAGGGTTTCTAAGAGTAACTTGTGAACTTCCAGTTTTCAGGACATTTAAGCAAAAGTAACCTAAATAAACTAAGCCAAAGAAGAAACCAAAAAGCAAAAATCAAAGACACCTCACTGGCTCACTACTACTACGCTAAGTATGGTTAGCCCTTTTTTAGTGAAGATCCTATCACCACCCGGTGAGAGCAACACTACTGATCTCAAAATACACCAGGTGGTACCAGGATCTTGACTTTTACCAGTACAAGCGTACCAGTTTACCAGCGCCGGCCAGGGGTCGAAGCTGAGGGCGAAAAAACCTCAGTCCATATCTCGGCAAAAGCACGTAATATGTATTGGTGGTTGCACGGCGCGTTAAGTGCGAGGAACCGGTGAAGCAAATCACGCAAGTCATCCCACGCATAAATCTCCATCTCAATTATCATTTGCAACATCGAATCACGGAAGTCGATATATGGGTCAGCTGATTCCTTCACCACTGCAACTCCCTCCTCTGCCTTTTGTTTACCTGTTATGAAAAATTAAGAATGCCAACAGATATAATTAGAGTGGCAATATAAAGAACAACAGCCTCACTAATTTTCATGTGTTTAGGTTCAGTCTGGTACCAAATGTTATGCTGGACTTTGTTCCAAATCAAATATCAAATAAAAGAAATAAAGGGGATAGATAACAAAGGAAATCAGAAAACATGACAGCAAATGAAACTAAGCAACAGGGCACAAAAGAAAGGGACAAAGCTAACAAGTAAAATTGTATCCAAGTTACAGTCCCTTTTCAGCACCGGTTAAAAGGGACAAATTCCAGGTACCAGAACAACTTTTGTCATTTTGACTAGTCCATTGTCCTCTTTTGAAATTTCCTGTCAAATAATAAGGTTTCTGCTCTTTTGCTATAAACTAATATTAAATAACAAATTTGTACTTTTCTGGATTATTTGTACAATAAAAATTATAAATGCTCTAACCAGGTGTACATATTGCTACACTCCAAGTGCCTTAGAAAAACACCCCACAAATTCTGTGTACGCTATAATACCGTATACGACAGCTACTCGTGAGGGAGTAAGATGACCTCTAGCTAGTTATTTTCAACAATTTAACATTGTTAAAACAAATTCTTATAAAATAACGACGATGATAACAAGAGTAATTATGTAATAATTAATACGAATAATTAAGTTTAAAAAAAAATTAATAATAACTTTTACGATAAAAAAACTTGGAGAGTGGCAAATTTCAAAAATTAATAAAAGGATTATACTAAGTAACAACCAACAAATAACACAATGGTTGGAGTGGGATACAATAATAAAGTATATATATAGTGGAGTAACAAATAAGCAAGAGGAAGAGGGAGTGCATTTAATACCTTTTTTGCTCTTCTTCTTTCTCTCCTTGGGCTTCATGATTGGGCTATCGGGTGCAGAGTAGCCGAAAGACGGTGAAGTCGTGTCATAGAACGACGAAGAGGAGGTGCTTGTTAGAGTAGTAGTGGTGGTGGTGGTGGTGGTTGCGCTAGAAGAAAAAATAGGGCTGTTTCTTAGTATCTTTGATAGCTTAAGTTTTGGCTTAGGTTTAGGCAAGGGATTAGAGAAAAAAGAAGGCAGCTTTGGTTTCCTACAACTACAACCTATGTCCACCACCACTGGATGCCTTACAACAAACCTTCGCTTGTTTGATGCCATCTCAAATTAGGTATGGAAGGGAAACGTACAACTTCGAAATGTGTTAGAATGCGTGGTGGAGAGATATATAGTGCTAGTTGGTTTAAAAGGGGAATTGGTTAGAAGGCTTAATTTGTCTTGTGTGGAGAGATGGAGAGAGAGAGAGAGGAGTTGATAAGAAAGAAGAAATGAGGTGTTGTGATATATTTGACCAGGAGGAGCAGGGATTTATTTTTATATTTTTGTATGGTGAAAACTGAAAAAGGCTTGAATTAAATCATTAATTGACCATGTGAGCCTTACTAAGGATCTATCCCCTCTATACTGTTCATTTGACCATATGAAGGCCAATTCTGGGTCCCACGCATCTCTGTTTCAGTTGGAAATGCAGACACCCATCTAAGAAATGTTGGGGCCGAGTACCATATTTCAAAAACGGTACTAACTTTTATCTTTGATAACACGGGGGCAGAAATACATTTACCAATAAAATAGATATTATTTCTTGTCATTCATTAGTTTGGGAATAATTATCTTAACTCTGACACAGGAGAAAATCCTATCATATAAGAAATGAAATTATGAGGAAAGAGAGTTCAATACATTCTACATGTGAGTGACCGCACCTTTGGTTTTAAATTTACCGTGTACGGTTGCCTCCATTTGAGGTGAAATGGAGAGGATTGGATTTCCGAGGCCATTTAGGTTTTTTAGCAACGGTGAGATACATACACATCATTTATCTCTGGCTAAATCACGTGATCAGAGATTGTGGGGGTTTGAAATGGAAAAAAAAAAAATGTTGGGACTTTGAACAAATTCTGTCCTCTGCTTTAAGCTTGAACGCATCATTTGATCGTATCTATATCACTGACACTTGCTAACCTCTGTTATTTTTTAAAGAGGATGCTTCGGTGGACATAAGGATCTATTTGTAAAATGAGTTCTATTTTTATTTTCAAAGTTCAAACAGTCGATCAGACCAGTCGTTCAGACCATTCAACATTATCTCTGTATTAAAATGTACTTGGAGGTCAAATTTTACAGTTTTTTTAATTTGTTTACTATTTATTAAGTATTTTACAAATTCAATGGTCTGAATTTGACTAGTTTTTGTAAAATACTTAATAAATAGTAAAAAAATTCAAAAAAATGTAAATTTGACCTCCAAGTACATTTTAATATGGAGATAATGTTGAACGGTCAGATCGACTGTTTGAACTTTGAAAATGAATATAGGACTCATTTTACAAATAGGTCCTTATGTCCACCGAAGCAAATGCCTTTTTCAAATAGTATATTTCTTTGGAACCCATAGTCAATATTTATAAATAAAAATATATGTTAGATTTGTTTGCAATCTTGTACAATTTTAGTGAAAACTAATAACGTGTTTTATTATTTTCTGTTTTCTTTATTAATGGAGTTATTTTTCTGTTATAATATTTTTAGTCAAATCATGATATTTCAAATTCAAATTAGAGTATCTACTATATACTTCATCAATATTATTAGTAGGGCCAATTCTTGTTCTAGATAATTGAATCCAAATATCACATTTTTTTTTATAAACAATACCTTTTTTAATTAAAATATTACTTGGGTGTTCAAATTTGCAGGGAATTGGTGATGTCAGGTTTGATAATTTTGCTTATCCACCTACAGGACCCACTTTACTCACCTGACACGTAAAACAGTAGCATCAGTGCATCACCAAACCTGATAAGGGGTCCCAGCCATAACCAACGGTAGTAATTAGTACTTTAGTAGTAACTAACCAAGTAAAAGTGTCAAACTAGACACGGAAATTATGGATCAAATCTACCAGTCAACCCGACCCATTAATTAATTAGTGGGTCGGATATGAATTTCAGTGAAATTAATTCACCTTCCAGATTAAATAATTAATTTTTAAGCTGAGGTGGGCCGGGAGCAAATTATATTAAAACAATATTATTAGACAAAATTGAATGTGTACCCATTAAAAATTCACTATTTAATTATTTTTATCCAAACTTCAAATTTGAAATTAATTAACTATCATAATATCAAACTTAGGAAGTTCATGAACTTTTATTTTTATTTCAAGTCAAAAGAATGTTACACATTAAAAATGATAAAATGTTGGATTAATTTTGTACAAGATTAAGTGGCCAAAGAAGAAACATTTCAAAGTAAAAATTTGATACGGTTTGATGGGTTGTGGCATAAAAAGAAAAACAATGATTTAAATTTATTAATTTTAACTGGAATTTCGACTCTAATCTATCTTCGTACATTGTATTAAGTTTTAAAGTTTTTTACATGTGTCATGTCATCAATATTCTCATCCAGAATTCAGAGTAGGTCCGATGTCCATCGGATCTACTTTGGTTTGATGAGTGTTATGACCATCCGATCTACATTAAGATTTGTGTTTTCTGCATCAAAATACGTGCAAGTCTTATCAATTTCTGTGCACATAAATCTTGATGCTAATCTTACGGTTCTAGAACTAATTGAACCTAAATGTAGGTCCGATGCCCATCGGACCTACTCCTGTCTCTCTCATCCATCCGATTTTATTATCTTTCCTTATTTATTATTTATTATGATGGGATGACTCATATTTTTCTCATACCTCAATTAGCTCCTTAGTTTTTAATTAACCCGTATCCACAATAGATAATGCTTAGAAGACGACAAAAAAAATAGATAATGCCTATGTTGAGGGGGTGTCAATGGCACTCTTTTATTTGTTTATCCGACCCGTACTGTATCCAATAAGACGAATACGGGTAAGATTTTTTTTCGTAAACTTATCGAGTACAGATACGGGTAAAAACTTTTTTTCGTTATCTAAACAGGTAATGGTACGGGTAAAACTTATTTCGTAACCGTTACCCGATCGGGTAATTCTAAAAAAAAATTATATATATTATATATATTAGTAAGCATTGAAAAAAGTATTTTAATTGATTTACTTACGCTTAGCATGATCATATTTTTTTTTTCCAATAAAGTACTATATATGTGTGAAATGAATGTATATGTTTTAATATTTTATTTAATAAATAATAAAAATAATTATTATATTAGTACTACCCGTTATTTATTCAGTACTGTTTCGTTATCCAACAACCATAACGGGTAAGGATAGGTTACGTGTAAGATAATTTGTAGCAGGTAATGATAGAGTACGGTTAATGACAATTTGTAACAGATACGGATATGAAAATGCTTCCACCCAACTCTTACCGTACCCGTTGACACCCCTACGTATTGTGAATTTTTAATAGCCACTTTTAAATTATACATTATACATGCTTTTAACCATAGGGATTAGGGAGTACGTGCGCCTCAGATTAAGTCTTTATTTAAAATGCTGTTGCTGCCTACGTATAAAAATAAAATAAAAAAATGCTGTTGCTACACCAAATTTAAATATTTTGGAGCCTTCTATTCTATTTCTATACTCTGGATCTAGGATCGGTAACTATATTTAACTCAGATTTTAAACCCAGATCCCCATGTATGAAATACGTATCTTAGTAGGTATATCAAGTTCTTGGTTCTTCTGTGGCCATATCTTGTTTTGAACATAACAATTTTGGTATATATATTAGGAGATTAGCCACATAAGATCAAGACTAAATTATAAGCAGAAGCTGCTGAGAATGCCGCTAAACAAACAAGGTAGAATACTTTATATTAAACCGAACACAGATTATTCCATAGTTTTCGTATTAGTCAGAACCTTTTATTATACTTAATTCCATGTAACGGAGCCTTCTTATAAGTGGCGCCAGTGTTATTTAATTTACTGTTTCTCAAGAACATGGAAATTAAAAATTCAAAGCAGTTCAAAATTCTTCATGAACTAATAATTCAAGCGAACTCTCTATTTAATGAAAAGCGCCGCTTTAAATTTTTGTCATGATATTTATTTAGCATTTATTTCCTTCTTCAATTTGCCTTGGAAATGAACTCCATGTACTTGAAGAAATTGATGTCAAAAATACATTCATGGTAAATTGGTAATGGCGAATTCTGGAATGAAGTATAATTTTTAAAAGAGGTGGGAAATAAAAACCTCTCCAAAGGTCAAGGTACTTTTCTTGAGTTGTTTTGCTAAATTTTTAGAGCCTGTTCGGCGTTAAAGAGGGAATGGATTTGGGTTTGGGAACTGAACTTTTTTGAACTGAATTTTACTGTACGCGTGGGGAAAAAAAAAATTCAGTCTGAGTGAATTTTTTTTTTCCCACGCGCACAGTACTCTACCGAATATGTCCTTAGGGCCTGTTCGGCAGAGATACGGGAACGGGAATGGGAATGGGTTCTGAAATTTTTGAACTGGCCGATTACTGTGCGCGTGGGACAGAATTCACGAAGTCTGAGTGAATTTTTTTTTCCCACGCATACAGTAATGAGCGTAACATGCCCTTACTCATGGGCTAAAATTTTATTCTGAAAGAATGGATGTGTTTTTCAATATTTTACGAAGTGTAATTTAGAAAGATTCCAACACTTGTTCTCAAAAATGTTTTGGACCTTCTCAACTTAAAAAATTATAATTTTTTTAGTTAAATGAAAAATAAAATAAGAAACTAGTATAAATTGCATAATATAATGATATAGCCATATATTTAATTTTATATGAAAAATAAGATGATATTGTTTTAACACTAGATTTTATTATTTCATAAAATACTAGATTTTATTATTAAATATACATACGGTGCATACTTAGAATACATGAGGTTATGTATCATATAAATAATTTGCAAACTAGAAGCAATATATGCTACAAGAATCTGTTTTATTTACATCGGTAAAAAATAACTATTGTTAAGGATAAATCAACAGAGATGGTTATTTCCAGTGTTCTAAATAGCGCGCTATAGCGGCGCTAAGCTATGACATCAAAATGCACTATTTGCGCTACGGCCGCTATAGCGGTGATAGCAGCCCGCTATTTGAGCTACGACCGCTATGCAATATGGGGGTTTTTTTTTTTTTTTAATAAAACCTATTTGGCAGCCACTGCCAATTTTTTTTTTTTTAAATATGGGATTTTTTAAAGTAATTTATATGGGTTTTAAATAAAGACTTAAAAAAACTCAAACCGAAATTGAATTTGTTACTACTTGCTACAGATAAATCAATTTGAAATTGGGGATAGAAATTGAAATTTGAATAGAAAAAAAAAATTATGTCATTAATCATGATGCTTAAGATATTTTTAATAGAAAAAATCGATAGTTTATGATATTACTATGGATATTTTGAACCGCAATTTGGACTTTGTACTGGTTCAATATGAATATTATAATTTCTTAATTACTTTGGTGTTATTTATTGTTCTATGAGACTTTAGATAATGTTGATATTTAGTATAAATATTGAATATACGGAATGTAAAAAAAAACGTTATGTGGCATAGTTTCCGCTATAGCGATGATATTCGCTATAACTTTTTTTGTAGTCTTCCCACTATGATGCTATAAACGCTATTTAGAATCTTAGTTATTTCAAATGTATGACTATTATCAAAATGCAAGATGAAGTGACATTGGTACCCACTGTACTTAATGCTGCCATTAACAGTTCTCAGATTATTAAATTCTATTAAATCGTATGAAGGACGATCTTAATGCCATTAATTTCGATTAATGCAGCTCCTGGTCTCTTCAGACTTCAGACCAGAAGAATTATTAATCGTTGGGGCTAGAAAATTAATTATAATTTCAGCCTCGGGAGTATGAGAGAGAAAGAGAGAGGAGGGTTTTTCAAGGCGGCACAATGTCAATTAGGGTTTTGAAGAGAACAAGCTAGCTAGGGCTGCACTAATTATTAAGTTGGACCAGTTCGGGGAGTCTCCTAGGACCTAAATCTCTTTTCTTTTTTCAACCTTTTTTGCATCCAGGTGTGTATGTGTTGTGTTGCATCCAAACTCCAAAGTGTGGGGACATTTGAGGAAATTTTTACATTTTCTTCATTCTTTAAAATTGTTGAAACAAACTACTGCCTTTGTTTATGAGCCCTGTTTTGTCCTCTGCTTCACTTTACCTCATGCTATCCATTGTTCTCTTCTTGTCCGCCTCCTTTTTATTTATGAGAAGACCAAAAAATCCTCTACTTTATTGTTATCAATTAATTTTTGTAAAAATATTAGTTTTCTATTAAATAGGCTTATACAATATTTTGTCTTTTATTTGTAATTTCAAAACGTTAAATTAAGAATATCCCATATCTCTAATTAACTAATGCATAAACAAAATTAGAAATTAGAAGATGGACCGAAATTTTTAACCAATTTGGAAATCCATGTGATTATTTCTAAATAAGAAGGATTGCAAAAAATAATTACATATGACTATATGAGTTAGTTGTTGTGCCATTTATTATAGACACTCAAAAAAATTGTGTTAGCCAACTAGCATGCGGATCTTTTTACTTTACATATGACTAAATGGCTCACTGGCTGGAGCGTCTTCCACTCACCTTATAACCATAGTTGTGTGACGATCTTCTTTGTTGGAACTTGTCAACTCCAGCTTTTAGGCTCACCTTGTACACGAGTTAGGCCGTGACTTCCCACTTCGTTTTGGCTCACGTGTCACGAGTTGTATCATTTCTTTTTGGATAATAGAAAAGGAGCGCCGACGAGGTTGCTCTATTCCGGAGACGTAGGTATTTTACGCCGAACTTCATTATCATTTTGCGTGTCAAATTTCTCTTACTCTCATCTATTTACATTTACTTGTGTAAAATTACTTGGTTGTTGTTTGACTTGTTAGTTTAGAGGGATTACACGAAAAACATCTAAGGTTGTTTAAAACACCATATTCACCCCCTCTAGGTGCCGTTAGGAATTACATGATCAATTGTTTGAGCTTTGAGAACATATATAAATATGTGAGGCATGGCTGGAGCACAAAACCAGTAGTGCATTTTAACCCTACTAATTAAATTTAAGATTTTGTATTAATTTTTTTTATATTATATAAGATATATTTCCGTATTCCCCCCTCTGTTGTTCATAATATCATATTTAGCCTTCTAAATTTCAAATACTCAAAATTTTATCTATTTTATTGTCTTTTCTAACAAAACTCATTTTTTAATTTATAAGTACACAATTTATCCTTTATTAAAAAAAATATGTTGCATGTTTATGAAAATTTCAATCTTCAAATTAGTCAGTTTTCGAGGACAAATGGTTCATTTCTCAACTTCTGACACATACACAAACGTATATCTTAATGTCACCGCGCATACATCAGAAGTAGACAAATTAACTATTTGTCCTCGGAAACAATCCAATTAGAAAAATGACATCTTTCTTCAATGGACAACATTATTTTTTTTTTAATAAAGTATAAAATGAATATTTTACAAATTTAAATTGAGTTTTAATAGAAAGGCAATAAAATAGATTAATTTTTTTTAGTTTTGGAATTTAGAAGGTAAATAAAATTTTATGAATTTTAGAGGGAGAATATGTACTTTTGAATTTTTTTACGGATATACATGAAAATCCCCCAACCAAAAAAAATATTCATCTTGTCTTTATGAGCAAAATAAGCTCAATTTTCAAATAGATTCAGGACCTTGTCAATAATCTCTATTAATACCGTTTTAGTTTGAATTAAAAAAAAATTAAAAAAGGTATCTGGAACTAATTAATGAAGACTGATTTAGTTTTTTCTCCAACATAAAGCTTCTATTTCTAGTGCAAACTCTGAAAAACAATTCTGCTTAATTTTTTTTTTTTATAAAAATTGAAGTTTAAACCACTTAACTATTTAATATTCAAAAGAGATTATTCCATACAGATTTCGAACCTGTGATCATCCACTTCTCTGCTTAATTTGACAAAAAATATATCAAAGAAGTCGATATTTGACCAAAATAAATAAATAAATAACATATATTGTAAATATTGTTCAAATTAAAAAGATAAAATGTTAAAACCAATACTACATCTTTAAAAATTTGAATTTTTTTTATGGAAGGTTAATGACTATAAAATCGGTCCCAATTTGCTATACTTGACAATTTTAAAATAAAACTTAAATTTAAAGTTTAATATTATTTGTATGGACAATATTATTCATAATATTATGTCTCTAAAATATGATGAGATCTGATACATATTTCATTAAGTGACTTAAATTGCATAAAATTTGATTCTTAGACTTAAATTTGACATATTTCATCCATAATATTATGTATCTGAATTTAACACTTTTTAATGGATTATCAAATAATACTTAAATTGCATAAAATTTTATTTTTAGACTATTTATATGTTCAATAACATATTTATAAATGAGGAGAAGGGTTCAAATGTCTCCATTTTTTGTGCCTCCATCATGCCTCCATTTTTAAAAACTTTTTAAACTCAAAGTTTAAAACTTAAACATCAAAATAAAACTGTTAGATGAGATCTATGTTATTTTCTCTATGTACTCATAAAAAATTACCACATTTAAAATTTTCTTTTATGTGAATCAATAAGTTGAAAAATCAACGTCTAGAAATTATCCACATTAGTATATATTTTTACAAGCTCAAGATGATAACCAAAACAAAGTTGAATGCCATAATTTTTTACAAGTGTATAGATAAAATGATGTAGTTCATATTCAACGGTTTATTTTGAATTTTAAGTTTTAAATTTTGAGTTATTAAAGTTTTAAAAAATGGAGGTATTTGAACCCTCCTCTTTATAAATATAGTTTTCAAATTTAATTTTATTGAATTTTTGTAACTTTATTATTAAGATTGTCAAAACAACCATTGTCGTGTTATCTCTTTTTTTTTTTTTAAATGAAAAAGCAAAACGACAATTTTAAATTTTGAACTTGAACAGTAGTTTTTAAAATATGCAAAATAAATATCTTAAAATAAATATTTGGTTAAAAATGAAAATTTTGTCTGCTTAAGCAACTAATCATTAAGACAAATGATATACATAAACATAAAAGGAGCAAAATATACAGGGGAAATAGACTGTACTTATTCTAGCTTAATTGAGTGACATTTATTTGTTATGAAAGTGCGGTTACTTTTCACAGAGTGAAAGTGTGATTCTTGTGATCTATAGTATAGATAACTAACGGCTACATTGCCTACAAACTGATACTAAGAAGAGAGGAAAAAAAAAAAAAAAAGTTTAAAAGTCAATAATTTCGTACAAAATTGAGTTTGCCAATACAAAGGATGTTCTGTAGAGATAGGAGTAGGCCTGATGTCCATCGGACCTACTTTTAGGTTCAATTAACTCCAGCACCGTACGATTAGCATTAAATCTGTGTACATGGAAATTGATACAGACTTACACGGATATTGATGCAGAGTGCACGGATATTGATGCTGATCGGATGGTCATCACACCCATCGAACCAAAGTAGGTCCGATGGGCATCGGACCTATTCTGAATTATGTTATGTAACCTTTGCCTTGCTTTGAGTTTTTTCAACATAATTTCAAACATTTTTTTGCAAAAGAAAAATCTTATGTTTTAAACAAACTGCACATCCCAAATCCAAAGCAAGAGGAAATTGCATTTGTTCCTATATTAAAGACTCTCAAAGCTATATGCTCGTTGTAATAACCAACTAAAAAAAAAAGAATCAATTGGACAAGAGGCTGCGCTTGTAGTTCCAAGCACTTCTCAAATCCAAAGCAAGACTAAAAGTGGAATCTCTCGTTGCTAATAATTAATTGAGATGTTTAGTTAAGATTTCTCCTTTGATTGTGTACTGGGGCCTGGGGCCTGGGGCCTGCGGGGCTCTGCTCCCGTGAATTTCACTATACGCGCGCGCATGCACTTAACTTTTAACCGAAAGTCCGAGAAAGCTAAAGTTTACCTTAAAAGGGGAAGATAAGACTAATTCGTGCTACTTATAGAACAGGACAATTTACCACTTTATTGCTTTTTTCGATCAAAGATATAAAGCGAGAGGAGAGGCCGAAAACATAACTAATCATGACACAAAATCTATTTGCCTACTGGCTTTCCAAAGGAGAAGAAAAGAAAAGAAAAGAAATAGGGAGAAAGTAAATAAATGATACTATTTATTATCATTGTTTATTAATGAAGGAGAAGGTTTATTTAAAATTCGAGTTAGGGTTTAGGGTTTAGTAAAATGGTTAAGTAGAAGTAAATGATTCATTTAGTTGAAATACTTGAGATGTCCAGTAATTTTGTAATTAGTAAGAACATTTTTTAATTCTGAAATCTATCTATTAATACTGCTATTGAGATTGTCAAATCAGAGAAATAGTTATCACTTCTCTCAACTATGACCGTTAATATGATGAAAAAGGTGAAATAATCTCCTTTACGAGGAATTCACATCCCCTTAGGTTATCTGACTGAAGACAATTACGATCAGATGGTTATTTTAACATGACACAAATCTCAAAATAGACTCCCTACAGTCTCCATAGGCACCGGATGTAAAGGGGTGTCTCAGATTACTATCATTCCAGTTTTCAAAAAAAAAAAAATATAATTAATTTTTTATATATGATTCGTCCGATTTCAACAAACAGATCAAATCAGATTAATTGTATTCTATCCTTTATGCGACTTATTTCATGTATTAATGTATTATAGACTAAAAATGAAATTTCGTTGGCTTGAATAACAGGGGAACGACGAATAGAACAAATGAAAATTTTTATTTATTTCTTTAAGATATTTTATCATTACGGATTTACGGTGTGGTGTGCCGTATCAAGTATCAACCTAGGTAATCCAGATTCATGTTAGTGGGCCCTGTTGGGATCAAAGCTTCAACTTCAAGCCTCTGTCTCTCAAATGGAACTGATTTGGGTTGGATTGGGCCACATCAAGGTAACCAACGAACAAGTTCTGATGCTATACATCATTACTTTCCTTTCCTAAGTTTCCTTTTCGCGAGAAATTAATAAATTATACATCATGTTGCTTTAACTTCATGTGAAGGCGAAAGCAACTGAGTACCAATTCTTCGATCGTGCAACCCACCGTCGCATCCGCTCTTATGCCTTTATACGAAAATGGAAACAAATCAAATTAATTTAGGTAATGCTAGTCTATTTTTAATTATGATTGCAGGGATTCAATCACACGCGGTCGAACCATCGTTATTGTAGAGGTGGTGTATTTCATTTGATTTGAACCGTCCTAAATCCATAATTGTATGATAAGAGGACATAATACATTGTCATTATTATTATTATTTTTTTAGGAAAATTGCATTGTCATTATAATTATTCAGCAGATGTAACTTCTCTCAAATTTCTTTTTCAAAGCTTGTGGTAGCATAAATTTGAACAATTGACAGCTCGTAAATAAATCATTTATTAGACGATCGATATATTCGTAAATATATTTTTAGAAAGGTTTGATGAGCCTTTTCTCTTTAGAATGCATGTTTGATTAAATCATGATGCACATTTGTGCTGTATAAAAATGACTATTTGTCTATTTTAATTTGAAGAAATTATTGACAGCTTTCAACAATTATTTTGTAAAAAATTCCAGAATTACTAGAATATATATTATGCTAAAACGGTCGTGTCGTACGTCCATCACAAATGATAGTTTCATTTTATTGTTTTTGAAATACTTTTACTATTTGTTTAGATAGGTACAATTAATATTTATATGTGGGAATTCACATCGATCCGCTCAGATTACCTGATTGAGTACAATTGAAACGGACGGTCCTGGATCCTTCTTTTAACTTGGCACGAATCTCAAAGCACAAATAATATTGGCCCTTGCGCCATCATGAATAGGCACTGGCTGAAAGTAAATCTGAGCCGTTCGTTTCAATTGTGTTGAGTCAGGTACCGGGAAGATACAGATCCTACATATGGACCATCCAAAAGTAGTGATTTTGTGCCTGAGCGGTTCGGATCGATTCTTTAGACATTGAAAACAGAGACAATGTGATATGAGGGATGATGAGGCATTTGTACCCTTCTCCCCATATTATTAGCAAATAAGTAAATACATAATTACATATACTAATAAACTGGACCAAGTGTATAATACTGTAAAAGATAACAAATTTTTTGATACGTCCTATCTCCGGGGAGGCTAGACCATCTGTTCTCGAGAGAGAGTAGAGGTTGGTAAGTAAGGTGTTCGAACTCTTCTCTATAGATATTTTGTATGAATGAAATTGCGAAGCCTTGACACGGATGAGTCTGGGGCCTTTTGTAAGTCGGTCCGTAACCATCGTATAGGAGTCACAACAACAAAGTAGGCACTTTTCACGAGGGAATTTCGTCGCGAAAAGTACCGTCGCAAAAGAAAAAGCACGTTTATGACGGTTTAGCGTCGCGAAAAGTCACTTTTTATCCTCGCGAAAAGTGTCTGTCTTTTGTAGTGAGCGGTTACGGTAACTCGCCACTCCATAATCTGACATATCGTCGTACGGAGGTGGTGACGTCCGCATAGTGACGGTCACTATAGCGTGATTGCCTCGAGCTCGGGTTGAACCTGCTCTTGCCGAGCAGGCCTTTAGTCGGACTTGGAGGCCTTCGACAACGGGCTCGGTACTCGCCCACAAGTAGTCAGCCTTTGGTATATGGCCCTCTCAGTGTTCTCATTATTTTAAAAATTATTAATTACTAATAAAACATTATTGTAAGAAACATATATTGTCCGCATCTATCAATAAGGTTACGAAGAAAAAAAAACTGTAAATAAACCTTAATTAGTTTTCTTATCAAATGCTTAAAAGTTAGATCATCAGATAACAAATAAATTTCTCATTTCATACCCCTAGTCGAATGCAAGATTTATAGTTATATCAAGGTTCTAAATAGCGTTTATAGCGTCGTAGCGGGACGGCTAAAAAAAAAAGCTATAGCGAATAGCGTCGCTATAGCGGAAGCTATTCCAAATAGCGTTTTTTTTTTTTACATTTCGTATATTCAATATTTGTACTAAATATCAACATTATCTAAAGTCTCATAGAATAATAAATAACACCAAAGTAATTAAGAAATTATAATATTCATATTGAACCCGTACAAAGTCCAAATTGCGGTTCAAAATATCCATAGTAATATCATAAACTATCGATTTTTCCTATTAAAAATATCTTAAGCATCATGATTCATGACATAATCTATTTTTATTTCTATTCAAATTTTAATTTCAGTTTGGACTTTTTTTCTATTCAAATTTCAATTTCTATTCTCAATTTCAAATTGATTTATCTGTAGCAAATAGCAAAAAATTCAATTTCGGTTTGAGATTTTTTTTTTATCTTTATTTAACACCCATATAAATTGCTTAAAAAAAAAAAAAAACTCATATTGTATAGCGCAAATAGCGCTGTAGCGGACCGCTATAGCGGCCGTAGCGCAAATAGCGTATTTTGATGTCATAGCGTAGCGTTTGGGGTCCAAAAACGCTATAGCGGCGCTATTTAGAACACTGAGTTATATTGTAACTATAAAAAGATTTATAGTTATATTTAAACGGTTAAGTTTTAGATTGTCATATGCATTAAATGTATTGACACAGTATCATTGTGATCGTCAAAGAGATCTAAATCAGATGTCCGATAAAATGCTGATGCCAGCTGTGGCATTATCATTATCAGATGTTTCATTGAAAGCAGAGTAATGAGAAAACAGTTCGTGTAGACCAGCCAAACCTGACTTTCACTTGAATATTTGTACTATATATATCATCTGAAATTGAGGGGAAGCTAGCAGAACTGTGCCTGGAAATTTGCTGGTGAATAGAATTACTGTGTACTTGTGTGTTTTGTAGTTGCTCAGAATATTTTCAATACCATAAAATAAGTTAAACAGAAGTTATTATTGTAAAATATTCCATTAATTAATTGGATCAGGACTTTATATATTTTGCAAACAAATTGATCTTTATATAAACAATACAATGCAATAGAAACATCTATTAATTGGATCATGGAAACTCTTTTGTCGAACTGAGCGCAATCGTTCAATCATAAATACATGATGTATACGGAATAGCTTAACAAATAAGTTCTAGTTCTAAACATAATATGGTGGCAAATTAAAGAGCACGACTATTATGTATTAAAACTTAAAAGTATTAGCTTATCAATTGTTAGAAATGCAAGTTAAATTCTAAAAAAAAAAAGATTAGATTATGCAAATACTGTCTAAATTTTTAGAGAAATATAGCGAATAGAGAAATATAATAAATGCAGTGTAGGTGGGCCTGGTGGGAGCATATCTGCCAAGAGGTTTTATTTTTTAACGAGATAACTGATAACTACAATGCATTATTCGAATTACAGCAAAAGGACTTGCACCTAGAGTGGGTGGGAAAAATAGCACGGCGGAGCCGGCTCCGTCACAGAATGGCACGGCACGTGTGTCAATTACGTGCCGTGACTCGCGTGTCTCGTGCCGTGACCATTCGTGTGTTGTACCCATCTTTTGAAACTTTGGCATGTCACGGCACGTGAAAGATTTAATCACGGCACGACACGTAGTCACACGAGTCACGTGTAATTAGGACCATTAGATATTGATTTAGTGGTAAATCTTGAAAAAACTAACCTAATGATTAAATGGTCACGCGAGTCATGTATTGTCACGACACATTTAGGCACGGCGTGACTCACGTTGAGTGACTATTCGCGTGTTGTAACCATCCATTCATATTTTAGTCACGGCACGGCACGAGACGAAAGTTACGACGTGTTAGTAACGTCACGGCACGGCACGTTTTATCTACTCTACTTGCACCTTATACCAGTCAAAAGAAGTAAAGAGCCCAAATCCAGATGGCATGCTCGCAACGGTCATGTGCAGGCGGTTAGTCAATTTCTACACACACACAAAAAAAGAAAAAGCTTCCGCATTACTTTCCTCTCCACTGGTCAACGGTCATGTGCAGGCGGTTAGCCCAAATCCAACCGCATGCATGCCACTCCCCCTCCCCGCGCCAAATATCACTGTTGTCATGTCGTGAAAAGATATCATTATCAGGGAGAAAAACGTAGCATTGAGATTTAATTTGTTTCCTGCCTGCGTCAAAATCGAATAATTGATACTGTCTTAATTTCTTATCATGCTAATATATTGGAAATGTGACGCTACCTGTGACTGTGAGACAGAAAAGAAAACGATAAACGTTATATTCAACGCGTTGAAAGATTGATACCATCTCCATGTACTACTTCCCGATTCATGCGTTGCTTCATTCTGACAGTATATTCATCATTTTAAGACACTCTTCATTGTCTACAAGAAAAAAAGGACGTAGCCAGCTAAGCTAGCTAGCTTGACCGGCTATGATAGACCAAGGATCGTTCAGAGTTCAGACACAGCAATGCAATATTTATTTAGCTATTTTTTTTGTAAATGAACAAGGGAAAATGAGAAGGAAGAGAAGAAAAAAGATGTGCTGAATGATCGACAGGTGGTTTTAGTATTTATTTTTTAATAAAGTGGGTGGAATCCACCGATTTACCTCCTCCAAACAACTGCAGGAGAGAACAAGTACATATCAGGGATATGTTTGGTTGGAATGATAATAAGTTATTCTTGAGGTTATGCTATTTGGAATAGCTTATTCGGTGTTTAGTTGGATTAGAATAGCTAGAATAGTGAATTCAAACTTTTTGTCTTATTAGAATAGACTATTTCTAAGAGTTTTGAGATTTGACTATTATAATAAGATAAACAATAGCTACTCTTGATTAGACTATTATAGCTATTCTTGTTTTACAACCAAACATACCCCGGCAGCAGAACAGAAAAAGAAATATAAGCCAAAACAAAATAAAGCACAAATACTAGCCAAAACAAAAGCTCACATAGTAACATAAGCAATATGCAAGCTGAAAACAAAATCAACGAGAACCAAACAACATCTATAACCAAGCAGCACAGACAAGCAGCCAATCAATCAAACATAGTAGCCAGGCTTGTACCAAGCATACAGATTGAATCTCTCAAATCCACTTCCCCTTGAACCACCTCGTCCCTTGGCTCTACCTCTAAAGGAATCATAACCTGACATGGCAAATCATTAGTATCCAAAGGAAAAATTAAGGAAAGATTAAGTAAAGAACCATTATTCAAAGATTTACACCAGAAAATTGCCAATGAGATTATTTTAGAGGCCACAGCCTACAAGGTAGGCATATTAGTATCTTGAAAACAAAGTTTATTCTTCGTTAACCAAATACACCACAGAAACGTACCTCTGACAAGTTCAACTAAAGCTTGATCTTTGAGAGGTATAGGGGCATTAATAAACCAGATATCATCCATTGTAACCCCCTCAAAGAAAAAATTATTATGGGCGACTATCCAAATCCATAATTGACAAGTAAACTGACACTGTACAAAAAGGTGATCAGTACACTCAAATTTCCTACAGAATGAACAAGAAGTGTTCCCTGTACATCCTTTCTTAAGAAGATTTTCCTCAGGAAGGATTTTGTTCATCTTTAAAAGATAAAAAAAGACTTTAATTTTAAGAGGTATTTTAGAACTTCAAATTGATTGAATTCAGTATTCTTCACTCCACCATATTCCAGCCATTGATAGTAAGAATGAAATGAAAATTTACCCACAGAGGACCATCACCATAACAAAGAATCAGGTAAATGTAAATCAGGTTTAGACACACTCAATAGAGAATGCAGATTATGCCACTCAATTAAGAGAATGCCAGTCAATTGTCTATTAAATTGGACATGAATAGGGGTGTTCAAATGGTTCGGTTTATTTGGTTTTTAACCGAACCGAAAAAGTTCGGTTTAAATGGTTCGGTTTTTCGGTTTAATTGGTTCGGTTCGGTTCTATTTTCAGTGTTATTCGGTTTTTGTTGTTTGGTTCGGTTTAAATTTTTTTTAAATCGGTTGAACCGAACCGACCAAATTTTTTGATGAAATCGCATCACTCCTACTGGGTTCGCTTCATTTTCACGCTCCCCGACTCGTTTTTCTTTTTTCCCTTTCTCTTCTCTATCGCCGCCTCCATTTGAATCTCCGCAGGAAACAAATCAAATCAATTCATCTCCTTTCCTACGGTCAACGAAGATCTAATCAATGCACTATTCACTACCTCTACCTCCTATCTGATTTCAAGGTTTTTTTCTCAAAATTTTGTCTTTTCTCTACTCTCTTTCTTTCTTTTTGTAATTTTTGTGTGATTTGTGCGATGCACGAGAAAAGCAGGAAACATCAAAGAATTTGAAGGGTGACTTTTAATTTTTTGTCTGATTTTTGTCTAATTTTTTTATTTCTTGATTTAGTCTATTGAATTTCGGTTAAACCGAACAAACCGAAATTTACCTTTGGTTTATTCGGTTCGGTTGTAATTCGGTTTGGAAGTTTAGTTCGGTCGGTTCGGTTCTATTTTCTAAAACCGAATAAAATTTTGGTTTGCAAAAATTAGTTCGGTTTCAACCGAACCGACCGTTTCATGTACATAGTAACAAGGTTCGCGTATAATATCCGAATTATATCTGAATAATTCGTTTTTTTTGGTGATGCCGAACTGAACGCCGAATTATTCAGTTGACCGAATTTTGACCGAATTATACCCGAATAATTCGCGAATTTTACGAACTTTTTCCGAATTTTACGAATTATTCGCGAATTTTTCTCAAATTTTTCCCAGAACAATTTTTTTTTGGTTTTTTTTTTTTTTTTTGCTTCCTTGTAGGACCGAGATCTCTGATCCGGATTATTCCGAATCATTCCCAAATTATACCCGAATTATTCCCGAATCACAAATTTTTAACCTCACCGAACCTTTCCCGAACAATTAAGTTGTCACTATGGTCATGTACATAAACTTCAAGAACCAACAAATCAGGGTCCCAAACAATCCTAAACAGATTAGGATAAAGGCATGCTAGAGGGTGCTCAGAAACCCATCTATCTTTCCAAAATATAAATATAATATTGGAACTATTGCCAAGTTTCCTTGAAAAGCCTACTTCAGCAACTGAAGTGCCCTTCAGTATTCCTTTCCAAAAAGGATTTAAATTTGCTGCTATCTTCTTTTCGTGAACAGTAATTCTTCTATTTCTGTTTTTTCCGTATCCAACTGTCCAACTTTTTTCGACAACGAATCCCGAAGCAACTTTTTTCAAGAACTGTTCTGTGCACGCATCTCGAAACAGTTGAACGGTTAGATTCGAAAAAGCAGAAATAGCAGAGTTACTGTTCATGCACAAGGATAGCAGCAGATTTGGTGAATGATTTTGCTTTTTTTTTTTTTTCCTTAAAAAATATGCGATTATACGAATAACTGGTAATGGTGCGATTCGGAGAACCTGATTTAAAGGCCTAAGCCTATTGAATAAAATCAGAATATTGACGAAGCCTATTAAGGCCTTTTTATTTGAGTTTGAGGCCTATAAAACCTTAATATTTGCCCAAATGAGCTTATGAATTTATGAGAACCCATCTATCGTTTTTTATCACTCGCACAACCCAACAAACCCAACAAAATTTTTGAATTATCTTCCCAGTTTGAACCGTACCTTTCATCATTTGATGATTTCCAGTGGAGTGAGGCTATGGTGCTATGCATAGCACGGATGGCTAGTGTACTACGGCTCAATATGGTACTTTTTAAAATCCTAACGGTCGATCCGACCGTTCAATGTGATAATTATATGAATATGTACTTGCAAACTAAATTTTACATTTTTTTGAATTTTTTTACTATTTTTTTAGATAGGTAGAATTTTGATGGTCCAGAATTTTCAAAAAACACTGATTTTTCTACCTATCTAAAAAAAAAGTAAAAAAATTCAAAAAAATGTAAAATTTAGTTTGCAAGTACATATTCATATGATTATCACATTGAACGGTCGGATCGACCGTTATGATTTTAAAAAGTACCATATTGACAGGGGCGGATCCAGGATTTTCGTCAGGGGGGGGCAAAAAAATATCGAATCGGGTTTAATTACCTAATCGGATTTAAATCCATTAACCAATTGGGTACTCGATAAAAAACAATGATTTAACTTATACTTTCCAATGCTTTGACTTGTAATTTCTGATTCTCTGACATATAATTCTAATTACCAATCAAAATTCAACAAATTTATTTCAATTTTAACCCTAAATTTAATTCGAATTACAAATCAAACGTTCAAAGGGGGGCAAAAAAATTTCCAAGGGGGGGCAAAGTCGGTCGGAACCATTAAATCTCCACTAAAACTCAAAATCCAGGGGGGGGCAGCTGCCCCCGAAATTTTTATTAACAGAAATTAAGAAATTTAAATATCGAGATTGAAGAACGGTTTAAACTTTTTTCGAAAAGTAGGAATTCCGTTGTTTTTCGTAACGTCCAGAGGCCGTTATCGTCCATAACGGCCCGATTAGCGATTTGATTAACCGCCCCGTAATCCAGAACAAAACAAATCTGGCGGAAAAAAAAAAAAAAAAGGAGGCCGTTATTGTCCATAACGGCCAGGGAAAAAAAAAATAAAAATGCGGGCCGTTATGGACGATAACGGCCTGGGGGAAATTTAAAACGCGAACAGCTCGCTCTCGCCTCTGTCCGCTCGCTGCCTCTGCCGAACTCAAGAAAAAAAAAAAAAACCCGATCCGCCCGATCCGCTCCGCTCCGATCCGATCCGCTCCGCCTCTGCTCCCAGCGACCACGCCCTGGCCGTTACCATCCATAACGTCCAGCAATCTCCCAGCAGCCCACCGACAGCGACTCCCAGCAGCACCAGCTGACAGCGACAGGAACAGCAGGTTTTTTTTTTTTTCCCTTTTTTTTTTTTAACTTTGTAAATTGATAAATTGGTTTAATTTGTTGTGAGGGCTATTATTAGGTTTAATTATGTGAAATTATATCAAAATAGTTTGAATTTTATGAGAAATTGTACCAAATTAGATTTAATTTGTGTGAAATTGTATCAAATTGGGTAAAATTAGGTTTAATTTGTGTAAAATTGTATTAAATTAGGTTTAATTTGTGTGAAATCGCATCAAATTGTGTGAAATTGTATCAAATTAGTTTTAATTTGATATGAAATTGCTAGGTTTTATTAGGGTTTAATTTTATGAGTTCGGTATAATTTTGTGCAATTGCCTTAGCTTAGTTTTAATATAAAAAATTTGTACCAAATTTAGTGCATTTTATTTTTACATGTTTGTTGTATACTTTAGTTGGATTTGATGAAATACTTGTGTACATTTATGTCTGGTCAACTCCTTGTAATATTTTTAAATTGCATATGAATTAAATTAGTATAATATGTGTTCAACTTCTTTTAGTTTTGATGTTAAAGATAAATTATTTGAAATATTATGCATGGTAGGATGTCAAGCAGCCGCGATCCGAATGACCCTGACATTCAAGATGCATATGAGGCACCACCAAATCAAAACTTGCAAGCAGAAAAATTTAGCGAATTGTTATGGATGCCGCATGCACAACATAAAGTCTCGCTATTCTCTGATACTGTAAGTTAATCAATGAGTCATATTATATCCAAAATTCACAATTTTTTTATAAAGAGGTATAAATGTTTGAATTACGATATTTTATTTCAATCAAATTGTATAACAATGACAGGCGTATAATGGGTTGGATGTTCGAGGGCACCGGTGTGTGATTCCATACCACGCGGAGTGCGCACCATACCTGTGTAGGCTCGGTTTGTTTCAGATTTCTCGGATGAAATCTATAAATATTGACAAATGGCTTCTCGCTGGCCTCGTTGAGCGATGGAGACCGGAGACGCATACTTTTCACCTTCCCGTGGGAGAGATGACGGTGACACTACAAGATATTTCATGCCTATGGGGGTTGCCAATAAAGGGTACCCCGGTGACTGGTTTTGCAGACTTTGATGCGTACCACTTAGTGAATCGTCTTCTTGGAGCTGGGAGTGCAGAGGCTGTGCTTAAGACGAAGAAGAGATCGGGAGTGTATGTGACATCTGGATATTCAATTTGCCTGAAGAAATTGCGCAATCATTTTGCTGTCATGCCAGACCAGCCTACAGCGGAGCAGGTACGCCAGTACACTCGGGCGTACATACTGGACTTGTTTGGGTCTGTAGTTTTTGCCGATTCTTCTGGAGATTCGGTTCCGGTCATGTATCTGCAATTTCTCGACAATCTTGACGCAGCAGAGCAATAACGAATAAATTACATATAATTTATTATTACACGAATGAACAATAAATAGTAATTAATTACCCTACACAATAGTTACTAAGAATTAAAACTAGTAAATTTTTATAAAAAAATTTCCAATCAGTAAATTAAGAACCCTCAACATGAGCATGATTAACTGTTTTGATGAATTAGTCTGTACAATAACGAATAAATTACATATAATTTATTATTACACGAATGAACAATAAATATTAATTAATTACCCTACACAATGGTTACGAAGAATTAAAACTAGTAAATTTTTATAAAAAATTTTCCAATCAGTAAATTAAGAACCCTCAACATGAGCATGATTAACTGTTTTGATGAACTAGTCTGTACAATAACGAATAAATTACATATAATTTATTATTACACGAATGCACAATAAATATTAATTAATTACTCTACTCAATAGTTACTAAGAATTAAAACTAGTAAATTTGTATAATAGTTTTTCTAATCAGTAAATTAATTAAGCATACAATAACTTATTTATTTATTTATATTGCAATTTATTTGATATTAACATTACTATTTTTTTTATCAATTACTACCATGCATAATTAAATTCATTCAATATAAATTACGAATCTAAATACATGACATATAATTTAAAATTTTACCTTCTATATAGAGTCTTTTGTCAACCAATGTCTGAATAAGATGTACTCGTCGTCTCTTGTTGTACGTACTCCTCTCTTCTTGTGCATGTATGTATAGATGATTTCTTATTTTTAAGGGAAGCAATGAGCAAAAAAAAAAAAAATTTCAGCAGAGACAGAAATATATGAGAGGATGCTATTTTTGGAAAGTATTTTAAGAGATTTACGATTTTTTAACATACCGGTTGAGTTATTTATAGTGATCTGGACGTTACCGAGCATAACGTCCATATTTGAACTTTTCTTCCGGATGGACCCTGGCCGTTATGGAGCATAACGTCCATATTTGAACTTTTCTTCCGGATGGACCCTGGCCGTTATGGAGCATAACGTCCCAAGATTGCACTGTGCTGCCGACAGCCCGTTCTGGTCCATAACGGCCATGATTTTTGTTTTTTTTCCGATTTTTCCTCTGGCCGTTATGGTCCATAACGGCCCGGCGTTTTCAATTTTTTTACGCAATTTTCCCAGGCCGTTATCGTCCATAACGGCCCGCATTTTTTTTTTCCCTGGCCGTTATGGACAATAACGGCCTTCTTTTTTTTTTTTTTTTCCGCCAGATTAGTTTGGATGTTGCGGTGCCTAATGAAATCGCTAATCGGGCCGTTATGGACGATAACGGCCTCTGGACGTTACGGAAAACAACGGAATTCCTACTTTTCGAAAAAAATCTAAACCGTTCTTCAATCTCGATATTTAAATTTCTTAATTTCTGTTAATAAAAATTTCGGCAGCTGCCCCCCCCTGGAGTACACTGGGTCCGCCCCTGCATATTGAGTCGTAGTACACTAGTCATGTGTGCTATGCATAGCACCATAGCCTCACTCTTTCCGGTGCCATAATAATGTTCATTTTAGAAGGGGATTTTGTAAATAAATTAGAAGGTAATGATTTCTACAAGATGAGGTAGATTGTTTGGGTGTCATGTTGCCATTTGTTATGACAAGTGCAAGGCACCTAATTTGAAAGGCCCTAACAACAAACTTAATGGTCTATTCGGATGAGCACTGATCTGTTGGAGTAAATATATTGATACAGCTTATTTTGATTTCATGCAGCGCGTGACTAATAGAAACAACATAAGAAGTATATGACTTGCATGGCGGATCCAGGATTTTCGTCAGGGGGGGCAAAAAAATATCGAATCGGGTTTAAATACCTAATCGGATTTAAATCCATTAACTAATTGGGTACTCGATAAAAAAACAATACTTTAACTTATATTTTCCAATGCTTTGACTTATAATTTCTGATGTTTTGACTTATAATTCTAATTATCAATCAAAATTCAACAAATTTATTTTAATTTTAATCCTAAATTTAACCTGAATTATAAATTAAACGTCCAGAGGGGGGCAAAAAAAATTTCAAGGGGGGCAGAGTCAGTCAGAACCGATAAATCTCCACTAAAACTCAAAATCCAGGGGGGGGGGGGGGCAGCTGCCCCCCTGGATATACCTGGGTCCGCCCCTGATGACTTGCGTACTATAAAAATAACTCTATCAATATCTTTATCTAATATGTTTTCTTTTTGGGCAACCGTACAATGCATGTTGCTTGGATTATCTTCAAAGTTTTCAATCTTATCACAATAATTTTTTTAAGTCAGTGGCTTTCAATATCTACTAAGATTTCATTGATAAAAAAAATATTTACAATGAGTCAACTCATTTCTAAATCTAAACTCATTTATTCTCACTAATTAATCTAAAATACTCTAATAATCTACTTTCTCTTATCTACACTCTTAATCACCCTATTACTCATTCTCTATTTCTCTTCATTACTGGATCTGCTTTTGTCCGATTGCCACTGTGCTCCTGCGATTGGATTTGCTCACCGTCTTACTCCGATCAAGATGGGGGGCAGAGACTATGCTCCGAGCTCCGATAATAATGTGCTCTTGGCTCCCTTCCCTCTTTCTCATTCTCCTTTCTGTTTGAGAAGATAGAGACGAGAAAATGGAAGGTATCATTGTGTCAGAAGTGAAGCCTAGTAAGAGTGAAAAGGACGGAAAGGAGGGGGAAAATAATGCTCAATCCGAATTCGTTATTGTGTACTATGGCAGATCGTCATCTTATCACAATAGTTGAGAGCGATATTATTCTGAACTCATAACTCATGACTAATTATATATATAATTTTTCCACTATATATTTAGTTTATATATAAATGTAATTACCTACCAATTGAAAACAACACATATGCTTAACGATCGCGATCCGTGAACAAACTTGAACTTTCTTTCCACATAAATTTATCAAGTTCCTACTTATAAAGACCCATCTTAGTTCTTAGATTTTTAAGTTCTCTGAATTATCATGCTCAATATTGTGAAATGATAAGATCAAAGGTAGTAGAAGAAGGGACAATTATGCAAAAAATAATAATATTCTTTTATAATATATCTATTTAATTATGCGTTGATCCTATTTATAGAGAACAAATTAAATACAACCTTCCTATTATTTACTGGAATACTTTTACAGATCTGTCTACAATATAAAATTTTTAATTTATCCAAAATCCATAATTGTCAAAACATACTTATATATATATATATAGAGAGAGAGAGAGAGTGATGCTACGATGTTTTGGGAAGTAAATAGGGTGTTTTACTTCCCGCTCATATCTTCATTTCAAAGTTCAAACAGTCGATTTGAATTTCTCAACATGATCTTTAAAATGTGCTTGACTATCAAATTTTATATTTTTTAAAAAATATTATTTTTTAACGGTTCAGAATTTTCAAAATTAATGAATGTTTATCTATCTTTAAAAATAATAATATTATTTTAAAATTATAAAGTTTGATCACCAAATTAAAATCATTTTAATATGAATATCATGTTGAATTATTGGGATCAGTTAATATGATATTTTTCTTAACAAGTTATAATTTTTTTACACTTTTAATGAAGGATAAATGATGCTGTAACTTAACTGGGTTTCAATATATTGAAACGGGCAATTTTATTGCCTTTTATAAAAAAAAGAGGATAATTGGTGATTTTATAAATTTAAAATGAGGTTTAATATAAAAGACAATAAATGGGTAAATTTGTGAGTTTTGGAAGTTGAGAAGAGAAAATACATAATTTTGAAGTTTAGAGGGAGGAAATATATAATTTTAAAGTTTTTGAATTGTATACATTTAATATTCCCAAAATGTAAAACCATATTCATATTCATATTCATGTTTGAATGAGTGGATACGAATACGGATACGGATACAGATATGGATAGTAAACGGATGTTAAAATGTAAAATCAAATCCACCTTAAACGGATATGGATACAAAGTGCATAATCTACGAATACGGATTCAAATATAGATACAAAATAAATAATTGTCGGATAATTGAGTCATATGAATATTATGTTGTTTATGCCTAAATAAACTTTCAAATTAAAATTATATTGCATGAGCAAGAGTGAATTAAGGCAAGATGAGGTTGAATTATTTGCAACATTAACTTACATATGGTAAGGGGACTTTTTACCTCGGACTTTTTAATTATTACATTTAAATGAAATTTGTGTTTTATAAGTATGGTTACTCTTAGTAAGCATGCCTATGCCTTTATAATAATATATATGGCAGTAACAGCCTTTTCGTTTAAAGAAAAAAAATGATATTTTACTATCAAATCTCATAAAGCCCCTAATGCTGATATGCTATGCACCTGTATTTGGATCCGTATCCTCTGCATTAACTCAAAAGGGAATCTTTTGAGTTAATGAGTTTCAACCGTCTGATTTTAAACGGAGTTAATCCGGCTCGTGTCTATAACATAGGAGCCCTTTAATATTAGTGCAAATCTAATTCACACGAATCTTAAAACATATTGGACAGTCCAGATTCAGTAACTCAAAAGATTCTCTTTTGAGTTAATGCAGAGGATATGAATTCCCTGTATTTAGCATAAACTTAAGAATTTAGAGACATATTTTTAAATCGTTGCTTTGGGCCTGAAATAGCCCAGTCCATTAGGATGCCACATGCATGACCGGTTCGCAGAATTAAGAAATTTTTTATCCCACATTACTTTCCATCTTTTTCCGAGTCCCAGGAGCTAGACGCGGGGGTGTTCATCGGTTCAGTTCGGTTCAAACCGAATCAAACTAGGCAAATCAAAGTAATAATTCGGTTTCTAAAATAGAACCGACCCGAATCAATTTAGCATTGCAACCGAATCGAACTGAACAAAAATTTTATTTCGGTTTGTTCGGTTCAAACCAAAATATATTAATTTTTTTATTTAAAGCAATTGATTTATAATAAACTGAATTATATTAAGAAATAAATCAGGATATTAAGAAATAAACCAGGATATTAAGAAATAAACCGAAGTATTTAAAACAATTGATTAAGAAACAAACCGGGGTATTAAGAAATCAACCGGAACGGTTCGGACCAAATTCATAATATATAAAAGTTCGGTCGGTTCGATTATTTTGGTTTTACAAAATTTCAAATCGAACCGAACCGAAATTATAATTTGGTTTTAAAAAATAAACCGAACCAAACCATTACACCGAACAAACTGAACCGTTTAGTCCAAACTAATTCGGTTCGGTTCAAAACCGACTAAACCGGACCCCAATGAACACCCCTATTATATGACCGCTACAAAAAGAATCGGACCGTAATAAAGTAATCAGATTGCTTTCGTAAAATTATTTGTTTTAATTATGGTTTATAAAAAAAATTCTTGTTAGTCCTCTCACCGAAGCAACCTGCTCTCTCTTCCTTTTCACGCAATCTCCACTAACTAACCCTTAATTATACTCCCCACTCCTCTCAATCATCAGTATAATTGCTCAAACGAGTCACATTTCTCAACTGCCGAATCTGAAATATCCAAAATTTGAATAAATACTTCAATAGATTCGGCTATGTTGGGAGAATTTCTCACTGCTACTCTTACGTAAGTTGTCAATTTGTGATTTTGTTTAGCATTGGTAGAATTTAACACTTATATGAACTTGACTTTGAGTGACAATGTAGGTTGCTATTTGGGTACGCTTACCCCGCATTTGAGTGTTTCAAGATGGTAGAGAAGCGGCCTGGCCATGTTGAGCAGCTCCGATTCTGGTGTCAGTACTGGTGAGTGTATTCTTTTTTTTCAATTTTTATTTGAATAAGACCAAAATAGGTCTGACCAATTCTGAATCTGGTGTCAGTACTGGCGAGTGTATGATATTTGATTAGATCAACATTGCTAAATTTGAATTCTTGACCTTAATAAGCTGAAAGCACTGCAGGTTGAAATTCGTCCTTTCCTCACTTTGTTAAATTATTTTATGCTGAATCCTTATTGAGAATTGGATTTATTTCTTCCAAGTTAAAATTGGAAGAGGGGGATCTCTTAATTACAAAAGTTAACTGCTGAGCTACGTATTTATGTTTCTTCTAAAGCTAATTTTCTTTAGTAAAAATTCACAAGCTGTGACTTCAATTACAATATTTTTGTGGATTATAGATAAAGAATGATTAGATCTGGCAAAATGTTCAAAGGGTAGCTCCTTGAAGGAAAAATAAATTAAGGTAACTAAAAAAAAAAAAAAAAGGCCAAAAGTCGGAACCAGGAAGAAATCAACATAATATTTGTTTTTGTTTTTTTTTTTGAAAACTTGGTAGTGGCTACCAAGGTTGTATTACTAAATGAGCTTACAACATCAGTTCCTAAACTATTACATGAGAACTATGTTACAGCATCAATTGCCCCTGTAATTACTTGCCCCCCCCCCCCCCCCCCCCCCCCCCCCCCCTCCCTCATCTACCCTGTTCACAGTAGCTGTACCTGATCCACATCTTCGCATCCTCAACTGCTCTGTTCGCAACTATCCACGGTGGAAGTCAACATAATATTTGTGTTAACAGCTCATCACCCACAATCTAAAAATTCAACTTTAATTAAATTGATAATTTGTAACCAGACATTCATTTGGTACCATCAATAAACAATTACATCTGGGAGGAATATTTCTAAACCATAATGACCCAACACTGGAGACTCCACTTTGACTGGATATCTGAACCTGACCTGATATAACAAGAAGAGTACTCAAGCAACTGAATCGCAGCTCCAAACGAACTTGTCTACCCAAACATTAAAATGAATTTACAAATAAGTCTGGAATTTTAAATGACTATAATCTGAAATTAATTGGGTCCAGATTACTGGAACACGCAAAATATTTATACCTTATTTGACCAGATCCTTGTCTCTATCAGTTTGGTTTTGGTATGTGTAAATTTTAATTCATGCTAATCATAATTCAGTTTTCTTTTTCTAGGATTATTGTTGCAATGGTGCTGGTATTTGAAAGCCCCCTCTCATTGTAATGCTAAACTTCCAATCATCAAATCAGTTTCACTTTTCCAGTTAATTATTTCTTTTTCATTAACAAGCCTATCTATCGTTGAACATAGGTTGCCTATGTATGGAGAAGTAAAGCTAGCCTTCTTCGTCTATCTCTGGTATCCTAAAACTAAGGTAACTGATTTTGTGTTTCTAAATCCTATACTGATAATTTCAGTGCTAATCAGAAGCTGTATCAAGTATTTTTCTGGTTTGAAACCATATTGTTGCCACTGCAAAGGATAGGTATTGTTATAGTTCAATACTGACCATATCTGGTAACATGTGTAAAATGACTGGTACTCACCTCCCCCTGGGTATCACCGTGTGAGAGACATGGTTAGAATTGTTTTATAAATTACCTCCCACCATCTACTGCCTTTTAAAGGAAGACAACCTAATAAATTGTGACAAATAAGCTAACAGAAAACAATAAATTAAAAAACAATAACAATGGTAGACATTAGAGATTCCATGTGCAAATGGTACACAATCAGTAGTATTAAGCTTCCATTTTGTACAAATATCGGTGATAGTTCAACTTTTAACTCCTTTTTCTTCTTTTTAATGGAAATAAGTTGGCACAATACCAACTCTTTCATGTGCTCTCATGGAGTGCCATTGATCAGTCTCCTACTCTGTACCAGAAATGAATGACCCATTCTATAGTTGCAGTCTCCTGACCTGACCCACGACCCTAAGGCCCTACTTTAATATAGGTGAGATGACAATTGACAAAATAACATAAAAAATCCTAATTCTAATTAATAAAATAAGACTTATATTAATACTGTCTACACTCCCTTAAAGCTCTTATCTGTAGTATATCTACCAAGAATTCCCAGCTTATTTTGCGGAGTCCCCCCTCTCCTGCAAAAAAACACAAAAGAAAAGAAAAAGAAAAAGAAAAAGAGAAAAGTAAAAAAGATATAAAGCAAAAGAAAACAAAGGAAAAGAAGCAGAATAAACCCCAACTATCATTATTTCTAATTAAACCAACTCCAAATAGTAATGCATATTGCACTACATCTTTTTATTCAAAATCAAAATCCTTGTATCCTGTCAAAATGGTGCCATTCTTTTGGTGCCCATCTAGATCTTCATTAGTCTCCTCTATCTCCATCATTTCTCAGGACCTTTAGGGTGCTCACGATGCTGCCCTTCTAACTCCTAAATGTAATTGTAATTTTCTTTTAAAGGGAAGCGATTTGGTGTATGACACCTTCCTGCGGCCATTTGTGATGCAGTATGAGCCAAACATAGAGCAGAGGCTAGGAAACCTACGTGCCAAATCAGGGCAGATTTTGGTGTTCTATATCAAGAACTTCACTGATAAAGGGATGACATTTTTCCTCGAAGTGGTGCACCAAGTGGTATCTCCCCCGCCTAACAGGGAATATATAAGACATGAGGTAAAGCTTATTTTTGCAAATGTTTTCTCAAACCTGACCTTATAGATAGTAGGAATTACCATGCCAGACACCACCATCCCGCTTATTGAGTATCTGGCAATATTAATTGATACTTCTTGTGGCTTTCTGCACTTAACTTTTGATTGTTTTTCTTTTCTTTTGGTTTCGATGGGAATATTTCCTTTTAATTTCAAATGAAAGAATAGTTTCTAGGCCCCCTCAAGTTGGTGAAATGTCACCCAGCCCCAGGGGCGGATCCAGGATTTTCGTCAGGATTTTTGTCAGGGGAGGCAAAAAAATATTGAATCTGGTTTAAATAGCTAATCGGATTTAAATTCATTAACTAATTAGATACTCGATAAAAAATAATGCTTTAACTTATACTTTCCAATACTTTGAATTGTAATTTCTGATACTCTAACTTATAATTCTAATTATCAATCAAAATTCAACAAATTATTTCAATTTTAATGCTGAATTTAATCCGAATTACAAATCAAACATTCAGAGGGGGGCAAAGTCAGTCAGGACCGATAGATTTCCTGGTCGCCTCTGCCAGCCCCATTTACACAAATAACAAAATTTGCAGTCAAAAAGTGAAGTTAAAAACAAAAGGACCCAAAAGACGATGACATGTTAGACTTTCTTAGTTCAATATTGTGCATTATAGGGCCAGTAGGAGTGGAATTTTATGAACAGATCAATTGAGCAGTTTAATTATTCATTTAATTATAACCATTGCAAAAAGCCAAAAAAGTATTTGAACTATGTTTCTGTGTTCCTTGGAAAATGACCTATTTGACCTTAAGTTCTCATATTGTTGTCATATTGCTCAATCTCCCAAGTGAACACGGCTGCAGTCGAAAACTGTCTTTTGCTTTTGAGATAATCAACAATGACAATTTTAAAAAAGAAAAAAAGAACAAAGAATTCACAAGTGGTATATCGATAAAGATATTAGGAATCTTTTGTTATATTGGTGAGATTAATAATTAACTGGTCACTAGAAGAGCTGACAAGGATTGAAAGAGACATTTGGCTACTAATCCGTACCATTAAATAAACCAGATATGACTTTTGTATTTTTTTTTTCTTGCTTAGTTTCTAATTATCAGAGATTTGGTTATTAATTCATATCAATAAACAAACCAGTTATGACTTTTGTATTTTTTTCTTCATTTCTAATCATCACAAGGGGGATATGGTGCCATTATCTCTCCACGGCACTGTATACCATTGATTTATAGCAAAAGTTGGGTAAACCAAATAATTCATCCAAACTGTTAGAATATTTGCTACTAAGTATTATGTACTTGTATACAAGGAATCATATATTTTGCCTTTGCGTTCATTAATGGTTGAAGCACTTGAAAAGACAACTGAATTTTTTGCACGTTTGGTGTGTTTATTTTGGTTGGCTCTCCCACTACCTATAAAATTATCCTTTCAAGTGCAATAATTATTCATAAACTGTATGAAAATAATGCTGATTAAGTTCAACAATTGGATTGTGATTTAACATACGAAATTTTTGTAGATTAGTTCAACCAATAAGAAGTAGCACCTTTCCCTCCGTAACTATCAATTCAGTTTACAGAACATATGGTGAGTAAATATATATTAATTATAAAATTAATATTTTGCTAACAATCACAATTACCTCAATAAATAAGTAAAAGAACCGGTCTGCTTGACTGATAACGGAAGATAAAAATTAAACCATTACTTTTTAATTATTAGTGCTAGTCTGCACATTATTACTAAAAAAATAATAAAACACATCATAATAGGAAGGTTGCTAGTTCAAGTACTCAAAAGATACTAGTCTCAAATTATATCAGGGTATCATTAATAATTCTCTTGTTGAAGTAAAAAGGGAAGGATCCTCCATGTTACATGCTAGGAGGATTAGTGAATTACCATGAGAATCCAGTTACCATAGTTGTTGAGATAGGCAAAATTTCCGGGATGATAGTTAGCAGTTAGCACCGTTCCACTTATCAGCTTCATCAGAAGTGTTCTTTATTACAACAATGGAACTTTTTTATTGTTAGGTAGGTTGTATGCTAAACTGAATAATAAGATAATAACAAGTACTTACGTAATACCATTAGAAGAATTTCATTATACCATAATTCTACTAGAAATTGTAACCCACCACGTTGGTTACCTAAAATAATAATGTGTATAGTTTCTTAGTTCTATTTGTTTGTTTAAATTGGAGCCCTCTCAAACCATAAAGCTAATAAGACAAAAGTGTGATTCTCCACCCCTGAACTCAAACCCCCCCCCCCCCCCCCCCCAAAAAAAAAAAAAAAATATATATATATATATATATATAGAGTAGGGCTATTGTGCTTTGCAAAGTAAAGCCATCGTTTTACTTCGGCTTACTTTTTGGATTTTCAAAGTCCAAAACGTCGATCCGACCGTTCAAGTTGATCTACATATTGAAATGTGCTTGCAGACCAAATTTTACATTTTTTGGAATTTTTTTACTATTTATTAAGCCACTTTGAAAATTGCTGATCACATGGTCCAGAAAAAACAGTGCAACAAAATTCTGGACCATGTGATCAGCAATTTTCAAAGTGGCTTAATAAATAGTAAAAAAATTCCAAAAAATGTAAAATTTGGTCTGCAAGCACATTTCAATATGTAGATCAACTTGAACGGTCGGATCGAAGTTTTGGACTTTGAAAATCCAAAAAGTAAGCCGAAGTAAAACGATGCCTTTACTTTGCAAAGCACAATAGCATAATTCTATATATATATATATATAATAAAAAAAAATTAATTAATTAAATAACAGAAAATAAAAAAAAATGCAAGATAGCAAGTCACTTGAGTTGTGGGGCTGCAGGAAATTTCTATTAGAGGTGGGACATGTTTGCCAATTAATTCCGGCTTATTAGTTGGATAATGGCAATTGAGAGTGACCTTTAACAAGGATGGCGACCAGCCTACTTTTCATGGACCCACCAAAAACTTGTTTCAAAATTCAAAGTATGTGATGATAACAGGTTATTACTATTCTATCTGAACCATCCAATCAAAATCAACTGTCTAGATTAAGCCTTGAATTTTTAGGGTTGGAGATTTTCTTAAATCTTCTCTGAACCATCCGATTCTGATGTACATCTCTCAATCACTCGATGTCATGCAGTCATTTGATTCAAGTTCAATTTCTGTTTTTACATACATACATATGTAATCAAGGTCACTGTTTTATTTTTGTTATTGATAATTCTCAACGTGCATGCTAGTTTGATATATTTGAATTAAGAATGTCGGGAAAAATTAGCATTCAATTGTGGTTTTATCTATGTATTAATTAATTTATTGTTGTTCATGTTTTTATTAGTCATTGTTGTGCTGGTCACAGCCTATATTTCAGCAAATAGGACTTCTTCTTTACAGAAATTTTTATTTTTAGAAATTATATAAAAATAATATAGAGTATTAGATGGATTTCATCCATACTTTGAACCATACTTCCTACTATGCATATACCACAAAGAATCCCTAAAGGAACCAAGTTTTTTTTTTCCCCATTTTTTTAGGATTCTCTGAAGAACCGTAAAAAAATGTTCCTTCTATGGGATCGAAATATGAATGATATCCATCTTATACTCTATATTATTTTATATAATTTCTATTAATGAAAAATTCTGTCTTCTTTAACTTGAGGAAGATCAAGGAGATAGTGAAATTAATTATGTCAAACAAAATAAAAATAAAAAACACCTGTATTGGAAAAGGCAGTATGTTGCCTCAGGTGCAATCTGTACAAAATCTCGCTATCTAACAACTAGTTTTATACTCAATGCAGGATAAAAAACAGCCAGGATGGAGCCTGTTCCCGGTCAAACGCTCGATGTACAATGAACCAAAAACTCCCGATTGCTCTGAAATTGATGCGGCAATTGTGAAACCGCTTCGCAATGCACCTGCGATTGCACGAGCCAAACCCAAGCGGCCCCATTACCTTACCAGCACCAGACGTTAGCATTGTTTTGTAAATACAAGTACTGCAACTGGGCTCACTGTAAATACACATCAACAGAAAGTACAGTGATAAATTGCATAGGCATAGTCTTCACATTTTCTTGGATTTTCTTTTATTCTTTCTCACTAAATTTTTTTTTTTTTTTGCAACAGTAACTTTCTTTAGTACCAGTAAAGATAGATTCATGTATCCTTGCAATACTGTCTTTTACTCCTATTGTTAACCAAAGCTCTAAATCAAGCCTACTAGCAATTTACCAAAATAAAAAAAGATCTAAATCATTAGGAAAGGTACCAAAAGAATAAAAATCCATAATTATGCAGCAAATGCATTGACTTTATTTATTTTCTTTTCAATCTACCTTTTTGACATCTTCTATTGAAGCAAAGAAAAATTCCTCCACTAGCTATTGTTCACCTATATTTCTACAGTATCTTGCTGTTGCCAGCAGATCAAAAATTGAAACAAATAAGCATCAAACAAAGACCAAAAATTTGGAATAAAATGCTTAATTAAGCCCTTATTTTTATTCCGTATGAATCTATCCTTTTTATTCCAACAATTTAATGCAATAATTCCTTCATCAGTATCAATCCTTTTTGGTCACTTCCCTCCTAATATTTACAGGAGCTCAAAATTCAAGACAAAGCAACAAAACAAAATGAAAATTTACAAAAAGAGTAAAGAAAAACAAGAACTAAACTTTATCTCCTAAATTTAAAGATCACCCCCAAAAATTCAAAACAAGGCGAGAAGATTTCCAAGATGACCCGCTTCACATCAAGCCGTCGTCGTTCCACCCCCCTGGCCGACTGGTTTGGCTGCAAGTATGCATACGCAGCTTGCTTCACCAAGGGGTTGCTGATATTTATCTCCGGCCAGCTGCCACCCCTAACAGTAGGTGATGACACATCAGCAAACTGTGGTGAAGTCAAAATATCTCTGAGACTAATATAACCTTCATCATCGGTGTCATTCAATACCGGGTCGATATCAGACAATTCCAACGAGTTTCTGTCGTCGTTTGGAATTCTGATCGCAAGCGGACGCGTTTTTCTCTTGGTCGACCGCCAGTGGCGCAGCTCGAAGTGGCCGTTGGTCGACGGTTTGGGGCTGCGTTTAGACATGGAGGAGGAGAGAGAGGGAGTGGGTCAGTGGGGCATGGGTGAGATTGATTGTATTTTTTGGTTGAACCAATGAACGGAGATAATTAGTGGGATGAGAGGGAATTTGAGGATGGTTGTTTTTTCGGGAAAAGTGAAACGACGAGAGAGAGAGATAGAGAGAGAGAAAGAGAGAGTTCTTTCAGGGTATTTTTGAATTCATATCCTCTGCATTAACTCAAAAGAGAATCTTTTGAGTTAATGAATCTCGACTGTCCGATATGTTTCAAGATTCGTGCGAACTAGATCTGCACTAATATTAAAGGGCCCCCTATGTTATAGACACTAGCCGGATTGACTCCATTTAAAATCAGACGGTTAAAATTCATTAACTCAAAAGATTCCCTCTTGAGTTAATGCAGAGGATACGGATCCATTTTTTGTGTGTTGTTTTATGTGGTGGGATATATTAAATCAAGGCCGTTCGATAAAAAGTGGGCCAGGGATCAATAATTGGCTCCAGGTCACAACACATGGCCAAGGCCAACTACTACCAAATTGATTTCAGAAACGCATCGTTTCTGAATTCTGAGAGAGAGACAGGGGATATGGTCATATGGATGAGTTCGTGGCTTCATCTGCACTCTCCTTGCCACATCATCTGGCCGAGTCTTCCTCTTATCTCTCTCTGACAATGTGGCCCAAAAGCCGAAACGGAAAAATAATAATATTTTACGGACACATCGAGGATAAGCACAATATATCTAATATATCTATTGTTTTGAAAATGCCAACTTTTTATTTTAAAGTTATTGGTTTTTCTTAATAAATAAATATATTTAATTTTTTGTAATTATGTATGTTGAAAGAGAATTCAAATAATTTCACCTTTTATTTTTATGTATTTATTATATCTGCACTTTTGAAATTTATAATAATAATAATATTCTAAAATTCAGGTATCTCATAAAATTGTTAGAAATGTTATATATTATTTTATAGGTGCGTAAGAAATTATGAAGTTACAACTTTATTTTGATAAAAATTATAATTTTAAAAATTAACATCCAAAAAGTATCATTGTTATATTTTTTATATGTATAGAGAAAATGATGTGGTCATGTTAAATTATTCTATTTTAATATTTTAATTCTAAAATTTTGAGTCCTCAATGTACTAAAAATGAAGTATTTTATTATGGTGCCCTACACCGCACTATGACTTCTATACTTCAACTCTAAATTTTATTTATATAAGTAAAATAATAAATTTGAACCGTATAATGTAATGAGGGGTGGGTTTAAGAATCTATAATAATAAGAATCTATAATTTGCTCTGCTATAAATAAAATATTTTTTTAACTAAAACAACAAATATAATTCGCTCTAAATATATCTTGTTTAATTTTTACCAAATCCAGCTCTACTATAGTAAATTTTTGGTTTCAACCCTATAACATCCATAACAAACTATGTTTGGAAGCCAAGTTTTATATAATTTTATATTTTTTCTCTCTTTTTTAATAAAAATATCATTTCTAAGTATTCTAAATGCCTAAGAGTAATAATCTTTTATCTACTAAATTATACTTGGATCCATATCTCAAAAAAAAAAAGTTTCAGAGCCCAAAATAAAGAAAAAGGTAATTTTAAAATTATACAATGTATACATAAAAACAGACAAAAACTAAATATTTTTTTTTAATATTGATTTAAGTGTTACATTATATCTTATATATATCAAACACATTCATTTTAATTAAGATAGAGAAATGTGATATAAAAAACATACGATGAAAATAATAAATAAATAAATAAAGAGAAACTGAATTAAATTGTAAATATAGATGATATGTCATGATTAAAAATCTAGAGATTTAATACTCATTATAAATTATTAATTAAAGTGAGATAGAATTTATGCAAGATTACCGAGGAATCATTTTACAGAAAAAAAAAACAAAAAGAAGACAAAGGCGTAGAGTTGAGTATTTAATGATCTTATATTGCTTTCTTGAGTTAATATCGTATTTTGCAGAATTTTTTTTATAAACCATGATTAAAAAAGATTATTAAACCAATATGATTACTTCTTTTTTTTTACAAAAATCATAAGAACTGAAATGTCATTTTGGTCCGAACTTTTTTTTTTCTGGACCGAAATTGCAATTCAGCACGAAGTGGTTTTATAGGTTTTCATACTAGCGGCCACAAAAAAATTGAAAATCTCTCCGAACCGAAATGTCATTTCAGTCCTACTAATTTTTTTTAAACCCGAACAACCTCTTCTCTCTTCTCTTCTTTCTCCTTTCTAAGCAAACCTGTTTTTCTAACCTTTTTAAACAATTTATAAGCAAATTTTTCAAAACAATTTATAAGCAAACTCTTAAAAAAAAAAAAATAGTTCGGACCGAAATGGCATCTCGGTCCATGGGTGTTACACCGAAGGCTACACCTGTTTTTCTAAAAAAACTGTGAAACCACCTCGAGCTAAATTGTCATTTCAGTCCGGAAAAAAAAAATTCGTAGCGAAATGGCATTTCAGTTCTTATGGTTTTTTTTTTTTTAAAAGTAATCTTGTTGATTTCATAAAATTCTTATTTTTAATTATGGTTTATAAAAAAAATTCTATTTGGCAATAGTGAATAATGACCTAGTTAAGATAATTTCGGGAAGTTTGATTTCTGGCCGTGCAAATATTTAGCAGCGCCCTGTTTTACAAATAATTTTGGATAAAATTTGTGCAATGTCTGCTGCACAAAACTCAATTCCAGTTTTATATGGGATCAGCATGCCAGAATTTCTGAATTCGGATCCAGTGAAGTAACCCAATTTTTGGATTTTAAATCAGGACCGTCCGATTCGAATCCGTGAAAATTCATCCACGAAGTGAGCGCACACATTCCGACGACGAATTCGAATCGTGAGACGATCTCGAGTGACGAATTCGAATCGGACGGTCTCGATTCAAAACTCAAAGATTGTGTTACTTTAGGGGATCCGGACCCATAATTTCTTGAATCGAGATCCAGTGAAGTAACCCAAAAGTTAGGTTTTGAATCGAGACCGTCTGATTCGAATCTGTCGCGCGAGATCCAAAGTGGAGCACACACATCCCGAGCAACGAATTCGAATCCCGAGACGATCTCGAGCGACGGATTCAAATTGGACGGTGTCGATCGAAAACCCAAAAATTGAGTTACTTTAGGGGATCCGGACCCGAATTTCTCCCCGTCTAGACCATATTATGGTATTGCCAACATGGTCTTATCGTATAAATGAAAAAGGAGAACAAATCCTTCTCATGTGGCTATCATGTCGGTCTTATCTCTCACGTTTCTTTTGAAATGTAAAAGATTCTTTATTATTTCAATGTCTAATAAATTCCCATAAATCATAATATCATATTCAATCCACGTCAGTTGGATTTTGATTTGACAAATACCTTCTTTCAACATTCTTAAGAGATTGTAATTGAAAATTAATTTAAATATTGTTTACTTTCTCAACAAAAAAATTAAATATTGTTTCAATAATTTTATGTATACCATCATTTACAAATGGAATAATCACATACTAATCAATAATATTGGATTTTGTCAACCACACCGCATTAGAGATTTCAAATTAGCACAGGAACATATAGGCGAGCCTGACTAAAAAAGAAAGGCATCACACTATAGTGGATGAGGAGATATTTATTATGGAGTGAGGCTATGGTGCTATGCATATCACCAATGGCTAGTGTACTGCGGCTCAATATGGTACTTTTTAAAATCCTAACGGTCGATCCGACCGTTCAATGTGATATTCATATGAATATGTACTTGCAAACTAAATTTTATATTTTTTCGAATTTTTTTACTATTTTTTCAGATAGGTAGAAAAATCAGTGTTTTTTGAAAATTCTGGACCATCAAAATTCTACCTATCTGAAAAAATAGTAAAAAAATTCAAAAAAATATAAAATTTAGTTTGCAAGTACATATTCATATGGTTATCACATTGAACGGTCGGATCGACCGTTAGGATTTTAAAAAGTATCATATTGAGCCGTAGTACACTAGCCATCCGTGTTATGCATAGCACCATAGCCTCACTCTTTATTATGTATACCTTGTAAATAATTAGCTAAAAACTTTTGAGAAATTTTTTTTTTCTTAATCAATAAATGTCAGTTTCCACTATCTTCAAAAAAAAAGAAAAAAAGAAACTATACTCAACATCTATAAAGTATTATTTTAATACTTCTTATCCATACTACATATCCACATTATTAACTGCTTTATTCGTTTCGATCATAAAAATAAATTTATTCTTGTACTCCATATCTGCATTCCGAAATATTTATACTTTATTGTTATTTATATCTATATCATACGATGTTTACATCTAGTATACAAAATATAGTTATCATCTTTCTTCTCTGAAAGATCATAAAAAAATTAAGTTAAAGATCAGCTTCTGGTTTTTCTATAGATCCAAATCCATTTTGTTGTAATTAAATTATGAACATATTGGCATCATATGGTATGATGTTGATCAGCTTCTGGTTTGTTATCTACGGGTATGTTTGGTTGTTATGAGAATAGGCTATTTTTGAGGTTAGACTATTCGGAATAGCCTATTCAGTATTTGGTTGAGTTATAATAGCTAGAATAGTGAATCTAATTTTTTTTGTCTTATTAGAATATATTATTTCTAAGAATTTTGAAATTTAGCTATTCTAATAAGACAGACAATAGTTATTCTCGACTTAGCTATTGTAGCTATTATTGTTTTACAACCAAACATAGCCTACAAGAATGCCACTTTCAACATAAAAAAAACCAAGTCATATAATCAAAGTTAACAATCCTCTCCAGTTGCACAGAAACTAATATAACCCCTTCTCAATTTCAACGCCTTAAATTACACATAACTAGATAAATATTGTTAATTTATCCATCTTCTTTAGAACAATAACATTAAAATTTTGACTTTAAACAGTTCGACATTTTTGTGCATAGAACTTCGTGCGTGTTTCATTTGACGAAAATAATTAATGCATACTCTTTAACGCTTGGTAGAAATCTAGGCCGAAAATTTTATTAATATTAAAAAAACCAAAAATTTAACAATATGCATCTATTTAGCAGAAACTTACAAATCTGTCTGGAGAATTATTCTCCGGATTCAAGTCTTTTTTTTGGAGAATAATTATCCGGTTACATGCATTCTCTTTCTGGAGAATAATTTTTTGATTCTGTGAATCTGAAAAATTATTTTCTGGATTTAGACTTTTATGGAGAATTTTTTTTATTTGCTTGAATTTGTTTTTGAATTGTTTGTTTTTTAGTTATTATTATTGCATATCAATTATTCAAACAAATTTCATATTTAATATTGTTTGAATGTTTTATATTTTAATTTGTTTGAAATTATTTATTCTAATTGTATTTTTTAAATGTTTTAATTGTTTTGTTTTAGTTATGTAAAATTTTATTTGACAATTATTTTTTATGAGAATATGTTGTCAAATGGGAAGTAACAACAAATAAAAACGTAAAAATTAGAATTAAAATTGCTAAATAAAAACCTGAAATGTCACTACAAATTCAAATTAAAACAACATAAAAAATAAAATTACTAACTGAAAACTGGAATTGTCACTACTACAAATTCAAATTCCAATAATATAAAAACTAAGAAATATCAATGTTGGTGTCTGTTTGAAATCCTCTTGCTGCTCTTCTTGAGAAAGATGTTCCTGCTTTTGCTTGTCTTGCTGCTTCCTTTACATTACAAGTAAAACATATATAAATTAATTAGTATTTGTTAAAGAGAGAACCAATAAAATTAGTATATGTAAATAATTAAATTATGCATTTTACCTGCTGCATTCCTATTAATGATCTTACGATGAGCCTGATGTCCGAGTCTCCGATCTTACATACGGTCCATTTCTATCGGACCACCGCGATATATCAGTCAATTGGGGCTTCTGACATTCACATTCAACCTTATTGTTATCCTTAACAACAACCTTATACCCAAAATTCCTGTAGGTATACTCCAGTCTTGGCTGATCACGCATTGCAGAAATTTTTTCACCCCTTACTATGACCTCATAGGTCCTATGTACCCTACCGTAAGGAATCGCAGTCATGGCCAGAGATTTGTTGATACGCTTTTGCAGCAAATCACTTACCCTGTTGGACCACATTTGACCCTGCTCAAGTGTCATTTCAGCTTTGTTCTGCTGTTAAAAAAACCAGGTATTCATCTTGTAGAATATGTCCTCCACCACGGCTGCAACCGACAATCACCGAATCAGTTTGAACACACCTAAATAAGAAGAAACCTAGGAGGTTGCAGGAGATGTTTCAGGAATTTGAAATTGGTTGTTCAGTGACTCGGACCCATTTGTTGTTATTATTTCCCATCGGTTACCTCCGTCCAATGCTTGGTACAGGTTGCTTGTCTTCATCATTCGGGTCCCTCTTACCCACCTTGTTAAGGTAATCGAGAGTCTCTGACAACCAATTTCAAAGTACTGAAACATCTCCTGCAATCTCCTAGGTTTCTTCTTATTTACTCCAATTTTGAACCTATCACTGACCTCTCTCTTATGCCCCACATGCTTGAAGAGGTTCTCGGTAACATGTTGAGAACAATATCGATGCATACATTGATCAGTAGACTCATCACATCCGAGATGTGGATCCTGGAACACAAATTTAATCCCCAAATGTCTATTTGATATGACATAAAAAAATCGACCATCTCCAATGACTTCCAACCGCAACCATCTAAAAAAAAAACTCCAGTTTTCTGTGCTTTCTTTCTCCACAATTCTGAAAGCCAATGGAAGCAATTGGTTTTGAGCATCGTATGCACATGCCATCAACAACTTACCTTGGTACCGTCCCGATATGAAACATGTATCGATACTAATCACTGGTCTGAGGAACGGTATTGCTGCAATACAAGGCCCATATGCCCATACCGCTGCCTTGAAATACCTATCTGGTGATCCATCAATCAGGATCGAGGTCACACAATACTTGATTTCTGGAGTGGTTCTTTTTATGGCTTCCAAGAGCAGAATAAGCAAGTTGTACGAGTTCTCCCAACTCGCAAACAGGTTTGCAATAGCAAGCTCACGGCCTTGCCATAACTTGTTGTACTTGGGAGTTACCTTATCGTATATTGCCTTGAAGACATCTCGGATATGATTTATACTCGCGCACATATCCCTTCTCATGGTCACATCAATTACAAGGACAACCATCTCTGTTGTAAGCTGAACATGATCAGCATTTGAGACCGGTACTTTGCATGCATGAGGGATTGCTTGTTTGTAGATAATCCAGTTTTCTGTGAGACCATAAGACTTCGAGCATAACTTGAATTTGCACGACTTATCCTTACACACCACAACTAAACGCCGATGTTCGCTTTTGAAAACCTTACACTCAAAATTGTTCTTGAGATGAAACTCATTGATTGCTACCCTTAGAGCCGCTTTCGACTTAAACACTTTGTCTACTGCCAACAGGTTATCGAATGTTCTCTCTGTACCGAAAAACCCAACATTCGCTACTTGGAAAGCTGATGTGTCATTGAAACTATCCACCGGGTGTCTCATATCTACCTGACCAGTGATTGGGTACTGCGACTGGCGGGACTATGACACAGACTGCAATTGTCTGGTCGGGCGAACTGCATCGTTAGAGCCCGATGACTCATCTGAAGGCTGTTCACCCCCGCTCTCCAAACTGTCATCATCAATTGCATCCACCGGGTACATGTGAATAATCAAGGACCGGTACCAATCTACGGACCCGAGTGGCTTTGGGTCGGGTTATCTGTTCAGGGACCCGACTACTACTGGGTCGGGATCGATTTTCAGGGATCTGACTGGGTACACGGGCCTGGCTGTTCAGATCCAATTCGAAATTAAAACCGTCATTATTCGGTTCCAATTCTACATACAACTCCAGAACTGGTACTCTGTTTTGGAAGGTTGACACAATTCCTAAAATCATTTGGTACGATGCCTGGTCTATTATCAGTATCACTTGGTAGTCCCGTTGGCCATCAGTAGACATATTGGTCCGGGCTTGAATTTTTAGATTTGCTTGACTACTGATATACCCAACTCGTGAATATATTTCTCTCTGGAAATAGTCAAAGGTATGGTTCACAGTTACCGACGATGAGTATCTAGGACGGATACTGTAATAAACACCATCATCACTTTACTGGATTTCCCCGCCAACATACAATTTCACACATATCATTTTTTATTTTGGTTGGTCTGGATTAGGGCTGCACAAAAAATTCGTAGTTCGTAATTCGATTCGAGTTTGATTCGAAAAAGTTCGTAAAAAGTTCGATTCGAAATTGAGTTCGTTCGAAATTATTTCAAACCAAATTTAGTTCGAAATTAATTCAAACCAAACTCAAACTGGACCTAGTTTGTTCAAAATAGGTTCGCAAACCAAATTTAGTTCGAAATTAACTCAAACGTGAACCGTTAATTTCTGCTGATAACTTATGTTTACTGATGAAAATATAAGCCGTCCAGTCCATAATTGCTTTGAATTCTGACTTTTGAAACAGAAAGCCCGGTCCAATTACAAGCTCAAATAAAAAAAATTCAACAACAAAGCCCAAAATAAAAAAATTAAACAAAACCAGCCATAACCCATAATCGTTTGTTGCGAACTTTTGGTATTCTCACTGTTGGTTGCGAAACAAAACCAACAATAAAAAACCTAGCCGACTTTCCCTCTCTGTTGGTTGCGAACTTGCGATACCAAAGTCCAAACCCTAGAGTTTCCCTCTGTTGGCTACTTGGCTGCGATACCAAACCGGGACCGGCTGCGAGGCGAGGCGAGGCGACCCTCGTTGATCTCTGCTTTGTTGGTTGATTATTGGGACCGGCCGTGAGGCGAGGCGACCCTTGGTACCGGCCGTTTCTCTTTGCCCTTCTTGCGATTTGCTCCTCTCTCGGGTAATTAAAAAGCACATCCTTTTTATTGTTGCTTGTTTTATAGATCAAATAGCATTAACTTCTCAGCGCTATGCCGCTATCCAATAATAACTAATATACTATATTCCTATAATCATCATGAAAATATAATATACTTATTTATTTTATCTCTTCCACAATTATTATGGTATGAGAGCCTTAAAGATGACACACGCCAGTTTAATTTTTTTTTTCCTTTTTTATTTGATCCCTTGTCATACTAGAAACTTCTCATACAACAGTCTAAACCAGAAATAAAAAAAATATAGAAAATCAGCAAAACCAGCAACAAAGATCAGTCATTTACCAGCATCAGAAAATAAAGTAAAAAAAACAGCAAAGTCGATTTCGCAAATCAGAAAACAAAAGCACTGTCTTTGCTCTCAGCCCTATCTGAACAGCCTACCTCTTGTCTTCTTTGAACAACATTCGTCTTCTTTGAACATCCTACCTCTTTTTTTTTTGAAGGGTTTTTCAGTAGCTAGTTCCTAGTTGTAATGCACTTTAATGTTTTATTTAGGATAATATTTGGATTTGTAATAATTTTAAGACTTTGGTGATTGTTCTGTACTTCTATTGATATTTAAATTGTACTTTGAATACTTTGGAGTGCTTGAGTTTTTATTTAAATTGTACTTCTATTGATATTTGGGTTTTATTTAAATTGTACTTTGAATATTTGAGTTTTTATTGAAGTGCTGTAATTTCGCACTATGACCCAGTCATAAGTCATAACTCGTAAGTCGTAACAAAGTTCGTAAAGGTTCGAAATTGAGTTCGTAAAAAATTCGGTTTGAAATTGAGTTCGTTCGAAATTAATTCAAACCAAACCTAGTTTGAAATTAATTCAAATCAAACTCAAACTAGAGATAAGTTCGATTCGGTTCGGTTCGTTTGCAGCCCTAGTCTAGATAACACACTACAATTTTAAAAATAATAACCCTATAAGAATTTCAACTATAAATTAACAAATAAAATAATTTACAATTAAAAAAATAAAAAAAAACTTACAAAAACCCAAAATAGCCGAATCTCTCTCTTCTTCTTCTTTGGGTTGAGCCTGCTTGGTAAGCTTTGTTGGACCTTCGTGTAGTACTTCGGACCTGTTTTTCACGGTCACACAAAAAAAAACACAAAAGAAGTTAGGGGGACCTTCATCGGAATTCAGATCCACGACAATACTCGACTGAGTACGATGAGCTCTCAGTCGTCAGATTTAACTTTGCACGAATCTCAAAGCACAAATAATACTGCCCCCTCCAATCTCCCGAATAGGCACCGGCTGAGAGTAAATCTGGACCGTAAAGTGATTTACTGTTCTGTACAGTATTACAGAGGATACTGGTCCCCTTCATCGGCGGACTCAGTACTTAGTCTATAAAGGTTTTTGTATATGGCCTATCAAAAAGCAAAATGAGAAATGATTTCTCATTTTCACCCTGTTGAAATTTATGAGAATGGATAGAATTTGACAAGAATTTAATATACTCTTTAGATATTTATTCTCCATCTTTCAACCAAGAGTTATTATGGACAGTGAGAATATAATGACACAATTTGTAAATTTATCTAAAATTAGAAATACTTTCGTGATTTAAAAGAATGAATTCTCGTGTTGCTAATAATTTTTTGGATGAAGGCGTATCATTTGAAATTATATCTTTTCAATTGTTTTTAGGAAGCTGATATGAGTACCCGCGCTACAGTACCCGCACTGTACCCACACCTAAACTGTCATAACTGCTTGTGGGGACCGCAACTATTCCAAAACTGTAATTTTGTTTTACAAATTTTAATAGTAACACTGTGAAGTATATAGCTCAAACAGGGCAAGTATTTATACCTATACAATGAATTACATATGATATATGAATTTTCCTAAAATAACTGTACCTGCACCTTTTCTTGAAAAATTCTCGTGTCGTACCCGCATTAGAGGACCACTCAAACGGTATGTGGAGACCGCAACTGTTCCTAAACTGTAATTTTGTTTTACAAATTTTAATAGTAACAATGTGAAGTATATAGCTCAAACAGGGAAAATATTTATACATATACAATGAACTATATATGATATATGAATTTTTCTAAAATAACTGTACCCGCACCTTTTCTTGAAAAACTCTCGTGTTGTACTCGCATTAGGAGACCACTCAAACGGCATGTGGGGATCACTAAAAATGTTGACTTAGCTTATGTGCGGGTAATAAAATATTTATAACTATAAATGTGTGGTATTTATACTTACGAAGTAAAGTATTTATATCTACAGTGTGAGTACTGTAGCGCGTACAGTGCACGTACAGTGTAGATATTGATGCGGGTGTACTGAAATAATTATTATTCTTTTTATTCCGATCAGAGCCAAAATAAGCTACAGTATCTCGTCGAAGTTTGATTTCCCAGAAAGATAACGATCTTCTGCTGTGGGGTCCCCCGTGGTGGGTCCAACCAAGCACCCCACGCAACTGTTGTCTGACAGGTCCAAAAAGATGTGTCAGAATTCTGTGTTGTATGGACCGCGCAACCATCCGTGTTGCTTATATTTGGACCGTTGGATTGCTGCATTTTAGTCACTGCGTCTCGATGTATGTGTTCGACTAATTCAATATTTTATTTAAAAATAATCAAATCAAATATAATATTATATTTATTTAATACTAATATAATATTTAAACTAAAATATTATATTACATTTAACATTTAAACTAATATTATATTACATTTAATATTTAAACTAATATTTTATTTAATACATATAATATTTAAAGTAATATTGTATTACATTTAATATTTAAATTAATATTATATTACATTTAATTAAATAAATATTATATTATATATAATATTTAAACTAATATTATATTATATTATATTTAATCTAATAGTTTATTTAATACTAATCTAATATTTAAAGTAATATTATATTACATTTAATATTTAAACTAATATTATATTATATTAAAATTTTAAATTAATATTTATTATTTTTAATCTAACATTATATTTAATATTAATTTAATTTGATAATATATTTATTTAATAGTAATCTAATATTTTAATTAATATTATATTAAATTTAATATTTAAACTAATATTTTATATAACACTAATCTAATCTAATATTATATTTATTTAATACTAATTAAATATTTAAACTAATTATAATTGAGAGGAATGAAAACTATTTTTTTATTAATATCACTAATCCCACTAGCTCTATTCTTGCTAACCCACCATTTTCTTGAGTTAGTAGAATAGGGCTATTCTTGAGCTAATCCAATTTTCTAATTGTTGTTTGGATCACTCAATGTTAAGAATAGTGGAGCTATTCTTGAATTAGCTCTATTCTTGCCAATCCAAACACAACCTTAGTTTATTGTTAACAGAAAAATACCCAATTTCACGATAAGCGCACAGTGATAACAGAAAGCGAGAAATAATTCCTATATTTCTTCTTCTGTATCGTGGATCATCAAAAAAGAAAGAAAGAAAAGAGCTATGCTCTTAATTAATCTTTTTCACAATTTTTTATCGAGTTTATTAATTGTTATCAGATTTTTAATTTAGATTTTCCGGATCATTATAAACAGAGAAGCATACTATAAAATAAACAATACTGGTGCATCTTTGTCCTTGCATAATTTAATTAGAACGGACAATAAATAATTTGGTTTGGAGTCAGGGCAAATAAAAAGCTCTACAATGAAGGGTATTTTGTAAAAATAAATTTAGATAGCATTAATAAGACAATATTAATCAAATAGCTCATTAGATACAAAATTTCCAATGTTACAGGAAAATGGAAAGATATTATAATAATAAAGTACAGAGTCAGATAGTAGAACTTGGATTAAATAAAATTGTAGGTACATGAGACGGTGCAATTTTATAGATTGTTTGATGGTTATGTCTTTCGAAATATATACCCTAAATTATTTTTTATTGCTTTAATTTTTTTTTTACAGCGACTGAGCAGTGAGGTTTATAAAACAAAGGTTTTGCGAATTATTTCTACGGTAAAATGTGGGTTTTGATAAAAATCTGCCGCGAAGAACGAATTCCAACTCGAGTATAAAAAATGAATGTGCTTAACCCACTATCGTATTTGTCAAAATTTTATTGTTCGTAAATTTGAACTCATGGTCTTTTTAAGATTCCTCTATCCAGCTGCAAAGGGATCCGACTCCGCTCCTTTTTTTTAGAGAAAATGAGAGTTCTCTTTTTCTGATCTCAATCATTCAAAATTTTCTATTTACGTATCTTGATAAATAAATTTTTTCATACACAAATATCAACAAATTTGAATTGTTTGGATCGGAAAAGGAGAACCCTCCTTTTCTCTAAGAAAAGGAGCGGAGTCTGATTCGCTGCAGAGTGTCAGTCAATAAGGAATGGTTTCGTAAATCTCATCCCGAATCGTCTCCCCCAGTTAGTAACGGAAAACTAGCTAATTAGTATGTTGATACTTTATTTACAACATAATTAGCTCCATTCCATCTAAATTAACCTATATACAGTTATACACAAACACATAAAAGGAAGTAATAATATAATGTGACAATAATCACACGCCGACAATTAATCAATATTTTATTGACCTATGTAAAAATTATTAGAAGATTCGACTTAAATAATGGCAGCTTGCTTACCTCTTAAAGATATATTTTTAATTGAATTGATTACGGCAGCCACTATTTGAGTTATTTGGTTTGCAAGAAATAAGGTTTGCTTTAGAGCATCTACAACGGTGATTTTTTTTTAAATTGCTAATCTGATGTGTTAATTGTAAGGGGTGCAATTTCAATTTAGGTTAAAGAGCCAAATACCAAATTCCTAAATTAACTAGCAATTGCAATTCCTAAACTCAAAACTCCGCGCAAGAAAAAGAATTAAAATACACAGCGGAAGCATTAGTTACTTACTTGGATCCATGCTTTGCAATCTCACTTGCAAACTTCACTTGATACGAGTTGACTTGAGATGGTGCTTGATTGGTACGCTCTCGAGTCCTTCCAAGCAAGCCCTGGTGCCTTTCTTCTCTCTCGAGTCACGAACGGAGCTCAAGAGTATTATTCTCTAATGGAGGGAGAATAAGGTGGCTATGCACAACACATGTGCCCTAAAAATTTTCTTATCCGGATTGCTTGGAGACCCAGCGCCTTTTATACTAGTGAAAATGTATCTTTGAGAGATCTTATAATTCATGTCAAAAATTATACATAATATATGACATATTTTCTCAAAGATATTCGTTTGTGCATTTTTGGTAACCAATCAAATATGCATAACATATTTTCCTTTTCTATTCAATTATACAAATCAATTATATTTGGCTGACAAACAAATCGTATAATTGATTGATATAATTGATCAAATATATGCATATTATAATTAATTTACATAAATGTTATATATTTTTGGCCCATTTTGTTTGGTATCTTGATCCAATCAATTGATTAGACCCAAACAATAATTCTTACATTTATCACTAGTATTAGTTGAATTAATTATAATTGGTCCATCAACAATTATAATTAATTTACATTATGTTCTATATGCATTCGTGCCCCAAAACTTAGCGAAATTACGTACTATGCCATTATTTCAGTCAATCACATTTAGGCATATCTTATATTATTCCTCATAATATTATTGACAGTATGTGATATATTAATCATATAACACGTAGTCCAAACTTAATTAATTGGAATTGACGTCTCAATTCCAACATTAATTGCTAATATAATTGATGGATGTATCACAGTTTTTAAATTAGCAAGTTTGCTTTAATAACAACTCTTTAGAGCATCTACAACGGTGATTTCTTTTAAATTGCTAATATAATTGCTGGGATGTATCACAGTTTTTAAATTAGCAAGTTTGCTTTAAAAATAACTCTAAATTTCTGGAATGGAGTGATTTAGAAATTATGAATTCCTTTAATTGCTAAACTCAGTGACGTGACCTAAGTTAATTGCTAAACGTTTGCTGAAATGGAGATGCTCTTAATGATTCTGCTATTCCTACTTGTGCTTCATTAGCTTCTCAAATAATAGCTTTGACTTCTTATTGGTGTAAATCAAATTTAGATGAATCTTTTTTTTAAACTAACTTTAGTTTTATCTATTAATGTTTCTACTTTATCTCAAGCAGGCAGTATTATAATTCTGTCGAATACTGATACCCAAGAAGGAGAAAGCATTACTTGGGACTCAGATGAAGACCCAACACTTGGGTTAGAGAGTTCAGACCTCTTTGATTACCTCAGGGATCGTCCTGAGATAGATGCTTTAGATGCAACTCTTCTTCCTTCCTCTGAGCGGTCTAATTTTAGCTTTGTTTAGTCTTTTATGACTTTGTAATATGAACTATCCTAGCAAACTGTTTTGCCATTACTTGTTTAGATATTCCTTGTTGCTTCTCAACTTGAGGGACTGGTAGATATCCCAATGTTACTTCTCAGCTTGTGGATCTTTTCTTTGTTTAGATGATATTTTGTTAAGTCTCTTAATTGTATGAACTATTTGTTTCTAATGAAACATGTGGCAGTCTGTCACTTTTATAAAAAAAAAAAAATGGCAGCTTGCTACCACCGATTCTATTACAGAGAATGATAGCAGAGGATACAGACACCAAGAGAAGCCACTTGGAGCTATGTGCGTGCTCGCCAACAAAACATGAAATGATTGTACGTATTTCATTTGTTAATTAAAAACATTTCGCATGGAAACCTCAATGGCAAACAAAAGCGGCACATTTGATGTGTTTGCTAATTGTTTGGCGGTGATTAGGATTTGTTCTTTTGCTTTCATTTGAAATATAAAATGTGAGTTTGGTAGAAAGTCAAAAAATGAGGAATGGAAGGAGCCACAAGAGCCAAATTATGAGAACGTGGTCGGCGCTTCTCTGGGACCAAGTCCTTATTATTCGGTCCATTCACTTTTTTTTTTTTAATTAATATGAACTATATTATTATAGGAGCCCAAAATCTTTGGATCCTGTCTAGACAAATTTATAATTAGTTTAGGGAATCAGTGCAGCTTCTTTCTCTTGGATTGTCCAAGGAATAGTTTGGTTAATTATAAAATATAATTTTGTGCCAGTTATACATGTAATAAACTTCACAGTTCTGGTAAATGCTTCTTAACATTTCTTATGGCGTTCTGGTAAATACTTTGCAGTTCCAGTCAGTAGACCTTTAAACTATAAACTATGATCTTTCATATTTTTCTTTTCTTTTTTCAATTGTCTTACTTGATCCAATTGCTTAATGCCATGATTGTTGGCACACTTTTATCTCATGTATGTATGCAATCTGAACTGTATCAATGTCTCTGTTGCCATGATTGTTGGTTTCTTTCTTAACGTGTTGTACTTTTAGCTAGAATTAACCAAGCTAATTAAGCTATATAATGTGTAAATATGAGAGAATCCTAACATTTGACTGGATGAAATCACACTTTCAAGGTTTTCATAAAAAATGTGACCATTTTATTAGGGTTTTAAATTCAATTCTGTGCGACCTCGATTTGTTTTTCAGTGTTTTCATTTTGCATGTTTAACCTGCCGTTTTCTCATCATTTTGAATTTTTTTTTCTTTTATATGTAATTATCCTCATCTTCATCATCATCATCATCATCAGAGTAATTAATTTAACTTTGATTTTTGGGTTTACATAATTCTTGACTTGGGTTTTTGGATTTAGGTCTACTTGTGGATTAATCAGAACCTGAATTTTTTTTTATTAATGCTTCATATTTATTTTTTTAACGGGAAATGGGATTTGGAGAAATAAACTTATTTCTCTAAATTTTTATTCAGATAATAAAACCTGGAAGATATAATCTTGTTGTTTTTTTGCCGGAGGACATAATGAGAGAACGTCTTATTCTAGTGATTAGTGCTATGTTACACTATTTGATGTTTGTTTTGATTTGTAAGATATGTTATACTTGGTGAATTTTTTTTTACTGATTTACAATATTCAAAGCTGAAGTTTACAGAGTTATGTGAAAATACTTACAGAATTCAAAACAATTGAAAGTAACGTCTAGATGCATATTCAAAATAATATTAAATGTTGAAAAAATTACCGGTTTACAGAATTTGAAAAAGTTTTGAATTTTTTTTTACCGGTTTACAGAATTTAAAGAAAAGGTTTACAGAGTTTATAAGTGGTCCCAGTGTTCACGGTCAAAGGTCTACAAGTGGTCCTAGTGGTCCTAATCAAAGCGGTTAAACTGGAGATTTATTGGGCACCACATTGTAATAAAAAGTTGTTATGTTTATAGAATTTGTTGAATCGGTTTACAAGATTTAGTATTGAAGTTTACAGAATCTCATGAAAAAGTTTACAGACACTATTCAATTGAATCCAGAGATAATCTGAAAATTAATGTTCGGAAACCTGTCAGCAACTTCCTGTTAGCAACTTCCTTTAGATTTTACTTCCATGGTTCCCCCACATCAAAATTTTCCATATATCAAAATTGTTCCACTGCACCAAGTTGAACGCTTTCCTTTGCATTTTCTGATTGCATGTAGTTCCATAGGAACCCATATAGCAAGTAGGAGGTATGAGGGAAGAGGAGGGTTCAAATGTCTCTATTTTTTGTGCATCTACCATGCCTCCATAATTAAAAACTTTAATAACTCAAAATTTAAAACTTAAAAATCAAAATAAAACCGTTGGATATGATATACATTATTTTATCTATGTGCTCATAAAAAATTATCACATTTTGATTTTGTTTTTATGTGGATCAATAAGTTGAAAAATCAACGTCTAGAAATTATCCACATTAGTACGTTTTTTATAAGCTCTTGATGACAACCAAAACAAAATTGAAATGTCATAATTTTTTACACATGCATAGATAACTGCAAATATAATTTAATTTAATAGCCATACCTCCTACTTGCTATATGGTTAATTCTAGTTAATCAACATGGAAGCCAATAATATGTTTTAATAGCCATACTAATAGCCATACCTCCTCATGGGGAAATGCATCAATTAAAACATAAATTCCAATAGCCACATGACAAGCTACCTATAATTGCAGGACCCAATAATTCGTTAGCCTAATCACTACTGTTTACGGGCCATAAAACCTAAAAAAGTTATATTCGTCTCTTTTAGATTCGCTAAACGGAATGGTAGTTGGGCTAACCAACAACCATATCTTTCAGGAAACTAGTAAAACGGATACGCTGATGGCGCTAGAAGTGGCACAAGAAACTCAAAGCTGGTTTGGTATAACCTGATAAGGAACGGGGATAGAGCAACAATAGGTTCTTACGGTGTTGTATGTCTCATAGCCACTTGAATGTATTAGGCTATTTCTTTCTTCTTTCCCTCTTTTTTCTTTTTTTCTCTTACCATTTTGTAACACTGCGACACCACTGGTGTCTTTTTATCAATGGAATATGGGAGCTAGACTCCCACATTTCTTCTCAAAAAAAAAACAACCATATCTTTTATTATTTTTCTCATACTGAGGTTTGACGCTTTCATTAATGCCTTTTTCTTGATCAAGGCAAACAGGGGCCACAAAGGGCGTTAATGAATTATCCAAATATGAAAAAAAAAAATCAATTTGCTAGAAATTTACAAAGAGCAGAGTTAGAATGCACCATTGGTTTTGTGCTCCAATCATGCTCCACGTTTTTTTTTCTCTGTTTTCAAAGTTCGAACAATCAATCTGAACTGCTCAATACGATCTTCATATTAAAATGTGATTGGAGACAAAATTTTATATTTTTTGAAATATTTTTTACTATTTTTTTAGATAGATACAAAATCACTGTTTTGGATGGTCCAGAATCTTATGAAAACAGTGATTTTGTACCTATCTAAAAAAATAGTAAAAAAAATTCCAAAAAATATAAAATTTGGTCTCCAAATATATTTTAATACAAATATCATGGTAAACGGTTCGGATCGACTGTTTGGACTTTGAAAATGAAAATAAAAATGTGGAGTATGATTGGAGCACAAAATCAATGATGCATTTTAACCCTACTCATTTACAAAATAACATTCTTTCCAAAAAGTTCAAACAAAATACCCTCTCTTCAAATTTTTTTATCAAAATGACCTTGTGGGACCACCAATGTAAATGTTTTTCCGCCCCTCATTTTACTCCCATCTTTTTAGAAAGAAGTAACTTGTAAAAAAAAAAAAAAAATCTGATCTTATAAAATCGAAGGTATATATTTGGAAACTTTTTTTCTAAACACTTGATGTGGCAGCCTATATTTGGAAGTTCAATTTAATTCGTGTATGGATTAGAACTTACCGCTTAATGTTTAATTTAATTTTTGTATGGATATATCAACTTCAATTTAATTCTTTTATTGCTCAATTTAAATTGTGAATATATCTGCTAAAATTCTTTGCTCAATGTTCACTTTATATGTATCTTTTTAAATGTTCACTTTATATGAGTTTTTAAATGTATCATTTTTATTACAGGTATTTAGAAAGTTTGATACAAGCATATAAGGTTATGAAAGTAGTTTACATTTATGATTTTTATTTTTTAGCAATATTTTTTATATTTTGTACTCTTTTTTGTTTTGCCTATATAGTAATTTAATAATTTTTTGGATTTTATATATGTGAAAAATAATTGAAAACGCGATCTACAGTATTTGCTATATCTGTACAATTTATGTACTCTTCTTTTGCATTGTATGTAATTTTTGTAATGAAGTTAGTTCATGAAAAATCAACATTTCATTAAACTACGCGATCAACATTTTATTAAAAACCTGGACATTAATTTAATTTAATTAGTAATCTAATGAAGCAATCTCATAAAAAATAACTGCAAATATAATTTTATTGTTCCGTATGTCAGCACCGACTAATACACTACCACGAGACAAAAATCTTCTTATACATGTTTCCATAAATGTAGGCTGCTACAGCCAAGTGTTTCAAAAAAAAAAAAAAAATCCAAATATAAACCGCTGATTTTGTAAGATCAGTTTCTTTTTTATTATTTTTTTTTTTTTTTACAAATTAACCTTCTTTTCAAATGAGGGGTCAAATATAAATAGAGCCAATCATATAAAATTTCCATGTTACGGAAGAAAGTCAATTTTACATTACCCATAATATTTTCTCTAGTTCCGCTTCTCATCAAAAGCAACCAATCAAGTCCGAGATAACATGCTTCAAAGGGGTATAAATACTCGAATGAATCAAGCATTATAAAAACCTCATTTCATACTGTAATAGGAAATATTAACATTTGAAATTGAATAATCCATCCATACTTAACATATATATACTAACGTGCATACAAAAGATGGCAACCCAAGTTGGTCATTCAAACTCTGTTAGGACTATTCTATAGCTTGAAGCACAAAAAAACATTTTCCTCTATATGTTAAAATGTTAGCTTCTGTAAACAGGCTTTCCTTACAATTAGAATCTAGTGGGTGCATCGAGATCTGTGCTGCGTAGTTTATCTCTGCCAGGTCGTACTGTTGGCACTTCACTTGCTAGAAAATGGTCCCATTTAACCTCAGCTGTTTTGTCTGTTAAGGTCAACCATAAATAGAGGGGGTTTTCTGATAAATGCACACTCAACATTTTGATGCACTTCAGGTGAGACAAACATTTCTCTTATTTTGCTTATAAATAAAAAAGTAAATCTAAAATTTTACTGGCTTGACCTCTCCTTCTCCTTAAAAAAACAGAAAAAAAAAACATATCAAACTATAAGCTAACAAGACGTATTTTTTTTTTTTTTTAAGTTATTTCACAGAATTATCATGGCTATTTGGTAATTTACTAATCGAATTGACCCAAAATTTAACAATTGCATGAGTTCTATAAATAACCATAAGAACTGAAGAACATACATATCAGGATTGAAATACTAAATTACCTTGGGTATTATCTGAAAATAGAATCAAGTGTGGGGTGTAATTTGAGAAGCCCTTCAAACAACAACGGGATTTTTCATTCTTTTACTTGGATACACAATAGCTATATAAAAGATGTGAAATGTTTACTAAATTAGTAATATGGGCAACTGGTCCCCACCCTCCAAATCAGATGGTATACCTAATTGGGTCAAGTAGACCAATTTGTGGATTAGCATAGAAATGGAAATTTAACTGGTATAGCAAAGAAAGGATACGGGATAGGTCCCAAAGGTCAGAGATGCTAAATCCTGGGTCTGATGAAAGCCAGTAATCTGTATTATCCTGTCAACCAAAACATCATTCTTTTAGGAGAATATTAGACGTTTCAGAATAAACATAATCAACATTACAATAGAATAAGATTTACCATTGGTTTGATCCCACCCATTTTCATACTGGCACCGTACCATATTTCCAAATAATACTGATTTCTTGTTTTAGTAATAACATACGACATATTATGCCAACAATAACCATGCTGTGTACCTTTTTCCTTTTATTTATTTATTTGGGGGGGGGGGGGGGGGTAGTTACTGGGGGTGAAAACAGATCGGATAGTGGTAAAACCATATCCGTATCCGGTATTTTTCCCCGGATACAGATACGGATCGGATATCCGTTTTTCAAAACTATTATTTATAAAAAAAATATAAATATTATTAAAAAAAATACGAAAGTTCATAATATTTATCTAATTATAATTTTTTTCATAATATATATTAAATTATTTGGTATATATCTACTAGTCGGATACGGATAATTAAAATTTAAAACCATATCTGTACCACTATCCGCACGGATATTCGGATATTCAGATATCCGTATCTAATTTTCGAATACGGATCTAGATTCGGTCGGATAATATCTGACCTGTTTTCACCCCTAGTAGTTACCAAATTGTTACATTATGTTAAGTTCTCATAATTTTGCCAAAACTCCTAATGAGTCAAATTTTTTATTAATGGTCTGATTTTCTTTCTCTAAGCCCCAAATGGAGCTAAAGTCAACCACATCTGGATTTGTAGTTACCAAATTTTAGCAGATTGATAGGGTTGTTTCAGTCTTTTGGTTGCTTATTGTCTGGTTTGTTGTTATTTACAAACAAGGTAAAACTTTTATTTAAATTACAGAAATCCCAAAGAAAAGAGTTGCTCATGAGAATTACTGGATTTGCATCATCTGAAGGAATAGTTTCACTTTGCACGTTTGCACCAAGACATGCCATTGAATTTTCAGCTGCACCGCCGAAATCTTCTTCTAATTTACTAAATTCAAAATACACCAAGAAGAATGATGTCATTGCATTATGAAATATGCTCAAACTAAGCATGAGAAATATAATATCTTTCTTTCAAAAAGACAAATGCTAACCTGACAAGGTGCACTTGTATTGGACCTGCATTGCTTCTAACAATAAATCTGTATCTCATCTGTGTACCATCACCGCGCTATATTTAGGGGACAAACTTTAAAAATATTAACAAGGACTTGAAAATACAAATTTACTAATTTTATGTTGAAGAAAAGACAAATCTAACCTGGTCAGGGTCTGGGACTTCAAGAGTTGTTCCTTGGGGAGCTCTAACCGCAATTAGAGTTTGGTTCTGAGAAAAAAGGAACAATACTAGTTGGGTTTAAGCTTACCTGACTTTTAATCCAAATATCAAATAGTTACTTTGAATAACACCAGAATAAACGAAACTAAGACCAGGTTGCAAAATAGCAAAATGGTTGGTGCAATTTACAAGCAGATCTAATGAAAACAAGTGCAGGAGTACCTTGAAGCCAGGTAGTCCCTTCAAGTCACTCTCTGTTAGGAAAAGCAATCTGTGATCACGTCAGAATTTTAGTTTAGAAAAAATATTTCTCTTATAGGGCAAACTTGAAATTAACAGAATCGAATACTACAAAATAGTAACAAAAGTAATAACATAACAGTATTCTCATCTTACTTTTGAGCTTTCTCATCTTTGATAAACTTCTTTATCCTTCCTTGCATTTCACTGAAAATTAAAAAGTTAAAAAATAAAAGAGATGAAGCAGTGTTAAGGGAACTAGTACTGCGCATTATATCATAACAATGGTCAGGATCAATAAAATTATAGTGTTTATACAAGATACATCTCAACCAGTAAATAAGTCATAAAGAACCTAAATATATAATAATTACACAAATTTGGTATGGACCAGGTATTGTACCAGTATCTTTTGCACAGAAAGTCAGCTACTAACAACCACATAATAAAATTAGATCATGTCCAAACCTTATCTGTTCATCTAGTTCGTGCTCCTTCGAAATTAAATCTTCAATGCTAGCCTGAAGAAGTGCAATTTTGAGAAGGAATATGCAGCTATTGTAAAATGAAGTGTCATAGACAAGATTTTAGTGTCATTTAAGTCTCACTAATTTCAAATAACTATCAGAACTATTCTTAATTGAGCCTTCAGTGTGACTTGATGCTCTAACTTTACAAAATACAGAAAATGTATACTGTGCCTTACTCTACCAGTACTTCGATTGAGCAGCTCAAATAGCAATTATGATACAACAATAAAACTTGATTAAAAATTCAAGCAAAATTTATAACTCGATATTCTTAAAAAGGAGCATTGGGATAGGAGAGGTAAGAACATAAAAAGCAATGTACCTTCAGCCTAGCAACTGAAGCATTCAATTCTGAATTGGGTTCTTCTTGGATCCTGTTTTTGTTTAAATTGGAAATTCATAAAGATAAAATCAAGGAAAAAAAAAGAATTAATAATTACACTAGTGAGGATTGCCACAATGCTAGTATATATTCCATACATATGACTGGCCCTACAAGGACAAAAACAAGATAATTAAATAAACTAAAAATGTTGCTATTATTAATAACTGTTGCACCCTGGTACCATACTAATATATCCTTCAAGCAAAGATGAGTCTTTTGTATTCTGATTGCATGAAATGGTACTGCTAGGACAAAGTATTATTAAAGAAGTACATAATCTACAGAGAGAGAGAGAGAGAGAGAGTACTTCCAGCATATAGCATTCTTATGTTTCTTCTCTATTAAACCAATCCCTTCAAGTACACCAGTTATGTCATACAACCGCCTCTTAGGGACCTAGAGAGAGAGAGAGAGAGAGAGAGAGAGAGAGAGAGAGAGAGAGAGAGAGAGAGAGAGAGAGAGAGAGAGTCAGAGAAAGAATTTCAGAATGACCTCTCTTTATAGGTGTTGTGCTTTCTAACAGTTTTTTATCTGGGACTACACAGTGAAATATGGCATGCTCATGCCTTCTCTCACTTTCCAAATATTCAACTGCCCAAAAATAGCACAAAATCTTGATATGGTTCTGAGAAAGTCAGTTGCCTCCTTGCCGGTATCTACCATTAATAACAATAACGGGATTTGCTAATATTTTGGTCTTTCCTGAAGCTTTTATGATTCTTAAAATTGTAGCCATGGTCAAATAACTCCAAAAATCTGCAAATACAGCTAATGTACCAGTGCAGTTCAATTAATATAAAAACTAACCTCTAGTGTCTCAGCAGCTTTGTTGAGATCAAGAGAGCTGTCAGGTGCTTTGTCAAATAACTCCAAGAACTTCTTAGTCACCCTCACTAAGTAAAACATAATTAGTAAATTCAACAATAAACTGCAGATAACCTTGTAAAACAGAGGATGTAGCTGCTGAGATAGTTCATATCGAAAATTAGATTCAAAACTCAACAAAATTGAAGAAAGGTCAGGTATACAAGTTTGCACAATTTGAAAATCATATGCCATCCAAATTAGATTCAAAACTCAACAAAATTGAAGAAAGGTCAGGTATACAAGTTTGCACAATTTGAAAATCATATGCCATCCAAATTAGATTCAAAACTCAACAAAATTGAAGAAAGGTCAGGTATACAAGTTTGCACAATTTGAAAATCATATGCCATCCATCGAAAGCCAATAAGTTTAAACCGTTGGATATTACATAATCATATAGGGGACAAATAACTTTATGTTACAATGATAAGTTAATAGAACACAACACATAATATCAGTTTTCTTTCGCAATTATTTTTGACACCAGCTGTCATGTTGTATCTAACTTGAAAAGAACCAACTGTTTTGGGAGCCACAAAAATTGGAAGCAAAAATATTCCAGATACTTCAGCTACTGTTTTATTTCTAATTTCTCAGGGTCAGTAATGCTTTACATTTTTGGTTTTGAAGGTAAACATGAAACTACCCCTTAAAAAGAATATTTTAATCACCTAAGGAGCTGTCAAAGCGGCAAGTATTAGGAGTACGAGCAGAATTGCAAGGAGATTCTACAGAAATAAAAAAGAAAATGAAGAAGTTAGAAAAAAGGGGATCTAACTAAGAGGTCCTGCATTAGCAGGTTGATACCACTGTAGTAAACCATATTAGAGTATACCACAGGGTGGCAGATACTGTAGTTTAAGGGAATTATTATGATACTTAATTGGCGGTTGGGCAATTGCAAATAACCAAGCATTACCAGTTTGAGAATTGTTTCTAGTACTGTTTATTTGGCAGATAGTACTTGCTATCAAGCATATCATGTCTGAGTATCTGTACTGTCCAGCGAGCAGTGTATATATATATATATATACCAGTAAGGCAACAACCCAATTTGATATTTCTTTTTTAAGGCTTGGATCAGATCAAATGTTATGGCCTTCCATAAGGTATGATAACGCTGGTCTTTTTTTTACTCTTTTTTTGTGGATAGCGACTGTTCTCTCAAAACTATTAGCTCAGACCTTCATTTCCGGTCCCTGATGTGCGCCTATCCTTCATTTCCATCTTTCGCTTCATCTGCAATGATAAGTAACCATGTATTGTATACAATCCTCCTAAAGTTTCTGCCTCATCAGGCTTCGATATTATAACATTTGCACTAAAAAGCTCCATGTCTATGATACTGAAGTGGTTTATACAAATTAGCCAACTGCCAGTAAAATGAATAATTGGACAGGTTTGAAATAACAGTTGAATGTACTTCTCATCGGTATTTCACACAAATTGAACAGGTGAACCATTTTGCTTCAATGTAACTGAATAAAAAATAGATAAAGTTGACAGTGCTAACTAATTTTCGGAACACATTCGAACAACATTTTGCGGTAAAAATATTGTCATGGTACAAAATTGAAATAGGGAAGAACGGTACAAGTACAACAAATCGACGTACGGGAACAAAAGAAATGTCAACTAACGAATTGTCTATGGTCTAGCTAAATTTACTTCCGTTTTCGAGTATAACAAAACATAAATCAAGACAATCTCTAACTAAAGAGCATTTACTACAACAAAATCCAAAGCGTAATCACAACCATACGAGAAAGAAACAAACCACATAAGGTTTGGAACTCACAGGGGTTGCATTAATAACGACAGGGGAGTGTCCGGCGATTGTCTCCGGGAACTGGTGATACTCGCCCGAAGGTGCAAACTGTGATTGTGCTGTAAAAAATGGTAAACTCCGCCGTACCGGTACTGTAACCCCCTCCGGCCGATCGTGCTCTGGTGGATCATCAGCCATCGAATAGAGAGTGGGGTTTATCGACAGAATTCCTGGGGGAGTGGGAGGGTTCTAGTGTTTTACTAAGAAGTGGTTAGGGAGAGAGAAGCTGGAAGCAGGGTGCTCCAGGAGCATATCAGAAAGTTGTGAGCTGATTCATTAGTTACATGGGTCCCGCAGGAAAGAGAGATAATAGGGTTTTGGACTATATAAGCCGGGTGTAAGAAGAAATCTCTTCGGGTGGTTATGGAATGCTGGGGAATAGATGGAGAGAAGACGTGGGAAATTGGCACATCAATCTGGAAGCCATCAATTGATGCACTGTCAGTATAGCGCGAATTATCTGTGTGCTCATTTGTGTCGAGTTACTGTGAAGGAAGGACTTTTTTAACTTTCCCACATCACCTTGGAGTTGGACGGGTGAAGAATAGTTCCCGGATTAGCACTATTTTGAATTGTTATTTTGTATTTGAGTCAGAGTTAGTAGATACCAACTATTATTACCCGAGTCCAACCTAAATGAAGCCTCAACTTCAGAGCCGACTGGACCAACTAGGCCTTGATGACTTGGAAATGGAAGAGGCATTGGAACGATTCAAACTGGACCCGGTAGATGAACTATCTGACATGGAACGATATCAGTCTATTGTTGATCTAAGTTGTAGGATTTTGCTAAGTGATGTTTTTGTTTTTAAATGTTATTTAAAAAGATGAAAGTGCTTTTTTGGAATGTGAGAAGTCTAGGTAATCTAGAAAAGTGCAATGTTGTTAGGGAAGTAATTAGAAGTACAAGGTGTGATTTGTTGTATTCAAAAATTGTTTGACCCTAAAAAGTTGGAAATTAATTACTTGAACAAAGATGCTATTTAATTGATTAAAATTGGCCAATTAACATGTCAATCATATGTTAAAATAGGCCAATACCATAAAATAGGAAGTGAAACTTATTAAACAAACTCATGGTTAAATTCTACTCAAATAATCATGAATTTTGATATATGGCACACTTCCTAACTCAAAATGGTTGAGAAAATATTAAATTTGCAAAATCCAAGGATTTTGGTTGGTGCCACGTAATACAGGGTACCCCTAGCAATGAGCCTATACTCTTTGGGTGCAAACTGGAGTGCATAAGACCTAATCCTGCAAATTGGGCCCACTGGTCAGTCAAATGAGCTAAATTTCGCTGGTTTTCTAAAATGACCAGACATGTTCTACGCAAACTAAACGCATGCACCAACTTGTCAGTGAAACGGTGTACAAAAGACCGAGCTCATACATGGTTCATGCCTGATTTAAAACCCAGCGCTCCGAGCGCCTGACCCCTTCAACTTGGATACACCTGGAGCTTCGTACACCACAGAGGAGGCTCTACAAGGTACACTGAACGCCGGACACAGTCAAGGAAAAATGAAAATAAAAGAGAACAGTACCCCGAGCTAGAGGGACTGACATGTGGGCCCCGGCCTCTGACTCTTTCTTCCTCCCTCAGCTCGGGCTTTAAGCCGAATTTGAAGATTGAAATTCAAAAAATTCAAAGAAGCTTAGCATAAAATACCAGTTAAGCTCACAAAGGTGGCCCACATGCTTCTCTCTGCCCTCTCTCAAGCATGACAAGCCTGCTACCCTCTCAATTGAACTCGGAAAGAAGAACGGGTGAAAAATGAGTTCGATCAAATTAGGTAAAATTGGAGCTTGAGGGTTCATAGGGAGCTCTTTAAGTGTAAGGCGATGCTAGTTGAGGTGTCAATTCGATTAAATGCACATTGAATTGAGTCTGTGCATGAGTGCGACAAGTTGCAATTCGGGTACAGACGGAATACATCGAATTAGCTCGCAAGAGGGTATAATATGTTCTGTAACACCCTAAGGGATATAAGGCGACGCCAAATGTCGCTCCTCTGAGGACCAGGGTGCAAATACCGAGAGGGGGGGTATGATAAGCCCGGTATACCGCCGGTGTAGCTCACCCAATACTCTACAGCTATTAATTAGCTGGTTGGTCCCCTGGACACCTGTTACATGGCCTCTGGATGAAGACAAGAATGGAAGGTTCTTTTCCAAAGGTACAGGAGCATGCAAATCAATTAATCAAACCATAGTACCATACTATACTCGGCCGGTTAATCAAAGGCTCCAAATGAAAGGCATCACATTTAAGGCAATCCAAGGGCTAAGAATGGTTCTACCAAATATTGGTGACCTGTCTGAGCATAGCTGGACGATTCTCAGCGAGCAAAGCATGTCAATGAATATGAAGCAATCAAGACCACAAATCAAATAGTGATGAACATGATGAAGGACAGCTCAGCATGAAGCAAACCCTAATCCTAAGCTTGCCTATAAAAAGGCACCCGAAATGAAGTTAAAAAAAAAAAAAAAAAAAGCCACAACCCCTAAGCCTTGCTGCCAAGCTCTTCCTCTACAAAAATCTCAAATTGCTATAGTTTAGAAACCCTACTCTTCTTACTTTACTGTAGCAGTAAGCTAAATAGGTAATTAGTGCCTCAAATATGTAAGCTTTGAAAGGGCTAAGTCATGTATATCCTCTTATGTTAAATAAAGCTTTGAAATTTATATTACTCCTTTTCTTTCTTTACTGTTTTGGTTGTATTTTGATTCTCTTTGTTTGATCTTCTTGTTTGGAATTTCTGAAATCATGAGGTGAAGGCTACATGATGCTTAAGTTTGCTTTATGGTAAACAAAACATGTTTAGTCTAATGATCAACAAAAGCCCCTTTTCCTTACTGTTTTTAATAAAAATGATAAATAAAACATAAAAATATTATTTCTGCTTGTTTAATAGGATTTACTTTCATTTTCTGGAATTTATCATTATTCTAACATATTATAAAAAAAATATAATAGTAAATTATGTATAAAAGTGTAAATTTTTGATATTTCCTCTTTTGCTCTTTATTGCTGCCTTTAATGCTTTCTAAAATAATTGAATAGCAAAAATAGGAGAGTTGAGCTAGCTGGCTTCCTCTCATATTGGAACTATTTTAATCATTTTATTGAAAGGATTAAAGAATATTAAAGTGACTTAATAAAAATGAACATATGAAGACTAAAAAGGTCAAGCCAGCTGGCTTCCTTCTTAGTTCTTTTTAATTGATTTATGGGCCCATATTGCATGTAGAAAAATTCAATTTCTTTATGTATATAGAGAAATTAAATGAATATACATGTAAATGGTGAAAGATAGAGGACTAAAATGCAAATAGATGACAGTCACAACTGTGCCATGTTGTTTGCATTCTTTTTCCTATGATATCTTAATGATTTTGCCCATTAAAGTGAACAAAAGAACACTTAAAGCATGATTTTAAATAAAATAATGGTCTCCCTGCATATCTCCAAGCTCTGACAGCCCTTTGATATTTTAAAAGTATTAAGATAATAAATTTTGGAGCTTTAATCTTGTCTCTATGCTTGCTGGTACCAAATGATGCCTTAAAAGCTACTAAAACCTGTTTAAGACCTAACCAGTCAGTACACTATGTTGTAATAGCCTGTAGTTAGTCCCTGGTACATGACCAAGCGAGGACTCAGCAGTATAACTCATGCCAAGTACCACTGAAGGCACTGATACAGTGATATACCTCAAAAACCCTAAATTTGACCTCTGTCAGCAGAATGATCAATACAGATCATTCGAGGAACCAAAATGCAAAATAAATCACACAGTCATGAAACCATGAGGACCCTCCAGGTAAATTTCTTTCTTATTAAAAAATGTAAAGTACTGAAGTTGCCAAAAGATTAGTCGCTTATATTAGCTGTCAATATGGCTATACACTCAAGTGACAGCTGTGCTACCTGGGCTATTTCTTCATTTTTTAGTTGACTGAATTTTTCATTCTCGGTTTTTGATCCAAAAGATAATGATGGTTTTCTTTTTTTAATAGGCGTTACAATATGTTCAAGACAACTCATATGAGGTATGTCTAGGGGTTCGGATCCCCTGAAGTAACTCAATTTTTGGGTTTTGGATCGGGACTGTCCGATTCGAATCAGTCGCTCGGGATCGCTTTGGAATTCGAATCTATCACTCAGGATGTGTGCGCTCCACTTCGAAATGGATTGTCGTGAATTCGAATCGGACTATCCCGATCTAAAACCCAAAAATTGAGTTACTTCACTGGATCTGAATTCGTATGTCCAGCAAGTGGAAGCCAGGTAATAAGTCAATGAAACCTGACCCAAAATTCAACAAGAATAGGACAGTATCTCTCGCGGATACTGTCGGTATACCCTCGCGGATACTCCCGTTGCTAATAGAAAATACCTTTCTGTCAGTATACCATCGCGGATAGTCACTTTTTACCCTCGTGGATACTGTCCCATTCTAAAGATATCATTAGTATTCATGCAAATCATGATATCTAAAGATATCATTAGTATTCTTGCAGTTTGTGTGATTTTTGTCTTAGTGAGATGGAGGTTTTTTTGTTTTTTTTGTATCAGTAGAATTGTAGCTACATTTTTCTAATAATAATGAAGAGGCGAGCTCCAACTTGGTTTGTCAAGCTTTGCTATCATTTCCTGATTCAGAGAACAATGCATATCCACACGACCACACAGCAAAGTGTGTCATATCCCCCAAATTATTACGATTTAATCTTTATCTTGCACATCATTAAGTATTAAAATTAGCACCTTTTTTATTTGCAAATACTTGAAAGTTGAAATTCTAAAAATCTAATCTGCAAATACTCGAGAAATACAATATGAATTCTCATTTTAAAATCTACATATATAAATCCGTATTAAAATCCGCATATGCAGTATGCCACGACCTTCTGCATGCATGAACAAAACCGCATTAACATTGAGTAGGCTATTAACAAATATAAAAAGAACTAAATCCACTACGTTAGTTTTTTTTTTTTTAAATTATATGCTTTGCTTCTGTTATTGCAAATATATATTCCAAATGAATTCAACGTCCAGGCCCAAATAGTCTTAACATTTTGAGACCCGTTAGGCAAACCATGGCCCATTATTTCTCGCCATTTAAATCCCTCTAGCAGTGCAGATCCAATTGATGCTATAGTCAATAGGTAACAACAAGACTACAAAGTGCATTCAGATATGCTACAAAGCCTGCCAATATTCCTCTTAAGATAAAGGTGTGATGTTAGTCACATTTCGTACAAAGTGGGTCCCCATTGTCTGATCATTTTTGGGATGAAGAATATATGAGATGCCTATTTCATGGACCCACAATAGATCTCTTTTTCTCAAAGTATCTTTATTTTCTGTTCTCTCTTTTATTTTTTGTGATCTTTACTACTTAAAAATACGAAATAAACGAATTTATTGACACAATGTCATCACAAAATTCACTTCGGAAAAGACATCATTACCACTTGTCTCCAAACATTAAGTTTTAAATTAAATGATTGATCCGACAAGTAAAGCATAATACGCGTAATAGAAACAGGGGCTGATTCAGGATTTTCATCAAAGGGGGAAAAAAATATCGAATTGGATTTAAATATCTAATCGGATTTAAATTCATTAACCAATTGAGTACTCGATAAAAAACAATGCTTTAACTTATACTTTCCAATACTTTGACTTGTAATTTCTCATGCTTTGACTTATAATTCTAATTACCAATCAAAATTCAACAAACAAATTTATTTCAATTTAACCCTAAATTTAACCCGAATTACAAATCAAACGTCCAGAGGGGGGCAAAAAAAATTTCAGGGGGAGACAAAGTCGGTCGGAACCGATAAATCTCCACTAAAACTCATAATCTATGGAGGTAGCTGCCCCTCCCTAAAACCACCTGGGTCTGCTCCTGAATAGAAGAAAGAAGAAATGAATAGCAACAAAAGTTGATAACTACAATAAAAACATTTGTGCAGTGAAGATAAGCTGAAGTGCTGACAATTATATTTATGAACGAGGACAAAAATATGTGTAAATTTTCTATTACTAAGTTTTCTCCAATTAGATCGATCCTTTTTTTTTTTTTCTTTTTACACTTCATATTAATTTTATTTTACATGGTTAGCCGCGATTTTGGCGGCTAACAAATATATTGATAAAAAAATAAGATAGTTGTATTTACAAGATTTTGAAAATTAAGAAAACTCAACGTAATGCTAAATAAGGAAATGATTTCCAGGGTATGCAACACGTCACCCCATATTAGCTTGCGAAAATAGCCGCAAGTAGGATACAAAACCTGCTCGCATTGTGTAGACCTACAATTAACTTGTACAAAATGTAACCACAAGAAGATATTGATACCCGTATCATTTATCAATTGATTCACGGATCGCTGTTTTTAGAGAAAAGTCTTCTATTACTTTCTCTTCAGATTGCCCAGCCACATACTTGCCCAGACCACTCTCCACGAATTCAGATCCTCCCCGGTACCGTAATAGGAAATCTTTTACAGTTACTGGATCTAGACCGTTGTTTTTAACTTGGCACGAATCTCAAAGCCCAATAATACTGTCCCTTGCGCTAGCCTGAATTTCAAAGCGGGTGAGAGTTAATCTCAAACCGTGAAGTGAAGAGAATTTTTTACATTATTAGAGATGATACTTGTCCGATCCACTCTCCACAGTGCCCTTGCTTGTTGCGATAAATTGTGGTTTCCCATAGACTAGGCCTCCAAGATGTTAATACCAACCGTCATGGTAAAGTTGAATTGTGCCATAATTAATATCTCCAGAGTCTGACTGCATAGATACACCCATACATGATATGGTTAGGGCTGTAGACAAAGCTCGTGACTCGTGAGTTACTCGAACTCAGCTCGGTACTCGAACTCAGCTCGGTAACGAACTTGTTAACAACTCGTTCGCTAAAAACTCGAGTTATTCTGACTCGAGTTGAGTAACTCGTTTGACTCACGAGTTGAGTTCGAGTTGGACTCAACTCGCTCATTTCAACTCGGACTCGGTTGAGTTCAGTACCTGCATCTCATATTTTGACATTTTGAACAAATTAATAAATAGTGTTTCAAGAGATGCCCTTTCTTACCCGTAAGCAAAAATAACTTTGATATACATGAATATATACAAGAATTTCTACTAAGACTGATGCTTTTTGAACAAATGAACTTTCTTGAAAATAGATTATTACATAACAACAATTCAACATCTTAAAATTCAAAGTGCTAGACTGCTAGTAGGTAATTAGGATCACTGATCACGAGTTAATTAACGAGTCACGAGTCAACTCGAGTTACTCACGAGTTGAATTCGAGTCAGCGAGCTAGCTCGGTTCGGATTCTCAACTCGAGTCAACTCGACTGGCTATTTTTCCGAGTTGAATTCGAGTTACCCTGAACTCGAGCTAACTCGGCTCGTTTGCAGCCCTAGATATGGTCCCTTGTGTTAGGATTTTATTTGCAAGGATCAGCCAGAGGAATACTTTTACTTTCTTTGGGACCTTTAATTTTCAAAGAGCTTAATTGGTTTTATATGCTGAGGCACATGTGAAGGCGACATGAGGTCGTGCACCTCAATTTGACACTTCACATTAATTGAGGTACATATATGTTATTTTTGGTTTATATACCAGGGTGAAACTTTATCATGGTTAACTATAGAAGTTTATTGAAGTGCAAATTAATCTGCAATTGCGGATATGTACACACATGTTAATAACATTATTATCTTTCAAAACTTTATCATTAATTTATTTATATTATATATGTTTGTTTTTATATAATGTTGACTGGGTCAACAGCATTAACCCTTATGATGATAACCGGTCAAAATTAATTTAATGATAAGAATCTTAACTAGTTAAGGGATAACACGTACTTATTATATTACAGAAAGACTCTACTTACGTACGTGCTTTTTTTTTTTTGAAAAGAAACAGGAATCAAGCTCCTATTTTATTAACCGCAATTGGTTACATGGTTTTGAAGGGTTTTGAGTGGTAACCCTAAGCTTCTATGTATTTAAAATGAAAAACAAAGTAGAAGCAAAATAAAAACCGAAAACAGAAGTGAAAATTGAAAACAAAAACAAAAGTTGAAAAGAAAAGAAAAAAAAAAATTCAGTCTTGTTCAGTCTTGTTGCGATAGCCTTCTACTTCTGCCATTCGATAAGCACCACTGGTCACGAATCTCTTGCACCAGTTCATTCTTCTGTTTGCACTTGCCTCTGAACAATCGTGCACATCTTTCTCTCCAAAGTATGAATTGAGAGATTAAAATGAGTGTTCTGATCTCCTTAGGTGCCTTCTTATCCCTCAAAATTGTGATAAAGGTTATGTACCTCAATGTGATTGTCCGAGAAAGGTGTTGCGTTACCAAATTCACAACGCTCCTATGAATCTCTCTAGAAACAGTGCGCTCATTGAATAAGTGTTTGATAGTTTCTACATTATTTCGACACCAATAACAGATGCTTACCTAACTAAATCCCCTTTTGTTTAAATTATCAATTGTGAGAACTCTATTCATCAATAGCAACCAACCAAAGATTAGAAATCGTGGAGGAACATTTAGCTTCCATATGGATGATATGGATGATTTGATCCTTGGTCCATATTTAATTGTTGAGTATGCTGACTTGACAGTGAAAGAACTGTCCATTCGTCCCTTCCAAATGGCACCATCTGCCACTTCTAATTGCATCATTCTTATCTGCAAGATGTCATTGGACATATCCGACAGTGCCGCGCTATGTCTGACAGTGTCGGTCTGAAAAACAGAAATGTCTTGCTCCTCAATGATCTGCTGTAAGGGTTGGTCGTTGAACCACACAAAAAGTGCTCAGCTCATTTTATTTTGTTGACAGTATGCCACCTTCCCAATTTTCGTGCCAAAAATCCACTGTTGCACCGTTTCCCAACGTACACTGTATGAAAGTTTGGTAAAATGGCACAATTTCTTTGAGATGATTTCTGAAAAAATTGGATACTGATAAACAATTTCCTTGATGCGGATACAAGATTAAGAACAGTGATTTTCACAGCTTGTGAGATTGTGAAGACCATTGCCATATCCATTTTGATAACAACGAAATATGGCTTTTAAATCCAGCACGCCCAGTCCACCTAGCTTTTTAACTTTTATGTTACACAGATTACTTAAATTGGAAATATATAACATATACCCATACAAGCACAATACAATATATATAGCGCCATGTTCTTTTAGCATGTTTTTCAAATGACACTTCCCATTCTACTATGCCTTATGCATTTTATATACCAATTTAAAATTTAGGTAAAACTGCTTCTAAAAAAAAAGAAATTTAGGTAAAGCTGGGCGTGTCGTAATTACATCTTATTTATCAACCATTTGCACCGATCTTATCTTTAATCTTTTTAACTTGCTAATACGTACGATTGCGTTGCTAAAAGGCATATGTTACTTTTCCAAAGAGAAGGAATATGTTTAGGGCTTGGGCTTTGTACCTTGTACTCGCTTTTCAGTCAGAGGTAGTAAATTAAAGATATATATACAAATTAAGTAATCTTTTTAGAGTTAGGTTAGTGTTACAACATTAATTAAATAAAGTTAACTTTGTCAATTATACATATTATTCGAATTATTGCGCACTGCATTTCTGAGACATCAGACATCTAAGAAGATATCCCATCTACATCTTGAGATTATACTACCATCTCCCCCTATCTTTCAAAGTGACTCAATTATAAATTTATAATGCACGAAATGAAATGGTTGTGTGTGTGGTGACTCAGTTTAAAAGCGAACCAGGTCAGTAGGACCCATTTATACTGATACAGATTAATTTCAGATTAATGAGTTGCATCAGCATAGATCTCTGATCTCATTCCTCATGTCTGGTGGAAACATGCATCCACAACAAATAATTGCATCTTCCTTTATTCAAAAGGAAAGTATACTTATAGTGACCTCGAAAAGTTTCAAAATAACTATGTTCCTAAACTTGGCTTTGCAGTGCTGAAGATTTTTAGGAAAGGCTTGATTAATTTGTAAGAGAAAGAAGAACAACATAAAATATAAGTCTACTCACTAGTGGAAAATATGGAATCAGGATCGGTTATATATGCATATTAGTATCGGAATACAACCGATTCTGATGAAGGCGATACTGATACTACAATAATCTGGATCGGTTAAATAACCGATCCTGATAGTTACTATCAGGATCGGTTGTTTGAAACAACCGATCCTGATGTTATACTATCAGGATCAGTTTTTTTGAAACAACCGATCCTGATAGTTACTATCAGGATCAGTTGTTTCAAACAACCGATCCTGATGTTATATTGGATCTAAAAAAAATTTTTTTTTTTATTTGGCCAGCTTCCATATATATTTGCTGGCCAGCATAATTTTTTTTTTATTTACCATTGATTTATTGGAGCTCAAAACCAATTAAGAACACAAAATAAAATTCATGAAACACAAAAAGAAGTACAATAGTTGAAGAAATTTGGTGCAATAGCAAAATAAAATTCAGCCACATGTATGGCACTCCCTCTTTTATCGTCTCCACCAGTGCAAACTTCAAAATCTGAACAAATATTTATATCATTAATTGCTTGCTTGTGCATCTCCGATACATGTATTATTTAAATTGAAAGACAAGAAAAACCTAGCTAGCATACCTCAAAGTGTACCTTTTCACCGCCGATGGAATAATCTCAAAAAGCCTTGCTCAAATGAAAAAAGATAAATAAATAAATTGAAAAAAAAAAGTGTTTTAAAAGTATAATAATGAGAAAATTAGATAAAACTAATACCGTGATAGTTGATCGGCCGGATGATTAAGTAACTTGAGCGAGATGTCCTCAAGACTGAAAAACAATATACAAACACCATTAATTAATTTTTGAAACAATAAAAAAAATTAAAAATTGACACAGTTGAGTCGGAGGTTCGAGAGGCTCGGCTTTGAGAGGAAGAGACGGAGACAGAGAGAGGAGAGACACGGAGGTCTGAGGATTTGAGAGGGAGAGACGGAGACACAGAGAGATAGAAAGACGCTAAGTTGAAAATGAGAGGCGCGAAATGAAAATAAGAACCTTAAGCAGGAGTTATCAGGATCGGTTATTTCGAAATAACCGATCCTGATTGTTTTGAGAATCGGTTATTTCGAAATAACCGATCCTGATTATTTTTAGGATCGGTTATTTATTGAACCGATCCTATTAGTATTGAGTCCTAAAATTTTTATAAGTACAAGGCGCAAAACAGAATTAAACCCTAGCGTCAAATTAGCATTAGGATCGGTTATTTCAAAACAACCGATCCTAATAGTACTATTAGGATCGGTTGTTTTGAAACAACCGATCCTGATACCTTTTTTTTTTTTTAATGTTGGTTCTGAAAAAAAAAAAAATCAGGATCGGTTGTTTTGAAATAACTGATCCTGATATCTTTTTTTTTTTTTTTAATGTTGGTTCTGAAAAAAAAAAAAAAGAATCAGGATCGGTAACCTGATACCTTTTTTTTTTTTTTGTTGTTGTTCAAAAATCGGAAAAAAATGTAGTTACAAGTTACAACAACATGCAATACGGCACCTAAACTTAAACATATCATAATTTCTCATCCATCAAATTTTTTAGTATTTGCTTACATTCAAATACTTTATTTTGAACTTAAGAAAATAAAAATATTCAATGCGTAATAGTAGGACGTGAACACAACTATTTAAATATATTATTGTTAACGATTCTTTATCATGCCAACTATTTTTTTCAATAGCAGAAGAAAACTGATATGAGAGAGATAGTCCGTTCCATATTTTGAGAGTTGAAGAGTGTCAAGTATATATTTTATTTTTTTAAGAGATGAGAGATAATGTACTCGTTCTACTCTTTATTAAAAAAAATACAGATACATATTTGCATAAGAAAAATATTATGTCTTATAACTAATTGGTTTCCGAGTACAAATAATTTATTTTTCTACTTATAACACATGCATACACGGTAACATTTAGGTATATGATTGTGTGTCTGTACACGCACGCGTCGTAGATGAAAAAAATAAACTTTTTACTCTCCAAATAGACAAACTACGTACAAAACTAAATATTTATCATAAACATGTTACATAATTTTTATTTTTATAAACACTAAAATGGGTACTTTATAAATTTAAAATTTTAATAGAAAAGTCAATAAATTGGATAAATTTTTACGTCTTTAGAATTTAGAAGTATAAATATCATATTATGAATTTTAGATGAAAGAATACGTAATTCGAGATTTTTGAGGGATGATTTCCTCATTAATATTAATATTTCCTTGATCTGTTGGAGAAATTTTGCCATCAATATGATATTTCCTTTCAAGTTTTAACTACAGGCGGATCTACACTTAATTCAGTTGTGCTAAGTCACTCAATAATTTTGAAATTTTTAATCATGTATGTTAAAATTTAATTTAATTTTTATTTCTTTAAAGTTATTATATAGTTCAACCTCTCTCATAAATTGCTAGATGTGTGCTTGTAGTCTAGTGGTTAGAACCCTTTTGTGATTGTGAGGACCATGAGTTCTAATCTCACTAATTACAAATTAATAATTATGTATTTTTAGTTATCAACTCCTCATAACTAAATTTTCTAGTTCGGTTTACGGGTGCAAATGGATCATATACTGATCGAATAGTGAACCATGTATCCGCTTTTATTTTTCAGATACGGATACAGATCAGATAATTAAACGAATACGGATACGGATGCATATCATATATTAAATAGATATAATACAAATACAGATAACATTCAAATACAGATAACATTCAAATACATAATTCGGATATTGTAATAAAATTAATTACTTATTATTCAACAAATTATTTTTCTCAAACAAAAATAATTCATAAGCATATATAATTCAAATGAAACAGTAATCATACTATCATCTCCGATTCTATTCGAACCTTAAATTGATTTTTCTTCATTGTTTTAGAAGAAAGGGTCATATTGTTTATTCATATACATTTACTATTTTAGAAGAATACTAGGATCATATTGGGACAACATTTTCGACAGGAACTTTGATCCGTTGGGTTGAAACTTGGATCTGATTCAAAACTTAAAAAAAAATGGTAATACAAAAAGGTTCCATCATTAGGCCTAGTCATATAGCATTATGGCTAACTCTGGTTTATATGTCCGAAAGACGAGGTGAATGAATTTTTATTTATTTAATGTTGGTTCTGAAAAAAAAAAAAATCAGGATCGGTTGTTTTGAAAAAAACCAATTCTAATACCTTTTTTTTTTTTTTAATGTTGGTTCTGAAAAAAAAGAAAAAAAGAATCAGGATCGGTTGTTTTGAAAAAACCGATCCTGATACCTTTTTTTTTTTTAATGTTGGTTCTTAAAAAATAAAAATAAAAATCAGGATCGGTTGTTTTGAAACAACCGATCCTGATACCTTTTTTTTTTTTTAATGTTGGTTCTGAAAAAAAAAAATCAGGATCGGTTGTTTTGAAACAACCGATCCTGATACTTTTTTTTTGCAGAGCCAACATTAAAAAAAAGGAATTAGAATCGGTTGTTTGTTAGAACCGATCCTGATACTATCAGGATCGGTTTTTACAAACAACCGATCCTAATATGTGTTCCATTAGGATCGGTTGTTTGTAAAAACCGATCCTGATAGTATCAGGATCGGTTCTAATAAAAAACCGACCCTGATAGTATCAGGATCGGTTCTAACAAACAACCGATCCTAATAGTATCAGGATCGGTTCTAATAAAAAACCGATCCTGATAGTATCAGGATCGGTTCTAATAAAAAACCGATCCTAATAGTTCATAAATTAGGATCGGTTAACCATAAAACCCGATCTGAATAGTTTTTAGGATCGGTTTTTTTAAGAAAACCGATCCAGATAGATATTAGAATCGGTTGTTTCATATAGCCGATACTATTAGGCCGATCCTGATTCCAGTTTTTCCACTAGTGACTAGTGGTAATTTCATTGATGCAGAACTTGGCTTTACTTCTGCGGAAATGAAATAGCCACTAGTTTTTGTAAAACATGTATTTAATCAATTAAAAAATATGAATATACAATAAATAAGTTGGTGTATATTAAAAACTCCCATGCCCCTCTTTCTCACATTTTTTTGGTTAAAAAGGTCGAGGCCCTGCTTTATTAAGAAACATAGTTAACTTACAAAAGAGGAAATTATTTAATGGGAGTATCAACCACAAGCTCTCCAAAATAACCCAAATCAGAACATTAGATAATAAAGGACTCTCTTGCTATGCCATATGCATAAGAAAGGAACAAAAGAGTTATATAACATATACCAAGCTCACATAGATCCTAATAGCAACTAGCACTAAAGCTAGTGTAAACACTACAACTAGGCTGGTCTTCAGACTGGCGGAGGAGGTGGTGATGGAGAGTGGAGGGTTAAGGGGCATCCTGGTCTTGATACAACACTAGTTGATCATCACCGGGCAACCATACTCGGAGTGAGATTGCTTCTAAAGTAAAATTCAGTTGGCAGCCATTCACACATAGCTTCCCTTATTTTCTTCTTCGTCCTGGTGCTACCTGTCCAATATTCAACCAAATACATAGTTAATAATATGAGCTGTCTTCTAGTTTTGATATTGACATTTTAAAAACAAATATCATTGCAATGTTTCCAAATGGTCCAATAAATACCATTGAAAACTATTAAAAAAGCTTGTTTTTGATGTGAACTAAGTGTGTGTGCAAATGCCAGTAAATCTTTGAGGGACCTCCTGTTTTTAAAATATAAATGGTTGTCCCCATCCAGAACCACACTTGTTGAGCTAATGGGCAATTTAAGAATAGGTGATCAGTTGTTTCTAATTGATTACAGAACTTGCAAGTAGTATCTCCACTCCAGCCTCTTTTACTCAATTTATCTTTAGTGAGGATTCTTTTTTTACAAGTTAACCACATATAAAAATTTATTTTGTGTGGCAGGGGAGTGTTCCACCAAAGCATAGGATTAGCTACACTAATACCTCCAAAGATCAACAATTTATATAGAGAATGAACTGCAAATTTCCCATCTCCAAGCTATCTTATTCTGTATATGTGTAAAGGAGGTGTTGCTAATAGTGTAGAGTATATGAATCCATTCTTGGAGGTTGATCCCAGTAAGTACCCTTCTAAACCTAACACATTGCCCCTGAGAATTAATCACATCAGATAATAAAACATTTGAATTAGTACATATTTCATATAGTTGAGAGAATTTTGTTGCTAATGTGCATTCTCCATGCCATAAATCCTCCCAAAATCTAACTAGGAAATTGAGGCTAGGATAATATGTGACACAACACTGTCCCAAGGAATCTAGTTTCATGATATTGGACCAAAAAGAGGAATTTGGATTTATCTGAACTATAAGACAAATGAGTGATCAAAGATTTCCATTTACTATGAAAGGTGAGATCCTTAAATTTCCACCACCATTTTGCTAATAAAGCTAAATTCATATTTCTTAAGTCAAGAATGCCTAGACCACCATATTCCTATGCTAAACAGACGGTTTCCCATTTGAGAAGGGCATATTTCCTTCTACTTTTATCACTGCCTTGCCAAAAAAATCGACATCTAATCCTATCAATATCTTTAATTGTTGTATCAGGTACTCTAAATAAGAAAAGTGCATAAAGTGGCACTACTGAAAGCACATAATTTAGTAGTGTATGTCTCCCTCCATAAGAGAGCAACTGACATTTCCAATTGGGCAGATTCTTTTCTAGTTTATCTACTAAAAATCTCCAGTCTTGACAACTAATTTTTTTATCATGTAAAAGGAAGTCATAAGTACTTTATGGGAAAATTAGCAGTTTGGCATCTAAATGTTTGAGCTAACTCATCACCTAAGTCTGTGTTTATAGAGTAAAGTTTAGTTTTATTGAGATTAACTTTGATACCAAAGAGAGCCTCAAAGGCTTGCATGGCCCATCATGCAGCCTCTACTACTTCATGTTTGGCTTCTAAAAATAAAATGGTATCATCAGCATAATGGCAATTAGTAAGTGCCTGATTATTAAAACATGGAGGACCTAATCCTTGTATAATCTGAGCTTGTCTACTTTTTGAGAAAATCTTACTTAAAGAATCAGCAGCTAAGATGAAAATGTATGGAGAAAGTGGATCCCCTTGCCTAACTCCTCTCATGCAATAAAAGTAAGTGGTTAATTCTCTATTAATACCAATACATGACTGAGAACTATTCAACCAATTCTTAATCCAGTGTATTCATCTAGTATTAAAACCTCTACTAATAAGTACTTCTAAGAGATAGGCCCAATTGATTTTATCATAAGCCTTTTCAAAATCTATTTTGATAACTACTCCTTGTTAATTCTTGTGTGTACTATAGTGTATGATTTCTTAACTTAAAACTACATTGTCTAAAATTTATTTATCAGGTAAAAAGGCTGATTGACTATCATCTATAATTCTTGTCATGACTGTAGTTAATCTATGAGTTAATATTTTGAAGATTAATTTGAAGCTACAATTAACTAGACTGATAGACCTATATTTACTGATTTGAGTAGCATCTTTTTCTTTAGAAATAAGACAAATTACAGATTTGTTAAGTTTCTCTAATTTAAGACTATTATGATAGAATTGCTGAAACCCCTCTTTCTCACATACACAAATAGATATCAGCATATAATACTACACTAATGAAGTGGCCAGTGGGTGTTAATTATACACACGCGCACACTCATCAAACAAACGAACGTACGTAAGCCCCCTTTTTTCAGATAATAATTTCTATGGGAACCTTCAATACTGCTCGACACGTGGCTGGTGTGCCACGTAGGAGAGGATTTTTTAATTGTACTCTGTACATTTTTGGTTTTTCTCTGTAAAAAATGAGAAAGCTTTGTATCATTGTATGTAATAAAGTAATTAATTGATTTTAAAGATAATAGTAATCAATGTCATTTCGCCAGCACATGCATTCCACTTTGGACCGAAAATTTTTCCCTCCTCAACAAGAAAAGCACACCGATCTTCTCTCATCCCTATCTCGATCTATCCACCTCCTAACCCCACAAAAAGCATCTCTACCCCAAAAAGTAAGAAAATGTTTTAAGTAAAGCAAGGGACTACAGGAATATACACTCATATACACTATCTTTTCTCCCATCTGGCCTCTTATACACTCTCTTACAACCTCAAACTATCACAGCCTCACTTGGATATTGATATCCTCAACAAAATCTCTCCCTTTCTTTTACTACCCTACTCCTACCAATGAAGTTAACCAAGAAAAACCCTCACTACCTACTTCCATTCTAACTATAACATCATCAAGACAAAGATATAGTATAACCCTTAAATCAAAATCTTTTCAATTAATAGAACCTAATTAATTATGAGGGCCGGCGGGTGCACAGTGCAACAAGCCCTGACCACTGATGCAGCAACAGTTGTCAAACAGTCGGTAAACCTTGCTAGGCGGCGGGGGCATGCGCAGGTGACTCCGCTCCATGTCGCTAGCATGATGCTCTCCTCAGCCGGTCTCCTGCGTGCAGCTTGCCTTCAATCTCATTCACACCCTCTTCAGTGCAAGGCTCTTGAGCTCTGCTTCAACGTGGCGCTAAATCGCCTCCCAACCTCCTCCACAATCTTGACCACTCACACATCTCACAATCACCATTTCCCGACTTTGTCAAATGCATTGATAGCTGCCTTTAAACGAGCCCAAGCACACCAGAGACGAGGAGGCACTGAGAGTCAACAACAGCCGTTGCTTGCCGTCAAAATCGAACTTGCCCAACTTATCATTTCTATTTTGGATGATCCCAGTGTAAGTCGGGTTATGAGAGAGGCTGGTTTCTCGAGCACGCAAGTCAAGATCCATGTAGAGAAGGCAGTTTTGGTGGAGGCCTCTAGTACACCTGATGAAAGTACTAATAAAAGTGAAAATAAATCAAAGGAGGCAACCGTAGTTCATGGAAACAAGGTCCTGGGCCATGTTAGGAGTGAGGATGTGGTTAGGGTTTTGGATTGCTTGTCTAGTGTAAACAAGAGAAGTGTTATTATTGTGGGAGAGTGCGTGCCACTCTCTGATGGTGTAATTAAGGTTGTAATGGATAAGATAGCCAAAGGAGAAGTGCCAGAAGATTTGAGAAATACACAACTCATACCATTGCCTCTGTCTTCCTTTAGGATTATGACAAGAGAAGAGGTGGATAATAAGGTCATGGAGCTAAGAAGCCTTGTAAGGAGTTGTTGTTTGGGGAGAAGAGGTGCCTTATTTATTTTAGAAGATTTTAAATGGGCTTGTGAGGCATGGGAAACCATTCGTCTGGAAAAGCAAAGGGGTTATACTAACTACAGTTATTCGCCTATTGAACATATGATCATGGCAGTTGGTAGTTTGATTAATAATAGTAGTAATGAGCGGGTTTGGTTATTGGGATTTTGTACAAATAGCAGCTACATGAGTTGTACTCTTGGAGAACCTTCTTTAGAGACTCTTTGGTGCCTGCATTCTCTCGCCATTTCTGATATTGAAGGATTGGGTTTACGTCTTTGTGAAAGGTTAGTGCCATTTTTGCAATTTGCTATATAACTATTGGTCACAGTCTGAGTGCTATGAGGTTTAGTCGAGACATATTTTGGTAAAAATTGATTGTTGTAGGCTTCTTGTGCTGAGGTAGAAAAATAGAAGAAAAAATAGTTCGAATATACTATTTCTTGATATACTTTTACCATTGCATTCTGTATTGTTTCCATTTCTTCCATAAGTCAGTTCATGTTGATTGTTGAAATGGTGAGAGCAATACTGGGGGCATTATATGATCAGAACTCATTGGAGAATTAGTATCTACGTAAAGTACCTTGTAATTTTAATTTTGCATTATATTGGCAGTCACGATGCATTATGATGTATAGGTCAAAACTCATAACTTGCACATAGAAATTGGAAAATCATCAAATATGTTCCGGGGGACAAAGCACACCATCCTTTTATTTAGCACACATTTAATTATTGTTCTTTCATTTTTCTATTAGCTCAAAATATATATTATTCTTAACTTTGATTAACGAACTCTCTTAGCGTATTTTTTTCTTTCAGTGCCACACAAAACCAAACGAAATCAAAAGGATATACAGGAAACGGGTCAAGTTGGTCGTTGTCGGAAGGGGGAGTACAAGGAAGCCACACTGGTAAATCCGCTGAATGTTGCACAGATGATCAAAGCAACATTCCCTCGTGGCTTCAGCACAATGTAAAAGCGAAAAGAGCATGCAACAACATTCAGGTATTTTATTCTATGAATTTTTAAATGTAACAGGCTGTATATACCTAGATAAATTTGAAACCAGTATACAAACATAGAAAGGAAGTACAAGCAGAATCTAGCACTAAATTAAGTTCACATATACTTAATACAGAAATAAGTACGCGGGGAATAAAATTTCTCAACCAATTACATTACCTTACCATCTTTTTAGTTCCTTCTCTTTTTCTGTTCCTTCTCCTCTCTAACTCATCGATATCACCCGGTGCTCTCTTTTTTTAGGAGCCACTTCAACTGAAAGATCATTGTATGAAATGGAACACTAGTGTAAGCAACTCATCTCTTGAGAGCCCGAGCGTCCATTCATCAGAGTTAACTTTAAGCTTCTCAACTACATTTCCTCCTTCACTGCCTACAAGCGCTACCTTGCACTATCTTTCCAATCAACCTTGGCCTTTGTCCTTTGAGAACAAAAATTCATGGAGTGGTCACAATTATTGGCTCTCTGAGACCAATGGTGTGCAAGGAAAATGCACAATGTCCTTGCACACTTCAAACCCTAGCTGTAACACTAACTCAAGTACTTCGGATGAAACGAGTAAGGCAAAATACCTTCCCAAGTTCAAGGAACTAAATGCTGAGAACCTGAAAACTCTATGCAATGCCTTGGAGAAAAAGGTCCCTTGGCAGAAGGTGGTCGTACCAGAGATAGCTAGTGCGATACTGCAGTGCCGGTCTGGCATGATGCGAAGGAAGGAAAGGTGCAGGGTTTCATCTGGTGTTAGAGAGGATGCGTGGTTTTTGTTCCAAGGAAGAGATAATGAAGGGAAAGAGAACATAGCTAGAGAGCTTGCGAGCCTTATTTTTGGTTCACAAAACCACTTTGTCTTGTTTAGACGTGGTACATTCTCCCCGATCACTCGGTCTACTTCACCTGGTAAGATAACAAACAAAAGATCAAGGCTTGAGAGTGACCAAGGCTATCTCGAGAAATTATTTCATGCTTTACGGGAGAACCCTCACCGTGTTATCTTCATGGAGGATGTTGACCGATTGGACTACAATTGTAAAATGTCCATTAAAAGGGCAATTGGGGGTGGTGTAATAAGGAATGATGTTGGTGAAGAAGTTAGTTTTCATGACTCAATTGTAGTATTGAGTTGTGATGTATTCAACTCGAGGTCACGTGCATGCTCACCTCAAACTAAACATAATGTTCATCACGAAGAAAAGGAGCTGGCTAGTGATCAGAGAGAGGTGGATTCGGGTTTTTGTTTGGATTTGAATTTAAGTGTGGATGATAATACCGAGGAGTGTTGCTTTGATAATGTGGGGCTTTTAGAGACTGTCGATGAGGTCTTTTGCTTCAAATTACAAGAGGGTTTGTGATGTTCGGTTTTATGAAGTTAGTATGTTCATATTAGTGGTACTTATTGGCTTTTTGCACTGTTTTACATTTTGTTACTTTTATCAGGCGAAAAAAAAAAAGACGAGGAAGATAATTAAGTTTTGTGGGGCTCTATAAGTTGATCAAGCATGCCTAATAAAAAAAGAAAAAAACTTGGAGAGTGGAGACTCACATATAGAAATATTGACATGACATTATTCGATCAATATCCCAATAATAAAAAAAAAAACCTTGAACCCTTCTTTCTCTTCGATCCTAAAGATAAGAAATTGTAATTAAATTGATACTCCTAAGTTTAGAGCAGTAATTAGATTGGTCACAATTAGTGCTTATTCGCATTCTTCTTCATTCTTAATTTTATCAAAATTTTCATTTTTCTTTTTTTGAAGGTTGGCGGCGAAATGCTGCCAACAATTGAATTGGTATATATATATATATATATATATAACTTATTTACAAAAGTTTTATTTTTCATAACCTTTTGTGAAGTTTGAGCAATATTGGTAGTGCTAATATCTAACAAACGTTGCCCATCATCTATATATTAGCTAGGCATACAGGAATTGTGAAAATGTTTCGAGTTAGTCTTATACAATAGCAAGATCTTTGAATTAGTAGCAATTCTAGTTCATATGGATTGATAATATATATATATATATATTGGTGGTTTAAGTTTTCCATCACTTGATCTCTACTATAAATTAAATACATCCTAAAAATTATAATTTTTATATGATGCACTAACTCTCATGAAAATAAAGAGGATTAATGATTGATCTGATATATTGGTCATGTTTGGTTATGGAGTAAAGTTATACTACAAGAATGAGACAGTATCCGCGACGGTAAAAATTGACTATCCGCGAGGATACGCCGATAGAAAAGTACAATTTCTGAGCGTGTCGATATTACCGACGAGAGTATACATGACGATACCCTTGCGGATGCTATGCCATTCTTTATGAGGATCAAATTGCTTACTCCATCTTTAGGAGGATTAAATTGCTTACTCCATCTTACTCCTTATATTTTAAACCTCATTTGGTAGTTGAATTCATGACTTGAATTAATCCGCTTAGAGGAGTAAGATATTAGAAAATGAACATCTACCTATGATGATGGGCTTTACAGGTGGAGTAAGTTAACCCACTTAGAGTAACTTACTCCGGATTAACTCATTTTTACTCCAAGTAAATGAAATAAGGGGTTTATACCATCTCTTACACCGAATGGAGTAAGTTAATTAACCCACTTGGAGTAACTTAACTCATCTCTTACGGTGGGTCTTACACCCTTCATTTACTTCTCATTTGATGGCTTAAGTGAAATAAAAAGTTTATTCCACCTCTTACTCCACAATCAAACGTGGCCTATGATTTTAATATTTAAAATATAAATTGAAAAGACTTAGATGTGATATTTTGTGGCACTAAATAATTGTGATACCAAAACACCTTTTCTATATACATGATTAGGTTGTTTGATATTCAGATTGCATTTATAACATCTGAAAGGATTAAAAAAAAAAAAGGCATTTATCATATGCAGACGATGATTCCGATGAGAGAGGGATACAAGCTGAATGAGTATTTGGTGAATTAAGTAATTCAGCACGTGTATTAATTGGTTAGTTTAACTGTATCTGTAACGAAATGGTGCGAATCCTGATCAACATAGTGTTATGCCCAATGGTCAGGTTTTTCTAATTTATTTAAAACCTTAACCCAGATCTATGTAAGAATTAAATAAGCACAGCGGAAACTACTTACTTTCCATCTTTATGGCCTTCCGTCTATTGCCTCTCAAGCAATATCAAAGGAATCGATGAAGATGGCTTGATTGACTTGCTCGCACGCTCAATCGACAAATTACTTGGCTAGCGAGTCCTTCCAAAACTCTTGAACTCTCTCTTACTTGTTTCTGTCTCACAAATTGAAGGCAGAATATCTAGTCTTTTATGGAGCAAGACGGTGGAAAATGATGAGTTCAAGGCTATGGAGACCCAGCCCTTTTATAGCAGTGCAAATCCTAACCCTAGGGTAAACCCTAGAGCCGAAAATAGCTCAAACTTGTGAAACAAGTTTGCCAAAAGATGAAAAACGTGTGCACACCTTTGGCTGAAAATTTCAGGCTAAATCGGGAACCAAAAAATGCTGAAAATAGCATTTCCGAAATAAATCAGAAAAAATTCTGATTTCCTTATTTAGCCTAAATTTATCACTGCTATTATTTTAATCAACTATAATCGATCCATTAACAATTATAATTGATTAACATTATTCTATATGTATTTGTATCCAAAACCTTAGTGAAATACGTATAATGCCATGACTTAATTAATCACATTGTTTGGCATATTTCAATCATTACATAAATGTAATTTTGCGACAGTATTTGATATCATAATCATAATGCACGTATGTCCAACTTAATTATTGTAATTAGACGTCTCTAAATCCAACAATCTCCCACATGGACAAGTGCAACCTTTTGATTATATATCCTTAACTTTATTGCATGCAACTTTTCTGTCTTTACTTATCGTATTTCTTAAACAATTCCGTCCATCAATTATGCTAACAAAGGACTTAAGCGGCATTTGTCACATTTATCCGCAACTAAACCGACATAAATCACGCTGCCAACATAACTGAATGACATGAATCTGATTTGGACATATAGTTTAGAAATTACACGCAAGTGTGATTAGACGTGCCTATTTCTAATTGAGTCACCTTAACTTTACTGTATGAGGTCAAAAACTTAAACTTTAAAGAGAGAAATAATGAAACTGAAACTGAATGCAACTTGTATATATCAACAAAACTGTTTACAATTACATTACTTAAAACATATTCAGACTCCCACATTTTCTAACTATCCTAAACAGATATTACACCCATACGAGCAACATGTTCGTGAAACTGCTTGGGTGGTAATCCTTTAGTAAGTGGATCCGCAATCATGGAGTCTGTACCTATGTGTTCTATAAATAATTCATTATTCTGCACTCTCTCTTTTACAACCAAAAACTTAATGTCGATGTACCTCGACTTTGACGAACTTCGGTTGTTGGTTGCATATAACACTGCTGAATTGTTGTCACATAATAATTTAAGTGGTTTCTGAATAGAATCCACAATTTTCAGCCTTGTGACGAAGTTCTTCAGCCATACGCCATGATTAGATGCTTCATAACATGCAACAAATTCAGCTGCCATAGTGGAGGAGGCTACCAATGACTGCTTAGCGCTCTTCCATGATACGGCACCGCCTGCCATCATAAAGATGTATCCTGATGTTGACTTCATGCTGTCAACACATCCTTCAAAATCAGAATCGGTATATCCAATGACCTCGAGCTGTTCCGATCTCCGATACGTGAGCATATAGTCCCTTGTTCTCTTTAGGTATCTCAACACTCGCTTGGCTGCCTTCCAGTGTTCCATACCTGGGTTACTTAAATATCTCCCTAGCATTCCAGTAATGAACGCAATATCCGGACGCGTGCATACTTGCGCATACATGATGCTACCTACGGCTGAGGCATAGGGAATATCTTTCATGATGTTTTTATCTAAGTCAGTTTGAGGACATTGTTTTTAGACTAAACTTATCTCCTTTTGATACAGGGGTATCTCCTGGTTTACTGTTTTGCATGCCAAATCTTGTTAGAATCTTATCGATATAGTTCCTCTGGGATAACCTTAGAATACCTTGAGGTCTATCTCTAAGTATTTCAATCCCTAGAACAAATGATGCATCACCAAGATCTTTCATTTCAAAGTTCTTAAATAAAAAATTCTTAGTTTGATGCAACATGTCCTTATCGTTACTGGCAAGCAATATGTCATCTACATATAAAACCAAGAAAATAAATTTACTCCCACAGAACTTAAGGTATATACATTCATCTACTATGTTAGACTCAAAACCAAATGAGCTAACAACTTTGTGAAACTTATGATACCATTGTCGAGATGCTTGTTTTAGCCCATAGATAGATTTCTTAAGTCTGCAAACCATAGACCCTGCATCACCTGATACAAAGTTTTCTGGCTGCTTCATATAGATCGTTTCATCAATGTCACCATTGAGAAATGCCGTCTTTACATCCATCTGATGAAGTTCTAAATCATAATGTGCTACAAGCGCCAATATAATCCTTAAAGAGTCTTTCGATGAAACTGGAGAGAAAGTCTCTTTATAATCAATGCCTTCTTTCTGTGTGAAACCTTTCGCAACAAGACGTGCCTTGTATTTTTCAACATTGCCTTTAGAATCCCGCTTAGTCTTAAATATCCATTTGCAACCAACGGGTTTCTTGCCTTTAGGCAACGGAACAATATCCCAAACGTCATTGTCATACATAGATTTCATCTCTTCATTCATGGCATTAATCCACATTTGAGAGTTAGAGCTTTCAACAGCTTGTTTGATATTAATTGGATCATTTTCAAACATGCCAATGTCAAACTCATGTTCTTGAAGATATGCATAATCGTTCGATTGTGTAGATCTTTTCTCTCTAGTAGATCTCCTAATTGGCACAGGCTCTAGATTTTCTTGAGGTTCATTTATGACTTGATCTTCAACAGGAGGAGGAACATCATTACCAACTTCTGAATCTCCCACAGGTCCTAGGCCATCAACATTGGTCATGGCAATGTCAGGATTTGGGTTTGATTCAGGTCCATTTGTGTTCTCTATTCCATGTTGAGTTTCTAACTGAGTTGTTTGGGATGATGTAGTTTTCACATTGTCAAAAGGTGTATTTCTAATCGTAATCGGAATTTGAATAAAACCAGGACTTTGGTCCATAGTCTTATTCTCATTCGTCTCTTCTTCTTCTTCAAAAATACTATCTTTTGTCATATCTCCCCCCACAAACTCATTATCCTCAAAAAAATTCGCACTTCCTGACTCGAAAACTATATGTTCTGTTGGATTATAGAATTTATACCCCCTAGATCGTTCAGAATAGCCTATAAAGTAACAACTAACGGTCCTTTCGTCCAGTTTCTTTTCACTTGGCTTATAAGGCCTAGCTTCACATGGACATCCCCAAACTCTCAAATGATTCAAGCTAGGCTTGCGCCCAATTCATAACTCGTAAGGGGTCTTGTTAGTTGCTTTAGTAGGCACTCTATTAAGTATGTATGCTGCAGTCTTTAAGGCTTCTCCCCACAAATTCTTAGGTAGAGTTGTACGAGCAATCATACTTCTCACCATGTCTTTAAGGGTGCGATTTCGCCGTTCAGCAACACCATTCATTGCAGGTGAACCTGGCAATGTATACTGAGGCACAATTCCGCATTCCTCTAAGTATTTTGCAAAGGGACCTTGACGCTGTTCTCCTGATCCATCATAACGACCGTAGTATTCACCACCACGATCAGAACGAATGGACTTTATACGTTTGTTAAGTTGTAACTCAACTTCCGTTTTGAACTTTATGAACACGTCTAATGCTTCCGCCTTTTCTTTTATTAAGTAAATATGACCATATCTTGAATAATCATCTATGAATGTGATAAAGTAACGGTGACCATTTCTTGTAGCCTTTGGAAAAGGACCACAGATATCCGTATGAATCAATTCTAAGACATCATATCACATGTTTTTGCATCATACTTACGTTTATTAGTTTGTTTTCCCTTTATACAATTTACACAATCATTTAAGTTTGTAAAATCTAAAGGGTGGAGAATATCATTAGACACAAGACGTTCAATTCTTTTCATAGAAATATGTCCTAATCGCTTGTGCCATAATGTTGCTGATTTCTCGCAAGTTAATTTACGTTTTCTAGTATCTATATGCAAAACCTCTGAATGTGAAGTATCTATATCTAGAACATAAAGATTATCATAGGAAGACAAGACACCAAAAGCAACTTGTTTTGAATTTTGATATAAACTGAAATTTCCATTACCAAATGAACATACAAAACCTTTCTTGTCCAAATAGGAAATAGAAATTAAGTTCCGTCTGAAGGATGGAACCACTAATGCATCAAAATACAAATAAAATCCTGTCCTACATAGCAATCTAAAATGCCCTATTCCTTCTACTTCGACTCTGTTGCCGTTTCCTACGTAAACGTAGCGCTCAGCCTCACTTGGCTTGCGGCAACTTAGGCATCCCTGCATCGATATACTGATGTTAGATGTTGCACCTGAGTCTAACCACCAGGTATATCTAGATACAGAACTTAAATTAACTTCAGAACAAACTAAAGCAAGAGACATACCTTTCTTTGCCAACCATGCATGATAGTTGGTGCAGAATTTCTTTGTATGTCCAGGTGCTTTACAGAAGAAGCATGTCCTTTCTTCTGAAGTATCAGAAGTATCCTTTTTGTTCTTCTTCGTATCTTTGTCTGCAGCTGTCTTGGTGGGTTCCTTTTCCTTGGTAGTAAACTTGCGCTTCTTGCCTTTACCCTTAGGATTAGATGTTACTACATGAGCACTTTCTCCCTTAGTCATTTTCTGTCTCTCTTCCTCTTGCACCAACTGAGCCTCAAACTCAGGTAGTGTCCACGTCTCCCTTTGACAATTATAAGTCAACTTGAATTGACTAAAGTTAGACGGGAGAGACAGAAAAATGAACTCAATGAGAACTTCATCAGAGATGTCATAATTATGCCCTTTCAAGGCACGTTGTAGTCTTGTCATCTCAATAACATGCTCTCTAACCCCTTCTTTTCCCTTGTATTTTATTGTTGCCAACTTCACAAAGAGTGTACTAACTTCAGTCTTTTTACTCTTTGTGAATTTCTCTTCAAGGGCCTTAAGGTATTTAATAGCGCCAGTCTCTGTATCAGGTATTATGCCTCGAAAAGTTTCATGGATCGTTTGCTTCATCACCATTATGCACATGCGATCTGAATGCTCCCATTTCGCAATATCAGCCTTCTCTTGGGGAGTTTCCTCACCCTCTTTATTAGGCTTGGGGCGATCAAATCGCAGTGCAGTGTCTAATTGCATGATCCCTAAGACTAATTTCAACTTTTCTTCCCACTGTTTGAAATTGTTTCCCATGAGGGGCTTAATCTGACTTAGATTTGACATTATGTTTAGATCTGAAAATTGAAGAACAAAGGAATAATTTAGATACGATGCGTCACGATTTGATCCTTAATCATAATTCTAAAATCTATCTAAAGGCCTGTGTAATACTATTTGCTCCATTAAATCTTTAGACAAAGCACCATTCACTAATGAAACACCTTTGGGTGCAATCATTACCTTCAGGCACTTTGGTGTAGTGAATAAAGTACAAACATGTAACCTTTTTGTCAATCAACCTTTGGGTCAAATTAACATATCCATGAACTAACGACCAGGCCAGTCAACGGGGGGAGGAGGATCACAGACGGATCGCTTATGCTCCAAGCCCCCGATGCTTTTCTAGACATCGTTAGTCCATGGGTGTTGCAACTTATTTTTATACACTACCCTTATGCACTAAATAATTTCAGCAAGCGCTAACCCTCCTTTGGGAAAGCTAACACTCACATCCATTTCTAGCACGTCACTTTAAACTTGTCATGTGTCACCCTGCACTTGTCTCGCACAGAGAGGTCCGTTTGCGAACAATCAGTGCTCAACTTGTACAAAATGACACATGTAAATCCTAATTGCCTTTAAATAGATCCTAAAATTATGCCTAAAACCTATTCTAGGACGTATCCTAAAATGACTACTCGTCCTAAATAGAATATAGTAACTAATGGGAGTTTTAGAATAAACTAATTTTCATATGTTAACTATATTCATCAAAAATAAATATTAGGTTTTAGAAAAACTTTAGCGATTTCTATAATGATTACCTTTTAGAAATGCTTCAATAATTTATTTAGAAAATACTAAATAATTTTATGCCAGAATTAGCATTAATTGTGATCAAATTCAGAATTTAGTATTATACCCTTAATTAGCGTTAATACTAATTTTAAATAATATCTAAATCCTAATAATTAAGCTAAATATAACATAATACATAGTAATTATAGTAATTATAATTATTACAACCTAAATTACAATTACTTACAACTACTCCTAAGGTTTGGTAACCGAAAAATAATCTAGAGTTAGCAAATTTTCAGATCTGGTCAAGAGAAACTGAAATTTGAGGGTCGAAAAAACTAAAAACAGCCTTTTTGAGGGCTTAAACAGCATTTTTAGGGCCGAAAAATCATCATTAACGACGTAGTTGTTAAGGGCTGATTGGATCTCTTTTCAAGGTTTCCGAATTGGGGTCACACGTCCAAATCGGATTTACGAGTCAAAAGTTATGCCCGTTTTAAGATAACTACCTCAAATTTTATGACCAGATCCGAAAATTCAAACCTCAATTACTTTCTCTAATTCGAATTTAAAACCTTAAATTGTTGCATAATTAATCCTTTCGAAAACAGATCATGGCACGTTCGTATTTATTCACTCAAATCAATAAATTATGCAAATTGAAAATTAAAATCTTCAAATAAAAAACTTCTCCAAGATCGCACGAAGCACAAGGATGGGTTCAAATTCAAGATTTTAATTCAAAACCGCATGAACAATTGATTAAAGCAAAATTTTAGCAATTACTTTTGCAACAATTAAATTCGATATGAAAAATAGAAAGCAATTAAAACGAAATTTAAAAAGAGACAAAAGCTTTCTCTAGATCATTAAAAAAAACTGCAATTCTTACATAAGTGGCTCTGATACCACATGTTATGCCCAATGGTCAGGTTTTTCTAATTTATTTAAAACCTTAACCCAGATCTATGTAAGAATTAAATAAGCACAGCGGAAACTACTTACTTTCCATCTTTATGGCCTTCCGTCTATTGCCTCTCAAGCAATATCAAAGGAATCGATGAAGATGGCTTGATTGACTTGCTCGCACGCTCAATCGACAAATTACTTGGCTAGCGAGTCCTTCCAAAACTCTTGAACTCTCTCTTACTTGTTTCTGTCTCACAAATTGAAGGCAGAATATCTAGTCTTTTATGGAGCAAGACGGTGGAAAATGATGAGTTCAAGGCTATGGAGACCCAGCCCTTTTATAGCAGTGCAAATCCTAACCCTAGGGTAAACCCTAGAGCCGAAAATAGCTCAAACTTGTGAAACAAGTTTGCCAAAAGATGAAAAACGTGTGCACACCTTTGGCTGAAAATTTCAGGCTAAATCGGGAACCAAAAAATGCTGAAAATAGCATTTCCGAAATAAATCAGAAAAAATTCTGATTTCCTTATTTAGCCTAAATTTATCACTGCTATTATTTTAATCAACTATAATCGATCCATTAACAATTATAATTGATTAACATTATTCTATATGTATTTGTATCCAAAACCTTAGTGAAATACGTATAATGCCATGACTTAATTAATCACATTGTTTGGCATATTTCAATCATTACATAAATGTAATTTTGCGACAGTATTTGATATCATAATCATAATGCACGTATGTCCAACTTAATTATTGTAATTAGACGTCTCTAAATCCAACACATAGTGCTTTAGAGGATGTCATACAACGCTTCCCTTACCTGTTAGAGCAGCGGTGGATTCAAAAAAGAGTGAGGCTATGGTGCTATGCATAGCACGGATGGCTAGTGTACTACGGCACAATATGGTACTTTTTAAAATCCTAACGGTCGATCTGACCGTTCAATGTGATAACCATATGAATATGTACTTGCAAACTAAATTTTATATTTTTTCAAATTTTTTTACTATTTTTTCAGATAGGTAGAATTTTGATGGTCCAGAATTTTCAAAAAACACTGATTTTTCTACCTATCTGAAAAAATAGTAAAAAAATTCGAAAAAATATAAAATTTAGTTTGCAAGTACATATTCATATGGATATCACATTGAACGGTCGGATCGACCGTTAGGATTTTAAAAAGTACCATATTGAGCCGTAGTACACTAGCCATTGGTGCTATGCATAGCACCATAGCCTCACTCTTCAAAAAATGAAATAACTTTTCATAAATTTTCACAATATTTAATTATTTAATTGTTGTTATTTATAGTGTTAGTGAATGCTACGTACATTTTATGCATCAACTAAACACTTTTGTTGCATAGAATCATTTAAATACTAAAAAACCTTTGACTATATATGCTTTATTCTTAAATTAACTCAAGTACTACAAATTTCTTTTTGCTAAGATAAAGTGCTACCAGCCACACTGTAAAACTTAACAAATATGTTAGCTCTATATATAATTTGGTCTGATATAATTTGTCTGATATATTGGTCATGTCTGATATATTAGCTAGATATTTACAAATTGGTCATGAATTATCTAGCTAATACTACTGCTCATTCATGCAATGTGAGATGATATCAACATCAGCATCACCTGACTAATTAATTAATAATTATAATTTTGGCATTAATTTTCATTTTAAGAGGGATCATGAAGGCACACTAATTCATGGGTCTCCCCATTCACATAACTAAAATGATAAATATTCCTAATCATAGATTCATCTTGAGCCCCATTAGTGTTTTGTCATCATATACGGGAGCATACTGACTGCGTACAAGTAATAGTACATTTATTATGCTCCCACTATTAGGTGCCAGATTTTCATTAGACCCTAATTTGAGCCATATGGGTCTGAGGGGAATATATATATATTGTTAGTGCAGGCTTACGTAAAGGCAACAATCAGTCTCTTGTTGAGAGTGATCTCCACTTTCTCATATCAGTTCATATATAAATTATAAACAAATTACGACTTCACTTTTGGGCTCGGAATCTCCAATAGTACAAACTGTTTGCACAATAATTAACTAGCTAAAGACAACTTCCCATTGAAATTGAGATAACATAGCTTGGAGCGTTAACAACTGTTTGTCATTTAATTTATTTTCGATATGTATGGAATATTATGTAAATTTTATTGGTATTATCACTATTACTATATGAATTAGCTTAATTAGCCAACATTACTTTTATCTTTACTAATAAACACTATAAGCAATTACCTTTCCTATTTTGTTCAATCATTCATGAATTTGTAGCGGTGGTCTGATGAACTTGCCAATACTCCGTAAAATTTTGATGATGATCTAGAAAACTCTCATTGGTGCTCCGGCCAACTTTTGATGGAAAATTATTGACTTTGAAATTTAAATTATGTACATTATTATTTGCTTTAAACATTTCGATGAAACTTATCGTCAAAAGTTCATCAAAGAACTGTCGGGCCTCTAGGGCGTGCGAAATCTGCTACGTGGACCCAACACGTGGGTAATGCGGAAACACGCATATAGATTTTATACATCGTACGAACTCTGAACAACGTAGCACTTAATTTTTTTTTACAAGTTAACGTTGATACTTAATTAGCATCTTCATAGGATGCACACAGTTTCTGGTGATATTTTTTCAGAAAAAAGATAAATAGGATCTGATCCGTTTAATTTAAACTTTCAGCAAATTTTTCCTGGATACACGAGGCTTTAAGATTTATTGTATTAATTGGTGTGTGCGGGTGCGTTTGTGTCTCTGCGTGTAGCATATTTAATAACTTGTATATATGACATGAGGTCCTGGTGTCTCAATTATATGGTGTCTCAATTATATGTAACCAAAAAGGTAAACGAAATAATTAAGGAATAGATTCAGAGACAGGGACATACAGTTGCATAATTCAAAAATTAGGGTTAGTTTAAAGGAGTCACTTTAAAAGGCAAGAGTGGAATCAATCTTCCTCAAGAGATGAAAAGCTCCAATTTTCAATGCCAATGTGATGCCATTAATAATAAAAAAATGATTCCCTTTCCAAGTTTTAGATCTCAAAACTCCAACAATTCCAATTAATGTAGTGGGTTGTGAAAAGCTTAATACAGAAAAATTAAAGAGATAAGCATCTACTCGTTGGGTCTCATTGCTTTAGAATCCTAGAAAGATAATTTCATCCTTTTCTCTCTCTGTACTCTTTTACCATCACTAAAATAACGCACCCAAGGTTAAGTATAGAATTTGTCGTGTGCTACTTTCGGGTAAAAAGAAAAGATTTGATTAGGATTTTGATGTTTTCCTTGGTTTACGGACCCCGGGTGGGAAGGGGGGCAATGGTCATCATACACATGTCCATCCATTCTTTTCATTGTACAAAAGATTTACACAAATAAATAAATAATACATACAAAAGATTTACACAAACAAATACCACTCTTTAACCTTGTTTATTTTTTATGACCTTTCTTTTTCCAATCTTAATTGGTGGAGAGTCCAAATAACACAACCTTTCTCTTTATTAATTAACCTTCTTTTATTATACATAATTAAGACTTCATCTCGATCTCTCTCTTTAAAACATGAATCTCTGGTTATCTAGCCCTTATTTTATTACTAAAATATATTTTATTACTAAAATCATATTGCAGGATATGTTGTTATGATGCCATTAAAACTATGCATAAAAGTACGTAGATACCGACTCATTTTTTATAGACCTAAAATATTAATAAAGGAGGGATCACTTGATAATTCTTTTCATGGGAATTTTTAAAATAAAACTGTCTCAATTCTTCAACAATCTAATATTAATATTTCTTGATGCATTATCAAACAATGCTTGTATCCACGAACATACCTATAAACTTGATTGTTAGACTATCTATATGTACACTAACATATCTATATATTTAGATTTTTAATTATTTGATTGTCTTTTAAATTCATTGTCAATTAAGATTGTCAAAATAACCATTGTCAAGTGATACCTCCTCTTAATTGAAATAATAACTAATGTGCATGACTTGCAAATTCCATGAAAATCTACAAGACTTAAATCACTAATTTTTCCAAAAAAAAAAAAAAAAAAACATTAATATAATCTCTCACACTCATATATATAATCACTATTTGATAATATAATTAATTATTTCCTTGCATTATAAATCTACACCTTAGTCGCAATAAATCTGCACCCAATGATCCTTTGTTGAACATAACTAGCGAAAATCTATATATATTTGGGGATAAACAAAATCCAATGATATGTATTACTCCCTCTGCTTTTTTATTTCATCAAGAAGAAAACATGTGCATTCATCCTTTTCGGACGCATGGTTTGATTGATTAAATCCGATCGAGGTGTAATCTTCATAGTTACATTACCAAGAAATTATATGCGCTTTTCCACATGCAACTGCACACTTTCAAGTAATTATATACTTTTGCACTTTAATTATTTTTTTCCCAAAAGAAAGAATTTTATTACCATCCAATTAACATTGAAGTTAGTCAGTTATTCTTTTGTTCCCGAAACATACAGAATATATATATAAATTATTTTTTGTTTGTTGTCGTATGTGTAAGGAACAAAGTTGTCCACATGATTTTGACAGTTCGTCGAATCTGAATCGGCAAACTCCGTAAAAATCGGACGGATCGAATTAAAAACTCGATTTTTTAAAAAAGAAAGCTTGTATAGTGTTTAAAAATATCGAAAATAATAAGAAAATTATTCGTTGAATATTATATCAAGACAAAAATTTATTCTCAAACACAAGAAGATCGAAAAATACGAATTTTTTTCAAGAATTATATACAAAAAAAAAAATCAAAGAATTTCTAAAAATTGCTAAAAAAAAATATTCACAAACAGAACTACAAGAATATCTACAAGAATATTATTTAAAACAATTAACACAAGAAGAACTACAAGAATATTATTTAAGACAATTAAAACAATTAAAACAACTGGTATAAGAACTGTCATAGTTTTGTCCTCCTATTTTACTTGATAGTTATAAAATTTATATTATATCTTAATTATTCAAACCATCTGTGTCAATAGTTATGAAAGCAAAAAATTCTTTTTTTTTTTCTTTTTTTGCATGGTAAAGATTGATTGTTATTCTATATTCTATAGATCTATCAAAAACAAGTCTAATTATAAAATACATCATAACATGGAACCAAGGTCCTTGTTGAACCTTGATATTTCTCAAATTGAATAAAATAAATAAACTTTATAAACAATCAGGCATTTAACGTTGAAACAATTTTTTTCTTTTACTGTTCAATAAGTGAAATTAATGTCACATAAGTTTACATAAAAACGAAAAAAAAAAAAAAGATAAGAAAGTTTCCTAATAATTAATTTTATTTATCATTGAATTTATGGACAAAAGCTATAGCATATTGGTGTTGCAGGTTAAAAATGAACCTAAATGATCCGTCACAAGTCTTACTGCATGCATTACGATGCACACAATAGTTGAGAGAAGTATGAAATAGAAGACAAATGTTACAATTTCTGATTTTCTAATTAACAATGATCTCAGCCTATGATAAATCAACTAGTGTACTGATGTTTATACCCTACAAGATCTACGCACCGAGCCTAACTGAGAATTCCCAAGACCAATTAATATTCCTTTGATTCCTTCTTTTTTTTTCCAGACGCTAGCTATTTCGTTTGAGCTTCCTCCCAAAATGAGAAAAATGGTATGGATATCTCAAATTAGAAAGCATCAACCAGATATTTCTTCTTCAATTATGAAAATTGATGAAACACTACACTTCAACCGCACCAATCTCGACCACAAAAATTTGGAGTAGGCATATTAACACATCTTTAAAAATAATTCAAATCTATGAACAATTTTAACCTCTTTAAATATATTTCCAGCTGCCGTATCTTTCAATAATATAATTAATATTATGATCATTTATTAATTATTTGATTTTTATAATTGCTAGATATTTCTTTCTTTCTTTTATATTTTGCATCTCAAGAAACATATTAGGAAGGAAGTTGATTTACTTCATTTTATAATTATGTTCGATGTAATTTTTTTTAGAGGAGGGTTCCAATGCACTCTCTTTTTTGTGCTCCCAATGCACCCACATTATATATATATATCTCTCCATTTCAAAGTCCGAACAGTCGATCCGAACCGCTCAACATAATCTTCATAATAAAATATGCTTGGAGATCAAATTTTATATTTTTTAGAATTTATTTACTATTTTTTTGGATAGATACAAAATCACTGTTTTAAGGAGATTCTGGACCATTCGATAAAGTGATTTTGTATCTATCTAAAAAAATAGTAAATAAATTCTAAAAAATATAAAATTTGGTCTCCAAGCATATTTTATTATGAAGATTATGTTGAGCCGCTCGGATCGACTGTTCGGACTTTAAAAACGGAGATAAAGGATGTGGGTGCATTGGAACCCTCCTCTTTTTTTTATTATAGCATTGTGCTGTACTATTATTTTTTAAATCACAAGTTGACTGTCAAAATTATGCATGATAATTTGTATTCACTATGCCTTTTTACGATCAATTTACATTTAAAATTTATTCAACGATAAGTAATAATGTCATTTTCTTAAGTGATTTTTTTGCAAAAATAAAGATAAAATGTTAATTGTTAAAATATATTTTTATTAATTTAGATTGTCAATAAAATTTATGGAGCTGGATAACTTAAATTGATACATACAATATTGCTAGTTTTTTTTTATATAATAAATGTTGTGTTATAAATAGCAAGCCATAGCATTTTCGGACCTTAAAAGTTATAGTGCTATCAACCGTTTTCAATACCATAGCTAGTAGCTATAGCAGTGCAATAGCGGATCTATAGCATTTTTTTTAGTCTTTCCACGATAACGCGATAATCGCTATTTGGGACCTTAATAAAATGTTTCACTTTTGTATTCTCCTTTTTTAATCTTAAATATGTAATGAGATATAAATAATGAACACGGCAGAATATTTGCTTAGTTTATAAATCTAATTTTTGAAGAACTAACTTTTGATCTAGTGACAGAGACATATATCCTTTAATGTGGGAGGTTTTGAGTTCGAAATCCGGATGAGAATATTATATAGATAATTAAATAGAAGTTTGTAGGTTAGATCTCTACCTTTCTATATATAAAAAAAAAATCTAACTTTTGAGGTAACTAAAATCATATGATAATTTATGTGAGTAAAAAATATTTTAAACAAAATAACATATTTTATAAATAAAACTTTTAAGAAAAGATGTGATGGTAACTTTTGCTCTTTTCAAATATGAGATTTGAGAGGTGTCCCCAAACTCTAGAGCACCCCTCACTCTACTTTCCCTTCCACCCCTTCTCGATCTCAACCCGACACAGCAACTTTCCTTCTCTCTCATCTCTACCTTCTCGACCGGTGAGAAGATTGAGGGATAGGAGAGGGAACATAGCCGAAGCAAGGCGTATCATCTTGATTGGACTTGACTCTAGTTATCGAAGCCCGTTGCGATGGGCGTGCGACAGTGGATGAGCAGATCTGGAAGAGCTCCACAAAGCTTGTGGAGAGATGAAGAACTAGATAATATGCCGATTAGGAAAATAGTTAGAATATAGAAAATAGAGAGTGTAGATATGTAGGAATAGAAGAAGGGACCGACTAACAATACCCGGGTTGCTATCCCCCATTCATCCCCCGGATAAGGTTGTTAATTATTCTTTAACGGTAATTAAGAGGGGACCACGATTTCCGCACTAAAAGACAACCAAAAACGCTTGATTAACGGGGACCACTAATTAAAAACGCGTTTTCAACTGGGGGGGACCGCTAATTATCTGTTATTTAGCATTTAACTGCCGGTGGGGACCGATAACCAACTTGGAATATTCGGCAACAGAAAAGGAAAAGAAAAACATACTACTTTTTCATATTCATTACTATTAAAAGAAGTATTCATAGTTGCATTCTAAAGTATTCATATATAATGCATGAAGTATTCATATCTAAGATATCAAGTATTTAAAAAAAAACTGGACACATTACTTATCCATCTTTTACACGTTTTTAGAGGTGGTTTTTTTTTTCTCCGTTCACTCTAACCAATATTTTTGACAATCTGTGATGAATTTTGCAAATCTAAAACCAGGAACGTCTTCTACGCAATTTTCTCTTTCAAATGAGATCCATGATGACATACTTTCGAGTTGTCCGTTGCACAAGTATTCATACCTTGTCATTCAAGTATTCATACCTCATCAAGCAAGTATTCATACCTCATCAGTATTTCACAAATAAAAAACTGGACACATCATTCACTCATTTTTACCGATTGAAATTTCATTACCACTCAATCATTTTTTACTTGATATCTTAGGTATGAATACTTGCTCGACGTGGTATGAATACTTGCACGACGAGATATAAATAATTTTACGAGGTATGAATACTTGCGTGACGGATAACTCAAAAGTACTTCATCATGGATCTCATTTGAAAGAGAAAATTGCATAGAAGACGTTTGTGATTTTAGATTCGCAAAATTCTTCATAGATTGTTAGAAATATTGGTTAGAATGAACGGAGAAAAAAAAACCACCTCTAAAAACGTGTAAAAAATGTGTGAGTGATATGTCCAGTTTTTTTTAAAATGCTTGATATCTTAGATATGAATACTTAATATATTATATATGAATACTTGATGTATTATATATGAATACTTGTGCGCGTCAGTTGTAAATTTTTCAAATATAAGCGGTCCCCCTAGTTAATTAGCGGTCCCCAATGTAATTAATGATTGATACACGTTTTCTTTTGTCTTTTTGTGCTTAAAGTTGTGGTCCCCTAGATAATTAATGATTGGGGGATGAATGGGGGATAGGAGATGGGGGAAAAAAATCTTTATCCATAGAAGAATTAGGGTGGTTTAGAGAAATTAATGAGAATAAAATAGTAGATCTAAAATAGGAATGAGAGTCAATTGACGTGTTGTTAATATCTTTTTTATTATCATTGAAAGTTTTAGTAGGCATTAAAAATCACAAACTTATCGCATAAGATTCAAAGAATTTTCTAAATTGTTTAATTTCTAAAAATGATAATAGATTGGAACAATTCAAGAGCGAAGAGTTTCTATTGAGATGTTGGTAGAATATCATGTAATTTATTAAAGATACCAATAGACCACTTGACGTTTAAGATTTCTTATGTATTAAATAAATCTTAGCTCAAATTAATAAAATTATATGCACGATCGTAAATTTGAAATTTGACAGAAACTTTTTGTAAATATTTAAAATTAGAGGATTTAAATTTTCTATTTAGCTGAAAAAAAATTCCTTGTACACTCCGACTCTCCGAGAGATATATGCATATTGCGTATTTTAAGTATAGGAACTTTTGATCTATCTGGATACAATTTTACTTTTAAATTTATAAATTCTAAATACTCAATGAGAGGTCAGTTACAAGTGCACAGTTTATCTTTGTAGTATGTCACGTATCGATTCAGATGATAACAAAAAATATTACTTTTTACTAAATTAATTAATTATTAGAAGTGCAATAAAATAAATGGTGGGTGGGTTTTGTTGTAAATTGGTCATTTGGTTGGGTTCAATACCCAGTTGAGAATTGGGTTTGCAAAAAAAAATAAACAAACAATTAAAAAGGTGTTTTGTAATCAAGAGATAGAAGTCTAGGGTCTTTTAGCATACAATCCTTCGGTCAACTACCTACACGTTCCGTCTCTAAAATTCATGTTTGCTATGATGGGGTTTTTAAGCCTAAAATGGTATCAAGGGTCACTTTAATGAATTAATACCATACCTGAACAATTCGGGCTTCACGGTTAAGTTCTTCACCCTAGTGGTCTAGATAATAAGTACAGATTAGCCTTTCTAATTTATTCTTAAATACTGACACTTCACGGTTAAGTCTTTTGTACCAATATTCGGTTCAAACCTAGCTAGGGGTCCTAATTAAATTTAAGCCTTCATGATTAAATACTTCACCTCAAGCCTAACCATTGTTTATTGTGCTGGTTGTATACAATCTTCTAATTACTTTGTTTAATTAATTTGCAAAACATACAATAGTTGAATTTAACTATTTCCATGTATGAGTGAGTTTGTAGGTTCATGATGATTATAAATGCAAGATTAAATATTGAAGAATCAAAGAAAAGCTCATGAAGATCTTAATTACAAGACTAAATTGAAGAACCGAAGAAATCAACAAGACTTTACAAAGACATAAATTGTAATAATCAAATAAAAAAGTAAAGTACATTTAAGATTGCTGATTTCTGTGAGCAACCGTTCAGAACGGAACCTGAACTGTCGAGAACGGAAAAGTGCAAAAATTCACAGAGATTTTATGATTAGTTCCATCCAGAACGGTCGTGATCCTTTTGGAATGCTTATCAAGAATAATGTTAAATTGGGATAAATTGTACTATCGGTCTTGAATGGACATATATGTTAAGAACGGTTAATATTAATTTAATAATGCGAAAATCCTAATTTCAATATCTATACAGTCCGCTCGGAACGGATCTGGTCAGATTTGAAGCCCACACTATAAATAGAGTGACCCCACTTCAGATTTTCCCAAGATAACCGCCTCCCATATTCAAAAAGCATTTACTGTGCATTCTTGAAAGCTTCTATTGTTGAGTGAGCTTAAACTTCAATATCTTCTCAACTATCTCAAATACACTTGACTAATCTACTATTAGATCTAGTTAGAGTGTCTAGAATTTAGTTCTAGAACTTTTCTTCTATAGTGTGGAGATTTACTTAGTGCTCCCTCCAAATAACCGTGTGACTTCCCGCTTGTAAGGCATTAAAGGGCTCACCGGCTCGAGCGTTTTCCGCTCACTATATAACTATTGTTGTGTGACGATCCCCTTTGTTGGGACTTGCCAACTTAAGCTTCTAGGCTCACCTTGTAAATGAGTTAAGCCGTGACTTCTCACTTTCATTTGGGCTCACGAACGACAAGTTGTATCCTTTCTTTTTAGGTAATAGAAAAGTGGCACCGACAAGGTTGCTCTACCCCAGAGACGTAGGTATTTTATACCGAACTTTGTTATCATCTTACATGTCATATTTTTCTTATTCTCATCTATTCATCTATTTATATTTACTTGTGTACACTTGCTTGGTTGTGATTTGACTTGTTAGTTTATATGGTTTACATGAAAACCATCTAAGGTCATTTAAACCACCATATTCAACTCCCTCTCGGTGCCATAAGGGACTACATATTGTAGTTCTGGACTAGATCAGATTTGATCATTTCTAATCTAAGTTCCTAAGGTATTAATGCACATAATTTGGTACTATTAATTCTTGATCTTAAGCTACTCTTTGTCAAACCTAAACAAGATATTAATCTCAAACACACAAATCATGCGATCACACAAATAAATTCAATCGACAAGAACAATCATGCAAGCACAAAAAATCATAATAGAAAATGAACTAAGTAAGGTAGATTTAACGCAAATTCATATTTTATCGTCAAAGCCCTCAAAGAGAAAAACTAGCCTCTCATGGGTGCGCTAACATCCATGATAAATATCCAAGTAAGAACAAAAGAAAAGTACCTAAACTAACAGAGAAATAGAATACACCAATCCTCTTGTGTAGCCTCTATCCTCGCTCGAGTAAATGTCCTCATAAATCGTAGTTTCGTCTTTCTTTCATGTTCAGAATTCACTTTGAAAGAGTAAGAGATGGATGGACACTGCTACAAAAAAACACTTCTCTATCGGTTGAAATCTAAAATCGCCATATGTTTCTGAACCAATGGCTATCGCCCCGATAGCGAAAGTGTTCACCTTTGCCATTTGCTCGGATCCGATGGCGTTGCGGACCTATGCTATCGAGTAAACCAACCGATCGTGTTTCTTAAATAACGGTGTTACAAACTGTCGTCGATGTGCATTTAATGGCATCTCTTGCATTTTTTAAACGATATCAAAGGTTCTTAACACAACGACTTTTGGATATGTTTGCCGATGGCAAAAGTCACATACACCATCGTTTTTGTTTGCATTGGCATTGTTATCCAAGCTTTGACATCTTTTTTTAATTTGATCCATTGGTGATTTATATATATATTTATAATTACACCCCTATTCGAAGCTAGATAGCCTCCATTTGCTAGCCATTTTTTAAACTCAGCATTTGAACCAACAATATATATATATATAGACAACATGCATAATGCATGTACCCAACAACAACATATCTGTAACATATACATCATTGTAAACCAACAAGCCATATATATAGCAATATAACATAGACAACATGTAATTCATTGTGCCAGCACAAATATCATCACGTACTATACCACCAAAATTATACCCCAACCAAAACCAGCAAAGCTTTCAAAATTTGTACCCACTGGTTGTACCAACGACAAAAATGTACATCATATATATGTACCAATAACTGTTGTCCCCAATTACCACAAAATTGTACATCATATGTACAAAAAACTATTCAAGTTTCAATTCAGACCCTTTGTGGAGGTAAAGGTATAACACTATCCAAGAAGTACTTACACCATGTTGTACAAATCGCATGTAGATATGTTTTCTTGTACGATTTAGTAGTCAATTTGCACTACATGAATGAACACCGAACATATTAATAACATATATGAGAAATGAATCTGAAAACATGCATGATAGATCAAAACAGGTGATTGACAAACCTTTGAAAAAGAATTACAAAAACATTTGATGATGAACTTCATGTTCTTCATTACAAAATAACCACATTCCCAGTCTCTGACTTGTCTAGGGCACTGAAAGTGTATTATTTTAAACAAAATATAATTAGTAGTATAATTGGAACTTAAAATAAGTTAGAATGAAAAACTCGACTAGAATATTTTCTTACCGTAAAGTCTTTAATATCCAAGTGCCTCTTCCCGTGCTTGTGATTCCCCCTCTTTGTGTGTATTCCTGATAAGCCCTGATATATATTAATAAAGGTCAGTATGGTACCTAGAAGTATATCAGATTGTTGTTGTGTGTTTTAAGTTATATGTATTTTAACTACTTTCTAAGGTGTCCATGGATTTCTGAATTTCGGTCGTTATCTGGCTTTGATCTAGCACATGGATAGCAGTCTGACGTGGCTAAATAACGAGATGCACCCAATGGTCACTACAATTTAAGTAATAAAAGAATAAATCAATACAAACTTGTTAAAAACAGATAATAAATTACATGAGTAGAATTAATTAACATCTTACTCTTGGTGGTATGGTGCAAAAACAAGTTTCTTATCCTGATGCTTTATGAAGGCATCAACCAAGTACGCTCTGGAATTTGCGTTGTCATGGCATATAAATGTGGCGCTTATCATATTTGCATCTAGGAAAGCAATGTCATTATTGTTTTTTCTCAGTTTGAGGAACTATTGTCCTGCAATACCTGAAAATAACAAGTGTAAAAATACAAGGAAAAAGTTAATTGCTAAAAGAATAAATATGTTTAATATTCGAAAGACTCACAATGTCCATACTTGTATAATCGAGATGTCAAGCTGATTGTACATCATCAGGTCCTTGATATCTATGAAAGCCCTCAACCCGTAACACTCCAGGAATTACAGGGAAGAAAAAGCCTCCTCCTTCAGTTATTGGCACTTTAAGATATCTGTCATGTAACATTTGAAATTCTAGCCCCATTTCTTCCAACTCTGTCCGACTGACAAGTGGTGGCCACCCGTCTATTGCCATATCCTCGGCATTTGAAAAATGAATCCTACTTACCAGGTCCTTAGCCAATTTTTATGCATCTTCAGTCATGGTAACCTTCCCATCCTTGCTTATGCGAGCACGCACCAATATACAGTTCGCACACATTTGTGGCACGTCTTCGACGCCCAGAGTTTTCTTGTTTTCAGGATCTTCCAGAGCTTTCTTGAAAGCTTCTTCTTTCCCAACATACCCACGAGAGCCTAAGTGGTGCGGCATGGTGTTGTTCTTCTCGATGTTCCGATTTTTGGCACTTAAAGTCTTAGAAAATATTTATTTATTTAGTTCTTAAAATTTCAAAAACCTTGTATGAAATAATGGGTTCTAAAGTCCATAGCGCAGACATGATAACTACCATACATATGAGAGTAATACAAAATGATAACCGCACATACAAAGTCAATTCATTACATATGTATATGGCACATAATCTTATCCAAAAACATTAAACTAGAAATTACTGTCTTCAAATACTAAGTAAAACCACAAATACCAAACACAACAGATAAGAACATGACATCAGAGTAAAACAAACTAAAATAATTTGATAAGAACATGACATCAGAACACAACAATCCAAAGAAAAGAACCCCCAATTATACCCGAAATACCTCTAAGGTCTTCATTGTGATGAATTCATCCCAATCCTCTGACTCGATCCATAGGTACTCGTCAAAAGGCATTTCTCCCATATTCACATAGCGGTTTACGAGCTCCGTCTTGAAGCCCTTTCATGCCGCATTCATTTGTTTCATCACCATATCCCTTGCCCTGTCGTTATACACAGTTTGTAAATCGTGCATCTCTTGGGTTCTCGGAGTATATTTCGGATTACAACTGGTAGCAATTGTGTCGGTAGCACATGACAATTATGCGACTTCATCCCTGACAATTTCAGGTCATCTATTGCCACAAGTTTTTTCACATTTGCATAATATCTGGATGGAACTTTGACACCGTAAAGGCATCGACACAGCTTTTTCTTATCTTCTCTTGACAAGGTGTGGCTTGCTGGACCGATATACATAGTCTTACCATCATTTAGAATTTGGGGATGTAATATTTCCTGTATGTCCATGTTCGTCATGTCTCTGCGAGCTTTTATCCCATCTTTAGTCTTATTGGGAATGCCGAGTAACGTCCCAACTAGACTTTCACATACATTCTTCTCGATATGCATGTGATCAAGGCAATGTTGAACATCTAAATCCTTCCAGTAGAGTAACTCCCAGAAGATTGATCTATTTTTCCTGGTCGTGTCCAGGGCCAATTGCTTTTTTTTTCCCGAAGTCATTTGGGATATCCTTTACCCGCGAATAAACTTATCTATCGGATAACAGCATGAGAACAGTGCGCCTTTCAATTTCTCCATTAAAGGCTTCCTTATCCTTCGATATGGGTGATTACGCTGAAGGAACCTACGATGACCCATATATATAGTCTTTTGCCAATGATTTAACTAGACAAGTTTGCATACGCTTGGAATTCATTTATGGTGCAAAATAGCATAGCCCGTAATGTGAATCTCTCCTTCCTATATGCATTGAAAACCTCCACTCTGTCGACCCACAACTTCTTTATGTCCTCGATCAATGGAGCAAGGTAAACATCTATGTCGTTTTCGGGTTGCTTGGGTCCTGGAATTAGTAAGGTCATCATGATGTACATGTGTTTCATGGTTAACCACGGAGAAATATTATAAATACACAACAGACCCGACCATGTGCTATGCTTATTGCTCATGTTACCGTGCGAATTCACGTCATCTGAACTAAATCCAAACCTTACATTTCTTGTTTCATCACCAAATTCCTTGTGGTCCCTGTCAAAGTTCCTCCACTAAAGACCATCTACGGGGTGTCGTAATTTTCCATCATTTTTTCAGCCTTCGGCATTCCAACGCATTAATTTTGCATCCTTAACATTAGCGAATAAACGTCTAATTCTCGGTATCACGGGTAGGTAATGTAAGACTTTTGCAGTAGGTCCTTTCTGGTCTAAATTATTACAATTACTCTCGTCATTTGTCTTGGGTTTCCTATACTGGTTTATACCACATTTTGGACATTGTGCCATATCTTTGTAACGCTTCCGAAACAATACACAATCATTCAGACATGCATGTATTCTTTGTACTTTCAGACTCAGTGAACACATCATTCGTTTGGCTCTGTAACATGAATTTGGGAGCTCTTTGTCATCCGGAAGCATCTCTCCTAAAAGATCTAATAATTCACTGAACCTTTTATCACTCTAACCATTACTCGCCTTCAAACGATACAATCTCAAAACGGCTTGTAATTTTGTAAATCTCATACAACCGGGATATAATTATCGTTTGTGATCACTTCTAAATTTATTTGAAAATCTTTCGTATTATTTTTCCGTAAATTCTTGCTCAACCTCAAGATATATGTCATCAAAGTTGTCATTATTGTGATCATGATTATGGTCTGAATCATAATCATCACTACCAATTTCACTACCAATTTCTTCATTATCAACTTCATCACCAATTTCCCCATTTTCCTCACCAAAAACCTCAGATGCAATTTCAAAATCAATAGTAAAATTACTAATACCATTGCTTGTTTCCCCAATATCATCACCAATTTCTCCGGTATCCTCACCATGCCATATCCAACGTGTATCTATTTTTAAACCCATTACAAATCAAATGACTTTTAATATCCGCAGAGTTAGCAAACGATTTAATATTACAACACAATCGATAGGACAAGAAATAGTTGTTAAACCCTTCTTTTCGCTATTTTTCTCAGCAAATTTTATAAAACGATCAACACCCTTCATAAACTCAGGACTATTACGTTGTGATTCATACATCCAATCTGATCCATATATGCACATAAAAATATAAAACAAGAACAATATTAGGTACTCGTCTTGGCATTTCCATTTAGGGCTTACATATAGTGGGCCGGTGCACAATCCTAACACACTCTTTGAATGCTACGTCTCAGTACTGAACAAATGTAAGAAGATTTAGCATTTAAGAAAATTCGGCAGCATTTCCCCTATGCTCCCCAAGTACGCGTATGATCCACCTCCGGCCATTTAGACACGGAAAGGAACAATATGTACTTGTGGGAACAATAAGGAGAAATGCACCCGAATCTTTCTTAAATACTAAATCAGCTTACATTTGTTCATATTCCAAGATGAGACAAAACCATTCAAAGAGCAGTACCAAAATGAGGACTATTCAAAATTAATTCCTATCGGATTAATTTTGAACGGGCATCGACCTAAAAGGCAACTTAATATATGATGTTCGAGACAATATGGATCACAATACAAAACAATACAATAATTCGGTCAAACTAATAAAATGACACAAAATTACCAAAATAACAGAAAAATAAATAATAAATACATCACAAAAAAAAATTGACCTTGAGAGAGTAATGTGAAGGGAGTGGCGTCTTAAATCCAAATTATTAGATTTTAATATGGCATGCTGATCGTATAGCGCCTTAAATTCACGCACAGACAAGCGGCTGCTAGCTTTAAATTCGCTCATAGGGAAACAACTAGGAGATAAAATTACTAAGGACTTGCCCTTTTATGTCTGGAGAACACTATTGGTTAAATTAATGTACCTGCATGGCCTAGGTTCCAATTATTTACCACCGCTGCCACTCAAATATATCACCATCGGTTCAGTAAGGATATCAGACAATGTTAATCAATCCAACACCAACGGATCATGTAACACAACAGATGGTAAAAGTCACCCCCTCAATGCCATCGTCCGTTAAGCCAAACTGATGTCGAAGAGTCAACCAAACCGATGTCGAAGAGTCAATCAATATTAATTGTACTTAAAAGTTAACCGATGGCAAAGGCATCAACACCATCGGTTGGTTAGATCAAATAGTCGGTAAAAAGTTCAAAGTAACTACAGCGCTACCACTGGTTGTCACACCCCGCGGCCAAGGGTCGCGACAGTCCCCCGCCGTAAACATACAACACCGTGTATGTTTACCAGGCAATTAATATTTCACTCAGAAAATACACAACAATTGATATAACACAAGTTTCTAGATACAAATCAGGGCACACAGTCTGGTCAGAGTATAATACAACAAAAGTATCTCATCCGGATACCAACCATCAGGCCTAACCTAGAACTATACAACAAAATATATCTATATCTAGGGTCATATCGGGGCACCCTACCAAAGGCCTACTACTCGCGTGCCTCCCCAGAATCAGTCGCACCTGAACCTGTAAAAATTACCCGAAGGGTGGGGGTGAGAATAAATTCTCAGTGCGAATTTGCCACAATCAAGTTATTGGACTTGAATTCAGAATTCACATTCAAAAATGAAATTCATACAACATTACATTAACAGTTCTAACACAATATATAAATGAATGCACATGCTTGACAACAATAATCGAATAAAATACAACTTACGGAGTTTCCAAGATGAAGTTCAAACAAACACGTATTTATTTGGCCTAACTCATTTTATTATGACTGGTAGCACCAACAGATGTTCAATCGAGCTGGACCCTTTGTCAAACCCTCATCTGTAGGGTTACTGGCACCTACAGATGTTCCACCGAGCTGGACCCTTTATCTGACACCCATCTGCAGTGCTTTGGCTTAACCATTTACTAAAGTCTGGTTCCAAGTCAGCTATATAACTCAGCTTTACAAATGCATCTACACGGAACCAAAGTCAGCCATATGGCTCAACTTTGCAATTTCATTCAAATAGGTTCAAAGCCTGGCAAATTCATTTCACAGGTCAACGGATAGGTCACCGTCACCTTATCCAGCTACCTCTACAGGTCAACCTGGCAAATTCAGAAACAGGTCAACGGATAGGTCACCGTCACCTTATCCAGCTACCTCTACGGGTCAGCCTGGCAAATTCAGAAACAGGTCAACGGATAGGTCACCGTCACCTTATCCAGCTACCTCTACGGGTCAGCCTGGCAAATTCAGAAACAGGTCAACGGATAGGTCACCGTCACCTTATCCAGCTACCTCTACGGGTCAGCCTGGCAGATTCATTCACACATAGAACAATGAATAGAACACATCAATTGACAACCATACGAATATGCAAATCAACCATCTCACAACAATTCAGTTCTAATTTAATTGAGTTATGCACATGAATCACACAATTTCAAATTATGCAGCAATCAACATACAACATGACAATCGAAAAATAATTTAATTCCTGAAAATGAAACATCAAACAAGTCCAAGAACCCCGCACCTGATTACGAAGAGCGTATTTCGCACTTATGGTTCGGACGTCTCGAAAGGTCCCGCAAACTCTTGCTCACCCGAGCCTACTCCTATACCAACATACATACTTGATTTAATCTTTGTTCAAAGCACTTATTCTTAAACCCTAATTTGGTCGAAATTCAAATTAATCGCTAATTGTCAAGGTTGAGGGAGAGGTTTACCGATTACGAATCTATTCGGTCGGACTAGCCTAATCAATCAACGACATTTTCTCAAATTTCTGATTTGGTACCCAAAAACCCTAGAAAAAGGAAATCCAAAATTGAGAGGAATTCGAGAAAAGAATCGACAAATAATCAGCAAGGAGGTCGAAGGAGATAGACTACCAGCAATTTAAGCACAAATCTCGGGTTAAAAATGAAAATCCAAACCATCGAGAAATCTGAGATTTTGGAGAGAAAAGGGAAGAGAAGGAAATACCGAATAGGAGGGTTAGAAGAGATCTACGGCCACTTTCTCGGTTCCAACTTCGATTTCTCGGACTTTTGAGCGACTTGGAAGGATTTGGAGCTCATTTTTCTTTCTTCTTTTCTTTCTTTGGGCGGACCACACAAGAACAGGGAAGGGGCGAAAATGAGGGAGTGAGAGAGAGAGACACAGAAATTTCATAAAATAAACCCTCAACGCATCCAGTGCGGGTCGTTCACCCGCACTGGATCTGAGTGCGGACGCAGCCAGTACTTAGGCAAATTTTCATCAACTCTCAATACATCCAGTGTGGGTCCTTCACCCGCACTGGATCTGAGTGCGGACGCACTCAGTACTTAGTCACATTTTTCGTCAAAGTTTCACTTGTCAAGAAAAGTCCGAGCCTAATGCGTCCGCATTCTCCTCCAGTGCGGGTCAACCACCCGCACTCACTACTTAGAAGTCGTTTTGAAGAAAAATCATAGCACAGGAGACTCATGAGTGCGGACGCACTGATATCCAGTGTGGGTGGTTCACCCGCACTCACAGAAATTCAGAAAACAAGTTAAAGGAACAAGGTGCCAGTGCGGATGGACCACCCGCACTCACCACCAGTGCGGACGCACTGAACCTGCTGAGTGTCAGAATTTCGTGTTTCCAACGCAGTTTCTATTCTTTTAGCGAACTAGGGACGCGTTTTAAAGGTCAAATTAGATATACTTGTCTGGGAACATTATTTTAGATTTTTGATTCCTAGTTTATCAATAGAATTTTCGATTATGTTTTTAAACATTCTAATTATTTTATTGTTGAAAATTTCGATACGTAACACTGGTTACCTACACCATCCGTGCGGAAGGACACCCAATGGTAAATGGGCAATAGTAAATGTGTTTTTTGTAGTAGTGGGAGCTAGAATCATGGAAAACTTAGAACAATTCAAGGATCCTTCTCCTACAGCTTGCTCCTTGATTTATAGTAGTTTCGTATCTTGGAAAGCAATCAAACAGGATCCGGAAGCGAATCTGACGAATATTTCTCAAATCTGACAATAATTCACACTAGTGTGGCTACACAAATGACATTTTTTTTCCAACTCACTGGCGATTTTATCTTCATCTTCTAGTCATAAGTTTGTGCGACTAGGAGTGTGGCCGCACAAAATGGAAATGGGTCACACAACGGTCTAGAAGCTAGAGCACTTCTTTTGAATTTTCGACAATTTGATTTCTTCAGTCGTGCGTCCACACAAGTGACAATTTAGGCTGCACAGAGCTCTATTTGCTCCATTTCTTGCGATATAAATTAAACGTCGATTGTAACTTAGTTCTTACCATTTTTTAACAAAAAATTATACTAAAATATAGAAAATTTGGTTCAATTTTAGAGATAAAATTATAACTAAAAGTATATATAATTGAGACTTATGGTGGGTACATATAAAACACATATGCATGATGTGTATATAGAAAACATTATCTCAGTCTTTCATATCACCGTGTGATCATGATATTGTATTTTGAAATTGATGAGATTCTTTATCATAAATATGTATCATAGTATGTGGTAACTTTATTGATTCTTAACGTATTTTATTTAATTCTTTTGTTTTTGGTCGTGTCGGTCACGGACATTCCTCAAAAAGTTTTTTAAGCATTACACCATGCATCTTACTTTTTACCCATAATTATGTTACACCATCCACTCAGTATTTTGAAACTAATTATGTTACTTCCTTACATTATTTATCCAGCCAGTTAAGATGGATCGTAACTTATTTTATTTAATTCCTCAATAATATATATTACTTCATATGATATGAATATTTATTTGGTCTAATGTTAATAATTGGTTTGCACAGCATTCGCATCAATAAATATCTTCCATTCAAAACAATATTAAAGAACATATGCATAGAAGATGCGAATGCTGTGCAAACCAATCATTAACATTATACCAAATAAATATCCTTACATAAAATGTCTAAAAGCTAATATTGTTTTGAATGGAAGATATTTTAGCTACAAGCTAGCTAATGATTGGTTTGCACAGCATTCGCATTAGCAAATTAATATTAGATATTTATTCGGTTTTTCATGATGCCGGTTTTATGTATAATAAGATAATTTAATAATAATTGATCGATTTTGCTGAACGAGTCACCCACTACTAAAATCTTCATTATACATTGTTATGTAACCAAATTTGGCTGAGTATTGTAGCGCATTCACAAAATAAAGTTTTCAACAATTTTAAATTATTAATTACGTCGGTGTTCTAATGCAGCAAGTGAGGCAATATATATGTAAAAAATTGTGTACCTACGCAAATAATTGCAAGATTTTATAAGCGAACACTTAGACGAAATAAAATCATTAATTTATTTGTCATTGTAATAAGTGCTTTAAATTAAACCCACAGAACTAAAGATGGACGTAAATTAAATTTTGAGGGCTTTATATCTGTAGGTATACCGACAAAACCGTTATTTTTAGATAGCAAGGACATAATAATAAAATTTATTTCTCCCCTAAGTTGGCACCAACTACAATATTAAAACATGAAATAAGTAATACATGTCAGAATTAAATTCACAACAACAAAAATACTCAAAATTATGTATATAATACTATTCAACCATAAATAAAGTTTTAAAATTTTAAAGTTTCAAGAAGCAAACATAATAAATGCAAACATCATACATTTTGCAACATCGGAATACACGATAAATTCACTAATTAATTGAATCCCTATAAATTAATGACCAGCAAACTAGGGTCGGATCTTAGTACATCCTAGAGGGTACTAAGGTACTCTTATGACTTCAAAATTTTAATTATGTATATTGAAATTTAATTGAATTTTTTTAAACGTTTTATATAGTTTAGTTCTCAATAAATATCTAATATTAGCTTGTAGCCTAGTGGTTAAATCTTTATTTTATGATTGAGAAGACATGACCCTCCTCTCAAAGATTTCTAGTTCCGCCGCTGGCAGCAACTAGTATTTTTTTTTTTTGAGTAAAAGTTAGAGGTCAAACCACCCAACTATTTAATACTCATGTTATTATAACAAAGGATTTTCTCCATCCGGGTTTCGAACCCATGACCTCTCACATAGAGACCATGTACCTTTGCCACTATACCAAAAGCTGGTTCTGGCAGCAACTAGTATTACCAATCTAAGTCATGTTACCAATTTTCTTCATAAAACTCTTTCAACGGCATATGAATCATCGACATCTTCATCACCTTAATTGCTCTAATAATATTATTGCAATATCAAACTTCTTCTTCCTTGATTCTTTTCTCCCATGCTTCCTTCTATCAAGTTTTTGGACCATCATAATTTCTTGTTGTGTAAGTGGAAAAACATACATAACCACTTTACAAACCAACAAAATCTTTTATATGCAATATGGGTGCCAATAATGATTACATCAAGTTATGAGACAACTAAAAAGTACTTAGACAAATTTCTACTTTTGGAGAATTTCACTCAACACATATGTAGATCAGATTTATATTCTGTTCAAGATATATAACATAGCATCTTATCATCTATTAGTTGTTAGGAGTGTTGAGGAGTTTTTGGTGAAACTTTTTGGCTGATTTGATATGAATATATGTATAAATATAGATATATGATAGATCTATATTCTGTTGAAATTGGGGGATATTATTTGAAGAATAATAGATGCACAAAATAGGTTAAAGGAGTTGAAGGATCTGTCTGGAATTATGGTGGATTTTGAGGGGGTTTTGGTCAAATTTGGAGGTAAATTTTAGTGTGAACGTGAATATATATAGATGTAAAGAAAGATTTAGGGTGGATTTGTGGAGGTTTTAGTGATGTAGATGGCTGATTTGGGGCAGAGAAAGCAGAGATACGTGTCTTAAATTTTGATGGTGGAGTTCAAGAATATATTATTTATGGTATTTTTTTATAATAAAAGAGGAAATAAAATAAAGTTAAAAGAAATAACAATATAAAGAAAATTGATGAAATCTTTCATTGGCTTGCTTATTTCAACGTTTCTCATGTATTTAAATGGAAAAAAGGGGAAAATTAATAGAAAACAAAATACAATAGATTATTTTAAACATGATACTTTACAACGAAGCAAATTTGAGGGTTAATGATATATACTTCATTGAGTGAGGCTATGGTACTATGCATAGCACGGATTGGTCCGTGCTACGGCTCAATATTTGAGTTTTTAAAATTTCAACGGTCGATCCGAACCGTTTAACATGATTATAAAATGAACATGTACTTGCAAACCAAATTTTACATTTTTTTCGAATTTTTTACTATTTTTTTAGATAGGTAGAAAATCACTGTTTTTGGATGGTCCAGAATTTTCAGATCAAGTGATTTTCTACCTATCTAAAAAAATAGTAAAAAAATTCGAAAAAATGTAAAATTTGGTTTGCAATTACATATTAATTTTATAATCATGTTGAACGGTTCGGATTGACCGTTAGGATTTTGAAAACTCAAATATTGAGCCGTAGCACGGACCCAACCGTACTATGCATAGTACCATAGCCTCACTCTACTTCATTAATATTATTGAATAAATATAATCATAATATTTTATTAAGTAAAAATATCATGCGAGTCATTATAAAGTAAATATAGAGAATTGACAGAAGATGGTGACCGAATCAATTTCAATTATTGAAGTGGTTGATAATTCATGAAAGACTCTTTGCACTAAGGTCTGTAGTTTGAGAAAAGCGAACAGATCTTTTTCTTTTTTAGACTAAATGTTGGCATGATAGGGAGAGTAGAACTAGGGTGCTCCTAAGCTCACCAAGCTCTTCCGTGAGCGCGACTCTAAAACCTATCAAATTGACTTCAAACGATATTTCCAAACCGTTAGATGTTCAATCTATATTAAAATGTACTTGGAGACCAAATTTTACATTTTTTGGAATTTTTTTACTATTTATTAAGATGGTTTGAAAATCGCTGTTTTCCAATGGTGCAGAATTTTGATAAAAACAGCGATTTTCAAACCATCTTAATAAATAGTAAAAAAATTCCAAAAAATATAAAATTTGGTCTCCAAGCACATTTTAATATAGATTGAACATCTAACGGTTTGAAAATGTCGTTTGAAGTCAAGTCGATAGGTTTTAGAGTCGTGCTCACGAAGGGCTTGGTGAGCTTAGGAGCACCCTAGTTCTACTCATGATAGGGAAGTATATATATCTTCTTTCTTTCTTTCTTTTTAATTATAGAAAGTAACATGAGTCAAAACTTGATTTCAAAAAAAAAAAAAAATGAGTTAAAACTGAATATGTAATCTTCAATTCTTTCCTGAAGATTAAATATATACTTAGATAGAAGCTGACTCATATGGCCGATTTATAAGTTACCAAAAAAAACGTTGCAATTTAGAAGAGTAATAAAAAGGAGTTTGGGGAGTAGTCTGGGCCTTCAGGGCTATGTTTGGATGCACTAAAAATAGCACTATTCTAGTTAATCTAATATTATATTATATTTAATTTAATATTTTATTTAATACTAATCTAATATTTAAAATAAGTGCTGGGCTTAGCTAAGCCATGGTGTAAAACGACTTGGTGCTCCACGCCTCATTATTTTCATTTTGAAAATCCAAACTACCGATCCGAACCGTCCAACATGTTCTCCATATTGAAATGTGCTTGGAGACCAAATTTTACATTTTTTGGAATTTTTTTACTATTTATTAAGCCACTTTGAAAATCACTGATCCGGCGATCCATAATTTGTTACTGTTTTCTACTGTTCACCCGGATTTTCAGATTTTCAAAGTGGCTTAATAAATAGTAAAAAAATTCCAAAAAATGTAAAATTTGGTCTCCAAGCACATTTCAATATGGAGAACATGTTGGAAGGTTCGAATCGACTATTTGAACTTTGAAAATAAAGATATGGCGTGGAGTACCAAGTCGTTTTACACCATGGCTTAGCCTAGTCGGACTCTTTAAAATAATATTATATTACATTTAATAATTAAATTAACATTATATTGTATTATATTTAAACTAATATTATATTACATTTAATCTAATATTTTATTTAATACTAATCTAATTTTTAAAATAATATTATATTACATTTAATATTTAAACTAATATTATATTACATTTGATCTAATATTTTATTTAATACTAATCTAATTTTTAAAATAATATTATGTTACATTTAATATTTAAACTAATATTATGTTACATTTAATATTTAAACTAATATTATGTTACATTTAATATTTAAACTAATATTATGTTACATTTAATATTTAAACTAATATTATGTTACATTTAATATTTAAACTAATATTATGTTACATTTAATATTTAAACTAATATTATGTTACATTTAATATTTAATATTTAAACTAATATTATATTACATTTAATCTAATATTTTATTTAATACTAATCTAATTTTTAAAATAATATTATATTACATTTATATTTAAACTAATATTATATTGCATTTAATATTTAAAATAATATTATATTACATTTAATATTTAAACTAATATTATATTACATTTAATCTAATATTTTATTTAATACTAATCTAATATTTAAAGTAATATTATATTACATTTAACATTTAACCTAATATTATATTATATTTAATATTTAACTAATATTATATTATATTTAATATAATATTTTATTTAATACTAATCCAATATTTAAAATAATATTATATTACATTTAATATTTAAATTAAGAGTAGGGTTCCAATGCCTCATCTCCTCATACCTCATCCATACCTCATGTTATATATCTCCATTTTCAAAGTCCAAACTATTGATCCGACCGTTCAACATGATATTCATACTAAAATATGCTTGGGGATGAAATTTTAAAATTTTTGCAATTTTTTTACTATTTTTTAAGATAGGTACAAAATCACTGTTTTTTGAATGGTCCAGATACAGTGATTTTGTACCTATCTTAAAAAATAGTAAAAAAATTGCAAAAATTATAAAATTTCATCCCCCAAGCATATTTTAGTATGAATATCATGTTGAACGGTCGGATCAATAGTTTGGACTTTGAAAATGGAGATATATAACATGAGGTATGGATGAGGTATGAGGAGATGAGGCATTGGAACCCTACTCTTAAATTAATATTATATTGTATTATATTTAATCTAACAAATAAATTATTACTTTATTCATTCCCTCCAAACTCTATTCCAAATATGCAATTCAAACAACTTTTTCACTATTCCGAATAGCTTGAGTTAGCACTGTTCTTAAACAGTAGCTATTATTATTTATTATTCTAAACAGTAGCTATTCTAGCTATTATAGAGTTCATCTAAACGTACTCTAGGAGAGATAAATAGGAGGATATTCTCTAATAAAAGACGACCGGTAAATTCTTCTTATCAATGATTCGGCTATTGACATCTTTCGGAACACATTTTGCATAAATCGAGTGTGATTGAGTATTGTACTCTACTAGTGGTTATTCGTGATAGTTAGGATGGCAATTGTAGGCATCATTTCTGGTTACTTGTATAGATTAATTTGGAGAGTTTATTTTGCTATTTTGTACATACACTTATAATTTTCTTATTAATATATTTGTTAGAAGCAGTCTTTGCCGCTAACTATAAAAAAAAAGAGTAATAAAAAGCTAAAGCAAAACATAATAATTAGATTTACTCCCCACTCTCATCACTTCATACCAGACAATTGTGGAGTGCGTATCCTCTGAGATATCTTATATTTTACGTGACCGACGTATCCGGTGCCTATTCGGAGATGGTGCAGGGGGGCAGTATTTGAGATGTGAGATTCGTGCATAACGTATTTGAACGATTGAGATTTTTCAAAAAGTCACTCAAAATATGAGATATATCAGAGGATGCGAATTCAATCCAAGGCACAAGGCAGACTCCTTTATGTGCCAACTGCTTTAAAACCTTTTTAAGTATTTTAATATTGGTAAAATTATATTGGTAAAAAATAAAACTTTTTTTAGTTGCCAACTGCTTTAATGTACATTTAATATTTTATAATTATATGGGTAAAAAATAAAAGTTAAAATTATAAATAAGTTCTTGACAGCACAGAAGTCAGAGTTGCAAAGAATATGACGTGAAAAATGAGACTAGATCAAGCAGAATTGTTTAGTTTCGCCTTTATACACAAAAGGTACAGTTGATGGGTACGCACCAATTGTACTTTATACAAAAAAAGATGATTAATTAATTTAGCGATAATGGTGCTTCTTGTTAACACTTGCCTTTCTCTCCTTTACAAAGTAGGGATGGCTTTTTGGAGACTCGAGATGCTCCTTTGGCCAAAGATAAGGTACTTTTGCTTTTGTTATTTAGTCAAGAAATTTCTCTAGTAAATATCAATGGCAAATGTGTCTCCCTCCTCTCCATTTAATCTCCTTGCGGATTGAATCCATCATTTTATTATCAGATTGCATATAAATATAAAATTAGTAGTTCTTCTATATATTATTTTTTAAAATATTAATCATTCTTTTCTTGTGTTTTTTAAACAATTAGTTCGACTAGCCTTGTCAATTATGTTTTTATTTCCTTATTAATTTATATGTATCTTTATGCAATTGTTTTAAAATAAGGATTAGGACTTAAGTCACCCAACCATTTAATATTCACAAAGAATTATTCTTTATGGGTTTCGAACATGTGACATCTCACACAAAGAGCATTGCATTTGCCACTAGACCAAAGGCTGGTTCCTGCAATTTCAATTTGTTGGTAATAATAGTATAAAATAAAAGACAACTAGAAGAAGATTCAAGATAACCAGTAGAACATAAAAAACAACCACAAGAATATAAAATATAACTAGAAGAAGATGAAATACAACATGTAGTAGACGAAAGACAACATGTAGAACATGAAAGACAACTAGTATAACGTAAAATACAACAGTAGAACGTGAAAGACAACCCCTAGAACATAAAATACAACTAGAAGAAGATGAAAGACAACCAGTAGAACATGAAAGATAACTAGAAGAAGATGAAAGACAATCAGTACAAGATGAAGGACAATTAGAAGAAGATGAAATACAACTAGAAGAAAATGAAAGACAAGCAGTAGACAACTAGTAGATGATGAAAGACAACAAGTAGAACAAGAAAGTCAACTAGTACAAGGTGAAAGACAACTAGAAAAAAAAAATACAGCTAGAAGAAGATGAAATACAACATTTAGTAGATGAAAAATAACTAGTACAACATTAAAGATAACCACTAGAACATAAAAAGACAACCAGTAGACAACTAGTAAAAGATAGAAAGACAACTAGAAGAAGATGTAAGACAACCAGTAAAATATAAAAGACAACCAATACAAGGTGAAAAACAACTATAAGAAGATGAAATACAACTAGAATAACATCAAATACAACTAGAAGAATATAAAATACAACTTGTAGTAGACGAAAGACAACCTGTAGAACATGAAAGACAACCAGTATAACGTGAAAGACAACAAGTAAAACCAGGGGCGGAACAAGAAAATTTGAATAAGGGGGCTAATCTATAAAATGCATAATATGTGAAAAAAGAAAAAAAAATGTGATTAGTGGGAATTGAATCCATGACCATACAAATACCAAAAATAACTCTTAGTAGACTACAAGCCCACATTTGTCATTTTATAAGGAGGGCTAGACTATATAAAAGCTTAGAAAACCAAAAATTAAATTAAATTTTAATATACATTATAAATCAATGGGGTAGCTTAGTACCTTCAACATACAGGTAGATCCGCCCCTAAGTAGAATGTGTAAGACAACTAGAAGAATATGAAGGACAACTAGTATAAGATGAAGGACAACTAGAAAAAGATGTAACACAACTAGTAGAGGATGAAATATTAGAAGATGATGAAACACAATTAGAAAAAGATGAAAGACAACTAGTAGAAGGTGAAAGAAAAGTAATAGACAGCTAGTAGAAGATAAAAGACAACTAGTAGAAGATAAAAAATAACTAGTATAACATAAAGACAACCAGTACAAGGCAAAAGACCACTAGAAAAAAGATGAAATACAACTTGTAGTAGAAGAAAAATAACTAGAAGAAGATCAAAGAAAACTAGTAAATGGTGAAATACAACTAGAAAAAGATAAAAGATAACCAGTAAAACTTGAAAGACAACTAGTACAAGATGAAAGACAACTAGAAGGCGATGAAATACAATTAAAAGAAGATGAAATACAACATGTAGAAGACGAAAGACAACCAGTAGAACATGAAAGACAACTACAAGAAATTGAAAGTCAATTGGTAGAATATGAAAGACAACTAGAAGAAGCTGAAAGACAACAACCAGTACAAGCCGAAGGGACAACTACAAAAAGATGAAATAAAACCAGTAGTAGATGAAAGACAACTTATAAAAATACAACTAGAAAATGATGAAATATAACCTATAGTAGACGAAAGACAACCAGTATAACATTAAAGACAACCACTAGAACATGAAAGATAACTAGAAGATGATTAAAGACAACTAGTAGAAGGTGAAAGGCAACTAGAAGAAAATGAAAGAAAACCAATAAAACTTGAAAAAAAAAATCAATACAAGATGAAAGACAACTAGAAGGCGATGAAATGCAACTAGAAAAAGATGAAACACAACATGTAGAAGACAAGAAAATGAAAGACAACTAGTAAAAGGTTAAAGACAACTAGAAAAAAAAATGAAAAACAACCAATATAAGATAAATGACAACTAGAAGAAGATGAAAAACATTAAAAGAATATGAAACTAGAATAAGATGAAATACAACATCTAGTAGACAAAAAATAACATGTAGAACATGAAAGACAATTAGTAGAACGAGAAAAACAACCAGTAGAGCATGAAAGACAATAAGAATAAGATGAAAGACAACTAGTAGAAGGTGGAAGACAACTAGAAGACGATGAAAGACAACCAATACAAGATAAAAAGACAACTAGAAGAAGACGAAATCAAACATGTAGAAGACTAAAGACAAACTGTAGAACCTGAAAGACAAATAGTAGAACATTAAAGACAACCTAAAGAAAATGAAAGACAACTTAGTAGAATGTGAAAGACAACTAGACGAAGATGAAAAACAACTAGTACAAGCTAAAAGACAACTAGAAGAAGATGAAATACAACTAGAAGAAGATGAAATACAACTAGAAGAAAATGAAAGACAACCAGTACACAACTAGTAAAAGATGAAAGACAACTAAAAGAAAATGTAAGACAACTAGTAGAACATGAAAGACAGCAAGTAAAAGGTGAAAGACAACTGGAAGAAGATAAATACAACTAGAAAAAAATGAAAGACAACTTGTAGACAACTAGTAGAATAAGAGAGACAACTAGAAGAAAATAAAAGATAACTATTAGAATGTAAAAGACAACTAGAAGAAGATGAAAAACAACAAGAATAATATATAATACAACTAGAAGAAGATGAAATATAACATATAGTAGATGAAAGACCACTTGTAGAACATGAAAGACAACTTGTAGAACGTGAAATACAACCTGTAGAACATGAAAGTAAACTACAAGAACATGAAAGACAACCAGTACAAGATGAAGGACAACTAGAAGAAGATGAGATACAACTAGAAAAAGATGAAAGACAAGTAATAGACCATTAGTAGAATATGAAAGACAACTAATAGAACAAGAAAGACAACTAGAGGAAGATAAAATACAACTAGAAGAATATTAAACAAAACTAGAATAAGATGAAACATAACCTCAATTCAAAACTACCAACTAAATATGAGGCTTCACGACTAAGTCCTTCACACCAATACTAGGGGTCCTAAATACCGGTACTTCACGATTAAGTCTTTCGCACCAATATTCGGTTCAATCTTAGAGGTCCCAACTAAATATGAGGCTTCACGATTAAGTACTTCACCTCAATTCAACTTTTGTTTCTTGTGGTTCCGGACTAAGAATTAGATTTGGTCATTTCTAATCTCAAATCCTATTCATGTACATAATTTGGTATCATCAATTCTTGATCCAAATCTACTCAAGTTGTTTAAACCTAAGCGGGATACTAATTATCAAGCAACACAAATCATGCAATCACACGAATAATAAAATCAACAAGAACAATCATGCATGCAAACAATCATAATAAAGAAAACCATCCAAGTAAGGTAGATTTTAACATAAGTTCATGCTTAAAGTTAAGCCCCTAGAGAGGAAATCTAGCATCTTATGTGTGCGCTAACATCCAAAAGAAAATACAAGAGTAGACATGATAAAAACTAAGAAAAACAAGAAAGAGAATAGACTACACCAATATCCTCACTTGTTGCCCATGTCTACACCAATATCCTTTGCTTCTATCGCCTTGATACACTTGGAAAAGGGTAGAGAAATATGTATGGAGAGAATTAGGTAAAGTAAAGAATCAATAAAAGATGAATGAAATATGTCTTCTCCTGCTGCTTCCCTTCCAATATATAGCAATTTTTGTGACTTTGGGAGCACGAAAACAAGATCTGGAAGTGAATCGGGCGAAGATTGAGTCAATTTGGCAATTAAATATGTCCAAATCTAAGCTGGTGCGCCTGCACAAAATTCTACATTTCGAATTTAGATTTGTTTCCTTCATGAAAGTTGTAGATCTTTTTTGTCTTGGTTCCGTCAAGCTTTGATTCACCCAAATCGAAGTTCGTATAACCAAAATATGTCCAAATTACGAATTGTGTGTCGGCAGCTGCAATTTTGTGTGGTCGATTGTGCGTCCAGAGGAACCCGCACAAAATGGAGTTTTTAGGTTCGTGCGGCCCGCACGAAATGCTTGTACAGGCCGCAGAACTCTCTAGAAGAATTGGAGATTTCTTGATTTTAGAGGTGAAACCCTAACTTAAAGTATATATAATTGAGGCTTATCAAAAGACAACATGTAGAACATGAAAGACAATGAGTATAATATGAAAAACAACTAGTAGAACATGAAAGACAACTAGTAGAAGGTGGAAGAAAACTAGAAGGAGATGAAAGACAATTAGAAAAACATGAAAGACTAGTACAATATGAAAGAAAATAGAAGGCGATGAAAAACAACTAAAAGAAGATTAAATTAAACCTGTAGAAAATGAATGACAATCTGTAGAACAAGAAAGACAACTAGAAGAAAATGAAAGACAACTATTAGAATGTGAAATACAACTAGAAAAAGATGAAATACAACTAGAAGAAGATGAAAGACAACTAGTACATAACTAGTAAAACTTGAAAGACAACTAGAAGAAGATGTAAGACAACCAATAGAACTTGAATGACAACCAGTAAAAAGTCAAAAACAACTAGAAGAAGATGAAATACAACATGTAGTAGACGAAAGACAACCTGTAGAACATTACAGACAACTAGTAGAATGTCAAAGACATATAGAACATAAAAGTCAACTAGAAGAAGATGAAAGCTAACAAATATAAGATGAAGGACAACTAGAAGAAGATGAGATACAACTAGAAAAAAAATGAAAGACAACCAGTAGAAAAAGAAAGACAACCAATACAAGGTAAAAAACAACTAGAAGAATATAAAATACAACTAAAAAAAGATGAAATACAACCTATAGTAAACAAAATACAACCAGTAGAACAAGAAAGACAACCAATAAAACATGAAAGACAACTAGAAGAAGATGAAAGACATGCAGTGAAACTTGAAAGACAACCAGTACAAGATGAAAGACAAATAGAAGGCGATGAAATACAACTAAAAGAATATGAAAAACAACTTGTAGAAGATGAAAGACATGCATTAGAACTTGAAAGACAACCAGAAAAAGAAGAAAGACAACGAGTAGAAGGTGAATGACAACTAGAAAAACATGAAAAACAACCAGTAAAACTTGAAAGACAACCAGTACAAAATGAAAGATAACTAGAAAGCAATGAAATACAACTAGAATAAGACTAAATATAACCTGTAAAAGACGAAAGACCAGTTGAACATGAAAGACAACCCGAAAAAAATGAAAGACAACTAGTATAAGATGAAAGACAACTAGAACAAGATGAAAAACAACCAGTACAAGATGAAGAACAACTAGATGAAGATGAAATACAACTAGAAGAAGATGAAAGACATGAATGACAATTAGAAGAAGATGAGTGATAACTAGTAGAAGGTGAGAGATAAAGACAACTAGTAAAACTTGAAAGACAACCATTATAAGATGAAAGACAACTAGAAGGCGTTGAAATACAACTAGAAGATGATGAAATACAATATGTAAAAGACGAAAGACAAACAGTAGAACATGAAAGACAACCCGTTGAACATGAAAGAGTAGAAGATGAAAGACAATTAGAAGAAAGTGAAATACAAATAGAAGATGAAATATAACTAGAAGAAGATGAAAGACAAGCAGTAGTCAACTAGTAAAATATGAAAGATAACTAGTAGTTTTCTTTCATTTCTCGTTATTCTACTGGCTGTCTTTTATCTTTTACTAGTTTTCTTTACATCTTCTTCTAGTTGTCTTTCACCTTCTACTAGTTGTCTTTCATTTTTTTCTGGTTGTCTTTCGTGTTTTACTAGTGGTCTTAATGTTCTACTTGATGTCTTTCGTCTTCTACATGTATTTCATCATCTACTAGTTGTTTTTCATCTTCTTCTTGTTATCCTTTATCTTGTACTGGTTGTTTTTCATATTTTTCTAGTTGTATTTCACCTTCTACTAGTTGTATTTCATCTTCTTCTGGTTGTCTTTCGTGTTCTACTGGTGGTCTTCATGTTCTACTTGATGTCTTCATCTTCTTGTAATTGTCTTTCATCTTTATCTAGTTGTATTTCAGCTTCTTCTAGTTATCTTTCATATTCTATGGTTATCTTATATCTTCATCTAGTTGTCTTTTATCTTATACTAGTTGTGTAATGGTTGTTTTCATCTTCTTCTGGTTATATTTCATCTTCTTCTAGTTGTCCTTAAGCTTGTACAGGTTGTTTTTCATTATCTTCTAGTTGTCTTTCACATTCTACTAGTTTTCTTTCATTTTCTTCTGGTTGTCTTTCATGCTCTACTAGTTGTTTTTCGTCTTCTACATGTTGCATTTCATCGCCTTTTAGTTGTCTTTCATCTTGTTCTAGTTGTCTTTCATTTTCTTCTAGTTGTCTTTCACCTGCTACTAGTTGTCTTTTATCTTACTACGGTTGTCTTTATGTTCTATTGGTTATCTTTCATGTTCTACTGGTTATCTTTCATGTTCTACTTGTTGTCTTTCATCTTCTACTTGTTGTCTACTACTTGTCCTTCATCTTCTTATAGTTGTATTCCATTTTCTTCTAATTGTTCTTCATCTTGTACTTGTTATCTTTCATCATCTTTTAGTTGTCTTTCACGTTCCAGTGGTTGTCTTTCATCTACTACTAAATCATCTTTTTCTTGTTGTATTTCATCTTCTTCTTATTGTTTTTCACCTTGTAGTGGTTGTCTTTCTTGCTCTACTTGTTGTCTTTCATCTTCTACTAGTTGTCTACTGATTGTCTTTCATTTTCTGCTAATTGTATTACATCTTCTTCTAGTTGTCCTTCATCTAGTACTACTAATCTTTCATCTTCCTATACTTGTTTTTCATGTTCTACTGGTTGTGTTTCACGTTCTACTGGTTGTCTTTCATGTTCTACAATGTTGTGTTTCGTCCACGACAAGTTGCATTTCGTCTTCTTCTAGTTGTATTTCACATTCTTTAGTTTTATTTCATCTTTTTGTAGTTGTCTTTCACCTTGTACTGGATGGTTTTCATGTTCGACTGGTTGTCTTAAATCTTCTAGTTGTCTTTCATCTAGTTGTCTATTGGTTGTATTTCATCTTCTTCTAGTTGTGCTTTATCTTGTGCTGGTTGTTTTTCATATTCTTCAAGCTGTCTTTCACCTTACAGTTTCATTTCATGTTCTACTGGTTGTCTTTTATATTTTCTAGTTGTATTTCATCGCCTTCTAATTGTCTTTCATCTTCATCTAGGTTTATTTCATTGCCTTCTAGTTGTCTTTCTAGTTTTATTGGTTGTCATCGGTCTTCCTCTAGTTGTTTTTCACCATCTACTACTTGTCTTTCATTTTCTTCTAGTTGTCTTTCATACTCTACTGTTTGTTTTTCATTTTCTTCTAATTGTATTTCATCTTCTATTCGTTCAAGCTACTGGTTATCTTTCGTATACTACTGGTTGTCTTTCAAGTTTTACTGGTTGTCTTTCATCTTCTTCTAGTTGTCTTTCACATTCTAGTAGTTGTCTTTCATCTTCTATTGTTTGTCTTTCATGTTCTACTGGTTATCTTTCGTATACTACACGTATTTCATCTTCTACTAGTTGTACTTCATATTCTTCTAGTTGTACTTCATCTACTTCTAGTTGTCTTTCACATTGTAGTGGTTGTGTTTATTGTTCTACTTGTTTTCTTTCATCTTCCACTAGTTGTCTACTGGTTGTCTTTCATTTTCTTCTAGTTATATTTCACCTTCTTCTAGTTGTCGTTCATCTTACACTTGTTGTCTTTCATCTTCGTGTAGTTGTCTTTCATGTTCTACTGGTTGTGTTTCACATTCTAGTTGTATTTCGTATTCTTCTTGTTGTATTTCATATTCTTCTTGTTATATTTCATCTTCTTCTAGTTGTCTTTTACCGTGTAGTGGTTGTCTTTCTTGTTCTACTCGTTGTCTTTTATCTTCTACTAGTTGTAATTCATCTTCTTCTAATTGTGTTTCATCTTTTTCTAGTTGTCTTTCAGCTTCTACTAGTTGTCTTTCGTCTTCTTCTGATTGTATTTCATGTTCTATTGGTTTTGTTTCATATTCTATTTGTTGTCTTTCGTCTTCTACGGGTTGTATTTGATGTTCTTCTAATTGTATTTCATCACCTTCTAATTGTGTTTAATCTTGTGCTGGTTGTCTTTCATCTTCTTCTAGTTGTTTTTGACTTTCTACCAGTTGTCTTTTATGTTCTACTGGTTGACTTTCATCTTCTTCTAGCTATCTTTCACCTTGTAAGGGTAGTCTTTCATCTTCCACATGTTATTAGTTGTATTTCATATTCTTCCAATTGTCCTTCATCTTATACTGGTTGTTTTTTATCTTCTTCTAGTTGTCTTTCGCCTTCTACAAGTTGTCTTTCATATTCAACTGGTTGTCTTTCATCGCCTTTTAGTTTTCTTTCAAGTTTTATCAGTTGTCTTTGGTCTTCCTCAAGTTGTCTTTCACCTTCTAACAGGTGTTCTACTGGTTGTTTTTCATGTTTTACTGATTGTTTTTGTCTACTGTTGCTTGTATTCCATCATCTTCTAGTTGTATTTCATCGCCTTCTAGTTGTCTTTCATCTTGTAATGGTTATCTTTCATGTTTTACTAGTTGTCTTTCATCTTCTTCTAGTTGTCTTTCATCTTCTTCTAGTTGTTTTTCATTTTCTTCTAGTTGTATTTCATCTTCTATTCTTTCAGGCTACTAGGTTATCTTTCGTATATTACTCGTTGTATTTCATCTTCTTCTAGTTGTATTTCTTATTATTCTAGTTGTATTTCATATTCTTTTAGTTGTCTTTCACATTGCACCGGTTATCTTTCTTGTTCTACTGGTTGTCTTTTATCTTTTACTAGTTTTCTTACATATTCTTCTAGTTGTCTTTCATCTTTTTCTGGTTCTCTTTCGTGTTTTACTGGTGGTCTTCATGTTCTACTGGATGTCATTCGTCTTCTACATGTATTTAATCTTCTTCTAATTGTTTTTCATATTCTTCTTGTTGACCTTTGTCTTGTACCAGTTGTTTTTTATATTCTTCTAGTTGTATTTCACCTTCTACTAGTTGTATTTCATTTTCTTCTGGTTATCTCTCGTGTTCTACTGGTGGTCTTCATGTTCACCTTTGATGTCTTTCGTCTTCTACATGTTGTATTTCATCTTCTTCAATTTGTATTTCATCACCTTGTAGTTGTCTCTTATCTTGCACTGGTTGTCTTTCAAGTTTTACATGATGGCTTCATCTTCTTGTAATTGTCTTTCACCTTCTACTAGTTGCATTTCATCTTCTTCTGGTTGTCTTTCATGTTCTACTGGTTCTCTTTCATGTTCTACTGGTTATCTTTCTTCTACTATAAGCTGTATTTCATCTTCTTTTAGTTGTATTTCATATTCTTTTAGTTTTATTTCATCTTCTTCTATCGTCATTCATCTTCTTCTAGTTGTCTTTCTAGTTCTACTGGTTGTCTTTCATATTCTACTAGTTGTCTACTGCTTGTCTTTCAGGTTTTTCTAGTTGTATCTCTTCTTCTAGTTGTCCTTCATCTTGTACTGGTTGTCTTTCATTTTCTTTTAGTTGACTTTCATGTTCAGTAGGTTGTTTTTCATGTTCTATTGGTTTTGTTTCATGTTCTATTGGTTGTGTTTTTGTCTTCTTCAGGTTGTATTTCATTATCTTATAGTTGTATTTCATCGCTTTCTAGTTGTGTTTAATCTTGTATTGGTTGACTTTCAAGTTTTACTGGTTGTCTTTCATCTTCTTCTAGTCGTTTTTCACCTTCTACTAGTTGTTTTTCATGTTCTACTGGTTGCCTTTCATCTTCTTCTAGTTGTCTTTCACCTTGTACTAGTCTTTCATCTTCCACATGTTATTAGTTGTATTTCATATTCTTCCAATTGTTCTTCGTCTTATACTAGTTGTTTTTTTTATCTTCTTCTAGTTGTCTTTCGCCTTCTACTAGTCTTTCACCTTGTTTTGGTTGTCTTTCATCTTCAACTGGTTGTCTTTCATCACCTTCTGGTTGTCTTTCTTGTTCTACTTGTTGTCTTTCATCTTCTACTAGTTGTAATTCATCTTCTTCTATTTGTATTTCATATTTTTCTAGTTGTCTTTCACCTTCTACTAGTTGTATTTCATCTTCATCTGATTGTCTTTCATGTTCTATTGGTTTTGTTTCTTGTTCTGTTGGTTGTCTTTCGTCTTCTACAGGTTATATTTCATTTTCTTCTAGTTGTCTTTTATCGCCTTCTAGTTATCTTTCATCTTGTATTTGGTCTTTCAAGTTTTATCAGTTGTCTTTGGTCTTCCTCAAGTTGTCTTTCACCTTCTAATAGTTGTCTTTCATGTTCTACTGGTTGTTTTGCATGTTTTACTGATTGTCTTTTGTCTACTATAGGTTGTAATTCATCATCTTGTAGTTGTATTTCATCGCCTTCTAGTTGTCTTTCATCTTTTACTAGTTGTCTTTCATTTTATTCTAGTTGTCTTTCTTATTCTACTAATTGTTTTTCATTTTCTTATAGTTGTATTTCATCTTCTATTATTTCAGGCTACTGGTTATCTTCCGTATACTACTGGTTGTATTTCATCTTCTTCTAGTTGTATTTCTTATTATTCAGTTGTATTTCATATTTTTTTTAGTTGCCTTTCACATTGTACTGGTTATATTTGTTGTTCTACTGGTTGTCTTTATCTTTTACTAGTTTTCTTACATCTTCTTCTAGTTTTATTTTGTTTTCTTCTAGTTGTCCGTCATCTTGTAATGGTTATCTTTCATCTTCTTCTGGTTATCTTTCACATTCTACTTGTTGTCTTTCACGTTCAACTAGTTGTCTTTCATGTTCTTACATTTTTTTTTCTTTTTGTCTTTTACCTTCTCCTAGTTGTCTAGTGGTTGTATTTCATCTTCTACAAGTTGTATTTTATCTTCATCTAATTGTCCTTCAAATTGTACTTGTTGTTTTTCATATTCTTCTAGTTGTCTTTCACTTTCTACTAGTTGTCTTTTATGTTCTACTAGTTGTCTTTCACCTTCTACTAGTTGACTTTCATGTTCTGCTTGTTATCTTTCATGTTCTTCTGGTTGTATTTCATTTTCTACTAGTTATATTTAATTGATTTCTAGTTGTCTTTCATCTTGTGCTGATTGTATTTCAAGTTTTGTTGGTCGTCTTTCATCTTCTACTAGTTTTCTTTAACATTCCACTAATTGTATTTCATATTTTTCTTGTTGTCTTTCATAGTTTATTGGTTGTCTTTTATGTTCTAATAGTTGTCATACGTCTACAACATGTTGTGTTTCATATTCTTCTAGTTGTCTTTCACCTTGTACTGGTTGTATTTCTTGTTATACTTGTAGTCTTTCACCTTCTACTAGTTGACTACTGAATGTATTTCATCTTCTTCTAGTTGTTTTTCATCTTGTACTAGTCTTTCATCTTCTTCTAGTTGTTTTCATGTTATATTGGTTGTTTTTCACGTTCTACTAGTTGTCTTTCATCTTTTTCTAGTTGTGTTTCAACTTTTTCAAGTTGTCCTTTATCATATTCTAGTTTTTTTTATGTTCTTCTAGTTGTTTTTTATCTTATTGTAGTTATTTTTCATGTTTTACAAGTTGTCTTTCATCTACTATAGGTTGTATTTCATATTCTACTTGCTGAATTTCATCTTCTTCTAGTTATCTTTCATGTTTTACTGATTGTCTTTCACGCTCTACTGGTTGTCTTTCATGTTCTAGTAGTGGTTTTTCATCTTCTACTAGTTTTCTACTGGTTGTCTTTAATCTTCTTTTAGTTGTATTTCATCTTCTTCTAGTTCTCATTGATCTTGTATTGGTTGTTTATTATCTTCTTCTAGTTGTCTTTCACCATCCACTACTTGTCTTTCATCGTCATCTAGTTGTATTTCATATTCTTCTAGTTGTCATTCATCTTGTACTAGTTGTATTGGTTGTCTTTCATGTTCTGCTGATTTTCTTTAATCTTCTACTGGCTGCTTATCTTTCAGCTTCTTCTAGTTGTATCTCATCTTCTTCTAGTTGTCATTCATCTTGTACTAGTTGTATTTCATCTTCTTCTAGTTGACTTTCATGTTCAGCAGGTTGTCTTTCATGTTCTACTAGTTGTCTTTCATGTTCTACATGTTATCTTTCGTCTACTGTCTTTCATCATTTTCTAGTTGTATTTCAACTTTTTTTGGTTGTCTTTGATGTTATATGGTTGTCTTACATCTTCATCTAGTTGTCTTTTATCTTATACTGGTTGTGTACTGGTTGTCTTTCATCTTATTTTGGTTGTATATCATCTTCTTGTTGTTGTCCTTAAGCTTGTACTAGTTGTTTTTCACGTTTTTCTAGTTGTCATTAATGTTTTTTACCAGTTGTCTTTCATTCTCTACTAGTGGTTTTTGGTCTTCTACATGTTGTCTTTCATCTTCTTCTAGTTGCATTTCATCGCTTTCTAGTTGTCTTTCATCTTGTACTGGTTGTCTTTCATTTTCTTATAGTTGTCTTTCACCTACTACTAGTTGTCTTTAATCTAATTATGGTTGTCTTTCATGTCCTATTGGTTGTCATTCATGTTCTACTTGTTGTCTTTCATCTTCTACTGCTTGTCTTTCATTTTCTTCTAGTTGTCTTTCACCTACTACTAGTTGTTTTTCATCTAATTATGGTTGTCTTTCATGTTCTATTGGTTGTCATTCATGTTCTACTTGTTGTCTTTCATCTTCTACTGCTTGTCTTTCATCTTCTTATAGTTGTATTTCATTTTCTTCTAGTTGTTCTTCATCTTGTACTTGTTATCTTTCATCATTTTTATTGTCTTTCATGTTCTACTTGTTGTCTTTCACGTTTCACTAGTTGTCTTTCGACTACTACTTAACCATCTTCTTCTTGATGTATTTCATCTTCTTCTTGTTGTCTATCACCTTGTAGTGGTTGTCTTTCTTGTTCTACTTGTTCTACTTGTTGTCTTTCATCTTTTACTAGTTGTCTACTGGTTGTCTTTCATCTTCTTCTAGTTGTCATTCATCTTGTAATGGTAGTCTTTCATCTTCCTCTAGTTGTTTTTCATGTTCTACTTGTTGTGTTTCACGTTCTACTGGTTGTCTTTCATGTTCTCGATATTGTGTTTCGTCCACTACAGGTTGTATTTCATCTTCTTCTAGTTGTATTTCACATTCTTCTAGTTTTATTTTATCTTTTTCTAGTTGTATTTCACCTTGTACTAGATGGCTTTCATGTTCTACTGGTTGTCTTAAATCTTCTTCTAGTTGTCTTTCATCTTCTGCTAGTTATCTATTGGTTGTCTTTCATCTTCTTCTAGTTGTCCTTCATCTTGTACTAGTTGTTTTTCATCTTCTTCTAGTTGTATTTCATGTTCTACAAGTTGTCTTTCATCTTTTTCTAGTTGTCTTTTATACTTTATAGTCGTATTTGATCGCCTTCTAATTGTCTTTCGTCTTCATCTAGTTGTATTTCATCGTCTTCTAGTTGTCTTTCATCTTGTATTGGTTGTATTTCAAGTTTTATTGGTTGTCTTTGGTCTTCCTCTAGTTGTCTTTCACCTTCTACTACTTGTCTTTCATTTTCTTTTAGTTGTCTTTCATGCTCTACTGATTGTCTTTTGTCTACTACATGTTGTATTTCATCTTCTTCTAGTTGTATTTATCGCCTTCTAGTTGACTTTCATCTTGTATTGGTTGTCTTTCAAGTTTTACTGGTTGTCTTTCATCTTCTTCTAGTCGTCTTTCACATTATACTAGTTGTCTTTCATGTTCTATTGGTTGTCTTTCATGTTCTACTGGTTATCTTTCGTATAGTACACATTGTATTTCATCTTCTACTAGTTGTACTTCATATTCTTTTAGTTGTATTTCATCTACTTCTAGTTGTCTTTCACATTGTATTGGTTGTTTTTATGGTTCTACTGGTTTTCTTTCATCTTCAACTAGTTGTCTACTACTTGTCTTTCATTTTCTTCTAGTTGTATTTTATCTTCTTCTAGTTGTTCTTGCACTGGTAGTCTTTCATCTTCTTGTATTTATCTTTCATGTTTTACTGTGTTTAATCTTGTACTTGTTGACTTTCATGTTTTACTAGTTGTCTTTCATCTTCTTCTAATTGTTTTTCACCTTCTACTAGTTGTTTTCCATGTTCTACTAGTTGTATTTCATCTTCTTCTAGCAGTCTTTTACCTTGTACGGGGTAGTCTTTCATCTTCCACATGTTACTAGTTATATTTCATATTCTTCCAATTGTCCTTCATCTTATACTAGTTGTTTTTCATCTTCTTCTAGTTGTTTTTTGCCTTCTAGTAGTTCTATTTCATCTTCTTTCGGTTGTCTTTCATCTTCAACAGGTTGTCTTTCATCGCTTTCTAGTTATCTTTCATCTTGTTTTTGGTCTTTCAAGTTTTATCGGTTGTATCTCTTTGGTCTTCCTTTGGCTTTCACCTTCTAATAGTTGTCTTTCATGTTCTACTGGTTGTTTTTCATGTTTTACTGATTGTCTTTTGTCTACTATAGGTTATATTTCATCATCTTCTAGTTGTATTTCATCGCCTTCTAATTGTCTTTCATTTTGTATTGGTTGTCTTTCAAGATTATTGGTTTTCTATTATCTTCTTTTAGTTGTCTTTCATATTCTACTAGTTGTTTTTCATTTTCTTCTAGTTATATTTCATCTTCTATTCTTTCAGGCTACTGGTTATCTTTCGTATACTACTAGTTGTATTTCATCTTATTCTAGTTGTATTTCTTATTATTCTGATTTTATTTCATCGTCTTTTAGTTGTCTTTCACAATGTACTGGTTATCTTTCTTTTCTACTGGTTGTCTTTTATCTTTTACTAGTTGTCTTACATCTTTTTCTGGTTTTATTTCGTTTTCTACTAGTTGTATGTCATCTTGTATGGTTATATTTCATCTTCGTTTAGTTATCTTTCACGTTCTACTTGTTGTCTTTCACGTTCTACTATTGTCTTTCATATTCTTACATTTTTTTTCTTTTTGTCTTTTATCTTCTCTTAGTTGTCTAGTGGTTGTATTTCATCTTCTATAAGTTGTATTTTATCTTCATCTAGTTGTCATTCAAATTGTACTGGTTGTTTTTCATATTCTTCTAGTTGTCTTTCCCATTCTACCATCTTCTTTTGGTTGTTTTTCATGTTCTATTGGTTGTCTTTCATGTTTTACTAGCTGTCTTTCACCTTCTACTGGTTGACTTTCATGTTCTACTGGTTGTCTTTCGTGTACTACAAGTTGTATTTCATCTTCTACTAGTTGTATTTCATCTTGTGTTGGTTGTATTTCAAGTTCTACTGGTCGTCTTTCATCTTCTACTAGTTTTCTTTAACCTTCTAGTAGTTGTATTTCATATTCTTCTAGTTGTCTTTCATGGTCTACTGGATATCTTTCATGTTCTACTAGTTGTCTTATGTCTACAACATGTTGTATTTCATATCTTCTAGTTGACTTTCACCTTGTAGTGGTTGTCTTTCTTGTTTTACATGTTGTCTTTCATTTTTTCTACTAGTTGTCTACTGCATCTATTTCATCTTCTTCTAGTTGACTTTCACCTTGTAGTGGTTGTCTTTCTTGTTTTACATGTTGTCTACTGCATCTATTTCATCTTCTTCTAGTTTTTCTTCATCTTGTACTAGTAGTCTTTCATCTTGTTCTAGTTGTTTCATGTTATACTGGTTTTGTTTCACGTTCTACTAGGTTTCTACTGGTTGTTTTTCATCTTTTTCTAGTTGTGTTTTATCTTCTTCTAGTTGTCATTTATCATGTTCTGGTGGTTTTTCATATTTTTCTAGTTGTCTTTTATCTTTTTCTAGTTGTTTTTCATGTTTTACAAGTTGTCTTTCATCTACTACAAGTTGTATTTCATTTTCTTCAAGTTGTATTTCATATTCTACTTACTGAATTTCATTTTCTTCTAGTTATCTTTCATATTTTACTGATTGTCTTTCACGTTCTACTGGTTGTCTTTCATGTTCTACTAGTAACCAAAGACAACAAGTAGAACATGAAAGACAATTAGAAGAAGATGAAAAACAACTAGTAGAAAATGTAAGACAACTAAAAGAATATGAAAAACAACCAGTAAAACTTGAAAGACAAACAAGATGAAAGACAACTAGAAAGCGATGAAATACAATTAAAAGAAGATGAAACACAACTAGTAGAAGATGGAAGACAAATAGTAGAACATGAAAACCCTTATTACATTTCAAACACAATTATATAGAATAAACCGTGTACAATGAATAACATGGTTCCAAAACAAACTGTGTATAACTTATGACTGGGGACAAAGGTAGCCATAGGCGTGAAAAACCAAAAACCCTAAACCCTAAACAGGATTTATACACTGCTATTTCTTAAAAACAGTGTACATTTATTCTAAATTTAATTTTTTTTTCTAATGTGCTTGTTAGCATCCATGTGTTATTCTGACCATTAAAGAAACATGAAAAAAGCTAACTTGTACAAATTTGAAACAATCTATATATACATACATATTTTCAAGGTTATTCACAACTTTTGTGATTAAACCTTCACAATCGGATGATTGCTTAAATTGGATTTAAGGGCATAAAGTGAAAAGGCACGCATAGCGAGGGGGCAATTGGTACAAGAAATTAATTTTGAGTAGACTTGGTTGAAAAAGCGAGAACAAAGAATACACGGTTTAAAACTATAAATCTGTGTTTGGAGATTGGTGATAACCATACACGAACTTTAACTAAAAAACCGTGTACAATTCTGTATTATCATGCACAGTTCAATATTATAGAACCATGAACAAAAGTTGGTGACTTCTGGACACGGTTCGTTACTAGTGGACTGTGTGGGTATGTATCAGCTTTTTTTACTCAAGCGCCTTCTCCTATTACACACTATTAATGTGCAATTTTTTCTCATTAGTGTATGATATGTCGTGTATGGTCACGTATTTTGTACTAGTGTGGCAGCAGTCATTAATGATCGTCGTTCTCAATTTTTCTTATTTTTATTTATTGACTTGGAGAAAGCGTATGACAAAGTACCGAGAAAGGTCATGTGGTGGGCTCTTGAAAAGAAGAAAGTCCCAACAAAGTACGTTACCCTCATCAAGGATATGTACGATGATGTTGTGACTAGTGTCAGAGCATGCGATAGCAAAACCAGTGACTTTCTTCTTAAGATAGGATTACATCAAGGGTCAGTTTTGAGCCCTTATATTTTTGCCCTTGTGGTGGATCAAGTTACAATGGACATATAAGGAGAAATTCCTTGGTGTATGCTCTTTGCTGATGATGTGGTTCTAATTGACGAGAGTATAATAGGGGTTGATAGGCAACTGAAGCTGTGGAGACAGACTTTAGAATCGAAGGGTTTTAGACTTAGTAGGACTAAAACCGAGTATATGAGATGCAAGTTCAGTGGCATTAGGTCAGAGGATGGAGATGTCACTTTGGACGGACAGGTAGTACCCAGGAAGGACATCTTTTGATATTTGGTGTCGATGCTGCAGAGTGATGGCGATATTGATGCAGAATGTTGGGCTACAAAAAGACTGAAAGTTTTTATGTTTCCCGAATGAATAATAAATCAAAATTTTCTCCAAGCGGGAACCAAGGATCTAACTCATGAACTACAAATGAAACCTAATGTTACCTACAAGAGGGATTTAAGTGTCAATACCTTTGGTCTTCTCTTCAAACCTAATGCAAGCTTTCGAGAAGAGGTTGCTTAGCACCTTGTCGAGCCTTCACTTCTCCAAGTCGACCTCGAGATGACACCCGCTTCGAACGCACGAAGCCTCTATGAGTATCCACCCGAGATTAAACGAAACTCTTGTTTTTCCCTTGCTAGAGGTAATCAACCAAGAATCCAACATAACCTTAGCTTTCACTTCTTCAATCAACTATTAATTTTAGTGTAGAAGTTGTGTGCTCAACACATGAGCAAGGTGGAATGACAAAGAAGCACCCCTCTCACCCTTTCTCCTTTCTTTGAACTTTCAGACACAAGAGAAGAAAAGGAGAGAGAGTGAAAAATGTGGAATGAAAGGTGGCTAAGGTTTGGAAAAAGGTGGGGTATTTATAACGTTAAGTTAGGGTATGTTTTAATCATCTCAACCACAATGGATGGCTAGATTTAAACATGACAATAAAACAACACCATAAAGTTAAAGTAATTTTTACTTTTGCCATCTAATGGACCTCTCCATTAGATGCGCCTTTATCCCACTTTATTCCAAGCCCACTTCATCAAATGAACTTCTCCATTTAATGTAAATTGGGCTTGGGCCAATTTTATTTATGCCATTTTCATTTTTACCACTTATGCCAACTTTTGGCCCACCCGACAATTGTTACGGTTAATTGTATTTGCTCAATTTTATTGAGAAATAAATTTGTATACCATGTCCAACATGTAATAAATTTATTCTATTATCAAGTTAGTCATCTCCATGACATTTTTATTTGTTTTGTTTTCTCTCTTGGGTGTGACCTTGTAGGATCTATATCGTGTTGACAATAGAATCAAAACTTCTTTTAATTCTATAAATTATACACGGCATCTAGCAATATGCATTATAATTACTCAACAAATAAAGATGATATGTACCAATCAACATCACGATCCTAAAGCAATATTTAATTGCTTGTGTCAATTCACGTGCCACATGATATCGGGAATAAATCCAAGGCAGAAGAGTGTCATCCTTGCAAAAAAAAAATTCTTGATTCCAAGTAATTCAGTAAATAATGATCAAACTCATTGATCATAATTGCATGCATACTTTATTACTCCATCAAAGGGCCCGAAGATATCATCACTCACATATGAAATATGAGAGACATTGGTATTCTTGATAAATATCTTTTCCTTCGCACAAGACACACATATTGAGATATTATCTGTATAGCTGCCAGTTACGGTCAGCGTTGGACAACACCTATGGATATATGTATTTCATGTAGGAAAAATAATCATCTCATATCAAAGAATTCAAGACACGAATGAAACATTAATGACACTAACACAATCTATGTTATGTTTCATTTTTGGGTCTTATCCAATCCCCTGATCCCTATCAGGTATCTGTGTGATTAAATTGGTAGCTCTTTACCATATGATCCGTAGAACATGATCATCATTTAATCCACATACTAATCTTGCACTGGTAAATAGTGTTCCTTTCTAATTACCAAGAGTTTGGACATTTAGAGTATTCGTTATATTATTATTATAGAGTTCTACATTTCAAGTCCTCAACTCAAAAAATCCATAATGTAATTTAAATACTCAAGGAAAAAAATGATTCTTTCATTTCATGAACAAAACATAAAATACATCCATAAATGGTTGGCTTCTAGATCATAACACTAACAAAGACAACATGTTCAGAAGATAAGTGTAGCGGATATGCGTATGTTGTGGTGGATCTGTAGACATACAAGACGCGACCGAATTATAAATGATGATATACGTGACAGACTTAGGGTGGCACCAATTAAAGAGAAGCTCATCCAATACCGCTTAAGATGGTTTGGGCATCTCCAACGGAGGCCTCCCGAGGCATTGGTGCGTACTGGGATTATACGTCGTATCGAAAAAACAAGAAGAGGCAGAGGTCGGCCAAGATCGACATGGGAGGAAGCAGTAAAAAGGGACTTGAAGGAATTGAATATATCCAAGGAGTTGACTTCGGACAGGAGCGAGTGGAAGTTAGCGATTAACGTACCAGAACCGTGACTTAGGAAGTATTGTTTAGGCGTGTTTAGGGGTAGTATTATAGGCTTTAGACCATATGACTAGGGATTTGGGATTAAAGATGTAGAGCTTAGGACTTTGACCCCTACGATCTATAGTGTGGGCATGATATAGTTAGTATATTATTAGTATTATTACTATTATTAGTAGTACCATTAATACTATTAGTACTACTACTATTACTATTTTATTACTTTCTACTTCATCTTGTGATTATGATTGGGTTTCATTTCTAACCTACTCCAACTTGTCTGAGAGTAAAGGCTTGGTTGTTGTTGTTGTTTATTTATTACACGTGTTTATATATGAGAAGGTTTTGTAAGAACTTCACACTTAATTAATAATGTAGAAATAAGTGTTTATGACAAGGTTTCTCTAATTAAAGTGAACTCTTCAGAAGAAACTCTTATCATGCATGAAAAGCATATCTATATCTGTATTGCATAAGACAAGCTGCCAAACTCAAGAATCATCTAGCAAAAAAGCGCAAAAAGCAACAATAATTGGCATCTAACGATCGAGGTAAACAGATGAAAAATATTGAATGGAGACAGTTTCCACACAACAACTAAGTCTCTCCAGTAGTTTATTCTTCCAAAAGTTTGTCTTTTGCCAAGGGATTCCATTTCACATCAGTTTCCTTTTCCTTTTTTACTCTTCACTTTCATGTGAGATTGCCATGCATGAAAGTAAGTGTTTCTTTGGATCTTGGAAACTACATCTTAGACTACTTACCTACATTTTCTGTACCGGCACTAATGCCACTTGTGTATCTTCCAATATTCCTCAATTAACCGAAAATTGGGTGTGTTTGTGTTGGACTGTAGAAATGAATCTTCAAAAGTTTTTGATGCAACAATACTAAGTCACAACTTTTAACAAAACAAATTGAAGAACCATTTCACATGTACAGCCACTTTTTCCAAGCATCGTTGGTGCTTTTATTGGGGATTGAACATATAAGGCTCAACTATAGCCAGGCCTACAATTACACGTGTATAACCAATTCAAGGCTTTCAGCTCCTTTTTAAAACTCTACAGTAAGCCCAATTTCACGGCCTAAAAAACTTAGAATTACATCCAATCCAAGACCATAAATTGAAATGAAATGCTTGTGCGATTAATTATTTTCTACCAAAACAACCTAACCATAACTGGTAGGAGGTAAACGATCTCTCAAATTTTCTTATTTTTATTTATTATTTCGTTTTGCTTTGCAAATAGTACTCAGTTCCAAAGACATGTATATAGAGTAGAATTAGGGTGTTCTTTTGAATTTATTAAATTTCTTTGTGAACTCATCTTTAAAACTTATCAGATTGGATTCAAACGACAAATCTAAACCGTTAAATTCATTTACCTTACGAGTGATGCGTATGTATGCAAAAAAAAATTTAACTGTTGAATTAATTTAGTATAAAGTTAACCGGTCAAAGTTAGAAGTCTATAAATTCATTTTAGTGCATTCATTTTTTGAACATTTTTTTACCACTAGACTACAAATTAAGTTCGAAAATTTAACTATTTTTTTATGTAGACACATTACTTGTAAGGTAGATGGATATCAATAGTTTGAATTCATCTTTTGAATCCAATCTGATAGATTTTAAAGTTAATTCACAAGAGATTTAATGAACTCAGGAACACCATAGCTCAGTGTATATGCCTTTATGTGCATGGCAAGGCTTATCTCGGCAACTCTTCCAAAAAAAGACTTGCATCATGCAGGAACTTAATTATAATTTAAGCATCTCTCTCTTTTCCGAAAAGCATATCCCTAAAATAAAATGCGACGAACTGAAATGACAAAGAAATAACTTTCACTGATTCCCTGAGAGAAAAAACATTTCATTTTAATTTCAAGACAAAATGCTCACATGTATCACTGCAATCAGCCAAAACAAAATTACATACTAATGGCCACATAGACTTTGTCAGTTCACAGAATATTTTAAAAAAAAAAAACACTGACTGTTACTTGATAATTAAACTGACATGAACCACAATTTAACTAGTAAAAAAAGGCCCTCCAACTCTAATTTCAGGCTCAACCCCTCCCGGCAGGTCTGGAATCTACATGCCGCCAAGCAACACTTGGTACAGCCCCTTGGGGCCGATTGGTCCCTCTCGCTAAGGCAGTACTGATATCACTACCCCTACCTCTGTTTGAACTAGAACTTGGATGGTGTGTTTCATTGACTCCTGTGAATCCTCTCCCTTGATTTCCCCTGAAAGGTCTACTTCCATTGCCATAAGTAGCATTCCTCCAACCTCTTCCGGTAGAGCCGCTCCAGCCAGAGCCAGCACATCTCCAGGTGTCACGCGAATGTCCAGAAGAAGCTACGTCTTTTCGGTAATGATCAAACCTTTGAGAACAAACATACTTGTCAGCCATTAAAAGGAAATATGTGTAGTTAATGACCTGAAAGTACCAGCGGGAAACTTATACAATACAGAACTAAACATTTTACCCATAAAATTATTTTGTTGTTTCCTAAAAGCTGAAGAACTGCATAAATCAGTCCACCAGTATCAGGTCTAGCCTGTAAAAGGACAGGCAGAAATAAATAGTACTTACTTGGTTGTAGTTTGTCTGGAGCTTGATTCGTGCCAAAGCTCTCTCCTTTGCACATCATTAGCAGTTATGGTCTGGCAATAAATGACAATTCAGTGCTAGAAAATCACAATGAATTTGCTGCTTCCAATTGAATCTTTCTCAAAATGTAACTAGTAGCATATTATTCACTTTTCGTACTTTTTTTGGCAGAACGAGAAGAAAGATATCACAAAGTACCTTATCTGGAACTTCGACATTTTCAAGCAATCTCAATACAGGAACACCAACAACTGGGTTTAGATATTGAGCCGAGCTAAAATATCACAAAAGGAGAAAATAAGATGCATCAACTTTATGAAAAAGGTATAGGACCTGATTTTGTGATAATGAGCATCATGTGAAGACCATCATCATACACAATACAAAGGTCTAGTAGAAACAAGAACAAACTGGAAGGTTGTATATATGCAACTTACATGACAATATCGTCTTTGATATCCATGCACTGAATTGGTGATAAAAAGATGCCACCATCTTCAAGCTCCTTTCTGTTGCTAAGTACTCCATTGATTTCATAACTGCAATAAAAAAATAGTTAGGCAGGGCATCTAATAAAGAGAAAAATTGTCTAATCTGATTGCATTCACTCATTTTTTTATTAATCCATTACATTACGTGTTCTGTTCTCATTTCATGCGGAAACATATTAAAATATGGACAAAAATATGCATTTTAACTAAACTAAGTAATATGTACCTTGCAAAATCGACAGGAATTTCAAATTCATCACTAGTAGGAGCCAGTTTCAAACCTAGAGCACTGTCATTTCTTATAAAGATAATGGCTTTTCTCAAAGAATTCCTTTCAATCTCATCAATCTAGCAAAGGATGAAACCACATTAACAAACCAATATTATTAGTATTTCATTATATCTCAAATAAGAATACTGACAAAGAATAAATATATATATCATACTTGAAGCTCGCTCTCTAACATTTTTGTAGATTCTAAAAGAAGGTCCTCGTTGATAGAAGGGAGTTTAATAACGCCCTGTATGATGATGAGTAAAACAAAGAATTCAACAATAAACTTGCATTCATATACTAAGATAGAGAGGACATTTTATTTGAAAAGAACTTTTTGCCATCATCTATTGAGAATTTTTTTTTAAAAGCAACATAATTGAAACTTCAAATGACCCTTGTTCTATGTTTACAATAGATGCAAGACTAGCTCCAAAATATCAACTAGCTACACAAGCTACAACGTTACATATTCAGTGACAGAACATTTTTTTTTGAAATGCCATAACAGAAGAGACAAAACTTACTTGCCAAATAAACCTCTTCCCATCCATATCAATCTCAATATCTCCTTAAAAGGAAAGAAAAATAAAGTACTGGTCAGATCCATTTTGCAGGGAATACACAAAAAGAGGATATCCCTTTATAAGTTTTTCAAATTAAGAAACATTAATAGAGTTTTTATAAACCTTCTGGATAGAATTTTGAGATTTTTGAATCTTTGCACTTCATAAGTTCAGCATAAGCACTGGGGAGCTCATCAGAACTATTAAAAGTAAAGATGAAAAGAAGAATTAGTATGGTTAACAACTTAACATATCAGTAATTAATTAATCTTATGCAGAACTTTCAGGGATCAGCTATTATACTCCAAAAACCAGTGCTTCAAATCGACCTTGGCTCAAGTTAACATTGTGACAGTATACAGCATTGTTCGCCTCCCTATGGGATTTGTAATTTTCAATTGCAATTGGACTTGGATTCTTATACTATGGGATTTGTCCGATCTGACATTTTTAATAGCAGATCAATTATTTTGGAAATGAAGCAGAGAACATTCTACCCTTTCAACAAGAAATTATAAATAGCAATTGGACTTGGATGCTTATACATCAACTAAAACATAGTCATAAGCATTGGATTTTTTCTTCGCTTCATTTTAGTTCTTGCAACATTGCACAACATAGGCTGAGACCATATAAGAATATAACAAGGACCAGAAATTAAGCTGAGACAAAAAAATTAGACTGAGATTAGGGTTCTGAAGGTGGTCTTTGAATGCGGATGTATTTGAAGCCAACTAGAACCTCTATCACTAAAACTTTAACATACCAACGAGAAAATCTGTAAACGTCAGAAGAGAAGAACAATACCTTTGAGGAGGAAGAACTGCCATTAGTTGATCAAATGGCTTCAAAGGCTGTCCAATATTGAAGTTGATATTTGCACATTTAAGATTCTTCAAATCCGATGCAAATGGACCGTAGTGATAAGGATAATACCTGAGAAAATTTAGCAGTCGGAAAAGCTGAGAAAATGTTTGCAGTGATTTCCCAACTTGAGGATTTAAAAAAGGGTAGCAAAAGTAGCAGAATCTATTTTTATTTTACCCTTTAATGTTTACCACAAAAAATCATACCTCAGAATTTACCTTTTATTCTTAAGATATATCAGAGCATAGCATAGTTCTAAGACCTAAAAGAGTCCTGGATTCTGTGCAAACTACAAAAGGTCTGGTTCAATGTCCACTGGTACCAAAATATGGAGGTTCAGCTTCACTTTTAGCCTTCACCATCAAATAAAAGCAAGCTCTCTTTGACCTAACCTCAACCTCATCAATAATCCCCCACAAAACCAACCAAAATTTTTAACAGTCATTTTAAAGTAACCATTTTTCCCCCAATAATCAGGACCCTGTCAGTCAAAGCACAGTCACCTGGACATGAACCAAAACTCCTAGTATTTGCTAAAAGGTCATTCATCATTAGATACTCTTGCATGATTGTACAAAGATTAGAGTATTAGTATCATTGTTTGTGTGAACTAAAATTTGAACATACCAGGTCCAAGAACAAACTCCCACAAAATAATACTGGAGAACCCAACAAAGCCCTTCCATGTACTTCTCCACCTATATTTATTGTTGATTTAAAATTAACCAATAAAAAAGTATAGTTCAGATACATAACTCGGTAACAATTAAACACAATGACATTGTTAATTCTTTTTACTTTGTATAATTTTTTTTTCCCGGTATTATATACACAAATGAGGGAACTCAGAATTGACATTATGTTCAATACAAATTGCTTAAACTGAATATTTGGGTAATTGACTGACATGTTTGTTTGCATATCATACTTTTCAATTTTCTGCTTTCTACTAATTCACTCAAATGAAGGAAGATCGACTTGATAATTCATGATCAAATTCAAAATGCTTAAATGAGTAATACCTGCCTAATCAACTTGGATAGGCTAATATGCAGAAGAGGAAGACAGTGAAACTGTGCTACTCTGAACTAAATTATCAGCTTAAATTGCACAATTTTATCACAGAATCATTGTTGAAAAATTAAATAGAAACCTACTAACCACAATTTTCTGTGTTCTTTCAATTTCATTTGAATCTTTTGCACAGAATTTCTCTTTGTAATATCTGTCTTTCCAGCCAGGATAACCTAGTCTTACCTGCAGCAAGCAATTCAAAAGCATTTTTATAAAGCATAAGAAAATTTCTGTAAACATATGTACATACTGGGGACAATTAATTATTCTGCAAAGAAGAAAAACAATATACTTTATCCTGAAAAGTTTTGGATTGGTATGTGTCTTGCTTTTGTTTAAGACTATCCTTCAGTCGTATCTTCAGCTCAGAGGTGTTGTTGATGACCTATAATATTTATGCAGCACTTAATATGCAATGTAAAACTTGATGATTGATACATAAACAATATTATGAAGAATTAAAACAATAACATACAGCCAACTCATTATTTGCAGAACTTCCAGAAGAAGAGAGAGACCAATTATCCTCGACTACTCTTGTTGAATCTTCCTAAACAAGTTAATATTGTTAAAGCCATAAATCAAATCACAAAATAATACTTTCTTTATTAAATACTCATTCAACCACAATATAACAGTACTCTCTTCATTAATATGAAAAAGGGTAAATAGCTTAATAAGTGCAATTATGCACTGACAAAGCTCTCACAAATGGCTTTTTTTTTCTTTATACTTTTAGGCATTTTTATTTAACTTGTGAATAGCCTTTTTTTTAAAAGGGCCCTGGTACAACCCAACATCTTTAGATGCTATTCTCGAGAATTGAACCTGCATCTCTCAGAAGAGGGCTTGCTAATATAGAGGCCTAGTACAGATAACTTTCTTCATCAGGAGCTAGTATGTGGCTTGTTAATTAACCAAGGACACAATTTAGTTGAAACAGGGTAACCCGTAAAATACCGGTTTACCCACAGTCAGGTTAGCAGAAGCAGAAATTAATTTGTAATTCTGGTAATATAATTCATTACATACCCAATCATCGAAACAAGTACTATTGCCCGTATCTCCTCCTGAGAGTTCTTGTGAAAACATGCGCAACTTTTTCTGCTCAAACCAGTTTACAATGTTAGTTGATTTCATTAAGTTGCCTTTTAAATATCTTTTGCTTAATTTTTATGTCAATACCTCTTTAATATTATTTCTTTTCAGAAAAATCTTGTCCTCGTATGTTCCTACATCCAGAATGAACTTCTCGACCCTGGATATCTTGATGTATGCATGCTTTTTGTCTTTAATCTGCATATACATGAAAAAATGGGACAAATATATAAGCACAACAAATTAAGGTAACAAGGAAAAAAACAAATGGGGACAAACAATAGCATTTTTCCGTTGCTTACTTTTGCGGTATCAATAAGATACCCGCCTGTTTTCTTCAGTGTTCTTTTATATACTTCCATGAGAAGATCAAGCGCACTCTATTTAGAATTAAGTTGTTAGCAACATTTAGACAAAACATAGAGCATGAGAAGACATCCTCCCAAATTCTAGCTCTCATTGAAAGGTTAAAAGTGATAAATTAATTTATTTTTTCTACCTCATGAGCTTCCAGTGAAGGAAGATTAGGAAGGAAATCATTTCCCATGAAAATGCAGATGAAGATAAAATCATCTACAATTCTATCCATCTCGACCTTAAATTCCTCTATCTCCATGTCAAGCTCCAAATACTCTCTCAAAATGCATATATTAAGAAGCTACATATTTAAATTTACAAGGAAAAATTACAAAAGATGAATTGATCGATTTACGTGGAATTCTCCTTCTGATCCTACAAGTTCAATATATGATAAAAGAAGATATTAATGTATCCACTTTTTTTAGCAGTTAAGAGAAGTGCTCGACAAAAGTGAGTGCTCCCTCTATTATATTTGCAATGGACTTGTCCTGGCACATACATCATCTATGATGCCTGTTATCTAACCTTCAAGGTAAACTCCAATGCAATTTTTATATTACAAATTTATAAAACAAAGCATGGCGAAAATATGAAATAAAATTACTAACATTTTTAACAAAAAATAAATAATTTCAATCTGCAACAATAATTTTCCAAATGTATAACAAAATCAAAATGCCTTAATATATAGGATCATGTGCACCCTTAAGACTATTTGCAAGAGAACTCCAAAAAAAATATAAAAATATATATACAGTTGTGGATAACCTCAAAAGGCTTCTTGGTTGGAGTCGCTTTCTTATTTTCTTGATTAACAATCTTGTACCATTCCCGTGATTTTATCACCTCATGTAGATTAGTTGACAAGCCTTGTCCAAAATCTGTTAAAACAGTACTTTGGTTTTGACCGGATACATCCTGATAGCTCGAAGATAAGTACATAAAAGTTAAAAAGAGTGCATGCTTATATGTGTCATTTACAAAGCAATTTACTGTATAAAGAACATGTACAATCTTCACAGAGAACCTACCTCCCGTAGGATGAAGAAATAAAGCTCATGCGTTGTTAGTGCGAGCATTATCAGATCCGCATCCTAATAAAATAAATAACATAACATGAGTCAGGTCAACTGCAAAAAAAAATTAAAATATTAACAGTCTTTCTTGGTGGGCGTACAATCATAAGTAAAAGGATTGATATTTCTGTAAATATGGAATATTATGCTAAGATGCTAAGGAAACAGGAGCAGGGCCATAACTTTTCAAGAATTCGATCCTTGCATACAAACTAAATAAAAGGGCAATAACGAAAAGAAAGGTAAATTTATAATGACATGTAAATTATTTTCTTCTGCAAAATCAAACAAGAAAAAAGAAGCCTTACCAAACCATACAAACAGTGCCTCAAATTGGGGTTGTAACCATTAGAATTTTGCTGAGATCTGATAAAAGACATTATCTTGTGCTCTCCTTCACCGGGGACGTTTGCATCTGAGAGAATTACCTTCAAAAGAGTATATATGCCATTCAATTATGTATTAATTATTTAGAACTTTCTATCTTTCATCTTTCATCTTTCATGTATTATTTAGAATGATATATAATCTGCAATATTACCAAATATGAACAAGATTCAAATAGTTGGCATACTATTACCTTTATTTTCATCCAAGCAGGATTTGAGTTTAATCTCAACCGGATATAGTACTCGAGAGCTTTTGAGAGTTTCTCCATAAAAATTGTTCCCGGGGTTATGACATTGGTATCTGAGACCTCATGCTTTTCTTTTGGCATCAGAAGTTTGTTGGTTCTTTGGTACTCTTCTCTTAGTAGATCTTCTTCTAGCTCCTACAAAATTTTAAACGTTTTCCATGTAGAAATGATATCACATTTCACATTCAACAAGTTTAATAAATTTTTACATGTAAATTAATAAAGCAAATTTGAAGTAATATAAATCAAATAAAATACATACAGCCATTTTAGCATATCTGGCAGAGCTAAATCTCCGGGCTCGTTGTTGATTCATCTTTGCTCGAGGAGCCACTCCATCTGGTCATACGTATAGTCAATGGCACAAATTAAGAACTATTTGGTAAAAAAAACATAAATACATTAGTAAAGTACTTGATGAAATTTGTTTTTTTGATTAACTGCAAAACTGCCGTGGTTGCGATATTGTGGCGAACAGAGCAATAGAAGATGCACAGCTGTGGTTTTGATATTGTGGAAGGCAGAGGGAAGATGTAAACAGGGGCATTGATACAATACAATAGCAATTGATATAATAATGTAGGAATTGTGGTTGTAAACACTCTTATTAATTCAATCTTGGTAGTCTCTACCAAGCTTTCAAAAAAAAGAAAGCCTTATTTATGGTGCTAATATATAGTAGATTAATTGCAAAATACATAATTTCTTATATTGGATTCCAATGAACTGGAAAATGAACATACCTAAAGCCATATAGAGCAACTTCCGTGGCCGAACAATGTTAAATATTCTATCAATGTACTCGAAAACTGATTGAAAAACATCATCGTAGGTTTTCGGCGCAAATAGCTGAGAACAAAAGTTGGGGAAAAAAAAGCAGAGTTAGTCATAAATCATAATGCCTTTGTCAAGTCGCTCAATAGAAATAAGTATTCTCTGCTACTTCCTTATAATTTGATTCCATAGAATGTGTGTGTGCGGGTGTGTAATCACGTGCAAACCTCATCTTCTGGATGGAAGCAGGGATGGATGATGCAATTCATATCAAGGTACAAATTGTCGAATTCGATTCCATTAGGGTTCGGCTCTGTTGCACTCCAGTCGGGTACTTCTCTAGCCTTTTGTTTAATTTTTGGGTATTTTACTACTAACCATCGATAGAAGGAAGGAACACCCATCTTTCTCAAAAAGGTAACCTTTCGTTTGCTCGCTCGCTAAGTCACAAGTGAACTCAAGAGAAGAGTATGGGATATATGGAACGACATATGTGTTTCTCTCTGTTTAAAATGGATCCGGTGTTCTTTAAATTCCAACTCTTTTATTCTCTCTATCTCTCCTATTTTCTCTCTCACGTATTCTCTTTTCTCTCTCCACCTTTTTGAAGAGAGATACACAGAGTAAATAATAACAGAGGCTGCTTTTCTAAAAAGCAGAGGAAATATCTCTTGGAAAATTAAATTGGCGTATTTTCATACAAAGTTACAAACCCTCGCAAATCCTCGAGAAAGACATCAGACGTCCCTACAAACCAGAAATATCGAGATGCCCCTCGTTAGTAAACAAAAATTAATTACTCGTTCCATTTTGTGGACTTGGTTTATAATTTAACTAACATCCACGAAATATATATATGTGTGTGATAATTTCAGATATATGTATGGTGGCGGATAATTATATTATATATAGAGGAGGGATCCAATTACATCTTTTTTGGTGACAAATCATGACACCATTTTTTATATAGGTTAATTTTGCGATTTCAAAATTCAAACAGTCGATCCGAACCGTTCAACATGATCTCCATATTAAAATGTACTTGGAGATCAAATTTTACATTTTTTTGAATTTTTTTACTATTTATTAAGATGGTTACAAAATCGTTATTTTTCAATGGTCTGAAAACAACGATTTTTGTAACCATCTTAATAAATAGCAAAAAAATTCAAAAAAATGTAAAATTTGATCTCCAAGCACATTTTAATATATCCATCATGTTGAACGGTTTGAATCGACTATTTAGACTTTGAAAATGATAGGTGTCAAAGTATGTCACCAAAAAAGATGTAATCGGATCCCTCCTCTTATATATATAAGATGCTTTCTCACCAGGATTTATATCATATTTTGATATTCGTAAGACATGTATACATGAACAGAAGGTGATAACACACTACAAATAATAGTAATGTTTCAACTACTGATTCGATTTCTCTCAAAAAATACTGATCCGATTTATAAACTAATGGAGGTCAAGCAAATTTGTTTATTACTATTAGAATTTAGTACACTAATCAAGTTATAATTAAAAGGAATATGATAAGTAATTGAACTTGTCTAACAATCAAACGACAAGAATATATTCTAAGATGATGTTTGGCGCGAATTGCGAGTCAGTGAGCATTTGCAAAATACTGTGACATTTCCAAAAAATACAATGCATTTGCAAAATACTGTGACATTATTATTCAATATAATGTGTCAAATGCTAGTTCTTTGGGGTGTAGTATTATATGTTAAGCTTCCCAGTTTAAAAAATTATTGCATTGCATAATTTCATTTGTAAAGGTGTCTCAGTTGATCAGTTGTAGCTGTTTATCCTTCTTCCATGTTTGAAATGAAAGGGGTCGGGAGGTGAAGGGACTGGAAGGAGGGGTCCGGATCCCCTAAAGTAACCCAATCTTTGGGTTTTGGATTGAGACCGTCCGATTCGAATTCGTCGCTCGAGATTGTCTCGGAATTCGAGTTCGTCATCGGGATGTGTGCGTCACTTAGCCGATGGATTTTCGCGGATTCGAATTGGACGGTCCCGATTCAAAACCCAAAGATTGGGTTACTTCACTGGATCCGAACTCCTGGAAGGAGGCGTTACACCACACGTGTACTGCAAGCCGTAATTTGGCGCGAATTGCGAGTCAGTGCGCATTTGCGTAATGATGATGTTTCATCATGCATAGTGGAGCTGGGATATGAAGAGACCCTTCGCAATTAATGTTTGACAGATTTCAAGTGACGTTTGTTTGAACTTGGTTCACGGAATATGAACCAAACATTGGTGCAGTGACTAGTGAGCAGACACCTGAGAGTTATGTTTACTAATAGAGATCAAGAGGTTTAATTTATCAGACCACTCAATTGCCGGGGCACGACAAAAGAGAATAAAACGGCGGATCTAAGATTACATGAATTAATTTAATTTTTAGTTTCATGCGCTACAGATTGTAATCTTCAAATCTTTGTATAAATAGATCTTTTAAGAAACATCGGGTTCTGATTACTTGTCCCAATATATTATATACCTTGTTTTGTGACTTCTGTCCATGGGCTAATACAAAAATAATGACAGTTTATTAGTCTATTCCGCACATCAAAATAATGACCATAGTTTAAATTTTGAATATTTTTTTGTGGAGTGAGGAGCAAAGTGTTATTTTATGAATTTTTATTGATAAAAGAAGTATTTACACAGGAAATAAAATATCCAGAAAATATAAATATTTACATACAATTGTAAAGATAAAAATAAATAAAGATAAATTTATAAAGAAAAGGAAAAATTTGTTGCCGTTACTCTTAACAGTAGGTCAACCACTGTTATATGTCTTGTATTGTTTTTCCCGCTATAAAGCGAATTGTTTTTGTTTTTTGTGAGAATATCTCCGACATTTTTATTTATATCAAAGTTAATTACAAAATATTAAAAATGGCCAGAGTCGCTTGGTTTTATTAAAAATGTCCAAACCGGCTAGAAAATGGCCGGTCTCTTATTTAAATAAAAAACCGGTCATTTTCTGGCATGTTCCCTATTTTTTCTGTTTTAGAACCTATAAATACTTATTTTTTTCTCTCTCTCCCTCACAATTTCCTTCCTTCCTGCCAAAATATAGAGGTATTTTTTTATTTAATTTAAAATATTTTTTATTATTTTTTAATTATTTTTCAGTAACTGTGTAAATTAGTAACTTGACAATTGTTTACCGTTTTCAAAATGTAGTTTGATTGCAATGGCCTTAATTTCATTACACTGTGGTGGTATGGTTCTTAGTAATGCAAACGGATCTTATTACAACAAAGAATCAATTAATTCATTTATGATTCCCGATTATATATCCCTTTAGGACTTGAAAGCCATGATTTACACATGCACCGGTTTTAACCCAGAAAGGTGCAACCTAGAATTTGTCACCGGAGTTTGCAATGGAAGCACCGGGAAATATGCACTTGAAAAAATGATAGATGAAAATACCTGGAGAGGGTCGTACGACCATTTTAAGGACAATTGAATTTTTATAATAAAAATCTATGCCATAAGAGTTCCGATAGAGGCAGGGGTTGGAAGTTCCGGCCAAAATTCAGTTGCGCCAACTCATATAACACAACAAGAACCATACACTCCCGCCGTTCCTCCAACACAACGAGAACCATAAACTGACCCAGAAACAGACCGTACCTATACTCCACCAGCCCCCCAACCACGACCTTAACCAATACTCCAACCACCTAGACCCGTGCATGAGGCGCCTTTACCATTCCCGCGACCAGAACCTTACCCCAGACCGGCACCAGTATACAATGAAATTGGGTCGGATTTTGAAAATATTAATGAAATTCCGGAGGAAAGTCTACAAAGTAGGGAAAAATATGATGGAGAAAACTAGGACTCTGATCACCTGGAGGGTTGTGATGAAGATGGTCCAGTTGAAACAGCTCAAGGGCCCATTCAAACTAGATCGACTCAATGCCACTTAGTGGGAGGAGTGATACGCACCCGTTCCCAGGCTTCAATGATGTATCTGAGTTTAGATAAGCATATATTGGTTACTATGGGCAACAGATTGAGTACAAAGGTGAGCTAGCGCCAAACCAATATTTTAGAAGCAAAGATGAATTAATTAAGAAGATTAGAGAGCATCATGTTACTAAGAATCAGGAGATTAGAATGAAGAAAAGTGACAGGGATCGAATTCATGTGGTGTGCAAGGACCCGCATTGTGATTACGAACTTAGGAGAAAACCAGCGGGATATGGAGATGCCTGGGTTATAACGAGACAAGACAAGCCTCACAAGGCAGGACCGAGTATACAAAGATCGACAATGAATGTCTGACGGCATCAATCATTGTCGATGTCGTTGAGAACAACATTAAGATTGACCCCTGTATGAGCATCATTTCGAATACCGCTGGTATAGTATTTCAGGCAAAAGAAATACCAGCTCTCTGGTTGTTCCTGGTGGATACTGATAGAGACATCAGACGTCTGATGCTATGAATCAGAATTAAACTGCACTTCTAATTCGAATTTGGAATAAGGTACAAACGTTGTTTTAATTTATTTAAGTGTTAAATAAATTTAAGTTTAGAAATCAATCACGGAATAGATCCTTGGCTTTTGGTAGAAGTACAATTTTTGATTTTGAGTTCTTTCCGCACCATAAGCCTAAACAGAATTTAGCGGTAAATTCCTAAACATAATTTAGCAGCAAATTTCCCAACACCATCTACCGGAACCGGTTTCCTTCGCGGATTTAGTTTTAGGCATAGTAGTAACAGGTGACTTATCCCTATTATGTAGACCTGTTTATTTATATGTTGTGAACTTTTTTATTTCCAATTTGTGTGGACTTTGTTTGCAATTTTTGTGGATTTTTTAATAACACAATTTGTGTGAATTTTACTGATTTGAATGATACGTCTGCGAATTTAATTGTGACTCTGAATTTTTTCTCACGCCTGTATTATCAAAAGAAACAACACATGACTAATGAAAACAACACGAGATTCGGCAGAATACGGGAGAGAGAGAAAAATGGGTATTTATAGGGTCTAAAACAAAAAGAAAAAAGAAAAAAAGGGAACCAGCCAGAAAATGGCCGGTTTCCTATTTAAATAAGGGACCGGCCATTTTTTGGCCGATTTGGATATTTTTAATAAAACCAAACGGCTCTGGACATTTTTATTATTTTGTAATTAACTTTGGATATAAATAAAAATGTCGGTATTGTTTTGCTTCGTTAGTTTCCTCTTTAATTCTTAGTGACGAAGTAAAATACTGTGGGGAATTAAAGGGGACTACTTTGTGGGTTATTACTTAGTAGAAGGCTCTATAATAATACAAACAATGCAATAATTAAGGCAAGAAAAAGCTTGCTTTACTGATGAGATAAGATCAGGTAGCAAGCATATCAGTAGAGAGCACAGACACATGCATCTGCTTTTAATAAAGTTAAGTATTGTGCTTTTTTTTTTTTTTTATCTGATGTGGCATGTTGGTCATGTATAGATGATGCATTATTAATTTAAATATACATGAGGTCATTTGAATTGATTGAAATAAGGTACTACTAATGCCTATTTGTGTTTTATTATAAACATTTTCTTCACAAAAAACACCCAAGGAACCGCTATTTTTATTATTATCCAAAGTTAATTAGAAATTAATAAATATGCCCAGATCCTCTGAGAATTAATAAAATTGTCTCCACCGGTCATTTTCTGGCCGGTACCCATTTAAAATACTACTGGCCAGAAAATGGCCGGTGCTCTATTTTTTTTTGTTTTGGACCCTATAAATACCCATTTTTTCTCTCTCCCTCACAATTCTCCCCGCAGTAATTCATAGAACCATAATTAATTCAAGTTCATCCAACTACAATTATACTACTTCATGTAAAAAACTATAATGAATTGGAATTTTAAACCATAACAGTACTACTTTTTAGAACGCGACGATTTGGCCGGATTTGGACCAAATAGCAGTACTACTTATCAGTATAAGTACACAGAACGAACTCATCGTCCGATACTGGAGGCTCTGAAATCAACCTTCTTCTTTTTTTGAAAAATAACCATAGGCATTTTTCACAAAGTCATCGTCCGAAATTTCATAGCTAACAAATTTCGGCTGTATGAATGATTGACATGTCTTTTTATCATGGCAAGATTGACACTTGAACTTTTATCCCTCATTTTTACCTCGATCACTACTTGACCCTCCTCTCGCCAGGCCGATAAGACGACCTACCTCGCTCTCTATTGTTCATACTTTTGGCCCCTTCAAATATCGGCCTTTTTGCCAAAAAATTCGCCTTCTCTTTCTCTCTGTCCTTTCCTTCCTTACTCTTCGAAGATTTGAGGTAATTGTGAGGAGGAGAGAGAGAGAGATGGGTATTTATAGGGTCTAAAATAAAATAAGAATACCAGCCATTTTCTGGCCGGTAATTAAATAAATACGGTATTTAGATTTTATGTTGTAGTATTTTCTGTTTACTGCACTTAGCGTACTTAGTATTTTGTGTAAGTTAAACACGAAACATAGGACAACCAAACAGGAACCGGGTAGTTTATTTAAATCGGGTACCGGCTATTATTTGGCCGGTAGTATTTTAAATAGGAACCGGCCTTTTTCTGACCGGTAGGGACATTTTTATTAATTTCCAGCGAATTTGGGCACATTTATTTAATTTCTAATTAACTTTGGATATTAATAAAAATAGCGGCCCAAGGAATTGTTGAAAATAAAATAAAGAATTAAAGAATTATAAATACTTTGCCTACGGGTCCCATGGTGGTGCACAAGATACAGAATTTGTAGCCATAATTTATAATTAAATATCTTTGATAAGGAATATTAAGATATTATTAGAACAGTCCTCCGTGCATATCCCGACATTTTTATTAATATCCAAAGTTAATTACAAAATAATAAAAATACCCAAAGCCGCTTGGTTTTATTAAAAATGTCCAAACCGGCCAGAAAATGGCTGGTCCTTTATTTAATTAGAAAATCGGCCATTTTCTGGCCGGTTTCCTATTTTTTTTTTCTATTTTAGATCCTATAAATATCCATTTTTCTCTCTCTCCCGTATTCTGCCGAATCTCGTGTTGTTTTCATTAGTCTCGTGTTGTTTCTTTTGATAATACAGGCGTGAGAAAGAATTCAGAGTCACAATTAAATTTACAGACGTATCATTCAAATCAGTAAAGTCCACACAAATTGTGTTATTAAAAAAACCACACAAATTGCAAATAAAGTCCACACAAATTGCAAATAAAAAAGTTCAAAAAACATATAAATAAACAATTGTACATAATAGGGATAAATCACCTATTACTACTACGCTTAAAACTAAATCCGCAAAAGAAACCGGTTCCGGTAGATGGCCTACCGGATTGTCTACTAGATGGCTTTGCTTGGCTTCCAGATGGCTCTGCTTGGCTTCCATACGACCCTGCTTGACTTCCAGATGCCCTTATTGTACGTCAACTAGTTGACCTCCTCGGTTAGCTTCTAGATAGCTCCTCTTGCACTCCAACCGCCTCACCTCCTAAATTAATTACCTTTCTCATTGTTTCTGCAAACATAACAGAAGCATCTAATAGCTTGTAGCGGGGGAACGCCATGACCCTCCGGACACACTTGCCCTTGCCCTAACTAGCTCATTCTCGTGCTACGTTTCTTGCCTCTGCATTTGCATATGTTCCTTAGTAAGTTGGTGCAAATTGAAAGTAAATAATTTTTGATGAATGTTACGCACCTCTTCATTGCCTATCGGTAGTGGAACATCGAGGTTGATGCCCCATTCGCCTACCTTCCATTTCATCCATGGTCATTACATGACGGATGTGTTTTCGCCTCCCACTTCTAATCCAGCCTTTGCTCGGAAGAATTCTTGGTTCAGTATTACGAAGCTAATCTGTCATATTGCCAATGGGAGCAAACACCCCACTCCAAGTACTCTCAAGATAGTTCACAGTATACCAGTGTGCAACAAATTCGTCCTCGCACCAGTCTCGGTCACGATAAACCGCTAACACAGGAGCATACGGTAGAAGTTAACTGGATACCTCTACAAGTACATTCCATTTGGTTGTTGGGACAGCGTGTCACCATGTACATGAACTCCGTGCGAACAAACTCCATAGTTCCCATGCCATTGCGAGTGCAAGGAACATACTCATTTGGAGATGAAACTTGGTACTGACCTTGGCCGTGTGAATAACGCATCAAATGCATTACTGTAGCTTTCTCCTATTTTTTCCTCAACTTCTGCAAAACCTGGTCGGAAAACACCTGGTTCTTGTCTTTTAATTGCATTGCTCGCTATTGCTGCTGAACAAACCATTGGTGGCACTTGTAGAACGTATCCTCCACTATGACAACAACGGGCAATCTACGGTTATCCCGGAAGACATTGTTGAGCGACTCAAAGCCGTTTGTTGTAATGATACCAAACCGGTATCATCCATCACAAGTTTGGAAAAATCTTCTCATAATTAGACGGCTCCATCAAATCAATTGGATGAACTTTGCCCACCTTCATTAAATATGTATTACACCTTGGATTTAGTTGCACAAAACAAACATATATTATTTTATTTTCAGAGTAGACTTACAAAAAAATTAAACGAAATGTTATACATTAAAAATACCTTAGCAAACTCTTCGAATATCTATTTCAACTTTCTTGGCTTCTTCTTCTTGGCTCCTTGTCTGAACCTATATCTGTACCACTTTTCCTTTCCACGGTTCTGGACCAGGTTGTCAGCAACATGCTGAATACAAAACCTGTGCACAAAAAGCTCTGGAGACCATCCGTATTCTTCTATCAGTGTAGCTTTGATCCCCTTGTGCTGGTTTGATATAACACAGACGAATTTATTATATCCAAGCACTTCATTCCTCAACCATTACAAGAAGAAACCCCAATTCTCGGCATCCTCATTATGCACGATTGCAAATGCAAGAGGCATCAATTAGTTCTCGGCATCATAGGCACAAGCTATCAAAAGCCTCCCCTCGTACCGCCCTGACAAGAAGCATGCATCTATGCTGATCACTGGTCTCAAAAAGTGAAACGCTGCTATACATGAACCAAAAGCCCAGGCAACGGCCCTGAACTGAACGACATCTCTCATAATTCCTCCTGTTTCTTTATCTCGTATCGGACTGGTCAGAAATTGGTACTTCGATGGATTGTTGTCGCAAATTGCCATCATCAGTGGTCTCAGCAAGCCGTACGAAGCCTCCCAACTCCCAAATTATCGGGCTATTTGAAGCTTACGACCCCTCCACAGTCGGTTGTATTTCGGGGTTGCTTTGTCATACATAGTCAAAACATAGTTTGCCACCGACTGGATGCTCATACAGGGGTCAATCTTAATGTTGTTCTCAATGACATCGACAATGATTGATGCCGTCAGACATTCATTGTCGATCTTTGTATACTCGGTCTTGCATTGTGAGGCTTGTCTTGTCTCGTTATAACCCAGGCATTCCATATCCCGCTAGTTTTCTCCTAAGTTCGTAATCACAATGCGGGTCCTTGCACACCACATGAATCCGGTCCCTGTCACTTTTCTTCATTGTAATCTCCTGATTATTAGTAACATAGTGCTATCTAATCTTCTTAATTAATTCATGTTTGTTCTAAAAAACTAGTCCGATGCCAGCTCACCTTTGTACTCAATTTGTTGCACATAGTAACTAAATATCTGCTTTTCTAAACTCAGATACATCATTGAAGTATGGGAACGGGTGATATCACTCCGCCCACTAAGAGGCATTGAAGCAGATCTGGTTTGAATGGACCCTTGAGTTGTTTCAACTGGACCATCTTCACCACATCCCTCTAGGTGATCAGAGTCCCAGTTTTCTCCATCATATTCACCCCCACTTTGTAGACTTTCCTCCATAATTTCATTAATATTTTAAAAATCCAACCCAATTTCATCGTATACTGGTGCCGGTCTGGGGTAGAGAAGGAAATTTGTCACGGCGTGATCAGTCACGTCACGTCACGTGTGTCGATTACGTGACGTGACTTACATGTTGCGTGACGTGACTGTATTTAACAAAAATTATACGTCACGTCACGTCACGTAAACTAATCACGTCACGTCACGTGATCACGTACTGTCACGTGTTTTGAGGACAAACTCTAGTAGTCCATATTCCTATTAGCACTATTAGGCTATGTTTCTGTAGTATATTCATAGTATATTCAGACTTTTCTTTTGTGGCTGTTTGTAAAAACTATGTTTCTTAATGAAATGGGCTTAAATATCTTCTATCCAAAAAATTTGGTAATTTTTAGAATATTATTTACTAGTTAATTTTTGCAACATTATTTACTTATTTTACAAATTTTATAATTTTCATATTTTTTGATATATTTTTTCTGAATTTTCAACCATTTAAATTAAAATATAAAAAAAATTCAATGTGACTAATTTATGTCACGTCATATCACGTCACGTGTAGTCACGGCGTGACTACGCGTGACGTGACCATTCGCGTGACGTGATCGTCTCCCCCTATTTTGATCACGTCACGTCACGTGACCAAATCACGGCGTGTTTGTCACGTCACGTCACGGTGTGTCACGTATTTCCTTCTCTAGTCTGGGGTAAGGTTCTGGTCGCGGGAATGGTAAAGGCGCATCATGCACGAGTCTAGGTGGGGATGAAATTTGGAGTATTGGTTGAGATTGTGGTTGGGGGGCTGGTGGAATGTAGGGACTGTCTGTTTCTGGGTCAGTATATAGTTCTCGTTGTGTTGAAGGAACGGCGGGAGTGTATGGCTCTCGTTGTGTTATATGAGTTGGCGCAACTGAATTTTGGCCGGAACTTCCAACCAGGCTCTATCAGAACTCTTCTGGCATAGATTTCTATTATAAAATCCATTGGCCTTAAAATGGCCGTACAACCCTCTACATGTATTTTCATCTACCATTTTCGCAATTGCATATTTCCCGGTGTTTCCATTGCAAACTCGGGTAGCCAATTCTAGGTTGCACCTTTCTGGGTTAAAACCGGTGCATGTGTAAATCATGGCTTTCAAGTCCCAAAGGGATATATCATCGAAAATCATAAATATATTAATTGGTTCTTTGTTATTATAAGCCCCATTTGCATTACTAAGAACCTTACTACCACAGTGTAATGAAATCAAGGTCATTGCAATCAAACTACATTTTGAAAATGGTAAACAATTGTTAGGTTACTAATTTACACAGTTACTGGAAAAAAAAAATTTAATTAAATAAAAAAATTACTTATAAAATTCAGCAGGAATGAAGGGAGTTGTGAGAGGGAGAGAGAGAAAAATGAGTATTTATAGGGTCTAAAACAGAAGAAAATAATAATAATAAGGAACAGGCCAGAAAATGGCCGGTTTCCTATTTAAATAAGGGACCGATCATTTTTTGGCTAATTTATGCATTTTTAATAAAACCAAGCGGCTCTGAATATTTTTATTATTTTGTAATTAACTCTGGATATGAATAAAAATGACGGGAATATCTTGTTATTCCTTTCCCGCGAGAGAGCCTGTAATATCGCTGGCCGGATAATGTCCCACATAAATTTTAAAAGTATTTAAATTTTGAATATCAGATGATGAAATTTTTACATAAAAAACAAGTACTCCACAAAGTTGCAAGTAGACCTCTTTAAAGTTTTAATTTTTAAATTCGAGACCATTTCCCTTTCTAATAAAATTTCGTAATTATAATTGAAATTTTACGGCAAAATTATCAAGATAGCGTTTGACGTCTTTGGGGGCATTTTCGCAATTTCTACAATATCCATATTGTCACTCTAAAATGCAGTGTAATAAAATGCGGTTCTATGCGGTGCATATGCGTTTGCGGTCCTTGACCGCATAAAATCCGGCTATGCGGATTTTACAGGTTTCAGTATTAACCATAACCAAACCCATATAAAATTGGATCCAGACTGCCCAGTTCAATAATATTTCACGTTGTTCCCATCTATTAATAAGCTCTGGAGCGCTGTTTTTGTTGTTTCAGAGAGTTGGGACTAAAGAATTCGTTGATTATAAGTAACAGACACGTTTTCGTATTTTCTTCACGCGGTTGTGTTGCTTTTTACTCAGTGACGTCAGAGTCTTGGGCCACGAGCACACATAATAGATTGACGTTTAGTATTTTGGACCAACAAATGCAATTCTATTTGATTCAATAAATTTTCGTATTGTGGGCCAACTTCAAAATATCCACTAATGATTTTGAGTGCTTTTCATGTAAAGCTAACAGAGCATTTCACTCAAGTAAAATATTTTTGTGTAATTTTCACATTTGTACGCTTATATATTTTCGTATTTTCGTATTATATCTATAATATTATGAGATGTTATGCTATATTTTATTTTATCATTCTTTTTAATCCTCATATATAAGTCCGCATAAAAATTTGTATATACAGCCACATACCGTATATGCGGTATGCGATGACTTTCCGCATACCGCAGTAAAACTGCATTTTATAACACTGCTAAAATGTGCCATTTACAACCGTTTATTAAGGGTATTTAAGTCATTGTTTTTTTTTTTTTTTTTTTCATTTTAGACTAATTGAATAAAGTTGCCCTAGTGGCAGTAGCCTATAAGTATGGACTATGGACTGGATTTTAGAACCAATCCAATTGTCCCAATTAACCAAATTAAATAAATTGGCACGGGGTTTTGCATGAGATACAGGCCTTGCACTAACACGGGCTACGGGCCTTCATTGTTAATAATTTGGTCGATGCAGGCCCAAAACAATTCATTGTGTGTCCCTTCTTAATGAAAAACTTTGAAATTAAAATAGTGTAAAATTTTAGACATTGTCGCACCAACAAGATTAGAAACAAGATATCGCCTCGGTGACGTTCCATTGGTTATATATATATTTTATCTTCTAAAATTGATACCGGACACAAAGTATTGTACCTTAGCCCAACAAAAAGCAGTCTGTCAGCTTAAATGTCTTCATGTATACACAAGAAAAACTAAGAAAAAAGCAGTTATTTTCTCATTCTTTAGCCTAGTATCATGACGGCAGCACGTCCGAAACTCCACTCCACGTGTGCAAGTTTTATTTGATTTAGTGAGATATTGAACAATTTAAGAGGAGAATTAAGACAAAAAGAGATAAATTACAAGAGAAGATAAAAAAAACATATCATATATTATCAAAATCTTAAAGAAGAAGATGACATACTATCTCTTCTTATAATACATCCATCACATAATAAATAATTTAAAAAAAATAAAAGTCCAACTTAGAAATTAACAACTCATAATGAACTTAGAAGTTCTAAATAATTCTCAGAAACTCTAATATAATTAAAATAACTAAGAAAATTTAAATTATCAAAATAAAGTTTTATAAAAAAACACCATATTTAATATTGCAATTAATAATTGAGGAGGGATCCAATTACATCTTTTTTTGTGACACATCATGACACCGTTTTTTTTATATGTCAATTTTGTGATTTCAAAATTCAAACAGTCGATCCGAACTGTTCAACATGATCACCATATTAAAATGTGCTTGGAGATCAAATTTTACATTTTTTTTGAATTTTTTTACTATTTATTAAGATGGTTACAAAATCACTGTTTTTCAATGGTCTGAAAACAACGATTTTGTAACCACCTTAATAAATAGTAAAAAAATTCAAAAAAAATGTAAAATTTGATCTCCAAGCACATTTTAATATATCCATCATGTTGAACGGTTTGGATCGACTATTTGAACTTTGAAAATAATAGATGTCAAAGTGTGTCACCAAAAAAGATGTAATTTGATCTCTCCTCTTAGTAATTATAGAAAATGATAAACTAGTGGGATACGTAAGATTTCTCTTTGAAACTTGTGCACTGGTCATAAAAGAAAATTAAAGAGCAACTAAACCATACGGAATCCAAGGTCTGGTCTGAGTTTAAATTGGATTTTGGTTTTTGTCATATCGAAACAAATCCAGCCCAATCTATGAAATATATGCGCTTGTTAGTAACGAATTATACAGGATGAGTTCAGTTTTTTTTTTTTTTTAATGATTTTTCCCCAGCACCACCAACTAATACGATCAGTTTTATGGAATAGGCTTCAGAGTATGAGTCCGAATCTGCTGCGATTCTGGGTGGGATCGTAGGATTCTAAAATTCCGAATCAACGGTTCAAATTTTTCTGTGCGCGGATCTCGAAAACACTTTGGAAAAGTAAATTTTCATGCACGCATCACGAAAAAAACTAACAGCTGAGATTCGGGATCGCAGGGTCCTGTGATTCCCGAGATCACAGCAGATTTATTTTCTCAGAGTATACGCTATTAATTTCAGAATTAATCAGGCCAAGGCCACCGAGTGCATGAATCCGAATCCTCTCAGGTACCTGACTCGAGCAAATTAAAAAGGACGGTGCAAATGAAGTAAAAAACAGTGCCTATTCGGAGATGGCACAGGGCCAATATTATTTGTGCTTTGAGATTCGTGCCAAGTTAAAAGGACATCTGGACCGTTCGTTTCAAAAATTCATGTATTTGCGCCCTGCGGTGATCCGAATTCCCGAGTACATAGGGCTGCTATAGTAGAAAAAACGTGTTGTGCTGTACTATGATCAAGTTAATTTTTCACGTACCATGTCGTGACTAAAATATCAATAGATTGTCACGGCGCGCGAATAATCATGTCACGTGAGTTACGTCGTGTTTAATGTGCCGTGATCAAATGTGCCTTGTGTAACCATTTAATAATAATTTAGATTAGCTTTTCTAAGATTTGTCATTTGATTAAGATCTAACGGTCTTAATTACACGTGACTCGCGTGACCACGTGTCATGCCGTGCCGTGTCAATTTTTCTAAAAATAATCACATTACGCGAATAATCAGCCACAAAACACACAAGTCCCCTTAGTTAGAACGCTACGCAGTCCCCTTAGTCAGGCACGAAAAAAAATTCTTAACAATACTGTACTCGATTAGCTAACGGAAAAAAAATGTTACCCGTCCCCTTAGTTGGAACCAGTGTTGTAAAAAACGGCCTTAACGGCCGTTTAAACGTTAACGGCGGCCAAACCGTTACGAATATGCTAAACGGATGCCTGTTTGCGGATGAGAACGATTAATCGGCCGTTTATTCCGATTAATCGGCCGTTATTCCGATTAATCGGCCGTTTATTCCGATTAATCGGTCCAGAATTTTCAGATCAAGTGATTTTCTACCTATCTTAAAAAATAGTAAAAAAATTCGAAAAAAATGTAAAATTTGGTTTGCAAGTACATATTTATTTTATAATCATGTTGAACGGTTCAGATCGACCGTTAGAATTTTGAAAACTCAAATATTGAACTGTAGCAATGCCCAATCCGTGCTATGCATAGTACTGTAGCCTCACTCTTCTTCTATTATTTATATATCATATATTTTTCTTACTAATGTAATTTTTTCAATTAGTACGACGTGTACATTTATGAAATTAAATTGTTATCATAAACTAAGTTTAGTGATTTTATGTTGGAATGTTTCATTTATTTCAAATAATATGTTATTAGTATTTGAAAAAACTTAATTCTCAAATTTATTTTTTCATTAAATAAATGTGTTACTTACACATGTAAAAATATTTATGTGTTAAGAAGAAATAAGCGTAGTGTCATGTTATAATAATAAAACTAAGTTAGATTAAGTTTATTTGATAAGTTTAATGAGTTCAATAAATTATTTTAATAAATTATGATATATATACATAAATTTAATAAAAACGTTAAATTATCCGCATAATTCCGATTAATCGGCCGCATACCGATTAATCGCTTGGCGGTACTCCATCCGTCCGACGACCGCATACCGTTATTTACAACACTGGTTGGAACGCCACGCAGTTCCCAATTCCATTATGCTTTCTTTGAAGTTCCCATTTTTGCCTCCAATTACTTAATTTGGTCAAGTCAACCCCCCACCCCCCTGATGTTGGAAACCAATCCCCAAAATTAGTTAAATCAAGGCCTTTTAAAAAGTAAATGAACTTACAGTTTCAATTTAAATGGAATACAATCTGATAAAGATCAATATATAGCTCGAAAATGTAATTTCAAACTCCAAATTAAATCACAATCCTCACTCTAGTCTCTAAACGCGGTCGCAATCAGAGAATAATCAACATCAATAAATAAAATAATAAATGGAATTTCGCACATCAATAGTCGACGTGACACTTGGTGAATGCAGCCACCGAAACGTTCCCATTTGCCATTAATGGAAATCTTAACCAGCAATCGATTTTGGGTTTAAAATGCACCTTCACAAACCATAATTTATACCTCAATTTCGAACGTAACTTTACGAGAACATTATACGCTCCTTCCTTTTGATCCTTGCTAAAAGCATCTCCCACCCCTCCTCCCAAATTGTTCTCTTTCCCCGCGAACGCCGGGTACACCACTTTGGTGGACTTCGTTTTCTGGAAGGAAGGTTCAAAATCAGATTCCGTGGGGCCCAGCTGTGACCCGTCGTAGAAAGCAGCTGCGGAGAGGCGATCGAAGTAGATCCCGATCCGGCGGTTGGGGTTGCGGAGCGAGAGGGTCAGATTGAGGTTGTAGGTGAGCGAGGGAGCCGATGTGGTGTTGGAGAGAGAGAAGTTTGACAGCGTGGCAGTGTCCACGTAGGCGCGGATCTGGTGGGGTTGAAAGATCAACCAGTAGATTAAAACCAGGAAGCCGAGACTCACCAGACCCGAGCAGCAACGCGCGCAGCAGCCCCGCCGCTGGTTAGTGTTGGATGACATTTGATTAATTTTTGGTGGGTTTCGGGAATGGAAAGAGAAAGTGGGGAAGTTATTTAGTTGGAGTGACGACCGGGTAAACAAGAAGAAGAAAGGAAGAAGCAGAGAAAGGTTAAGGAAACTGAGAAGAAATGGAAGAGAAATGGTGTGTCTGTGTGTTGACTAGTACGGAATTAATTGGTCAAGCAGATCTTAACAGTTCATTTGAAATCGACGGTCATCATTGTCAGGACTGTTTCGAACCATTCGATAGAATAGAAGTAGACACGGTTTATATTTCTTTCGAACCAACGCGTATATTTGCAATTTGCTGATATTTCACTTGTTAAGGGTCAACGCTAGGTCATTCAGAGGAAGCCACTCAGGAAGGCTCTCTCCTAGACAGCTAGACTCCTAGTCTCCTTGTTTTTTTCCCCCTTTTTTTATTCTGCTATAGAGATGTGATAGATGGGAAAAGAAAAAGAAAACCTAAGTTGGTGCATGAATCATGATTGGGTTGTGTTTGAGGTTATTAGCGTCGTCTTTTTCTAATACTTGTTTTTGTTCGTATACCAATTCAATTATATGATACTGGGCGAACTTCTATTAACGGACCCATGTGATGTCATCTTTTAATTCAAACGTGTTTGAATACTAGGTGTCCCGATTTATTTATTAATACTCTCAGAAAAAAAAAAAATATCAAATATGTTCTAACTGCTCCCTCATTGTTTTTTTTTAAATATGTCCTAACCGCTTCCTCATTAGACGGTTCACTCTGTTCATCAAATCGCCTCCCCATGAGGTGGTCCACCCTGCCCAGCAAATTGCTCCACAGGAGGCGGTCCACTATAAAACCCTATAAATAGGGATTTTTCTCTCTCTTTCTTCCTCACATTTCATTTTCACTCAGAGTTCGGGTGTCTCGCTCTTTACTGTGCTCCGCAGGCATTTATTATTATTATTATTATTATATTATTATTATTATTATTTTTTATTTTTTTATTTTTATTATATTATTTAATTTTGTATTATTATTATATTATTATTATTGTATTATTATTTTAATTTATTTTATTATCATTTTATTAATTTTTATTATTATTATTGTTTATTAATAATTTAATTTTGTATTATTATTTTGTAACCGATAAAAATTTGTTTATTAATGTAGCTCTCAAAATGTTTGTTACACTGTATGTGGACGGGAAGTTTGTGCAGGGTGCGGAGGGAGCACATTACACGAAAGATGCAGCCCACGGCTTGGAGGTTAATGAAAACAACTCATTTCTGGAACTTAAGCAAAAGGTATTTGAAAATATTGGTGTAAACCCCAACTGGTATGACATAGATTTAGTTACTCAGGTTGACATAGGGGGGTAGTAGACCTTACTATGTAAAGTATCCAATAACAGATGAGGATTGTTGGAGAGGTATTTATAATACTTTTGAGTCTATGGGTACCCCGATAATGGAGTTATATTCCAGAAAGGTTCTGCGTCAATCTAGGGTTGGACCTTCTAGGGACAATACAAGTTATGATAGCCTGATACAGCAACACTCGGGTTTTGACCACTCGGGTTATGACAACTCGGGTAACTGAAACTCGGGTCATGTATCACAGTATGAACCGTACGTACCACCCGTTCATGACGATTACACCACTGATTATACCACCGAGATATCACCACCACCACCACCACCACCTCCTCTTAAACCCCTAATCCAAGTCAGATTTCCATCTGTACCGCCGTCCGTACCTATACTAGTACATGTTATTGTTCCCCGGAAAGATGTTATGCTGGAGGCTCAAGATATTGATGCCATACCGGAACATGAAATTAACTCGGGTGATAGTTGGGACGAGGATTGGGATTCTGATGACTTATCAGACGGTGATGGAGATTATTCACCCAGGCAGTACAGATTTCCAATTAGAGGTCGGACAGATAGACATTTGGTAGTCACATTCAACGATACCACTTCTTTTGAAGAAGCAGACATCAGTTATTTTAGGAAACGTGTCGTTTACAACTCAGAGCTTGCTCCGAATCAGGTTTATACCAACTTAGAGGAATTTGTGAAGAAAGTTTATGAAGCTCATGTTCACGGCAACTGGGAGTGCAAAATACAAAAAAGAGACCGAAAAAGGTTTGTTGTTGTTTGCAAAGACTCACCGTGATGCTAGTTCCGACTGTATGCAACCCCTGTGGGTAAGGGGGAGGCATGGATTATTAAGAAGTGTGAACCCCTCATACATGCAAGTCTGCGTCGTCAAGGACATACCATGCACAACTTACGGCATCACTTATTACCGATGTAAACGAGTGGGAGCTTAAGGATGACCTATCGATCAGCCTTAAGGAAGTCGGTAGACATGTGAGACGCGCTTACGAACATGTAACCTATCGATAATTTTTTTGTTACCCCCTTAATAATTTAAAATTAAACAACCATCACCTTTTGCCACAAAATTCATATCTTACCACACGCATACTCTCAGGATGCGCATCAGCCATATCAAAATTCACATTTTACCACGCACGTGCCTCCAGGATGCGCACTAATTTGGTGCACCATCTGGTGCGCATCCTGAGGAGGCGCACTAAGTATTGTGCATTTACGGTGTTCTTGCACGGTCAGATCACCGAAATCAACGAGAAGACGCTCCATATACAACGCAACACGACTACTGATGAGTACAGCTATATTCCCAGCGCTGGCCCGGCGGCACAAATTGTAAGCTATTCTAATTCATGTTTATTACTAAAAATTATGAGAATTGAAGTGTTATTTGAACTAATTTTTAATTTTTTGTAGACACTCATGAACATTAAGTAAGTATTGATCAACGCAAAATTGGCAATCATAAGAGGCTGGAAAAAGATCGGTAAGAAATGGTTGTGTATGGCTGCATCGCCAGTCATCATTGCCAGGTACAAGGACCAGCTCGACAGGGTCCTCAAGCTGGCAGATCTCCCAAATATGAAGATTTGAAAGACTATAATGATCAGGATTCTGCAGAACATATGAGCACCCCAGAGTCGGACTTTTTGGAGATTCACTCTGCGGTGACTGCTGAGGCAACATTTGTTAGTGTTGTAATCTAGAAGCCAATCATAGGATAATTGTATTCCAAGTTTTGTTCATGTAATTGGATGATATGTTTATCATTTTGTTCCTTGAGTATATCATTACTTATAGATCATTCAGGTTAAGGACTTGGAATTGTGAAACTCTATACATGAGTTAATAAATACTCTAAAGTGTACCTAGTCTTCGTAATTAACAAGGAACATTAATTGCCGATATAATATTAGCATTTGGATTAGATGATGATCATGTCCTACAGATCATATGAAAAGGAGTTGTCAATCTAATCAAATGGATACCTAATGGAGATCAGGGGATTGGACGTGACCAAAATAAAACATTTAACATGGATTATGTTTGTGTCATTAATGTTTTATTTGTGTCTGAAATTCAATGGTATGAGATGGTTGCTTCTCTCACATGAGAATGCGTATTCGTGGGTATTATCCAACATTGTCTTTAACTGACAACCATACAGATTCTATCTCAGTATGTGTCTATTGTGTTGAGAGATAGTAATCATCACGAATACCAATGTCCCTCATGAAAATGAGTGATGATATCACTAGGCCCCTTGATGAAATAATACAAGTATGTGCACATATGATTAAGGAGTTAATCATAATTACTGAATTATTTCGGAATCAAGAAACGAGTAGATTTGCAAGGATGAGACATTCCTACCTTGAATATATTCATGATATCATGAGACATGGAATTGACACGAGGCAATTGTTGCCTTAGGGATCGTGATATAGCAGGTACTTATCATTTGTGTCTTTTGGGTAATTACAATGCATATTGCTTGACTTATTTTGGATCAGAATACAAGTCAGTATAATTGAATTCTAGATTGTGAGCCGTTAAATTCTGCAGTCTTTCGACCACAACAATTTTTTACAGTTCATCGCAATGAATCATTGTGGCCTTACTAGTTATGAATACTTTGCAAAAATATGCTACATTTATTTTATTTTTTTAATACTATAAACAAAAAAAATCGGATCTCTCTCTTCAAATTCAAACAAAAAATATATAAAATATTGAGGAAAAAGAAAAAAAAAAAAAACAGAGGGTGGATCTTTCTTTCCTATTTATTCCAAACTTGCTCTCTCACTTTAAGCCACCAGCAGGAGGTATCTCTCACTTTCTCCAAACAAGCAAGGTGAAGACAACTCCATCACTGTTGCAAGTTCTTTGTGAACAAAATAAATTAATTGTCAACAAATTAATTTAAAGTTTGAATTAATGATCAACAAATTAATTTATTTTGTATTTTTTAAATTTAATTTTCTGCAAGAATTAGCGATCAGTTTTCCAAGGATTAAACACTATTGGTGTTTAAAAAGTACCTAAATAATAAAAGTGTCCCAAAATGATGGCATCATGCTTCCGACAATAATCGACAGCCTCCAGCCTCCAGCCTCCAGGTGAAGTGGTGAACATCTGAAGCCACTAAAAAACTAAGGTGATTGGTGAATCATGATGGGGTTGTGTTCGAGCACCTTAATGTCGTATCTGTCAATTATTATTATTTTTATCCTTTTTTCATATAAACCAATTCAGTCGCCAGATAATATTGGGCTGGAGTTCCGTGATTTTTATTAATATCCAAAGTTAATTAGAAATTAATAAAAATGTCCATAGGCCGGTTTCTAAATAATTTTTTTTTAGAGACAAATAGCAAAAATGCTGAAATCTAACACTAAAAAAAATAATTTTTTTAAAATATTTGTTTTTTTTTATATATAATTAGCATATTTATACTAAAATACGCTAAATTACTTGAAATTATGTTAAATTACGCTGAATTACACTAAATTACGCTAAATTGCAATAATTATGTTAAATTATGCTAAAAGACAGTAAATTAAACTAAATTACAGTAATCTAATTAATATTTAAAAAATATTCGATTTTTTAGTGTTAGATTTCAGTATTTTGGCTATTTGTCTCTAAAAAAAAATTATTTAGTATCGGTCATTTTCTGACAGCTATGGACATTTTTATTAATTTCTAATTAACTTTGGATATTAATAAAAATCACGGGCTGGAGTTTTAACGGGCATTTAATATCTTCCTTCTGTCAAAACAAAAGACAAACTTTCGCATGAACATTATTTTTTTTTTTTTTTGAGCAATCAATCAGGGTCTAGTCCCTATTTTTTCATTAATCATGATTGGTTATAGTTTTTTGAGTTTCTGGGTAGAAATCCGTTTTACAAAAAACATAAGAAAAATAGAAAAAAAAAAATAAGAAAGTAAGAAAAGGAGAAGTAAAAAGAAGAAAATCTAGCCTATACTGTATTCCATCAATTGTATTTCTCACAAAACATTTGCATGAACATTATTTTTTTATCCGTGAAATGTTACACTGATCTATATATCTAAAAGAATATAGATCAGGAGAGATAAGCCCAGCCCAACCCAGCCCAACCCAGCCCAATTCAGCCCAGTCATTTGGTCATGTTTCTTTATCTAGTTGTGAGAAGGCATAAGAACACCTGTGGATCCAGATATAAAAAACCAGGCCCAATGCGATCCGTCCGTTGCTATTGCTGGTATAATATTAGCTTCTTAAAGTAAGCACACATAATATGTTACGGCAAGTAGTAAGAGAAATTAGGGGTGAGTTGATGATTGAGATTATTAGATAAATAACAATAAGGTAGATGTTTTTAATATATAATAACAAAAAAATCACCAATTGACTATATATTTTTAATACGAAATTAATTACTTGTAATAATTTTATTTTTGTAAACACTTAGTTATTTTCTTTTAACATTTTTTGTTCGGTTTGAAATTTGTATATATATATATTATATACAATTATCAAGATGTGTACATGTGGCTTCCGTATCATCACTGGATGTGCCTTGAAAATTATAATTATATGTGTTAAAAGGGATTAAAAATGTTAAAGTATAACATACATGTTAAAAAAATAATTATGTCCGAGAATGAACGCAAAGTAATTTTAGGTATGACTCCTTCCTTTTCATGACTCCAGGAGTAACGAGCAAATTTAATCTTTTCTTTTTTTTTGGGCAGAAATAAAGCAAGGAAATGCACATAAATCAATGAGAATTAATAAGACAACAAACAAACAATGAGTTAAGAAAATTGATTTTCTTGGATAGGATTGAAATTTGAAAGCGAAGGTGGTCCAAAATCCAAACGTTGTTGGCTGCTTTAATTTCTCTCTCTCCGATTTAGTTAAGCAAAGAAAAGAAACACCTTTTAATTAGTTTTCGTAATTCGTACCCACATCCGTTGTATAATTACTTGTTAGGGATTTCATTGCCAACCGTGCAATTAGGTATTAAACTAGTATTTTAGTCGTACATTGTAACAAAAATATATTATATGAATAAAAAAAAATCGATACAAAATAACAAATTATCATACAAATATTTATACTAAATGAAAAATAACATTCTTTAAATCATATTAAATGACATGTAAATAACATTTCTTAAATGATATATATAGAATATATATATATATATATATATATATATATATATATATATATATATAGAGAATGGCTAATATCAAAACGTTTGTTCCTGGGCTCAGGAACAAACGATTCCGTTCTCCCATTTCCAAAGTTCAAACAACAAATCCAAACCGTTAGATGTTCAATCTATATTAAAATGTGCTTGGAGACCAAATTTTACATTTTTTGGAATTTTTTTACTATTTATTAAGCTAGTTTGAAAATCGCTGTTTTTATGAAATTTCTGCAACATTGAAAAACAGCGGTTTTCAAACCAGCTTAATAAATAGTAAAAAAATTCCAAAAAATGTAAAATTTGGTCTCCAAGCACATTTTAATATAGATTGAACATCTAACGGTTTGGATTTGTTGTTTGAACTTTGGAAATGGGAGAACAGAATCGTTTGTTCCTGAGCCCAGGAACAAACGTTTTGATATTAGCCATTCTCTATATATATATATATATATATATATATATATATATATATATATATATATTGACATATTTTCATAAATAAAATCTACAATAATAATCCTAAAATGATTAAAAAAAATGGAAAGAATGAAGACATGACTAATTAATTCAAAAAATCCATAAATAACATTTAAAAAATAAAAAGAAATCAGAACCAATTAGAAAGATGATACAATTTGCATGTAGTGAGTACGTGTCTAAATAATCTTAAATTTCTACACGTAAGAAACATCAAAGAGATGCATAAAATCACAAAAAGAAAGATTTTTTAATTGAAGGACTGATATTCAATTTAAAATAAAGAACATCTAAGATAAGCTCTAATAAATGGCAAGGTTTTGGGCTCCCAGTTTTCGAATTCATATCCTCTGCATTAACTCAAAAGAGAATCTTTTGAGTTAATGAATCTCAACTGTCCAATCTGTTTTAAGATTTGTGCGAACTAAATCTGCACTAATATTAAAAGGCCCCCTATGTTATAGACACGAGCCGGATTGGCTCCGTTTAAAATCAGACGGTAGAAATTCATTAACTCAAAAGATTCCTTTTTGAGTTAATGCAGAGGATACGGATCCCCAATTTTCTCCATTATAGCAGCAGATATCTGATTCTTTTCTCCGAAATATTCTGATCCAGAAATCCAATCTTTTGTGATCCGAGATATTCGTTAATCATTAGCATATTGGATGCACATCCTCCTACCTCCTTTGCATATTCCAGCTTTATTTGCGATTAGGCTAAGGAAGATAATGCCACTTTTTTTGGATATACAGATGCGATACTTCTCAATCTTTACAGACATGGTGTTGATAATGATGGTGGGTCATTCTTTTTTATTCTCTTGTTTAATATAAAAAAGTGATTTAACTTAAAATTATAATTAATCATATCACCCATATTTGCTTGCTACTTAAAATTAAAATTGAAAAAGAAAAAATATTAAATCCCTTACTCCAAAAGTTAAGTTGACTTTAGTTATTTTTGTTTAATTCAAACTTGTTATTTTAAGTCAATGTTAAAACTATTCTTATTTGATTGGATCTAGTTATTTAAGTCATGGATTAAATTATCAACTAACGAGGAAAGAGAAATTAATTAATCGAGAAATGAATGTATGTCTTTGACAGTAAGTCTTAAAAGTAGAGTAAACTAATTTGTCAAGAAAAGTGGAGTAGTTTACTCCACTGTGATCATATCTTACTGCATCTTACTTTTTATGTTTTACTTCTCGTTTGATAGTTCAAGTGATTTAACTTAAGCTTTTAAGTGATATAATTTATTCCACTTACTCCATCTTAAGTAATATCAGCTATCCGATCATGTAATCAACTCCTTGTAAATTATTTTTTTACGCTTTTAAGGGTCTTAGAAAAGTTAAATAAAAATATTATTTAATACATTATAATAAGGAGTCTGGCTAGTATGACATTTATATCATATAACACCAACTCCGAAATTTATTGGATAGACTTCAAACGACGAATCCAAACCGTTCAAACCGATTTTCGAGTTATTTTAGTACCAAGTCAGACGGTCAAAAATGTTGAAAAATGAATGCTTTAAAAATTAACTTAAAAACTCTCACATTTGACCGCTTGACTTGGTACTAATTAAATTTGAACAAAATATAAATTTTGCATGGAAACACACAACTAATGATGTAGATCAGTTTGAACGGTTTGAATTTGTCGTTTGAAGTCGATTCGATAGATTTTGGAGTTGGTATAATATATAAACTGAAACGACACTGATATTATACTAGCCGGACTCTAAAATTTAGAGCAACTAATTAAATTTCAGACTTGTTAGTTTGACAGCCACTGTCAAGGTTTAAAAAAAAAAAATTCAGACTTATCAGTTGTCACTAACCCACTCTATTCCATTACCATCCCTAGTTGGGCTGTTTGATTTTAATCCAAGCAAGCTATGGCCTATGGCCTATGGCCTATGGGCACATGCTAACTCTCCATTAGAGATAGCCATAAAAGTCCACAATGCATCCATCATATGCTCGTCTGACACCATCAATTTAGACCGGACTAAGTCGGATCTGATATTCAATCAAAAAGAAAAATCGGATCTGATAAACAAAATAAAAAAATATGTGTTGCTTGTACAAATAGTAGACCCCTTAAATATATTACAAAAATATAATACTTGCCCTTTTTTTCAGGACATATGGTCTCTTATATATAGTTATTGGAGAGAAGTAATCAGAGAATTGAAAGTGACATCTAACCACACTTACTAAGGACACCCTAGAGGAAGGCTTAATTTATCATAATCATAATGATAATGCTTGTGTTTTTGAAGTAAACAAAATTGAATCACCTCAGCGGTAGAGTATGGAATCAATCTTTCCATTAACACAAGAAAGAGACCTATGAAATTGACACCCACTCGCTCGGAATTGTTATATCAAGCACCACTCATTCTTAACTATTGCAATGATCAAATATCAGTGGAAAACAAAACATGCTCGATCGATGAACAAATGTAATAATTAAATATATAGGTTTAACACCTTAATTACATAGTTACATTACTGGAATTGGAATTCAAGCAATTAATGTGTTTATATATGCAAAACAGAGAAGAATTACAAGTTTGTTGAACTGAAAGGTGGCAGCTCCTATTTTGACGGCTACGCTACTTGATGACTTGATGTACGCTTTGCTTAATTTTCAGGTCAACAACGACTCAAACTGGGTTAGTGTCAGAGTGGGTCCCATTTAGTTGGTGCTAGAAATTAATAATTCCAGTCGAAGTCGATAGACCACAGAATTATAAAGTACCTTTTATGTCTGGAATCAAATTTTGCCACGAGAAATATAAGAAAAAACGATATGAAAAGGAAACAAAGGTTTGGTTGGCACATGGTCTTCTCAAGTGTACGCGTCATGCACATCCTATATATATTTTTCATTAGGTTTGGTTTGGTACGCCTAGACTTTTCAAAAGAAGCGCATTTATAAATGACCTGGTCTACATTGCAGGGTCCAGTGAATTTGGGACAAATTGAGAGGAGACAAGCAGCCGACCTATCCCAATGAAATCCTTTTCTTAACCTTTTGGAAGATTACAAGGAAGACTTCTCCTCGGTTGAAGAGTCAATCTCGGATCTCTAAGTTCTCATATCACATGAATTTTGAGGCCTAGAAGAAACTAATTTATTTATTTTATCTATTCTATGCACTTGGGCCGCCAGATATTATCCCAATAATTTCAGTGAGCCATTCTTATCATGACAGCTCAGCTTCAACTTTTTGTGCAACTGCATTAATTGTCTCTAAAAATGGTAATATTATATTATTGTAATGAACAAATTAAACACAAAAGTTTAACACTAATACACCTTTAAATTTCAGCAGCAACTATACACACACCGCCTTAATGATTTCCAGTATCCTTTATTTTAGTCACCATCCCCACCTTACACCTACCTTTCTATGACTATAGCCACCTCAAAAGATATTTAACTAAAAATAAACAGAGCTTTCACAAAAAGCACTTACTAGAGAATCAATTAACAACTTAATTTAAACTTCGACGCTACACGACGCCATTTGTTGAAAGCGAAACGATTGAGTATTCCCTTGGGTAACCAAGAATGCCGGGCATGTGACGAACAGGTGGTAGTGGCCCGATGTCCAGCTCCCGACTTTCCACCGGATTCGACCGTCGATCTTCACATGTATCAGTATGAACCCGGCTTGGCAATCCTGCAAGATAGAATTGCCTAGGTACGGAGCGATCGGCACATCCGTACCGTACATGTAAGGGGACCATATATCTACGTCGTTGTGGCCTTGGTATACCGGCGGCAGCTGCGCTGGAACAGAGATCTGTTGGTATTTGTATGTGGCGTATGCGTCTATTCTGTCGTAGTAGATCCCGATACGGTTGTTCGGGTTACGGGTAGCAATTGTTACCTGTGTGATCAAATAGATGATTAAATTTATTACCAAAACTAATAGAAAAGGCAATTTATAGTCTAATCAGAAAATTTGTAGAGCACACTGCACTAGAGCTACATCGATCGATCTAATTTAGTGAGCAATAGCCAATAGTGGAATAGTCCTCAAAGAAAGATGGATCAATAAGAAACCTGAGCGTTGAATTGGAATAAAAGAACAAACCTGAATAATGGTAGAGAGCATGTCGGCAGAGGAAGATACATTCAACTCACGAACTGAGGCATCTTGGATATAGAAGCGGGGCTTGGTGGGGCGAAGAACGAGCCACACGATCAATATGATGAACAAAACAAGGATGATAAGGCCCAAAAAACATGCACAGAGCTGTTTATAGCGGCGCCGCCGCTCGCATTCTCCGTGATTGCCGCAATTTTTGATAGTCATGGTTAATTGTGGAGATCGACTTAATTTCTTTCTTCAATTCTTCTCCGTTTTTATTGCTTCTTTTGGTTTTGAAAGAAGCTTAATTTGTTGGATTGAGGTGAGTAAATGAAGCTTTTGAAGATCAGGGCAGTGGTGGGGAAGGGGAGTAAGTAAATGAGGCATGGCTTTGTGCAGACAAATAAATAATAGTAGTTCAGACTTCAGACTTCAGAGGTAGGTTGCTCCGCGGGGGATTAATTGCTTAACGTACTCCTCTCTCTGACAACACAATACTCGTTCGGCTTGCAAGTTGCAACTCCAATTATATTATATACTATTGAATTTAAAATCTATATTACTACAAGAGTTTTCATTGCGACAACAACTATTTTTCAAATAGTTTTGGCGAAATTTGTTTTCCATGCAAGTTGGGTTAACACTCACACTAATATGCACAAAATTTTCAGTATTTATCGGAAAAATTATATTAGACTGAATACTTTTACAAATCCTCGTGTTAGTGAGATTCCATCATTCCAATCCCAACAATTAATTTATGCAGGGATGGCTAAGGTGTTTTATAATGCATAGATTATTTTGTGTTTTTCGTTCTTATTTCAGGTATCAAAGTTCAAATAATCTATCCCAACCGCTCAACATGATCTCCATATTAAAATATATTTAGAGATCAAATTTTACATTTTTTGAAAAAAAATTACAATTTTTTAAAATATTTGAAAATCACTATTTTTCAGAAAATTCTGAACTCCGAACTACTCAACATGATCTCCATATTAAAATGTGTTTGGAGACCAAATTTTATATTTTTTGAAAAAAAAATACTATTTTTTTTAATATTTGAAAATCAATGTTTTTCAGAAAATCCTGAACTATAAAAAAACAACAATGTTCAAAAATTCTACAAATATAGTGAAAAATTCAAAAAAGATATAAAATTTAATCTGCAAGTACATTTTAATATGAAAATCAGGTTTAGCGGTTTGAACCTTAAAATTGATGCATAATTACCTTAAAATAAAGTAACTCAGTCCATCCCATTTATGCCATATTAATTGATTGCTTTGCGAAACTGCTGTAGTACAAGTTAGTGCATAACAAGTAGAAAAACAAAATAAAACCAAATAGTAAAGTTGAATTTTTACTATTTTACTATTTTGAGAGTGGGATAAGATTAAAGTATAACTATATTTCACTGAAGAATAAGAACCGGAGAAATAAGGTGAAGATAAATATTCATCCCTTTATTTTGTCTCATTATCAAACATATATAAAGTTGTGTTTGGAAAGAAGTTATCACCAGTGGCCAATCTAGGCAAAAAATTACATTATTACATTATTAATTTCTTAATATTATTTATTTAATTTATTATTTTTATTATTTATTTATTTTTTAAAAACTAAAATTGTTAAGGTATCTTTTCTCTAAAATGGAGATTTGTTGCATTTGCAAAGAATTTAAACGGATATGGATACGAATACGGATAATCTCGGATACAGATACGGATCGGATATTAAACGGATACGGATACGGATCAGATATTAAACGGATACGGATCGGATATCGGACGGATATGAATATAATTCGGATAATTAAAAATAAATTACTAATGTATATTCTAGTAAAAAATAACATTTAAATATAATTTTTTCATTCATAAATTAGATAAAATATTTTTTTTTTAATAAATTTGTTGGTTACAAAACATATATCATATTATCAAAACATTAGTTACTAATCATGTCATAGTGTTATATTGTTAATTAGAATATATATGTATATATATGCAATTTAATAAATTATTGGTATGCATATGCAATTTAATAAATCAATTTAAGAATATAGAGTACATTTATTATAGTTTAGGGGTGTAAACGGTCGGATACGGATAGTTACTGATAATTAAAAATCTTACTGTATCCTTATCTGTTATGATTTTCGGATACGGATACTGATAGTCCCGGATACGGATACGGATCGGATAATTTAAGTAATTTTTCCGGATTCGGATCCGGACGAAATCGGATAATATTCGATCCGTTTACACCCCTATCGCTTGACCACATTGAACTAAATTAAAAATAATGAAGACGTGGTACAAAATATTGACAAACAAAAACCTTACAATGAAAAACTATTTTTACCAATATTACCGGCTTTTACCAAATTAATCCCTTAAATACTCAAGGCCTAATTTTTGGAAATTTACCAAATTAATTCCAATAAAATTGGTAAATCAAATGCAAAAGAGCCTAATTTCATGAAGATTGTTAAACCAAAATTATAATTTTAATGAAACAAAAATTCATTATAATGTGTTAACACATATAAGAGGAAAGAGAAAATTTGAAAGAACAGAAAACAAAAAAAAAATTATTTAACTAGTCATTTTATATTTTAATCCAGCCCACAAATCTGTTTTATTTAAATATCAATTCTCGATTAAGAAAACTTTCAAATAAAAATGTTGAATTCAAAGATCAAGTTCTCATATCAAAACAATAGTCCAATTATTATATAAATTCATTTATTAGTTTCTGGCCGAAATCTATAAGGGCCTGTTCGACTGCAGTGTGGGTTGGGAAATGGGCACAGGAAAGCAAAATTTTTGAACTGATTTTTACTGTTCACTTGGGAAAAAAAATTCACTCAGAACAGTGAATGCTGAATAGGCCCTAAGTGTGTAATACTTTTGGGCCGAGACTCGATTTCCCCCTCTAAATTCAAACCTAGCCGCTAGACCTATTTCTTCTCTCTTGTCAGACGATTCCCTTTTTCAATTCTCCATTAACGACTCTCCATCCTTGCTCTTCATCAAAAGAAATCTACAATCGATGTGCCAAACTCTATCTCTCGAGTACTCAATTTTGCTCAGTTAAGGATAGGCAACACTCAAATTCAGAGGTAGGCAAATCTCAAATCCAAACTTCTTTGGTGACGTTTTACAAAATTCAAAAATAGACAACTGTCTACCCCTGTATGGTTGTGGCTTCGCCTATGGTTATCACATGTCTTTCACAAACACATGACCAATTAAAGACATAGATAATTGATGTTATCTTTGTTGTCCCTAAGGCACCACTAATTTACTTTAAAATTGAAACTAAATGCAAATAAAGTAAATAGAAGAGTTTAGAGAAAATTGACACTCGGGATGTTAACGGAGTTTGGCAAAATGACCTACGTCTCCGGGGCGTCGCAACCGCTTCTCGGTGTGCCTTTCTATTACCCAACGAGAAAAGTTACAACTTGTGAACCGGTGAGCCCTTACAACCAATGGGAAGTCACTCGGCCAACTAGAGTAGAGAACAAAGTCTCTAAGTCTAAAGTCTCAAGAGAAACACTCACAAAAGCTAACTCTAATCTAATCTAGCAAGATTAGTGAAGTAGATTTGAGGTTGTGTAAAGGAATTTTGAAGTTTTAACTTTCACAACAATGGAGGAAATATTGCACAGTAAAATCGTGTTTTGAATAACTGGGGGCGGCTCTAGATAATTTGGAAGAAAACCTAATTGCTCTATTTATAGAGGCAGCTTCCAAAAGAGTATTCTGCCTACAATCGTTACCAACGATTGATTAATCGTTACAACGATTAGTACTAATATGCAATTAGGGTTTCAGCCAAATTCAAAATTCTGCGAAACTTTCATAATCGTTACAACGATTGTATAATCGTTGGTAACGATTACTCCCTGGAAGTATTGTGTTATTTCTCGCCTTCTGATTTTCTGTGCAGTTATTTTAATCGTTGGTAACGATTGTTCCCTGACTTCAACATCAAATCTATTTTACCAATTCTATGAATTTTACAATTTAAAATCTTGATAAAACTTGATGATTTCTTCAGGACAACAGATCCAGATTGCAATTCCAATTGTTTTAGACCTGCGAAGTATCTTAACTCAAAGAAATTGTTAAATTCAATTGTTGTATGTTTTGCAAATTAGTCAAATAGCATACTAAGAGTATTGCTTGCAACAACAATCTTCTTATAACTTGATTATCATATAATATACATGACTAAATTCACAATAGATAAGAGTTATCAGATTATCTATAGCTTTGTATAATTTTATCAAATTTGATAGCTTAAAACCACAATCTTTATTCCCACTCTTAAGTGAATTCATATCCTCTGCATTAACTCAAAAGAGAATCTTTTGAGTTAATGAATCTCAACTGTCCAATATGTTTTTATATTCGTGCAAACTAGATCTGCACTAATATTAAAGGACTCCCTATGTTATAGACACGAGCCGGATTGGCTCCGTTTAAAATCAGACGGTTGAAATTCATTAACTCAAAAGATTCTCTTTTGAGTTAATGCAGAGGATACGGATCCCTCTTAAGTGATGACGAAGCTATCCATTCATTTAATTCCATTCTCAACTTAGCCTTCGTCAAGTCTTGTTGGCCAAATTTTAAAAATAAAAATAATTAGCATGATTTTGAAAATAAAAATAATTACAACCGGCAAAATCTTATAATTAACCTTTGTATCAACGTGACATACTCCCGAGAGATACCAAACATTGTGTCAATTGTGCTCGTAATAATGAAATGAATAATCTATAAAATTTTACTTAATTCTAAGATTTACATAAATTGAAGGAAGAGAATTAACTTTTAATCATATTTTAAAACGAAATAAAATATATCCAGCATTAATTGGAGTCAATTTTCTCAATATAACGAAACAAACGTGTTTTTTTAATATACTATTTTGAAATAATCTTTTTATACATTTTAAAAAGGAACTAATCACAATTCAAAATTTCGCAATTTGATGGGGGATTCGTATCTTCTGCATTAACGCACTGTGCATTAATAAATTTGGACCGTCCAATTGATATCCGCACCAATATTAAAGGGCCCCGTGCTTCATAGGCGGGGGCTGGATTGGCTCCGATCCAAATCAGACGGCCAGGGGCGGACCCAGTGTATTCCAGAGATTTTGAGTTTTAGTGGAGATTTATCGGTTCCGACCGACTTTATTCCCCCCGGAATTTTTTTTGCCTCCCTCTGGACGTTTGATTTGTAATTCGGATTAAATTTAGAGTTAAAATTGAAATAAATTTGTTGAATTTTGATTGGTAATTAGAATTATAAGTCAGAGAATCAGAAATTACAAGTCAAAGTATTGGAAAGTATAAGTTAAAGTATTATTTTTATCGAGTACCTAATTGGTTAATAAATTTAAATCCGATTTGATATTTTTTGCCCCTCCCGATAAAAATCCTGAATCCGATCTGCTCCTGCAGACGGCCGAGATGCATAAAACTCAAAAGAGAATCTTTTGAGTTAATGCAGAGAATATGAAGAAGATTGTAAGCTGACGGCTGGCACCACATGAAGTTTGCTATGTTTTATTTATCGCATTGTTAACGAAACGTTACAAGTATCAAATGAAATTAATGTGATATACCAATATTGTAATTGACCCGCCACGCTGTAGTCACAAAGAGAATGACACACAAACAACAATAGATGGAAAATCGGTCCGTTCATCCAGACAGACATCCAACAACAACAACAAAAAATGATGTTTTTAAGATTTACAACAACAAATTTAGTTTCAAATAGAATGATTTATTTCCCAGTGATCTATTTTGTTGCAATAATTGAGTTGTGGTGGAGACGTAATTTCATAGTATGTAAAATTGGTCAATTACTTGTGCTGCATAATACTCCTATCATTTCACATATCTGTGCTCTCGTGCTTCACCACTACGAAACCATAAGTGGTGCCTTTTAATTTTAAATAATAAAAATGTCACTAATGATGGAAACTTACAACCCTGTCTGAGAGATGATATAATAATAATCTCAGCCGCAGATCAGGCGTGGTAATAGCCTAATAGGTCTCAACTAAGATCGATAATTTTATTTATAGAAAATATTATAAATAATAGTGGGAAAGAGAAAGAGTATCATTAAATTGTAGATGGATCGGAAAAATAATCATGTTTTTTTTAATATCACATTTTTAAAAATGCTAGGGGCGGAACTAGAAAATTTAGTTAGAGGGAGCTGAAACTTAAAATGCAAAAAAATTAAATTGTGATTAGTTGAACTTGAACTCAAGACCTCCCAAGAACAAAATAGAGTCTTAACCACTAGACTACAAGTACAATATATCATTTTATGAGGGGAGCTAAACTATATAGAAACTTCAAAGAAATAAAAAAATCAATTAAATTCCAACATAAGTGATTAAAAATTTCAAAATCATGAGGTGGCTTAGCACCCCCTGGGCATAGTGTAGATCCGCCCTGTGCTCAGGTCGGTCAAACTTTGGCCAGCCCGATTAAATATTCGGCCGGTCAAAATTTGGCTGGTCCAATATGTTTTTTTAAATTAGCTATGAAAAGTCCGTTTCTCTCTCCTCCCACTCACGACTCACTCAAATTCACAATAAGAGAAAGAGAAGAAGAGAAGAGGTGATTTTGGAGGCAAAAAAGATGAACAGTAGCAACTGAGATAGATCGTCTAATCGTGGCGCCATGAGAGGAGGATCAACAAGTGGTCGAGGTAGAAATGAGGAAATTTTTTTGTCAAATATGCTTTAGGGATCAAAAGAACTGTAAAGTATGTCTTATGGAGTAATTTCTTAGGCAGCCTATTCGGTTTGAAATTTCAAACAATGCCTTTATGGAAAATCCTATGGTTATGGTTTGAAAAAAGAAGAAGGTTGATCCAGAGCCTCCAATATCGGACAATGAGTTTGTTCAGTATACTTATACTGATAAGGCTAGCACTTCGTCTGTTGTCACTGATCCAGAGCCGCCTACTAAGGAGTAGGATTACTAGTGCTTACCTTATGATTTTAGGATTTTAAGTTTGATGAATTAGGGTTTTATCATGTTTGTACTGGAGATTTAATATCATCAATTTAGTGTTTATGTTATAGGTTGGATGTAACATTGTTACTGAATCTTAATTTACTTTTGAAGTTCATCTATATTTAGAATAATAAATTACCTATTTTGCCCCTGCCTTTGGACAAGATTCTGACCCAGTTAAATACATCAATATATCACGAAAATTGGCATGCATGTAGACTTGATGTTTCTCTACATTTTCATTAAAAGAACCAAATTTTTGGTTTAGTAAAAATTCCAGAATAATTAATTTTTGAATATGGTAAAAAAACAGTAAAGTTAACCTTACTCATAACTTAGTGTAAATAAAATTCACACAAATTGCAAATAAAATAGTTCTCAAAGGTGCCTCTAAATAAACAAGTTCACTGTATACAAAAATTAATTTAAATCACCTATTACTACGCCTAAACTGAAATCTGAGAAACCGACCAGTTCTGAAAGATGGCATACCAGATGCCCTAGCTTGGCTACCAGATGCCACTGCTTGGCTACCAAATGTCATTGTTTGGTTACAAGTTGACCTCCTTGGTTGACTACCAGATGACTCTCCTTGCACCCCAATCGCCTCTCCCATTGCCTCTACATACATAGCAGGTGCATCCAAACAGCTTGTAGTTGTGCTTCGCCGTGACCCTTGTGACCTAGTTGCCTCTACGATAACTCGTTCATTTTCTACTTCATTTTTTGGTCTTTACATTGCATTTGTTACTTAGTAAGCTAGTCAAAATTGAAATGAAATATAATTTTTGGTGGCTGTCACATACCTCTTTTACGCATGTCGGAAGTGGAACGGTGAGCCTGATGCCCCTTTTGCCTTCCTTGCATTTTATCCATGGTCATTACATAACGAGTGTGTTTTCTCCTCCCAACCCTAATCTAAGCCTTGCTAGGAAGAACTCTAGGAGAATCGCAAGGAGGCCATTTCTCCCGATTGCCGTAAGGAACAAGCACCCCATTCCAAGTACTTAGAAGATAGTCTATACTATAATAAATTCCAACAAATTGGTTCTCGCTCCAGTTTCTTTCACGACAAACCGCTAAGACCTGAACGCACGGAATAAAAGTTAATTGGATGCAGACATTTCATTTTGTTGTCGGGCCCGCGTATCACAATGTACTTGAACTCCCTATGAATAATGTTCATACTTCCATTGGAACTGCGGGTGACTGGAACATACTCATATGGGGAGGAAACTTGGTATAGACCTTCCCCATGCATATACGAGACCAAATTCATTCTGGCAACTTTGATGAAATGAACATAGTCATGGCCAACAAACTACATTGATAAATAGTAAACATTTGTCATGTTACTAATTTAAATTTATAGGTTATTTAAAAATTAAAATTAAAATTAAAATTAAAATTAAAAAATATATATATTACCAGAAAATCGCCCTTTTCGCCTCCGAAATCGCCTCCAAAGTTTGATCAGCCGGGCATTTTTAAAAATATACAGAAATGATGGGTACATTTGATATTTTTTATTTAATATTAGATATTAAAAAAAAAAACGGGCCACAGCCCACAAGTACCCACTATTGGTTATTTATTACTTATTTAGTTATTTGTCGAACTCGAGCAGAGCTATTAAATGAAACACAGGAAACATCAGAAATTAGTGGGTATAAATATTAATAGACCAATTTTTGTTTCATTCAGGGCATCAGACGTTTACCTATTTATTTTGTTTTTATAGACCGTGCACTACGTCAGTCAAAATAATTCTGTCAATATATTTATCCAAAGTAGTTTGCAGAATTGTAGCGGTTATATTCTTATTCTTCAGTAGAGAAGGAAACATGTGACACGTCGTGATGTGACATAACAAACACGCCGTGATTTGATCACGTGACATGACGTGACGTGATCAATATTTTTTTTCACGTAACGTAACGTGACGTGATTAAAATAGTGACAGACAGTCACCTCACGCGAATGATCACGTCACGTGTAGTCACGCCGTGACTAACGTGGCGTGACCACACGTGACATGATATGACATGACGTAAATTAATCACATGAAACTTTTTTTTTATATTTTAATTTAAATTCTTGAAATTTAGAAAAAAGTATCGAAAAATATGAAAATTATAAAAATTGTAAAATAAGTAAATAATGTTGCAATTTTTTTTTTAGGAAAGGTTGTTGGATATCTGATATTATTTTAAAAATTCAAATTACAAATATTCATTGGACTAAACTGGAGAAAATAAAAACCAGTACTACATGAGTACCGGTATAATTAAACCTACACCATAAGAGAAACATGGATACTCTATGTGTACAAAAAAAAAAAATGAAAATTAACTAGAAAAACTGGATACTCTATGTTTCATACCGTGACATGATGTGTAATTTTCGCTCGAATAATCACATCACGCGACACGCGAGTCACGTCACGTAATCGACTCACGTTCCGTAACGTGATTGATCATGGCGTGACAAATTCCCTTCTCTATTCTTCAGTAATAGACAGCAAGTACTAGTTAGACACCTATTGTCATGTCGATTTCTTTTTATTATGATTGAAAGTTGAGAAACAAACAACAATATATTTTTCTTTTCTAAAAATAATAGCAATATTATTTCTATTGTTCATGTTTAGTATTCTTTCCGCTTTAATTATTGAAATGCATAAATATTAGTTACTCAAGTAGTTTGTCTTGGCATTGTTAACCTATGAAAATGCCTTAGATTTTCTATTTTTGTTTCATCAATCATTTAGGTGGTTGTGCAGTAGTGTATTGCAAACGGGCCAGTCCGGTCCGGACCCGGCCGGGCCACGGTTCCGCACGGTCCACGGTTTCTATGGGTTCACGGGTCTATACGGTTTGGGTCCGACAGGTCAGACTTGAAATGGTTGGCCCAAATCCGAGCTAGGACCATAGTCCAGTTGACCATGGTCTGGTCCGATCCGGTCTGTACGGGTCCACGGCTCTATTTTTTTTTAAAAAGGTTAAATTGTAAAAAAAATAAAAAAACCAGTTTATCACGGTTTTGACCACGGTCCGGTCCGGTTTTGCTCCGGTTTAGCACGGTTTAGGCACGGTTTAGAACGGTTTAGCACGGTTTTGCACGGTTTTGCACGGTTTTGCACAGTTTTGCACGGTTTAGCACGGGTTTAGTCAAGTTTATCACGGTTTAGGCACGGTCCAGTCCGGGTTTTGTCCGATTATGGTCCGATCCGGTCCACGGGTTTAGAACCGCCCGGGTTAGTCCGGGTCTAGTGGAAAAAAAACACACCAAAAACCGTGCTAAGACCCTCTTTATCCTCGGTCCGGGTTTTTACCACGGTCGGTCCGGGTCGGTTCCACAGGTGGTCCGGTCCGGTCATGGACCGGGCGGTTTTTTTCAAAACACTATTGTGCAGTATGTTTTCACGTTAATAAATTTATTCATACGATTAATTGCTTGTCCATTGTAATGAAACTGTATCAATCAAATACACCATATTATATATAATTGTTAGCACTTCTACTGTCATCATGAAAACACCATATGATCTTTTATCAATAAAGTTTTCAGTGGTCAACTTTCATATTCAAAACGCAGTGCAATATATTTTACAGCAAACAATGAAATTATTAGGAGAGATAAAACAAATATGAATAATAAGGGAATGATTAAGATAAAACGATTGTACGAATAGAAAGTCTACCCTTGACTACAACGTCTTAACTTGCGGAGCCTGTCATTGACTAATTTATTTATTTATTTATGTATATATTTTGGTATTCTGGCAAACTGACCGTAGCCAGAATTATTATATACTTCAACCTCCAAATAAGGCTAGCTAACAAGCCACATGATAGACAGTTAGAAGCAAAATGTTTAAATAACGTTTATCGCGTCATAGCGGAACGGTTAAAAAACGGGCACTATAGTGCCGATAGTGCCATAGCTTTTATGGTCCGAAAACACTATAGCGCGCTATTTAGAACCCTGGTTAGAAGCATACTTTTATAAATAACGCCACGAATTATAAAACAACTATATAACTAAATAATTAAATTGAATAAACTGAGAAACCAAAATTAATACTTCATTAAAAAAATGATTGAGTTGTAAGGCCCTTAAGACAGGAAGACATGCCAAGTCATTTAATAATTTCAATTACTGGAGCAATCATTAGTTATATATTGTCAATTTTAATCATATGACTTAAAAATTATTTTATTTTTAATAATAATATTATACCTAATTCAATTACAAATTTAGTTACTTTATTATGTGGATTATTTATAAAAACTATTATATATTATTTGATGTTATATTATATTTGATAGTATTTATTTGGATCTCAAAATTAAATTCCTTTTTCAGTACATATAATTATTTTTGATATAAACTTCGAAAAAATAATCCTAATAAAAAATAAAACATGATGATTACAAGAATCTTTGTTTTCCACTATGCTATTGTGCAGTATGACTGTATGACATTGGACATTTGAGTTATTTTTGTTTTTCTCTGCGGTTAGTATGTGGCGGATCAGACATTGGCGTTTTGAAACTCAATTTTTTTTTTTTTTTCCTCAAATAGTATTAGAGATGTGAATACAAGCCTGCCGTAATTAGTTACGTCGTGATTTGAATCACATGTCATGTCGTACTGTAACCATTTTATGTGTTGTGTCATGATTAAATTCAGAAAAATAGTCACGACACATGTGATCACAGCAATGGTCACGGATCAATATTTTTATTTTCAAAATCTTAACGGTCGATTCGAACTGTTTAACATGATCTTCATATGAATAACTACTTGTAAACTAAAATTTATATTTTTTAGAATTTTTTTATATTTTTTTAGATGGATAGAAAATCGATGTTTTTAAGATGATCTAGAATTTTTAGATCAAGTGATTTTCTACCCATAAAAAATATAGTAAAAAATCTAACAAAATTGATGTTTTTAAGTTGGAGACTATGTTTAACGGTTTGGATCAACTGTTAGGACTTTCAAACCGAAGATTTGAGTCCATAGTACGGGCCAATATGCGCTATGCATAGTACCATTGTCTCACTCTGATTTAATTTATTCAATAATCACCATTTGATCAAAATCTAAAAATCCTAATCACGCGTGACTCGTGTGACCATGTGACGTGCCGTACCGTGAACATATCTTTTGCGTGATGTAGCGTGCCATGCCAAGTTTCCGAAAGATAGTCACATCATACGAATAGTCACAGCACAGAACACACGAGTCATGACACGCGGTGTTAAGATTAGAGCACCACAAAGAACACACAACGCAAGAAAAAGGACACAATTTGGAGACCTAAGCCAATTTTCTACTTTCTCTCTTAATTCAAAAGTAAATTACATTAAATTTATTTGATCTACACAAATTACAAAGAGGTTAAAAAAAAGAGACCTATATTACAAAACCAACCAAATTTGTATCATTTCATATTATTTGTATTATCAACCGGACGGTATTTTAAGTCATCCGGTTCGTTATAAATTTGTATTATTTTATATTATTTAGAACCTTAAAATCAAATTGTTTTAAAAAAACAATTTTTTTAAAATAACCGAATGACTTAAAAAATACGAATTATTTTGATCTTTAAAACCAAATTATTTTCAAACAATAGATTTAAAAAAAACGAATTATAAAACAATTGATGAAAAAAACCGAATTATAAAACAATTGATCAAACAATAGATTTTAAATCATTCGGTTATTTTTTTTAAAGAAATTCATTTTTTTTAAACAATTGATTAAAAAAAAGGGCCGGACCAATCCATATGAACCGGACCGGACTGGACCATGAACCGGACCAACTCGTGAGGTCCGAACCATGGACCTTGGCACGGGTTTTGGCCGTCCCCTCCTAAACCGGCCTGCCTAACCTGGACCGTGCCAACCCGTGGACCGGTTCCACCCATGAACCGTGGGGATTTGGACCAGACCGGACCGGACCGGTCCGTTTTTAATTTACTACCATAGCCTCACTCTATACCTGTACGATAGCGATACCATGATGCAACTCAAATTGAGACGGATGAGTGACTCGGTGCCAACCCTGATAAAGAGCAATTATGATAGCAAGGCCGGTAAACTTGAGTAACAGTAGCATTATTGAAAGGAAAAGGACCATTAATATCATCACTGAAAAGTTTTAGAAAGATGCAGTAAATAAGATAATTTAGCTTTACCAAAAGGAGAATCCGTACTTTTACGTCAGATTTTATTTTAACTTTTTTACCTGACCAAGAAAAGGACTGTACTGGCTCCTCTTCAAGAATTGAATCTCCTCTCATAAAAAAAAAAATTGAATCTCCTGTCATATACAATTACAGGGAATTTATATTAAATGAGGTAATAAAAATTTTGAGTTTAGATCCGGACCGTTCGATCTGCTTTGCATGATAATAAAAGATTCCATCTTGAGCCGGATTAGTCTGGATTCTGATTAAATAGACTGTATCTAAACTCAAATATTTTGTTACCTCATAGGATATAAACACCAATTATAGGTTTATGATAATATTACCTTTTATCATTGTTTGTGTTCTTCCTATTTCTTGAATATCTCAAGATTTTTTTTTTGAAATAAAAAAAATCTTGAGATATTCAAGAAATAGGAAAAATACAACCAATGATAATATCTCAAGATTAATTTCCAAGAACTTGACTCTAAATCTTATCATTATTAAATAACAAATTTGCTGCCATAGTCTTCCTTTGAATTGAGAATTTGTTCTATTTTTAAGATCATATATTTTTCTCAAGAACAAATATTCTTTGATGCTCTTTAATTAAAATTATACTGCAGTAAATATTCGCTCAATAAAAATTTGCGAAAAAAACTTACTTGAATTACTTAGACCCAGTTCGGTTGATGGGAATTGGCACAAAAATGGACAAATTTGAACAGTAAAACAGCCGAACTGGGCCTTAAAGAGTTAAGAATCATAAGAAACTTGCAAACAATTAAAAGTAAAGCTCTGCATCTCAAAGCAGAGATTTAAGTTCATAAAAAAAAAACATAGAAATTATTAGGACTAATTCCAAATGTCCAGGTGACCTTTTCTCCGACCCTATATTTTATTATTCGCCCCCATATTATAACTTAATTCCAAGGAGAAGTTAACATGAATACCCACACAATCTCGCATTTTCTTCCTCAGTGTCCTTCAAACCTCAAGACAGAAAATAAGTAATATTTTAGTAGTTACAAACTAAACCAAATTCACTTGCTATAAAATCAACACTTACTTAGACCTCGACACTACAAGAAGTAATCTGTTGAAAGCGAAAAGGTTGGCCTCCTTGTGTAACCAAAACCGCCGGGCAATTTACTGAGAGATGGTAGTGGTCCGATATCCAGCTCCCGACCTTCCACCGAATTCGACCATCGACCTTCACATGTAGCATTATGTACCCGGCGTTGCAATCCTGCAAGACAGCATTGCCCAGGTATGGAGTAATCGGCACATTAAAACCGCACAAGTATGGCGACCACAACGCTAGGTCGTTGCGGCGTTGGTAGACCGGCGGGAGCTGTGTTGGCACGGTAATTTGTTGGAATTTGTACGAGGCGAAGGCGTCTACGCGGTCGTAGGAAATACCTATATGATCGTTCGGGTTGTGTGCTGCTATTGTCACCTGTGTGTTAGCCAGTAGAATTTCTTTTTTTCAGAAAAGCTGAAGAAATTAAACAAATTCTCGCGCACACAATTAAGTTTTTAGTCATAAAAAGGAATTAGGGAACTGGTAAAACCTATACTTGAATTCAATATTTTAAGCATCATAGATAATACTTAACTGCAAAACCTATACTTGAATTCTTACTCATAGATTATGTAAACTACATAAAAGATTCAAAAAATTTAGCTTCAAAAACATACCTGAATTACTGTAGTGATAGAATCGAAAGTAGGTGTAACGTTCAACTGGCTTACCGACGTGGCTTTGAGATAGAACCGAGGCCTTGTCGGGCGGAGCACAAGCCACACTATTAGAATAACGAACAAAACAAGGATGATGATGGTGACAATGCATGTGCACAGCTGCCAGTACACTCGGCGCTGGTCGCAGTCGTCATCGTCATGTTTACCGCAGTCTTTCTTGGCATGATGACCGCAGTGTTCAATGGTCATGGTTGAGGGTTTTCTTTCTTTCAAAAAAATAATAAATGTTCTCTTTTGGTTTTTTAGTGTGGTTGTATATATGTAAATTTTTCTTGAGTTTGGCTTTTATAGATTTTATGGGTAAGAGATGAACTGAGGAACTAATTAGGATGTGTGAGTGGAGAGCAGACTAAAGTGAGCGCAGTAGGGATTTTGTGGAGGTGAATAAATAATCAATCATGGCTCATGCCTCATGCCTTCAGATTGTGACGCTTCCAAGGATATTTCAATTTTTTGATTGCTCAGTCATGAAAATTATTTGAAAGAAATGCTTAATTTTACGCAGGGTTCTAAATAGTGCGCTATAACGCTGCTATAGCGTTTTCGGACCATAAAAGCTGTGGCGCTATCGGCGCTATAGCGCGCTATTTAGCGCTATATGGACATAGTGCCGTTTTTTTAACCATTCCGCTATGATGCGATAAATGCTATTTAAACCTTTGATTTTATGAAATCCAAACACTAATTAAATTAAGTCCGTCCGTACTTTTTGGAATAATATATTCTAATTCTAAGTCAACACTTTCAATTTCACCGTTGACTAAGAGACGTATTTAATATCATCCAGATTTTGTGAAAATGGAGGGCTAGAATATTCCATTTTTTTTTCTGACAAAGAACACAACAAATTTCAAACATTATGGTTAGTGGCTACTGGCTAAGCAAGAGTTGTAAATTTCCTTGTTTTTTTTAACCCCAAATAGCTGAAATGTCAAATGTTTGACAGCAAGCGCAAATTCACTGATACACTGATAGTAGCCTATACCAGTGCAAATATCGATCAATCGGATTACGATTTGACAGCAAAAACTGGCGTAGTAAAATACCGATAATGTGGTCGAGAGAATGAAAATTTGTTGATTATTTTATATTTTCGCCAATCTATATGCATGTAATTAAGAAAGTTAGTTGATTGAATACTTCACATAATTTTAAATAATATATAAAATTTTATGATTTCCAGAGTTCAACATGTTAATTGATTCAAGACTTACAAAAAAAAAAAATGAAATAATTCAGATATCATTGTAAATTCATTAATTTATTGACCAATTATACGTCAAAATCTTAACAGTTATAACTCAGAGTGAATTTTTTTTTCCCACGTGAACAGTAGAAATCAGTTCAAACTTTGTCCATTCCTGTGTCCAATCTCGTCCGCCGAACAGGCCCTTAAGGAATTAAGATCACCCCAGGTACCTGACTCAAAGCGAATTACAAACGGACAGCTCAAATTAGTTTCTTTTAACTTGGCACGAATCTTAAAACAGACCCCTATAGTTTCTTAAGGAACCGAATTGACTTTGGCTTGGTTGGGATTAATCTGGACCGTCCGTTTGTAATTTGCCTGGGTCAGGTACCAGAGAGGATACGGATTCCAGGTTAAGACCGTCCATATAATTTTTTTCTTTGTTAAGAACGAGTATAATTCAATAATACTCTGGGATCAATAAGAAAATAACATCAGGTCAAAACTGAATCTTGAGTTCTTGACCATTTAAACTTGAACGGACGGTAAAAAATAATCTGAATTCGAACTCGATTTGTGTGCATAGTGCGATTCGAAAAAAAAAATCTCATTAGATGTGATTTGTTAGAAGAAGAAAAAAACAGAGCGAGAGAGCAATTCTAAATAAGTAAAATCGTGATTAAAATAAAGCGGCTCAATCAGAGGCAGAGGCGGGAAAGGAGACACGATTCGGTAGGCATCTCAAGTGAAGGTAGATGCAAAAAAAGAGTTATGGAGGCGATTCGAATCCGAATCTGTTTAGAAAAAAGAAACCCGAACGCAAATTCAATTTGCCCAGTAAATCCAAATCAGCATTAGAGACAAAATCCGAATCCGATTTCTGTTCACTCCAAATTGATTCAAATTATGATCGGACAGTCTAAACTTAAACTCAATGGGTGCATTAATTACAGAGGATGCGTAATCAAAAGAATCCAATATGTACAATTGGGGTATGTTTGGTTGGATTGAGAATAAGTTATTTTTGACGTTGGATTATTCGGAATAGTCTATTCAATGTTTGGTTGGATTATAATAGTTAGAATAGTGAATTCAAACTTTTTGTCTTATTAGAATAGACTATTTCTAAGGATTTTGAGATCTGGCTATTCTAATAAGACAAACAATAGCTACTATTGATTTGGCTATTCTAGCTATGAGTGAGGCTATGGTACTTCGGCTAGTGTACTATGACTCAATATGGTACTTTTTAAAATCCTAACGGTCGATCCGAACCGTTCAATGTGATATCCATATGAATATGTACTTGTAAACTAAATTTTATATTTTTTTGAATTTTTTTACTATTTTTTTAGATAGGTAGAATTTTGATGGTCCAGAATTTGTATAAAATACTGAATATTCTATCTATCTAAAAAAATAGTAAAAAAAATTTGAAAAAATATAAAATTTAGTTTGCAAGTACATATTCATATGAATATCACATTGAACGGTTCGGATCGACCGTTAGAATTTTAAAAAGTACCATATTGAGCTGTAGTACACTAGCTATAGTACACTAACCGAAGGACCATAGCCTCATTCTCTAGCTATTCTAGCTATTCTAGCCGAACCCGGAACCTGCAGTAAAGACAATTTGTAGAATTTCTTCGATTTCTCTGCCCATGTATCAGTGCATGAATTTATGGTCTCATTAGACCTAATTTTTTTTTATTAAAGGACAAAAACAGGAGCAGTTTAACGATATATATGCATCATATTATCTATACGGTTGTAGGGTATTGACAATGACAGAGGAACAAACTTTGAAACCGGTTAGACGGAATGAAACAAAAAATTTAAATCTATCTTAAAAAATTCAAAAATACACAAAAAAATGTTTATTTTTATGATTAATTTTCTTATTTCAGTTTAACCGAACAAATCGAAATTTAAAACTGAAATTTAGTTCGATTTGTTCGGTTAGATTTTAAATTAGTTGATAAATTTATTTCAGTTAGTTCGGTTGTATTTTTTAAAACCAATTAAAAACTTAATTTGCCTATTTTATTTTGATTTTAACCAAATGAACAGCCTATTTGCACCGTCCACAGTAGAACCAACGTTGGTCACATCTTAATTATTGAGTCCGACTCTGCTGCTTTTCTGAAAGAAAAGCAGGAACCTGCTTTTCCGGATCCAATCATTCAAATTTGTCGAGATTTGTGCATGAAAAAATTTCTTTATCAAGATACGCAAATAAAAAAATTTGAATAGTTGGATCCTGAAAAACAGGTCATGCTTTTCTTTTGAAAAAGCAGCAGAGTTGATTTCTTAATTATTGGTGCCAATCAATTGTAACATGACACGCCATCTTAAAGTAAATTGATTATTAAATTAAATAGTATCTCAGAAGGTAAACTATAGGCATCAACAGGACTTGCTATAGACAAACCAGGTTCAATCTGATAGATTCTGACCTGTTCCAGTGGACCAGGCTTTTATTAGGTTCCTGAGTAGGTGGGTTTAAACCCATTGCACAAACAAAAGTACCAAACCTCAAGATATACCTACTAATTTGTATTATGTTTTTTTTTTTTAACAACATGATATGTGTCCTTGTTATGAACCTCCTCCCTTCAATTCAATCCTTACCAACACATGTAAAGCCAATTTGGTTGTTCTACCGACTTCTACTACATGGAGAGGCCGTTTGAAAAATAAATTGAGATCACATTTCTCCGGTTCTATTTCTATTCATGCATATTCTAGCACAATATACAAATTGCAAACACAAAACGAAATTTTTTTAGTTACCACTTTAATATTTTAGAATTCCGACCTTATAACTAATTTGACAAAAATTCATATTTTGCCACATACGCCGACTGCGCACCGTTTTTGTTTGGTACGCAGACTGGAATAATTTTTTTAACTCGTAGAAACACTAAAAGAAACAGAATGGTGCACAAACTTAGTCTGTGCATGTGACAAGATATGAATTTTGATTTGATAAAGTGTGAATTATGAAATATTGAAGTGGTAATTAAAAAAATTTGGGAAACACAAACCATACTTCTATTTATCTTTGATGTGGTCTTGTCAAATTAAAAAAGTCAAGTACTCAAACTCAAAATAATACCCTGATTGGGATCTGTAACATTTGAACCGCTGTTATTCAATGAATTTGCCAGTAATTTTCAAATTAGGTCAAGTATGATGTCTTCTACTTAACTAAATGATATAGATGCAGCAACAATTTTGTAAAGATATCAATGATGTATCGAAAGAAAGGTGCAAATTAAATATCCTAAAACTGCTTTTAATCAAAGCCAATTACCATCCCTAAATGAAAACCTAGCTAGCAACATGATGCATGTAACATAAAATAGCATTATGTATAATGAGTATAACTAGGGTGTGATGTGCTCACCAAATTCTTTGGTGAGTATAACTCCATAATTTATTATATTCACTTCAAACGAGATGAATTCAAACCGTTGAAACCGATGTACTTCCGAATGATATGCGTACATGCAAAATTTTGAATGTTTCGAATTTATTTAGTACAAAGTCAAGCGGTCAAAATTGATGAAAAATGAATGCATTAAAATAACTTCTAAAACTTCATTTTGGATCATTCATTTTTTATCAATTTTGACCACTTGACTTTAGACTAAATGAATTCAAAAATTCAAAATTTTGCATGTACGTGCATCACTGGTGAAGTAGATCGGTTTCAACGGTTTGGATTCATCTCGTTTGAAGTGAATCCGATAAATTACAGAGTTATGCTCACCGAAGAGTTTGGTGAGCACATCACACCCAGTTCTACTCATATATAATTACACTAAAAAAATGCGGTTGGTAAAGGGTCCCTCTAACCTTTAGGAGTGACCTTAGCCGTGGTAGAAAGGGAAGGTAGTCCTTTAATTTAGCGACTTGATGTGATCAAGTTGGAAACGAAAAGAAAGTACCAAAGCAATCTTCTAAAGCCATCCAATGTCTCCACATTGACTTGCCAACAACCAGCCCTTATTAATTTGTCCCATTGCAAGAGCTGAAGAGCCCCATCTCCCTCCACTATTGAATTATCTTTATATCAATTCATATATAATCTATGTATTTGTTATCTTTCGTTATTGAACAGAACACACACCCATACATCATATCTTTTATGACCACCCACCACTTTGTCACCAATTTGGCTTCTGGTTTTAAAGATTAAATTATAGCTAGAAAGTGGTGGAATTTTGCTTAGGTTATTAGGTTTAACAAACGCTAGGCAAGGGGCAGATGAATGGTTGCCGTAACTACTATTCCACTTTGCTTCAATTTTAGAATTTGTAGGCATATATAGGACAAATGGGAAGCTTGGTTTGGTTATTGATATATATATTTAAGGCTTAATTGTAGCAGTTCATAAAGTTAACTAGTTTTTAAAGCCAAATTTATAATTAGGAACTTGCTTATTCACATACTCTGTTACAAAAAAGTTCAATCTATAATTCTATATATATATAAAATTAGAGTTTGTAAATAGTACTAGCGTTTGCAATTCACTTGATGATTCTAACGGTAAATAGTACTAGCGTTTGCAATTCACTTGTTAAACCAGAAGCCAATATCTGATAAATAGTCGATCTGAACTGTTTAACATGATCTCCATATTAAAATGTGCTTGTAGACAAATTTTACATTTTTTTAAAATTGTTTACTATTTGTTTAGAATTTTTTTAAATCGTTGTTTTTCAATGGTTCAGAATTGTCTGAAAATAGTAATTTTGTACACCTCTTAATAAATACTAAACAAATTTTAAAAAAAATGTAAAATTTGGTCATCAAACACATTTTAATATGGAGATCATGTTGAACAATTCAGATTGACTGTTTGAAATTTCAAATCACAAAAATGACTTATAAACTTATAGTTTCAAAATATATCACCATTTTATGGTGTAATTAAATCTCTCCTCGTTTTTAATTTTCACAAGATGTATCTTAAAAAAATAGATAACGAAGTCATAAAAGTTTTTCTTTCAGAAAAAAAAATTAACTTTTCATAATAGATAACACAAGTGCACAAATCTGAAAAAAAAAGACAAAATAGGATTTAAAGCGGGCCCACAGAAATTTGAGTAGTCATATCTATATGGCTATTCAATTTTAAAGGTTCATTGACATCTTTTGTAAGACAACCCATCCTTATGTTTTAATTTTGAGGTTTGAACGGACCAAGGACGGATTCAAGATTTTTACTAGAGTGCGGCAAGAATAAGTTTCAAATAGGTTTATCAGGTTGAAATTTATTAAATTGAATTCAAATTAATTATCTAATGATAACTAGATGCTAGATATAATAATAATAATAATAGTTTCTTTAACTAATCCGAATTTAATATGCACCGAAAATATAATAGGGATCAACTAGTGGCTTGAAAAAACCCGGTTCAGGACCGGATCGGACAACCCGTGGTTCGGATCCGGACCATGCCCCAAACCCGGACCGGACTGGACCAAAGCTAGTGACGGGTCTAGCACGGATTTGGTTCGATTTTTTTCCTTAGAACCGTGTAGGACCGGAATGTGGGAACCCGTGGACCCGTGGACTCGTGCCGGACCGGACCGGACCAAACCTGGACCGCCCCAGGTAGAACCGGACCCAACCCGCCCTGACCCGCACCAGACCCGTGCCAACCCCCGCTGACCCGGACCCGGACCGTGCCTAACCCCCCGAACCCGCGCTAGACTGCGCCAGAATAAAAAAAAACCGGCCGAACCTTGGACCGAACCGTGGACCGAACCAAACCGTGTTAATTTGGACCACGGTCCAAGCATGGGTTTCGGCCGACACCAAAGAATTGAACTCACCGGACCCGGACGTGTAACCCATCCAACCCGTGTGAACCGTGGACCGTTGGAACCGTGGTCCGACCGGGTCTGGACCGGACTGGCCCGGCCCAGACCGTTTTCAAAACCCTTGGACCAACGCTTGTCAACTGAAGTAAACGGAAAACGCGGCAGGTACAGGGTTCAGGATAAGAGGAAGCTTCTTTTGGGCCCGGTTGCTTTTAATAAAAAAAAAAAAGTGTGATAACTGACAAAAGGTGGCGTCTTACATTATAGATTATACCATGAACAACCACAAGGGTGACCTAAGACATCGCAATTATTCATATTCATATAATCATTTATTATTGCCATCTCCAGCTTAGTTTTTATAATACCAACAGATTATATGCACATGATATGCTTTTTATCATGATTCGCCAATGTGTGAAACCCCGCACGACTTCCACACAAAAAGTGCGATTAATTTCTAATTCATACTCGCTTAATCATCCACTTATACTAGCTCCTAATTAAACTATCATTGAATTGTTTGTAACTATATGGAATTTTGAGCGTACTTCACATTCCCCTTTCATTAATTATATCGCGCGCAGAGATGACAAAAGAGAAGCACAATATAATATTCATGAGATTAAAATTTTCAAATTAGTCCAATATTAATACAAGTAATTTTAAGAAATAATAAATCCTCTTTCTGTTCCCAAGGAACTCATCCAGAGGATAACCTCCATAGCTGTATCACTCCTTAATTATTCCATCTTAATAAGACAGTTAGATCAATATATTGCAAAATCAATGAACTAACTATAACAAATATCTACATTTATATTGCATCATCCTTAATCATATTCATTCAAAGAAGGTCTCATGAACTTCGAAATTAAGTTCCAGAATTTTCTGCAATAGCTGATTTTAAGAAATTCAGTCAACTAAAATCAGAACATTCCAAATTATACTGCACCTTGCATCTGAAAGGTATACTGCATTGATAAGGCACCAACCATAACAGTGCCAATAGCCAGTAATCGGAGTTTGGCCCAGTTTTGAATTTTTTTTTTCTTCTTTATTCCCAAATTAACCTGAAATTCCTACCTAAATCCTCACATCTCAAGCCGGGGAGATAGATTGATCTTATTACCATACAAGTACTCAACTGTCTGTCAATAATAATATGGTTTTTTTCTTCTTCTTTTTTTTTTGAGAAAGAAATAAGGGTCACGCCCTCATTTGATTAGTAATGGTTTTTTTTTTTAATTAGTGGCTTTAAATGCCTACAAACAATTTCATTAATAAAAAATAAATTTACAACAAGTCAAATGACTCTCCTTTGTAGATCTAAACTCATTTATTCTCATATAATCACGTAAAATAATAATATGGTTGAGGCGTATCTTTTTTCTTAAACCATCACTTCCAAACTCCAAAGATGTATTGCTTTAACTTTTTTTTTGCCTTTACTCTTAAACAAGTCAAAATAATTTTTCCTTTTTCAAACATAAATATCTGCTCCTGCAGCAACCGACAATAGTTATCTAATTACTGGTATAAAGAGGTGGCAAAGGAATTGTTTCTTACCAGCTTTACCAAATTACAAGGATCTCAATACCAGTATTTTCATAGTAAAGTTCCATAAACATGAGAGTAGTTTCTATTTAGATTGTGTATCATCAATTCTATCAAATTTTTCCCAAAGCAGCTTCTTAAATATTGAAGCTGGGTCGAATTAGAGGGTTCACTATCACACTGCATGCCGACTGCACCGATCTATAAGCTGAAATACCTAACATGTATTGGGTACCTATCCAATCTAGTTTCTGATCTTTACAACAATTCCTATTCTCATTTAAATTCTGTACCAAAGAAAAGCCTTCTCTCATCAAGATGAACTGATTCCTTCCAAACCCTGTTATTATTTTCAGAAGGCAAGAAAACTCTAGTTAGAGATAGATGAGGTCTTAACAAGGCTTAAGCAATCCTTAACAGAGTGAAGAACTTTTTAAAGAAATACTAACAAGGAAAGGAGAGAACCAGCACAAGAGCCTAGGGGTGTCAATGGGTACGATACGGGTAGGGTGGAACCATTTTCATACCCATACCCACTAAGAATTGATCTATCCATACCCGTTAAGAATTTGTCTTACTCTACCCTACCCATACCCGTTATGATTAACGGGTAACGAAACTGTAGCGGACGAATAATGAAATTACTAATATAATAATTTTACTATTTTTACAAATAAACCATCTAAATTCATCATGTCATACATACGCCATCACAATTACTAATATAAAAATGAAAATACAAATATGCAATCAATTCTAACTAATAGTTTTTTATAAAGCAAAAATAAAATAAAAATCACAAATATCTCTTCTAACAAATTCAATTCGTTAACTAAATAACAAAACATTCAACAATATGGAAAACAGGAAAATAAATAAATTGAATATAATATTGATATATCTATATATAATTTATTTCATATAATTACCCGTTATCCAATAGATACGAAATAATCTTTATCCGTACCCATACCCGTTTATCTAATGAAAAAAATCTTTATCCATACCCATACGCAATAAACTAACGAAAAAAAAAACATTACCCATATCCGTCTTATCGAATACAATACGGGTAGGGTAAACGGGTAAATGAGTGTCATTGACACCCCTAAGTAGGGTCAACAAAAGTCAACATACTATCGGGAGGTGGGTCTAGGAGATAAATGAATCCCTTCTTTTCAGTCCCAAACCAAATTAGAAAATTTATACTTTTTAAGCCCTCTACAAAACCCAATAGAGAGAAATAGAGAAAAAAGACATGAGCCTCCGGACAACCATACGTTACTGTCAGAATTTCAGTGTCCACAATGTTGTTTTCAGTTATCCAAAACTCCAATTTGAAAGGAATCAAGAAGCAAAATCGGAATGTTTGCAACTTTATAAAAGAGAGCCGAAAGAATTCTGTATATATATCCATATGTAAAAACTTGAAATTTATGCCCTCTTTTGTTTTCCTATGATTTAAATACTAAGTTAAATTATAAATTGTGGCACTTCAAGCTAAAACTGAGACTCAAATAGTATATTCTCTGTAGACAATTTACTGGCCCTAATGTCAATTAGTCATATACGAAGAAAATGATCCTGTAATGTTTATTCATTTGAGCAGGTGCACTAACACGTATACAATCTACTGAGAGTGACCATGGCAGCATGACTAAAATGAGCAAGTCCATGAAGCCATGCAGATGCAGTTGTTAGCATGGCCTAAGGCAGCGAGAGAATTTTAAACAAGGTCCCCCGTGGGCAAGGATACTGGTCTTCAATTTGAATCATGAATCACAACACTGACAATTCGATTCACTAATGTTGGTCTCGTATCATGCATGTGTTCGATATGACACCGACAATTGTATCCTAGTAAAAATTGAATAAACATCACCCAATATCACGCTGTGTGGTGCAAAGCTGCATAGGGTGCGATATGTATGTTCGTATTCTAATTGAATTGAACTGTCCTACGTGAATTGTGAAATTAATAGAGTTTTGCAATATTATCTAGTGCACAACAGACTGAAGGTTCATCTCACAACAGTCTAACTATATTCTTCGATGTAAAAAAACCCTCAAAACCAGACAAAGCTTACTTAACTGAGAGCGTCTCAATCTCAAGTTGCATACACAGTATCATAATTTCTTCTCCAAAAAAGCAAAAGTGACGAACAGAAATTCCCATGGACAGATGGACAGATTGAGGATTATATGCACCACAACTTAATATCTCAAGGATTCATCTCAAACTTTTGCATTCATAGCCATGTCAAGTAACTCCAGTTGAGTTTGATGAAGTAGGAATATTTCTCTCCAAAAAGCCAAGAGTGAAAACAACCAATTTAAGCTACCAGCTGGTTGAATCTGAAATTGGATTTGAAAAGACAAGTTTGACAGCATAACCCCAGTGCCAAAAAAGGTGTCAAAAGACAATGCTCTATTTGCATTCCTATGCCACCTGCAGGTCATGATCCAACAGAGTTGAGGATCTTTATAATTATTTTTTATTACAGAATGTACCTGGAATGTACAGAGCTTATAAAAGCTAGAGAATAAATAACTACAGGACAGCGGTTCAAACTTCATACCCTGGACCCCTGCTCCTTCCAGCAGACTAACCAACTCAACTACTGAAATTCTTAGACTAACCAACAGCTAAACAAACGGTAAGTACTGAACTTATTACGGGTCAGGTCAGGTTGACTGGTCGTGTCGATGCTGGTTAAGCTATCACATCCAGCTGGCTTGACAAGACAGGTTTGCACATAAAAGAAGGAGAATAGATGAGGTTGACCTGGCCCAAACCCATTCCATAACCACCTATACTAAAGCACTAATTAACTACCATAAAGATTGAAATTCCGATTATCCCAAAAGTTACCAAAAGCTTAGCAGGACACAAAATACAAAACACAGATAATGACATCCAGAGCTTTTAGAAAGCCGAAAATAGTTAGAATTACTAAATTATAGTCATTGGCAAATCCGCTACTTGCAAATACTACTTTTCAGTGTCCTATACATCTTGCTAGACATTTGGATCCGCACCTTATTTTTTATTTTATTTTTGGTTGTGAAGCATACTTGCGTTCTCGAGCATTTTGTGCACAATCACCACGTCCTTGTGTGACATATTACCTTCTTCTGCTGTAGATATCAACGGTTGTAAAATTGGAATCCCGGCATAAAATAATCCTAGTTTGCATTAGAACCCCCATTATGTTATTTCTATTAGAAAGAAAAGATTTTTCATTAAGCGAACAAGTCAACTAATTAAAACAATGAGCCTATAACAAAAGCCTTAAACCTCTCACTTTCCTAGTATGCTATTTATTTTTTACAATGACCACAGCAAAAACTATTTTCTGTTAATATTTTCCAATGAAGCAACGACTTACAAATAAATTAGTCCAGCCAACAACCAAACGAGTTCAAAATTAATGCCTCAAAAAGGAATTAACAACATCACATCAAACATCTCAATGACATTTTTACTAAACAAATATTATGGCTTACAATGATATAAGGTGACTGCATTGTTGATACTGCTACAATTACTTAATCTAGTCAATCACAGCCGATTTATACTCTTATGATTTCGTAATTTACTAAGACGCTCGACTAATCTAAAATTTATTTCAAAACCAATATACAAGCTTACCAGTCATATACTGACTGTGCATTGTTTCGGGGCACCCAAAAGTTTCCCTGAAGTTGCAGTCGAGTTGTTGCTCCCACTGATACCAATAACCACATCGTCACAATAAACCCTCATCACATGCCTTCTAGTTCGCCATCCACCTGAGTTAAAAACCGCCCAGGAGAAGATCCTAACCTGAAAATGCACACCTCCATTATCCTTCCCTCTTTCCAATTGAATTCCCTTTGTGACATCATCGCGGACATACTGGCCTACTGCCACCAGATGTGCACTGAATTGTGTCGTATTTTCCTTCTGTTGATAGAAAGGAGAGAGATTGGTGTCAGCTAGGGTTTCGCCGCGGTAACTGATGTCAGTAGAGATGTCAGAATAAGTGACACTGAGCTTGTGGTTAGGGTTTTGAACGGTAAAGGTTAGGGAGAGGTCAAGAGAGACGGAGGTGGAGGTGGAGACGTTAAAAGAAGAGACGGAGGCAGAGGAAACTGAGAAGGCGGGAAGTCGGGGCCGGAGCACAAGCCAGGTGATGAAGGTGGCGGCACCCATGGCTAGGAGGAAGACGATGGCAATCATGACCAGGCGGCGAAGGCATAAAGCGTTGCGGGAAGGTTGAGTGTACAAACCAGGGTTGTAATTAGGGTTAGGGTTTGGGTAGGCGGGGTAAGATGGATTTGGGTTTCCATAGTAGTAAGCCGTGGCGTGGGGAGGTGGCGCTGGGTAAGGGTAGGCGGAGGCAGCCGGAGCGGCAGCTGCGGCTGGGGCTGGAGGGGCTGGGTAGCCCATCACTGGAGGCTTCGGTTCGTTGTTTGTAGATGTACTCATACCGGAAGCCGACGAGATCGAAAAACAAAACAATGGGTGTTAATGCAATTGATTGAGAAATGGAAGATGAAGGTGACAGATGGCTTGTAAGCGAGGCTAGAGGTGAGAAGAATGGAGAGGGTTCCTATAGAATTAGCCGATCAAACATCCGTGGAAAGAAAGAGCGATTGAGTCATGTATTTTTAGATTTTTTTCTGGACGGTGGTGATTGACGAATCTGGGGTGGTCTAAAAGCGGTCGGATGTTGTCAAACCCCTGGGGAAGCCGTGTCCGGGTGGGCCCACACGGTGATGTGCCAGCATTCGAGGCTTCAAACATAAGATTAACATTTTTGGAATCTAGATCCTTTGTGGTGAATTCAAACTGTAGTTTCCTATAGCAATCCTTTCATGTCTGGGCTTCCAATTTTATGTTTATGGCAAGCCGAATTCGTCGCCGACCCACCACGCAATCTGGAGTGTCCGTAATGTTACAGAAGAATTATATTGTAATATATTAAAATGTTATGTTTAGGAAGATTGCCGACATTTTTAAAAATATCCTAAGTTAAATAAAGATTAATAAAAATGTCTCTATGCCCCAACTTTTATTAAAAATGTCCGAACCGGCCATTAAATAAACGGTCCCGCAACTTTTTTTTTTTATTATTAAAGAGGGGAACCGGCCATTAAAGTGTCCCCCATTTAATTTAATTTTTTTTAAGAGACAAATAGATAAAATGCCGAAATCTAATACTAAAAAAACGAATTGTTTTTTTTTATATTTGTTAGATTACTTTTTTGATAGCATATTTATACTAAAATACGCTAAATTACTTGAAATTATGTTAATTTATACTGATTGACACTAGATTACGCTAAATTACAATAATTATGTAGAATTATGCTAAAATACGGTAAAGTACGCTAAATTACGTATGAATAGGGCCGATTTTGTGCCATCTTTCATAAATCATAAAAAATAGTAAAAAAATTCCAAAAATAATAAAAATTGGTATTCTACAAGTTCATTATATAACTAATTTACTGAGCTACGTAGATTGAACAATAGAAATGAAAATCTTCATCGAAAACTTCAACTGAAGTTTTGAGGCTTTTCCCTTTGTTTTTTGACAATTCTGAATTTTGAAATCCGGCATCGTTGGTTCAAATGCATGCGTATTTTCACAAGCATTCCGAAAAGTGGTCATTTGCTGAAATCGGACATTCGAGCGCCGTTTTATGGCCGTTTGAAGTTTCGTCGTCGTTTTTCGCCTTCTGAGTGAAGATATCATCCCTATTCATACGTAATTTTGCGTAATTTAGTGTATTGTAGCATAATTCTCCATAATTATTGTAATTTAGCATAATTTAGTGTAATTCAGCATAAATTAACATAATTTCAAGTAATTTAGCGTGTTTTAGTATAAATATGCTAATTATATATAAAAGATGTAATCTAGCAAATATTTAAAAATAAATTCGATGTTTTAGTGTTATATTTCAGCATTTTAGCTATTTGTCTCTTAAAAAAAAGTTAACATAATTTAGCGTAATCTAGTGTCAATTAGCATAAATTAACATAATTTCAAGTAATTTAGCGTATTTTAGTATAAATATGCTATCAAAAAAGTAATCTAACAAATATTTAAAAAAACAATTCGATTTTTTAGTGTTAGATTTCAGCATTTTATTTATTTGTCTCTAAAAAAAAAAAAGTTGCGGGACCTGCCATTTAATGGCCGGTTTGGGCATTTTTAATAAAAGTTGGGGCATGCGGGCATTTTTATTAATCTTTATTTAACTTAGGGTATTTTTAAAAATGTCGGAAGATATACCGGATTTTTTATTAATAACCTCCAAAAAAGAAAAATATCACATATAACCTCGTTTTTTATTTTTAAATATGACCTAACCACCGGTTGCTGGGGCGGTCCAATACCCTAAGCAAACCTCCCCCTCGCTGGGCGGTCCACTGCCCCCATCTAACTGCCCCAGCGAGGGGCGGTTCGCTTCAAAAAAAAAATTAACTAACCTAGCGCCCCCCCAGCTTTAACCTAACCGCCCCCCTTTTCCTATCCGACCCGACTTGAACCCCAGCAACCCCCTCTGCCACCAGCACCTCCCCGCCGCCCCACCCCACGGCCGGCCTCGCCCAGCCCCGCCCTTCCCTGCCCTCCCCTCCCCTCCCCTCCCCTCTACCATTCGGCCCCCCTCCCCACCACCGCCCTGTTAGTGTAATAATCTAGAAGTCAATCATATGAAAATTGTATTCTATATATTTGTTCATGTCATGGATGATTAATAAAGATATCATTTTGTTCTTTGAGAATTTATCGAATTTATGAATCATTTCGAGTTCATGATTTGAAATTGTAAGACTCCATAATATAAATACTCTTAAAAGTCTCTAACCGTGGTAATTAGCAAAGAACACTAATTAACCATTTAAAGGTTAGTGTGTGGATTAAATGATGGTTAAGTTTTACAAACCATAGACAAAGAGTTGTCATTTTAATCACGCATATACATGTTAGAGAACATGGTATTTGACAGACCCATAATGAAACGTTAAATGGATTGTGTTCGTGTCATTAATGTTTTCATTTAGTGTTAAGTTCTAAAGTATGAGGTATTCGTCTTTCCTACATAGGAAGTGTGTATTCGTAAATGTTGTTCAACGCTATCCGTAAAAAGTAGCTATACAAACAACATTTCAGTATACATAACTTATGCGGAGGGAAGATGTTAACCAAGACTACTATTATCCCTCGTATTTTTATACAAGAGATAGTATCACTAGGCCTCTTGATAAAATAGGATTATCTGCATGCGGTATGATTAAAGAGTTAATCATATTTGATAAAACTATTTAAGATCGAGAAAATATTAAGTATGCAAGGATGACACATACCTACCTTGAAACTGATCTGATAGTATGAGACAAAAGAATTAACACGAGTAAATTGTTTACTGGATCGTGATATTGCAATGTACAAAATCATCTGTGTCAATTGGGTAGTCGTAATGTATTCTGTCAGATGCCTCTTATGATTTATAGAATTAAAATGAGTTTTAATTCTATTGCCAACATAACATAGATCATATCGGGTCACACCAATAGGAAAGTAATCAGAGAATTTTATGATTAATTATAAATTGTTATAATTAATAATAAAAATAAATGTCATGGAGATTGCATGCTTAAACTAGATTAAAATTATAAACGTGTATGACACGTCGTATAAATTTTAATCGCAATCGCAAACGCAAGAAATATAATTATTCAGAATAATTGTATATATATATTATATGGATTAAAATATTAATTATTAAAATATTTTGCAAATACCGCGGTTTCAGTATTTCTGGCAAAAGAAATAACCGCTCTCTGGTTAGTCCTGGTGGATAACCTATAGAGGCATCAAACGTCTGGTGCTCCGAGGCGAGTCAGATTTCAATCCAATTCGAATTTGGATTAAGGTATAAATGTTATCTTAATTTATTTAATTGTTAAATAAATTTAGTTTTTAGAAATCAATCATGGAGTAGATCCTCGTAGGATTAAAATGTTATGTCAAGGGAAAGACTGGAAAAGGAACTTTCGGTGGTCTTTCCGACGTACCTCTTTTAATCCTCAGCTTAAGTTAGAAATAAAATTTTTGTTTTACTGTCTTTCCGCAGCTTAAGCCTAATCAAAGGGTTACACGAAAATCCTACATTGGTATCAGAGCACAGGCTCTCCTGCTGATTGATTTTCTAAAATCTTTGTACCTTATGTATAGTTGATACATATAAATAGTTTATCGGTTTGAATTCTTAGATTTGCAGCTTAAAACTAAACCAAATATAATATGATTTTCTTGGTTCGGTTTTCCAACTGAGAAAGATAAAATATGATTTTATGCTTTCTTTATGTTTTCGGGTGTGTTGAGTACATTAAAGAATGAGACAACGGAATCAAATAAAATGTGATTTTCTTGGTTCGGTTTTCCGACTAAGAAAAATTAAGTAAAATATGATTTTATGCTTTGTTAATTTTCTTGGCTCGTTTTCCGACTAAGATAGATAAAATGTGATTTTATGCTTTCTTTACGTTTTCGTTCGAAAGTGTTAAGTATATCTAAGAACGTGATGAAGTAATAAAGTACCTAAGTAAGAACTGTTAATCGTACAGAGGTTAAGAAGGTTCTGTCTAGGAAAGATTGGACTTAAGTGGTTCTTGTGACCCCTGGTCTTTCCTGGGAATCCCTTTCCTTGTATGATAACTGGCCGAAAAGGAACTTTGTCACATTACCAAATTACTTTACGCTTTCTTTCAAAAACTTACGACTGTGTTAAAGTATATCTAAGAATGTGATGAAGCAATAAAGTACCTGAGTAAGAGCTATTGATCTCCACATTGTAAAAGATAAGGTTATGTCAAGGAAAGACTGGAAAATGAACTTTCGGTCGTCTTTCCGGCAACCCCTTTTACGTGTCCTGATAACTGGCCCAAAGGGAACTTTGTCACGTTACCAAATTACTTTACGCTTTCTTTCTTTAATCTTTCAAAAAGTGTTAAGTATATCTAAGAATGTGATGAAGCAATAAAGTGCCTGAGTAAGAGCTGTTGATCTCCACATTGTAAAAGATAAGGTTATGTCAAGGAAAGACTGAAAAATGAACTTTCAGTCGTCTTTCCGGCAAACCCCTTTTACGTGTCCTGATAACTGGCCCAAAGGGAACTTTATCACATTACCAAATTACTTTACGCTTTCTGAAAGAATTTACTGTTTTGATATGAATAGACCCTCTTGTACATTGCAATGTATAGACCCTCTTGTACATTGGACTATAAATCATTAGTATTGACTTCAAAACAACCAATCCAAACAGTTCAATTTGATATCCATATTAAAATGTGCTTGGAGACCAAATTTTACATTTTTTTGAAAATTGTTTGCTATTTTTTTAGAATTTTTGAAAATCACTGTTTTTGTATGGTCCAGAAATTTCTTAAAAACTTCGATTTTCAAAAAATCTAAAAAAATAGTAAAAAGTTTCCAAAAAATATAAAATTTGGTCTCCAAGCACATTTTGATATGTAGAACATGTTGAGCCCTTTAGATCGACTATTTGAACTTCGAATCCAGCGGTTTGCAGTCCAATATACAAGAGGGCATATACATTGTAATGCACCATAGCCCAACTCTCTCTCTATATATATATTAAACCTCAATGTTAATCAATATAATTCCAAATATATTAAAAGATAAAAATAAAATTACAAGAATTAGCAAAACTAGGATGAAGGTATAGTTCAATTGTCAAAAGATTCTACTATACATATATGCAGGATAAAGGGATAATCAAATTAAACAGAAGACCTTAGCGCTTTGGCTCAACGTACTGCTTCCCCTCGAAGAGTTCTCCCAGAAGACGATCAAGCTCTTCAGGGGAGTATTTGATGTACTTCTGGGGGTTCTTTCCATTCTCAACTAGTGGCCTGTATAATACAAAAAAAAAAAATCCAATTCAACTGTGTTTATAGTACTTGTTTTGCATTTTCTGATCTAGCCCAGAAGAGGAGATATTTACAGATAGCCACCATCCTAGTGTTGTTTGTAGTCATGAAAATGACCATCCTAGTGCTGTTTGTATTCTTGGAAAATGTTACCCCACGCTGATTCAAACCCAGTTTAAACTGTCTTATTGAGTAAGCATGCAGAAATCCACTACTCGTGTATTACATTTGCTAATGTGAGATGTTGATCTGTTGCTGAACCTAACCTGACCTTAACACAATGCAGTTCAGACCCTTCTTTTGCTGGACACGAAAATGCAAACCCAGCTTTCTCTGTCCCCCCCTACCAAGGTTAATCAATAATTTTGTATCCAATAGATTGCCCCATAAAAAATTTAGTCAACTCTTTTGGTACAAAGATGCTACCGTTATTCATTCTCAGCGACATCACCCCTCCTGGTAAACATATTAGTGAAAGGAAAAGAATGGTATCCTACTTGGTTACTTACCCAAAGCGTTTGGCAAAAGACCTGTAAGCAGGCAACAAAACCTCAGCAACAGCAAGTCTAAGAGACTCCCGCAACTCAGGATCTGGCACTGTCCACTGAGATTGCTTTATGTGCAACTCTTCAAATTGCATATTAAATGACTTGAACCTGAACAATGACATGACCAATCAATCAAGCCATTAATTATATGTTACACAAGAACAACATAAGACATTAATCATCACCCACCTCAGTCACTGACCCCAGTAACAAGTCACACTCCCAAAATTTATTTCACTGAGCTTTTATGCTTGTAGTCCAGGAACCTTCATGCTCGAAACATGATTAACAAAGTTGACTTCTGGTTCAACAGGTAACTAGCAGCACTTTTGTAATTTTCATTTCTTACAATTTTCGTTGACTTGTCATAAAGTAAATAGTTTTGGGGACCAATCCTAGCAAAAGAAAGCTGGAAAAGCCACCCTCATTTTTAGAATATTCTCAACCTTTCAACTTCTAATTTTCTCTCTAATTTATAAGGCACTAGTTCATAGAAATAACAACAATTCGGAGTTAAGGTACAGAAAACTATGCTGTCACGTTCTTCATCAGAGTGACAGTGTCATACTGGCTTCAAATTCCTTTTCATTTTTTATGGCTTTTCTTAGCTTCTATTCTGTTTTGTCCAGTTGTGATGTAAGGATCAGGTCCTAGCAGCAGCTCAAGCCTCAAGATATAGAATATAGGATGAAAGAAAACAGCTTTCTGTGTGAATAATGAGCTAACTTTATGGGTGCAGGTTTGGGTAAGAATTCATTAGTCAAAACATGATTACCTTTCTTTGATCATAGCTCTAGAAACCCCGCTGCTGTCATTCCCCAGAGATGAACCACTGCTCATACCTTGCACTGAAAGTGTTTGCAATATCTGCACAACAAAAGTTTCAGAAAGAAAGATACATTTAGTTTCAAATTACACAAATGTAAAAATACACCATACTTGGCACTGCCCAAAAGTGAAGTACCAGAATTACTAGATAAAGCAGAACTTTTTCAATTTTTAATTAAATCTATAACAGCTATTGAAACAAGTAACAGATCTTCAAAATCTTGAAAAGCACAATTTCCATGTTGAGAGTTACAGACGAACCAGCTTTTTTTTTAGTTTTGGTAGTTGCATTCTTACCAGCAAAATCTTATTCAAGAATCTTCAATTCGCCTCAGTACTGCATTTGGACAGCAGATGGAAAATTGAATATTCTAAATAAGATCATTAGTAAAACTTATAGGCTGCAGTTTTAACTGACAATGTGAAGTTCGCTTGGTCTAAAATTAGAGCAGCATCAAGTATCCAACCAATTAAATATGAACAACCTATAAGCAAGCCAACCCATTCCGACCACAGCAGAAGAATTCTTGCAAATTGAATTATAAATCAGATGCATCTTCTTTATAGATGATTAATGCATACTTAATTACCATCAACTAACCAAAAGAAACCTTCTCTACAAAGTAAATAAAAAAGAGAGGTAACAAAACCTTAGCCCAAGCAACTCTCTTGTATTGGTTCGCATTTTGTTGGACAATCCTTCTATGTCTTTGAATCCAGTCATCACCAAGAATATCCTTTGCTTCTGACCTAAAAATTCCAAAAAGTACATTCAAGTTTAGTGTCCATTTTACATCTTTTAAGTTGCAGAGAATTTGACAGAAATTCATATATGGGCGGCAATTTTTTTTTTTTTAGATTTTTAAATATCCATTTGAAGGATGTATCCACAAACTTGAAGGATGGGAGGAGCTTAATTTGAAAAGTTAGGTAAATTCATAGTAATTTGGATTTTGAAGCTAACAGTGTCAGAAACTATACAAGGTCTTACAAAATAAGGACTAATTTATGTTTAACTTGATATTTAATGTGGAATGGAACTAGCCTTTAGTGAGGCCCAAGTTGGCTTAAAATGCGGAACGAGTACAAAAAGGTATGGACATTGTGTAAGTGAGGTTTCAGTACCTGCGCACAGATCTAACCATGTAATGTATGTTATTCATGAGAAACAGGTATGTCAAGGCTGAGTCTTTGTATTGCTTGGATTTTCCATCTAAATTACTTTGAAGAGCCTGCATAATGCGATTTGTCACTATAGCTAGCTGAGATTCATTTTCAACTCCTGTCTCAAATTCCTGGAATAATTGCTTCAAGGTGGACTGGTAACTACAATTTTTTGAAATTAAAAAAAAGAAAAAGATGTAAGATAGAATTGTTAGATTATGCTCTGTAAAGAGTGATAGTGTAATATGACAGTACAGAGACCTGATAAATGGCCCAATAACATAGGAATGTTGTAGAACCATCTTTTTTATAGTGTGATGTTGTAAAACCATAACACAACTAATTGGATTAAAAAATAATAATTTGAAATATAAGTGATTAGCTGTAAACAAAAATTATCTAATATGAGCAAAACAGTATATTAGATATAAATTCCATGTGCAAAATACATCATCACTTACTGTAGCTCTTTTTTTTTTTATTATTTGGTATTGTTTGGGACTAAAGGCTTTGTTGTTGTTGTTGTTGTATTTAGTTATTTGGTCTTGCTTATGGTATGGCAGGAATTGGCAGTTGAATTTAACTAGTATGAGATGAACCACACTTTCTGGTATGAGATGAACCAAGGACAAAAACAGTGTGTGGTATAGTACAAGCAATGCCGGATCTAGTTAATATCACCTATGTACATGTGTATTTGAGAGAGAGAGAGAGAGGTACTCGAAGAGGAACTTGACGTAGTTGATGACATAGCTAGTGAGAGGATGGACAGTGCCATCAAGTACAGTGGTCTTTGATGGGTCCTTCTCAACCAACTCCTCAAAATCACCGAAAGTCTCTTGCGCTGTTTGTGCCAGCCGCTTCGTCAGATTCAGTGCACAGTCCCTCATCTCTGCACATGCTTTCCCTTCAAATATTGTCTCGAACTGAACAAACAAATAACATAATTTTGTTCTTAGGTATATCATATGTGTCTGTGTGTGTGTGTGTGAGAGAGAGAGAGAGAGAGAGAGCTTTTGTTTTCTACCTCGGGGTGAAGCTCGCGCATGATCTCATACATGTCAAGCAACACGAACAACTTTTCAGGTGACCTCTTGCTTCTGGCAACTGTGTCACCAAAACTCAGAAGTGTAGCTACACTGTTAGTTGTAACATCAGCAAAGCACTGATCCTTAGGAAAGCTTATGCCATCCAACATCTGATCACATATCTTTTTCTCGCCAGCAAATAATAGTTTAACCTGTTTTAAGGCTGAAATTTTAATTAATTTGGAACATTAAGTCAAGGTTCAGTTGTACAATAGAACATGAGAAATTTTGGATCCATTTTCACAACAGGTTCACAGAAATTATAATCACAAAGAACTATTAGAAATATGGCCTGGATCTTGTTGGAACTTAGATATGCTCAAGCAAGGATAGCAATTTCAACCAGTAAGCCAATATTTAGCTGTACTTGGCTGCAGGGTTTTATGAAATGATACCAGGATGTAACGAATTGGCTTCATTACATCAATCGTGCAATCAAGACAAATTCAATTTCATGTCAATTAACCGTACTTGATGTTAACCAAGGTTCAATTTTCCTTTCACCAATTTAGCCTCAAGCCCAGTCCAGTTATGTACTTATAAAGGCAAATGGCATAGCATCTCAAGTAGCTAACTCCTCAAATGACTCTCCAAGTATTAGCATATCGTATGGAGGCAGGAGTGGTGGGTATTCACAAGTAATGAAGAGGAGGACAAAAGAATTGTGTACATACGAAAACTCCAAAAGAAACTTTAAGAAAACAAAATAGTGGCCGAAATGGTACTGCAATCCTTGGCTACTAATATGCTTTGGCTAAATTTCTTGAAACTATACTGCTTTTCATGAATTGGTTACTCAACCTTGCTTTTTTGTCCTTTGGAAGAAAGCACTCAACTTTGCTTCATCCCATAGGAACCACTAAAATTATTTTTACTTGATAATATTACTCTGTTTTTCCTTCCCAGTAAAAAAAAAATTGGGGATCATCCCTCTCCATTTGAGGTGTGATAGGAAAGTAGAGAGAGAGAGAGACAGAAAAGGTTTCATTTTGTCGGCATTTTGATTGGTTGATAATTGATAATTGAGCAATCAATTCATGACATAGTGTACTTTAGAGTTTATAAAATTGGAATGAGCCCATTTTTTTCTGAATCAACACACCTTAGACAAGTGACCCATATAATAATAGTAAATTGAGATGGGGAACTATTACTACACAAGCACTTTTGCATCCTAAATGCTAATTATGCTTCTCTAATTTGGAGTCTAAACAGAAATAATCAAAGTACTGCTCGTAAAAGAGCTAGAGATAAATTTGTACGGCAATGCGCATGAAGTGGATCCAATTGGCAATCTTGGCCTCGAGTGTTTCCCATTGCATCTTTTGTACATCTTCTTTACTAAGCTTTTCCACTCCAAGTTTCCGTAAGCTTGACTCTAGTGCAGAGCTACGGCATTCTCTGAATCAAAAACAAAGACAGCAGCAAATTCAGAGAGTACTAAGGCATATTTTGTCACATAATTTGGGGGGTTCTGCAGGTTAGTCCTTGTAATTTCATAGGTTTCAAGATTGTACTTCATAATTCATATCACCATCCAAGCAAATAATAATTGTCGGCAAACAATAGAATAATTTGAACATAACCTAAAACAATATTTTACCAATTCTAATACCATTAATATTTTAATGTAATTTTAGTCAAAAGGACTGTGAACCTTTCAGTCCTACTATAAGGTTTCTAAAGGAACTTTCCATATCTGTTTAGTTGCAGGTTTGATTCTGATTTCTAAACCCTCATGTATTGCACATCAGCAAATTTTGAAACCAAAATCCGGTTCGGAATTTGCCAAATGAAAGTGGGGTAAGTCAGGTCAGAGGTGTCTGATCATGTTTTGCTTGCTCCAACCTGTAAATTTTGAAGCATTGTTGCTGGTATCCAGCTTGCACAAGCTGTTGTGCCAGGTCATGTAGTAACGGCAAAACCCTTGGTGGGATTAATGCGGGTGGTTTGTAAACAGCAGCCTCTAGACTTTTTGCCTGGTTTTCATGCTTTGAGTTGTTTATGTTCTCTTCGCCGCCACTAGATGGCCTGAGTGATTTTGGAAGGCAGTCAAAGAGCCTATCAGGCTCTATTGGTTTGCTGCAAAATAATAAAATGAGAAAAGATAAATCATAAATCAGTAAAGTTAAAACAAGGAATTGAATAAAGCAATCTTTCCAAGCACTTCACTTGTAAAATGACCTCACACCAGATTTTAGTATGCATTTGCTTTTCTTTTTATCTTTTTGACATATCTTCGTGTTTAAGCAACAATTGAACTCTATGATACCCTATTAAGTTACAAAGGGCAACAAGGGAGGGGAAACAAAATAAAAGAAAAATCAAGTTGCAATTGATTCTTACAGAAACCAATAATTACAGAAATCCTTCACATTTAGTGAACTAAACTATTTTCCGATTAAAGTAAATATATTCCACATTTGCAATTCATGCAAGTCACTTCGATTCTGAAATATAACTGCACTAGGTGGTCATATGTAAAATAATTCACCACCTTCTGTGGTCAATTTTACGATAATTGATATCATTTAGCATTTAAGGAACAATTAACTACATTGTTTCTATGTAGAAACTCATTTACTATATATCAAATTCATGTATCAAACCTCAGTCACCTGTAAGTGGTCATGAGTTGCCGGAATTCCTCCTCTAACTTGGAGACAGATTTAGCCAGTAGATTATGTACATTGGTTAGAACCGCATCACTGCTCTTAAAATTTTTTTTCGAAGTGAAAAATTTAACAATGCCTTTCAGCAAATCCACTGCCTCTAAGTAGCTCTCCAAATCCTCATGGGGTCCCCTCAATATTGTAGCCTCAGCCTAAATAAAACAGATTAGTCAGTTCTTAAGTAAGTAAAAAGATAAGACAAAATAGATGCATTGGCATAAAAGATTGGAATGTTTCCTAAAATTTTGATGGTCAACTACATAAAAATAACTATAAAACTATCAATTTGTTAAGACTTATTAGTTTGCCATCACGACATTTTTTTTAAATGAAAAGTCGATGTAAACATTAAAACCATGGTTGTTATCAACATAAGAAAACAATGTAAGGTGTCCTGAAACAGGCCAGAACTAGGAGTTCCAAAAGTCAATCCGACTCTTAAAGCGTAGGTGAAATGACAACAATTAATTCTCCAATTTTTCGATATCACATTTTTCTGTACTAAAACAGTACAACCCCACAACATTTAATATAACAAAAACGGATAAACATAAGAAAATATATATATATATAAATGAACATTGAACAGCGAACCTGGCGAGCAATATCAAATTGCAACAGGATGACATCAGAAGCCTTGAGCGTCCGATCAATGTTCTCGTGCGCCATTCTGATCGCATGCGTTCTCAACTACAAGTAAATTTCAAAAATTCAAATAAAAAAAAAAAATGTAAGGCAGTTCGACCGTCAAATCGGATCAAAGGGAGAGAGAGAGGCACACCTGGGTGGGGCGCATGGCGGCCTCCAGAGCCGAGAGGCGGTGGTCAAAGGAGCCGAGGATGTCGACCATGCTCTCTGTGTTGACTTTACTTTTCAGGAGAGAATCTCGCAAGAGGCTCGCTCTCGCCGTGAGATTCTCCATTGTTCGAGGCACCCCCATTTTCGAAAATTGAGATCAGGCCGAGATCTCTAAAGATAGAGACGACAGGGAATGGATTCGGTGGTCGTGTAGGTTGGAGGCTTTGGAGGCGTTTGCTCGGTAAGGAAATATGGAATCGAAAGAGAGTTCTCACGTTTGGATTTTCTGTGACATGTTTGGCAGTTTGGGCCAGAAAAGCGGAGTTCGAAACTTCGAATCACCTCAAATCCCGAACAGATGTGGGACCAAATGAAAATTGGGAGAGCTAAGTATACGTGGCACGGCCTACGTACCTCATTATTATTGGAATGCAGTTATTTTCTCCTCGCGACAGAAATACATCAAGTACTTGCAATTCTTTTCTCCTTTTTGCATTACATATTCAAATAACAACTAATTAACACCAACATTCTTATTATTCACTTTGCCCCTTTTAAATTTCCTTTTGGGTAATTCACAAGTAACGATTGTGATTTGTGCCCACCTTTAGTCATTTAGAAATTGTCTAAAATTACAAAGTTCATTTAATTTCAGGCCTTTTGGTAGGAATTGCGTACTGCATTCATTGTATGAAAAATAAAATGGAGGTGGACCTAATGGGCTCAAAAGCCCACCATTCCAGATGTACTTCTTATGATAATATGTACCATTCGACCATGCAAGATATGCATATTCAGAAATAAAAAAAAAGACCATGCAAGATAGAGTCCGAATCTGCTGCGATTCCGAGAGGGATCGCAGGATTCTGAAATTTCGAGATCAATAGTTCAAATTTTTCCGTGCGCAGATCTCGGAAACATTCTCGAAAAAGTAAATTTTCATGCACGCATCTTGAGAAATACCAATAGTTGAGATCGAGATCGCAGGGTCTTCCCAAGAATCACGCAGATTTATTTTCTGCAAGATATGGTCCACTGTCAAGCTCTCAAAAAAAAAAATTATGCAAGATATGCCGATTTTTTTAATACCCTCAATTAAATAAAAATTTCCAGAATTGCCCTCAGTTTTTTTTTTTTTTTTTAAACTGCCCCAACCGCCAGGTTTCAGGTTTCCCGGCGGTTTGCTACAGTATTTTCTTTTTCTTTTTAAGATGATTAGTATGTATTGAAATGAGATCGGAAAGATATTTAGTATACTCTAGTATCAGTTTTATGGTGTAGATTGTTATGTTTAAACATGTGTGGCTATCATCAGTAGTTTTCTAATTGCATTTATATATGATATACTCATTTAATTTTATTAATTCGCATGGTAAGCAGTTTTCCTTTCTTTTAACAAATTTCAAAAAAAAAAAGTGATAAAAACTAAGGACTTTATTACAAAATAAGAGGAGAAGGTAAACAGGCATAAAGCTTGATTCTCAGCGAGCCATGGAGCTCACTGGTTACTCATGATCATCATCATAAAAAATAAATATATCAATGAATGCTTGTACATAGTTACTGACTTTTAAAGGAAAAACACCAAAATAACAATATTAAACAAAACCAGGGGCCTCAGTGAAAAATGCATATCAATCCTTGTAATACATGCTCATTAAGATAAATTATATAAATAATAATAAATACAAGGTCACCTATGCAAAAGGACATCATCTCAGGAATCTGACATGGCAATGAATACTGCTCAAATGAACTTGATTTCATGTTGTGAGACATTGTCAGACATAAGATTAAGGCAAATTCTTCTATGGACATAAGGACCTATTTGTAAAATGAACATATTTTCATTTTCAAAGTTCAAACAGTCGATCAGACCGTTCAACATTATCTCCATATTAAAATGTACTTGGAGGTCAAATTTTACATTTTTTTGAATTTTTTTACTATTTATTAAGTATTTTACAAAATTCAATGGTCTGAATTTGACTAGTTTTTGTAAAATACTTAATAAATAGTAAAAAAATTCAAAAAAATGTAAAATTTGACCTCCAAGTACATTTTAATATGGAGATAATGTTGAACGGTCGGATCAACTGTTTGAACTTTGAAAATGAAAATATGTTCATTTTACAAATAGGTCCTTATGTCCATAGAAGCATCACTCAAGATTAATGTACCTGTACCAGTCACTTTGTTTTTTAGATAACATGAAAATAAAAAAACATATATAAGACCTCTCAAGCTCTGTACCACTTTTTGAGTACCTGTACCAGCCATCATGTATAAAGAGGTGTCATTAGCACACTTGCTTATACAGTGTAACAACCCCAAACAAAATAAGACAGTAAACGTAGCTATGCATCATGGATGGCCATCAAATCATACACACACATAAATAAGAACATGACAAGAGTCCCTGTACCTGATTTTCTATTTACTGGAATTTCTAGGTGATTTTAATCATTAGTTGAATCTCATATTGGTAAAAATAAGAACAGCATAGTGCACTGCACTGTGAATTCGTATCCTCTGCGTTAACTCAAAAAAGAATTTTTTGAGTTAATGCATCTGAACTGCCTGATCTGCTTTATGATCTGTGCGAACTAAATCCACACTAATATTAAAGAGTCCCATGTATTATAGGCAGAGATCGGATTGGCTCCCTTTAAAATTAGATGGCCGAGATGCATTAACTCAAAAGATGCTCTTTTGAGTTAATGCAAATGATGCAGACTCCTGCACTGTCACCAAATCTGAACCCCATAAATGCACTGAATTGACTAAGTTCCAGGCCTCAGTAATCTTTTATGATTTTTATGTTAATATAATATACCTGACACTTTAATATAAAGAAACTGAAACTCCATGTAGCCATTTGTCCATGACAATTTTCTAAAGACAAATTGTTCAAAAGAATAAAAAAATCTAAGTCCCATATGAATTAATAAAATTAAATAAGTATATCATACATAAATGCATTTAGAAAGCTACTGATGATAGCCACACATGTTTAAACATAACAATCTGCACCATAAAACTGATGCTAGAGTATACTAAATATCTTTCTGATCTCATTTCAATACATATTAAACATCTTATTAAAAAAAAAAATACTGTAGCAAACTGTCAGTAACCTGGCAGTTCTCTTCGGAAGTGCACTGCTAAGGAACCTGGCGGTTGAGGCAGTTCTTTAAAAAAAAAAAAAAACTGAGGGCAGTTCTGGAACTTTTTATTTAATCGAGGGTATTAAAAAAAATCGGCAAGATATGGGTGATTTAATTTTTCCTATTCTATCCACTTTATTTTTTTCCTTTTCTTTTGTAATGTCTATTAATGCCAAAAGGAACTGGTCCATACCAGCATTCAGCACGATGAAGGCACTACAATGAGATTTTTTCCTGTTCTATCTGTTCCATTGCCTACTCAGTACATAGACATAGTACCAAAAGTTAAAAACTCATCAAGGGAAGTAGGTGTGAGCTCCAGGCTCCCATCCCCTATTCCTCTTAGTTTGTTTCGAAACAAAGACAAAACAGCTCATTTCATTCATGAAATGTTAAATACATTGATGAAAGCAGACATGTATTTCTCTTAAGTCGTTCACTTTGTCGTTTCAGCACTCAATTCTTCATCTACTCCATTCATGATTGATTTGATAAAACAAAGACAAATAAAGCATGTACATCCCCCAACAGTTTATTTGATATTCAAATGAGTGCTGTATCGCTGGCTCTTAATTACCTTCTTCACTGAGAAATTAAGCCAATTTAATGTGATGTCAGTGTGAGGTTTTTGATCTGATCTGATCTGATCTGATGTCCTATGTTGCTTTTGTTTCAAGTTGGTTCAACCGTTGTTTATAAGCCGTACCATGTGGCATGCTTTCTAGTTTGACGATCACTAGTTCTCTTCACTTAAAGCGTACTACTTCTTAAACCAGTGTTAATTTTTTAACTTATAGTTCCTAAACAACATGTGGTAATAATGCCACTTGTAAAAAAAATAAAATACAAAAACAACAATTGCAGAGTAGTCCTAAAATTAACAGCTGTTCACATCAATTTTCATTTTGCCTCATCGTATATCCTCCAAGAAGACATGCAAGTATTGCCATCCTCGCCCGCTCCTTCCAAAATGCAGCCATCTCTCTAATCTTATCTGCCCTCTCGCCATCTCCCATGACAGCCTCCAGACACTGTTTCAACTCCTTCCCTTCTATCACGCCGTCTTTGCCGATCTCCCCTCTCACCCCGATCCCCCAGTCCTCCAGCAGCCTTGCATTTGTCAATTGGTCGGTCCATTGCGGCACACCAACTGCCGGTACACCACATGCCAGGGTTTCAAGTGTTGAGTTCCATCCGCAATGCGTTATAAAACAACTAACTGAAGGATGCTGCAACACATCCATTTGGTGGCACCACTCCACCACTAAACCATCAGTTGTCGAAGCCAACTCTTCAAAATCAAACCCTTCGAGATCTCGGTTATCCTTTCTTACAATCCATAGGTACGGACAGCCTATCTCTTTCAAGCAACCAGAGATCTCCTCCAGTTGCCGCTTACTCATTGCCGAGTAACTGCTCATAGGAGATGTGTATTATAACGATGGTTAAAGAAATCATATGTTAAAAATATTTTATAGATTAGCTAATATGAGTAGAACTAGGGTGCTCCTAAGCTCACCAAGCTCTTCGTGAGCGCGACTCTAAAACCTATCGAATTGACTTCAAACGACATTTCCAAACCGTTAGATATTCAATCTATATTAAAATGTGCTTGGAGACCAAATTTTACATTTTTTGGAATTTTTTTACTATTTATTAAGATGGTTTGAAAATCGCTGTTTTCCAATGATGCAGAATTTTAAGTAGATTTAAAACAAATTGTTGGATGGCCTAATATACTTTATTTATTTTTTGGCAAAATTTAAGTAGATTTAAGTAGATGTTGGATGGCAAAATTTATCAGATTTTCTATTTTTTATCGAGATTTTATTATTTTAAATAGCGATTATCGCGTTATTATTTTAATATTTGAAAAACTATAACGCAACTATTGCGAAGCTATAGTTAATTATTTAAAATTCTGATAAAAGAAAAGCAGCTGATAATGTTATTGTTTTTAAAGTCTGAAAAAACTATAACGCAGTTATAGCTAACTATTTAGAATCCTAATTTTTATAAATCTATCTGGTATTAATTCAGTGATAAACAAAAATATTTTTCTAATAAAAAATGATTTATTTAATACTAGTTACACAAAACAACTGTTAACAATATTTCTATTTTTATGAATTTATAGATTCTAAGATGGAATCATTGTTTTATTATTGGAAAAATATTATTACTGTATAGAGTCCGACTAGGCTACTCCATGGAGTAAAACGACTTGGTACTCCACGCCATATCTTCATTTTCAAAGTTCAAATAGTCGATTCGAACCTTCCAACATGTTCTCCATATTGAAATGTGCTTGGAGACCAAATTTTACATTTTTTGGAATTTTTTTACTATTTATTAAGCCACTTTGAAAATCTGAAAATCCTTATGAACAGTAAAAAACAGTAAAAATTTCTGGACCGCCGGATCAGTGATTTTCAAAGTGGCTTAATAAATAGTAAAAAAATTCCAAAAAATGTAAAATTTGGTCTCCAAGCACATATCAATATGGAGAACAACTTGAGCGGTTCGGATCGGTCGTTTGGATTTTCAAAATGAAAATAATGAGGCGTGGAGCACCAAGTCGTTTTACACCATGGCTTAGCTAAGCCCAGCACTTACTGTATATACAATATATTTGTGTTTCTTGTAATAATAATTATTATTAACATAAAATACTGATATAAAAAGAACTAGCCTTTGATCTAGTGGCAAAGGTACATGGTCTCTATATGAGAGGTTATGAGTTTGAAATTCTTTGTTGTAATTAAATAGTTGGGTGACTTGATCTCCAATCTTTACTAAAAAAAAAAAATACTGACATAGACACAACATACATCCTTAATTTTGTAAAGTATTATAAAATCGATCAATAAATAGTGCCGACCCGATGTCCTTGATATTATTTGTCTTTGAAAATTGAGGGTTCAAATATCTTCATTTTTTGTCTCCATCATACCTTCACTTTTAAATTTTAAAACTCATATGTCAAAAAAGCTGTAAAATATGATCTTTATCGTTATTTCCACCCACAAAAAAAAAATTATTTTATTTTTATATGAATCAATAAGCTAGAAATTTAATGTTCAAAAATCATCCATCAGTGTATCTTTACAAGCTCTTGATAACAATGAAAACAAATTAAATTGCCATAATATTTTATAAGTGTATAAAAATTATATAAATTATATATAACGGTTTTATTTTGATATTTGATTTTGATATTTTAAATTATTAAAAAATAAATAGATGAAGAAAAATAGAAGCATTTCACCGTTCTTTGAAAATTAGACACAAGTATCTTACAGTATGTTTTAGTAAAATATATATTTTAGTAATGAGTACTAAAAGTTTTTGAATTAGAGGAGCTGGCCGGGCCGCTGGGGGCTGGGGCGAACATGCGACTCATGAAAGAGAAAATATCTCCAGCATAGCCGAATGACCCTGTTTCAATGACCACCCCTACCATACATACCATCCGTGTTGCGAGTCGTAACAGCCTGAATCCGCATTATTTATGTAACAGATTACATGTCATTATCCTTACACATGGTAAGATACAAAGATATACAAGAATCTACCCACTCAACAGTCAACAACACATGTTAATATAATTAATTTATAATAAAATCAGAACCAATGAAAGAGTGGCTCCTGAGTCCTGAGTCCTGAACCATCCATGTGGGCCATCCATCCCTCTTTTTTCTCCGGCCCAACCGCAGAACAACAACTCCTTCTGCTCCAATGTCACATTAACTGCGTAGTGCCTGTGTCACTGACAAATATGCTTCTTCGTCATTAATCGTTAGTACCTGAGTATTTCGTTGCATGCTCCGTGACCAGTCAAATCCAATCCTTACCTTAGTGTCTACGCCTGATGAGTCATAGCTCCTATCCCCTCCAATCCATTTGCAAGAGCGGCCGATATTCTTCCCAGAAGTCATAGCTCCTAGGATGACGCCAGGTCGTTGTTTATACATCCGACGGTTTATATTTAAAATTGTTACGGGACTATGATCAAAACTTGTCCTGTAGCCTGTAGGGAAACAAATGGAATTGCCATACAAACTGGATATTTTTTTATCTCATATCCCAGCTGACATGGCGAGCTAAGAAAGATGGAATGAGAGTAGGTCCGATGCCCATCGGACCTACCTTGGTTCGATGGGTTTGATGACCATCTGATCTGCATCAAGATTCGTGTGTTCTGCATCAAAATCCGTGTAGGACTGTATCAATTTCCGTGCACATAGATCTTGATGCTAATCGTACGGTGATAGAGCTGATTGAACCTAACTCTAGGTCCGATGCCCATCGGACCTACTCCTATCTCAAGAAAGATATTTCCATCCGGCTACACGTGGCCACGGATCATCCCCTTCCTCTACCTCTGTCCCTCTCTCTCTTGCCCTTTACGCGTAACCACCAAAATCAACCCTCTAAATTCTAAAATCAAACCTTAGTTAAATTCTTTCCCCTCCTTTTCACTCTTTTATCCGATGGAGCAAGGAACCCGAGAAACGGGCGAAGAAGCTACGGACGACGGCGGCGGAGGTGGTGGCTCTGGCAGAGCGGCGAGTCACAAGCGCCAGCGCATACGCTGGGACCAGATTCTTCCTAGGAGATCTCTACAAGTGCTCTTGGTCGAGCATGACGATTCCACGAGGCAAGTGGTCACGGCGCTTCTCCGTAAGTGCTGTTATCATGGTAAGTTCAGTTTTCCTTCTTCGTCCAAGTTCATCCCCACTGGATTGATCCAGTTCGTGTTGATGGAGTTTGGGTTTTTATAGTTGTGGGAGTGGCGGATGGGCTCAAGGCATGGGAGATTATGCAAGAGAGGCGATTTGCATTTGATCTGGTGTTGACTGAGGTGGTTATGCCATCTCTCTCTGGAATTGGGCTTCTGACGAAAGTCATATCTACTGAAGAATGCAAAAATATACCTGTTATAAGTAAGTTCACTTACCAATTGAACTCCAGAAAAAAGAAAAGAAAAATCATATACCAAGTGTATTTGATACTGTTGAATATTCAATCTTGAGGATTAACTTCTGTGGTGGACTGAGGGAATAACAAGCAAACTGAAATAAGAGTCCTAGTTTCAAGTGGAATTAGCTCTTCCAATTTTGGTTTGGCTTGTTCTTGGAATGAGAAGGCAACACTACAGTGAGGAAATACAAAACAGTATTTTGTTGGCGTTTTCTCTTTGGAGGAGTTTGACTTGTTGTTATTATTATCGTCAGGATTAAATCAAGCTAGTGCTTTATACAAGCTAGATTGTGTAATTGGAAAATTTATCAGATTAAATGTGTTCGATACTTTTGTGTAGTGATGTCATCACAAGATTCTATTGGGGTGGTGCTGAAATGCATGCTCAAAGGAGCAGCTGATTTTTTGGTGAAGCCGGTGAGAAAGAACGAACTAAGGAACCTATGGCAACATGTATGGAGGAGGCATTGTGTATGTATTTCTCCTCTTAGAATATATGTTTTTTTTTTATTTTACAGTCAATTTTCTTGTTAGTTCAGACTGAGATGGGTTGTACTGGTATTCTTGCTGTCCGGCAGACCATGAAAAAGAGTCCTCAATTAACATATTAAGCCCTCAATTGCACATAAAGTCTTAGAAAAAATTCTATTCTTTATGTATTCCCTCAATTTAACCTCAGCCGTGCAATTAGTCAAATACCAAGTAAAAAAGGTAGTTTCAGGGAAAGTTTTGGCACAATAGAGAAGGCAAGTAAGGTGTTGAATTCAGTGGGCACTGTTTTACTCTTTGCACTTATTACGGGATTTGATGCAGTTGAACAGCCAAGCAAATGCATCAGATAACAATTACAATACGGCTAGCAATAGGATAAGTGCAAACATTGGAGATGCAGAGAACAGTGATGGGGCTAATGAGGTTCAAGTAAGTTACTGATCTTTTTCTAAAAATACCAAGTACTTGCAGTAGTATGGCACACCCAGTAATTTTGTCCATAGAGTGTCAAGACCAGTGAAGTTAGAAGCACATGCCAGGTGCACTTAAGCACAATGGCAAGGCGAAATTAGTGTCCATCGTTCTTTTATTGGTCAGGTGGGCACAATCCATTAGGCTTTCTCCTTACCATGCTTTACTCGAGTGCAAAGCAACAGAGTGAAATGGTCGTTTTTGCTTGATTTTTGTTAACAACTTCATTTAACTTTTATGTGAATGCACCGCTTTTCTTTCAATATACAAAATTAATTCATTCTTGGTCCTTATTCCAAGATCTATTCTAAACAAATATATGCAAGTTCTGATTATCCAAACTAATTTTAAATTGCCTGCAATTTTTGAAATTTTAATATGTGGCAGCACTGCATTTCTATAGATAGTATGGATAGATGACTTATTTTGAAGATCCAAATATCCTGGTGATTTAAAGATAGGCCGCTTAGTTCTACAAATTTGGACATCAAACAGATATAATGATGCATACTCACTTTCTAGGCAAACAATCGAAGTAGAAATATGCACAAAATTTCGAGATAATATTTAGTTCGTTTTTTTTATTATTTTGAGCAGTGTTTGTTCATGAAAAATGTTCTCTTAATTTTACTTTTGTCTTTACTACTCTGCTATCATCTTTAACAGATGAACTGGTTTCCAACAATTTATATTTTTAAGAGTTTTTGTAGGAACTGGGAAGAAATGATTTGAGTGGTCATGTTACATTCTTTGTTGTAATTGAGATAATCATATTTTCATTTGTCTTAATTTTGATACATTGGCAGAGCTCAGGTGCTAAAGAGGAGATGGAGATAGAAAGTGCGCAAAACTTTACAGAGACCCCATCAGCTGAAGGTGCTAGTTCTTCCAAAGAGATGCAAGAACAAGATGCACACGCTGGTGCCGTACCAGTCAGATCAGATGCCATAGCAAATGATGCCAGTGAACTAGATAGAGGTTCTCTTCTAAATTTACTTGTCTGTTTGCTTAATGTCACAGTTCAGCACCTGCTCATACCATGCAGTCATATTGTCAGATTGGACTATTACCATTTGGTACTGGCCTGAATGCTATTGGCTCCGTTGTCTAACTGGTTTGACCCAAACAGTATTCAGCTGGATTGATTTGAGTGGAGTCGGATATTATTTAAACCCGATCCATAGACCTAGCAGAAGTGATTATTTCTCTAGACATTCTAACTTCTCCTTATATATGTTACAGAGAGAACTGGTAGAACTGGCACAACTACTGAAGCTAACATCTTCAACACGATTCCACCAGATAAAGAACCGTTAGACCTATCTGGCCCTGCAAATGAAGAAAATTGCAACATTTCTGAATCACAGAAGGATGCAACTCAAGAGGATTCTGTGGTTAACACCAAATCTCTAGAAGGTTGCTTCAAACCTAAAACAAGAGACGTGCTTAATCATTCTGAATCGTCTGCTTTTTCAAGGTATACCATTGAGATTCTTCCAGAATTTTTTTAAGCCTCCGACCTTTTTTCTTAACCACCAACAGAAATGGTACTGGAAACCAGTACCATATCCGCACCTGCCATTATGAATATTTTGATTTTTTTTTCCTTTCTGGTAGGTCAAACATATAGAACCTGCCATATTAGGCAGCAACCATTATGATGTCAGTGACAGCCATTATATGCTATTTGTTGTTGTAGATCCAATTGCTTGGCAAGGCCAGTTCAATATTGTTAATAAAAACTAGTTCGGTACGGGTAGGGCAAATCATCAGCTTCTCAGTACTGATTATTCTCTGTTATTTTTGGTGCTTGATTTTGGTCCAGTAAGTAATAAAACCCTATTTTAACCAGGAATTAAGACTATTTATTGCCATGGTGTCACACTGGGTAGTACAAAGCGACCAGGTATTGACTAAAAATGGAAAAGCTTTCTATTGTAATGCTTTGACAGCTATCCCACAACACTATACTTCTCAAAGCTCTACATGCCCTTTTTTTTTTGCACCTTTTGTTAGAAGTTGCACCTCTTTTACACATACTGTACATATATGTAGTAAAGTTGCAATGTTCAATTGCTAAAATCATGTTATTTACAGGTATGGAGAAAAGAAGAAGCAAAATTTGAATGATAATCCTTCCTCTTCATCTCTCCACTTCAGGAGCTTGGAATTTTTCAAAGGTGACCTAAAAGCAAGCACTTCTCTCCTATTCAAAGAAGATGATGCCATAAACCACCAATCAGTTGCCCCACAATTAGGGTTCATACCTGTACATTTCCCCGTCCGATCAGTTCCATATGGTTATACAACCATTCTACATCCCATATACTACCCTCCTTATCCACCACCTGACAACTTGACAGCTCAGATCACCTGTGATGATTCCAATCATTCAAATTGCAACAATGCTGCAGAGGTTGGACCAGAGGTAGAAAAGGAAGAGTCTAGAGAGTTGCATTTGGTGATTCAGAGAGGAAGTTGTAGTCAGGATGTAGCCATAGCAAGCGGGAGTGGTGAAACAGGAAATGGAAATACAAGTGGAAATGGAAATCTAGAAAGTGGAAATGAAAGTGCGGCACATACTGGTGACCGGTCCCGCCGTGAGGCTGCCTTGATCAAGTTTAGGTTGAAGAGGAAAGATAGATGCTTTGAGAAAAAGGTATGTAGAAAATTTGGAGTAATTTACAGAGAAGTCCCTTTTCACTTGCTAAGAAGTGCCTACCTTATTTAGAAATTAACTAGCACCTACTGTTAGTTGAATTTTGTTAATATTGTTGCCTTTTCACTTTAAAAATGAGGTTAGTGGTTCCATTGGTTGAAGTTGTCAAAAATGGCCCCCATCAATTATACACATTCTCTTTTGATCCAGATCCTTGATAAATAAAACATAAGATTGGTTTATTTGAATTAAGGCCATTTTGTTATTGCATTAGAACTAGGTTTTGATAATGCTTTGTGCTAAGCAATGGGTTATAATAGCGATTTATTTGGGATTGTCTTGTAACTGATTGAAATGGAGCTCTACCAGATATGAACATTTCATTTCATATCAGTCGGTCCCAATTGTGTCTGAATTGTTACCATTAAAATTGAACGAATAGGTAGGGGGGCAGTTATATGGTCAGGGTTTGGTCTTGACAAACTGATCTGAAATGGACAACGCAGATCTGGTGGGACCATCCATTGATCAATTGGAGAGGAGCGACCGTTCCTTTTCTGCCTTATGTAGAAGCCATTTGATGTTTGATTTATGCTTATGCATTGTGATTGAATTAAGACTTTTTTGTGCTCTATCATCATATTTATTACAGATTGCAACATTACAAAATCATCCTTTCAGGTAAGATACTACAACAGAAAGAAGTTAGCAGAGCAACGGCCAAGAGTCAAAGGTCAATTTGTGAGTCAAAAGGCTTCCAAATCTGCCCCTCAAACTGAGACAGAGAGCTAAAACAGTCTTTGAACTGTCTTATATCGGTAAGGATCTTTTGGGTTGTTGGTGGCAAAGATGGCAGGAAGTAGTTTACATGTAAATGGAAGTAAGTTTATACAACGGATGAAACAATCAATTGATGCATGTGGGATGCAAACAATAGCAGAAACAAAAAAGGATGATTGGTATATAGGTTACCAAAATGGGAGTGAAAAGATAAAAAGTTTTGTTATAAGGTTATATCCGAGGTTTTGAAGTGTACTTCCTCGGCTGTGCCTACAACAAATTTTAATATCCTTGAGACAGTTCTGAAGTATACATCCTCAGCCGTGCCTACAACAAGTTTTGACATCCTTGAGACAGCTGAAATTATTGATTCTTGTAGTTGGATCTCTCCATACATTGTTTGTTTGTTGTTATAACATAGGAAAACCTTTTTTCCTTTCAGTGTTGGGGATCGATGTCAGAATGGCATTGCTAGTTTAAAACTGTAGAAGTGTTGTAACAAGGTACACGAACATTTATACAGTTAGGCTATCAACCTATGCTACGGCCTACGGGGTACTTTTTCAAAAAACTTGTTTAAAAAAAAAAATTAGAAAAAAAATGTTATGCTAATACACAGAATTGAGTGGGTATATATAATAGTATGGTCCATAGGGGTGTTCAAACGGTTCGGTCGGTTCGGTTTTCAACCGAACCGAAAAATTTCGGTTTAAATGGTTGGTTTTCCAGTTTAAATGGATCGGTTCGGTTGAATTTTTGAATTATTTCGGTTTAAATGGATCGGTTTGGTTTAGTCTTTTCAAAACCGACTAAACCGAACCGACCGAATTATATTGATTCAAGTATGATTTATATTTTGTTTAGTTCAATCAGAGCTTCCTTTCTTTTATTTTAGTTTAAATATTTTAGAACATCTACATGTTTTGTATGAAATTGAACAACTTGTGTATGAACATGTGTAATTTTTGTTAATAATGGCAATTAATAGCTTTCTTTTTTTATTGATGTGACGGATTAAGGAAGGTCGTCTACTGAGGAACATTTTTTTCGTTCCTGTCCGATAAAGTTTGTGACAAAAATTTGAAGGTCTGTCCTTCGTATTTATCAATTTTAATTGCTATAATAAGTTTGTAAAGGTCTAATTTCAAAATAAATCGGCGTTTGGCAATGTATTAAAAAGTTATATTGGTTCATTCTCCTCAATGATGGTGGAGAAGAATTAATATAGTGGGTCTCTAAAAGTAAAATTCTTATCAATAGTTGGGAATCCTTTCGGAGCATCTCATTCCTCAACTTTTAAATAAAGGTTATAAGACCAAATGCTTGATTAGTTGTGATAAATAAATTTTGAAGTAGCGCTGATTGCCTAGCGTATCTGAAGTACCGATGATGCTGGTATCCAGGACTTTATCTGCGTAACCCAAAACTGTTGTTTCATGCTTTAGGCAGGAGGAAGCAATGGCCGCCCCAACTGTGACCGACAAATGGAGCATCCAGTGACAGTAGTGTCAGGAGGCAAAAGCTGTCATAGCAAAGTGAAGAAGATTGCAAAATGGGGAGAGAGGAGGTGATAGGATAAGTGCCGGATGTGATTATCTGGTATGTAACAGCAACGGTGTATCGCTGCATTAGGGACCGTGTGAAGAACGCTAGAGCTGCCATCTCATCAGAAATCCTGAATTTATTAACTCAGCAAGAAAAATACGCCAAAAATACATTGTCCATGGTGCAAACATACATGAGTTCGGATCCAGTGAAGTAACCCAACTTTTGGGTTTTAAATCGGGACCGTCCGATTCGAATCTGTGAAAATCCATCCGCGAAGTGAGTGCACACATTCCAACAACGAACTCGAATTTCGAGACAATCCCGAGCGACGAATTCGAATCGGACGGTCTCGATCCAAACCCCAAAGATTGGGTTACTTTAGGGGATCCGGACCCAACATACATGGCCTAATAACACCACAAAGGGGATCCAGGGGCGGCGTGCCAAATCATGCTTAAGCCCTTAAATTTAAATTGTGCTAGATGCATTCAGCTCGAATCACGGCGCAGGCCTTGGTTGCCGTGTAGTTCCTCTAGAAATAATTGGTACTAGAGGAATGTGTGTTTAAATGGCAACCAAATCAACATAATTATAAGATTCTTTGGTTTGAGCTCTGGAACGTATAATACCAATTTAAAGTTAATTGTCATTTTATTTTCAGTTGCGTTTACAGAAAGTAGAACAATTTTTCTGAGAAGTTCCCAATCAGTTAGAATATTAGCATTGGTATTGTTCTGCTCTATATTGATCCAAGGATACTGGTAATTATAAATTACATTAGAAATGCATTTGCTTGTTTTTGATGAGTGAACAAAGATTTTCTTGGTTCTACAGTACTTAGTGCACTGAATTCTCAAAAGAAATATTGAATGTAATCATATGATGGAAATAATCTTCTTACCAAGAATGGCACATTAATTAATCAAATGATTGAAAGTTTTTCATTTCATTGAAAAATGAAAAGGCAGGCACCACTTCTGCCTGTATAATATAGAGTAAGAAAAAATTTGGAAGCAAAGAACCATTCTAAAATTCCCTTTTACATGTGTGCTTATGCTTAACACAAAGCTTAAGCATCTTCTAGACTTTCCATCCAAGAAGCATCTTTCTCTCAAACTTTACAGCAACATCCTTTGCACCATTGAATCAATATTCTCATAGTCTCTTTTAAGCTTTTATGCTTAAAAAAAAAAAAAAAAAATCTTCCATGAGAAGCTTGGCACCTAATACAAAGAACCCCCAATACTCTTATAACCCATACCAACCTCAATTTACAAGGTTCCTACTTCCTGGTACACAAAATAAAAGAGAATTCAATAACCCAACAATGGAGAGTAGCTTACGGCTTCTTGCAACAGCAATCATCTTGTTTATCTCGATTTCCTGTGTTGGAGCTGATGAAGTTTCTACGACCGCAGCATCACCCGAGACCAGTCTGTTGTGCGTCAGCAAATGTGGAACATGTCCGACAGTTTGTGTATCGCCTCCGCCTCCACCCCCTCCGCAATCACCGTTAATAATTTTGACTCCTCCACACGATTTGTCCCCACCGGATAACAAGCCGTCTCCGCCGCCGCCGCCGCCTCAGGTGAAACCCTACTCATTTTCGCCGGTGACACCAACACAGGACACAACGCCACCATCACAGGGTTCAGGGCAAAAAGGATCGCCGACACCATACTATTATTTCTACACTTCAAAAGCAACGCAAATAGAGTCTGTATTTAGCATTTGGAGCTTGACTATAACACTTTACGTTGGTTTAACCTTGTTGGCTTAATTATATATATATAGTGATGCATGTACGTGTAATATTAATTAAGATGTTTTTTGTTTGCATTTGTAGTGGCGTTCTGCTTGTGCAGTTGTATTCACAGACGTCGGCTGAATCCCGTTTTATATGCTTCTGTTTTCTCATTTTCTTCATTCATCTCTAAGATTAATTTATTCATGGCTCTTTTTTTCGCACATTTTCGAGCCTACAGTTGTTTGTTTGTTTCTCCCTAATTAATTGTTTCATTTTTTTTCTTGGATCTATTAAATCATCATAGAAGATCCTTAATTTTTTTGTAGTATTAACCTTTAATTTACTCGGAAGCAACGAGAGATGTTCTCAGTTAATTAATTAAGGTTACTTCTAAATTAAATGTCTAATTGAAGTTCTTCCTTGCCTTATTTTTCACCACCATCTAAAATATATATTTTGGTTATGGTTAGTTTTCATCTCTTTAAAGTAGACGTCACAAGTAATTTCATAGTAATGTTTTCTTCCCCTCCTGATTTTTGCCGAAATTTTTATTAATATCCAATATTAAATTAAAATTAATAGAAATGTCCACGATTTTTGACAAATTATAAAAATACCCAGGCCGCTGAGATACTCAACGGCTGAGAAAATAAATGGGCCGTCGAGTTTCTCAGCCGCCGAGAGTTTTTTTTCCTTTGAAACCTGTTATATAAGCCATGTTTCTCTCTCCTCTCACTCACAACTCACTCAAATCCAACAAAAGAGAAAAAGAAGAAGAGAGAGGAAGAGAAGAGGCGATTTGAAACGATTTTTTGGTTTTTTTTTATTTAATTTGTTTTTTATTTTTTATTATTTAATTATTTAAATTAGTAACCTAATTTTGTGAATAGTAGATCACTTACAGATGTTTACCATTTATCAAAATGTAGTTTGTTAGCTAAAAATGTTCATTTCACTACACTGTGGTGAAAAATTTAAGACAGATGCATTCGGGGTTTATTACACTAAAGATCCAGCATATTCATTTATGGTTAATGATGAAACCTCAATTTGAGACTTGAAGTCTTTGATTTACGGATACACTGGTTATGACTCAGAAAGGTGAAACTTAGAATTGGTAACCCGAGTGAACATTGGAATAGGTTTCGACCGTTGCTTTTCCAAATTGCCAATACTAACAGAGGATTCATGGAGAGGCCTGTACAGGCAGTTAAAGGGGAATGAAACTATAATGATGAAACTCTACGTAAAGAGAGTTCATTGAGATGTTCAAGGAGTTGTTCTATTTAGAGCCGTAGCCTGAGCTTTTGGTCCATGCATTACAGCGGTTGATTATTTGAGACCAGTGATCAGTATAGATGCATGCTTCATGTCTAGGCGTTACTAGGGGAGGCTTTTAATAGCTTGTGGATATGATGCCGAAAATCAATGCCTTTAGCATTTGCAATTACTGTCTTTAGCATTTACAATTGTGCAGAAAGAGAATGGTGAGAATTGCTGCCTCAAAAATCGCCTCCGAAATATTGCCTCTTCTCTTCCTCTTCCTCTTTCTTTTTTTCTCTTCTGTTGGGTTTGAGTGAGTTGTGAGCAGGAGGAGAGAGAAACATGGCTTATATAGCCTCTTTCAAAGGAAAAAAAACCTCAATCATCGAGAAACTTGGCAGCCCAATTCTTTTCTCAGTGGTTCAAAAAAGAAATGGGTCGCCGAATTCTCGGTGGCCTGAGCATTTTTATAATTTTTGAAAAAATATGGACATTTCTATTAATTTTTATTTAATGTTGGATATTAAAAAAAAATGGCGGTGATTTTTGTGTTGCGATCCCTTTCCATTCCCAACTTCACTCAGTTTTTATTAACTTCACTAACAATTAGATAAAAAAATGGCAAAATTGACAGTAAAATTTTATTAATTAAAGTTGGAGTTTTGTTTCAAATTTTTTCCCAAATAGATAATATCATTTGGGCAAAAAAAATATCGAGTTAACAAGCAATACAAATGTTTGCTTTTCGAATTTTGGGAGAATATCATGTATACCCCTCAAAAATCTTGAATTATATATTCCCCCTCTAAAGTTCGTAATATCATATTTACCTTTCTAAATTTCAAAAACTAACAAATTTACCCAATTTACTACATTTTCTTTTAAAACTCATTCTATTTATAAAATACCCATTTTAATGTTTATTAAAATATAGATAGATAGATAGATAGATAGATAGATAGATAGATAGATAGATAGATAGATAAATAGATAGTCCGTGTAAGAGAAATGTTCAGTTAATCGGTCGATCTTCGAGGGCAAATGAGTTATTTATCTACTTGTGATGCATACACAATAACATTTAGGCATACATTTGTGTGTACAACACAAGAAAATGAACCATTTTCCCTCACAACCGGCCAATTAGAAGACTGGATATTTCTGTTAAACAAGCTATATATTTTTCTTGTTTTAATAAAGGAGAAAATTGATATTTAATAAATTAAGAATGAGTTTAATAGAAGCGTAAGGTTTAGGTGCTATGGATAGCATAAGACTTTCTGTGCTACGGCCTCAAAAACTTATCGTATAAACTTCAAACTTCGATCTAAGTAGCTCAGTAAATTGGTTATATAATGAACTTGTAGAATACTAATTTTTAATATTTTTAAAAAAATTACTATTTCTATGATTTATGAAAAATGTCAAAAAAATGTCCTCAAAACATTAGCAAATTTTTTTTTAAAGTTATTTTTTGTCATCTTTCATAAATCATAAAAAATAGTAAAAAAAATACCAAAAAAAAAGTAAAAATTGGTATTCTACAAGTTCATTGTATAACCAATTTACTGAGCTACTTAGATAGAAGTTTGAAGTTTATATGATAGGTTTTTGAGGCTGTAGCATGGAATGCCTTATGCTATCCATAGCACCTAAGCCTTACTCTTAATCGAATAGGCAATTAATTGGGTAATTTTGTGAATTTTCCAAATTTAGAAGAGTAAATATGATACTAGGAACTTTAGACTTTAGAAGGGGATGGATACGTAATTTGAAGATTTTTGAAGTGGGATTAAGCTAAATTTTCTATTCTTCCTTCCTTGAAGTTTTGTTTGGATGTCCAATTTCTTGCCACCCGTTTCCATATGCATGGGCGAAGGTAGATTTGAAGGTTTTGGGCACTCACCAGTTGGGTAGCAGTCCAATCATGTACTGGTACGATTTGAAGAATAGGAATCTATCTTTTTAGTGGATTTGATTTTGGGAATATAATCTACTTTTAATTTATGTTATTGAAATTTTAGGGTGGCGCAATAGATGGGATGTTAGGAGGGAATGGACTCGGCTGTTTTTCTGACAGAAAAGTAGAATTTTACTTTTCTGCATTTCACCATTTAAAATTTTTTATTTCATGAATTTTGATATAGAAATTTTTTCATGTACAAATCTCGACGAATTTAAATGATTGAATCTGAAAAAACTGACTGCTGCTTTTCCAGAGTCGGACCCTGTTAGGAGAGATTGTCCATATATACATTGTTTGAGCCTCTAATTGAGGAAGAATGGAAGGCTTTTAAGAAAATTTACCAATCTTGGGAGGCTACGACTACGAGGAAGAATCAGGGATACTTCTGCTCTGCTTATATCTATGTTCGGAGAGGCCAAAATGAATTAATTGGTGGACTACTTAGCTATGCTAAGCTAAGCTACAAAGGGTAGATTACACAACTGGGATTGTACTGCTTTTTACTGAGATATCTCATATTTTGCGTGACCGACGTGTCCGGTGCTTATTCGGAGATAGCACGGGGACAGTATTATTTGAGCGCTTAGATTTGTGCAGAACGTATTTGAACGGTTGAGATGTTTCAAATAATCACCGTCGGTACCTGGGGTCCGGGGATCGAAATTTCTGATAAAAACCCTAAATTATTTTAAGACAGCGAATGCGAGTGGCCATACACGTAACGAGTCGGGCCGCATCAAAACCCTAAACCCGCTCTCATTTCGCCTGATCAGAAACAAAGACCCTTTTGTCCCCGTCTTCTTTCAGTTCTTCCAAGGTGAAAAGGTGTTTCGTTTCTCTCCGACAAGGTTCTTCTTCTCCTCTCCTCTTTGTACTCGTTCTTTCCGATTATTACCTCTATTTTCTTTAATTTTAATGATGAAACTCTAATCAACTGTGTGGAATTACTTACTTCCATGTTTTTAATTATTTCCTGCTAATTGGATACGGCCATGCGATGGCTTTTTAATTATTTTCCAAGTTTTCTGGAAAATCTTATAATTGGTATTTGGTTTCTACATGTTGTTAGTTGCTTGAGCTTTTATAGAACAAGCTTAGCTGGTAAAATTTAGATTTTTTTGTAGATAAATAAAATTTAGTAAATTTAATTTACAGTTAAGGGTTTCCTCTTCAATTGTTGCTTTTTTGTATTGGCCTAATGTTCTTCATGATGGCCTCAAATTGTTTTGGCCAGCAAGAATTGTGCCAAAATTGGGATAAATCCCCTCATTTTCTGCCAACAGCAATTATAGACCTCTACTCTGTAGGAAACTTTAAATAATAACCCCATGTATGTTTTAAGGTTTTTAGATTTTTAAAAAGCTTGATCTTTTATGGTTCATGTAATTTTGCTAACTGATTCATTATCCATAATGTGTCTTTTCTATATGAATACATACTGCATTTATTCGGATTGTGTATATTGTCGTTTCACTAGGAATACTTTATGTGGTCTCATTAAATGGTTATGTCTTTCATATTAAGTTCATTGAAAAGCCCATCTAGAGGAAGTCTTTTAGCATTGCTTGTACCAGTTGCCTCAGTTAGTGTATGTTTTTCTCTGCTACTGAAACTCAAATCACCTACTGATATATAAAATATTCAACAGAACATGGTGCAGCTTCTTTTTGAGGATATATTCATTTTGCAAAGGATTGATCCGGATGGCAAGAAGTTCGACAAAGGTTAAAACAAAATTAAATCACTGTTTATCTTATATTACTACCTGTGGTTATTCTTTGTTTTCAGAATATCTTTATTTTATGTAGTTTCTCGGATTGAGGCTAGGAGTGAACAGTTCGACATGTATATGCAGCTAGACATTAACACAGAGATATACCCTATGCGCGTTGGTGAAAAATTCACTATGGTTTTGGCGCCTACTCTTAACTTGGATGGTACACCAGATACTGGTTTTTATCTCCCGGTATGGTAGAGATCTCTCCGCTCTACTTAGTGCAGTATCCACCTGTACTTTTTATATTTCAGAGAGAATTAGTCCTTTTTTTAAGTAAAGAAGTACATTGTAAATCCCAGTGTTTGTTACAAAACCAGTTTGGAACTTACTGTATCAGGCATTGTTGGTAGCAAGCAAATTTATTTTACCAGTTTAAGTTTTCTAGAAGTTAGTGTTAAATTACGGCCTTGGGTGAATGTAATGGCTTTGCTGGTGCTGCATTGCACTTGTACTAATTTTTTGTTCAACTTGTTAATTTTTCAGACGAACAGAAAGACACTGGCCGACAAGTTTGAATATGTGATGCATGGCAAGCTGTACAAAATCTCAGAAGACAGCTCAAGTGGACAAACTGCCAAAGTGTATGTACCCCCGCCCCCCTCAACACACACACACACACACAAATGAGCCCACAGACACAAAAAAGTAAATAACTAATAGCTAATGAGTAATAAACTAATAAAATAAACTGGTTAGCCTAATTTGTGTTTACTTTGCACATGCTGATGTAATTAGGCTCCTGTCATGGGAAATTTGTGGATCATTTCAAATTGGATTAGTACCAAAAGTAGCACTTTCTGGTTTCAGCATCCAATATGGAAAGTGGCTATGTACATTTGTGCAGTGAGCTGCATCACATTTTTGGGGCCGTCACTAAGTTATTTGTTTCAACTAAATGAAGTTTCTCCAAATCTAACTCCTTTTTGCAAAAAAACTATAATTTATGAGGCTCCTTTTACTTGAACATCAAGCTGTAGTTTATATAAATGTTATGTAAACCTTTGTCACACTTGTTACTTGGACATGATAGTCCACCATTACCATTTCTATTAGTAGCTGTGTCAGTCATTTTGGCATGTGGTGTCAATTAAGAGGATCTTTAAGGTTCATTCTTGTACAAATTTAAATTTCAAACAATTACAAGGGCATTATTGTAATTCATTTGACCGTACAAGATAAATAAACCCTTTTTAGAAGAAGGATTGAATTGAAAGAGGCATTTGTTACTGACCTGGTAGCTGGTAATGCTTTTGATTATTAACTAATACAGAAGCAGGATTTACTTTTGAAAATTTTCTTACAATAAATAATCTCTCTTATTGGAGTTTTGTTTCTGAAATATGACATAGGGAGATATATGCGTCGTTTGGTGGACTACTAATGATGCTCAAAGGGGATCCCTCCAATGCATCTAATTTCGAACTTGATCAGAGGCTTTTCCTTCTTATTAGGAAAGTTTGATTATTTAATTCAAAAAAACCAAACACAAGAGATGGTTGTTGTCTGGAGTAATTGAAGGAGAAGCTGTTATCTATGAACCTGCGTGTATGTCTGCCAAAAGATGATTATGTGTTGGAATGTTTTCCTATTGTTAAATTGTTAAAGCAATGTTGGAAGTTGATTGCAGTGGCAGACAAGGATTAAGAACAACTTCTCTTTATTATTTGGGCACAAATTGAACCACGAGGAGACTAAAGACGAATAAAGTCATGCGGCTTTATGTTCCCAAATTCTAAACCTTTGCTATTAATGTATGTTTGTACTTTGTACAAGTTTTTTTTTTTCATGGATATGTTGGGATAGTTTTCGATATACACCAAGGCATCGCACAAATGACAAGATTCCTCGCGCCTATGCCTAAAGCTCGAGGGCATAAAAAGGCTATTGCAAAATCTAAAAGATATTCGGACTTAAACTTCTAATAGAAACATATTTTGGACCATTAATCCAACAAGGTTGGTAAGGCGTCAAAAAATAAGATTATGTCACCAATAACTCAGTCGAGAATCTACTATCGTATGGTACCCCCTTTGCAACATGTCAATTCCATTGCAAGGTTTTTCACTCCAATTTCGCGAATGCACCAACCACATTCGATGCGTGCACAAGTTGCTGTTACCGGTGGTTATCAAATTAACCTCCTACAAAATCTGTTGGCAATTTTTTTAGAATTAGCCTTTAATCTAGACAAAAGCAGTATTATATGTGTGGGAGGTTGGGGTGCACAAAAAACTCATGACTTATAACTTGTTCGGAATCAATTCGGATTCAACTCGCCAACAACTCAAGTTGTAACTGACTTGACTCGAGTTCATTGACTCGGTTGTCTCACGAGTTGAATTCAAGTTGTCTCCAACTCGGCTCGGAATCAACTCGGTAAACCCATTGGCTTGGTAAACTATGTAATGTTTTGTTAGATTTTGTACTATTTAGTAATTTAGTAAACTTTGTACTACTTAATTATGTATTTGCCACTGTTTTATTATGTAAAGTTTTAAATTGTGTACTATTTTGATAAACTATCTACTATTTATTTTGTTAAACTTTGTTTTGATAATTTTTAATTTGATAAACTATGTACTATCTACGAGTCATGAGTCGACTTGAGTTGACTCGAGTTGTTCGCGAGTTGAATCCAAGTTGGAGTTTCTGACTCGAAACTGGATTAGCAACTCAGACTCAACTCGGCTCATGAGTTCATGAGTTGAATCTAAGTTGCCCTCAACTCGGCTCATAAGCAGACCTAGTGGGAGGTCACAGGTTTGATATTCAAATGATTTTTTTTTTGTGAATATTAAATAGTTGGATAATTTGACCTTCAATCTTTATTTAAATAAGAATTTTGTAATACCCAGATGAAACATTGAAATAAGAATTTTGTAATACCCAGATGTTTCCACATAACTTTGTTAGTTTTTTTATAATTTTTTATTACTTTTATCATTTTAATCCCTATGAATTTAAGTATATTTTATGGATATTGTTGAAAAAATGTGTGTAAAGTTTTCTTTTTTCAATTTTAAATGAGGTTCAAATACCTTCATTTTTCGTGTCTTTATTGTGCCTACCGGCCCTACCCTATTTAATTTTAAATGAGGGTTCAAAAACATTACTTTTCGGTTTGAATCTTATGTAAGTCAACAAGTTCAAAAATTAACGTCCATAAATTATCCAGATCAATGTATTTTTTTAAAACTCTCAATAACAATAAAAACAAAATTAAAATATTATAATCTTTTATATATGTATAGAGAAAATGGTATAGCTCATATCAAACGATTTTATTGCACCAAAGTTCTAAAACGTTTTTATTTTGACCTATATGGCTCAAAATAATTTTAATTGCTTACTATATTTTCTAAACTTTATTAAAATATTTATCGAGTTTGTTTAGCAAACTGTAAAGTTTTCATTTTAATTATATTGTATAACTAAATTGTTTTGGTATCAAGAAATATACTCAAAAGTTCTTTAGCTTCTTGTAGACTTTTTGTTTATTGTTTTTGTTTTCAAATCCTTCAATTTTTTGCATTATGTTGTATTAGTGCTGCCTTTTTATTGTTCTTGTTTTTTGTCTTTTAAGTATGATTTAAAATTACTAAAAATAATTTTCTCTGAATTTTAAAAAAGTTACAATTTTACTTATTGACTATATTTATTACAAGTCAATTTAGAGTAATTTTAGTCTCAATTTTTACACAATTTTTTGAAATTATTTATGAAGTGTTCTTTTCTTATATAATAATTTGTTGGAAACCTTTAATTCCTAAAGTGAAAATACTACGTTACAAAAAAAAAAAATTCACTATCCCGACTACAAGCACTCGCTACTAGAGTGGGAAAAACGTGCCGTGCCGTGACTAACACGCCGTGACTTTGGTCACGTGCCGTGCCGTGCCGTGACCAAGTAATTTTTTCACGTGCCGTGCCGTGCCGTGACAAAAATTATGAGGGGTGGTGACGTGACTCGCGTGCCGTGACTAAACGTGCCGTGACCAAACGTGCATTAGTCATGTTTGATCGCATTTAACGTTTTAAAAAAAAATACGAAACGATTCTTTAAAATTCAAATGTTTTAATTGAAATTTAAATGTAAATATTTTAATTAAAATAAAATTATACCTTATAGGAATGTATGTTAGTGTATTGCCTCGTGATTGCCGTGACTCCCGTGACTGGCGTGTCTACCGTTCCGTGACTCGCGTGTCCCGTGCCGTGCCGTGCCATGACCAAGGCAATTTCCGTGCCGTGCCGTGCCGTGCCGTGCCGTGCCGTGCCGTGCCGTGCCGTGCCGTGTCTTCTTTGTCAACAATTGGTCACGGCACGAGACACGTGAGTCACGGCACGCGAAGGACACGCGTGCCGTGCCGTTCCGTGACGGAGTCGGCTCCGGCGTGCCATTTTTCCCACTCTACTCGCTACCAACTAAATGTGTCATTATAATTTAAAAAAAAAATGAACATCACGAAACCGAAGCAATGGAAGTGTTTACGCCTTGTACCCATAAAATGGAACTATTAATTTTTCAAATTTTCTTGATTATTAGTCAATTTTCAGATTGTATGAATATTGATAAACAGCCTGTTTGAATCATAAAGGCCACCTACAATTTAATTCTGATTTTGATTTACATTTCATTGACATTCAAATGAGTTTATTGTCAATATTATCTAACCTTTCAAGAAAATAATAAAATACAATTCAATTTGCTCCAAAAATGAGAGGGAAAATAGACCCAAAGAATCCGAAAAAAAAAAATCTCTTGAATTACATACAAATTGTGGCTTCAATTTGTCTCTGGGTGCAAGGCAAATTCTCAGATGATCATGTTTTTTGTCGCTGCAAGAAACCCATTGCCTGGTACACATTATTGAGAGTAGTATCAGCTATTTCAGATGCCTTTTTCGCACCTTCTGAAAGAACACTATCCAAATATCCAGGGTCTGATGTTATCTCCTGATATCGTACCTATGCAAAGATCAACAATTTACCCATGAGAATTTCAGAGGTACTATGGCCATGCAAAAAGATATAAGCTGATGCCTGAAATACTTGTTAGAGAGCAGGAGGGTGATTGTAGCATTACCTGTATTGGCTGCAAATGGTCAACCAAGGCATCTGTAAGAATCAGTTTGAATGATCCCCAACTCATATTTTGACACTCCAGTGCAACTTCCTGACACAAAATCGAATACAACAATAACAATAAGAGGGACAAGAGATGTGAGCCTTCTTAACAATCAATTACATTTAAGCAGGGCAGATTATATAAAGCCACTGCTGAGTTCTGTTGGGATGAGAAGGCAAGTTACCTCCTTTGTTTTCCCAGTAACAAGTTGATAGATCGAGAGAAGGTTGCTGCATTCAGGCCTTTCCGGGTTGTCAAATTCTAGTCTGTAAATTGTTCAAAGGCCACAAATATAAACAAAAAAACAAAAAAATTAATCAGCAATAACAAATGAACTCCAAATACATGATTCATAAAAGAACGAAAAATGGGTTGATGACATGCAAAAATGCAGACGATAACGTTCCAACAAGTCTTTCATTTGTTTGTCGAGTCCATGAAAACAAAGAATAATTTCCAATTGAGTTGCCGATATGTCTAGCTAATTGATTAGGGGCATATGGTTGCCAATGTTATCTGAAATTCAATATTAAAAAATTCCGGGGCTTCTATGGGGCACATCTTGTGCTTAAACTTGGCCTCTGTAAGAAATCAGACCTCATTAATATTTATATAGACAATAACAAAAAATTAAAAGAGGGTTATGTTGTAACTAACCCAGGGAATGAATCAGTTTTGCACCGTTTGATCTTATTAGCAATCACCTGATGAGTTTTAATAAAAGCATTAGTAAAATACTCATAACCAACAAATGCAAGCATTACTAAAGAGATGACAAATAACAATGAACAACCGGTGAAGTAATTCTCATAATACATCATAAAAAGGAACTTTTATATAAATGGCCGGACCCACAAACAAATTTATAGCTTACAACCAAACTTATTTTTACAGATAGCCCAACAAGGGCGAAAACAATATTCTTGTCCTTCAAAACCACCAAAAGGTGAAGTTTGCAAAATGTCTGCTATAAAGATATATACAGGAGTGAAAAAATGTCTCACCCAAAGGGCGCAAGTACTGGTTGCACCCTTTAGTGAGTATACTTTTTTAGCTTTGATGAATATATTTTTGCAGTAGACATGAAATTATTTTGGTGATTTTAAAGGCGAGAATATTGTTTTCGCCCTTTGTAGGCTATCTGTAAAAATAAGTTTGGCTCTAGATTGTTAGTGTAAATTTGTTTGTGGGTCCGGACATTTATAGAAAATACACTCATAAAACAGTGCTGATAGAGCAAAAGAAAGGTGCACATTGGAGTCAAAATTTTCAGAGCTTTTCATTGAGTTTGAAACTTTATTCGATAGCACCTAGGTTAAATACCTATTCAGCAAGAAAACAAAATAAGACTCATTCTCACATCTTTTGGATCAAGAAGATTGATACGAGACAGATCTGAAGGAGCCGACTTCGACATCTATGAAAAGAGTTAAAGAGAAAATGAGGTCTTCAATTTATGTAAGATCTTAATGGATCCATTTAAACCCGACAAGGCAGTATGTATTGATTGCTTTAAATTACAGAAACAAAAATTATGCGTTTTATTACACAAGTATTCACCAAGTTTTATCAATTTTAGATGAATATGCACATGCTTAAAACATTCTATTCAAACATTTTCCAGTAAATATGCTCAGAAACATATAATCAATACATATTATAAAATTTTAATTTACAAAATGCATCTATTTTCATTCTTCTGACCCTAAACTGGACCAAACTCATTTTAAATGACACAGATTATATAAATCTCTGGTCAGTGTACACCATTTCAAATGACAGAAGTCAGATAATGGTTCATACAATAATCAGCTAAAGAGATCATGCTCCATGCAATATCACTATACTCCATGAATGTGATTTCCTTTCTGTTCTTGAAAAATATTAGACATATTTTATACTTGACAAATATGTGTAAAAGTACCTTGGAAAGACCATCAGTTAAGGACATTACTCGAGCACCCGTAGGAGGTATAAGGGCTTCAGGAACCTGATGAAATTATGAAATAGAGGCAGAAGTGACAAATATGATACTGGGTGGGACTGATACAAAAACACGAAAAGAAGAAGATATTGCAAACTGGTTTGTATCGATACTACTTACCACCTACATACCAGTACCCAGACAATCTTATAAACAGCACCAAGACAGTACTAGTACTGGTGAAAGTTAATAACATTAAGAGAGAGAGAGAGAGAGAGAGACCTTAAATATTGAACCTTTTCTCCTGCAATTTATAATGGAAGCAGTTAACAACATGAAGAACACCAAAAAATGATTTGATAAAGAAGAAAAATCTTCTTACCCTCCCAATTTCTTCCACTTCCGCCCCCCATATAAGTAGTTAATTCGCTCAGCTAATTCACGGGTCAATTCCAAGTGTTGCTTCTGATCCTCTCCAACTGGTACCAAATCAGACTGACATTGGCATGCATTGTAAATAAAAAAAGATTAATAGTTACCACCAAGAATTATGCATCTCTATATCATATCGGCTTTTGCATCTGGCAGTCACCAGTTCAATACCACTGAAAACCACTTTTTCTCTGACCATACAATTTATAATCAAGAGTGACTTTCATGCTATCCTATCCAGACACGCCTGGTAACCTACAGGACACGTATCAAATACGTATTCGATACAGATACAGATACGATATGCGTATGATGTGTATCTGATGTGCCATCTGGCACACTTAAATTTTCAAATACGTTTTTTACAAAACGGTCGACTGATATGTTTTGATAAGCGTATCATCAACCACACTCTTATATAGAATGCAGTCCGAATATAGCTTTTCTCCCAGTCAATGTGAGAGATGGTAGTTTAAATGCTTTGGGTTCCATCCATTTTCATTTTTGTTTCCCTTTGTGGTTCATCTATTGCACATTCAAACTATAGCGATGGGCCTGTAGACCAGTGGCAAATCTTTTTAGTACATGGAAGACCAATTTAAGCAATACGTTTTGTTTTGACTCCTATATTCTTTCTGACTCCAATTTATTTTTTGCCCATAATCCATGTTAACAGTTATCTACATAAAAAATTATACATTTCATGAAATTAAAACTTCCGTATTTATCTTTGTAATACTAATAAATATTCATATCTTAAACTATATTTCGTATTATATATTCCATGGTGTTAAGCATGAAAATGTTTGAATAACTATAAGAGATGCTAGAGGACTATCTCCAACCATCTGTATACAAGATGTAAGTCTTCATACTAAAATTATCCAAAAGCATATCTTAAGAAAGATGAAGATGCAAAATGTGTACCTGATACAGAAGAATATCAGAAGCCATGAGTACAGGATATGTGAGAAGTGCCACTCCCACATTTTCATCACCCTGATTGTTACGAGAAAATAAAAAATCGATGATAGAATCAGTTTAAACTTATCATCTCTAATCAGGATATTTAAATGAAACAGTATGATCCTGGTCCTTGACATATATCACTAATGACGTATATAGATAGGTTTCAGGATTCAGTAGAAATTACGTATCTTTAATCTAAAAATACTGGATTTCATTCTTTTTAACCAACTTAGATACAATACTAAAGTTATTAAAGGGTTTCAGGGCAACAAATACAAATTCAAGACTTTTCCCGATAAAATTTGTTCTTGCAATAATCTATTTTAAAAGACTTTGGAGGTACTACTGCCATGGCCTTCTTTTGAAATGCGATAATAGTCAAGCTATAGGTTGTTTAATTATGGTATTTTATGCAACATCAATATAAAAACAAACAGGTCAAGTAAATTACAGCAATAAAAAAAAAAATCTGACTGAAAACATAAAATATGAGAAACATCAAAAAATCTTTTTTGAAACATTTATTTATGTCATATGCTAAAAAGTTACTTTAATGCCTCATAGTATTTTTAATTTCAGGAAGCATGTGTTATTTTAATTGGACCTTAGGAAAAGATAAAAAGAGTTGATAAGATAAAAGGAACAAAAAAAAAACAGAGAAGTCATACAGAGGCAACGCACCGCCTTGCGTGATTTTTCCTTGAACTGGATCATCCTGTTCAGCCAACCAAGAGGTGTTGCAGAGCTCAACAGCCACATCAGCTCTACATGGGCCCGCACATGTGATTGCACAAAAACAGAGGCCTAAGAGTTCACAAGCATGCAAAACATTTATCTCTTCTTTTATACAAAGAACAGCATATATAGATTGATAGATAGGTAGATAGATTACCTTTGAAGTGTCAACACCACATGCGAGGTACAATGCAGCTGTGCTTCTGGTTGATTTAGCCAGATCCGGTGCTTCATAGGGAAGTGTGATCTTTATGTGGAGAATGCAACAAATTTTGAACTTTAGAGTCCAAACATTTCATGTGAAATTTTATAGCTAATAGAAAATTGTAATTTATCAAGATAAGAATGAAACTTACCGCATGTAAGTCTACAATAAAGAAGAGTGTCTCGTACGAATCCTAAAACGAAGAACCCAGCAAAAGTAAAACACAGGACATGAGGGCATTATCCCCATGTTATAAAAATAGAGAGATGCAATTGTTATTTTGAGGGGAGAAAAATGAAAGACAAAAACCTGAAGTGAAATCCAATTTTTAATAGCGCCCAGGTAATTTCCTAGGTGCACTGATCCAGTAGGCTGAACTCCAGAGACAACCCTTTTCCTGTGCATTGACAATCACAAAAAAATATTATTGTGCACAATGTGACTTCAATTCTTTCAGACAATTTGTCAAACACACCGTGAGCAAGTCAAAATATTGAATCCCTTACTTTGTTTTGGGCGTTGATGTGCCATCTGAAACCTCAGACTCTGATACTGAAGCCGTACACTTGCACCGAAGAGGAGCATACGAGCGAAGTGCCAAGCCAATTCTCCTCGAATTCAAGCTCCGGCTACTGCAATTACAGAAAGGAACGGAACAAAAGAATCAATCGTTTGTAGGAAGGGAAGAAGGATACACAATTAGCGGAATTGGGGAACACAAGGCATTGTACGCTCTTGGAGAGGCGGCGCTGGAGAGAACTAGGAATCGGGAGAGAAGAGATCTGCTACTCATTGTCGCCTCTTTCTATGCACATGCGCTTCTCTGTGTGTGAGTGCGCGTGCGTATGCGAATGTTTTGCGGAAGGAGCACCAGAAAAGGCAGCGGCTGTAGATGAGGAAGGAGAAGAAAGAAATTGTTCGCTAGAAAGCGGGTTCAAGGTAAGGAACACACACCTTCTTCACTAAACTGAGATTCACTATGCCTCAGGTACGACAACTTCATAGTATAGCGATTTGCTGCCTAGTGGGACCCACAGAGTATAGCGATTTGTTGGCACAAGATGAATTGTGGACCGAATCTGACACGGCCCAGTTACAGACTTACAGTCGACTTAAGAAAAGGAGCAGCTGAAATGCTGAATCATGTTTCATTCGATTTCTACTGTCAATATTAAGTTATCATTCAAACCAAACCATTTTATCATCGTAAATCAGGCATCGACAATACCCTCAAATGCGTCAAGCGTCAACTAGATTCAATATTTTCATATATTTTTTCAACATCAAGTGCATTCCGTATGTTGGCTCATAACGGGCACTTATGAAATTGATGAAACTGCCAAATTACATCACTTGTAAGTTGTAACTGGAGCTTCCAAAGACGCAGGAGTAGAATACTTCTACAAACCATCTTATTCCAACCTGTCCGAGATAAATGTTTTGATTTATAAAATTACAGACACGCCATCACACAAATTACAGATAAAGCATCCAGCAATTAATATGTTGCAAAACTGAACTGCACCTTTCAAGATGGGACAGCTTCATCCAGAAAAATCTTGAAATACAAATGTTTAAATTGCCAACAACAATAGTTGCTATCTAATTAGACTTGCATCTAAAACAGAAGCAGGAGTGCACAACCACATCGTAATAATCCCCATTTGACTCAAATTGACACTGGTGAACTTACAGAGCTGATTGGGGAAGTCATCACTGTTACAGAAGAATCTGGCTAGTACACTTGGCTTTTATGGTGCAAGATGCATCCAACCAAAACTCTGTGTACAAAAAGAAAGTTACCATCACTGTCTTGGCCTACGCCTGTTTTTAACTTTCAAATCCACAACAACAACTGAAATATTGTCAGAGCTCTGTTTCCTTAAAGCAAGATTGAGAAGGGATTCTGCAACTGCTTGTGCAGGAATTTGAGTTCCATCGCCAATTAAGCCGTTACGTCTATGTCTTCTTAGAAGTCGATATGCAATTTCACAAGCCTCTTCATTGGATACTACATCCCACAAGCCATCACTCGCTAATATTAAACAATCGTCATCTTCAGATCTTGGGTGGAATGTCACTTCTGGAACTGCTATAACCCATGGCCTCAAATAACGGTCACCTGTATTAAGAGAAATGATTAACTAAATAATAATATTTACAAAAATGACCCTCCAATTCAACATGGCGACACCCTAGTTCAGGTCCCAGTCAATAATTGGCCTTCACCATCATAAGTTATACATGTAATAAAATGGAGTAGCATATAGAATGGTTAAAGACCTTAGTTCTTAATTCCTCGCTGAAGAATAGAACTTTCTGCAGAAGATGAGAAAATATGGGTTTTTCAGCAGATTTCCCTTAAGAACTTGTACCGTAATACAATCAAGAGGAACTGACTACTGAGGAACAATTGGAGTTTTCTAAAAAATAGAGCATGATATCTGAGAAATAGATGGAAGTACAAACCTACTGCTCTTGACATTGCGAGAATAGCTTGCACGCGTGGGCCCCCCCAGTTTACAACTTTTCCACCGCAACCTTCAATTCTAGCCAGCTCATCCTCTCTATCTGGCTGTAAGAATTGAAGTGAGAAATGAGCAGCAGAACTTTCCATACTATCCAAGTGAGGTTTGAAACCATTTATTATGACAGCTCTATGGGTTATTTATTTTTTATTTTTTTTAAGGTAAATTACAAAAAAGGTCGTCAAAAGTGTCCTTTTGTGCATTTCAGACCCAAAAGTTTCACTCATTCCCATTTTGGCCCAATAGCTTCCCAATAATTTACCATATTCGTCCTGCACTTAATTTTCATCCGTAAGTATATGTTGATTGCGCTGATGTCCACTGACGTAAATGATGACATTATTGCAAGCAATCGGACGTGCGGAGGCAGATGAAGATACAAAAGATAACAGTACATATTGGAAAGTTGAAGGACCTAATAGGAAATTTGAAACTTTGGTGACCGAAATGTGATAATCATGATTTTTAAGACCATTGCATATGTTGATCATTTTTTTACCCGAAGACCTTATGACTAATTTCTTTATGCTCCAACTTCATATTCAAGCCAAGTTATTCTGAAAACCAATAGCATCCTCAGCCAGAAATTTGATCAAAATCTAATGGGAGAAAAAGAAATTAATTAAGATTAATTTTGGTTGCTGCATACTTTTGAGGTCGTTAGCATTAATGCAAATCATTTTTCAGTAAATAATATAAATACTAAAAGATTGTTAAATAATAAGAAGTAAAGAAGCAATAAGATCTACATCAGGAAATTTTCCTAAAAAGAATTATTCGAGCTTCCATAAATAGAATGCTGAATTCAGGATACCCTTCTCAAACCATTATAATCACAGTACATGATTCACATTAATGGAACTAACGAGTATACCCTACAATCATATGCACTCACGGTCTAGGAATAAATTGACAAATATGACAATTGTAACCAACTTGAAAATTTGTTGAATTTGAAAATTAAAATTGTAATGTTATTCTTTATCATTTAGATTACCTGTGTATCGAATTTAGTGCAATCTAAGATTGTTTAAGTAACAAATTACTTTTGAACTTGCACCAAATTTGATAGAAGACCTATTTAAATTATAGAGAACATATCTACAACTTCAATTTTTTTTACTCGAAGAAGTGTTTTGCATGTTGTCATAATTATCAAATAAATTTATGTCAACATAATCCCATATCTAAATTTGTATAGTAGTTAGCTCTTGTAAGTCGCACCTTATGATCAATTGTCAATGGCACTGCTTGGCCCCTTTGGCAAAGCACAGCTCTCGAATCACCACAATTCGCACAGATAATCTGGCATCCTGAAACCACAGCCACAACCGCAGTAGAGCCTACCACATCTGGTGCCACACGATTCGAAATCAACTCGTCATCTACCCTCTCAAATCCTCTTTCAAATGTGCCCTCCCACCGCCTCTGCCATGATTCTTCATTATTATTTCCATTCCCGCTCTCCCACTCCTCTTTTACTGCTTCATGCATCCTGCTGGCACAGTATTGAGCAACCTGCAATTAACAAAATATGATAATTTAAATTGAGGTTTGCTACTAATTCATTAATTTTGCTTTATGTTTTTATTCTTCAAGTGAAAAAATGTTCCTCAGATTAGATCCTAAAATTTCTCCGCGTACATAATTTGGATTCAATTAAGGATGTTCTAGAGTTCCAATTGGTCTTGTCACGAACAAAATTGGAAATGTATATATATAGAGAGAGAGTTGGGCTACGGTGCTTCATGAAGTACGAGCATTTTACTTCACACTCATATTCTGTGATTTCAAAGTTCAAAACGTCGATCCGAACCGTTCAAGTTGATCTCCATATTAAATTGTGCTTGGAGACCAAATTTTACATTTTTTGAAAATTTATTACTAGATTTTTTGAATTTTTGAAAATCACTGATTTTTTGTGGTATCCATACTAGTATGCTTGGGATGAAATTTTACGTTGAGTGGTTAGCATCGACAGATTGGATTTTGAAAACGAAAATATACAATATAATATATGATGAGGTATGAATGATACAAGGTATTGGAACCCTTCTCATATATATATATATATATACAGCAGGAAAAACTTGCACGCGGCATTTAGTTGGTCATGGTTTGGTTGGACAAAAGAACTGTATACAAGTACTAATAATAACCTAGTTCTGAAAGAAACATTTAGTACAGGCATGTGTAGAATTAATTGTTTAACTTGACTTTTTCAAAGTTCATAAGAAAACTTCAAATAAATGCAATATAAGTTTCTACGATAAATATTTAATTTAAAACCTAGGTAGGAAGAGCGTCACTGGATCAACGCTCCAGAAACTACAATTAATATGAGCAACTAATTTTTAGATCACGGACTACAAGACCAGGTCTACACAACGATTGCAGACTGTCACCTGCCCCCTTTCTTTTTTTTTTCTTGAATACTGACAATTTACACGCGTCCTTCGGAATTCCGATCGACCACTAAATCGGAAACACAAAACAGCGATCCTGACCAATAACTAAGTCCCACGTAGATTGAAGTCCCGGCAATTACCTGGGATCCGCCATGACCATCGTACACACCGAAGAACCTCAACTGAGCGACTTCACCGGGTTCAGAAGGCGACGATGCCGCGCATCCACCAGCGCCGCCGCAAGAGATGTCAAGAAACTCCGGGCCTACCGCATGGGCGTCTTCCATCTCCGCCATCCTTCCGGACGCCGCCGCCGCTCCCCACGACAAGCGTCCTCGTCGCCCCAAGCATTTCACTCTCGCTGCTCCTCCCTCGACCGAACTGGACGGCCCTGCCTCCGCCACGGGGAGCGGATCCACCGCCGAAGGATTCGGGTCCATTTGAGAGAGAGAGAGAGACGTTAAGAAAAAGGAAAGAGAGAAGAGAAAAGAGGGAGAGCGAGAGTTGGGAGGAATAAAAAAGGAAGAGGAGCGAGTCGAGCGGGGACACGTGGAGGATGGCGTCTCGAGAGTGACGTCAGCAGACCCGACCGAATCGAGTGGTTGATGGAGGAGTTTTGGGATCTCAGAGACCGACACGTGCTGGGAGATAAGAGAACGCTCCACCAAGGGGTTGCTTTCGGTTAGAGTCGAGGAATTCAAATTTTCTGTGACAAATTAGTGTGGTAATATATATCAGTCCCTCTCTAATGATGTCAGTGGCTGTGTGCACAAATTTACTCTGCTTTCTTTGAAAGCCATCCCTCTCAACTTTTGAGTTAATCCATAATGAATTTAGACCGTCTGATCCGTGTTGGCACGAATATCAAAGCTGTCCCGTGCATTTCACCTTAGACTAGTGTTTTGAAAATACTCGCCCGGGTCAGACCCGGCCCTGCCCGCCCAGGACCCGTGCCCGTGCACGGGTTTTGCACAGGTTCACGGGTTAAACGGGTAAGGGTTGAGAAGGGCCGGGCATGGTTTTTTTTAAATTTTACCCGTGATACCCGTACCCGTACCCGTTTCAAACGCGTACTCGCCCGTACCGTCCCGTGGACCCGGGTTGCCCGTGCCCGTACCCGTGCCCGTGATGCCCGTACCCGTAAAAATTCAAATTCCCCCCCCCCCAAAAACAGAAAAAAAAACAGAAAAAAAACCAGCAAAAAAAACAGCAAAAAAAAAACAGAAAAAAAAAAAAAAAACCCGGACCCGTGACCCGTGTTGCCCGGGGGGTTTGAGAGGGGCCGGGTAGGGTTTTTCAAAAAAATACCCGTGCTAACCCGTCCCGTGTCGCCCGTGACCCGCGTTGCCCGTGACCCGTCCCGGATTTTGCCCGTGCCCGTTTGCAAAACACTACCTTAGACTGGATTGGCTCGAAACTTGATTAGTTGGTCGATATGTATTAACTCAAAAGTTGAGTTAATGCTAAAGATGCGGACTCCCCTCTCTAATGGTCATGTGAGATACTCTTCCACCGTCTTAGAATTGGAGTTGAATTCGATTTCGATAATTTCTCTTCTTTTGAAGGTCTAAAAAAATAAGAGCTTCATAATTGCCTCCAAATAAATTCCCGAGCATGTCTTCCGAGTGATTCGGTCTTTTAGAATGTCGGCGCCCGTCCAGCGTGCTATCTAGCAGCGTCTTGTCCAACCCTTTAAATATATAAAAAAAACTATTTAATTTTTTTCATTCAAGCATTTAAACATCAAGTTTAAGTTATAATTTTTTTATTTTTTATGACCCAAACCCAATCCCTGAGTGTGCTCTCGAACTAGTTGTCCTTCTACAATGTCGATGCTCTGTCCAACCCTTTTAGAAGGCCGTTAGCGTCTTTAGGAGAGCAGCTTTTCAAGCCTCTTACAACATACCTTTAAACACCTTAATTCAAGCCTTTAAAAAGTTTACACCTTGCACTTTTGACCATCTCAACCTTCTAAAAGTTCGGTAGCGTTTTTTCGAGCACATATTTTAAACCATTTAAACCTCTGATGGCAACCTTTTAAAGTACTCATGTCAAGTTTTAAATCTCTGTCTACAATTCTTATTTTATAGTTTTTTTTAATTCATTTTGCTTCACAAGCTTTTGAACCTCTGTCTACAACCCTTTAAAGAGCTCGTGTCAAGCCTTTAAACCTCTAACTACAACTCTTAACTTTCAGCTTTTTTTATTTTTATTTATTTTGCTTCTCAAACCTTTAAACCTCTGTCTGAAACCCTTTAAACTACTCATGTCAAGCCTTTAAACCTCTATCTACAATCCTTATCAGGTTTTTTAATTTTTCTTTTCAAGCCTTTAAATCTCTGTCTACAACTCTTTAAAGTACATGTGTCAAGCCTTTAAATTTCGTGTATCAAACATTTAAATCTCGTGTATCAAACATTTAAACATAACATATCAAATCAATAAATCAAGTTGCAAGATAAAGTGAGCCTCACTTATGTGGTCAAATCAGCAACTGCTCCATTAATCCTCCTCCTAGTCTTTCTCTAATTCAACTGGAGTTGCAACTCAGGGCACTTAAACAGTGCATTACCGCACTCTCGATCGGAAAGGAAATTGATTAGTGGACTAAGGAGAGCGGCGTTGAGGGATTTGATGGTCAGGACGCGACGGACGAGGAGATCCAGAATTAGTTCTTTGAGGATATGAGGAGTAGCGTCGCGAGGGAAGAAGAAGATCGCAAGGTCAGCTCACTGTTATTCGCAATTCAAAATTGAAAAGGTATCAGCGCGGCCATTATTATTCGCGATCCAAAAATAAAAAGGTGCTGGTTGAATTAGTTGGAGACTGGAGCAAGGACAATGACTTGGAGGCCGGAATATTATTCAAAAAAAATTATTCAATTTAAATCCGCATGTCATATTATTTTATGATTGAGAATCTGAAAACCTTCAAATATAGGAGTGTTGTATCTAACGGCACCTAGAGGGGGTGAATAGGTAGTCTTAAAGACTTATAGTCGTTTTTTGGTTTAACTTTCTAAATTAATATGTCAATCAATTCAACAAGCAAGTGTGTGCAAATAAAGTAAATAAAGTAGAGTTAGAGAAATTTGACACGCGGGATGATAATGGAGTTCGGTGTAAAATACCTTCGTCTCCTGGGTAGAGCAACCTCGTCGGCGCCCCTTTTCTATTACCAAAAAGAAAGGATACAACTCGTGACGCGTGAGCCCAACAACGGTAGGTAGTCACGGTCTAACTCGTGTACAAAGTTGAGCCTAGAAGCTCGAGCTGGAGAGTCCTACGCGGAGGATCGTCACACAACTATGTTTATATGTGAGCGAAAACGCTCAAGCCGGTGAGCCCCTTAATGCCCTACAATTGAGGAAGTCACTCAACTATGACAAGTGAGCACTAAAGTAGATTTTCACACTATCTAACAAGAACCAACACTCTAACTAAATCTAGAGAAGATTTGTCAAGTGAATTTGAGATTATCAATTGAGTTTTGAAGTTTAAGCTCTCAAGAACACAGAATTTGTGTTTTTTGAAATTAGGGACAACTTGCTTAATTCTGGAGTGGGGTATTTACTCTATTTATAAAATAGAGCTCCAGAATTAGGTATTTGAACTCTTCCGTTCAGAACGGTAATCTTCCGTATGGAATGGATAGCTCAAATTTATTTCAATTTGAATTTTGCCCTAGAACATTACATTTTCCGTTCAATACGTTTAGGTCTGTACATAACGGATAGTGTATTTTCTCCAAATCTGTGTTTCTCGAGTAGCGTACAGTACGGACTATATCCGTTCAGAACGGAACACCAAGGGGAGTCCTCTGACTTGAAACGGAACGTTCCGTTCAGAATGATAATCAGACGGAATAATTATTTCATACTGTAACGCCTCATACCGTATATGTCCGGTACCCAATACATTCAATACTGAACGGTTTGCTTCCGTACCGAACAGATAGTTCCCGAAATCAACAATCTCAAATTTACTTTACTAATCTATTTGATATTACAATCTATAGTTTTCATGTTCGTAAAGTCTTGTTTATTATATTGGTTCTTCAACTTTAATCTTGTAATTATAATGTTTTTGAACCTGCAAACTCACTCATACAATGAAATCATTAAATTCAATCATTGTATGTTTTGCAAATTAGTCAAACACAATAATTAAATAATTGATCAGTCGTAGTCTCATTGCGTTGAGAAGTTTTTTTTATCAAAACCAAAAAATTTATTTCCAAAATATTTGATCGTGCTATCAGAATCGAATAGATGAAATTGTTGGAAAAAAATCGCGCATAAGCAATGTTATTTCATTAACCAACACGGTCATTTCTGAACAGACAACGGGGGAAGGAATTGTATTTATTTTATTAGCATACAACAAAATTAGCTACAACACGGATGGAAAAAAATATACGGAAAAAACATATTCGAACCCCCCATCAATTTTATAATACGATCGAAGGCCAAGCGTAGCTTCCGGTTCTCACTGGACGGATTTAGGATTTTTGTGACGGAGACAAAAGAATAGTAAATCGGGTTTAAGATTCAAACATATTAGCTTATCGAATACCAGTTAAAATACAATGCTTTAATTTATAATTTATAATATTTTTAGGACTTCTAATTCTAATTACCAATTAAAATTAATAAAATTATTCTAATTTTAACTCTAAATTTAACTCAAATTACAAATAAGAAAAATCTAAAAAGGGCAAATAAAACTGCCCCCACACCCCCCCCTCTTACTAGGTCCGCCCCTGCTACAGGGCTGAAACATATTTAATAATATACATGTAAAGGATCTTCTGCAACAGAACCTATCTCACAAGGTATTGCGGGTCCATTGTACTCGATGTAAATTGAGTTGTGCAAATTTTTTTTTTTTTTGTGAAAAGGCTCGTAGGTGAGCATTAAACAAAAAAGTACAGTACATGAGAGCTGCAGTACTAGTAGCAGCATCATGCAAGCACAAAAAAAAATACATTTGGTATGGGCACAGTGGACCTAGCTGGTATAGACCACCCACCCTTACCAGTACATATAAGTAGACACCCTATTACATAAGTAAGGAAAAACAAAGAACAGATATATGTCAGTACGAGTTGACAGTTGTTCAAGCTCAAATGGAGAGTAGTGAGCCATCAATTATCCTTGCTTTTAGTAAAGCACGCTGGGTGAAAAACAAGATGAGCCTGGGGTATCTAGAAGCAATACATTTCATTCCCTGTAGTATTATAGAAAGAAGGGGAGAGAAAAAAAAAAGCATATAGCAAAAAAAAACAGAGAGAGCTAGGTATAAAGAAGAGAGAGGAAGACTAGGGGAAGGAGTGAGATCAGAATAGAACCACAGCACAACAAATAACCCACTAATATTATAACATAGTAAACTAAATGTACATTTTATTCTATCCACTCTTTCATTGTCAAAGAGGAGAAGAAGAGCTCAGGAGCAAAGAAGAAAAAACGAACCGCTCGTCTTGGAGAATAAGAGCCCCCAGAATGGCAAGAGAGACAAGGTGGTGGCCAGATTCCCAGAATGGCAAGATTTCTTTAAATCTTCTTTCGAAAGATTAAAAAATTGACAATTCATATAAAATTATATGCATCTTAAAATAAATGTACATAACTTATTCCATTTAGCAATTACTTATTGGAAGTATTATTTATTTAAATAGAATTGAAATAAAAGATATTAAAGTTATCTCGAATCTTCAACTAACAGAGCTCTCGTGCTGATAACATGTTATAAAATAAAGACAAAGAATAATAAACAAGATAAAGATAACACATAAAAGATGACAATCTTTTTATTCATGTATTTCTCATGTGTACAATACAATATTACAAAGGCTCATTTTGTAGGCCACAAATTGTGAATAAAAAACCATTTAAATTAATTACAATAATAAATGAGAAAATGAATAATGATAGTAGTGAAATATGAATTTCAAATAATAGTGAGGTAGTGGAGAAATAAATATTGAAAGTCACGTACATTCACATTAATAATTTATTCAAAACAGACAGCATATGTTCTTTCTTTTTTTTTAGGAAAAAATGAAATAAAGTAGGTGGTACAAATGTACAATGGTATCATAAGATTACCGAAATAGAAACAGTAACAACGGTACAATAAACGTCTCGTTGATCGAGCCATGTAACTAAATCCATTTTTGTTTGATTCAAGATTATAATTTTGACCGTTGTCCATTTATCGGAAGTTTGAAAATTCAATTATTCAACATGCTCGAGTAATCTACTTAAAATAAAACAATAATAAAAAAAAAACTTGCTTGAGTTATATCCAGCTAGGACGGTAAATGAGTCAAGTTTGAGCGAGTTACTTTCAACTCGTGATCAGCTCATTTAGTTAATGAGCGAGTCAATTTGAGTTGAGATGGCAATAATGAGTTGTAAAGCCAACTCGATTTGAATTCATTACCAACTCGAGTTGGCTCACAACTTGTTTATAACTCGTTTGACTAGTCAATTTCTTTAGTTATAGTTATATACTAGTAAGTTTATTTAAATATAAACAATTCAAATGGTTTAGTATGAGTTTATATAAATACAAACAATTCAAACATAATTAACAAGACAACTAATAAAACAAATAATTCAAACAAAAGCTTAGAAGTCATTTGAAAGGGCATGAGATTTATTGTGACGAATTTTGTGTAACTCGAGTTATTAATGAGCGAGTTGGAACATGCTCAAACTCAGCTCATTTATTAAATGAGTCAGCCAACTCGAATTGTAAATGAGTAAGTTAAAACGAGCAGTTATCGAGCGAGTTACGAATTTGAGCTTGAATTTAGAACTTGAATTTGCTGTCTCCGGGTATGGAGGAACGAACAGTTGATACTTAATTAGTTCACTATTTACTTGAAGTGTGCCTATTATCTTCAGCATCTACCATACATGGCAATCATGAGATTCAATTTCTTGCGGAAAATTAATTAAGGTAACGTGAATAAGTTGATGAAATAAATTATAAAATTTTATGGTATGATATAAAAATGGCAAGCTCTATAATTACATCGTACGTAGTACGGTTCAGCAATGTACTTTTGGAACTAATATATTCCGCTCTTAGGAAAATCAATGTACTTTTGTAATGTTGTTAGATGGTGATAATTATATTTGTCATGGGTAAATTAGTAAGGATAAATCTGTTACATGACATCATATATGTAGGGGTGTAAACGGAGCGGATTCGGAGCGGATAATGCCGATACCAAATCCGTATCCGTTTTTCAATGAGCGGATACGGATACGGATACGGATAGTAAACGGATATCAAAATTCAAAATCAAATCCGTCTTAAACGGATACGGATACGGAGCGGATAATCCACGGATAATTGTCGGATAATTGAGTCATATGAACTTTAAGTACAAATACTAAATTAAAAAAATTAAAAACAATTAAGAAAAACAAAAGTAAATTAAAAAAAAGGTAAAGAAATGGAGAAGATATAGGAATGGAGAGGAGTTAGGGAATATTAACCGCTGAAAGTCAAGTTACAGCGAAGTGGAGAAGTTGAAATTTCGGATCCGGATAGTGCGGATATCCGCTCCGTTTATACTTTCAAAAAATTATCCGTATCCGTATCCGCATCAAATTTCCCTATGCAAAAATTATCCGTATCATTATCCGTAATATCCGTATCCGTTTAAATCCGGAAACGGATAATAAGCGGATTGAGAGCGGATATCCGTCCGGATATCCATATCCGTTTACACCCCTACATATATGCCATGCACACATTATTTTATTGGATAAAGGTTTTTTTCCCCCGGCTCCTATCCCCCATTCATCCCCCAATTATTAATTATCTAGGGGACCACAACTTTAAGTACAAAAAGACAAAAGAAAACGTGTATCAATCATTAATTACGTGGGGGACCACTAATTAACTAGGGGGATTGCATATATTTGAAAATTTTTACAACTAACGTTCATATATAATACATCAAGTATTCATATATAATACATTAAGTATTCATATCTAAAATATCAAGTATTAAAAAAAAACTTGACACATCACTCACCCATCTTTTACACGTTTTTAGAGGCGGTTTTTTTTTCTCCGTTCACTCTAACTAATATTTCTAACAATCTATAAAAAATTTTGCGAATCTAAAATCACAAACGTCTTCTACGCAATTTTCTCTTTCAAATGAGATCCATGATGAAGTACTTTTGAGTTATCCATCGCGCAAGTATTCATACCTCGTAAAATTATTTATATCTCGTCGTACAAGTATTCATACCACGTAGTGCAAGTATTCATACAACGTCGAACAAGTATTCATACCTAAGATATCAAGTAAAAAATGATTGAGTGGTAATGAAATTTCAATCGGTAAAAAATGAGTGAATGATGTGTCCAGTTTTTTATTTGTGAAATACTTATAAGGTATGAATACTTGCTCGATGAGGTATGAATACTTGAATGACAAGGTATGAATACTTGTGCAATGGACAACTCGAAAGTATGTCATCATGGATCTCATTTGAAAGAGAAAATTGCGTAAAAGATGTTTGTGATTTTAGATTTGCAAAATTCCTCACATATTGTCAAAAATATTGGTTAGAGTGAACGAAGAAAAAAAAAACCACCTCTAAAAACGTATATAAGATGGGTAAGTGATATGTTCAATTTTTTTTAAATACTTGATATTTTAGATATGAATACTTTATGTATTATTATATGAATACTTGATGTATTACATATGAATACTTACACTCGCCGCGATAATGACGTGTTTTGTTGTCTTTTAACGCTGAAATTTGTAGTCCCCTCTTAATTAGCGATCAACAAAGGCAGTTATTGATCGGAAATGAATGAGGGATAGAAGCTGAGAGATAGTTAGTCGATCCCTATTTTATTTAGTTATGAATATGATCAGTGGTAATCAGATAAGCTTATCCCCGTGTACCGCCTCCCACTGTCTAAAGCAAACTTTCCGTTTCAATGCTTCGTACTCTTTCGTTATTTTATTAAACTACATTGTCGCTTTAACGCACCGGATTCACTGTATCATGAATTTGTAATCACCAATGCGACAATGGTAGTAAATTATTAAACATTTATTTTTTATTTCATATATTAATGCAATATTACGATAAATTAAAAATTTGCAATTGAATAGCAATTAAAACTTAGGAAACAATAACAAGACACCGCAAAAAAAGCAGTAAATAAAAAAGAGAATACGACAAGACAATTGGATTTATTGCAATATACTTGAACAAACGGTGAAACAGCTATCATCTATATATATAGTACAGCCCTCTTGGCTTTTTTTAATTTTCTTCAAAAGAAAGTAGTACTTGTAGTACTATGAAGCACTAAACTGGAGAACAACTTTTATCTCCTTGTAATTCCTAACTAGCAACTTAACTTACTATATCATATTAATATTAATATTACTAACAGCTAAACATTCATTCATCAATTACACCAAAACCCTAAACATATTTTTATTATTATATCTATTATTAATTAATGCTGCTCTACTTGTACTCCTTTTTTATGAGACAGCAACAAAACAAAAGAGAAACCACTCAGTCAAAGTTGGAAATCAGGACCCACATGTCAGTAAGACCACTCCTGAGGGAGAAGGGATGCCAGCTCAGCCGATGAAGGCTGGAACGTAGGACCCACTAGCTGCGGCTTCCTTTGCTCACGTCCTTTGGAATCTACAAAACAGGATTGATTTGCTTGCTAAGATATGCATTTCATGCACATTAATTACATTCTGTTTAAATACGGAAGTAACAAAATTAAAAGTTTCCTGAAAAGAAGGAAAACCAACATGTAAAGCTACATGCAATTAATTAATTACCTCCAAATACGGAAGTAACAAAAGAGAACCCTAAAAACACAAGTACAAGCAAAAACAATATAAAAAAGAAGAGGGCGTGCCAAAAGCCAAAAGGAGATGTGCAATAAATTTTTTAATATTAACTTGGGTGGGACCCGAGAAAAGTAACTTACTGTTTCGCTTGTTGACTTCTTCTTTGACCGAAACGCGGGGCAGGAAAACCCCGGTTCCGCCGCTTTTCTTAGCTGGGCCGCTTCCGCGGACCGGGACGAACCGGACCCGACCTGGTTCGCTCTCAAAAACCCATCCCCTAAAACCCTGTCTCTGCAATACAACAAAGGCATCATTTAATACCAACTCAGTAGGAATTAAATAAACACTGAATTTCGCGTATAAGCCAACGGAAAATATGTTATTATGCTTTCTTTGACTTGAATCTCTGAAATGAACCAAATTCAATACAAAGCCGATTTCAATTTGTTCCAAACTTGGAAATTTTTCAAGGAAAAACCCTCGTTTGATAGAGGGGGCTAAGAATTCTAAGAACCTCCCATCAAACAGAGATAATAACAAAGAAAAATCGAAAAATATAGGGGAACCAACCTGGACATAAATTGGATTGAAAGGAGGTAAATCAGAAAGCGGCATTGAAGCGGCACAGTATCCTCTTTTAGGTGCCTAAAACCATAAAAGCAGACAGTTATTTTCAAAAAAAATTCAAGAGTACCCAAACCAGAAAAGACAGAGAGACAGAGAGATATACCTCGAACTCCAAGGGAATAGGGGATGAAGAAGGTGCCGGTTTAGGAGAAGCGACAGGCTTGGTTCGACCGAGCAAACCAAACGCCGCAAGCTGCTTTGCCAATTTCTCGTCGTTGTGGTGGCGTGCCGCTTCCATTTTGAAAGAGTGAAAGAGGAGGCAGAGGCAGAGGCAGGGTTTTTGAGTTCTATACTTGTATTTATATTTAATAAACTGAGTCTGAGAGTGAAGTTTTCTCGCGGGATGAGGTTTTGAGTATTTGAGGAAAACGACCTAGGGGTACTTTCGGGAATTTGTCTGGTGGCAGTTATGTTATTTGTAGTGTAGTTTGGGGGCTATTGACGGTCACGATGGACGAGATGTGGTGTAGTGGGCCCTGGGCGTGAGAGGGACTGCTGCTCACAGCCACTCACAGTTTACTTCACTGCAATTTTCAATCTCCGGATTCGCTGTGCCATATTTTCTGGAGCGAAACGTGTTGTTTGTTACAAGTCAGTGATAACTTCTTTCTTTGGGCTACAAGTACTGTGTTTCAAATTTTAAGTTTTTCTCTTGAGTATAGTAAAAGGCTAAGATTCCGTCACCATGATTTATCTTTATTGATGGCCCTTTTTTAAATGATGTTAAATTCAAAAAAAAAATTATAAACATGTGTTTTTTTTTTATATTGGGAATGTTTAAATATTCACGAAATTAGATATTGTTTGTTGTCCCATTGAATCCCTTCAGATATGGGTTGGCACGGATTTTTTGTAATTTGGTAAATTATGAAATTTACATTAAATTTCATCGTCTTGTATGTAAATAGTATAAATAAAGTATAATATTTTAGTTGTCCAACTTCAAGAATATAAACTATTTTCTATGAATCTCAAATTTTTAAACTGGTATGTTGTATATGTATAAATCAAAAGTTTAAATAGCGTTTATTGCGTCATTGCATAATGACTAAAAAAACACGCTAGTGTCATATTGCGTCGTTATAGTGCGCTATAACGTATTATAGCGTCAAAGCTGCGAAAACGCTATAACGGCGCTATTTAGAACCTGATATAAATGAAACAAACACAAAAGCGTAATGCATAGATTACTACACAACAACGTTATATTTTTAAATCCATTGTATGTGCTTTAGAATATTTATGTCCCAATTACTCTCCATGAAAGATTTTTTTATAAAACATAAATAAAATAAAAAATCACAAAAGGAATTGATTGTTCACCAACTTACAAAAATCATAAGAACCGAAAAAAAAATTTGGTTTACCCCCTTTATAAACGGCCACAATCCCACAAATTGCAAAAAAAAAAATTCCAATTATAATAACCGAATAGAATTTACAATTACTATATTCTTTTCTTTTTTTCTTTTTTTTACTATATGGTAATCGGAAATTATGTACGGTTACCACTCTCTCTCTCTGTTTTTTTTCTCTCTCGTAACCGGAAATTATATACAATTACCACTTCTTTTTTCGGTTATGGTGTAATGTGTGGCAATGGTGTAACTGAATTTTTTTTCAGTTATCTCATATGATAACCGGAAATTATTTTTGATTCTGATGGTTTTTGTAATTTGAAGAGCTATCATTATCAATCCATTTTGTAATTTTTTTATTTACGTTTTATTAAATAACCACCACCTCCGGAGCCGTGAACACCCCTTTTGATGGATAAAGTTAGCTATAATCGATACTATAGTATGAAACGAGTAAAAATGGACTATACGTAAAATGGTTTTGTTTTCATCTTGATTGATTCTAAATCATAAAACAAATCATATAAATTAAGTGAATTTATACCTCTCTTGATGTAGCAATGAATTAAGAGGGGAGGGAGAGTACGTCCCGTGTCGCTTGCTTCAATCTTTTAACCTCCAAAACTGAGTCCGAATCTGCTGCGATCCTGGGTAGGATCGCAGGATCCTGCGATTCCGAATCAACGGTTCAAATTTTTCTGTGCGCGGATCTCGAAAACACTTTGGAAAAGTAAATTTTCATGCACGCATCACGAAAAAAATCAACAGCTGAGATTCGGGATCGCAGGGTCCTGCGATTCCCGAGAATCACAACAGATTTATTTTCTCCAAATAAGCAGTGATAATATTCACTTCTTCAATCAATTTAACACTTATCTCTGAGAGAATATATTGCTTTTTTATGGCAAGAGTTCAGAGCATTATTTTGAAGGGAATGAGAGTAGGTCCGATCAGGGGCGGATCTACTGTAGCACAGGGTAAGGCAACTGCTCTACTCTGAAAATTCAAAACTAATTTACAAATACTGGGTTTTGGACCTTTGCCCTACCTTGGAAATTGATATTGCCCTACCATGTAGTTGATTATCTAAATTTTATGGAGTAAATTGTATTATAATACTATTTTTGTTATTTTTGTTATCATGCTTTATCTAATATCCGATTATTTAATGGGTTTGGATCCGATTATCTATTTAAATCCGATTCAATAATTTCTTGCCCTATCCTGATCAAAATCCTGCATCCGCCCATGGGTCCGATGTCCATCGGATCTACCTTGGTTCGATGGGTGTGATGACCATCCGATATGCATCAAGATTCGTGTGCTCTGCATCAAAATACGTGCAAGTCTGTATCAATTTCTGTGCACATAGATCTTGATGCTAATCGTACGGTAAAAGAGCTAATTGAACCTAACTGTAGGTCCGATGCCCATCGGACCTACTCCTATCTCATTTTGAAGAGTATTGCCTATTTCTCTTTTCCACTGTTCGAGACAGAATGCTTATTAAAGGCATTATTCAAAGATTTATTGCCTAATTCTCTTCCTCCTACCCTAAACCCTACGTAATTAATACCGTCCAATAAAGCACCAAGATTTATAACATGCATGCTATCGATTTATTTTAGACTCGAGTTATTATTTTCATTACATTTATTTTATTTTAGTATCACACGAATGACCAAGATTTCATGTCAACCTTTTTTGGGGCGATCTAATAGAATCATGTTCACAATATAATTAAAACTTTTTTAATTTTATAAATTATAAAGGGTGTCTAGCAATATACATTTACAACTATCCAAACCACATAAATGATATATACCACACAATATCACCATACCGAACTAAAATATTGGTGTTAAATCTTTTGTTCTATTATATCACAAAATAAATTCAACGTAGCAATGTGTCATTTTTATAAATATATTTTTTTTATTCAAAAACATATTGTCAATTAAAATCAACTCTTTAAGCAAAACTAGTGTGTCATGTGTTCAAAAGGGGAATTGGTGGTACAACTTCAGAAGTCTATCGGATTGTTTTCAAGCAGCAAAGTCAAACCCTTAAATCCATTCACTCCATGAGTGATGGACATACATGAAAAAATTTCAAGTTTCGAATTTATTTAGTACAAAGTCAAGCAGTAAAAAAAAATTATAAGTTATTTTATGTATTCATTTTCTATTATTTTTTTGATCGCATGACCTTGTACCAATGAATTTGAAACTTCTAAAAAAATTAACATACATTATCACTCATAAAGTAGATTGATTTCAACAGTTGACTTCGTAAAAAAGAAATTAATTATGGTTTTATAAAAAAAATTCCCTCCTCCCTACTTCGGTGCCATCCAATTTTCATTATCGTATAACTAAAAAATTATATTTTTAAAATGAGCCAGATTATGGTAATATGTGCAAAAGCCTACGCTATGAACCCATATCTTTATTTTAAGATTTAATCAGTTGATTGGAACTGATCAACATGATATTCATACAAAAATGTACTTGCTAACCAAATTTTATAATATTTTTACTATTTTTTAGATAGGCAAGAAATCACTTAATTTGAATACTCTAGACCATTCAAAAGCAGTGACTTACCGATCTAAGAAAATATTAAAAATATTCTATAAAATATAAAATTTGGTCTGCGAGTACATTTTGATATAAAGATCATGTTTAATGATTCGGATCAACACTTTGAACTTTAAGTAGAGATATGGATTCATAGTACGGATCAATATGTAATATTATGATAGCCTCGCTCTTCTATGAAAATTCAGTTTTTTTTATTTGAAAAAAATAATATTATTCTTATCCTCTGCCCTGACTGTTCAATTCTCATAATTTCACAATTTATGTTTATCATTTTTATACATTCGTAATCGAATGTTTCAATTTTGAATAATTATTTCAATTCCTCACTACATACCTGCATCGTACCCGCAACAACAATAGAGGAAAATTGTACTATGGTCCTCACTAATTATATGGTCTTCCTTTCTCAGTCCCCGCACTCGTCTCCGCATCAACCTTCATATGTATAAATACTTGAAACATAAGATATTAATACTTGCATGTGTAATTTGATATGATCATCATCTTTTCCAGTCTCCCAATCGTCACTGTGTCAACATTCCTCTAATAAAGTAGTAGGGACCCTGTATCCCCGCATCAATATTTCGGTATTTCCCTATCGTCCTCGCGTCGACTTTCCTCTAACAAAAATAGTTGACCTTACAGGTATAAATACTTCAGTGCATAGGTATAAATACATGCAATACTTGATATTAATACTTTCAGGTTTTTCTAGTGCGGGTACGTTTTGGGAGATTTGGTTAGAGAAACAATTACTTGTGTTAGAATTGTTCACCTCATGGGTATAAATACTTTTGTGCATAGGTATAATTACTTTAGAAAAAAATTCAGCACTATAGTTTTTGCGGCTCCACAGTACAATGCAGATACTAGAGTGCGGTTACTCATATCAGCTCCTTCAATTTTCACGTTCCATCATTCAAATTTTGAATTTAAATTATGCAAGATCAACCTCTCAAGCTAATACTGAGGAAGAAAATGTCGTGTTTATCTAAAATTTCCAATTTATAATTGCATAAACCAGCTTTAAGTCTCTTAGTTTCAAACTTAGGCATTTTGATTAATGAAAATTTAATATGAAAAAGCTTGAGAATTTCTGTTTTAGAAGTTTGAACACTGACAAGTTGGAATTATGCAGACCAACTAATTTGAATTAAAAAAAAAAAGCATTTTATTATAAAGGAACTGTAAATAATAATTTTTTCTTACACATGTTTAATTGTTGAAATATTAAAACAGAGCATGAGAGAAATTGAAACTACAAACGAAGAAAAGAGGATGGAACAACATTTAATTCTTGGACTGTGGGAGAGCAAACCGCCAAAACTTTAACAGGGCAGTTTCAAATAATATTATATATTTTTGTAAATATTTCCTGAGTGAGGCTATGGTGCTATGCATAGCACCAATGGCTAGTGTACTACAGCTCAATATGGTACTTTTTAAAATTCTAACGGTCCATCCGAACCGTTCAATGTGATATTCATATGAATATGTACTTGCAAACTAAATTTTATATTTTTTTTAATTTTTTTACTATTTTTTTAGATAGGTAGAAAAGTCAGTGTTTTCTGAAAATTTTGGACCATCAAAATTCTACCTATCTAAAAAAATAGTAAAAAAATTCAAAAAAATATAAAATTTAGTTTGCAAGTACATATTCATATAGTTATCACATTGAACAGTTCGGATCGACCGTTAGAATTTTAAAAAGTACTATATTGAGCCGTAGTACACTAGTCATCCGTGCTATGCATAGCACCATAGCCTCACTCATATTTCCTATAGGGAAATAATAACGGATTCACATCACCTCAGGTTACCTGATTGAAGACAATTACGATCCGACGGTTCTTTTAACATGACACGAATCTCAAAACAAACCCCCTACAGTCTCCATAGACACTGGATTGAGTTTGGCCCAGATAGATTTAATCTGGACCGTCTGTTTCAATTTGCTTGAGTCAGGTACCTGGGAGGATACGGATCCAATAATAACCGGCAGTCATTATACTTTTTATTAACTCCAGTCGGCGCCTTTTATTTTGCAGATATGAGTTGTAACATCAATAAAAATTTGATATTGCTATCATTACCATGTGTCAGAAATATAGAGATCAACCGAAATGACAATTGATATATTTTGGCGTCTCTATCAAGTCTTAAAAAAAATGACAATTTGATATTGCTATTTTTTTTTTCTGCATTGAGATTTTTCAAAAAAGTTTATGAAATGGTATGGAATTCAAGGTTTTAAATAGCGTTTATAGCGTCATAGCGGGAAGACTAACAAAAAAGCTATAGCGAATAGCGTTACTATAGCGGAAGCTATTCCAAATAGCGTTTTTTCTTTTACATTCCGTATATTCAATATTTGTACTAAATATCAACATTATCTAAAGTCTCATAGAACAATAAATAACACCAAAGTAATTAAGAAATTATAATATTCATATTTAACCCGTACAAAGTCCAAATTGCGGTTCAAAATAACCATAGTAATATCATAAACTATCGATTTTTTCTATTAAAAATATCTTAAGCATCATGATTCATGACATAATCTATTTTTTTTTCTATTCAAATTTTAATTTCGGTTTGGACTTTTTTTCTATTCAAATTTCTATTTCTATTTCCAATTACAAATTGATTTATCTGTAGCAAGTAGAAACAAATTCAATTTCGATTTGAGCTTTTTTGGGTCTTTATTTAAAATCCATATAAATTGCTTTAAAAAAAACCCCATATTGTATAGAGCAAATAGCGGACCGCTATAGCGCTGTAGCGGCCATTATAGCGGCCGTAGCGCAAATAACGCATTTTGATGTCATAGCGTAGCGTTTGGGGTCCAAAAACGCTATAGCGCGCTATTTAGAACACTTATGGATTATACTTATTTTGAAAGAGCCATGATTTTTATTAATATCCAAAGTTAATTACAAATTAATAAATATACCCAACAATTTTGGGAATTTGTAAAACTATCCATACCAGCTATTTTCTGGTCAGTTTTAATTATTTTCGGTACCGGCCAGAAAATAGTTTTTTTTTAGAGACAAATAGCAAAAATGCTGAAATATAACTGTCACACCCCAAACCAGAATTTTCAGATTAAGATGTGATCAGTCCTCGCCTCGTGCTTATTAATCAATAAGCACGCAAGGCTAAATAATACAAATAATAACATAAATGCACAGTGGAAACGGAAACATATATATCTAACACGGAGCAACAGTCATACAATCCGCAAATAAACATATACATAAACATATCAGTCCATACAACCCACGGATAACAAAACATGAACTACTGAAAGGGAATACATGAGCTACGGTCCCGAGATAAAAACAAAAGTCTCGGAACTCCAAAACCCTAGCAAAAGTCCTATAAATCCTACATCAAACAGCGTGGCCCTCAGGGACAGCTCCTGGCATCTCCTGCTGCGGAACACCAGTCTCTGTACCTAAAAATTCCACATCAAAAGATGGGTGAGCGACTAATCGCACAGTATGTGACCCAGAATTACCCCTTCAGGGATCCTCTTTGGTCAAAGCACATTTAATGGTAATCTACGTAAAAGTCGGTAGTTCGTAACTTTTGAATGCACATGATTTAAACATAACAACCTATTATATTATCTATTAAAGAAAAATACATATAATAGATGACATGATGCGATTATCCTATCATGACAGCATGCAAAATTTCTCGGAATAAAATACAAGGAGAATAGAATACAAGTATTCAACTCGGAGTCCAATACCGCAGTATTGTGTGTCAAATCCAATACATAATAATAGTACGAATAAAATATCACCATGTGCCGTGCAATTTGAATTGAAAGGTACACATGTTGTAATCCAACATGATATAATGACATAATCCAAGGACCGCGATCAGGGGGTGCAATGATACCCGATGCCTAGTGACATCGAGCATTGCCCCACAAGACATTGCACGCTCGTCGATGGTTATATCCAAAAATTCGTGTATTTTCCTTGCTCTAAAACGATCCTTCAACTTACATATACAAATAGGAGAAATCTACAAGCATGTCGTAAGTCTAGTTAATCCGTCTCCTCATGAGCAGACGACGGAACTCCACCGCCTGGCCAGACCAATGGGACAATCCAGAGACACGCAGTCTCGTATAAAAATCTGGGACACGCAGCCCCATAACACACACCTGAGACACGCAGCCTCGAAATCCGTATATGGCGAGTAGCTCCTAATGTAAGGGAGACCAAGCTCGAATCGTTTCGTACCCGGCGACCGCAGCCTCCGATGTACGTAAAAGTAAAAATGAACGAGTGTATATATTTCCAACTTTAATACATATAATATATCCTAAAAAGACCATCTAAGGGATCAAGTGATCCCTCAGCTCAATGGCTGCGGACCCGACTCGTTCCATCCCAACAAGCCGGAGCGCAGTCACTCAGTCTTCTTCTCAGCTCTCACCAATGCATATGCTCGATTAAATGATAATACTATTGTCCTCTATGAGAAGAGGACAAATAATAGCCTAATATCTATAAAGTCTAAATCCTATAACTAAATTACTCTACTCCTATTTAAAAGCAGTAAATTCTCAATTTAAAAAGGGCTTATGCAATTTCTAATTACAGTTCTGAAAGGATAAACATGCTCTAATGCAACTACAAAATTTAAAGTGCGTATGACAGGTCAAGTGGTCGACTGGTTAGAGTACGCCACGAAAAAGTAATTCAGATATCCCACACCTGTAGGGCAAGCTGAAGGCGTGCGCTAATCGCCTCTGAAATCCACGTGCTCCTCGTATGCCCTGGTACCGCCGTCAGCAGGTGCAGTCCACGGGTCAGAATCAGGATATGTCGGATGTCCTGAAATTCGTAACGTAATCTAATTAGGATCAAAACTAATTATCGTAACCCTCGCTACCCTTATTTTATTGTTAATAAATTCTTAATTTGAAGATAAACTGTTTTACCTAAATTTTTCCTAAGTGTTTATTTAAATAAAATACGTCACTAACCAATTTTTAAATAATCTATATGATACGAAAATCATTAATACAACTCATTTTATATCTTTGTAAATTCTTAAAATACTTAACCATTATGACAAATTTTATTTACTAAGTAAGATAGATAATTAAATTACTTAACTAAATTAAATCTAATTCAAATGTGTTTATCCTAATTAACTATTGTTGAGACTTTTTATTTTGGGTGTGTTTCGGATCATATCGTGTCCTGTCGGATAATCCAGTATCTGCTCATAGTATGTCATGAGTCGTCAATCCAGGACTAGTCTAATCATCTCCCGAGCTTTAAGTGAAAACTTCGAATCGAGCCAACCAAATGGAGGCTCGAGACCCGAAGAAATTAATCCGATTTTATTTCACTTATTTATTTCAAAAGCCCACTTTTATTCTTCTCCTCATTTTCGGCCAAGCCCACAAGTAAACCAAGTTTTGCATTTTAGCCCTTGTAACTTATCAATATTGCATCAAAGGCCCTAATATTTCTCTATGGCCCATAAATTATCCTAAATTACAATTTGGTCCCTGTCAGTTCAAAAAGGCCAGAATAATCACACAATCATTTAATCGCCAGTGCACCATAATCCATACCGACAGGGCACCATCAGGTTAGCACACAGGAACCAGCAAAACCGCCCAACACAAGAACAGTACCCAACAGGGTACTGGTACAGGGGTACCAGTGTACCAGAAAATCGAACAAGGTACCAGAAAAGCACACAGAGATAGCACAGGCAACCCAGCAACACACAAGGCACAAAGGCCACAGGTCAAGGCAACAACCACACACAAGAAAAGGCGCACGGCCACAGTTCAGAGGAAAAAGGCACGAAGGCCACAGGTCAAGGCAACAGCCACACACAAGAAAAGGCGCACGGCCACAGATCAGAGCAAAAAGGCACGAAGGCCACAGGTCAAGGCAACAGCCACAAGCCACAAGGCAAAAATCCAACAACAAAAGAAAAAGGGTCAAGATTACCGAGTGAAGAGCAAAACCGCACGGCCTGAGTCACTCGGTCGGTTCCGAGGAACCTCGTCTCGCCTCCGACCGTCAAAAATCAGCAAGGGCCTTCTCACTATCAGCGGTACTCACAAGTCAGAGCCAGTACACGCATAACCTCCTCACCCGGTTCTCGGCACAGATCGCGCCACAGCGCAACTCCCCAGTTCGCTACAAGTCCAGCCACCAAGGAATTTCAAACGTCACAGTGGTACAGGGCGCGGGAGAGAGAGGGATTTGTATTTTCTAGTACAGAGAGGAAGGCGCAAGGCAAAACAAAAGGGGTAGGGTCTAAGAGCAGGGAGAGAACAGCGGGGAATAGAGAGGGAAAATGAAACCGGAAGGGGGGGGTCTCTCTCCAGCAAAAGAGGGAGGGGTAGGGTATAGGAGAGTCGGCCCGGACCCGAAATAAAATTTTCAAAACGGTTTACAAATTTTCGGGTCCGATCTTGTAACACCGTGAACTTTTAAAATTCAGATTTAATTGAAATGATAAGTGGTAAATCGAATAATATATATATACGTATATACGAATTTAGTGACGTGGATGGGGAACAATAATTATACGATAATTTGTGTTAAGAGAGAAGAGTAAAATGTGTAAGAATTCAATTATATCGAATATGGGACAAGTGTGAGGTTTTATTTACAAAATTTTAAATTTACAAGTGGGGCCCTTTGTCATTTCCTCCTTTCTTCTTCTCTTTTCTTTCTTTCTTTTCCTGCGTCCCCTCCTTCTCCTTTTCTTTTCCTGGTTCCGCCAAAGAGAGAAAGAACGAGAGAGTGAGAGAGAGACCCCCCGGTGACCATTTCGCCCAAAAATCGAGATTCCGAGAGAGAAGCTTGAATCTCGCACCCTCACCCGATTGGTTGGTAAATCCCCTCTCTATTTCTCTCTCATTTCGAGTTTTCGTATTTCTAGGGTTTCGGTGAAAACCCGTAGAATTGCACCAAATTGATTGTACTATGCCTTTGTTGTTTCTAAAGTGTTTATTTGTCGATTTCGTGTTCCAATTTGTAACCAAATTTCCGATTTATGGACTTCCCCGAAATCGATTTGAGTTTTGGTACCGTCCTCTTGAATTGAATCAAACCTGACCCGAATCGTGTTTGTGAGTGAGTCGGTGCCCTAATGACTAAGTTAATCGATACCCAAACCGAATTGTGACTATTTATGCCTTAAACCCTAGAATTAGTGAATACGTAAAGTTAAGGGTTTAATCCGCAAAAGTGTCTGAATTTGAGTGAATTGACCTGTGAATAGATCCGCACGAGCACGCGTAGTGGAATAGACGAGCTTATTGAGTCGCAAGATCGCGGACCCTCTAAGTGCCCTACATAACCAGGTGCGGGGGTTCACGGGATCTGTTTTGGGATTTATTTCGTAGAACTAAATAACGGTGCATATAACTTATATATTGATGGCTTGATTGAATATACGTTGCATATCAACATGTTGAATCTCTGATTGAAAGCATTAGTTGTCGCATTTGCATGAATTGCATATTAATATAATTGAATTGTTATATCTGTGATGATTCTCATGTTGGTATGGTTTATCGATTTCTGTTCTATCGTGTTGGATAAGTGAATGGAACCACAGTACTGAATTGAATTGAATGATTGAAGTGAACAGTGAATTGTAAAGTCTAATTAGCTACTAGACTTTACTCCAGGACCCTTATGCGCATCTGGTGAATGGCCCTAGTGAACCCAGTACCGGTTGGGTAAGGGATAAGTGTATTGTGATTGCAGGTAGTGAAACTGTGGTTCAGTGGTTCAAGTGGTTCAGTGAAAAGTTTATTTGTTCTCGTTTAACAAAGTGATATTCTGTTGCATAGTCGCGAGATATGCTAGTGATTATTCGAATTGATTTTGTGATGTGAATGTATAACTTGAAACCAGGTAAGAGAATTGTTAAGCCAGATGGGATAGATTGTTGTTATCTATCGTTGTTAACCGGACTGTGCAAAGTTACTAGTTAAGCCCCAAGAATTCTGGAAATCCTTTGATTACTTTTGAATGAAATAATAGTTGGAATTCGTTTGAATCGGTGTGTGAGCATATGCATGTTATCATGACTGATTGATTAACTGAATAATTAGATGCGGTAATTGTTTAGTTCTAGTAATGGGTTTCTTACAAATCCAGTAGCCCTATAAATTCCGCACTGAGAAAACGGATGACAAGTTTTCTCACCCCCATCCCCTCGGGGAATTTTTTTTCCTTTTTAAATAAATGTGTGCAGGTAAACGCGAGTGAAAAAGGGCACTCGGGCGCGACAAGTGAGGCCTAAGCCGCATAGATAGGGTATGCCCTGTAGATTTAACCATCCCGGTATTTTGTGGTGTAACCAAATTAAACAGGCCTTGTTATTTGTAAATTTGATAAGACATGTTGTTTCTGCGAAATATTTATGAATACGTTGCTTGATCATTTCCGTTTATTTCGATTTTAGATTTGCATGGTTTAAATGTCTTAAATACATGTGAGGTGGTGTTTAAATTGCTAGTGAAATGGGGTTAGATTGTTTACATAATAAGGAGATTGATCGGGTTTGAAAATGGGGTTGAAATGGCATGAAATGGGCAAAAGGAATGAATTCAGTAGGCTTATTGCGGGCCGCAATAAAGGAGACAGAGCCGGAAAATGGCTCTGGATGAATCTGTGTATACCATTACGGGCCGCAATTAATTGATTGCGGGCCGCAATAAAAGGAAACAGAACTTAAAACCCAGCTGAGAAATTCGTATATGGATTGCGGGCCGCAACCATTTCCTTGCGGGCCGCAACGACAGTGGGGTTTTGAGTCAGAGGATTATTGCGGGCCGTAAGAGGGGTGGTTGCGGGCCGCAACAGCTTGAGTCAGAAATTAGAAAGAAAAGCAGAAGGAAATTCGAGTAGAGGTTGCGGGCCGCAATGGGCCCTACTGCGGGCCGCAATGGGTGTTCTGAATTCACTGTTTTGAGTATAAATGGGCCGAATTGAATCGGATTTGAACCAAATTTGTTTTAAATCAAATCATATGATATGTGTATAAATTTCTAAAGTGTTTGGTTGAGTAGAGTATATCGTACATGCCTTGTGAATATACGGGCAACTGTATATTCACGGCGAAAACTGCGCGACCCCCTGTTCCGGGGTGTGACAGATCTAGTGTGGCCTATGGTGTAGCAAGCCAACAGAAATTCGAAATTTCCATTCAAAATTACACATCTTAGCTCTTGGTTCATTTAATTGTTTTGATAATCATTTAAAATTTGGAAATTCTTTATTTTTCTTAGCTAAACCTTCAATTAGTCGAAATTTCTAATCATTAGTTACTTTTAATTGTAATTAGAAATACGGGATATAACAATAACACTAAAAATTTGAATTTTTTTTAAAATATTTGTTAGATTTTTTTTTTTGATATATAATTAACATATTTATACTACAATACGCTAAATTACTTGAAATTATGTTAAATTACGCTGAATTACACTAAATCACGCTAAATTACAATAATTATGTTAAATTATGCTAAAATATGGTAAATTACGCTAAATTACATATGAATAGGGATGATATCTTCACTGAAAAGGCGAAAAATGACAACGAAACTTCAAACGCCAATAAAACGGCGCTCGAGTGTCCGATTTCAGCAAATGACCACTTTTCGGAAAGCTTGCGAAAATACGCATGCGACAGTGCTCGCTTTGCTAAATTTTGAAATTCAGAATTACCAAAAAAAAAAAGGAAGAGCCTCAAAACTTGAGTTGAAGTTTCCGATTAAGATTTTCATTTCTACTGTTCAATTTACATAGCTCAGTAAATTAGTTATATGATAAACTTACAGAATACCAATTTTTATTATTTTTGAAATTTTTTACTTTTTTTTATGATTTATGAAAAATGGCACAAAATCGCTCTATTCATATATAATTTAGCGTAATTTAATATAATTTCAAGTAATTTAGCGTATTTTAGTATAAATATGCTAATTATATATATAAAAAAGTAATCTAACAAATATTATAAGAAAACAGAAATAGTAAAAAAATAGCATAAAAACAGAAAGAAATATCTCTTTGTATGTTAAACACATTCAGTTTTATATCAGAAATGAGGAAAGATAGCATAAAAACTTGAAGATCCAAGAAAAAGATATTAATTATTATAATGTTGTTTAAAATTCACAAGGTGTTCTTAGCGGGGTATGAAATTGTTTAGGCCATTTCAATTTGCGATGGAGATGGAAATTAATTCCGGTCCTCCTGGATTCATTTCCATCCTAATTGAACTCTTTCTTTCTACTTTGTTTTTATAGATTTGTAGTTGTAGTTTCTTTTTATAGTACAAAGTAATGCGTACTGGTGGTATTTTGTGATGTTTTTGCGCGACTTGGATTGGATCCGATAAGATGTTTCAATTCCATTCAATCTTTTCAAACAGAGATGATGCCGTGCGCGCGGGAAAGGAATGACGGAATGACGGGCTCAGGGTTTGTAAATATTGGTGCGCGCGGCGAAACAGGAAATAGAGTAACGGCTACCTATGTTACTTGGACGTGTCTGTTTCGTGTCCGGAGGATCCGCGTCCATCTACGTGGCAGTTATTTAGCGGTTCTGTATCTTGCAAAAGATTTTGTGATCGCGGTTGAAAACTTGAAATGACGATAGTAACCCCCCGGGCCATGAGAAAGAAGGGACGATCTTTTAAATTTTTGAGAAAAAATGGTATTTTTTTGCGCTTTGCTTTTTCGCGCCTCTCGGGTCTCGCGCTTGAATCCCGCGAACAGAATCCGGCGTTTGGGCTGCATATGTTGTGCTAAAATGACGATGATACCCTCATGAACCCTAGCAGGCCTGGGGTATTTTCGTCTTTGGGAAATCTAAGGGAATTTTGTTTGTTTATTCACAAAAATGCGTGCTGGCTGGGTCATTTGGAAAGTGGAGACAACGAGGAGGGTTGTAAGCGTAAAAAGTTTAGCCCCGGTTCTCTGTGGCCAATTTGTTTGTGGCTGACACAAGGTCTTTGTATTCGATTTTTATCCTAGCTGAGTAGCTGGCAACGAATCAGCATTCAGCAGCGGAGTTAATTTTTTTTGACCTCAAGTCAATTAATAGGGTAACATGAACATCTGATATTCTGATACATGCATCAGGTTGCAAAATCCAACAAGTTAAACTGACACATTGTACAAGCCTGCGATCTTCATCTACTTGGAGAAACATCTTGAATTTTTTTTAAAAACCATAATTAGAAAAATAATTGTTAGGGAACCAACATGATTACTCAGTTTTTTATAAAAATCATAAGAACTGAGATGCCAATTCGGTTCCAAGTTTTTTTTTCCTTGGAACCGAATTGGCATTTCGGTTCCAATTTTTTTTTCCTTTGGAACCGAATTGCAATTTCGGTTCTACCCCATTTTCATAGTTTTTCTGCGCTGCGGAAACCGTGTAGCATTCGGTGTAATTCCTTGGACCCGAATTGGGATTTCGGTTCCTTTATTTTTTTTATTTTTTATTTTTTAGAAACAAATAACTAAAATGATGAAATATAATACTAAAAAATTGAATTTTTTTTTCCGTTTGTCAAATTACTTTTTTATAGCATATTTATACTAAAATACTATAAATTACTTAAAATTATATTCATTTATGCTGAATTACACTAAATTACTTGAAATTACAATAATTATGTAGAATATGCTAAAATACGGTAAATTACGCTAAATTACGTATGAATTGGGCCGATTTTGTGGTATCTTTCATAAATCATAAAATACAGTAAAAAAATTCCAAAAAATAATAAAAATTGGTATTCTACAAGTTCATTAGATAACTAATTTACTGAGCTACGTAGATTGAATAATAGAAATGAAAATCTTAATCGGAAACTTCAACTGAAGTTTTGAGGCCCTTCTCTTTGTTTTTTGGCAATTCTGAATTTGGAAAACTAGCAAAGCGAGTACGGACGCATGCGTATTTTCACAAGCTTTCCGAAAAGTGGTCATTTGCTGAAATCGGACACTCGAGCGCCGTTTTATAGCCGTTTGAAATTTCGTCGTCGTTTTTCGCCTTCTCAGTGAAGATATCATCCCTATTCGTACGTAATTTAGCGTAATTTACCGTATTTTAGCATAATTCTACATAATTATTGTAATTTCAAGTAATTTAGTGTAATTCAGCATAAATTAATATAATTTTAAGTAATTTATAGTATTTTAGTATAAATATGCTATAAAAAAGTAATTTGACAAACGGAAAAAAAAATTCAATTTTTTAGTATTATATTTCATCATTTTAGTTATTTGTTTCTAAAAAAAAAAAATAATAATGGAACCGAAATCCCAATTCAGGTCCAAGGAATTACACCGAATGCTACACGGTTTCTGCAGCGCAGAAAAACTATGAAAATGGGGTGGAAGTGGAAGTGGAAGTGTGGAACCGAAATTGCAATTCGGTTCCAAAGGAAAAAAAACTTGGAACCGAAATGCCAATTCGGTTCCAAGGAAAAAAAAAACTTGGAACCGAATTGGCATCTCGGTTCTTATAATTTTTGTAAAAAACTGAGTAATCATGTTGGTTCCTAACAATCATTTTTTTAATTATGATTTTTAAAAAAATTTCAAACATCTTAGCTCCACTTGAAATAAATTATTTGTTTCCTAGGCCCATACTTACAAATCGGCGGCAGTACTCTACTTTTTTTACCTGTCATGCTTTTGTCAAAAGTCAGTAACAATAATGATACTGTAACTATACTTGTAAGTTGTAACCAGCAAATAATATATATTAACCTAGGCTAGCATAGCCAGAATCAGTGTCGTAAAAAATGTCTGTTTGGACTGATTAGTCGTTGGCGGTGATCGAACTGTCATGAATTTTTCTGACTAATTGGTCAATTATTTTTAATTATTGTCGATTATTCTCGATTAATTATTTGACGGTACTTTGTCCGTCCGACGAGCGCATACTATTATTTGCAACACTGATTAATCAGAATACAACATTGTTTTTACTTGGTCAAACGCAGAGTAGAGCGTAATACTTAATTAGCTTGTTTTATATTTTAGCTCAGAGTTTAAAGACGGTTTAAAGCTCAGATATTTAGCCTTCTTTGAGTATTTGTTTCCTAGGCCCATACTTACAAATTGGCGCGCGGCAGTACTCTATTTTTTTTACCTGTTATGCTTTTGTTAAAAGTCAGTAACAATACTGATACTGGCCTAGACATTAAATAGATTTGTAATTAGCAATTAATATATATTTAACTAGGCTAGCATAGCTAGAACTGGAATATTATACATTAATCTTTAATACTAAATTAGCTTTCTTTTAATCTTAGATCAGAGTTTAAAGGCGACTTAATTATAAGCTAGAACTGGAATATATCATTGTTTTTGCTTGGTCAAACACAGAGTAGAGTATAATACATTAATATTTAATACTGAATTAGCTTTCTTTGGATCTTAGATCAAAGTTTAAAGGCGACTTATAAGCTCAGAGAATATTTTTTTTCCTAGGCTCATACCTGGTTAAGGAACTAATGAACTATACTTTAAAAAGGAACTAAACTATTTTGTGGGGGCCATGTAGCAGGACATCCGTGGCCCCTGCAATTTAGAATTGACAGGTGGGAGCATCCGGATCGTCCAATTGAATGCGCAAATTGATCTCTAGATGGTGTGCAGTTATCATTTAACGGCCCAGATGCCGTTCACTCCAATAAAACATTCTATAAAAAAAATATAAAGTCGTTTCATATGAGCAAGCTGGATCATGCAAGAAATCCAACTCGAGGAACGCCTAAGACTAAGGGCCTGTTCGGCGGCGGAGTGGGTTGGAGAATGGGTATAGAAAAACAAAATTTTTGCACTGATTTTTTACTATTCATGTGAGAAAAAAAATAGTTAATTTTTTTTTTCCACATGAATAGTGAATGCCGAACAGGCCCTAAGCTCCTTCTAAGGAAGATGTATTTAGTCAAAGAAATTTAAGAAAACGAGTATTTAGTTTTTTTAAAGAGACTCAATTACTTCAGTCATATAGTATGGTGGTTTAGAAATTGGTACAAGTTTAAAAAAGTGGATAAAAAGAGGTTTAAGAAAGTGGTTTTAAACTTTGCAAATGAATAAGTGTTTGACAAGCTTACGATTTTAGTCCTCTAAAGAGCTATAAGAAGTACTAAGGAAAGTGTACCGAACACTACTTGTATGCAGCACGCTCATTTTTAATTCAATTTTAATCTGGACTTTACTTTCTTCTCTAATAATTTTTCACTTGTTCGAGTTCAAAATCACATGATATGATATGCTTACACTCAATTAGAAATAACTATAAATAATTATGATATTCAGTGCTCACTGCTTTAATATTATTGTAACATTATTTTTCAAATATTACTATAAAATTCAACAATACTGATAAATAAATAAATATTTTCCAAAAAATGACTATTAATTATTTTACACTTCAGTTTTTTAAGATAGCAAGAAAATGAATACGAAAAATTGAATAGTCGAACTTGTTTACAGGTTTAATTGGATTAACATATAACTTGAGCTCGTCTCGATTCAACTTCCGAGCTAAACAAGCTAGAGCTTGGAGCTTCAATCGACATTTGGCACATTAGATTTGGACATTCTTCATCCGCCACTACACAAAAAAAATTACTTTCAAATTCTTTACCTTGTACAAGAAATAAGATGTCGTTATGTCATGATTGTTTAGTGGCTAAGGCATATCGTTTGCCCTTTATTTCTAGTTCTTCTCTTTCTCTTGAGATTATATATTCAGATGTGTGGGGACTCGCACCAATAAAATCAAGAAACGATTTTTGTTATTACATGGTATTCATTGACGATTTCTCTTGTTATTCTTGGATATATTTTTTGCATTCAAAGGATGAGATCTTAAATGTGTTCACTTCTTTCAAAAGTCAAGTAGAGAACTTGCTTCAACACATGATAAAAATTCTAAGAACAGATGGTGGGACAGAGTATATGCTAATCACACGCTCTTTTTCCTCTATTATTCATCAAAAGACGTGCCCTTGTACCCTGCAACAAAACGAGATTTCCGAACAAAAACATCGACATGTGGTAGAACTTGCCCTAGCCAATATGGCTCACGCTTCTATTCCCGAACAATTTTGGGACGATGTTTTTGCGAGTGTGGTTTATCTAATTAACCGACAACCTCCTTCAAGTGACTCCTCTTCTCTATTTTCTAAGCTCTTTAATAAATCACCCGACTATCTCTTTTTGTGGGTTTTAGGATGCTTGTGTTTTCCTTACACACGACTTTACAATGATCACAAGCTTCAAGCTCGTTCTAAATCTTGTGTTTTCCTTGGTTATTTTTTCTCTCAAAAGGGTTACACGTGTTTACATAGAAACTAATATTCTTTGTGTCTAGACATGTTATTTTTGATAAAACACAATTTCCCTTCAAGAAAATCACAACTGAGATTTGGCCTCCAATTCTCAACCAAATCCGACTAATTGGCTGCCAATGTTGCCTCCACCTGATGGTACTGGCGAAATGCAACATCTTAGCCACACTGTAGCCGCCATAGTTGATCCTGCTCTAACCACCCCAGAACTATAACACAAATCTGGAGCAACCATTGAGTCACTTCCGCCATCCAGTGCTTCCAACACTTTTTCATGTCCTTCAGCCACAACAGCATATCCTACTCTCTTTTGCTACAGCGCTTCCTCTTCTAGTTGATTCAATCCCTATTTCGGGTCCAACCCAGATTGGAGCAAATCAAGACGCCCCTCTTCTCACCTATTCCAGACGCTCCATAGTCACGGATCCTCCCACTCATGCAGCGGATCCTAACCAGTTTAAATGCTATTCTAGGCGTCCAAACAGAGAACAGGTTGCCAAACGCCTGACCCAAACAGAGAGCAGGTTGTTCCCCAAACTCTGATTTTTGATAAAAATTCTTCTCAACAGGGGCACTTCACTTCTACACATCCTATGATCACTAAAAGTCGTAAACTCAATCTCCACAACACCCAAGTTGCCTTATTGGCCGAAACATTTCTTGATACCGAGCCGAAGACATATAATCAAGCGAAGAACCATTCTCATTGGGTCGAGGCCATGAACAAAGAATACACCGTTCTCATTGCAAACCAAACCTGGGTACTTGTTCCATCCTCTTCCGACCAAAATGTGATCAGTTATAAATGGGTATTTAAAATCGAAAGGCGTGCTGATGGTTCTCTTGAAAGGTACAAGGCACATCTTGTCACTAAAGGGTTCCATCAAGAAGAAGGGGTCGACTATTTTGAAACCTTTAGTCCGGTTGTTCTCCCAACTACCATTCGACTCGTGCTCTCCACTGCCCTCTCCTATGGTTGGGAAATTCGACAACTTGACATGCAAAATGCTTTTTTTTTATGGAGATCTCCAAGAGATCGTTTTCATACAACAACCACCAGGTTTTATCAACTTGAACAAACCCAATCATATGTGTCGCATCTCTAAAGCAATCTACGGTTTGATACAAAGCCCTCGTGCGTGGTTTAATGTCTTAAGCAAGACACTTCTCAATCAAGGTTTTAAAGCCTCTCGTTATGACCCCTCTCTTTTTGTCCTCTCTTCTCATAGGACAATACATATCATTCTCATTTATATTATTTATTATTTGGATCTCCGTTATTTTCATTTGTGTCTTTTATTTTCATTAAAATATATTTTTTCTTAATTTTGTGTGAATGTAAAAGGTCTCTTCATATTCTATTCAATTTTATAATATGTCCCCGTTGCAACGCACGGGCACAATACTAGTAATAATATTAAACATGTAGAAGTTTTGATATCCCAATGTCTATGATTAAAATAAAATTTTGGATTGAATATCGGTCATCCAAAATAGTGATTTTGTATCTATCTAAAAATAGCAAAAATAAATAAAAATAAATATAAAATTTGGTCTCCAAGCACATTTTAATATGGAGATCATGTTGATCAGTTCGGATCGACTGTCTGAACTTTGAAAACGAAAATAAGAACGTGAGGTTCATAGTGCCGAACAAGACCCTTTATTATGATTCTGGTTTGAGGCCACCTATATCTTGATACAATCCAAACAAAAAGGACTGTGTACATCATTTTTATCTTGCAAGGTGATCAGTTGAACTTTCTCAAAAATTGTGAAACGAAAAAAACCACATTATTTATTCCTTGATTTTCAAATTAGTGAAATTGGTATTGATATTACTAGTGGCTACTATTAGTGTTGAAAGTGTATTTTCGGCAATGAATGTGGTAAAAAAGGAATTAAGAAATAACACGAGAGATTAATGGTTGACTGATTGTTTGATTAATAATATTGAGAAAGATTTGTTTAATGGTATTGATAATGAAAGAATTATGCAAAAATTTCAAAATATGACGACCCGTAGAAGCAGAAACTCAGTTTACCGTCTTTAATTAACTTGACTAGCTTAATATTACTATATTTATTGTTTTTTACATATAAAATACTATTTATTACATTTTTAATATGTTAGACGAAATTTACACTCTTATTATTATTTTGTGTCTATTCTTTATTAAAATTCTGAATCCCTATTCCTGCAAATAAGAGAAAGTTCTAGGAAATTCGGTGATGGAAATAGCCGATTTTTTTTTCATACCCTCCGAAAAAAGAAAAATAACACATCTACCCTCAGATTTTTTTTCCAAATTGCCAACCAAACCACCCCACAGGGGGCGGTCCATTTTTTTTTAGATTTGAGAGACAATATAAATAAAATTTAACAATAAAAATTCAAATTTTGTTTTTAATATTTATTAGATTACTTCTTTTGATGTATAATTAGCATATTTATACTAAAATATGCTAAATTACTTGAAATTATGTTAAATTACGCTAATTAGCATATCTAGAAAGGAACTAGATTTGGGATATTGGTTCTTGTCAAATCAAATTCTCTCAATTTTAGAATAAAATTGAATAAAATTGGAATTTTTTCATATCACACAGACTGTTTCTTGTTTGAACATACAAAATGAAAGATACTCAATATTAGGATGCTGGTTATTGTCAAATTAAATTCATTAGTCGTATGCGAACACTAAATCAGATCAGTAATTTTGATTCAAGTTCTGACTTTTACCATGCTGCATACGACACTGTCACTAGCCGCAAACGGGTCGTTGTGTGTCTACTGATGATAAAAAACTTTAACTTAATTTTTGAGGCACTAAACGAAGTTTTTTTGCAATTCTGACTCCGTCGGCCCCCTAGGGATAATCCCAAGGATGCCATCCACCCCGTCTCGTCCCAAGCTTTCCGAATTGGGGCCGTATGCGCAAATCTGAGTTTCCTAGCCAAAGTTATGGCCATTTAAAGTTTTTTAAAAAACAACAATGCTTTCGTACAAAAACACCGATGATGCACCAATACTTTTTGCACGGCTTGTTGACGGCAGAAGTGCATCGATGTTTCATTACAAAAATATCAGTGACGCACCGATGTTTTTCAGCACTACCCTGCTTAATTGCCAATGCTAAGGCTAACGAAACATCGATGTTTCATTCCAAAAACATCAGCGACGCACCGGTGTTTTTTTTTCATTACAATGAAACATCGATGTAATGCAAAAAAAAATGATGTTTCATTGATGTTTCGTTACATTGCAATGTAACGAAACATCGCTGTTTCTTTGCATTACATCGATGTTTTTTTGTTTCGTTACAAGATGTAATGCAAAGAAACATTAATGTTTTGCAAAAAAATGTCGTTTAGTGCCTCAAAAATTGAGTTTAATTTTTTTTTATCATCGGTAGACACACAACGATCCGTTTGCGGCTTCGAAAAATTATAGGCAAAAGGTGAACATGACATTTGATTTCAAGAATGTGTGCGAAAAGAGCAATAAATTTCATTCAAGAAATTAAAAAATACTACAAATGATTGTCTTTTCATAGTTATTAATATATGTGTTTATATTAAATAATTATAAAGAAATGGTATTATCATTTTATCGGGTATTTATACGGATATCGGGTCGGGTTCAGTTATGGGTCGGATAACTAAATCAAACTCATATCCTATCCATTACAGTATCGATTCCGGTTCGGATCTATGTTGGATATTAAATTATTAATTTTATAGCTGTACCCATATTTTAACTGGTTATATTTTTTAAACCATATCTTATCCAAAATTAATTGGATCCGGGTCGGTTCCAGTTTGGATCCGATTTGGTTCCGGATCGGATTCAGATAATCAGGTAAAAGTAGCACCTCTGAGAATAACACGTGTCAATGATGGAGCTGTATGCATGGAAGCAAATCTGCTGCGATTCTAAGAGGTTGCAGGGTCCTGCAATTCTAATCCCAATCATTCAAACGATGAAACCTAGGATTCTTTTGATAAGTCAGTTTTTATGCACGAATCTCGAAATATATGAATGGTTGAAATTAGAATCGCAGGACCCTACGATCCCAGAGGATCACAGCAGATTTATTTCCATGTATGCATGTACCATTTTAAAACTATTTGACGACTATTCTCAAAATCGAACCATTTCGTAACTCATTTAACTCCAACGGTAAAGAACGTTCGGTTCAACTGAGCAAGTTGTTTTTATATCTTTATCGTGCCTTTGTTTTTTCAAGTTTAATAACTTCATAGGGTTAAAATTCAGAATATCGAAATAAAATTTTATTAGATGCAATCTTCTTCATTTTTTCATGCAAACGGCAAAAAATAATGTTTTTTTTATTGTATTTTGATTGACATTAAGAATTTATAAATTTACTTGTATAATAATATTTGATGAGTGAGGCTATGGTACTTCGGCTAGTGTACTACGGCTCAATATGATACTTTTTAAAATCCTAACGGTCGATCCGAACCGTTCAATGTGATATCCATATGAATATGTACTTGCAAACTAAATTTTATATTTTTTCGAATTTTTTTACTATTTTTTTAGATAGGTAGAATTTTGATGGTCCAGAATTTGTATAAAACACTGAAAATTCTACCTATCTAAAAAAATAGTAAAAAAATTCAAAAAAATATAAAATTTAGTTTGCAAGTACATATTCATATGGATATCACAGTGAACGGTTCGGATCGACCGTTAGGATTTTAAAAAGTACCATATTGAGCCGTAGTACACTAGCCGAAGTACCATAGCCTCACTCATATTTGATTGTTGTTTTTTATGAAATTCAACTAGGGCTGTAAACGGATATGGATATTTGTCCGGATAAATCTGTTTATTATCGAATCCGGATTTAATAGATTTTATATGTGCATAAAAGATTACAAATATTAAGGGGAATTCGAATTCGAATTATCTAAGTAACATAATATATCTGTTTGGATCTGGACCATCCAATCAGAATTTGCACTATTATTAAAGCAGCCCTGTGCAATCTACCTCAGATGAATTGATCTGAATTTCGATCCAACGGTCATGATCCAAACAGAAATATTCTGTTACCTAAGAGGATTTGGATTCAATTGTTTTGAGTTGCTATTCAACAAGGGCGGCCGGGCCTCTGCGTGAATTCGCATCCTCTGAGATATCTCAAACTTTGAGTGACTTTTTGGAAAATCTCAACCGTTAAAATACATTCTGCACAAATCTCAAGGCACAAATAATAGTGGGCCCCTGCGCTGCCCCCAATAGGCACCGTAGACATCGGTCATGCAAAAGTTGAGATATCTTAGAGGATACGCACTCCCGTACAAGTAAATATGCACCGTCTATTCGAGCTGAGGTGTCCCAAAAGTCCTGTCGAATTTGAAGTTTTCTTCCACGTGTTCGTGTTGTCTTGTCTATAAAAGGAGATAGGAGTAGGTCCGATGGGCATCGGACCTACATTTAGGTTCAATTAGCTCTAGGACCGTACGATTAACATCAAGATCTATGCGTACGGAAATTGATACAGACTTGTACGGATTTTGATGCAGAGCACACGAATCTTGATGCAGATCGAATGGCCATCACACCCATCGAACCAAGGTAGGTCCGATGGGCATCGGACCTACTCTGATTCCCTATAAAAGTATTTATTTGAAGAAGAGAAATTAAGTGTCTTCTGGATACTGGATATGACCAAACCTCCTCCAACCGTCCGTTGGGGGAGGAATTCTCGAGCATTCACAAATCCTAGAATATTCCTCGTCCGTGTTCGCTACTTGGCTCCCTCGCTTTTGGACAGATAGGAGAGCAGTGAACGAATCCAAGTCACCCGAGATCCCAATATCCCAATATCCCATCCTCTCTGGCGCTGCCATATCATTATTATCATCGTATCCGACCCCCGACCCCGGGAAATCTCTTCTTCCTCTCGCTCTCCTCCTCTCTTTCAGAAGGAGAGAGACGACGAAACCCTAGCTGCAATCTCTCTCTCTCACATGCTCAACCTGGGTATGGAGACGAAGCCCCCGTCGCCTCCGCATCCCATGGTCCCCACAACTTCCTCTTCCTCCGGCACGGCGGAGAAGGCGTTTTCCTTCCTCTCCAAAGGATGGCGTGAGGTCAAAGACTCCGCCGACGCCGATATCCGCTTGATGCGCGCCAGAGCTAGGTCTTTCAAGCACTTGGCCAATCAAGAACTGGAGAACTTCCTCCATTCAGCGTCGGCCTTCTCCTCTCCTGCCGTGCCACCTCCGTTCGTAGAATCTAGAGCAATTGCGGAGATTGAGTTTGTGCAGAAGCTTAGACCGAAGCTGTCTGAAATCAGACGCGTTTATTCTTCGCCAGACTTCGGCCAGAAAGTACTGGAAAAGTATGTTTTCTTAAGAACTATAGGGGAATAAATATTTCTGTCCATTTTTTTGGCCTTAAATTTATGACAGCTCTTTTAAGGTGGAATTGGCTGTGTTACAACATTCCTTAACAGTGTTGTTGTGAAATCCCATCTGGCACACATTTCCCTTTATTCCTTAATGCTCAAAATTAAGTTGAAAGACTAATTGATTATAATGTGAGCAAGTTGATTTGTTAAGAATTTGTACTCTAGTTCGTACTGTTCTCGCCCCAACAGTAGAGAATAACCTTTCTGATACATGTTAGTTACCGCCATAAATGGTATCTGTTATTTGGTATAGTAGCAGCTTGCGAGCTACTGAACGTTTTTTGGGCACTTTGGTCAAATTAATTTGGAAAAGGGATATATTGGGAATCATATTTATTTGAACACCGTGACAACTGACAATATTTTTATTATTATCATCATTATCAAAATCCAAAAAGTAGAATTGTGGATACGTTCTTTATGGTTTAGATAGGTTGTCTATCAAATTTGGTGCAATTCGAAAATTGTTTGGTCACTGATCAAGTGCTGATAATTAGAAAACTAAACTGTTAATTTTTAAAACCGCTCAATGGAAGACGTATAGATTTTAAAATTGCACCAAGTTTGATACACAATATTTTTAACTATTTTTAACTACAGAGAATACATTTGTAGTTTCACTTTTTTAATTTTGATAACCTCTTTGATTGGCTGTCATGCTACTGAAGTAAAAAAGAATTTACCTCACCCCAGTTGATTCAATGCTTTATATACAAGAAGAACAAAATTTAAGGAAGGAAGAAGCTGCCTATTATCTGACCAAACTTATGAGATGCATTAACAAATATAGAATTTTACAATTTAATATTTACTCTGATAGATGGAGCCCAAAACCGATAGTCAGGATGGATCTATCGGCGATCAGAAACGCAATTGTGGCTGAAGGGGAGGAACTGGTTAGGTGGGAGGAGAAATACGAAGAGTTTTGGGAACCTTTAAAAAAATTAAAGACTGGTTTAATGGAATTTGAGAAGAAAAGCACCAAATCAAATGATATTTTTGAGAATTTTAAGAGTGGGGAGTTGATGGAGAAAGCCAAGTTAATCCTTGTAAGCACCTTCACTTTTTAGTTATCCTGATAGTCTGCATGTGTACAATTTATCACTAATATGATTAGGTTGCTTCCTTGTTCAGTCTGTAAAACTCGAAGCCAAATTCATTGAATGAAGTTATAATATATATAGTATAGAGTTAACCGAATGAACCAATTAAGGCTCAATTATTTGGTTTAGTTCTGTAAAGCCCTACTTCTAACGGCTCTTTTAGATTTGACTTGCAAGAAATATTATGTTATTGGCTTGCTGAATTGTTTACTAATATGTGTAATATTGGAGCGTGAAGAATATCTGTAATTTTTGTGTTTATTTGGTTGTTTAGGTTTTATATGGTTTTCCATTACCAAAACTGGTCCAATCAGAACTGTTTTTCATTTTCTTTTTTTCATTAAAAAGAAAGAAAGAAAGAAACCATATTGAACTGAACAAATTGAAATCCCGTATCATCTCAACAAAATTTAATTTGGTTCAATAACAAAACAGTTAAACCAACTGAACCCTCCATAAAGTATACGTACAGGTCATTTCTTGTTATCGTCTTCATACATTTGTTGGACAAGACAAAACATGCTTGGATTAGACTACATTATATATGTTAATGGGTGCGTTTTTTTTTTTTGGTTGGCAGGGAGTCAAGGAACCTCATGAAACAAAGGTCAGTCATAAATTTGTTGAATTCATTTATAATTTCATTTGAATTTACACCATCTTGACCCTTTTTCGAGTTATTTTCCAATAAAGTTTAACTACTACAATCAAGATTTAAATCAAACAAAAAACAATTTAAGTTCCCTACTTAATAAGATCGGCCAAATGCCCGAATCCCTTCATACATGGCTCTTGCTCATTGTGGAAGTAAAACAATCATTCACCTAACTTATTAATGGAAGGGCATGAAAAATACAAGGTGAAATCCAACCATTAAACTTGTAATATGTAGGAGCATGTACCTTTTCATCCAGCCTAACTGCACTAATTTGTATGTTTCCCAAAGATTCTTGTTTAGTTGCAGTATCAGAAATATATGTTGTATTTTGCAAACACTGGGAAAAGTTTATATATTGTAGAGATTAGAGGACCTTATAAACAATTTTTTGATGCAGAAGGTTCAGCCGTTGGATTTTCCTGAGCTTTTGGCAAGCCTTATTAAGCAATCCGAGCCTTTCTTGGATCAAATTGGGATTAAAAAAGGTGTTTTTCTTTTCTTTGAGATGTACTAAGTGTTGCCGGTCTTTATCACCTAATGGCTAATAGCTGGACCTAGTGTCAGTGTCAACGTAGGCCTAATGAAGTGTCAACTTAGGTATTTTCAAGTATAAACCGGGCTGTAAATAACGCAACTCTGTCAACATCTATTATAGTATCAACTTGTGTGTAGTTACATGTCAGCCTATCACTAAATATATACATATGGAGTGTGCTGGTATGCTTGGGCAATTTTGACGGGTGAATCTGTACCCCTCCCTTTTGCTTTTAATTGGGTTTTGGACCTTATTGGGAGGGGGCATAACGCTGCACCATTTTACTTTTCTTTTCATACAGTCCTACTTTGTGATGTTCAGTGCTTCGATCAACTTTGATTAATTAAAACAATGGCTAGAAAGGCAAAAGAAAAAAAAAATAATAATAAGCAAAGAATTAAATTAGGCTATCAACTTGTACTTGGGGGTACTGTTTGTAACCAAAACAGTACCAAAATTTTAGGTTTTACATCCTCGTGTAAAAAATCTACCAAAACTACTTTTTTTACTATTTTTTTTGCTTAGCTTCTCTTTTTGTTTCCTGATTAATGATTCTTTATACTTTGAAAGAGCTCTAAACTAGGCTTCAACATCAATATGAGCAAAAATCCCATGAACTCTTACATAATTGTTTTGGCCAGGTCTGGAGGAGTAAATTCTTTCCAAATTGAAATTTGTTTAGCTTGTTTACTATTTTTTCCTGTTCATACACTTATAGTTTTTCTTTTTTCTGTTTTTTGCAGACTTTTGTGAAAAGATAGTTGATTCTCTCTGTCATAAGCATAAGGGCCAGGCATTATCTTCCCCTGACCAAAACCTAATTCACCAAGCCGAGCCCTCCACTAACAGTCTTGACCTAAGAATAGCAAGTGTGTTACAGAGCACCGGCTACCACTATGGGGACTATGGATTCTGGTACGAAAAACCCTGACGAGTCGTCAGAAATCAAGGAAAAAAGGCATGTTGCTATTGTCACAACTGCAAGCCTCCCTTGGATGACTGGGACAGCTGTCAACCCCCTCTTCAGGGCTGCCTACCTATCCAGGTCGACAAATCAGGAAGTGACTCTTGTTGTGCCGTGGCTGTGCAAGTCTGATCAGGAGCTGGTATATCCGAATAACATGACCTTCAGTTCACCTGAAGAACAGGAGGCATATATGAGGAATTGGGTTGAGGAGAGAGTTGGGTTTAGCACGGATTTTAAGATTACCTTCTACCCAGGAAAGGTTTAGCTTCTATATCCATTATTTTTGTTTGTAATTTCTTATTAGGAACTCTCATCAGGTTCTGCATGTTAGCAAAGGAACGGGCATTGAACAGATGCCAGTAATTTCTCATAGTAACTCTTATCGGATTTTGCATGTCACTAATGGATATTGAGTCCATGTGAATAGCTGGCACTGAATCTATACCAATTCTTCTCTGTTTTTCCCCTCGTTTCCTTGTCTTTACTTAATTTTCTTTTTTTGTTAATTTTTTTATTGTTGCATTTTTTCATGGTTCGTTGCAGTTTGCATATGTTGCAATCTATTATTTGTTCACATTCATGGACCATACTGTAATATGCCACAGTTATTCATTAGCATTCTCTTTTTGAATTAGTGTTTCAAGGATCAACAATCTCTTTCAAACCGCAAGGTCTAAAAAAATCACCCTGAAAGCCCTCGATACCATATAAGCATTTCGGATAATGTCATATATAATTCTTTATTAGCATTTCACTGATTGCAGCAAAAATGTAATTTTTTGTAAAAATATACCTGGCAGGTGGTTTGAGCTTTCTTGTTTTAAAAAATGTTCAGTGTTCACAGTACCTTAAATATGTATGAACGAATGAAATGTTATCCCAATTTATGATTAAGCTTCATTGTTTTCCCTTTTATCGACAGTTTGCAAAAGAAAGTAATAACAGCCTTTCTTGTTTTTTCCCCCTTCTACAACAGTTTGCAAAAGAAAGGAGAAGTATCATCCCAGCAGGTGATACATCAAAATTTATACCATCAAAGGAGGCTGACATAGCAATATTAGAAGAACCAGAGCACTTGAACTGGTACCACCATGGCAATAGGTGGACAGATAAGTTTAACCATGTTGTTGGAGTGGTTCATACCAACTACTTGGAGTATATCAAAAGAGAGAAATTCGGTGCTTTTCAGGCTTTCCTTGTCAAGCACATCAACAACATTGTTGCTCGGGCATACTGCGATAAGGTACGTCTCAGGTAGCTGTGAGATTGTAATGCTTTTAACATATCAAACCATTTATTTCTATTGCGGCATAGATTTTGTAAACGCACCTGCCTTTTCAGTGTTATATTCTAATTCTTAAAATCAAATGGCAAATGCATGTAGGTGCTGCGTCTCTCAGCAGCAACCCAAGACATGCCAAAATCCACAGTGTGCAATGTTCATGGTGTGAACCCGAAGTTTCTTGAGGTTGGTGAGAGAATTGCGGCGGAACGAGCAATGGGTGAGCCTGCCTTTTCAAAAGGGGCATACTTCTTAGGGAAGATGGTGTGGGCCAAGGGGTACCAGGAGTTGATTGACCTTATGGCCAAGCACAAGAAGGACCTAGAAGGGTTTAACTTGGATGTCTATGGCACTGGCGAGGACTCTCATGAGGTTAAAACGACAGCAAGCAGGTTGAAGCTTAATCTCAATTTTCTCAATGGACGGGATCATGCTGATGATTCTCTTCATGGGTATGCATTTTTTTGCTGTAATTTTAATCTAAATAAAGTTTCCATAGTGGTTGATATTGATGTCATCCCAAAATAGCACCACTAAGGTCCAAATTGATTTTCATTGGTGCGAACAAGCCTCCTCTACTTGTGCAATTAGTTTTTCTAAGAATCAACTTAGCATCTGGTTGTAGTTTGCATTAATTGTGTAACTAGACAGAATGCACTATTTTAAGAACTACAGAGCTAATAGAGAAATATAAATCGGCGTTACAGTAGTATACTGAAAATTTGTGAATAATTCTGAGAGACAGGTACATCTGGACCTTTGAACGAAATTTGAAACCATGTTGTCTTTTAAGGAACCGCTACCGGTTATTACCAATACAGTTTGATATGACTTGTTTTTGGTTACTCTTACAACTTCAAATTGTATAGGAGCAAAATTACTGATAGCTCAATTTGCTGAATTCTGATTTCTGAGATTTGCACTTCTGTTTCACCAGGTACAAGTTGTTTATAAACCCAAGTGTGAGCGACGTGCTATGCACTGCTACGGCCGAGGCACTCGCCATGGGCAAATTTGTAATCTGTGCAGATCACCCCTCAAATGATTTCTTTCGCACCTTTCCTAATTGCCTCACCTACCAAACGTCTGAAGAGTTTGTTACCTGCATCAAATCAGCCATGTCAAAGGAGCCTCACCCACTAACCAGAGAGCAACGGTACCGCCTCTCCTGGGAGGCTGCCACTGAGCGGTTCATGCAATTCTCTGAGCTTGACAAGGTGTTGACTGATAAAAACAATAACAACAGGAAGAGAATGGGCAAGTCAGCTTCCATGCCAAATCTGTCAGAGATGGTTGATGGTGGGTTGGCATTTGCGCACTATTGCCTGACTGGTAACGAGTTTCTGAGACTGGCGACTGGGGCCATACCTGGAACTAGGGATTATGACAAACAGCACTCTAGGGACTTGCACCTCTTGCCGCCTCAAGTGCAGAAGCCTGTATATGGATGGTGATCGGTGTTTTCGTACATATACATAAACATTTTGTGTTTATTGTTAGTGGTGTGCATTTTTTTTTTTTTTGGGGGTTTTACTTGTAGATGTAGACTGTAGATCTTTCATAGTTTATGCTGCAATATTTTTTTGGTTTTGCAAATATAACCAGCCATTGGCCACCAATTGGTCCGTTAGGAAATTTTGGTTTGTGAAGTGTTCTAATGTCACGTGTTTGTTGCATCCCACCTTCTTCGATAAGGCCTAGAAATAAGATAAAAAGGGTAGCATATGATTTCCTTTTATTGTAAGAAGGAATTTTCAGAGTTATCTTACACAACGCACTAATTGTCCAGCATAAATACAAGTTAATGTCAAAAGGCCACAAGATGGGTGAGTACTGAGTAGGGGTGTAAACGGAGCAGATTCGGAGCAGATAATTCTGATACCATATCCATATTCACCTTTGAATGAGCCGATGAACGGATACGAATACTGATATAGATAGTAAACGGATGTTAAAATTCAAAACTAAATTCATCTTAAACAGATATGAAGGGGAGAATCCATGAATACGGATTTGAATACGGATACGAAATGAATAATAGCTGGATAATTTAGTTATACCAACTTTAAAATATAAATTCTAATTAATAATATTCAACCTTGATGTAATTTGTAAAAAAACAAAACAAAAAGAATTTGCGTCAAACAGGTTGCACAGTACCAGAATAGATGCCCCACATCAAAAGGGGTCCGGATCCCCTAAAGTAACTCAATCTTTGAATTTTGTATCGAGACCATCCGATTCGAATTTGTCGCTCGAGATCGTTTAGGAATTCAAATTCGTCGTTGGAATGTGTGCGCTCACTTCGCGGATGGATTTTCTCGAATTCAAATCAGACGGTCCCGATCTAAAACCCAAAAGTTGGGTTACTTCACTGGATCCGAACTCCATCAAAAGATTATCTGAAGGCATCAATATTGCCAATGTCGACTGTTCGGTACATATAATGGACATATAATGGACAAATATGCCTCTTGTCTCCGGTTGGCTGGGTATGGGTTGTGCGGATCCACGAGAAGCAGCTTTGACGGTTTTGAAAAAATACGACTGTTCGATTCAGAACGAATGTCCGGATGTCCGAACAAATTTAGTTCCACAAGTTAATTTTGCGGTAAGAAGAACAGAGAGTATATAAGGCCTTAGGGTGGTGTTTGGTTGTGGACTAAAATTAAGGTGGCCTAAGTTGTTATTCCAACTTAGGCCGGCTTAAATTATTTATGTTTAGTTGTGCCTAAAGTTATGCTATGATTTAAGCTATTTCTTGTTTGGTATGAATTTGATGACTTAAAGCATGATATTATTATTTTTAATTTAGTTATTGCTGCCATCTATGTAATATATTATTTTGTGTAGTATTTTTTATTTTGTGGATCAATATATACATTAGTTACTGCAACAATTTTTTTATAGCATATTACAAAGTTTATGCCATAGCAACAAAAAAAACAATATAATACATCTCAGTACTAGTAAAACCTGTTGAAGTTTTTTTTAAGGAGAAAACCGTAGGAATTTTGCATTAATAAAAATTAGAGTCATAAAATAATATTACAATGCCATATGTCCAACTAGCTACGTTTATCTAAAAAGAAAATTTGTTAAGTTAAGAAAATCTAATATTACACCCCATTCGCCTGTTAAGAAAATCTAATTTCCACGCCTCCTTTGTCTCCACAAAGCATTTTTAATATCATTGCATACAATTTCTCCAGCAGTCATCTCAGTAGAACCAGACACCTCATTTGAATCAACCAAATTTGTATTATCATTTGGGAATTCCATATTTGTGGAGGCATGAAAATAAAGATCCGGCTTATTTTGCATTTTTATGAAGTTGTGAATTATGCAACAAGCCACAACAACCAAAGCTTGTTTTCTGAACTTGTAACGGGGCATTTGTTGTAGAATTTTGAACCGCATTTTTAAAACTCCAAATGTTCTCTCTATGACATTTCTAAGTTGGGCATGACGATGGTTATACAAATCTTCAGGGACAGCATAACGAGAGGACCTATTTTGACGACTGAATTGTGCAAGATGATATTGGTGATTCTGGTACGGACAAATAAACTTAGATGTGTTTGCATAACCTAAGTCTGCGAGATAGTACCTGCCATTAGGGACTGTAAAACCGCCATTCTCCATAGCCCAACGCAACACTTTCATGTCTGAAGCAGACCCTTCCCATCCAACTGCAACATACATAAATAACATATCAAAGGAGCATGCAGCTAGAACGTTTTGTGATAGAGTTCCTTTACGATTGCGATATCGTTCTCTGTTTTCCTTTTTAACAATAGCCGATATATGAGTTCCATCAATTGCACCCAAGGCATCCTACAATAGATACTGAAATTGTTATGACAAGTTTTAAAAATTTATTTTTGAGATAAACATAACTATCAATATAACTACCTTGAACAAATAATTTTGACTGTAACAGACATATGCACGTCTGCACTAGCATCTGGTAGTTTAATGTAATCATTATGCAAAGACAAAATGGCCTTCAAAACATCTTTAAAAAAATCTATAGATAGACTCAGTGGAGTGTTGATAGTATTCTCTCATTTTTCGCATGGATTCGCCATGACCGATGCAATCCAGAAAAATTGCCAACTGTTCTTGGATGGTTGTTCTGCTAGTATTGAGCTGGTGGGATATTCTTTGGCATAGCACATGAAAATTTGTTGTCGACATCCGATAACTGTTGTAGCATCGTATTGGATGACCATTTAAAATTTCATTCACACAATATAACCCCGAAAAAGGCCTGTTGTTCTGAATTCTCCTCGTATGTAACACCGCACTCACATCTTCAAGCATGTCAGAGATTAGAATGTCAACTGCACTTGAAAAGAACATCCTCCATCATATATTCTAGCGATAACTCCATTAATTTCTGCAGCAAATAAAAGCACTTATGTCAGATTTTTAGAAAGGGAATCCTAGATTTTACAAGTATTATCTTAAATAAAACAAGTATCAAATTTTACAAGTAAGAGAATAAGGTACCAGTAGATTTCTAGAAGAAAGTAAGGTACAAAGACATGATATATTTTAAACAAGCATACTAATACAAAAGGGGCTCTTCATAACATAACAGAATTACATAATACATAATAAAAACATAATACAAGTATTTAAACAAGCATAATATAATAACAGAATCACATAATTTTAAACAAAGTCTCAAGATAACATTGTATAATAAAAGCATCTTACAATAACACATAACAAAGGGGCTCTTTAGCGAGCATGGTTCATATATAATAAAGACATGCATAATTAAATTTGAAGTTAAAACATAATGCAAACATCTAATAGGCTCATAATTAGTACAAAATGTCAAATTAGATGAATTGCATGACCAAAAATAGGCATGGATTCTAAAGGGAAATTAAGGCTTTGCGAGGCTCTGATAAGTAATCATTTCGTTTATCCACTCGATAAGATCATCACCCTCATATGCCATGAAAATCTCCTTACTCAGATCATTTTTTAGTATCTCTTGCAAGATACAAAATTTCTAACTGCTTAACCCTTGATCCCTTTTCACTTTGATTAATTTCTCGACAATTTTCTTTCCCTTGTTCTTCATTTCCTCCATAAGCACACGCCGCTCCCTTGACTCCTCAATAAGTAGAAGAATAGATGAATTGTTATCATTGTTGTTGTTACTGTGGCTAGGCTCCCCCTTCGACTTCTTACCCTTATAAGAGACCTCATTCCCCTTTCCAATGAAACTCTCTCTATCTCTCTTACCAGATGAAGTACCCGATGCAGCACCTGGAGCTCTACAGGCGTACCACCAATAGAATTTTCAACTGAGAAATTATAATTCACATCCAAAGTGTTTTTAAAAGCACGAATATCAAAATCTGACAACTCTTGCACCGCATTAGCATCTGAGTCAGAGCTATCGGATTTGCTAATATTATCTTCAAGTTGTTCGTTAGGAGCAGCACCACTCATTGCATAGTTTCCAGTGGCAATATTGGAGCCACACAGTTCATACATCACATTATACCATTGAAAAGACTTGAACTTGCACTTATACAACTTCGGATTGAACTACAAAAGAATATAAATTGGATTTCTTTTAATATTCAGATGATTGAATTTGAAGCAAAAATTATTCATTTAATTGAGAAGTTCTTTGTACCTTTTATAAATCCTCCCAACAACTATCATCAGGAGCAATAGGTATACGCAATATTGCATCCCAACCCCAGCCACTCTTTTCAACACAAGACTTGTAATCATAGAATTCTGCTTTGAGAGTTTTCCAGCGACGTTGTAATTCATTACCGGTACGATTTGGCTCTGATTGTGAGCTCAATATTGGTGCCAATCTATTCCAGACCTGCTTCGTAAAGGATCCCTTGACTGGTAACCCTTTGTGTAACTTGTTCTTCTCTTAGTAGATTCAACATAATTGTTGTTTGGTCAGCGCTCCAGTTGTGGCCTCGTGTTCTTTGTGTTCCTTTTTTACATTCGCTTGCCAAATGACTCTCCGAGGGATCCATGCCTAATTTAATGCAGATTCACATATACTTTGAACAATTGAATTGATACTATCTAAAATTCAACATAATAATTTTAATATCTAAAATTAAACATAATTAAAAGGCACGATTTGGCTCTGATGAAGCTGTGGGAAAGCAGCTTTGGTATTTGCTTTGGTTGCTAGCGATCCATGAACAAACAAACAAAAATCGGCACAGGAACAAACAAAAATCAGCACAGCCCTCTCTGTACCGTTCGGTGAATACTCTAGCCAATGTGGCAAATCAACACATAACACAAAGCAAGGTACCAAATTAAGAGCCCTCAAGGAAACAAAAATCAGCACACAACAAAAATCACGGCCATTATTAACAACCGATTCGCATCCCAAAAATTCATTGACTCGCCGAGAAAATCAACATCTCGCGCGAGCCAACCGCATAAATCAAAATATACGTTAACAAAAAAGAAGTAAGTCCAGAAAAAATTGATACTCTAGCAGAGAAGTAAGTCGGAGGAGAAGTTAAACGCACCAGTTTGAGAAATAGAAAAAATTGATAGTCTCAAGAAATTAAACGCACCAGTCTGAGAGAGATTGCAACATACCTATACCAGACGGAGGAGAATTAAGTCGGAGAAGTTGGAGACGGAGGAGAGGGTTGGAGACGGCTAGGTTCTCTAGGGACTTCTTTCTTCTGCGTGAGAAAAAAATAAATGGGAAGCGTGAACAGTGATCAATGAGGAGAGAGGACAGTGGGGCCTAGTGGCGTAAAGTTAAAGAACCTGAGGAGGTGGTTTAATTTAGGCCCGTTTAGGCCGGACCAAATTTAAGCTATTCCATGTTAGGCCAAGCAGTTTAAATCATGTTTGGTGGAATAAGAGTGGCCTAAAGCCTTTAGGCCATCTTTATGCCATAACCAAACATGGTGAGGCCCAAATAAGTGAATAGCGCAGAGTGCGGACTGCGGAGAGAGAATTGTGGCGGCGCAACTTAGATAAATGGATGGATTCAGATATATCCGGATATCCAATCCGTTTTCTGGTTTGGAACTGTATCCGTTACCGAATCCGGAAGAAATTCTTTTCTAGTCATCTTTTATACGTCGTTTGTAGAGGTGGTTTTTTTTTCTCTATTCAATCTAACCAATATTTCTGATGATCTGTGAGGAATTTTGCAAATCTAAAATCACGAACGTCTTTTACATAATTTTCTCTTTCAAATGATATCTATGATGACATACTTTCGAGATGTCCATTGCACAAATATTCATACCTCATCGAGCAAGTATTCATAACTCGTCGTGTAAGTGTAAATAGTTCATATATCAAGAGTACAAGCATATGAGAATACCTCGATTAATTTTACATGAGCAGCCGAATAGTATTGAACATTGCTTTATTGCTTTCTGGTTCAATTTTATTTTTTTGAAAATAAGAAATAGTTGCCACATGTTTCACTGTCGAAACAAAAATAATCTATCAAATTTTACGGATCATGTAATTGAAATGTTACAAACAAAAAAAAACAATATTTAAAAGAAACAAAACATACTTCATTGAATGAAGTATTCATACATATACGTTGAAGTATTCATACCTAAGATATCAAGTATTAATTCATACACGTTGAAGTATTCATACCTAAGACATCAAGTATTAATTCATACACCTCTATTTTTTTTCAAAATTTATTTTTCTGTCATTTCTTTGTACTTAGTACACACTGGCCTAATTCACCATTAATGAAGCTTTATTCTTTTCAAAATCAGATCGCCGCCTATCCTCTGTCTTCACCTTGATTTGGCTCAGAGAATCCGACCAGAAACACACAAACCCTCTCGCATCAAGAAACAACAAGTCCCGAATTGCAAAAATAGTCAGCAAAAATCTCAATCGAAGTCAATAGAAATACAAGAAAATAAGCAAATCCGAGCAGAAACAAAGCTTATTCCAGCAAAGCGACTTGCAGTTCGAAGTTGTTCTTCTCATTGATTCACACCCAGACCAGTTGAGGGACACACCTCATCGCCAGACGGAGCTCTGTGAGCCAACATGACACCGATCTCCACCATGTTACGATGATCACACACATCTCAGCCATCGAGAAGGCGAGCAAGGTTCAAAGCACGAGAAGAAAGCGGTTCCAAACTTCAGCTTTTTCGAAGAGTTCTACTAAGAATAACGCAAACCCTAGAATTCCACCTCTCATAAGCACTTGGAGGAGATCGACTACTGGTGCACCCTATTGCATTAATTTCACTCCTCTATGCGGAAGTCGCCAACTTCTCAAGTGTAGCTTTCTGATCGAAGAAGATGACCAGATCCTCCAAAGCTGCGCCTTCTGAAGAAAAGGTTCCTCCGAATCGGATCCTAGACATAAACAAGAACAGGTGGAAGGATTTGTTTTGTGGATCAGATTTGTTTCGAGTTTGAGGTGCAAATTTCAGACTTTGGATCATACTTTTTACTGTCTTCACTCATTTGTTGGGCTGAGATCAAGAGCCCACTCTTAATTCCACTAATTTTGCTTTGAAGCACATTTCCCCTTTTATATTCACATATGGCTGAGAAATAAAAAAAATAGGAAATTGTAGAATTGCTACCAAGATCCCCTACATGCCAACAAAATCAAGAAAACCCCTCAAAATTCTCAAATTACATTACCAAGTTGAACCAATGCCGGGCTCCTTCTTTTCTCTCCCTCTATTTACAAAATGCTTATAAAAAATGAGACAAGAGAGCTAAAAAGTCCTCTTGAAACCATGCACTTGTCACAAAATCATGAACTATTCAATTTTTTTTTTCTTTTTATTTTTCAAAGAGGACTCAAACGAGCATCTGAAGTGCATTGAAGCATTCTTGAGCCAAAAGAGCTGATTCTTCTCTCTCTCTATCTTCTTCCATCTTCAAGGAGACTCAAATATAAAACTTAACGATTCAAATCGTAAAAACAATGGCATTGAGATATTGACTTTGACATTCCAAGCTCACCGTGCGTATCGCCCGATGTGCTTGAGGGGGGCTAGTAGACAACCAATGGAGATCTCTAATAGTGATGCTACTGGACAGCATGACACACAAGATTAGTCAAGGCCTTACATTTTGTTATAGAGATGTATACGGTTATGATTTAGTTAGTGTGAGTTAGTTACTAATCATGTTGTTAGTTAGAGAGTTGTTAGTGGCAGAATTGTAATTAGACAAGACTCTATATTTAGAGCATAGTTGTAAGCAAAGATCAATCAAGAAAAATTCATTACCATTTCTATTTCTCTCTTCAATTATCAAAGTTTATAAACACTTTTGAATGCCCAAACTTTAAGGGTTGAAAGTTAGAAACTAAAGTTAATTTTGAAATCCAAGTGGCACATCTTGGGCTTTTATATGTTATACTGGTGAGAAATTTTTTTTATAGATGAAATGGGCTCAACTCTTGTAATTTTAATATTTATAAAAAAAATTCAATCAGGTTTTGAATATGTGACATCTCATATCGAAAGCATACTGGTAAAAAACTATTGAAAGTTTAGTAACGAATAAGCTTATTATATTTCAATTCCGATCTCAAGGAAGAACAAAATTTTGGTCTATTTATTTTATAGCATACCAGAGGAGACTAGAAAAAAAAAATACAAAAGGTAAAGGCACCCGTTGAACCCAACCTCTGCATTCACATCCAGTTGAAAATAAAGTCGTCGCTCTTTTAGAAATAAATTGTGAAAACAAATACCTAACAATTCCCCCAAACCACCGGCTTAGAAAAAGTGAATTGATATTACCATTTAAAAAATAACCTGATTAGATTTGTAAAATAAAAGGTGCTCTATTGAATTCTAAAGTGATTTATGTGGTCAGTTTATTTTAAACTAAAGAGTCTGATTTAAAATTATTGGATCCTACTTTTTCTTTTTCATTTTTGTTGGAAAAGACTAAAAAAAGTTACTCTTGTATCTTTTTCTTACCCAGATCATTGCAAGATTTACTACAAAGATCAAAGAAAATTATAGACGAACATGGAAATACGAGTCGCTTTATGATAGGGTCATGTGCCAAAGGCTCTTACTGAGTCGGTCCTCGGCCAAGAACAATTCGGGATTCGGACCTCTATCCGGAGCCAACCCGAGATAAAAAAAAACAGAGCCCATGATCCGTCAACAACTCGACCCAGCAGGGCCCAATCAGATTTTGCCCGACAAAGCCCAATCAGACCTTGCCTGACAAAACCTAACCAGGCCTTACTGGCGAGAGTCCTGCCCGGACTCGGCTTAGGGTCACCGCTTCATGCATAATGAACTTAAGATTTTCGACAAGCATTACTCGTTACATTTAAGGCAAATCCCTTTTATTATATTATATAGTATGCTCATAATATGACCTAATTTTGTTATTGTTGGGCCTGTAGCCCTCTAGTATCCCATCGGCCCATCCATCATCCATCAGCTTCCTTTTACAAGATATAGAATAAATAAACTATGGCATTATCACAGTCCTTTTAGTTTCTTCCGTATCATGCATGTAAAAATGTCAAAAAACAGAGCTGAAAAGAACACCTTCTCGTATTTCATTTCTTTTTTCTTTCAACCAGAAATTAAATACGAGATAAAGCAAAACTTGCTACGTCGATTTTTCGCAGTGTCCACCTCAAAAGTTCAAATTACAAAAATAAAGAAAGGAAGAATAAAAGAATAAAAGAAAGGCAGGACAGGAATGCGGAGCGAGTTGGAAACGCATACCCACCTAACACTGACAAGGTTTCTGTATTTCTGTTGCCACCGCTAATGTGTATTCCGTGCAATAGAGCAAAGAGCTAAAGCGAAAGAGATATCAGATATATAATATCCTCCGTTGTACATGTCCCAACTTTCTAGTTTCTCATGATTAGAGCCTTTAACCAGTAGCGAACAAAAACAATGAGGCCACATCATGACGCCCACAAGCGCATAAATATTTGCACTAAATAAATAATATGCGAGTAATATTACGCACATGAATTATCTGCACCTTTTTTTTTTTTTTAAATGTCCAAACTAGATATTAAATGGCGGTTGAGAATAAAAATGAAAAAAAATTTATTTTTTATTTTTTATTTTTGCTATTTCAGACTCTATAAATACATATCTTTCTCTCTCCTCCCTCTCACAACTCACTCAAATCACAGAAGAGAAAGAAAGAAAGAGAAAGCGATTTCTAAGGCGATTTTGGAAGTTCTGGCCAAAATTCAGTTGTGTCAAATTATATAACACAACCATAATCATACACTCTCATGGTTCCTTTATTCGTACCTGACCAAAAAACATACAGTCACTTCACTCCACCAACACCCCAACCACGACCTCATACAAGATCCCCCACCTAGACCTGTGCATGTGGCACCTTTACCATAATCGCCACTATCACCTCACCCTAGACCGACACCAGTAGATGACGAGCTGGGTCAGATTTTGAAAATATTAACAAAATTCCGGAGGAAGATCTGCAAACTGGGGATGAATTTGAGGGAGCAAACTGGGACTCTAATCACCTGGAGGGTTGTGATGAAGATGGTCCAGTGCCCATTCGCAGAGAATATGGAAATATGCCGCTTAGTGGCCGGACTGATACGCACCCGTTCACAGACTTTAATGATAGATCTTCTTTTCATGAAGTAGATGTTGCTTACTATGAGAGACGAATTGAGTACAAAGGTGAGCTGGCGCCAGAACAATTTTTTTCAAAGCAAAGAAGAGCTGATTAAGAAGATTAGAGAATACCATATTGATAAGAATCAGGAGATTAAAATGAAAAAAAGTGACAGGGATCGAATTCAGGTGGTGTGCAAGACTCCGGGTTGTGATTACGAACTTAGGAGAAAAGCAACGGGTTTTGAAGATGCATGGGTTATAATGAGGCAAGACAAGCCTCACACATGTAGGTCTGAGTACACAAGGATCGACCATGAATGTCTCACGGCATCAATCATTGCCGATATCATTAAGACCTTAATTAAAAATGACCTATGTATGAGCATCTAAGGGGCGGCAAACTGTGTGATGGTTAGGTATGACAATGTAACCCCGAAATACAACCGACTGTGGAGGGGTCGTGAGTTTGCAATAGCCTGACAATTTGGGAGTTGGGAGGGTTCATAACAGCTTGCTGGAACCACTGCTTATGGGAATCTGCGACAAGAATTCCGGCTCTAAGTACCAATTTCTGACTTGTCCGATACAAGATAAACACGGAGTGCTTATTCAAGATGTTGTTCAATTTAGGGCCGTAGTCTGAGCTTTTGGTCCATTCATTGCAGCGTTCCAGTACTTGAGACTAGTGATCAGCATAGATGCATGCTTTTTGTCTGAATAGTATGAGGGGAGGCTTTTGAGAGCTTGTGGCTATGATGCCGAGAACTAATTACTGGCTATTGCATTTGCAATTGTGCAGAGGGAGGATAGTGAGAATTGGGGTTTTTTCTTGAAGTGGTTGAGGAATGAAGTGCTTGGAGCTAATAAATTCATCTGTGTTATATCGGACCAGCACAAGGGGATCAAATGTGCACTGACAGCAGAATACGGATGGTCTCCAGACCTTTTTGTGCACATGTTTTGTATGTAGCATGTTGCTGACAACCTGGTCCAGAATTATGGAAATGACAAGTGGTTCGGACGGAGATTCCAACAAAGAGGCAAGAAGGTTGAAAGAGATGTTCGAAGAGTTTGCTATGGTATGTCTAATTTATAACATTTCGTTTAATTATTTTAGACTATGAGGAAAAGGAAGTAACACCTCTTTATTTTTGTGCAGCTAAATCCAAGATGTAATGCATATTTAAAGAAGGTGGGCAAAGTATGTCCCAATGATGTGATAGAGCTGTTCAATTATGAGAAGATTTTCCAAACTTGTGATGGAGGATACCGATTTGGTATCATGACAACAAATAGCTCCGAGTCGCTCAACAATGTCTTTCGGGTGAGCCGTAGAATGCCGTGGCTGCTATAGTGGAGGATATGCTATATAAGTGCAACAAATGGTTTGTTGAGAGGCGGAAGCGAGCAATGGACTTAAGAGAGGCAAATCAGTTATTTATGACCGAGTTTTACAAAAGATCAGAAAACGGTGGAACAAAGCTGCAGAAATGCATTTGGTCCCTTATACGCACGGCGAAGGTCAGTACCAAGTTTCATCCCCAAATGAGTACGTTCCAGTCACCCGCGGCGCCAATGGAAGTATGGACATTATTCATAGGGAGTTCCAGTACATTGTGACACGCGGGCCCGACAATTAAATATAATTTACATGCAGGTATTCAATTAACATCTATTTCGTACGCTAATGTCTTAGCAGTTTGTCGTGAACGAAACTGGAGCGTGAACCAATTTGTTGCAGATTGATATAATGTGAACTATCTTGAAAGTACTTGGAGTGGGGTGTTTGTTCCTTATGACAATATGGAAGAATGACCTACTTGTAATTCTCCTATAATTCTTCCTAGCAAGGCCTGGATTAGGGTTGGGAGGAGAAAACACACCCGTCATGTAATGACTATGGATGAAATGCAAGGTAGGCGAAGGGGGCATCAGGCTCGCCGTTCTACTACCGACAGGAATCAAAGAGGTATGTAACATTCATAAAAAATTATAATTCTTTTCAATTTTGACCAACTTACTAAGTAACAAATGCAATGTAGAGGCCATAAACGTAGCAAATGCGGCAGAAAATGAGCGAGTTATCGTGGAGGCAACTGGGTCACAAGGGTCACAGTGAAGCACAGCTACAAGCCGTTTAGATGCATATGCTATATTTGCAGAAGAAATGGGAGATGTAGTTGCCATAAGAGGAGAGGCGGTTGGAGTGTAATGAGAGCCATTTGGAAGCCAACCATGAAGGTTAACTGGTAGGCGAATAAGGGCATCTGGAAGCCAAGCAGAGCCATCTGGTAGGCTATCTTTTGCAACTGGTCGATTTCTCGGATTTAATTTTAGGTGTAGTAGTAATAGGTGATTTAAATTCTTCTCATTTGATGCATGTTGTGAACTTGTTTATTTAGATGCTGCTTTCAGAACTATTTTATTTGCAATTTGTGTGGACTTTATTAAGACTAAGTTATGAATTAGTTGATTGTAAGTTTTATAACTTTACTGTTTTTTACCATATTCAAAAATTAATTATGGGATTTCTACTAAACCACAAATTTGGTTCTTTTAATGAAAATATAGAGAAACATCAAGTCTACATGTATGTCAATACATTAAGTCTAAATAAACTCTGAATTGATGAAATAAAGTCTACAAAATAGACACTAAAGAAACTAATTTTTTTTACAATCCTAATTCATCCAACTAAAATGCCTCCAGCTCAAATGTATCCAAATTTTAAACCCTAATAATACTACTACTTAGAACGAGCCTTGAAAGTATATGGAACAAACTCCTTGTCCGATATTGCCGGATCTGGATCAGTCACAACAGACGAAGTGCTTGCCTTACCAGTATAAGTACACGAAATAAACTCATTGTCCGATGTTGGAGGCTCTGGATCAACTTTTTTTTTCAAACCAGAGCCGTAGGGGTTTTCCAAAAGTCATCGTCTAAAATTTCATACTGAATATGCCGTCTAAGTTCCTCTATCATACATATTTGACAGTTCTTTTTATCACGGCATACTTGACAGTGTTCTTTTCGTCCTCATTTTTCTCTCGATCACTAATTGGCCATCCTCTCGCTAGGCCACGATAGGACGATCTACCTCGGTTGCTACTGTTTATCCTTTTGGCCCTCGGAAAATCTCCTCCAAAATCGCCTCAAATCGCCTTCTCTTTCTCTCTGTCTCTTCCTCTCTTTCTCTTCTGTGAGTTGAGTAAGTTGTGAGAGGAAGGAGAGAGAAAGATGGTCTAAGGTAGGGCTGCAAACGAACCGAATCGAACTTACCCCAATTTGAGTTTGGTTTGAATTAATTTCGAACGAACTCAATTTCGAATCGAATTTTTTACGAACTCAATTTCGAACTTTTACGAACTTTGCTACGACTTACGAGTTATGACTTATGGCTGGGCCATAGTTCAAAATTACAACACTTCAATAAAAACTCAGCATTCTGAATATTAATTACAAAGTACACCAAAATTTATATCAAACACCAAAGTTTAGTACAATCAATCAATGTTGAGTACAATCACAATATCCAAAGTTTTCCAAATAGCCAACATGAGCAACATCACCAAAGTTTTCAAATATCCAAAGTATTCAAAGTACAATTTAAGTTAGAACTGAGAGCAATTATGGACTGGGCGGCCTTATATTTTCATCAGCGAACATAAGTTATCAGCGGAAATCAACGGGTCACGTTTGAGTTAATTTCGAACTAAGTTTGGTTTGCGAACCTATGTCGAACAACCTAGGTCCAGTTTGAGTTTGGTTTGAATTAATTTCGAATCGAATTTTTTACGAACTTTTTCGAATCAAATTCGAATCGAATTACGAATTACGAATTTTTTGTGCAGCCCTAAGCTAAGGTGGGCATTATTATTATTTTTTAATTAATAATGGATATTAATAAAAATGACGGCATCATATGTGTTTGTTCGATTTTTTTTTTTTTTTTGTAAATTGTAGTCTATTAAGTCATATAGTCATCCAAAGTATAGAGAATGAGGTCATGTACATAAATAAATATGCAAATTAGAAAACTTTTTTAATACATTAACAACACTTTCCATGCATGTATTATTGTTGTTAATTAATGAGGGTTTCATTTTAAGTCACATCATCATCAAAACATGCTCATATATATGTGCTCTAAATATTATCACAAGATGTGCTCATAATTTCTTTGCGCTGAAAATATAACTGACAAGTAATGTACACTCACAAACTTGTAAGATTATATTTAACACGACGAGGGTTAAAATGACTCGTATCTAGGGCTGCTAATGAGCCGAGCCGGCTCATGAGCCAATGAGTCGAATGGCTCAATAAATTGTACCGAGCCGGACCCTAAACTAAATAAAGCCCGAACTCGACTCGGCTCATATTTAATCACTCAAAACGGGCCGAGCCGAGCCGAGCCCGAGTTGGCTCATGAGCTGAGAGTCTCTTCTTCCGTTTCTTCCGTCTGTCGCTCTCTCTCTACTCTCTAAGTTGTTTGTATTACAGAACCAACAACAAACAAGCAAAAAGGCATTAAAGTAATATTCAAATATGTATTCCAATATTTCCATTATAGAATTGTAATAGTCAACCTATGCCCAACGCCAAGCAATAATCAAGCATCATTACAGTTGCAAACAAAATTCGATATACATATATGATCTGGCGTAATCACCATCTGTGCTGATGAGATTTCTTCCTGGAGTAGAAGAAAGAAAAAGCCCAAATATGGTCTGAGTCGGCTCGCGAGCCGAGCTGAGCCGAGTCAAGTATTTACATGAGCCGAGCCGAGTCGAGCTTTTTCTTTCAAAATCGAGCTGAGTCTGAGCCGGGCCGTTATGCTTCTCTCATTGAGTCCGAGCCGAGTCTGAGCCGAGTCAGGCTCATTAGCAGCCCTACTCGTATCTTTAATGTTTCATCGTGCCTGCACTAGTTTTTTCTGTTTTTAAAGTTCAAATAGTCGATCCGAATCGCTCAACATAATCTCCATATTAAAATGTACTTGAAAATCAAAACTTTTATTTTTTACTTTTGGAAATTTTTAATTATTATTTTAAATAGGCACAAAATCGATCATTCAAACACAATGATTTGGAATACCTATCGAAAAAATACTACTTTTATTTAAAAAAAATATAAAATTTGGTTTCTAAGAACATTTTAACATGGAAATCATGTTGAGTAGTTCAGATTGACTGTCTGGACTTTGCAAGCGTAAATAAAAAATGTGAGGGATGATGAGACATGAAAAACATAAAGCATTTGAACTCCCCTCATTTAACATTATGTGTATTTATTTAGTTTTAATAAATTGCTGGCAGATTTAAAGTCCTATAATACCCAAAACTAACAAATATAATCTAAAAAATTATCATATATACGCTCATAATTTTGTACACAAAATAAACAACATACAAACAATTGCGCACACAAATATGCTGAATTGCCTTTACCAGCAGCGAAATTAGAAAATCTTGATAGGGAAGCTAAAATTTAAATGCATAGTGTGGTGAGTGGAATTTGAATTCAATTATCCACAACTATAAAATAGAGCTCTAACCACTATATTACAGTAAACATTATTTGAAAATTTACGAGGGAGACTAGACTATATAAAAAGTGGAAAATTTACTAGGAAATATATCATTTTAAATAATTTTAATTTATACTTATCATTGTTGGTCCTTCCGTGTCCTTTGGTCTGTCCCACATTGGCGATCGATGATTTTTGAAGGCAGCAGACGCAACAAATTAAGTAACTTCAATTATTCTGATAATTACCGAAGATAATTCCAATCCATATCCTCTGCATTAAGTCATTAACACAACTTTTGAGTTTTCAGCTTTCCACTGTCAGATTTCATTAAATAAAGAAGACAATATAGCAGATATGACTTCTTATTTATAAGACTAATGAAGTGCGACCTTAATGAAAAACATATTCTCTTAGTGGAACAAAATTAAGAACATTAATTATCCTTCAAGAGCTACTATCCATGACTATTGAATAGCTAGCCTCCAGTTATGAATTATGGATCTCCATCTATTTTACTTGCACCAATTAAATTTTCAAATAAAAAGAAAGAAGAAAAGATAAATCCAGCAGCTGGCAGTCCACTCACCCGCTTCATCTTCATTGAGCAAATCCAAAAGTATCGCTAATTAATTATATTACCTAGTCATTTGATTTATAATTTAATGCAATATTAGATCATGTATTGTAGTAAAGTTAATAAGAATTAAACTGCTTACTGTATTTTATTTCTTGTATTTTACATCTAATTTGATAGTTTATGTTATGATTTAATTAATCCTTCTTAATAAGTTAGCTGTCGAAAAAAAATATGTTTATAACAGTGTACCCTATAAGCATAGCAAGTGTTAAATGTTGAAAAATAAATTTCTGTCAATGACAACGTATTCTACAAACATAGTAAGTGTAGAGTAAGTTAATTCATCTAAAGAGATAAAGTAACTTAATTAGAATAAATTTACTTTTTAATTATGTTACTCCTCATCCAACAACTTAGTATAAACTCAAAAGAAAATTTTACTCCACAACCAAACACGAAGCAGGCAAAGAGAAAAGGAATTGGACATACAGCTTTAATTAATTTCAGAGCTAGGTAGGTTTGTTGTGGGGACAGCTGTGAGAGGGAAATTTGTAGGGTAACATGCATGTTATGTTATCATAAAAAAGACCATGAAATCAAAGGGAACTTTTGCTTTTTGTGAGGCTGTATCTTAGAGATGGCTCAGGTCAAGATTCTCATACTGATACAGATCATGTCTTCTTTTCTGGGTTGTTTGCTCCTAATTCCTATCTGCTAGGATTAGAGCGAATGAGCATGAATTACTTAAAGGACCGGTTTAAAATTTCAATTTTATACGAGGGGTTATCATGGTATTGGTTCCATAGCAGTAGGAAAAAGACAAATTTGGAGTCTTTGCCACCCACCCATGAAATTTTTGGATGTATCCGGAATTGAGAATTAATTAGTTTCTCTCTTGCGTCCAAATTGTAGCTTCCACTCTAATCATGTTTAAAGATATCCATTAAGAATTTTTTAAGTTATCTAAAGCAGCCTACCTGGCTTTAACTTTAGCTAAACTATTTTGAGATTATAACCCAATTGGTTTATCTTGGGTTTATATATGTAATCATGACTTAGAAAGAAGAGCTTCAAAATTATTCCATGTGAATCCAATTTGTCCCTTTCGATTTCCACTATATTCTTTTGTTTTTGTTATGAACTGATATTTAATGATAATGACTTAACGTCACATTTGAAAAAAAAAATTAACTTTTATTTTCGAAAATTAATTTACCTTTTAACTTGTACTAAATTAATTATAAAATTTTAAATTTTTCGTATGTAGATGTAGTCTCTAACGGCATCTAGAGAGAGGTGAATACAGAGTCTTAAAGACTCTTAGACGTTTTTCGGTCAAATCATCTAAACTAACAAGTCAAATAAATATCAAACAAGCGTGTACAAGTAAAGTAAATAGAGTAGAGTTAAATAAATTTGACACACAAGATGATAACGGAGTTCGGCGTAAAATGCCTACGTCTCCAACCTCGTCGGCGACCCTTTCCTATTACCCAAAAAGAAAAAATACAACTCGTGACACGTGAGCCCAATCAAAGGTGGTTCTTCTATCAGCAATTAAGTTGTAATTTATGTTCTATTTATTTTATTCCTTTTATTTTGTCATGGCCATGAGAAGCTAAACTTCTCATCTCTAGGGTGAGAGTTGTACTTGAATTCTTGATTATGTTTTGATATATGTTTATGTTTTGTTTATGTTATAATTTGAGTTTTTCTTTGCACTTTAAATTTCTTTTTATTATATCCTTACATACATAGTTCTGTCTACTATATGCCAATGATCTCCATATATCAATAGGTGTTAAGTCGTTGCATCATTGTGTGAGAAGGATAATGCATGTAAGTACTACAAACACTTCAGCTAATGAGGCTTGGCAGCGGTTGAAAGACTAGGGTTAGAACCCAGTGGGATCCATTGGCAGGATAGCGTAAATCGTACTTTAAGCAACATTAGAAAACACTTAGATAAAGTAGGGTCTTTGGGATATTTCAACTACGGGGTAGTATAGAAAAACAATATAATTACGTACCTAAAATACTTTAACATTGGTAGCTCAAAAGCTGATTGCAAGATAGGAAAACCTTTCAAATCGCATAAACAAACACCCAGCACGCCCTGCGGATAGTGACAGTGTTGCATGCGAGTAGTTGTGGGGGCAAATCCAAGCCGCATGCGACGGTGATAATGCTGCATGCGACATAAAAAACGTTGAAACTTGTACTTTGCATAATTATGAAGGACAAGAAACCTGAACCTTAGATGCTCTCTATCTACTGTTTAACCTTGACTAGTTATAATACCTTGCTTGCATTCATCACCACCAACTCAAATTTTAAAAACCCGATAACCTAGACTAGTAAAAATTATTTAAAATCTAATACACTATCCTTATAGATCGACACTCCAATCATATTACACGGTAGGATTATACGCTTTGATCTGAATATAAGTAGAAATTAGAATTTATAAATATTTAAAAGTAGTAATACCATTTTGGTCCATTAGTTCTTCAAATAAGTCTTGCAATTAAAATCTTCATGAACCTTGGTTCTTTTTTCATAGAAATCTTGCAATTAAGATTTAGAACCTGTCTTTGATTCTTCATTTTTAATCTTGCAATTAAAGTCTTGAACCTACAAACTCACTCAATCATGCAAATGTTTAAATTCAACTAATGTATGTTTTGCAAATTATGTCAAACAAAATATTAGAATATTGCATTCAACCAACAGTAGATACATTACTCGTAAAGTAGGTTAGTTTTAACGGTTTGAATTTGTTATTTGAAATCAATTCGATAGATTTTTATAGTTGAGTTTACAAAAGAGTTTGATAAACTTAACAGCCTAGTTCTACTCTTCAATTATGAAACATAATTAAACTTATTGTTGTTAAAGAATCTCAGCCCATACTATTTTTATTAATTTTAACCATCCATTGAGAACATCTGAGCAGGTTGTTGCTGATAAACTATCCTGTGACAGTTTTGTCAGAAGATAAAACAATGCGCATCATCATGTGCTTTCTCAAAAGGAGAAAAACAAAAGAAGATGAGTATTTGAAAACCCAAGGAGCCTAACCTACATTTCATCAAATCCTCGGGTATTTTAAGCAAAAGTGGTAGGGACAGAGACTGTCTGTACCAGTACCAGCCTCGCTGAGTACTTTTACATTTTACCTTTAAAATCCAATTATGCTCCTAAAATCTACTTCCCAAACTTCTCCGCACATAAACGTACCACACATGATTGCATCATCTTGACGTACCCAAGGGATCATTTACTGTTTGTAAACAGAAACGACTATTTCACAAAAATATTATTGCTCTAAATGAATAATGCGCCCCTTTTAAAGGAAACTGGGTCATATTTTTCCATATAATTTGCTAAAATAATAAAGCGGATTTTGATGAGCGACTGTTGTGCTTTTGAAAAGAAAACAGGAAATTATTACCAAGAGACAGAAAAGCCGACAACCAGAGATTATTGATGGTTTAAGAATTTCAGAACAATATCAGTGTTCAAGTAATTAGAATCACTTATCAACTCCCTTTTATCATGGAGGCAATACCTTTTTATAATTAGCCTAAAAAAATAAAAATGAGAATTCGAAATAATAAAAAATCAATACGAAGTCATATCTGCTATATTGTCTTCTTTATTTAATTAAATGGAGAAAGCTCAAAAATTTTATATTATGTTAAACTCGGTGGGTTTTTTTTTCCTGTTGAAAATCATATTAGTATCTTATTATTTGAGCTACAAAATGAGTTACAACTGCTACATTATATACAACTTGCTAATCAGGGGATATGTTTTATTGAGACTAGGGGTTTGAATTTTGACAAAATATTCACTTAGAAATCTTAATTTTAGTACTTCAATTTTCATCAATAATTGCTTAAAAAAATATATTCATGAAAATTAAAAGTTGATAATTTTCATTACTTGGAGAGTCAGTTGATGTCTTAAACCTGGGGATCTTTAACAAAGAGAGGACCCCATAATATACAACGGGGAACTTAATTTTCCGGATATACCCCTGGCTGGAAAAAAATGACGACTGCTCCCTCAGGGCAAGGGCAATGAGCGGAAAAAAACAAATAGGGAGGGAAACAAAACAAAAAGCAAGCGCTATTTTGGCTGGAAATTTCTTAACTAGACCCGTTCTTTTATCATCCGCACAGAATCTATTTGCACCGGGACCACAAATCAGTTAAGATGTTTACTACACTGAAATATCATACCTAATCTACACTGAAATAGAAGGGTACTGAATTCTGATGTCTACAACCTAAGAAAAAACCGAGTTCAGCGAATAATTAAATTACCTCAGCAACCCAGACATACTTCTGTTTTTGTTTCGTACCTCCCCTCCACTTCCCAATAAATCCCCCGCCTCCTCATTATTGCCTTTCTTTTCTCTCTCTAAAATCTCTTCTCGCTACTTCCTGTCTCTCTCTAAAATCTCTCACTGTCTGATGGGTGGCCGGTTACCGGCGATATCATCGGCGGCGGCGGGGCGGGCTGAGCGCGGAGGAGGTCTCAGAGCTAAGCAAGCAGGCCGTGGTTCATGCCGTGGCAGCTAGATCACAGTTGCAACCTCTGGCGCCGAAACGTGGCACATCTCTAGCACAGTATTCCGAGTAGTTGCTGCTTCTACCCCTTTTGTAGTGTGATTTTTTTTTTTCCCTTATAGTTGCGATATTTTTCGAGAGGATATTCGAATGGGGATGCCTCTAAGAGAAGCTCTGAGGCGCCTTTGCGTGGAGATTGGGTGGTCGTACGCTGTTTTCTGGAAGGCGATTGGATTCAGCCAGCACATGTGAGATTTGTTCAATCTTTGTCTCTTTAATTTCGTGGCTGTTTTCTTGCTAGTTGAGCTATTCGTTTTTTATTTGCCAACTTATCTTTAGATTATTTTACCAAAAGAACAAATGCATCCTCGAGTAGATTTTTCTTTCCTAACCTTTAAAGGAAATATGAATGTCTTGTAGTCAACATGCTTGTAGTTAACTACTAGTCAGAGAAGAAGAAACTATAATAAATGGCTAGGTATCATCCTGTAGTCTGATCTGCAATCAACGGCCCTGATCTGGCAAGGATTATCCACTTAGTTCTCTATAATCGGAGAGGAGCTGAACTCAGGAGTTGATTCTAGAATGTTACTAGCTCCTTGAAAACGACATGCAACTTCATTTCTTTTTCCTATGCTTCTAAAGTTAGCAATTGGTTTGACCAGGTTACTAACTTCAAATTTGAAAATTGACAGACATTTAGTTTGGGAGGATAGTTGCTATGGTGAGAAGCAATTTGCTGGCAACATACCATTGGACTCCCTCCTCAAAGAACAAGGTTTGGTTCATGCTATCGGAGAAGGGTTAGTACAATTTTTGTCTGTTAAAGTTTAAACTTATGAAATCTTTTGTTCATAATAGCCGAGTTTTTGAGTTGATTGTTGTACTTTTTAAGGGTTATTGGGCAAACTGCTTTGAATGCGATGCATTTGTGGATAAACCGTGATGCTCTGTTTAATGATGGGAACAAGGTATAATTTGGCGTTAAAAATGCATTGTTTGTTATCAATCTCTCATGGAAAACCCTTTTTATAATCCTGATATATCTTGTCTTTGTAGGGTTTTACTGAGTTGAACCACCAATTTACTGCTGGCATTCGGGTGAGGACAATGTTGCTTTAATTGTATCAGGATATTCCCTCCCTCTCTTTTGCCGTTGTGACTCACTTCCTGAACTCTCATAACTTTTGGTTTTATACAGACTATCGTAGTTATTCCAGTTCTACCACATGGAGTTCTACAACTCGGTTCGACATGTACAGTATGTCATCTACCTTTTGTTTCTTTTTTTATGAAGTTTATTTACACAGTTTGTGGGTTTTATTACCCTCTCAGGTATGATCTTTAACTACAATGGTGGATACTTTAGTTTTGTAGGGCTAAATTGAGGAGAATTAAAGCCTAATGATCCAACAAGGGTTTAGTCAAGTACTATTTTGTCGAACTTGGGCCTAATATTGCTAGATAGTGGCTTGATTGGATAAATTGGTTGAACTAATTACCATTACCAGGCTAACTTTTGCCGCACTTAGACCGTAGTACCTTGTTTGCACTTTACATATCATATGGAGTATTATTTCCAAGAATTTGGGAGATATGATGTGGCTGTGTACTTATATATTATTTACTGAAATATGAAGTGAATTGTCTTCGACACAGGTTATGGAAAATATCCCTTTTCTTATTCTCGTGAAGAGTCTATTTTCACAACTTCAATGTCAACCGGTAGTATCTCTCCCTGATTCAACCCAAACCACTCATATTCACACCCAGTCACCTGCATGCACCATGGGCTCTCCTATCAGTTGCACACCCACCGGCCGATCCAATTCTTTTGAATGCAACGTTCCCAATGTGCCAAAGGAAGAAACCTCGCAACATGGAAGTGATCTATTTGACATGTTTGGGGCTTCAAAATTTAATGAGCCCAGGTCTAGTTTCGGTAATACCGGTCAAACTTGTACCGATAATATGCAACCTTTTGATTCACTGGAGGAACGTGGATCTCAGTCTGGAATTTTCTCGGACAGTGGTACTGACCAACTACTCGATGCAGTGGTATCTAACATCAATATCCATGCAAAGGAAGGCAGTATCAGCACTGGAACGAGCACCGGTAATGTGTCTTGTGACACAACAGTGACAAATGCTCAAGCTTCCTGTTCACATAGTACCCAGAAGTCTCAGCTACGGCTCTGGATTGAAGGTGGCGGGGGATCAAAAACTGATGGACTGCAAGCTGCTAATGTTGGAACAACTAGTACTAGTGCTGATATGGCTCTCAGGTCAACAAATAAGAAGAGGTGTAGGCCAGGGGAAAACCCTAGGCCACGGCCAAAAGACCGGCAGTTGATACAGGACCGTATCAAGGAGCTGAGGGATTTGGTACCAAGTGGTGCAAAGGTAACGTGTTTGTCTTATGGGTGCTTTGGTTTTTGCTTGCATTCTGCCAAACCATACGATAGTTGTCAAAAATTTAAAATTAACACCAAGGTATAATTCGTGGCTGAATAACCCTCAATAGTGCAACCAACCTCCATTAATCTTGATGTATATTTTTTTACAATTTAATTTTTCGTTGGCCCAATAATTTGTTCTCCATTGTAAACCTAAAATGCCCATTGTTAACTTCTATTACACATCAAGCATCTTGTAACGTGCTAAAATGACCCGCTATATTCCCTTTTTTGACATTTCTTTTGTTTTTGTTTTCTCTGAACAGTGTAGCATAGATGCTTTGTTGGAGAAAACAATTAAGCACATGCTCTTCTTGCAAAGTGTGACCAAACATGCTAACAAGCTAAAGGAATCTGGCCGGCCAAAGGTACAAATTTTTCTTTGCATTTTGATTTTCCTATATATGGATATAACATCTTAAATTTAATTTTACAGAATTTTTTTAAAGCTTGGAAGGGTATCTTTCTATAATTCAAAGAGAGGCCTGGTATTGGTTTCTTGAGCGATTATTATCAGGCCTTAATGTGCTCCCGAGTTTGGAAAAGGAGGTGAATGAAGAGGAGAGGAAGGGAGGAGAGAAATAAACCATTTCACCTTGCTCCCAAGTTTCAATTGCACGAGGTGAAATGAGGCGAATGGAGGAACATAGGAGAATCCTTCTATTTATTTCTTCCTTTTCCTTTCCTTCCCTTTCCTTCCCAATTCGGGAGCTGACCCTAAGTTAACATTTAGGGGACCAAGTATCAAGTATGCTGTAGGTAAGGCTTGACAAGTGCAAATTGGACTTGCTGGATCTTTTTTACATGCATTGCCCAAAATTTAGAGGGAGTTGTCACATATACTTGTTTCTAGAAGAGTATTTTTTTGGATGTTTTGTATGGGAACAATTAACACGATTTATCTAACAAAAAAAGTTCAATAAACCTTTTGAATTGAAAATTGCAGGAACAACAGTTAGTCAGTGAAGAAGGAGGGGTTCTATTGAAGGACGATTTTGAAGGAGGTACAACTTGGGCTTTTGAGGTGGGGGTCCAATCCATGAACTGTCCAATCATAGTCGAGGATCTGGATCCACCACGACAGCTTATGATTGAGGTCTATAACTCTTTTCTTTTTATAGTGCTGCTGCTTTTTGGTGGCACATGCTTCTGCGGTACCTTTGTTGAAACATATATTTGTTCGTCTTTTGTTTGTTTCTAAATGTGCCTATACCTGTCTTGAACTCACGGTAACAGTGTGATGCATGTTGCATGTTACTGCACAGAGAACTTTGGTCTGGGGTGAATTGGGTGATATACTAAACTTGATAGGTTTACTTTCATGATTGCACACACTCTTGTTTGAAGTTCTGTTTGAAAGTTCAATTGAATTTTAATTCTTCTGCATGGTTATTAACTAAAATGACAACGACTTTCAGAAATGGCTATTGTAAACCATGACAACTGAGACATAGCTTATCCAAATAAGAATATATTAAAATTGTGGGTTATGCTCCCTATCAAATTCGGTACAATGTGACTGGTCATCTGTTGACCAATTTGAAATTTAATGGTTTAGTTTGATTGGCATTTGATCAGTAAGCAAACAATTCTCAAATTGCAATAAAGAATACATCTATAATATTTTGGTTTGCTTATGTCAAATGTACTTTATTGTCTTAAACCTGATTGTCAATGTGTTCCTTCCATATTTGATATCTATTTCAATTTTTGAGCAGATGGTGTGTGAAGACAGGGGTCTTTTCCTGGAGATAGCAGATCTTATTAAAGGCCTTGGATTGACCATCTTGAAAGGTGTAATGGAAGCCCGCAAAAACAAAATATGGGCCCACTTTGCTGTCGAGGTAAGACTTGTCCCTGACCGTTTTATCTGTGTATGCATCTAGGTAGCCTAATATTGTGTACCTGGACCTGTCATTGATCTTACCAACTTTAGATAAGATCCATCTAATTAGCAAGTTGTATCTGGTCTGTAAGAGAATCAATTAATGAAGTGACGTCTGAATAGGCCTGAACCAGGATCTGACCCATAGCTGGCCTGAGACTATTTGTACGAAATTCTGGTTGACTGCTATCCCGAGTAAAATCAAATTGAAAGACACTTAGACCTAAGGTTCCATTTATCTTTGACAATTGGATTTGGGAACAAGAAATATGAGGCATAGTGTGCTCAATTGTTTATTGCAACAACTTGCTATTGCTTGGAAGAAATTTCAGTCATCAAGAAATCTTGAACTTGAGATCAACTCACTACAAAGAGTGATTTCTCTAGGCAAGTAATAACCCTATCTGCCAAATTAGATTTATTTTTGGAACAATAAAAGGGAATAATTGTTACCTACTATCCCCACCAAACCACCAATTGTGAACTACCTTATACCAAACCTAAATAAACATTAAAAGTATAAATACTTAAAACCCCTGTTTTTTCTGACAGTAGTAAGCTTTTACAGAAAGTGGTTAATTAACAATAAGAATATAAAATGTAGGCAACTAGGGATGTAACACGAATGGAAATATTCCTCTCACTGGTGCACTTGCTGGATCCAAATGGCAATGACAGTGACAATGCTCCAGCTGGTACAATTGGCAACAATACGAATGTACCAAACCAAACGGGTGTTATTCCTACAACAGCTGTGCTAGATAGCCTTAGGTGAAACTCGTAGCCTGTTAGTACTCATTCACTCAATCTGAGGGAGGGAGGAGGGAGGTCAGATAGTTTAGGTCGATTACTTTGCTCCTCTTTTGAACTACACTTGGGAGTTTAGAAGGGGTATTCATTCTAAGGCATTAAGCAAGTTCATCCCCTCTTCTGTGCACTGCTTGCATATCCCCCTCTCTTCTCTTGCGGTTGTGCCAAGCCAAACAAAGGTACAGAGAGAGAAACTGCTAAAAGTGGGATTGGAGTTGCCCTCGATGACTAGCGTTTCTTCAAGGCAATTTGTTGTTTATGTCCGTGAGTGTCTTAATTAATTTAGTTTTTTCCTGGATAGCATTTTGGTGTACGTAAAACTAATTTTATTGGTTGGAAATTGGAATATCATGCCTTAATTAGTGGACATAGTACATATCGAAACACTCATGACTCATCATCATTTTTATTCTAAATTGCGATTGTATTGACATCGCTGTACAGTACTTAATACTTTGAATTGTCTCATGTTGAATAGTGGTTGTGGGCCCCCCCTGTTTTTGACCTGTGTAAGACAACGACCATATCTATTAATCAATCTATGGCGACGTCTACATTGAATCTTGCTAATTTACAAACACATGACAACGTGAAACATTTGTAAAGTACTACTGCGATCATTATTCATTAATTCCTTGGTGGATAAAACGAGCAATCTCACAGCACACTCAATCAATGTGTCTCCATGTCAACTGGCCTAGTAAGGTTTTGTTGAACCCAAACGAACCCTACCCGGCTTCATTAAGGGGTCGGGTAAAATGATATCCTCAAGTTGTAGGGTTGAATTCGTTGAAATGTGAAGCACACCACACCGCTTCCCTGGAATCCCACTAGCACTTAAAAGTTAAAAGCATTGTCCTTTTAAATCTTACTAGGCCCGGCTTTCACTTAAGTAGGCCCCTTTCGCAATCTAGATATCAATCTCTGACAAACATTATTATCCAAAAGACAATTTTCATCTGAGATTTGACACTTGGGGTTTTTTTCATTCCCTTTTCTTTACTCCTGCTATTTTTATTTTTTTCTCTCCCGTGATCTCAAGTGAAGATCAAGATCCTCTTCTGGCTGGTAGTGGTAGACAACCTTGGTTCGTCTGATCTAATTCATTTAAATATGTGCTTTACTGCTTTCCAATGACATGTAAAACTAAAGAGCAACATGTAAATGTCAGACTACGTACGGTTTAATTTGGGATGCACATCTTCTATCATATTGAGATTCTAGCGCAGTTCTCACCTCCACATATATATACTTTAGTTTGGTTCTTCTCATCTAAATGAAAAATATGCTTTTCAATTGCCACACAAAATTGCACACGTAATTCGTGTTAAATATTCAGAATATGATGCAGTTCACACCAGAATGATTTATTCTTGTACAATTATATTCTTATGCTTGTCATTGATTATGTTCCATTTAAAATCCCCAAAATTCCCAACTATTTAATTATGCCCGTTTAGACAGCAAGAAATACAGCCTCAACCCCCCACCAGTGTTGTAAAAAACGGTCTTAACGGTCGATTAATCGGCCGTTAATCGTTAACGATAGCCAAACCGGTACGAATACACTTAACGGATGCATGTTTGCTGATAAAAACGATTAATCGGCTGTTTTACCATTTAATTGTCCGTTTATTTCCGTTTATTTCAGTGAATATTTATTTTTAAATTGTTTTTTTTTTCTGTGATAGCGTGTGATAATCAGATTTATAAATTATGTATTGTAGTTTTATTTGTGCTTGAATATACATATAATATTTTTTTTATATATTTTTTCTTCTTACTTACTTTAAAATTGATTAATTCTTCTATAGTTTATATACCATATATTTTTCTTACTTACTGATGTAATTTTTTCAATTAGTACGATGTATTCATTTATGAAATTAAGTTGTTATCATAAACTAAATTTAGTGATTTTATATTGAAATGTTTCATTTCTTTCAAATAATATGTTAATAGTATTTGAAAAAACTTAATTCTCAAATTTATTTTTTCATTAAATAAATGTGTTACTTACACATGTAAAATACTTATGTGTTAAGAAGAAATAAGCGTAGTGTCATGTTATAATAATAAAACTAAGTTAAATTAAGTTTATTTGATAAGTTTAATGAGTTAAATAAATTATGAAATATATACATAAATTTAATAAAAACGTTAAATTGTCCGCATAATTTTTATTAATCGGCTGCATATAGGGGTGTTCAACCGGTCAGTTCGGGTCAAACCGAACTTTTTTTGCCGAACCGCGGTTTGAACCGAATTTTGAAAACCCAACCGAACCGACCGAATTAAAATTCCAAACCGATCTAAAACCGAACCGATTAAACCGATTTAAACTTTGGTTTGTTCGGTTGAACTGAATACAAACATTTCAAGTTACAAATAAATATTTCAAAACCAGTTGGTTCGGTTCAAACCAATTTGGATAACATTTTTGATAACCACATAAGCCGATTTTTGATAAATTGATCCATTTTTTTTTTAAACCGGTTGGTTCGGTTCAAACCGATTTGGAGATCCCAAAACCGAACCGAACCATTTAAACTGAACTTCTTGAAAAACTAAACCAAACCGAACCATTTAAACCGAACAACCGATCCAATTAAACCGAAATTTGCCGGTTCGGTTTAAAACCGAATAAACCGATCCATTTGAACACCCCTGGCTGCATACCAATTAATCGCTTGACGGTACCCGTCAGTCCGACGACCGCATACCGTTATTTACAACATTGCCGCCCACCACCACCACCAAAAAAAAAAAAAATCAGGAGAAGAGAAGGAAAACAAAAAAATTCAAAACCGAGAGGCACAAACACGTGTGAGTAATACAGAACAAACTTCCTATAGGAGCTAGCGTCAGCTTATTTATATATATATAACGGGTCCTAGATTACACACTCTTATTAGGGTTATGGACCCAATTTATTACCTGATCCATCCTATACCAAAGTATAAGTCTGTAATCTTCAACTATATGTCCTTCTATACACTAAACCTTTCATTTCCAAAAGTACCCCTATTTATAGAACACCCAAAATTACAAAACCAAAATGACAGTACTACAAAGCTCCTTATTAATTAACTATGCATATATATATATATATACCCCAACCCACCAATGTACTTACAAAACCTATATTAATTAATCTCTCAATATTATTAAGAGGCAATGCGCTCATGCAACGAAGTTCCTCATCAAATGGGCAGCAAACGACTTGGTACTTTGCAAATTCATGTCGTACGCATTAGACTGGTGTGGTGCAACTGGTGCAGAATTATTGCCTAGACCACAGTATTCATTTGCCTCGGTGCCTATTTCAAGCCTGATGCTGTCACTTGAGAGAAAAGACGATTGAGCCCCCGACATGGGCATTGCCTCGCAATGTGGGAGTCCAAGCGTCAGCGACACGCCATTTCCACCATACCTTGGGGCAAACTGGTCAGAATTGAACCTACCCATCGGGTCTGCCATAGTGTATCCTGTCGATCCAAACCCGACCTGCGCTCCTTCTTCCATGAATTTCATCAGGAGCTCCCGATTGTTCACCTCTTCATGCCGAGTTTCCATTCCAATGGAACTTGCAACCATATTATTAGGCCGATATGACTCCTCGTACCTCACCTTTTTCAACTTCTGTTGCATAAGTTCTTCGTCGGCACTGTAGAAAGAATCTGACTGAGTGAGCATTGGATCTGAGTGGATTTGATGCATCGATTTGGGTTGGGTCAGGCTTGTGTTCTGTTGCTCAGATTTAGAACCGTTGCTGTTTTGTTGTGCTGCAGAGTTGGAGTTCTGGTCCTTGTCAGTATCGGTTTTGCCTGAGTTCTCACCCGCATTATCGTCTTTCTCTTGATCCTTGGTCTCTTCCAGATACATTTCTTCTACCATGGGCTTCCAAAGCCTCACTCTTGCATTAATGAACCAATTTGATACCTATATTAGAGAAAAATTAAAAAAAAAGTATCTTTTGGTAAGTAAATATGGACAATGTTTCAAATTTGGAATTAAGAGATGGTTCAGTTGAATTGGCTTAATTTGTTTAATTACCTGGCTCCTTGTAAGCCCAGTCTGCTTTGCAAGCATGATTTTATCAGAATCTTTTGGGTATCTGCATACAATTAAATTCAATATTTGAATCTATTAGTAATTAGAAAATAGAATGATAATTGTTTCAAATTTTACGTTGGCTTTCCAAAATATAATAAAAAATATAGTTAATACATATAACAACAAGTGCAATTAATGGTAACTCTGCACGCTAGTGGTGCAATTCACTCCATCGGTTAGGTGTGTGAAAAGCTAGCTAAGTCCAGTGTAGTAGGATTGAGAGTTTGAGATCTGCAATGTTTCCAACATTACTCTCATTCTTCATTACATAAAAGAAACAGTATTGAATGATAAAATTAGAAATGTATCGGACGGCCATTGTAGCTTCCTGCTTTTGCCTAATTTTAGCAAAATACATGGCGAAAGTGAGAACCAACAGACGTGATGTGTAAGTAATTAAAGAGTACTTTCTTTTGCAGAAGCAGTGCCCATACCATTTCACCACTTGCTTATTATTTAGGTGCACCAAAAAAAAAACACAGTAAAAACAGCAAAATCTTACGGGTGAAGGAAGTGTTCGAAAAGCCAGGCGCGAAGGATGGAGACAGACCGCTCGGGAAGTCCCCTCTGGGGACGCCAAGCGTTGTGTTGGATCATCCCGAGTTGCTGAAGTGCGCGCTGCTGTCGGAGCTGATGGTCGATGAATCTGAGACGTGAACCCACTGTCTTTGTATCCTCCTCACCGAGGCTCATGCTTGTTGATCGGATCTGACCCGTGATGGCATCACGCAGGCACCGGAATTGCTTTGAGATTGTTTGAAGGGCCAGAGATGTGTATGTTCGGGCCGAACCTGGCCCCGCCACGGTTTCAAAGGATGAGACCACCACTTGCATCTGGTGGTGGTACTGACGGTATCGCTGCTCAACCTATAAAGAAACAAGTGATTATATATATGAGTCAGATCATTAGTGCTTTTGCCATGTGTAACAAATACAGAGAGAAGTATGGGCTGTGAATGATTAGGGTTGTCAATGAATCGGATTCATTAAAAGGAAAAACGAAAGGACAAAAACAGAAAGAAAGAAAGTGTGCATATATGAATATGGAACTTGTTTAAATAAAAGAATTGGTGCAAAGATTCAATATTTATAAAAAAATTACAAATATTATGTTGATCTTTTGGGATTTATTTATTTTTCCTGAAAAATGATAGTGTGTTGGTTGTCTTGCCAATTGAATTTCAGTTGTATGATTGCGCTGTCGTTGTTGTCTTTCGTCATGACTTGAAAGACAATATATACACCACAGCTCATTTTTTTTTTTTTGGTAAGGCACACTTTTCTCTATCAAAGGGATGTTGGCACTTAGATCTTGCTTTAAGCACCTTTCTCATGAGAGAATATTCAATGATACACATTGGTATTATTTTTTTTTAAGAAAACTTACAAGCTCTTAACATCTGCATGACAAAACCAAAACGATGAACCCTTACTCATGTCAATTGAGAAAACTGAAAAAAAATGTCCCCTCTAACAAAAAAGGGATTTCTTTTAGAAAAGTTATACGGTAGGAGAAAAGAAAACATCCTATTTTAGATGCAATAAATAATGCTCGTCCTGGAGTAGAGCCAAAATCATATCATATCATATCATATCAAACAAAGTACTTCGTTAGAAAGGACATGTATTATTTAATCGAGTACCTAACTAATCAATGAATTAGTTAATAATTGATTACCTCATCAAGCATGTTAACAAGTTTTGCCTTCTTCATTTGCAACTCTTGTCTCTCGGCTGTTGTGAGCTCAATAGCCGCCGCCTTCTTCTCTTCTTCCCGACCACCGGCTGTCTCCTCCTCTTCCTTATTTTCCTTTTTGCCCCCTCCTTTACCGATATTACAACTAACCCCCTTGCCCAAGTCATTCTTCCCTCCTTTCCCCACATTCACCACCTCATCTAATAGTTCTTGCGCCGCTTTCAAGTACTTGGATCCGACCAAGAACCCGTGCATGCCACCTGATGAAGAGGATGCGGTCCCGAGCTGAGTTGGAGCGACGACTGATGCAGGGACTGACAACTCACGTGAGGATAGAGTAAGTGACAGACCTCCCTGCTGAGCTGGAGTTTGTGCCTGCTGTTGTTGGGCCCACATGTTGTACTGTATCTGTGCCTGAGTATGTTGTGATGGCGATCGGGAAGTCTCTTGTTGGGACGGGGGCTGGAGAGGGATGCCGACAATGTGCTGATTGCCAGCTGGTTGCTGGTCTGACACGTGGCTCAAAGCTATTGGGTTGAGGGAGTTCATAGAGTTTAGAAGAACCATGTTGGTGGGGCCAGCTGCTGAGCTAGTTGGGTCGGCGAACCCGACGTAGCCTGGGTTCATCAGGTAGAGGGTCTGTAAGCCATCGGCTGCTTGGATGTCTGTGCCGCCACCAGTGAAGTACGCGGCCATGATTGATAATTCTAAATAGAATTTTTCCAATTAGAGAATGAAATTAGAAGCTCAACACCCCTTCTTTGATGACTTAGCTTCAAAATTCCCCTATAATTCAAAGAAAAAAAAAATGTAACTCATAAAGTAATATCACAGAGAATGAAACGAATTAGTACATATATTAGAAACAATAAAAAAACTAAGGTACTACTTCAATTAACATTTTTTTTCGAACTAAAACAAATCACTGAACAAAACTAAGAATCAAGAACACTTAGCATATGCTATGTTATAGACAGAAAAGATAGGGTTAAAAAAACTAAGGAAGAATTCGTAAATTAGTTAAATCTCATGGAAACCATATAAGAGAGCTACATGCTGTAGCTAGAATTCGGATCTGCCAATGATCAATGAAAATTTCCATGTCCAACAAACCCTAAAATCTAGAGAGAGAAGGACAGTAGTACGAGCAGGATGGAGATGTAGAGAGAGAAACGAAGGTTGAAAAGAGAAAGGTAGCCATCTTCATCAAGTGATTTAACTAAGTATATTTATATACTACAAATCATTGGCAATACCTGAGAGGATTCAAACCATGAGCACGTGGGTTGGTTTGATTTAAGAATGCTTAGGCCTCTCTCTCTCTCTCTCTCTCTCTCTCACCGAGCAAGGGGTGAGAGGAACTTAGTTATACTTCTTCATAATAAAAAAAGGGAGGAAAAAGGAAAGAAAGGGGATGGAAGAAAGCTATCTCTGACTCCTGTCAGGTCTTATTCCTAAATCTCTCTCTCTCTCTCTGCCCAACTGTAAGGGAAAAGAAATAAAGAGACCCAATAAAAGAGAGAAAAAATTAAAGGGAAATAATAAAGGAGAGATGTCCACCATTCACTTCCATTATCCACTCAACCCCACACCTACTCATACATATTATTCAGTTTTCCTCTCCATTTTTTCCTTTTATTTCCTAATTATCAATTAGTTACTGGTAAGCACTTAAAGCTGCAGTCAGCTTTTAATATTACATTGCAATAATGTTAGAATATATATTTGCGTAAATTAAAGTAAAAAAAGGCGGAAGACCTGGTTGTGCAAGTCAATAGGTGTGTTGTTTTTTACTTTTTTTTTAAAATTTAACCTGGAAGTAAATTGTTGTTAAATTAAAGGTAACTTGAAAGTAATTTCTGATTTGACACCTCTCTCTTTCTTTCTCTCTCTCATGATTAGTTTGTAGGTACTGACCTTTTATTGAAAGAAAGAAAGAAAGGTCCCTCTGCTCTATACAATAATATTGTTGTTAGTGATAATTTTGTAGGTGAAGAATAGATAGAGATCGCATCGCATTGTAGTGTCAAATAGATAGAGAGAGGTGTGGCTATATACTATTCCTAGGCGAGGAAGATTAGGAAAGAGAGAGATAGACTGTTAAAAAGCTGACACAAGTGTCAGAGAAACGAGGTAACGTCTGCGTCCAAATGTTTTTGTTCAGTTTATAAATTACGCCTCCATTTCTCACAATACTGGAGAGCGAAGCCTACTCTTATAATAAAGATCTAGTGCTGACGTCACATATACTATTAGATAATCATTTATGATATTATTAGAATAAATTGCACAATTTTCACGTTCAATATAAATATTAATGATAATTAGTCTATTAGAGTTTTTGTACCCGCGAGCAGACTAATTAAATTGATTTTTAATTTTATGATTGTTTGTATAATTATGTAAAACATTTGGTAAGATTATTATTATAATTATTTTTTTTGCAGGTTAAGCCCGTAGGCATTTGGTAAGATTATGATAGATGCAACAAAAAAAATATATTATATTTTGCAAGATTAAAATATATATTGTTGATATGATATCAATTAGAATTTATAATTTTGACAGACTTGCTATGATTGAGTTCATGTACTCAAAATTAGTCTGGTAATTTAACTTGCCAATAGTTTGGCAGCATAATATAATTAATGTCTGGATTATACCGTCAAGCATAATGGTTTTATGCTTTGCGTATATCTATTTATTTATGTCGACAGAACAAGATGCGCAATTGGGGAATGAAATGGAGAAGATGAGATTCCTGCATTAAAACATGTGTATGCGGCAGGGAAAGAATGAATGAGAAAGATGTGGAAAGAAATAGAAAGATATACCCAGAGCTGCTGCTGCTGCTGCTGCTTTTTCTATTGCTGGAACTTGTTTAAAGATTTTTCTCTTTATCTCTGCACCCAAATAATAAACATATAATTCTTTCTTTGTTTGGTGGCACTCCCTCTTTTTGTCCCCATTTATTTGTTTATTACACTCAAATCCAGTGATCTTTGCTTTTTTTGTTACAAATCTTTGTTAACAGAGTTATTGATTTTGTGGATGATTGGTTGGGTGATAAAGCAAGAGGTAGAATGACCCAACCAACCACCACATTTAGACATACTTTTAGAGAAATAGATCTAGAGAGAGAGAGAGAGAGAGAGAGAGAGAGTGCAGATCCATCGTCTTCTTTTCATAAAATAAAATGAAGATTCGTGATCATTTTCTTAAGGTCAAATGATGATCAGCAACTGATACTCTTATTAAATAAAATTAGTCTAAATCTAAGAAACGAAAAAAAAAAAAAAATTCAAGTCCACTTCCTATCTTTTTCTTCTTGGTGAACCCAATACAAACTTCAAATTAATTCTCATCTTCTCGAGAAAAAAAATATATATATATTTTTTTAAAACATATTTGTTACCCAAATAAAATGCATATCCAGAGTCCAGACTTGAATGAAACTTAATTCAAGATGTTGTACGGAAGAGACCAGATATTCAAAACATATTTTAACATTTTTTCAGAAAAAAAAAACACAGTAAAATTATATTATTTTTGAAAATGCACATCCACACTGTCACCCTCTAGTAAACAACGATAGATTAAAAAGCACCAAAATTATAACTATTTGTTTTATGAGGAATGCACCATGATTTTGTGCTCCAATATACTACATATTCTTTATCTCCGTTGTCAAAGTCCGAACAGTCGATCCGAACCGCTCAACATGATCTTCATAATAAAATATTCTTGGAGACCAAATTTTATATTTTTAATATTCTAAAAAAATAGTAAAAAAATTCTAAAAAAATATAAAATTTTGAGCTCCAAGCATATTTTATTATGAAAATCATGTTGAGAGATTCAGATCGATTGTTCGGACTTTGAAAACAGATATAGTGAAGCATATTGGAGCACAAAATCATGATGCATTTGAACCCTCCTCTTGTTTTATAGTGTATTTGTATATTAACCAACACTTCAACCTGAAAAATCTAATTTTGAAACTGTTACTGGCTGTAAAAACGAAATTAATCATGTAGATATATGAAACTTGTAAAAAGTTAAAAAAAATGTAAAATTTGGTTTCCAAATATATTTGTATATGATGATTGTTGTTCTATGCAATTATCAAAATACTGTGTTTGACTAATTGATGAAACCAAAACATATAGCGAAAATCACTATCTTTTCTTCTGAAAAATGGCGAAAAGCGAATGCAAAATAGCTATTTTTCTGATTTATTTACCGCAAACGTGTTTTTAGGTGTTTTCGCAGTTTTTTTTAGAAAGTTGTGTATTAAGGGCAAAAATAGAGCAAAAATGTCATATTTAGGTGATTTCTGAATAAGGCGTCAAAATGGGACACTATATGGAGCATGCAACACCTCACACAGAGTGCACAACATGCAAAATGGTGAAAAATATAAGAAATTCGCTAAGTCAGGAAGCTGTGTGGCCTCCCTTATGTTTCATGCGGTATAATCTTGATGCCGCACGATCCGTGGACTGTCCTAAAAATAGGCAATTTCTTAATGGGCCTTCCGGTAGAGCGCGAATCTTGATGGGCCTTCCAGAAGGACGCGTTTGCTTCGGAGCCAAGCTATCATAGCTATTTTTCGACTTCATCTATCAATCATGGATAGACCCCACGTTCCCCACTACTTCCACTACTCCACCTCTCATTTAGGAAGGCTATAAATACTCCTATTATAATAGGATTTAGTGTATGTGTTTAATTGTGTCAAGTCCAGTATAGTAGACTAGCAATCCTCATTGCTAGGTTAGATTAGAGAGTTACTTAGAGAGATAAGGGTAGTCATTGGAAGTCAAGCAAGAGAACAAGATGTTATCTAAGGAGGCAGATGTTCTTCCATATTCAATTGAGTTGTAATTTATGTTTTCCTTATTTTATTTCTTTTATTTTGCCATGGCCACGAGAAGCTAAACTTCTCATCTCTAGGGTGAGAGTTGTACTTGAATTCTTAATTATGTTTTAGTATTGTTTATGTTTTATTTATGATGATTTGAGTTCTTTTTTTACTTTAAATTCATTTTTATTACATCATTGCATACATAGTTCTGTCTACTATATGTCAATGACCCTCCATATACCAATAGGTGTTAAGTCGTTGCATTCTTGTGTGAGAATGATAATGCATGTAAGTACTTCCAACACTTCGGCTAACGAGGCTTGGCAACGGTTCAAATACTAGGATTAGAACCCAGTGGGCTCCCTTGGCAGGATAACATAAATTGTACATTTAGATTATATTAGGAAACACTTAGATTAAGTAGGGTCTTTGGGATATTTCAACTACGGGGTAGTATAGGGAAAAAATATAATTATGTATCTAAAATACTTCAGTCTTGATAGCCCAAAAGCCGATCGCAAGATCAGAAAACCTTTCAAATCGCATAAACAAACACCCAGCGCGCCCTACGGGCAGTGACAGTGCCACATATGGGGTAGCTGTGGGACAATCTAGGCCGCATGCGACAGTGACAATGCCGCATGCGACGTAGAGAGACGTCGAAATTTATACTTTGCATAATTAAGAATGATAGAACATGAACCCTAAAAGCTCTCTGTTTACTGTTTAACCTTAACCTTGATCGCAATTAACGCCACCGCATCAAACTTTTAAAAAACCTCCGATAACTTAGACTAGTGAAAATTGTTTAAAATTTAATACACTATCCTTGTGGGTCGACACCCCAATCATACTACACGGTAGGATCATGCGCTTGTGATCTGAACTTAAGTAGAAATTAGGATTTATAAATCTTAAAAGTAGTAGTTCAGTTTGGGCTCATCACTAATTTGCAAAACATACAGTGATTGAATTTAATGATTTCATTGTATGAGTGAGTTTGCTGGTTCAAGAACATTATATTTGTAAGATTAAAGTTGAAAAACCAATGGATCAATAAGATTACGAAAATCAAGAATATATATTGTAATATCAAATATTTTAGTAAAGTAAATCTGGTATTGTTGATTCCAAGAATTATCTGTTCGGTACGGAAGCAAACTGTTCAGTACAAAATGTATTAACACGGACCGGACAGATACGGTATGAGGCGTTACAATAATTATTATGTCTGACTATTGTTCGGAACGGAACGTTCTGTTTCAAGTCAGAGGACTCCCCTTGATGTTTCGTTCTGAACGGATATAGTCCGTATTGTACGCTACTCGAGAAACACATATTTTGGGAAAATACTCTATCCGTTTTGTACAAACATAAACATACTGAACGGATAGTGTAATGTTCAAAGATAAAATTCAAATTAAAATACATTTGAACTATCTGTTCCATACGAAAGATTACTATACTGAACAGAAGAGTTCAAATACATAATTCTGGAGCTCTCTTTATAAATAAAGTAACTACCCCTACTCCAGAATTAAGCAAGCTGCCTCTAATTTCAAAGCACAGATTCTGTGTTCTTGAGAGCTTTCTTCTTTGATAGACCTTAAACTTCAAAACTCCATTGATAATCTCAAATCCACTTGACAAATCTTCTCTACATTTAGTTAGAGTGTTGGTTCTTGTTTGATAGTGTGGAGATCTACTTTAGTACTCCATTATCATAGTCGAGTGACTTCCCCGCTTGTAGGGCATTAAGGGCTCACCGGCTCAAGCGTTTCCGCTTATAAACATAGTTGTGCGACGATCCTCTGCGTAGGACTCTCCAGCTCGAGCTTCTAAGTTCAACTTTGTACACGCGTTAGGCCGTGACTTCTCACCGTTGTTGGGCTCACGTGTCATGAGTTGTATCATTTCTTTTTGGATAATAGGAAAAGGGGCGCCGACGAGGTTGCTCTGCCCCGGAGACGTAGGCATTTTACGCTAAACTCTATTATCATCCCGAGTGTCAAATTTCTCTAACTCTACTCTATTTACTTTATTTGCACACGCTTGCTTGTTGAATTGATTGACTTGTTAATTTTGAGGGTGAAACCGAAAAACGATTAAAAGTCTTTAAGATTACCTATTCACCCCCTCTAAGTGTCATTAGGGACAACAATGATCATATTCAACTGTTCAGATCATGCAACTTTTTGGACTTTGAAAATAAATATAGGTCGATCCATAATATGCATATTACCAATATTGTCTCGCTCTTATTGGAAATTCGAATCTTAATTTGTTTTTCAGTTGTAACCAATTTATAAATACAGTCCAGTATAGCAATACCTCCGCTTATATTTTTTAGAGTCCAAAAACCACAGATCTACGGAAACTAAAAAAAAAAAAACGAAATGTTTTTTGGTGCTATATATAGCATGGCTTTTATCTCCGTCATAATATAAAGTAATTTAACATGACATCTGTTTATTGTCGTGTGCCACATGAACTCAAGTCTGTCACATGCCACAAAAAATAATTAATACAAGGAATTATATATCACGTCTCTCTAGGAGGAAAATTGTATACGAAAATAGGCTTTGTAATAGTCAAATTTGAGACACTAATTCAAGTACTTCAGCAGTAGCAACTCCTTGAATCATATTTCTGGCTGGGATAAGTATAGGGTTTTATTAGATGCCTTTTTATATAACATGAAAAGCACCGCACGTGTTTAGTATTTTTTACATTTTAACTAAAACACCGATTCTTTTGCTGTCTGCTACATACGTTCTGAGCATCTAGTACAATCCAAAAAGTATTATATGAGTAAGAGTTTGTTTCTCACGGTTGTCGGATTTACAAACTATATACTCTGGAATTAATAAAAGTTTTATTTAATTTGGTACGTATATTATTATTTATGACGAAATTTAGCAAAATCATGTTGTATGACTAAAGAGTATTTCATTAAGCTGTAACAGTTACTCTGTTGTTCACAATTTGTTGGATTGATTTCTTTTTATGAGTGATTTTGTAGTTTATGAACCATTATAGTATATATGCAAGTAGTAGATCTTGTACAGTATACGCATGCATAGTATACCCAAATTATTTTGTAGGATTTAATATTGCATTAGGATTTATTTTAAGTTTTAGGAAATAATTAGTATTCAGTGCAAACTACTTACTATGAAATATAAGTCTAGGAATTATTTTGTAGGATTTAATATAATATTTTAACTTATTAATTTGACGTGTAATTTGTTATGCCTACACCATGTCGCGGACCTTTAGCTATTTTATAAGGTGGTTATCACGGGTAAAAATTGTTGGTTCAAAACTTAGTAAAAAATCATAATTTAATAAAAACAAATATTATCATAATAATAATTATTATAGATGTTTTTTTAAATGATCTATTATTATTTTAACCTAGTAAAATAAACACTACAACAAAACCGGTCTTCAGCGACCGGTTCTGTCGGACGTCGCTGAAGACCCAAAAAAAGAAGATTTTAGAAGTTTCGGCGGCGAACCCTTCTGCGACCGGCCAAATCAGTCGCAGAAGGGTGACCCCTAAAAATAAATCCTTATGTGACCGGCGCCTTACCCTTCTGTGATCGATTTGGCCGGTCGCAGAAGGGTGCCCCCTAAAAATAAGCTCGCCAGAGCCTTTCTTCTCTCTCTGGTTTTGAAAATTCAAAATCTTAGAAGGGTAAGGCGCACCAGAGTTTCTTCTCTCTCGGATTTTTTAAATAGTAAGTTGACTTACTTATCTTCCATTTAATAGAATGAAAATTTATTTGATTGTTTGGTTGTTAAAAGGTAAAAGTTAATTAGTTTCTTTTCTCTTTTTTCCTTTTGAAGGAATTTCAATTATTGAAGCGGATGATTCGGGAATTGTAATGGAATTAGAGATGAACTGGGATACAAATTCAAGTATTATTCTTGATATTAAAACACTTATAGGCGTTGCTCTTCCTATACAGGTAAATCCACAGCATGAATAATAGCTATACTTTTTAGTTTATAGGATTTCTAATGAGTATACTTTTGAGTAGAGATAGAATCATATAATGCATCCACAACGTAGCACCATGCTGATCCCATTATTTTGCCATTGCTAAGGTGCGGATTTTGTACAAATTGGAAAAAATAAAAATAACAAAAAATACCAAAAAAAAAATACCCTTCTGTGGCTGATTTTGGGGCCATCATCGACCGCCCAATTGGTCTCTGATGGGCTTCAGCCACGTCAACATATGGTATCAGCGACCGATCTCATCGGTAGCTAAAGGGTCATCTGCGACTGGAGCCTTACCCTTCTATGACTGGTGACGTCAGCAGGGAGGGCATCATCGACGGAGCAACTGCGACCGGGACAACCCTTCTGCCACCGACGCCATTCCCTTCTGTGACCGATTTGGCCGGTCGCAGAAGGGTTGTCCTGCTGTAGTGAAATCAGTGTTGTAAAAAACGTTCATTTAGACCGATTAATCGGCCAATTAGTCATTGGCGGTTACCAAACTGTCATAGATTTTCTCGACTAATCGGCCGATTATTATCGATTATGACCGATTATTCTCAATTATTTCCAATTAATAGTTTGGTGGTACCCTAGTCCGTTCGACGAACGCATACCGTTATTTAATTACAACACTGAAAGAAACAAGTCCCTACTAACTTATTCATTTTTTGGAACTAGTATAATATATAATTCTCTAATGATCTATCCATTCTTCTGACCTAATAAAATGCACAATTTTCTAATTAAAAGATACTTCTCTTTATCATAATTAGACACCACATCAATGTAATTAATCTAATATATATATTTAAGCCATTAAAAAATAGAGAAAAAAAACTAACAATTTACATGAAAACATGATGCATTTTTCTCCTATTATATCTACACAAACAAAATAAATTATTTTATATTATTATTTATTGGATATATATTTAAAGAGTCATCCTTCAGCTTTCTCTTATAACATTACCCTTAAGAGAAGCGCGGTCCATTGATAGCTTGGGGTGATTTTGTAGGCCTCAAAGTTGAGGAAAATATACTTTAGAGCATCTAAAATTTTAGTATTATTAGAGTTTCTAATTTGACTGTGGCAGTTTCTAATTCAATTTCAGGGATATGGGAGAGTTTCTTATTTAGAAACTATATTTGCAGTAAAATTTCTTATTAAGAAACTGTTTATAAACTCCATGTGACCAAAATGATTGGCTCAAATTATTTCTCCTTTTTAATTTGTTGCTGACGTGGTATAATAGAAACTCTAAAATTAAGAGTTAGAAATTTTAGAGACCTTATTTTCTAGAAAGTAATTAACAGTTATTTAGAAACTCATTTGAATTGCTGAGATATAGATGCTCTAGGACATATATAGTTCGCTTATTCGGATAATCATATTTTAATTCTACTGTATATAAAAACTAGCCTTTGGTCTAGTGACAAAGACACATGGTCTTTACGTGGGAGGTCATGGGTTCGAAACTCAAATGGGAGAAATCCTTTGTTGTAATAACAAGGATATTAAATAGTTTGGGGGCTTGACCTCCAACTTTACTAAAAAAAAATCTACTATATATTAACTATTAAATTTTCAAATATTTTTATTCTACAATTTTTTTAAATATTTATATTATTTATGGAGTCATGCTATATTATAAACATTTTCTTTATCGGCATCTGTTTCGATTATTTTTTTAATTGTAAATTGATTCTTATATCTCAATTAAAAGATAGGAGGTCCGATGGGCATCGGACCTATTTTTAGGTTCAATTGACTCTAGCACCGTACGATTAGTATTAAATATGTGTGCACGGAAATTGATACAGACTCGCACGGATTTTGATGCAGAATGCACGAATCTTGATGCTGATCGGATGGTCATCACACCCATCGAACCAAAGTAGGTCCCATGGGCATCGGACCTACTCTGAATTCCTCAATTAATTAATATATAATCGGTGTTCTAAACTCATGTGATCTAACAAAAAAGTACTAAGCTGCATGTGTATGGACTCGCATCATTCCAATATTTCTATTCTATCTGAAATGATGACTGTAAATTCGTATGCATGCATGGTGCATGCATGTGACGACTAGCTGGCTTATACTCGCCCCATTCAATTTTTGCATTGGTCCTCCAATTTAAAATTAGGTCGCACAAGATTCATCGACTAGTGGAGAACCAGGAATCAGTATCCGTCAAAAACATATATCAGGATTGGACCTACGTGCGATACTGACTTAGACAATACTAATAGTACAACTAATCAGGATCGGATATTAATCAAGAACGGTCGTTAACATTTAGCCATTACTGATTCAGACAATCAAGAACATAATTTTTTTCAGAACCGATCCTGATGGGGCGATACTATTTGTACATTCTCCACTAGATATCTACCAGTAACGGTCGAATCATTATTTTAATATTGAACTTCTATATAAAATAATTATTTGAACTTTTAGCTATTTCTATATATGAACTTTTGTTGCCAGGCTTGTCTGATGCCTGAGGAAGTTGTAATATGTGTTTTTTTTTCTCTATTTTGTTAGAATTGGTACGTTTTAGTACCTCCATTTTGTATAAACTTCTTTTTAGTTTCATAATGAAACTAGTGGTATTACCCCATTTTGTCAAATTTATTTATTTATATTGTCAATTTTATGTTTAATTAAAAGTAATTATTACAATTTATATTATATTATAGTGTTTTTTCTAAAGTCAGTGGCTTGATACCTACTAACGATTTTATTAATAAAAAGCGTAATTATTACAAGTTAAATGACTCTAATTTCTAAATCTATTCATTTATTCTCATGAAATCCTCATAACTACTATGTTCTTCTAATCCTACTTTCCTATATTCTTAATCACTGTATTATCTTATATTCTTAATCCCCATCTCTCTCTATGACCGGATCTACTCTTGTCCAATAGTCCACCGTGCTCCAATTGAGACGGGAGTAGATAATCTACGCTTCGAGTTGCAACGATACCTAACTCTCGGCTTGGCTCCCTTCCCTCTCCCTCATTCTCCTCTCTGCTCGATGAGGTAGAGCCGAGAGAGCGAGAAGGTGTTGTTGTCTCGGGGTGCAAAGAGGGGGCTCTCTTGGCTAGGTATCGTTAAAGGAGTAGGAGAGGCGGAACAAAAGGAGGGGGGCTCTAGGGTTTTGGAATCACTTTTCCAATCGCCTACAGAACGCTTATATATTTTAGTATTAATTGTAGACCTTTAATGTGTAGGATTTAATCGATACTATTCAATTTAATGATGAACTGAATTAAATAATTATTAGATAAGACAACTAGGAGTTTTTTAAGCTGATATATAGGTTTGGTCCCCTAAGAATACAAGACATTGTAAACTCATTGTTGTTATTCCATTAGATAATTGTGTGAGAGGCTTTGGAAAAAAAACTAAACTAAATGAGACTCTTTAGACATTGCTATCTGAAAAAATCAAATGGGTCTCTCACACTTAAGGGAGATGTTGGTTCATATACGCTTTAATACTTCAATTCTTATATTCAACACATATGGTGGTGATGGCAATAGTTTTTGTCGGCTCCAACAGTAACATATCCCATTAGATACTTGTGTAAGAGACTTTGAAAGAAAAAACTAAACTAAATGAGACTCTTTAGACATTGCTATTTGAAAAAATCAAATCGGTCTCTCACACTTAAGGGAGACGTTGGTTCATATACGCTTTAACACTTCAATTCTTATATTCAACACATATGGTGGTGACGGCAATAGTTTTTGTCGGCTCCAACAGTAACATCTCACACGTTAGGGCATATCTAGATGGCCCCAGAGAATCCTAAGATAAAGTTTTCTTTTATTTAGAGATGGGTATTGGCAGAGGGAATCTTAACCTAGCAGGGGCCCTCTACACCGGAAAGAAATGGGTAGCATGAGCTTGATGCTCTTATATATGTGATCCATATTCTTTTGAAGATGTCATGGTACAGACGCAATTCCTTGGCGACTATTATGAAGCTATGATATTTATTTGCTCTTGAGCTTCGACCACATAATTAAATCCTGCTTAATAATATCTTCCGAGTAGTTGAAGAGACTTTTACACGCTGAGGCATTTCATAAACATGTGGACCCCACAATCGTTAAATACTCAAAAATAAATACCAACAGGCAACAGCAAAGATATATGCGAATATTGGGTGCTAGAACTCGTGGCATCCCCATGGAAACTATTAAACGGGGAAATCCGAATTCTCTAAATTTGATAAATATCATTTAATCAATATTGAGAGAAGGTTTCAAATACCTCGTGTTTTTCATACCTCATCGTGTTTCATATCCTTTATTTTCAAGTTCAAAGTCTAAACAGTCGATCCGAACCGACCATCATAATCTTCATATTAAAATGTGTTTGGAGACCAAATTTTATATTTTTCGAAATTATTTTACTATTTGTTAAATAAATATAAAATTATTGTTTTTGGATGGTACAGAAACAATGAGTTCCGATAAAGCCCTTGAATATGCCCCTCCAATTCCCTTTTTTGTCTTGCCATCTCTTATTAATTATATATGTCCCCCTATTGCATCCGGAGTACGGAGGCAGAGGTTTAATTAAATTATTATCGGATTTAATTTAGATCAAGGAATTTGATAAAAGTTGATTGGTTAATTAAACATCAAGTTAAATCAGAACAATCTATCAATTACCTCTAGCACAGTTGATATACTGGTATTTTCGTAAAGAGAAGCCGGTTTTCATATTTAACTCTTGCTGAAATATATAAGAAAACATAAATAAGATCTCCATCTGATTTTTTATTTATCATTTTAAAATATTAAAATTACGGAGCGCTTTCAAAAGAATTTCCAGAAAATTATGCATTGTTTGAACACTTTTCAAGGCAGCCATTGAGAGAACAAACATATCTAATGAGTGAACAGGATAGATTATGGAGTTATGCTCATCAAAAAATTTGGTGAGCACATCACATTCTAGTTCTACTCCATCTGCTAATTCTAAATTTCACTATTCTAGTTCACAATCAAGCTAATGAGAGAACAAACCTTATTCCATTAAACATGTCAACACTTTTTTTTTTGATGAATTATATTACCAACTAATGTTCTTACAGGAGAAAATAAGTGCTACAAATTTGAATTGAAAAACAATAAGCAAAGAGACAGGAATATAAAATCTACCCTACTTTGAAAAATAAAACAGCTACCTTAACAACATTTGTAAAGAAATTTTTTTCCTAATTATCCTACTTGATGGGCCTATTGCGTACTCTCCTCATGTGTCATGAATCCCATAAGAAGAATCTCAGGTCCATCTCTCTGTCAATTTCCAATTCTGTGATTCTGAGTGTGCTTAATTAGTTCTCCCTCTATTTCAATTCCTGTTTGTGTTGTGTAGTTTAGGGTTTAGGGTTTAAAAGGAACTAATTAAATGATGATGGTGGTTGGCTGGATTTGAATAGAGTGGAAAATTAATTAAGATTAGAGGTAAAATTTAAACATGCACTACTACAGAAATGGTCATTGTACACGGACATAAATAGGGGAGCTACACGGATTTCCTGCCGTGTAGAGTGCGAGGGTGTATAATCCCCTGAATAAATTATACACGGATATTTACCCGTGTGCAATTCCTGAGAGCTACACGATCATTATATAAACAACCGTGTTCAATTCCTTGCCAAGTGGCGTTCTCCAAACCCGAGCTACACGGATCATTACATAAACAACCGTGTCCAATTCCTTGCCAAGTGGCGCTCTCCAAAGCCGAGCTACACGGATCACTACATAAACAACCGTGTCCAATTCCTTGCCAAGTGGCGCTCTCCAAAGCCGAGCTACACGGATCACTACATAAACAACCGTGTTCAATTCCTTACCAAGTGGCGCTCTCCAAAGCCGAGCTACACGGATTGTAACATAAACAGCCGTGTAGGATTACTCTGTCTACACGGCCTTTCTAGGTTACTATCCATGTAGAAATAGTTATTCTTTATTACTTGAACAACCGTGTCCAATTCCTTGCCAAGTGGCGCTCTCCAAAGCCGAGCTACACGGATTGGAACATAAACAGCCGTGTAGGATTACTCTTTCTACACGGACTTTGTAGGATAATATCCGTGTAGAAATAGTTATTCTGCACGGCGTATTACATAAACAACCGTGTCCAATTCCTGGATATCTACACGGATATTTAACTAAACGGTCGTGTACAATCATTTTTCTGCACGGACGTCTATCTAAATATCCGTGTAGAATAACTATTCTACACGGATTATTACATAAGCAGCCGTGTAGCTATCTTATATTTTTATTTTGCTTTTTGTCTGGCTTTCTACACGGACTTTTGTGAAATATCCGTGTAGAATGGTAATATTTTTTTTTTAATTTTTTTTTTATGTTTTGGCTAGCCTCCCGTTTGCTAGCCATTAAAAATCAATTCCATAACAAAGAATTTCCAATATATCAGAATACAACCCCCCTAAACAAAATTCATGTTACACTAAATTAATAAAAAATTATACAAAAATTCATGTACACTAAATTATATCAAAAACTCATGCACACTAAATTATATCAAAAATTCATGCACACTAAATTATACAAATCCATACTCTGGTTTACAATATTCCTGTTGAAACCACCTTGCCCACATACATCTAAAAAAATCTATCTGTTCCATGTCGTAATGCCCTGCCAGTTTCGTCGATTTATACTACCAAAAATTCAAAATATGTAGGTTATTAGAAAAATACAATCTAACAACTACATCTCTGTTTTGCTTTATAAAAAAAATATTGCAATTATAACAATGCAACTAATAAAACAAATTTAGTAGAATAAAAATATTAGAGGAAAATCAATATTGATTATATGGACAAGTCAAGGCAAACATATGAATTACATACCGGATATCGTGGCCATTCGAATTGCATGTGTTCGACAAAGTGAAACATATAAATCATCGTGTAATAACCGCATTCCCAACCCTGCAACTGTTGCGGGCACTGAAATTTTCATTTAGCGGCCTATGTTAGAATGACAATAAATTTGAACAAAAAAATATGAAATTATAAAAATTATAGTGTGCTCACCGGCTGCCACCTGAAACACAACTTATTTTTATGCTTCGGATTCGTGCTTTGCATTCCTCCATCTTTAATATATTGCAGAAAAGCCCTTACAAAATTGAGTGAATGTAATTAGCAATTCCACAATTTGTTATAAATAATTGGGAAAAATTCAAACCAAGTGAATTACTATTGCTTACTTTCTTATTGGAGTGCAGATCCTTTTGGAGTCCTGAGGAGTGATGCCCGGTTCGGGCTGTGAAGAATCCATGATGAAAACCAAATTTTCAAGTGGCACAATCACAATCAAACACCAGTGGCCACTCTGGTGGTATGGCAGGAGCATAAATCTCTTCTTCCCCGAACGAGTCTTATGCATCGCTGAACACAAGTACTCGACAGTAACTTTCAGCTGAAATTCCACCATCGTAGCATTAGCTTTGCCGGGGTCCAAGAATGCACATTTGTTCACCTTATCTTTCCCACAATTCACAGATTTTCTTTGTTGTAACATCCTGAAAAATCATCATTTCACATTAGAATATATATTTGAGTGCTATACACATGATATATATGATTTTTGGTCACTTACATGATGAAAACGGTGAGGACTCCCTCATCGAGCCATTTATCGCTTGACGAGGCATGCAGAAAGTCTGAGAATTCTTTGAAAGCCAGCAGGACCGTCCTGCCTTCGTGTAGGAGAATCTCGGGGGGGACAGCGAATACTACGTCCTGCATATCATCCGGTGCCTTAACCAGGCAGGCGTGGAGATCCCGCAAATCCTCGGGCAAACGGCTAACCTCTTCTTCGGAGAGCCCCGTACGGTCTACCCCCGCAGCGGCTGGGGCAGCGGCAGGCGCAGCGGCTGGCGCAGAAGGAGATTCATGCGCATCAGCCCCGAGAAAGCCTCGCCGTACCGGTGACAAAGCTTCGTCCGCAGCGTTGGAAACGCCTCTTCGGGTCTGTATCAAATTTTGAACCTTTTTTCAAGTATTTCAAAATAATCATTTGAATGTAACATAAGATATCCGTGTTTTATTTAGAGATTACCTGATCCAAAATAATCTGACACTTGGGCCATTGGACAATCTGTCTACGGGCATCATCAAGCACCACCATGCCATCGGTAGGGACAGGAAGAGGTATGCGGGCAGCCCATTCGGCCACAATCATGTCAACCGTTACGGGGAGATGGTTGGGCCTTAGCTGAGAACCGGCTGGATGTACAATGCCCTTAGCAATGGTCAGAGGAGTTTTATCGTGCCACATGACGAGGTCGCATGATGTGGCCTCCTGCAATAATTATCAGCAAATAGTTAATGAACAAGTCAAAATTACGGGTAGATTATGAACAAGTAGTGATTACCTGTAGATTGTCCAACACGCCCAGAACTTCGGTCCCGGATGCTTGACTGCTTCGCCGAAATCCCGGCGAAACGGGAGGTTGTTGGTCGGATTGCTGCGTAAGAGATGTAATTTGGTTGATCCACCTTGATTCGAATTCAGCCATCCTTCCATCGTACTCCGTTATGATCTCCTCGCGTACCTCCTGGCGTACCTGCGCCAACCTTGATTCCATATCTTCCGTGCTAACTTTAGCACGCGGTCTTCTTTTTGTTTTTGGTCCGCGGTATACATCCTTCCAGCCACTGTATACCGAGACACCCCTAACTCGACCCGTGTGTTCTTTACTCCCGAGCGCTGCAGACAAGGAATCATCCACTCTTTCGACAGTCATGGAGCCCGAATTTACCTCCTCCTCCACCTCCAACTGTGTTAAAAAAAAATTAGTTATAGCAAAAGACAAAGTAATGTACACAAAGTTACCACAAAGACTCTTACCATTTTCTGAGCCACGGGTTGCACGTCACTTGGGAGTACTATCTTCCCGTCAGCGGTTACCTCGGATCTTCCCATGAGCCAGTGTTGGCCCCTAGGATTTTGGATCCTAACCACAGGTGAGTCAGAATCTTTGTTGTTCTCCAGTACTGCCGCCCATTCGGCCGACTTACCCTCATAACCACCTGACCCTAATTTGTGTGGGTACTTGTTCAATTTCGCGATCCTCCTGCCCTCGTCACTTTTTATCTTCACACATCAAGGTAAATCAATCAGCTAGTTTAAGGAAGATAAGTACATATCGAAAAAGAACAAAGACTAAGTTGGCTAAATTTATATACCTTGAACTCTGCTGTGGACTTCAAAGCTTGAAACTCCTCCCAGTCCTCTTGTTTCAGCCATTTATAGTAGCCTACCGGATTTCTCCCTTCCTCCATGAAATCCGTCTTCAACGTGCTCTTGAATTGCTTCCAAGCTTCATTCATTTTCCTCAGAGTCTTTTTCTTTTTCGCGGACTTTGGGTCGTCATCCTGGATGTTCCAATGAGCCTGCATGATTGACAACAAAATTACTGCATGTAAGTTCATTCAAGTTTTCAGGTCAGGTATAGACATATATAACTTGCAGGAAGACAACTACATGATGCATAGCAATTTAAACAAGTTATTATTTACTTATAAAAGCAAATTCCAACTATGCTAAGGTTAAGACATGCTAGAAAACTTGTATCCAACAAAAAAAAGAAATAACAAACAGAGAGAGAATAGGAAAAATGAATATATAATGCATGTACGGTTTTTTTTTTACCTTCACAATGTTCCACCATTCGTTCTTATCTTCGTCATCGAATTTGTCCCACCTCTCAACCAATATAGATGCCTTCTGCTTCACCAAACTGTTACACCAATTTAGTGTACTCTAGCCCTACGTGGACCCTTCGGACATCCGATTTTGTTGAACTCGATTTGCAAATCCTTCGCCTCTGAGGTCTTCGTGCACATTGTCGGACCTCTTTTCCTCTTTTCTGTCTGAGCCTGCGGGTCATCTTCTTCCACTATCATATCTGCCTGCGGTTCCACTGTTTCCAAAATCCTATCTGCATTCTCACTTGACTGTGACATGGTTCTTTCTACAAAAAAGAAACATTATTACAAATGCTACGAAATGTAAAATTTAGGTCTAACTTATGTGTTGTTGGGTCCTTTGTTCAATCATAGTGTTGGTTTTGCAATTTAGTCCCTGTAACATTAGGTGTCCATGTCACCAGAATAGGTCAGTTGAGGTAACTTTTCACTTAACCAAAATACAATCAGAGGTAAGGGTTTTGATTTAACCAAGATACAGGGAGCATTGCAACTTAGAGAGAGAGATGAGAGAGAGAGAGAGAGAGCCTTTCAAAGAGAGAACAGCAACCGCGCGAGAGGAGATTAGAGATTCAATCGGCGAGTTCAGAGGAGAGCGACAGCAGAGACCGAGCTAGAACCGAGAGAGAGAACGATGGCAGCACCACAGAAAGAGATAGGAGACTAGGGGGTTTAGGTTTTAGGGGAGACGAGGGGATTTTTGAAAAGATCGAGCGACAGAGACGAGGCGCGCATTTTTATTTCGCGTAAACATTTTGTACACAGACATTTAACTAAACAACCGTGTATAAACGTAAGAGAGCTACACGTTTAATTAAATTACCGTGTATAATTAGTTTACGCGAAATTATGAAATGCGCGCCTATATATGGTTTTTCTAGATTAATTTTTTCAAAATTCATAATTTCATATTTTTCAAATTCCATATTTTTTCAAATATGGAAAACTTAAAAAATAAAAAGGAACCTGATTTCAGTTTTATTTTAGCTTGAAAATTATTTTATCCATGTATCTTCGATTATCTGGCGGAACTTAATGCAAATAAATATTTCAATTTCTACACGGGCGTTTAATTAAACGCCCGTGTAGAAATCCTTTTGTACACGGATTTGTCATTAAACACCCGTGTACGTTGCTTAGAAGGCGAAACAACTCTTGAAAATTAAACGGCCGTGTACAAAGCCTTTTGTACACGGATTTTTAAGTAAACGACCGTGTATGATTCTTATAAGACGAAATTCAAAATTAAACGACCTTCAAAAGCCCTTTGTACACGGAATTCGAGAAGTTGCCTTATCTTTCTAATAAGAAGACGAAACGACTCTTCAAAATTCAATATAATCTGAGAAACTCCCCCTTTTCGATTACTTTTTCTCTGAGAATTTGGAAGAAGAAGTTTTGGAAGAAGAAATGGCCGCTTCGGTTAAACAGGAAGACGCAAATGTGCCATGGCCATGGCCCCTCGGCTATGTCCCTCCCGAAGATGCTCCCGAAGTCCCTCCCGGCTATGAAATGCCTCCCCCCAACTACAGGAGGACATGGCCATGGCCGCCCTCAAATGTGCCACGACGAAGCCCAAGGGAGCACCCACCACCAAAGCCCTACAAAAGGAGGGGCAATCCCTGGATCAGGCCAAAGAGACCCTGGATTAGAAGGAGGGCCAAGGAGGAATCCAGCCAGGCCAGTGAAGGAGTGTTTAATTAAGTTAATTAGCTTTTTTTTCGTTTTGTTTTGATGTAATATATTTTTGTTATTAATTTAATCAGCATTTTGTTTTCTATCCGTTTAACTATTTTGTTAAATACTTCATGCTATCTAAATAAATACTGTTATAGATATAAATTAGCAGTACAAAACAACCAACAAATAATTCATTTATGGATAATCACTAAAAAGTAAATTATTTAAAAAAAAATTATTTAAAATTAACTTAAATAATCTATCTAAATAATATCATAGAATGAACATAAATGAACAATTTACTTGATATGACCTATCTGGGTTTACAAATTTATAAAACAACCATATAATGATTTTTCGGAAAATAAATACCTTCTGTTCAAGTAATTATTTCAAAATATTTTTAAAAAAACATTTCAAAATAACAGGGACGTTGTTGTAACATGCAATTTAGTCCCTGTTGTTCAAGTATTTTCAAGAATAATGTAATTTGAATATTTCAATTTCTACACGGGCGTTTAATTAAATATCCGTGTAGAAAACATTTTGTACACGGATTTTTCATTAGACGCCCGTGTACGTTTCTTAGAAGGCGAAAACTCTTGAAAATTAAACGACCGTGTATAAAACGTTTCTTACACGGATTTTTAGTTAAACGTCCGTGTCCAATTTTAAGTTAAAACGTTTAATTCGAACAGGTTATTACGGAATTCGAGAAGTTGCCTTATCTTTTTAATTCTGATGAGAAAGACGAAACGAATTCAAATAATCACTCCCCCGTTTTGATTACTTTCTCTGAGAATAATTTAAGGGGAAAAAATACCTTTCTTCACGGATGTTTATTAAACAATATATATGTAGAAATGTATTTGTACACGGATGTGTAATGAAATATTCGTGTAGCTCCCTTTGAATTTACACGGACATTTAATGAAACGTAGAAATGTATTTGTACACGGATGTTTAATTAAATGTCCGTGTAGCTCCTTTTGAATTTCTAATGAAATTAAAAATTATTCTTAGAAAGATGGATTTTTTTTATTTAAACAAATAAAATATAAATTTCACGTACTAATTAAATTATATCAGAAATTATACAAAAATTCATGTCTAGATTATATCAAAAATTAATACAAAAAATCCTACACTAAATTATACAAATCCATATTTCTAGTTTACAAAAATTACTGTTGAAACCACTCTGCCCACATATCTAAAATAATCTATCTGGTTCTTGCTCATGATGCAAAAAAGAAATATTAGAAACGAAATAAAAATATTACAATGAGACAGAAATATCCAGAGATTGTAAACCGGCCTTGAGTCTTTAGCTTCATTGGGCTCTCTGAAATATTATAAAAAAATAAATTATACATTGAATTTTTTTTTCCAAATAAGAAATATTAAAATTTTCAAGTTTAAAAGGAGTAAATATTATACATTGGATTTTTTTTTCCTTTTTCTCTTTTTTTTTTTCCACTGTTTGAACATCTTCCCATAATCCTTCATTGTGGTCAGATCTCATGTAATTTGCTTCGTCTTGTTCTGCAATTGTTGCTATCTCAGCTTGCACATCAGTACAAAATTGAGGTATCTCTTCGAACTGGTCGTACTCTTCTTCGTCGGTGACGTTTTCTACCCCAACAATCCTTCTTTTTCCGGATAGGACGACACTCCACCTATCATCACTCGGGTCAGTGACATAAAAGACTTGGTGGCTTGCTTGGCAAGTATGAACGGATCATCAACATACCCGACTTTGTCAAAATCAACGAGGGTGAACCCGTCGTTATCAACTTTAACACCCCGGTCTTCGACCCATTGGCACCGAAACAAGGGAATGCTAAGGTGAGGATTGTAAACGAGCTCCCAAATTTCTTCGATAACGCCGTAATAAGACTTTGATGCTATTACAGGCCGGGCATCCCCCGATCTACTGAATTCTTGAGACGTCGCCACCAACGTCACCCCACTATTTTGCATCGTGCTCTTATCACACTGTAATTTAGTGTAAAATGTATAACCGTTAATCTCGTATCCTTGGAATGTTCTAACAACCATTTGGGGTCCTTCGCCCAGCAATCTAACAGTTTCATTTACGGGGGACATTTCGGGGTGTGATTTCACTCTGTCTTTCATCCATCCTATAAAAGAACGGTTATGCTCGTCAGTAAGCCACTTCTGACTTCTCGTGTAGTTCTGTTGTCGAAGGATTGTCATGTGCTCATCTATATATGGAGCAACATCTGCCATGTGCTGTAGTACAATAAAATGTGCCTTTCGCAGGTCATCGTTATCAGCAACTATGGCTTTCAACCCTATTGTCCCTACTCCCTTGTAGCCTTCCCTCGTATCGAGATTTTGGAACGCCAATAGGACCCACACCGGTCATGTAGTTGGTGCAAAACTCAATTACCTCTTCTGTGGAATATCCCTCCACAATGCTACCTTCGGGACGATGTCGGTTCCTTACGTAACTTTTCAAAATACCCATGAATCTCTCGAATGGATACATATACCGCAGGAACGCGGGACCACAGATCTGAATTTCCCTCACGAGATGAACAACAAGGTGAACCATAACATCGAAAAAAGATGGCGGAAAATACATCTCAAGATGGCAAAGGGTAACGACGACCTCCTTCTGCAAAGCGTCCAATTTGAGCGGGTCTATCACTTTGGAATTAATTGCATTGAAGAAAAAACAAAGCTTCGTAATGGTTTGCCGCACGGGCTTCGGTAAAATTCCCCGAATTGCAACAGGAATCATATGTGTCATTAAAACATGACAGTCGTGGGATTTCGGACCAATCAATTTCAGGTCCTTCATCGACACCAGCTTCTTAATATTCGAAGAATACCCTGATGGGACTTTAATACTATGAAGGCACTTACAAAAGCTCGTTTTCTCGATCTTCGACATTGTGCACATTGCGGGGGGTAGGTATGCCTTTTGCTTCCCTTTATCCTGCGGTGCAAGCTCGGGTCGTATTCTCATTAATTTCATGTCTTCTCGAACTTTAAGACCGTCTTTGGTCTTCCCCGAAATGTTCAATAATGTGCCAATCAAACTGTCACAGACATTTTTTTCAACATGCATGACATCTAGGCAATGTCTCACTTCTAAATATTCCCAGTATGGTAGCTCCCAAAATATGAACTTCTTTTTCCAAATATCTTTCGGTGGTGGTTTGGCACGTTTTCCAAAAACAACAGCAAGGTTTTTAACCCGCATGAAGACATTCTTCCCATCTAACGGAGGACGTGCCACTCCAAGCTCAATTTTCCCGTTGAATACCTTCTTCTTCTTACGGTATGGGTGATTAACAGGAAGAAACCTACGGTGCCCCATAAAAACATTCTTTTTACAATTTTTCAACCTCAGCACCTGCGTGTCATCTTCACAGATGGGGCACGCTTTTGCTCCTTTACAAGTGTAACCCGATAAATTCCCGTACGCGGGGAAATCATTTATGGTGCAGAATACCATGGCCCGCAAATTAAATTGCTCTTTGCCGTACGCATCCCAGACCGGGACGCCATCACGCCACAATTTCTGGAGGTCCTCGATTAATGGTGCGAGATACACATCTATGTCATTTCCGGGTTGTCTGGGTCCTTGGATTAGTAATGACATCATTATATACCTGCGTTTCATGCACAACCAAGGAGGAAGATTGTAGATGCATATAAGAACTGGCCAAGTGCTGTGCTGACTGCTCATGCTTCCAAACGGACTCATTCCGTCTGTGCTCACCCCTAACTTAAGGTTCCGTGATTCGCCACCAAATCCTTCGAAATGTCTATCAATGTTTCTCCATTGAATTGAATCAGCAGGGTGTCTTAGTTTACCATCTCTTTTGCGCTCTTCTTCATGCCAACGCAACAATTTCGCATCTTTGGGATTTGCAAATAACCGTCTGAATCTCGGTATTATCAGGGAAATACTACACCGCCTTAGCCGGAGGCCTTGCCTTCTTTCCTTCATCACAATCGTCGGTGTCATGGTCCTTGCGTTTATACCGTGAAACACCGCATTTAGGACAAACATGCATGGCCTCGTACTCTCCACGGTACAATACACAGTCATTCGGACATGCATGTATTTTTTCAATCTTCAAACCCATTGGACAGATCAACTTCTTCGCCTGATATATTGTACAGGGTAACTCGTTGTTATCTGGGAGCATCTCTCGTAAAAGCTTTAATAAGGACGTGAAACTCTTATCGCTCCAACCGTTGTCTGCTTTTAAGTTCAATAATTTCAACACAGCTGATAGTTTTGTAAATTTGGTACACCCGGGGTATAACGGCTTTTTAGATTCATTAGACAGATACTGAAATTTTTTAAAATTTTTATCACTAATTTCATCTTCCACATCACGTAACATGTCCTCTAGATTCTCAGTAAAATCGTATTCTGCATTTTCATCAATCTCCACCTCATCATCCTCGTTGCAATCAAGCCCAGCATTATCGAAATTTTCGAGATTCTCAAATTCATCATTGCATTCAAATTCAAAATTATCATCATTCTCGTCCAAAACAAAATTTCTATTGGTTCCACTACATTCCCCAATTTTCTCACCATGCATAAACCAACATGTATATCTTTTCTTAAATCCCCGACAAATAAAATGAGCTCTAATTTCTTCCGAATCCCCAAATCTTATAAATTTTTTACAATCTCTACAAGGACACAAGATGTCGTTATCTTTTGTGTCCACTCTATAACTCTCAGCAAATTTTAGGAACTCATCAACGCGAGCCAAATATTCTGCACTATCACGTCGCAATTCGTACATCCAACTTCGATCCATCTGTAAATTAAAGTAAACAAAAAAAATTCCAATTAAACATATATGGTGGTCAGCATATATATTGTTCCAAATTCTTGGCTTATAAAGGGCCGGTTTACAATCCTAACCCACTCTTTGAATATTATGCCTCATATGTGAACACATATTAGCGGGATTTAATTAGTATTTGAGAAAAATTCGGCAGCATTTCTCCTTAACTCCCCAAGTATGCGTAAAAACCACATACTCGTAGGAGCAATAAGGAGAAATACTGTCGAACTTTTCTCAAATACTAATTAAATCCCGCTAATATGTGTTCACATCCTAAATGAGACACAATATTCAAAGAGCAGTCCCAAACGGGGGACTATCCAAAATTAATCCCTATTGGATTAATTTTGAACGGGCATGGACCTAAAAGCATCAGTAGGTCGGTTATTGGACCACAATACACTAATTATTTACATTATCTTAACAAATCAAGCACGCATGCATTAAATAATAATTGACAGAAATAATTAAGCAATATTAATCAGTAACAGAAAATTAGATAAAGAAGAGGGAAATATATATATGTATGACTAACCTTGGCAATAGAGAGGAGAATGCGAATTAACTTCCAAGCTAGATCTCAGATCCGGCCTCGTTCCTTGTGCGCAGAAATCAGACCAATTCAATACAGAGATAGAGAGAGAAGTATTAATTGATCAAAACGGCGCCGGAAGAAGGCTTTTTATATAGTTCCAACCCTAAAATAACCTTTCTACACGGATGATAATATATAAATCCGTGTAAAAAAAGCATAACGAGAGCTACACGGACTGTTATATAGGTAGCCGTTTATAAAAGATAACCTTTCTACACGGACATTTATATAAACAGCCGTGTGTAATATAAAAGATAAACTTTCTTCACGGACATTTAGAATTCTTTTTTTTTCATAATTTTTGTTTTATTTTTTTTGGCTTAGCCTTCCATTATTTCGAGCAAGTATCTTTGTTTTCAGTTAATAACCTTTGTGCACGGATATTTAGATAGAAATCCGTGTAGAAAGACACACAGACTTTTATATAAACAGCCGTGTAAATTATTTTTCTACATTGTTAATTAAATAAAAATCCGTGTACTATTTTTCGTTTCTACACGGCTCTTTATTAAACGTCCGTGTAGCATTGTTTTTTTTTTTTTTTGGCTGTCAACTAGTTTTTTTTCCTATGTTTTTCAGATAGCAAAACAAACAATTTCCAAAACAGAGGAAGACATTTAAAATCCAGAATTACAAAACATAGCAATTTAAACTAAAAATTCATGTACACTAAATTATACAAAATTAAAGCATTACAAAAGTTGGAATAAAAATTCATATTGTAAACTAAAAATTTCCATTAAGGACTAGAATAGGGTGGTTCTTTCCTTTTGGTGCCAGTAGGGTTTACAGAGGGGTGATATGAAGATATGTTTTACTAAAGAGTTGAGTTAAAAGTTGGATGAAGGACCTTCAAAAAAAAGGGAAGAGGTCGATGAAGGACCTTCAGAGCCGGATGAAGAGACGAATGAAGAGTCGGATGATCTCCGACTTCATTCGACTCTTCACCCGGCTCTGAAGGTCACATTCACCTCTTCATCCGGGTCACATTCACCTCTTTCTGAAGGTCTTTCACCCAACTCTTACCGGCCAACTCTTCGTCCAGTAAAATTGATCAGAAGAGAGATAATTTCTCCTCTGGATCTTGCTGGCCCGAATTAGTTAGGACATGCAAGGAACTAACCAAAAGACTACTTAGGTTAATGTAACCAAAGTAAGGACTACTAGTTACATTAATCTAAGTAGCCTTTTGGTTATATGTCCTAAACTAAACACCTTAGCAAGATCTAGAGGGAAATACAAATTAACTTCCAAGATCTCAGATCCGGCCTCCAGTTATAACATCTTTACCCTCGAAAAACACTTTAGCGCAGAAATCAGATCAATTAATTGGGGAAATGAAGCACTTCGCATGGGAATTCGAGATATAGGTTATCAATTATATCGGATCGCTCATCTGTGAGCTCCCAAAACAGTAGCTCATATCGATCTAATTTTTGCGATCCAACACAATTGATAAACCTACATCTCAACCCAATTGTTAACTGTGAGAGGGCAGAGATTGATCAAAACGGCGCTGGGGAGAAGGCATTTTATATAACCAAAAACCTAAAATAACATTTCTACACAGCTCTTTATTAAACGTCCGTGTAGCTCTCTCAAGGCTTTCTACTCTGTTAATTAAACAAAAAACCGTGTACATTTACGACCTTTCTACACGGCTCTTTATTAAACATCCGTGTAGCTCTCACAGGTTATCTACACTGTCATTTAAACAAACATCCGTGTACAATTCTTACCTTTTTTCACAGTTCTTTAATTAAATATCCGTGTAGCTCTCTCTAGGCTTTCTCCACTGTTATTTAAACAATAAGCCGTGTACATTTCCTAGTAAACGTCCGTGTAGCTCTCTCACGTCTTTCTACACTGATTCTTTAATAAATATCCGTGTAGAGATCCTACAGATATTTCAGGCATCCAAAAAATTACAACTTCTTCACGGTTTTTCTATAAAATTGCCAAATCCGTGTACAATGTGCCGTGTACAATGACCATTTCTGTAGTAGTGATGTGCTGAACATGAATTAAACATTCGTTGAACATAATGTATAACAATGATAAAAAAAGAAAGAAAGTAGAATGTACGTCACGCCCTGGCGGTCGGACGGATCCGTATCCTCCCAGGTACCTGACTCAAGCAAATTGAAACGACGGACGGCCCAGATTAATCCTATTGGGCCAAACTCAATCCGGTGCCTATATATGGAGACTGTAGGGGGTCTGTTTTGAGATTCGTGCCATGTTAAAAGAACCGTCCGATCGTAATTGTCTTCAATCAGGTAACCTGAGGTGATGTGAATTCGCGGTCGGACCGGGCAAGGGACGTGACAGAATGGTCATTGCAATGGTAATTATCAGCTGAGCTTTCAAAAATAAAGACTAAGTCTATGATATTATGCATAATACTAATTGGCCATTGCGATGGTTTTAAATCACAATTTTTGTGATTCAAATGGTTGTTCTAAACTGTTTAATTTGACCTCTCTATCAAAATTTTGTAGAAAATTAATTCTATAGAATTTCTTAATTATTTTATTTGTTTTGAATAAGGGAAAAATATATAAGAATTAATGGTCTTGTCCATATCAGAAAATAGTAAAAAAACTCTAAAATAGAGTAATTTTTCGTTTCAACAAAATTTGAAATGCGCATTGAATTAAGCGGATCGAAATCATCAACTTGAATCTCAAAAAGTAAAATTGATGCCGTAACACCAATCGATCAATTATTGTTATACATAGTCTCCAAGTTAAACATATATTAAATTAAAAATTTAGAATAAATCAACGTTATCTAATATAGTAATTAAGACAAATCAACCATTGCATTATATTAGTATTTAAACCATACATCTCTTACAAAATAGTCATTGTCACAATAAAATACAACATGAAATAAATATGACGAATGTGTAGTAATTTTTTTGGATAAAATTAAAAATTAAAAATGGGTAGAATTTAGAAAACCACTAATAAGTTAGTGAAAAATCCACTATTTCCGCTAAATTACTCGCTATTTGTCCGTTATTTCCACTAAAATGCTCGCAATATAAATGTCCTCTATGTCACTATATGAGTCACTATATATTAGTAAAAACGCTAAATTATGCAATTTGAGTTAGCAACATAGCTAGAGTCTATTAAATAGTCCCGCTAAAGTGACTGCTATGATCATTATTTAAATCACTAATTAAAAAGAAAAATAACACAATCTATTAAATAGTCATTTCATTCCCTTGGCACTCTAGCCATTACTAGGCTGTTGCCATTCTCAATCCATATTAAATGGGATAACTTCCATTAATCATTCATTGGTAGCCCTTTGGAAAAGTACATAAACTTGTATCTATATTTCATCATTTTTTTATTAGAATCTATATCCCATCAATTAATGACACATTTGTTTGAGGAAAGTAATATTATACATTGCTCCCATTCTCTGCCGATTTTTTTTTATTAATATCCAATAGAAAATAGAAAATAATACAAATGTCCATGTTTTTTGAGTACTTATAAAAATACCCAAACCGTCGAGAATCTCGACAGTCCACTTTCTTTCAGAATTGTCAGGATCTCTAGCCGCCTTTTTTTCTAAAAAAAAATAGGATCTAGTGCTTACTTCCTCTCGGTTCATGAGTACCGAGAATATTGTGTTTTTGTTCTGTCCAGAAGGCTTATATAGGAGTGATAGGCCTACTAAAGATGAGTGGAGTTCAAGTCATCTGATCTGGATACAACTGGCGTTATTCACCAAAGGACGCCTCAGATACAGTCCGTATTGGATAATATGGTCCGTACTCCCACTGTGTCGCTGAGAGAGTTAATACGTATTCGACCATCTTTGGTCCGTACTGAGGCTCTGGTCCGTATTGGTGAATACGGCCCGTACCAGAGCCTTAGCCATTAAGCTGCGCTTTTTCGATTGACATGATTCTTGCTCCAAATGATGTAAAATAGCCCCAAAACATATTTCCTCACTAAAACACAAAGTTGGGCAACAATAACTTTTTTAATGGATTAATTAAACATAAATGTGAGAAAATAAGGTAAAACCTAAGTTAAAACCATATTCACTATCAATTTGAGCTTGATCAAGATATCAGGCTCATCGGATATGTCATCTATCGCATCACACCCGCCCAATCTAGTGCACCTGAGTAGAGAGTAGAGGCGCGTCTTGTACCCACATTGGCACACCGCGGGTACATTGTGGCCATCGTTGCCGCTATGACGTAACTCTTCACCAGATATAAAGCCTGCAAAAAAAACATTATATAAATGTTGTACAAATATAAATAATTAAAGAGTGAGGCTATGGTGCTATGCATAGCACGGATGGCTAGTGTACTACGGCTCAATATGGTACTTTTTAAAATCCTAACGGTCGATCCAACCGTTCAATGTGATAACCATATGAATATGTACTTGCAAACTAAATTTTATATTTTTTCGAATTTTTTTACTATTTTTTCGGATAGGTAGAATTTTGATGGTCCAGAATTTTCAAAAAACACTGATTTTTCTACCTATCTGAAAAAATAGTAAAAAAATTCGAAAAAATATAAAATTTAGTTTGCAAGTACATATTCATATGGATATCACATTGAACGGTCGGATTGACCGTTAGGATTTTAAAAAGTACCATATTGAGCCGTAGTACACTAGCCATCCGTGCTATGCATAGCACCATAGCTTCACTCATAATTAAATATTGTTATTTTTTAATTTGAAATTTAAAACTAAATATACCATGGATGCGAACGGTGCGCCGACGGGGATAATAGTATGGATCCGTCTTCTCCGATCCCTCGGCATCGGTACCTGTTCATGAGGGTTGTTGGTGATACACCCCTCCAAATATATGGTGTACGCGCCGTGATCCTGGTACCAATCTCTGTAAGGCCAGGGGCCCGCATCGGAATTGAGCGGTCTCTAGCCTGGGGCCGCATCGTCATTATGCGGATCCCAGTATTTGAGGCCGCAGAACATCGAAACAGCCTAGGAAGAAGTAAAAAAAAAAACCAAAAACATGAGTGTTTTGGTTTTTTTTTTGTTGAGAAAATGATAAAAATATAAATTTCGGGAATTCCTGTCATCTATATTTTCCAGTTATCACGTTTACTTTTTGTTTTTGTTTCTAGTTTCATCTATTAACTATTTGCATTGATCCTGTAAACATTTTACTTTGCTCCGGTAATGTTCTCCCATTTTGCATTGATCCGAGTAACAAAATTTTAATTTATTTTTTGTCACTATCTAAATTTTCTTCAAATTGTTCCAACATTATGACGCTAATTGATGACGCAAATGAATGGATACTTTTTAAATAACATATATTAACATATTAAAAAACTTAAATTCTTAATAAGGAGCTTGTGCATGTGTAGCAAAATGAAAACATTAACATAATACTAGTTTATATTAACAACTCAAACAAATTAAAGATTGGTTTTCATCTTATTATTCTTCAAGTAATATAATATAATTAAGAGTGAGGCTATGGTGCTATGCATAGCACGGATGGCTAGTGTACTACGGCTCAATATGGTACTTTTTAAAATCCTAACGGTCGATCCGACCGTTCAATGTGATATCCATATGAATATGTACTTGCAAACTAAATTTTATATTTTTTCGAATTTTTTTACTATTTTTTCAGATAGGTAGAAAAATCAGTGTTTTTTGAAAATTCTGGACCATCAAAATTCTATCTATCCGAAAAAATAGTAAAAAAATTCGAAAAAATATAAAATTTAGTTTGCAAGTACATATTCATATGGTTATCACATTGAACGGTCGGATCGACCGTTAGAATTTTAAAAAGTACCATATTGAGCCGTAGTACATTAGCCATCCGTGCTATGCATAGCACCATAGCCTCACTCTATAATTAATCAATCGGTGAAATGTAGTTAAATAGCTTAGTTACATACTTGCATTAATGAAAATTTTCATCTGTTGTCATTGTTTCCTTGATCTATGTTCCCTCCCTCTTTTTTAGGGAATGGACTCTGCTGCTTTTCCGACAGAAAAGTAGGGTTCTGTTTTTCTGCATTCCACCATTCAAAATTTTTTATTTCACGCATCTCGATACAGAAACTTTTTCATGCATAAATCTCGACGAATTTGAATGGTTGGATCTGGAAAAGCTGGCTGCTGCAGAGTCGGACCCCTTTTTTAGGAGAATCTCGTAGGACTATTATCTGACATGCACTTCATAACTTTGCCCCATTTTTCCATCCACTTTAAACATGGAAGCATCTTAAATTAAAGTTCTAATTAATCAAATACAATTTATTTCTGTGGTTATATTAAATGACTATTACTTAAAATAGGAATGAATTTCATATCTTTAACAAGATGCATGTTCTACACATGATTTAAATTGAAGAATCTTGACAAAGGTGTATTGGCCAATTATAGGTAAACAAGAAACATGGAAGAAATAAAATCACAACTACTCACAGCCATAGGTGGACCTCAACAGAAGGGGCTGCAACTTTTAAAAAAATTAATAATGTATTTGTGCATTATAATAATTTAAAAATAAAAATAAAAATGAAGGTTAAGATTTTCACTTTCAAATATCACAAGAAAGTTTTCAATCAAATTTTCAACTGTAAACCTTCCATTCGGACAATATTATTTTAATCACTAAACTAAAAACTATTTTTTTACAATAAATTTACGTACTTAATTGATGCGTGTTAAAATATACAATGCCAATATTTTAATCTCTCTAAATTTTGATAATTTGAATAATATATTCCGAAGATATATTTTTTAACTATTACATATTTTATTGGATGGAGTAGTGACGTGCTTCGAATTAAAAAAAAAAAACTTTAATTAATAGAGTAGTGAGAATTTCGAGTTGAAATCATCTCCCGAACAAGAAATTTCTTTTTTTTGCTTCAAGATCTGTGCTAAATTAATCCCGAACAGTGTATCCGGGAGATGAGATAATCTAAAATTTTACGTCAAGACCTGTGCTAACTTAATCCCACACACAGAGGGAATGCAAGAAAGCATGTTACAAACAATCCATGCTGACCATTTGCTAATTTCACTGTTAACGGAAAAGAAATCAAAATACTAGAATCCAAGTTAAAAGAAAACAACTACTTTCATTGGCAAAATAATTAAAAGCACGAAAGCAACCTTTTGCAGGTAAACATTGTTTTGTCTTTTAGCTTAGATATTTTGCCCAAATTATGACATTCCATATGAAACACTAACAGTATCGACAATGTTCATATTATCACCTTTACATGCTGCCGATACTCTGTGCAACTTTTCCTGTGTCCAATTACGTCCGTATTTTTTATCAACGATCAATTTTGCGAAAAGTATCTGAGACTCTCAGGTACCATAAAAGATTCTCCTTACTTTACGGTTTGAGATTAACTCTCATTTTCTTTGAGATTCGCGCTACCGCAGGAGGTTAAAAAACCACTAATTCAAATTTTGCAGTGCTTAGCTCTAAGAGGGAGAAAAATAATTACAGGATTTTTTGTTAATTATCTGGTACTTAACAATTGCAATAATTACTTGAAAATGTGAAGATTTGTCGGGCATTGTTATTTTCCATTATCCTTTTCTGGAATTGAACTAAGTGCCAACGGTTTGTAATTGCAAAAACAGAAAGCTGTTTTGTGTCATGTCATCACCGTTGTAAGAGAAAAAAGACACCTGAATTAAATATTACGTAAGAAAGTCTGACATATATATAATTTTTTGTAAAACTTTAGAAGCTTAGCATAAACTGTTATGTCATCGCGGTTAATGATTGTTATATATTAATATTAAACACAAGTAAAGCATCATGTTATTCATGTAGCAATTTATGGAAATAAAACTATATAAACCTGAAATTATTACCATAATTTAGGAAATTGCACAATTAATATATAAAGAAAAAAAAAGGTGGATTAGATTTAAAGATCCAAAGTAGAATGAAAGTTGAAGGATATAATTAGAGCTAAATATGATAATAGTCATAATAATTCTAAGAGTTCACCTTTCAAAAAGGCCATTTTACAAGATAAAAATTTAGTTGAGACAGGTTTAGAAATTGTTGTTCCACTTTACTCTGGCTTGATATATGGTATCTCATAGGCCGAAAATATATCTATATTTGGCTAAGATTTTAGTGTGAAACAATATCAAATTTCAAATATTTATCTTTGTTTACGGCTATTTTACTTCATTTTTACTTAATTACGTTTTAATGATCAAGTTACTACTAAAAATACATTTTTACGCAGAAAAATAAGGAAAACAAGACAATTTGACCTTTGGCAGGCCGCCACCCCTTTGGAGACATAAAAACAGCTGTAAAAATGCTCTTGGCTGAGAGATTCGCTCCCCGCGAAGTCTCAGCTCGCGGCTCGCCACTGCAGATTCCAACTTTATACACTGTTCGTATTTCGGCCGCAGTTTGGTCATACGAACTCCGATTTGAGTGAACCAAAGCTTAAAAAATCCAGGAAATAGAGATCTACAACTTTTATGTTGTAACTTTATTCAAATTATGAATTGGTGATTGCCACAGGTCCTTGGAAGACAGATATGTCAGATTAAAAAACTGCCAACTCTGCACATTAATGAGGGGAATTCCGATTTGCTTAGCTCCCTCCTAAATGCTCATAAACACCATAAACGTCTAGGAGAGCATCCCCACAGATCGAATCTCCATTCTACCTTGGTTTTTACCATTCTTGCTCCATCTCTCCCACCCTTTCACGTGATTCAAGGGACGGATTGCCGGCAGCTCGAGAAGCGACGAGAAGAAGAAAGGGAATTCAGTTTAATCAACTCTTCTCCTTATTTTTCTGTCATTTTGAGATGTTTTCTTTTGTCTTATTGTAGTTGTTAACGCACCTATGAGAGGCTAATCATCCTCTCTAAAGGCTTAGGCTTGTAAACTTGATGGTTTAATTAAAATCTACCTTACTCGGTTGGTAGAAATGAAGTTTATTATGATTGCTTCTTATTTGTTTGTGCTTGGTATTTTATTTATTCTTGTGAATTGATATTTGTGTGTATGAGATTATCACCACTTACTTGAGTAGTGTACAAATTAATACTTGACACCAAATATAGTAGGAAGAACAACTCTGGGAATTGGAATTAGGACCGACCAAGTTCAATACCAATCCGGACCTACAAGCACCAATGGTTTAATTACTTAGGCAAAAAACTAAACGTGAAGTCTAAGTATTGAATTGGGACACCTAATTTACAATTAGGCTAGCCGGCATTATAGTCTAACTATCTATGGTAAATAAACAATAATGTTGATACCATATTGATCTGAGTTAGATACAAATCCTTATGAGTGCATAGAAATCCCAAATGAGCAAGCATGAATAAATGAAACCAGCCAATTATATTAATTAACTAAACCGGATAGTAAGCCAAGAGCCTTTAGACTTTCCTACCTTATCACACAAATCCTTTTATTATTTTATCTTTTTTTAATTAGTTCACAATCAACTCTCTTCGAGCATTGAGCCCACAACGCTGTCTCGGCTTGCGACCTGAGTACGAACCTGCGGACCAAAACCCCAATTTACTATTTCATACCTTTTCAGAATTAAAATTAAACTAGTAATTATTATTAATTGCTTTCCGTTGTCCTTGTGTTTGACCCCGATACTTCTCCGATAGGTTGTATATATGCTTGCAACTGATAAAAAATTGAGTATTGGGTATAAATTTAAAAGCAAAAAGAGTATTAAATCGATCCCAAAATTACGTATAAAAAATACTCATCAGTATGGAGAATGTACTCTACAGATTTCCTCCATTTATTCTATACAATAGATAATCCGCATATAAATGTTGCCAGAGTCTTTTTATACATAATCCCTAATATTTCTGTAAATAGACAATTAGTTGGTATATATATAGCTGAATAGAAACAATTACTTGAACCTTTCATTTTTTTACGCTAAACCCTAATATTTATGATATGTGATAGTATAACTTAGAGATGTTCTTCTACAGAATCTTTTTATGTTCATTCTTTGTATAAATGGTTAGCATTGGGGGGGGGGGGGGGGGGGGGGGGGGGGGGGGGGTGTGGAGGAGTTCCAACAACGGTTTTCATTATCTCTGAAAATCAAAACTGATTTTTAAAAAGTTTCTATGATTAGTTAAACAAAATAGGGTTTTAACTAAGGCTAATTTATTTCGGAGAGGATGGTCAGGAGATAATACATGTCAATTTTGTAGTGGAGAAGATACTGTAAACGATCTATTTGTGACCTGCTCTTTTATTTTGTAAATATGAAATTTGATAGCTTCTTTAACGGTTTCCAATTTGACTGTCATAACATATAAGATCTATGGTTATATATTGGATGCATACCAACCTTTTGTAAGATAGGCCTTTAGTTGAATTAATTAGAGGATCTATATTATGGACCATATGGAATGAAAGGAATGGACTTTGTTTTAAAGATAATGTGTCTTGTAAATCCATTATTACTAGCATTGCAACCAATATTAATTGTAGCATTAGCATCATACTAGTGTAAAAGTAGAGGCGATAATTTGTACTTTAAACTTACTCTCATCCTTCCAGTGATGTTTTGGCAACAAATGGAGCAGATTCAGACGATGAAGGTACGATGGATATGTAGTTTGATGATAATGTTTGTAATTTGATGTGTTAAACTATTGTTGGTTTTACAAAGTAGTTGTAATAGACTTAGTTGGTTGATGACTTTAATTAGAGCTTAATTAGTTGGTTGAACTTTTGCATATGTGTAGCTGATTGTAAAACTGTAGGGCTTTGGTACTAGAGAGTTGGTATTGGTCCAGAACTCTTTTGATTTCAATATGAAGTTGGTGGGGGTTACTCACTTTTGTAAAAAAAACTTAAAGAAACAGAGGTGGATCATCATGATTTGGGAAGTAAAGTTGATGTTTTATTCCACCTATAATATTTTGCGATTTCATAGTCCTATCAGTCAATTAGAATTATTCAACATGATCTTCGTATTAAAATTTTCTTGGAGACCAAATTTTACAAAATCAAAACTAGAATTTTTGAAGATAATTGTTAATTTATGGTCTATAATTTTCTAAAAATAGTAAAAAAGTAAAAAAAAAATGTAAATTTGGACTCCAAACATATTTTAATATGGAGATCATCTTGAATGGTTTGAAACGATTGTTTGGACTTTGAATAAAAAGATATGAGTGAAAAATAAAACTATATATCTCTTTATTTCTCAAAACACCATAGTCCACCTAAAAAAATGTTTTTATGAAAATAATTGGAATAATTAATTATCTATTCTGCACAGTTTAATAATAAAATGATAGCAATTTGAAAAGTTGAGACGGTTGGAATCTTCTTTTCACTTTCTTCAATTGAGAAGGACTCCCTCCTTCTCTTTCTTTTTTCGCAATTAATTGATATTGCACGATGTGTTTTTCAATTCAAAGAGATTAGTGTTATAGTGTTTTGAAGCTTACCAAGTTTTTTTACAAGTGTAACTCTAAAACTTATTAGATTGACTTCAAACGATGAATTCAAACTGTTGAAACTGATATACTTCACGAGTGATGCATTCACATATTATTTTTTTAAAAATTAATTTAGTATAAAGTCAAGCGATCAAAAAATAATGAAAAATGAATGCATTAAAATTGAGTTATAAAAATCATCTTTTTATAAAACTATAGGGCTTTGGTACTAGAGAGTTGGTATCGGTCCGGAACTCTTTTGATTTCAATAAGAAGCTGGTGGGGGTTACTCACTTTTGTAAAAAAAATTTAAAAAAAACAGAGGTGAACTATCATGCTTTGGGAAGTAAAGTTGATGTTTTATTCCACCTATAATATTTTGCGATTTCATAGTCCTATCAGTCAATCAGAATTATTCAACATGATCTTTGTATTAAAATGTCCTTGGAGATCAAATTTCACAAAATCAAAACTATTTTTGAAAATAATTGTTTATTTATGGTCCATAATTTTCTAAAAATAGTAAAAAGTTAAAAAAATGTAAATTTGGGCTCTAAACACATATAACACGCACTTGAAAAATCAAATAAGTTATAACATTTTCAGTTAGTTTAAAAAAATATAATACACACTTGAAAATCAACAATACATGAATATTGTTGATTTTTCAAGTGCGTGTTATATTTTTTTAAACTAACTGAAGATGTTATAACTTCTTTGTAGAATATCAATTTTTATTATTTTTAGAATTTCTTTACTATTTTTTATGATTTATGAAAGATGACACAAAATCGGCCTAATATAGCGCAATTTACCGTATTTTAGCATAATTTAACATAATTATTGTAATTTAGAGTAATTTTGTGTAATTCAGCTTAATTTAACATAATTTCAAGTAATTTAGCGTATTTTAGTATAAATATGCTAATTATATATCAAAAAAAGTAACCTAACAAATATTTAAAAAACAAATTCGAATTTTTAGTGTTAGATTTCAGCATATTGCTATTGATTCATAGTGTCTCTAAAAAAAAAAATAGTACCGGCTATTTTTTGACCGGTACCGAAATAAATTAAAATTAACCGGCTAAAAAATGGCCGGTATGGATATTTTTATAAATTCCCAACAATTTTGGATATATTTATTAATTTGTAATTAACTTTGGATATTAATAAAAATGTCGGACTTTCAATAATCAAAATTGATCTCAAAATATCAGCACCTTTCACTAAAGAAAAAGTGGCATGTATGTAATCAGTCATTGTCATTTGAATGTTTGTGTTTGTATTAAAAGTACTTTCCAATCAAAATTGCTGATGAGATTTGCTGTGGCCGGAGCCGGGAGCTTTAATAATTCTCAGCTATGCACGTGGGCTTGTCTGGGAGTAGTCGCCTAGTCGGGTTCGGGTAGAAGGTTGACCGTTGACTACGTACTTAAGTCCCTGCTTGCCACAATTATTTGACGCTAAATGTGTGATTAAGTTCGTAAAACCTAGCTACACCAAACATCTCTTGTATCAATTATCAAAGTGAAGAGTTGAATTTTTTTTTTCTCATTTGATTAAGCTGCACAATCGATTATAACTATACGTGTACCGTAATCCAGACAAATTTCCATCTATCACGTTCACTTGTTATGCTCTGCCAAAGGAATTATCCTTATGTAATTATTTTTATTTTAAAAAATATATATAAACTATTTCAATAACTCATACAAATAAGTCAAATAACATTAATATGAAATTCAAAGAAAGAATTATATATATATTCTTAAGCTCACCATGCTCTTTGATGAGTTTGACTTCAAAATCTATCAAATTAGCTTCAAACGATGAATTTAAACCGCTGAAATCTATCTATTTCACAAGTCATACATTTACATGTCAATATTTTTATTTTTTAATTAATTTAGTATAAAGTCAAGCGGTTTAAAAAAGATGATTTTTATAACTTAATTTTAATGCATTCATTTTTCATCATTTTTTGACAGTTTGACTTTATACTAAATTAATTTAAAAAATAATAATATGTGAATACATCACTCGTGAAGTAGATCAATTTCAACAATTTGAATTAATTATTTAATTATTATTTAAAATGTATATATCCACAAGTCATTCTAAATTTATGCATTCAAATCAGTGTTGGAAAAAACATCTGTTTAGGCCGATTAATCGGCCGATTAGTCGTTGGCGGTGACCAAACCTTCATGTATTTTTCCGACTAATCGGTCGATTATTTCCGATTATGGCCGATTATTCTCGATTATTTCCGATTAATCACTTGGCGTTACCCTGTCCGTCTGACGACCACATATCGTTATTTGCAACACTGATTCAAATAGATAAAAATGTTGAAAAAATATATTTGAAGTACCGAAGCAGCTGAATTTACACAGACATTGTGAATACAAAACCTGTAAACAAATACATTCACAATTACGTACTCGGGGTGAAAACGGATTGGATACGGATACGGAGCGATAAAATCATATCCGTATTCATTTTTATTTTTTGGATACGAATACAGATTGAATATTAGACATATACAAATTGGATACTAGACGGATACGAATACAGATCGGATATTTATGAAAAAAATATAAATATAATTACAAAATATTAAAGTTCATAATATTTATCTAATTATAACGGTGAATAACATAAATTTTTTCATCGTAAATATTAAACTTTATAATATATATCTACTACTTAGATACGTATAACTAAAACTTAAAATTATATCTGGGTACATATCCACACAGATATTCGGATATCATATATCCGTATCTAATTTTGAAATACAGATAAAAAACGAATCGAATATTGTCCGCTCCGTTTTCACCCCTAATACGAACACGTGACCAAATTGATTGTTAATACATGCATTTCATTTAAATGCACGAGTTCATTGTCCACATTCAAAGATATTTTCCAGCCTTTTTCAGTTACCTGAACGAATAATTTCAAAATGATTTGTAAACTATGCATTCTAAAAAAAAGAATTGTATTGTCGAACTTTTTAAAAATAAAAATATTATTATCATACTTTTTAAAAATCAGACAAAAATGTTTGCTATTGAAGGACGAAAATTGGATTCCTGACATAAATCATTACTCAAATTGGTACTCGTGGAATATAGCAAATTCATTACATATTATTCTGGTAAAATAAACAGTTCATTATTTCTGCACAGATTGCCAATTTGGTATAGGTTGGTACTTTCGGTGAGATACACTGCACATAAAAGCCATTGACAGCCCCCACCAGCGACTTCACTAAATTCTTACTTTTTTGGTCCCATTACAACGTGTCGATCCCACGTCCCTCCTCCTATTTCATCTCGGTGTATCCATTCCTGTAGCTCTCTGTAGTCCCCTGACACGTCTCCAAATTTCCCATAGACCCGGAAGATATAGCACCATTACACAGTATTGTGTTCGATGGAGGATACAGACGATTGAGTGTGCGAAGTGGGTCCCAGAATTGATTCGGTGGGGGCTGGACCCTATGTCGCTGTCGGTGGGCGGAGTCACTATCAGTGCATGCGGACCCCACTAAACGAGAAAAAGGTCAAGAAATCAACCAATGAAAATTGAGACTAGGAGGACCACCTTTGTCACTGTCAGTGTCCCGCAACAAGGGGTTGTGGGCACCTCAGCCCATGCGTCAATGGGCCCCAGGGCCCGTTTGAACCTCCAGTTGATTAGTACACTCTACAATCTACAATTCTACATCCTTCCGGTCCCATCTGGCGCGTCCGAGTAGGGGCTAGGGGCGAATTCATATCCTAATAGATCTGGACCGTCCGATTGAGATTTTCACTAATATTAAAGGGGGCGCCATAGGCTGATTCCAGATTGGCTCCGATTCTTATCAGACGACTGACATGCATTAAACTCAAAAGATTCTCTTTTGAGTTAATACAGAGGATATGCGTTCGGCTAGGGATAGTGTGGACACAATTGTTGTAGTACTTGTTCAGATCCGTATCTCGGGATCAGCTAGCTAATTTTCTGGTATCCGGAAGCATAAAATTGTTTTCTAGTTCAAATTAGGGTGTTCATCGGTTCGGTTCTGTTAAAATCAAAATAAATAGACAAATTAAAATTTTATTTGGTTTTCAAAAATACAACCGAGCTGATCAAAATAAACTTATCAACCGAATTAAATCAGAACCAAACAAATCAAACTAAATTTCGTTTTGCTCGGTACTTTAGTTGAACTGAAACAACAAGAATACGTTTAGTGATTTTCACACTTAAAATAATTATTTATTTCAATATACATAATTGAATTACGGTTTAGTGATTTTCACACTCAATGAGAAAGAAAACGTTCATAATTGAATACTTCTCTTTTCGGTCGGTTCAGTCTAACCGGTAATTCTAATTAATATATGAAGGATCTCATGATGCGATTAAGGTGGTAAAAATTAAATTTTTGGACCATTTGACAAGCATCTATGCTACTATATTATGCTGATTCCACTTAAGCAATTCTTAAGTACAAATAATTATCTACTCATTCATCAATCATTAATCTATCTACTAAAGAAGATTTGAATATACATTCTACCAAATGTCAATATGGTAAGTAGAAAGAAGTCGTATCCTCTCTAAGGCTCTTGAATACATTCATTTATTAAAAATGACCTCCTCGTGTTCAACTTGAACTAAACAAGGATTAGAAAGACCTTGCTAGATACTTCAGTCTAATCTAAGCTTAGAACTTAGTTAATAACCTTTCTAGCTCTTCTTTATCTTTCAATCAAAGAGACTAATAATATAAGAAAGGAAGAAAATGGGCGGCCTATGAGAGAAGAAGAGAAGGAAAGAAATTTTAGAAAATTGCTTAATGAAAAAAAGGCAAAGCTAGTTATTGCCCTTCAATTGCCTCTGCTCACAACCCTATTTCCGACAACTCGTGAGCCAACGACTCTTTTTTTTTTCCATTCGCTGTCAGCTGGGGCAACCTCGGCCTCCAACTTGTCCCTCTCAGCACATAACTGTTGGACCTTTGTCTTACAGCTCTGATACTATATGTGAGTCTCAAGCATTCAACTGAACTACGTGGGTAAGAAAATTCTTCTCCCAGCTAGTTTGAAGTGATCTAGCCGTTCACTAGTAGGTATAGGTAGCACAGGTCACACTTCGATCTCTCCGAGCCAGGTTCGTTTGCAAACTTCTCTATGCCTCTACTAATATACAAAGATACCATGGACCGCACCTTTCCGGGAGCACAGGGCTCGTTGAATCCCGTATGTTCTAGCCCTTTTTGCTTCTCTAACTCATACTAATTTTGGATTTTAATAAATTTATGTTACAACAATGTTCTACACATTATTATATCTATGTGCCACGTATATTATATTATATAATGTGGACTATATTATATCAAATAATATGCACATTTCTCATAAATTTATCTTCGCTCTAAATAGTTATGATATTTTATTTTTAAACATTTAATCACACGTATATCACGTATATTATATGAAATAATATACATCATATAAATAAAATATCCTTTCTTGTTTCTTGTACAGTTGGTGTGACCTATATAAATGATCTATGTTATGTTGTTAATGACATAAAACATTTTATTATCACAAACTATAAGCGGCATTCTAGGTATACATTATAGTTACCCAAATAATATAGATGTAAAGTATTATTTTACAATACACGATCCTTTAAAGTAACACTATAAATAACATTACTTGTGTCTATTCCTTGCAACATGATATCATAAATAATATACAAAGTAGGATATTTGTATTATATTGTTTCTTAGTCTCTTAAGTAAATTATTAATATATAACTGCACTTTAGTTATATTGCATGCATTGCAATTATACATTACTAAGGGGTTCATAAAATATCATTACTCATTATAAATGAGGGACAATGATGCTATTGACATATAACTTTCTCCTTCACAAGTTATATACAAATGATTAATATTTTTATCACCACTAGTAATAAGTAGCTTTTAATATTAATCACATTACATATTTCTCATGTGAAAAAAAATAATCTAATATATTATAATTTTGAAACACAATGAAACATTAATGATATCAACATAATACATATAATGTTTGCATTTGTTAGATCTGTTCAATATATGAAACCTTTCATATACTCATGTTATTAAATAATAAATCTTTATCAACATTTATAGAACTATAATGTACTTTAATCAACATGACATACTTATCATGATATATTAGTGTTTCATGCTAATAATTAAGTTTATGAACATTTTAGAGATTGAAAGATAAAGAAGAGCTAGAAAGGTAAAGAAGAGCTAGAAAGGTAAAGAAGTTTATTCGATTTCATTATATAATTAGAATAAAATGTCCTATGTACTGTAAAATAGACTCTCATATTATGATATTTTCGAGACTATAGAAGATTAACACTACAAAAGACAGGCACTTTTCGCGAGGATAAAAAGTGACTTTTCGCGACGCTAAACCGTCATAAACGTGCTTTTTCTTTTGCGACGGTACTTTTCGCGACGAAATTCCGTCGCGAAAAGTGCCTACTTTGTTGTTGTGTAAGAATTCTAAATAAGAATTGTCTTCGAGGCTAATTTGTTGAGAAGTTGATATTAATTGTTTGAATTTTAAAAATCCAAGATAAGAATATGAGACATGAACAAAACATGAAAGACATATAAGACATTTAAACCTCACTCTTTGTTAATTATGTAGCACAGATATTAGGTGTGTATGTACGTAACACTTGCTACCCTTCCAAATTCTATGCAGTTTTGTAGTTCATTATTTATAAACAAATAAATTTTTAATCACTTTTAAATATTAACGTTTGATTGTTATAAATCTACTTTACTTCTTGAATAAAAGAACTCAAATTATCTTCATCGATTGTAAGGAAAGATATAAGAGTGGAATGCGTTCAATTGATCTTCATCTCTTTTTTGTCAAATAATCTGTAGGCTTTATTATCTTAAAAAAATAGTGGTCAAAAGTTAGAATTTTTTTTTTCAATTTCATGCATATAATTAGAGTTGTATTAACTACTTCACTTTAAAGTATCTTATAATACATCGATTTGATACCGAGTAGAAATGTTCTATCGTTGTCGTGCTCCAATCATATCTCACATACTTATTTTCATTTTTAAAGTTTAAACAATCAATTCGAACCACTCAACATGATCTCCTTATTAAAATGTGATTGGAGACCAAATTTTATGAAATTTTCCACTATTTCTTTAGATAGGTACAAAATCACTGTTTTTCAAAAAACTTTGGACCATCCAAAAACAATAATTTTGTACATATCTAAAAGAATTGTAAAATTTTGTATCCAAGCATATTTTAATATGGAGATCATGTTGAGCAATTTGAATCGATATTTTGAATTTTGAAAATGGAGATAAATATGTGAGACATGATTGGAACACGAAAACAATGAGATATTTTAACCCTATTTTTTATAACTTTAAACTTCTTAAGATATCTAAATCAACACTACTTTGTGTGTGTGCGCGCGCATAGAATTTTTGTGGGTCATTCTATCTGATGCGGTCATGAAAAACATGCGCAACATATCAAGTACGCAAACTTGGTGTAACAAAAGGTTCCACTATGTTACAAGAATAGTGCAATTGGGATAAGTAGATAAGAATAGAGAGAAAATAGTGAATTTTATTTTAGTGGAAAAATAGTGTTAATATGGTCAGGAGCGAAACTAGAAAATTTAATTAGGGGGTTGAAACTAAAAATGTATAACTATTTACTTGTAGGTTGTGAGATTTGAATTCAAGTCCTCACAAATTAGAGTTCTAACTACTAGACTACAAGCACACATCTAACATTTTATAAGGGGGACTGAACTATATAAAAACTTTATGGAAATGAAAATTCAATTAAATTTCAACATACGTAATTAAAAATTTCAAAATCATGGAGGTGGCTTAGCACCCCCTAAGCTAAGTGTAGATCCTGATAGAGTTAGTGTCCTAGAGCAAATGTTGACTCTATGATTTGTGTTTATAGAATGATTGAATTGTTCAATTTGTTCCTAGAGCGTGACATTACTAAGTTCATTCTAAGATGATAGTCATGAGTTATGAGATAACTTAATGAACTAAAAGTAATATCCTCTAAATATCTCTAATCAAAGTAATTAGCAAGGGACACTAATTACATATATGATTAGCATGAGAATTTGACGTTTGATAAGATCAAATCAGAATGGTTCCGGTCCAGTGGCGGAGCTAGGATTTGAGCTAGGGGTAGGCAAAGATTCGGGTTCGAAAAAATTAACGGTTCGGGTTCGGGTTCGGGTTCGGGTTCGGGTTCGGATTCGGGTTCGGGTTTGGATCCCAAAATTTGACAAAAATCCAGAAAACTGTCAAAATCAGTAAAACTGCTGCTCAGGTCATCACTTCCCACCCTTTTTTGAAATAGCTAAGCACCATGAAAAACCATGAAAATTGGCTGACTTGTAGTCCATACATCATAGCATAATACTGGAAAGTTTCATTCAAAAACTCAAAGTGAATCAAAAGATATTGGATCCCAAAATTTGACAAAAAATCCAGAAAACTGTCAAAATCAGTAAAACTGCTGCTCAGGTCATCACTTCCCACCCCTTTTTGAAATAGCTAAGCACCATGAAAAACCATGAAAATTGGCTGACTTGTAGTCCATACATCATAGCATAATACTGGAAAGTTTCATTTAAAAAATCAAAGTGAATCAAAAGATATTGGATCCCAAAATTTGACAAAAAATCCAGAAAACTGTCAAAATACTGACAAGTACCTTTATTTGGAAATTCATAAAATGAAGAGTATAAATGCAAATGTCTCAAAATCACCTCTCAGTTACTCTTTGTTAACCCCTTTATGAAGTTGTAAACTCAAATTGCCCAATATAAGCCTCCAGTTATCTCAAATCTCTCTCACAAAATCCAATTTTCTGCTAAGTATTGAAAGGGCACCAAAATTGCCAAGTATAAAATTGACATAAAACTATAAAAGTCAAATTTGAAACACGAATTAAACCCTGTTAAAGCCTTCTCTGGGCTATGTAAGTCACTTATACATATAGTATAACTTACAGAAAGCACATCCATGAACTTAAACTAAAAGAATAAGCTCCTTTGATAATTCTAATTCTCACCCAAAGGTATCACTCGGCTGAAAGGAGCAGCGTACCTCGTACCATGCTCTAAATTTTGTGAATGCATTTCTCTTGCTAGTCAAAGCTAAAGACACGATCTGAAGACATTTACAAGTATAACTTGGGCTTATCTACTTTTAAATTGCGAGAAAGGCCTACCAAATCAACGAAATCGGTACCAAACCGAGATGAAGCAAATGGCAAATCACACCCAACTTTAACCCAGGATCAAATTGATGCTATAATTGAGTTCCCTCCGACAACTGGAGTGCAATGGTGAAAGAATCGTCCAAAACCATGCAGTAATTTGTTCAGAATTCGAGAAAATCGATCGGTACCGAGAAAAGAATACCTAAAGAGGCGCAGGCGGGCGAGTTCTTCTTCTTCCAGAGGTGCAGACGCCAGGCGGGCCGCGGGCGAGTTCTTCACTTCTTCTTCCAGAGGCGCGGCGGGTAGAGGCCAGTGGCGGAGCTTCTTCCAGGCAGAGGCGGACTGGCGGAGCTTCTTCTTCCAGAGCCGCAGAGGAGGAGGCGCGGAGCTTCTTCTTCCAGAGGTAGTCGCCTAGTTGCTAGTTCGCCTCTCCTCCGTCAGTCCGTCCCCTGGTGGCCTGGTCTGATCTCTGTGTTTTTTTTTTTTTTTCTCCTGACTTCGCGCAGCACAGGCGCTGAGGTGCAGGGCAAGCTGGGCAGCTGGGCAGGGGTAGGCAAAGCCCAAAACAATACCGGTCCAAAAAAAAAAAAAAATTCCAGGGGTAGGCAAGTGCCTACCCCTACGTCCACGTACCTCCGCCACTGTTCCGGTCTAATGTCTCATGGATGCATATAAGGGTTTATATGGCATTCGATTGACCATACATGAATATCAAATGAATTTTGTACTTCATGTCATTGATGGTTTATATGGTGTCATTATATCACGTCTGAGATGTTCACTGTTTCATGCTCGAGAAATATATGTTTGTGGTTGATGCCTAACGCTCACCGTAATTGAGAGTTATAAGGGTATCTTCTTGACATGTATAGACCCGTGTTGTGAATCTCGTGAAATCAAGAAGACTAATATCCCTAAGGCACATCCGGCAGAATGTTGTATGAGTGATGATATCTTTGGGCCCCTTGATAGAATCAGATTATACAGCATGCATTATGATCCTGGTTGATCATAAGTATAATTGATTCAAAGATCAAGAAACCTAATCGATAAGTTGACAGGAATGACACAATCCTATTTTGTGCTTATCATTAGAGATATCATGTGATATTGGATACGACACAGGCAGTGTTATACACATTGTAGATATTGGATTGCGATGATGTCTGGTTACATATCATCTGTATCGTTTGGGTAGTCATGATGCATTGCTAAATGCCAATCTTGACTTTGTTGGATTGTGCCATAATCTACTTGCTGTTTGACTAGATTTGCAAAACATATATTAATTGAATTTTACAGTTTCGTGTCTTGAGATATTGTGCAGGTTCATGACGCTATGAATTGCTAAAGTACACATTAAGGATACATGATGAATTGCAATAATTAATCAAAGATGAGTCATGAAAAACCAAGCATTGGAGCAAGACGCATCATCTCGAGATTAGATTTAGAAATCTGTCAAATCAGTTAAATATGCTTGAGATTGTGGTAATTCACCTTAACCGTTGCAATGGTTGAGAAACAGTTGCAACGGTATAATTCAAAAACAGCATAATCAATTTATTTTGTTGAAACAACCATTGCAATGGTTAGCAAGAATTTTCAGGGACAACCATTGTGACGGTTGTCACAACGGTTAACAACCGTTAGAGTTTTACAGGTAGCCAAACCTATGCTTTGGTGGCAACCGTTGTAACGGTTAAGATACCGTTGCAACGGTTAAGATCAAATACCTAATTTTGCACAGTTATCTATAAATATAAACAAAATTTAGGTTTGGATTATCACTCTAGCCGCCCACAATTGCAATATTCCGAATTCATTTTCAGATCTAGAAAAAGACATTATTGCTTGTGCACACAACTTCAATATTCATACTCCAATCTCAAGCATACTCAACCACAATATATCTTGTAAGTAGTAGAGTGATCCTTGAGTGATTATCTTATTTGATTCATACACTTGAGCCTTTAGTGCTCGTGAGCCATTTCTGTGCTCGGGCCGTGTAACTTTTCAAGATTTGAGGGCTTATCGGTTCCACCTTGTACTCCTTTCTCATTGGATAAAGAAAGACAAGCCATCTCAAAGGTCGCGAACTCCGTAAACAACTCTCGTGTTAAGTGTCTCTTAACTCTTCTATTTACTTTACACACACTTGCATAGTTTAACGTTATTCGAGTTTCCGCCAAGAATAACTTATACACACGATAGTTAAAATTACTTAGCTTTAAATTTTAAAAGGCCCCGTATTCACCCCCCCCCTCTAGGTGCCTTAGGGACCAACAAACTTATGGGAAATATTTTCATTGCCAACATGATACGGATCCAAGCAGGTCACACCTACAAGGGCTCTAGTCGTTTCATCATACAAGTATATGATGCCACTAGTGTACTATAAGATAGTGCACGTCGAATCCTAAAATACTTAGTTATGCAGGATCATAATAAGTATTCACTAAACATACAAGAAGTACAAAGAGGATTGATTAAATTTATTTAGTACACAAGTTTTGTACACAAGAAGATTTAATCATGTGAGGATTAGTGATGGGTCAAAATCAGAGCTAATAATATTTATAACCCTAATTGTCTACTTTACAATCAATTCACACCCGCATGAACCTATCGTATAGTATAGATCGGGGTGTCGATTCACAGGGATAGTGTATTAAGAGATCTAACAGATCAAGTCTAGGTTTTTGGTTGTTTTGGTTGTTTGATTTTGTTGTTTGGGTTGTTTAGTTGTAGAAATAATTAAAACAGTAAATAAATGCTTTGTGTATAGAAGATGGACTTCCAAGGATCAGGTTATCTATCATTCTCACTTGTTTAATCTAGTTTCTGGTCATGAATGCAAACGCATGCGGTGCTGTCACCAACAGCATGCAAGCGCAATACTTGTCAATTATGGTTTCTAACTCTAATCGGTGTCGCATGCGGTTTGATCAGAACCGTATGCGCCCTATAATGGTATCAATTGCAAATCTGAGAGCTGCTAATCCTATTCTAGTGCTAATCACATGTATGCTATAGCACCCTAACTGAGAAGGACTAGTAAGGGGATGGTACCCTAACCACACCCTAATCAATCGCATAAAGATCAATGATAAGTCTCAATTACCAAGACTAGAAGGATTTAAGTTCACAGTTACGTCATTTCTATATACCTTATGTAGTTGAAATAACCGAGATTACCCCACTATTAGTCTATAGAACGCGACGTTCGTCTGCAGATCTATATTCCAATAGGTTTCTAACTGAGATCGGATCACAAGAGATCAACAGTTACGTCTATTTCCCTTATTGGATCTTGGATAATTGTACCATATTCCTAACCGGTCAACCTTATACGCCTACCACGGGGTGTACATTACCATAGTCACGAGGTTAGCACGTACCAAGTTAAGTAGTAATACAAAGAATAAAGTACAGTAAGAATTCAGATCAAGCGCAAATGATAAATATAAATAAACCTCTAGATTAAAATCACAAGAATTCAGGATTACATACCTTCACCCTAGAGAGGTGTTGCTTAGCCACTCATGGCGAGTTTAACAACACAAGATACAAGAGACATGACTAAAGCAGTAAAAGAGGGAGAGATAAAAGGAATACACCTAAATGATCTCTCTTTATCTCATACACAACGTCTTCATGTCGTGTACTTCTCTTCTTCTAGTGGAGTTTATGTGTTTTCTATTCTATTCTCTAATAGCATTCACTCTCTTCTCTCTTTTTAGAACCCTAGATCTCTTCTGTTTATATTCTACTAGGTTCTCTATCATGTTCAGATAAGGAGATGAGTTGTAATTCGTCCATCATGTGTTAGTGGGCTTAGTGGAGCTTGGCTGCCAACTTTAGTGCTGTAACTGTTGTCTGTCAGTTATTGCGTGCGGTTGCCTAGGTTGCATGCGGTTGATTAATTCATCCTCATGGGATTTCTACGCAACATATTCTTCTCTGTTTGGAATGCACATTTGTGTGGTTGGCGACCTCTGGTTGCATGCGGATGCATGCGGATGAATGGTTCATCCGCATGGGATGCACCTTTGTGCGATTGGTGACCTCTGGTTGCATTCCAGAATGCTCGTTTTATGCCTGTTTTAGCTAAAAAAAAGAGTGAGGCTATGGTGCTATGCATAGCACGGATGGCTAGTGTACTACGGCTCAATATGGTACTTTTTAAAATCCTAACGGTCGATCCGACCGTTCAATGTGATATCCATATGAATATGTACTTGCAAACTAAATTTTATATTTTTTCGAATTTTTTTACTATTTTTTCAGATAGGTAGAAAAATCAGTGTTTTTTTAAAATTCTGGACCATCAAAATTCTACCTATCTGAAAAAATAGTAAAAAAATTCGAAAAAATATAAAATTTAGTTTGCAAGTACATATTTATATGGTTATCACATTGAACGGTCGGATCGACCGTTAGGATTTTAAAAAGTACCATATTGAGCCGTAGTACACTAGCCATCCGTGCTATGCATAGCACCATAGCCTCACTCTAAAAAAAATACTAGAAAACATGCAATTCTACATAATCAAGTGAAATGACAAAAGTAATATGATTCTATCTAAATTGGACATTTGTAACTCGATATTTGGCAATATTTTAGGCTAAGTGATAGGAAAAATAGTGCTTATTTCAGCCCTATCAATTAGTCGAATCAATTTAGTACACAAGTATGTACAAATGATTATTCGATTGAATGAGAAAATATGTTTAATTAGATTAAACATATTATGGAGTTGATCAATCCTGCTATTTTGTGCAATTAGATTGTACCATGTTATAGAGGATTGAGAGACGAGTGCGTGGATATGTGGTATGCATAATTTGGACTTACGGTTCAAAAGATATGGCCAATATGGTGAAGAGGGTGAAGTTTGACCATGGTCAAACATGGTCAAACGTGTTTGACCAGATGAGGTGGAATAAATGTTGACTTGGTCAACTAAATGAGAATTGTATCCGGAAAGGTGTGTTGATTGAGAATCAGTTTGATCAATCCAAAATGGGTTTTGGAGTTGATAGACCGTTGTGATTCGATTGGGGCAGGCGAGTGGATCTAGCAGTCACACGAGCCAGCTAATCGATTACCCGTTGGTGTACACCTCTTGGCTTTCCTATTTTGGAAAGATGAGAATAAGCGAGCGCATTGCGAAGAGACAGCTTGAGGCACCCAAGCCTGACACCTCGCAAGAGGACAAGGTATGAACTATAAAACACTTGCTTGATCGTGCGTGTAGCACGATCCATAAACTGCGTGTGATTAATTGCTTGTTCTACAGTAAGATCGCGTGTTGCATGTTAGTAAATTTTTGAAATGTACTTTCTAGCGTGCACCGCAACCCAACATATAGAGACTTTAATTTCGCACCTATTCACTAGATCGAGGTCATTAATTTTTACACCGCTCACTGTCTAATCAAATTAATTTCTCTCATCTCTTTCTTCTTTCTCTTTATTTCTTCATTTTGTCTAGCTATATTGTCTTTAATTTGTGGGTTGTTTATATTAAATTAATATTAAATATATTACTTGAATTTAAGGATGCCGAGATTTTTAAAAACACCATGACGCACCACATGATGTTGTTTTACTAAATGATAATTTTCGAATGCGACGTTAGTCTTTTACTTGTGCTTATATTATCCTGCTGCTATGCAATTACAAAGAATTTTAATTAATTGAAATAATTAATTGTACAAATTTGTTGCCCGGGAGTAAGCAGAATTATTGGTCATGAGAAAAGGCCGATTTTTTTTAATATCCAACATTAAATAAAAAATAATACAACAATGCTTAAATTCTTTGAAGAATTTTAAAAAAAGTCCAGACTACCAAAAATTTCGGCGGTGGAATTCTTTATTGGGCCGCTGAAATTATCGGTAGCCGAGAAACATAATTTTTTTTTATTTGTTCAGTTTTCCGTCAGAAACCTTACTTTTTGTTTATAGTTTTTTTTATTAAATTAGAAAATGTTATAATTTATTTATTTTTCTATTAAAATATTAGAAATATTTATATTTTTTGAAAATAGATGGAATACTATTTAATTTGATTTATTAGAAAGACTGCAACAAATAACCCGGATCAACATTTTTCAGGCTGAATTTTTTGCAGCTGTAAAAAAATTAAAATATTTCTTTGTGTGTTATTGGAACAAAAATAAAAATATTTTGAATCTGAGTTATTGATCCCGGTTCAAAAGTCACTTATAGGTAAATACAAAAAAATATTGTGACCCTTCTATTTAAAAAAAAACAAACAAGTATATTTTCTGTATTTACCTATAAATGACTTTTGAACCGGGATCAATAACTCAGATTCCAAACATTTTTATTTTTTCCAATAACACACAAAGAAATAATTTAATTTTTCTTACAACAACAAAAAATCCGGTAGGAAAAATGTTGATCCGGGTTATTTGTTGCAGTCTTTCTAATCAACCAAATTTAATAGTATTTCATCTATTTTAAAAAAATATTTCTAATATTTTAATAGAAAAAATAAATAAATTATAATATTTTCTAATTTAATAAAAACTATAAATAAAAAATAAGGTTTCTGACACAAACCGAACAAAGAAAAAAAATTATGTTTCTCGGCCGCTTGGTCTGAGCATTTTTAAAATTCTTCAAAAAATTTGGGCATTTGTATTATTTTTTATTTAATGTTGGATATTAAAAAAAATCTGGAGAAAAAGCTTCATGGGTAGATCGCATGGTTCAGGATAACTAATAGGAAAATGTAATTCATAACAAAATGTGAATCGTTAGCCAGTGATTAATTTCGATTTTCCAAGAAATTGCACATCGTTGAAATCACAAAATTGCACGCGACTTGAATCCCTTGTAAGATTTGAGGAAAAGTCTTGTCAAGAAAGGGACATGGCTCCACCTCCATGCTAGTATTCACGATAATGCCAATTTGCGGCTCTTGTGATGTGCCATGTCATTGGATTGTCCGATTTGCTTTAACACAGATATTAAAGAAGTTTGCGCATTCTATCTAGAGCCATTGATTCAGATTCTAATTGAATGGGTCAGATTTAAATTCAAAATTTGAATTACTGTAGAGGATCCGGACTCTATATCATTATCATTTTTCAACATGTCTTTAAAATTATTTCCTTGAGATTTCATTAATTAATGCATCTGTACTTTCCATATGAGCATTCACTTAAACAAAGTTGATATTTTAAGATTTCTTCGTTATTTTCCCTTTTCTTTTGAAAACAACGACATAACATTTTTTATGCTGCGCGCGAGAGAAATATCTGATTGAAATATTATATTGACTCCAAGTCCTCACTTCTAAATTATTTTAAATAATTAAAAACAAATAAGTGTGCACTAATGCATTATACAGACAACAAGGTGGTGGTCTATCAAGGAAAAGATGGTGCCAACATTAAAGTTTCTTTCATTCCTCTTACTAGATCAAAGGAACAATTATATATGAATTCCTCCTTTCCAGTCTCTTTTTGTCTCCGCAGCAACAATAGAGGAATGTTGTACTATGGTCTCCTTTTTCAGTTCCGCACTCGTCCTCATGTCAACCTTCATAGGTATAAGTACTTGGAAGATAAAATATTAATAAATAAGATATTAATACTTTGATGCGTAACTTGTTATGATCATCCTTTTTTCAGTCCCCCAATAGTCCTCGCGTCAACATTCATTTAATGAAGTAGTGGAGACCCCGTATACCCGCATCAACCTACCCCAATCGTCCCCTCGTCATCCTTCCTCTAATTAAAATAGTTATCCTCATAGGAATAAATACTTGAGTGCATAGATATAAATACTTAAAAAATAAGATATTAATACTTGATGTGTAACTTGATATGATCGAATGCCTGAAGATTAAACTTTGTACAATATAAATACATATAAATACTTCAGTGCATAGGTATAAATACTTGCAATACTTGATATTAATACTTTCATACGTCATCTAACGTCATATATAAAAAAAATATCAAGTTTTGTGGTCCCCAGATAGTTATGGTAATATTAATATTTTTAGAAACGTGTATGATCCACTCTCATTTAGTTTAAATGGTCCCCCACAAATATTTATGATGTGGGGACATTTAGAATATTTGGTTGGGGAGACAATTATTTACGTAAAAATTATTTACTTCATAGATATAAATATTTCCGTGCATAGGTATAAATATTTTCGTGCATAGGTATTAATACTTTACAAAAAAAATCAGCGCTGGAGTTTTTGCACCCCCCGAGACAGTTATATATGGTAGTTATGATACAGGGACAGTGCGGAGATGTTTGAAGAATTTAGTTGGGGGACCATTATTTACGTAAAAGATATAAATATTTGCGTGCCAAAAAATCCGACTTTCCCTCCGAAACCATTTATAGTTAAACATGGATCCGACTTTCCCTCTAAATACTTTAGGCGTTATGACTCTCTCTTGTCTTGATTTTGACAAGAGAGCCATATCCGCCGTTCAATTACCATTTAATTATACCATTTGATAACAAATTTAATTAAGGCTCTTTATTATTGTGTGAAAAAATATTTTTTATATTCCATACCAACCTATATAATAAGAAGGGATTTTTTTTTTCAGAACATGACTTTGGAAAGCCACCTATTTTCATTACAAATCATTAAATAGCATACATAACTTTTTGGTTCAAATCAAAAGAGCATAAATAATTTGAAGTTCAAATTTTATAATTAAGAGAAGGAAAGGATTCTTTAGGATTTTTTTTGTTGACACGTCATAACAACTGTTCATTGTATCTATATTTAATTTTAGTTCTTTATGAACGTATCTCTGATTTCATTTTTATGTTTGCGATCAATTTATATGCATAAATTTTTAGAAAAATAAAAAAGTTATCTTGTTTACTTTTTACTTTTTTACTTTTAGGGTGCTAAGGATGTCAACACCCTAACAAAAGACATGATATTAGCATTCGTAATTAAGCTCCAGGTTTACTGCCACGTGTGTTCACTAAAATCACCTAATGTTGGTGTGTAATCATACCTAGTTTTAATTTATAATAACTTAAAATATGACCCACTCTTTAATTATTTAATGTGGAAAATGATGTGCTAGCTAACCCCTCAACTATTGAATAAGAGCTAGCTAGCTAAAGGATATATAGATAAGATTAAACGGTCATAATCTTGACCGGGTTGATATCTGATGACAAGTGTACATGCAGGTAATATTTTGTTCCTTATCAAGAAACTGTGAGGAGGGTTCTAATACCTCATGTTTTATATTTTCGTTTTTAAAGTCCAAACTATCGATCCGAATTGTTCAACATGATATCCATACTAAAATATGCTTGAGACCAAATTTTATAATTTTTATAATTTGTTTACTATTTTTTATGATATGTACAAAATCATTGTTTTTTAACGGTTCAAAAACAGTGATTTTGTACCTATTTTAAAAAATAGTAAAAAAATTTCAAAAATTATAAAGTTTGATCCTCAAGGATATTTTAGTTTTGATATCATATTGAGCGGTTCGGATCGACAATTTGGACTTTAAAAACGAAGATATAAAACATGAAACATGATGAGATATAAAAAGCATGAGGTATTGGAACCCTTCTCAGGAACAGTTACTAAATTCATCAGTAGTTGTTTCAGAGGATTGATGTAAAAATGAGTAATATAACGAACCGCTGATCTCAAAATCTTATATAAATTTACGGCTCTGCAACGTAAATAAATGATTTCTCAGTTTGGAAATTGATCATTGTTGCTTGGATTAGAGAAATATTAATTAATATGACAAACCCAATCTTAAGGGAGAGAGATAGGCAGGGTTTTGGAAAAGGGTGCACCGGTCGGTTTCTCCAGGAACTTTGCCTTTTATTTTTATTTTTTCCTTTATCTTTTCTAATGAGAATGATATGTCTACTATTATAAATTTAATTAGATAGTAACATCACAGTCCCAAAAAAGATGATAGGGATGCACAGTAGTACAATGTTTATGATGTAATTAGACTCTAGTATTATAATATTTGATGCTCATGGAAGCTGCTTATAATAGTATTTTCTACTGCTTGCTTCTTTTTTCTCTTTTGTAGAACAAGTTTTCTTTTTTCCATTCCAGTGTACTTTTCCTCCAATTACAATTAGTTTTCCATTAATTGGGTCTCCCCTCCCGTAATAATTCTTTGTGAAACCTTCCAGAGGAATTCCAAGTCATCCAGAACTAGAAACATCCTATATATTCGTGGAGAGTTCTGCTCATTCCGGGAAAAAAACAACTTAATACGGAACAGGCACATTTGAGTTTGTTGCATCTTTTACTTTCAGGACTGGCTAAGATTGAATTTACAACTGAGGAGAAGACGAACACAACTAATTTATGGAAATATTGGATAAGAGAAGGTACAAATGGCACCTGAGAACATGGACTAAGGTCCATCAACTGTACAAACATAGCATATAAGCCCACGAAATATCCTTATGGGCCCGCCCTCTCCTTAACAAACACAATGTGATAAGCAGAGCTATCCAAAATTTCCTACAAGAGTAATTTTGTTAAACCAACCCAAAAATTTTCAAATCAGAAGCAGAATGTAGCAGATACACAAAATCATACGACCTAAGGCAAAGCTAAACTGGCCCGAAATTCATTTGACCTGACATGCAAAAAATGAGCAAAGTTCAAAGCAAATAGTGGAAAATTGGTCGCTGCTGTCGTATTCCACTACTATAATATCTGGTTTTTTCATGCGCAGCCTATGTTATTTTCAAGGGGAGGAAAAGTTGTTGGAAATAAAATCGTATTTTCTGACACACTTAACAATTTTCAACGGCAAGCCCATAGAACTAGTAGCACATGAAAATCCCTGCTGTAGGCCTATGAAAATGTTTCCTATCAGCCCTTCGAAATACTTTATCATGACCCATGACCCGCCAAACAGATCAAATATTATATCTTATTGATAGCCCAAGGAAAACAACCATGCTCTAGCTCTACATTTTAATGAAAATTGAAATAGCCTTAGCCTGATTACATCATCGGTGACTACATTGATTTTGATTGTCTCGCATATTCCAAGGAAAATTGACAAGTGAAGATGTGGATCCTCGCTTGACATTCCTCAAAATTGTTCTTGCGACACCATGTTAAGGAGAGTAGGTTTGATCTCGAAATTTTGGTTTGCAACTATTGGTGGATTTATGCTCAAGTTGGGATCATTTGTGCGCGGTATGAAGTAGTCTCGTAGAAGTTTAGGTCTCGCTATATCTTGAACTACGTTGTCACCAACGTTTTCTTCTTGTCCTTCGTCATTATTGTCGATTGGTGGATCATTTTGAACTGGTTCGTTTGGTGGGTTCTCCATGTTGATCGAATCTGAATCTCCTTTGTTTTGAGCATCACGAAAAGAAGGACTTGGCGGGGTCCTTGTTTGTGAAGTGGAAGCGAATTGTCCTCTCCTACGTGCAACCCTTACAAATCTTCGTACGGATTATTCGGCCAACATGAAAAATCTTGAAAAATAGAAAGTTGAAAATTTAAGTAAATTTGAAAATAAAAATAAAAGAAAAAATTAAATTAAATAAAAATATAAATGCAGAAAATTAAAAGTCTAGGCATTTCTAATTAATTGGATTTAATGGTCAAACTAAGGGCGTCTTTCTAGGTCTTACACAATAAGCCGTTATTTTCCGGCAACGGCGCCAAAAGGCTTGATGGGTGTAATTGTCATCAAGCTAATAAAATTTATAACTCGGTTTGCTATCAAGTCAGATTACAAAGGCATAATCCCATCGAGTAGTATAAACAAATGTCGATCCGTAGGGAATAAGATTTAAGGTCTTGAGCGATTAAAACACAATCTTTCGAAAGGCTAGACAAAATCTGAAATCAAAGAGTTGTTGTTTTTATCAATCTATTTGGCAAAAATTAAAAGTAAGTAAAATAAAGATAGAGATGTGAATTCCTAGAGTTTTGGCATACCGTTATTACTTCAATTCGCTTTGATTCTTACCTTATTTGATGTTGGTTTTCAGTTGTTGTATGAGGGTTTCTAATCTAATTTAGTGATTACCGCTTTCGCCTAACAATCACCCTACAAATTAAGAGATCCCATTAAGGCTTGTCTTAATTAGTGAAAGGAGATTTGTGACTAGCCTAAAAATATTCAGGCTTCACTTTTTGGGTACGTCGCCCTACTATCTTGGTTATATTGGGTGTCTCCATGGTAAAACATGACAATGCGACATTCGTCTGCGAATGTCGAGACTCCCATGTGTACTTTTGTTGATCCATTAGTGATATTTCCGGTTAAGGTCTCCACCACTAATCTAGTATTTTTATTCTCCCTTATCCCGATTTGATTAGCCCAATGATGACCAACTTCCATGTGTGGTCATCACATGACGATCTAGACTAATAAACAAAATCACGTAAGATAGAACATAAAACGCAAAAGCAATCGAACAACAAAAGATTAAACAATGATCAAATGAAAGTACATATCAAAACATCACGAGTAACAAGGTTTACTGTCAACCCTAAGAATCTAAATTTAGCCACTGAACTGCATGTTTACAAAGAGATAAGAGAAATATACAACCATACACGAAGTACCCTCCTACTTAATCTCTACACATTCTTCTCTTCTCACTTAAGAAAATATAAAACCAAAAGATATAAAGATGTGTTTCTGTTTAGTCCAGAATACTTATGTAGGAGTGAAGGGGTGCCTGGAGATAAGTAAAGTCCAAGTTATCTGATCTGGATACAACTGTCAAAGAATTCACCAAAGTGTCGCTGCAGGAGTGAAGGGGCGCCTCGGGTACGGTCCGTATTGGCTAATACGGACCGTACTCCCACTGTGTCGCTGCAGAAGTTAATGCGTATTTGGCATTCTTTGGTCCGTACTGGGGCTCTGGTCCGTATTGGCTAATACGGTCCGTACCAGAGCCTTAGTCAGTGAGCTGCGCTTTTCCGATCATCCTGATTCTTACTCCAAATGATGTAAAATAGCCCCAAAACATGGTTCTTGCACTAAAACATAAAATATGGCAACAATAACATTTTTCACATAATAATTAAATATAAATGTGAGAAAATAAGGTAAAACCTAAGTCAAAATTCTACGTAATTCACTATCAAAATGAGTTTGATCACACAACACGGCCCGACACGTCACATATTTACATCCTATTTGAGCTCATAATAATTTTTTTTGTTGTGCAGCCCACAATAATACCCAATTAGCTAATGAATTTGAACACAATTAGATATTTAAATCCGATTACCTTTGATCTCTTGTCATATCCGCCTCTGAAATAAGGTTTGCTTGAATACGTTTACGACATTATGTGTGCATGTAGTGGCGTTTTTTAATCAATTCAAGTTCAATTTCAGATCATGAAATTATCAAAACTGAGAGATATTCTTGAAACATTACTAAGGCAGGCTCAGCGTAGTGCATGCATGCGTCTTATAGACTTTTAACCAATTCTAGCCTAAATTGAAATTATATAATCACCCAAAAAAAAAATTTATTCCTCAAATATTGATAAGCTTTTGCTAAAACATTTATTCACGCTAGCTCTAAATAACTTTTGTGCAAACAAATTGCTCCCATAATGTATTTACAAATGTTACACCCATCACCGTTGTCTTTTTTTATATTTAATGATAAATGATGTACAAGGGTAAGTTGCAAGAGAATAGAAAAAGTTTAGGGGCAAGTTGCAAGAGTCATATTCATCAAATTTAAAGAAAGTTCAAGGGTCAAACTGAAAAGCTTATTAGATTTTAGTGTAGTAAAATGTTTGGATTTTGGATTGGGATCGTCCGATTCGAATTCGTGACAATCCATCTCAAGTGAAGCGCACACATCCCGAGCGACGAGTTCAAATCAGATAATTCCGATCCAAAAAACATTGGGTTACTTTAGGGGATCCGGACCCCTAGGTCTAGGGTACATTTAATTTGATTTGGACAAATGAAGGTGTGCGGTTCCATCTTCATTATTGAGGCATGCATGACACGCAGATCCGGAGCGCTAATTTAAAGCCACTGCCCAATCCACGGGGGATGCTTTACATAATTTTAGGTGGCAAGTTTCGCATTACTTTGACTTTGACTTTGTAATACAATTTTTTTTTTTTTTAAATGATTGTAGTGGGTGTTGTGCGGTTGGTTTAGCGAAGTATTTTCTTTTTATTCTAGTGACGTGGTTATTTTATTTGAAGAAATGAAGATTTTTAGTAAAACTATGGACATTATGTAAGAAAACATTCTCCGTAATATATATAATAAATACAACTTTATAAAAGGAAAGAACAATACCTCATAAATAACTAAAACAATAAAGCGTATAAAAAATTTAACGAACAATCTATCTAATTTTTTGTGTAATAAACATGGCCGATAAATAGTGGAAACATTTTCTTAAGGGTAATTATATGTTACCCCTTGATTCCTTCTCTCATTTTTTCTCCAACTAACTAACTTCATTTTCTAACTATAATAATCAATTTTAACTAACTAGTGGTCCCTACAAATTAATTAGTAGATTTTCTTCTTCTATTTCTTTCCTCTCTCCCTCCCTCTCCCTCTTCCACCTCCGCCTCCCCCTTCCATCTCTGCCTCCGCCCGCCTCTCCCACCTTCGCCTCTCCCTCTCCGCCTCCGCCTCTCCTTCTCCGCCTCTGCCTCCGCCTCACACAACGAGGATGAATACTTGTTCAATGATAGATGAATACTTGCATGACGAGGGTGAATACTTGTGCAACGAATAACTCGAAAGTATGTCATCATGGATCTCATTTTAAAGAGAAAATTATGTAGAAAATGTTCGTGGTTTTAGATTTGCAAAATTCCTCACAGATCGTTAGAAATATTAGTTAGATTGAACGGAGAAAAAAAAACCACCTCTAAAAACGTGTAAAAGATGGGTGTGATATGTCCAGTTTTTTTTAAAAATACTTGATATATCAGGGTGAATACTTGATGTATTACATGTGAATACTTGTTCAATGATAGATGAATACTTGCATGACGAGGGTGAATACTTGTGCAACGAATAACTCGAAAGTATGTCATCATGGATCTCATTTTAAAGAGAAAATTATGTAGAAGATGTTCGTGGTTTTAGATTTCCAAAATTTCTCACAGATCGTTAGAAATATTAGTTAGATTGAACGGAGAAAAAAAAAAACCACCTCTAAAAACGTGTAAAAGATGGGTGTGATATGTCCAGTTTTTTTTAAAAATACTTGATATATCAGGGTGAATACTTGATGTATTACATGTGAATATTTCATGTATTATAGATGAATACTTGATGTTGTTTCCACTTGCGGTGACAGTTATGGGATCCCCACGGTAGTTAGTGATGGCGGTTGTGCGGTCCCCCCACTTAATTACACGTTTTCTTTTGTTTTTAGCGGACGGCAGTTGTAGTACACTACCATCTCCGCGTAATTAATGCTCTTAATGTCGTAATATTTCCATATATAATTCTTTCTCAAAGATGAGTACTTTTATTTATATGGATGAATACAACTCGTGTTAAGTGTCAATACTTTTTCGCAAATCGTCCCCTACTAATTCCACCACTTATCTCCGCATATTACTGTGGTCCCCTACTTATCTGAAGTCGCGGTTGTGCGGTCCCCCCATACCTTCATGTACTATTTACACTTACACAACGAGAATGAATACTTGTTCAATGAGAGATGAATACTTGCGTACGAGGTGTGAATACTTGCGTAACGGACACCTCGAAAGTATGTCATCATGGATCTCATTTGAAAGAGAAAATTATGTAGAAGACTTTCGTGATTTTAGATATGAAAAATTCCTCACAGATCGTCGGAAAAATTAGTTAGAGTGAACGTACAAAAAAAAAACCACTTCTAAAAACGTGTCAAAGATGGGTGGTAATGTTTCCTTATATAGTTATTTCTCAAAGATGAGTACTTTTCTTTACATGGATGAATACTTGAGTTTATAAGGGTGAATATTTGTGCCCAATCTATCCTGTAATGCTGTGGAGGCATTTTTGGTCCCCTTCTATTTCCCAATAATTAATGGTTTACTGTGGTCCCCTACTTATTTCAACAGTTATTAACGGTTTACTGTGATCCCCTACTTATTTTCAATTGGGAGAAAAGTGGGGGATGGATGGCGGGGGAAGGTTAGGCCCTCCCTTTTCTTAAATCAGAGAGAAATTAATTTCAGTAATTTTAAACCTTACTTAAAAGACAAACAACAAGATCAATAAAATGTTAGCATTGGTTACATCACAATACAATAATTCAAATGATAAAGAAGAGAGTAAAAAAAAAAAAAAATCTCAATTGTACTTAAACATTAAGAACAACAGGAAGCCAATATTAATAGACCACAATGTAAAAATTCAGATTATTTTTAAGCAAAAGTAATACATAAAAGTCTAAAAAACTAAAAGAATTTCAGCGGTACAGTAAAGCGTAGAGTAAAACACTTAGACAATATGAACAAAACATGAAAAAACATTTAGTTAATTAAGTGAACTAATCAATAAAAATTTCTTAACAAATTGCAAAAATGTATATGAAGCAGTTAAGAAAATAAAATTTGGGCGAGACACTACAATTTGCAAAAGAATGATAGTGCACTTAAGGTACATTGTGTGTACCGATTAGTAGTTTTAATCAATCATGTCATGCTTCAAGTCGTAAAATCTCTAAATTTGACAATTATTCCAATTATTATTCTAATTGGTGGAATAATTTATATTAATTTTTGTCACACTCCGAGACAACTCGTCACGTATTGCTACGTAAGACGTATGCACATCACATACATTATCAATAACAATATAAATAAAGTCACATTTATTTCATAATCAAAAGAGTTTAACAAACGATCATGATAGACATGGCTAGTAACACAACACTGTTATGCCTGCTCAATGTATCAATTAAAGAATCATGAAAATAAAACTAAGCAACATGTAGCAATTTATCAATCATAAGCTTTACCGCTTGGTCTCACTCTTGTACTTGCTCGAATCATTCCTCTTTGTTACCTGGAATCCATATAAAAGTGGAGCGGGTGAGAGATCGAACATTCTCTCAGTGCGGAATTTAGTTACAGCCCAAAGCTTATAAAACTTTTATTTTTTCTCACAAATATGAACATACATATTTAAAATGTGTATGCTTCTTCTAATGCAATGCATATCCTATCACTACTTACTACTTTCATTTACTTTCAAAATTCCGTTAATCTATTTCGTTTGCCTCACTAGACGGTGAATTCATACGCTGCTATGTCTTGGCAGTGATAGGACCGCTTGCGCCTACAATCACGTCCGTGAAATGACCGCTTGCGCCTACAATCACGTTCGTGATAGGACCGCATCCACCTACAATCACATCAGTGACAGAACCGCTTTCGCCTACAGTCACGTTAACGAGGGGTCCAGTCGAACACTAGACCCAATGTATACATTCCAATATGTAAGCATATCGGCCCCTGTTCAGTTTCCTTAGTTGTTCATTTCACGTGCATTTATTCAATCACACAATTCATGTCATGCTCAATACATCCTATTCATGCAAGTTCATTGGTCAATGTATGAATCATATCCTTTCATGCAATTTATTTATGTTCTACTCAAGTCATACGAATGGTTCGAAATAACATGCATAAATTCAACTAATGCCATAATAATAAACAGTTGAATGACAACGAGCAAGTAAGATAGTTTTATAAAGTCTAGGAAACCCGCACCTGTGGTCGTAGAGAAGTCGTTAGACGTCTCGAGATCTTCTAGAACTCCAGAGTTCGAACCTAAACGATATATATATATAGAATTTTGCTATTGTACTTCGCGAAGTAAAACCAATATTTTACTTCACACTCATATTCTCATTTTCAAAATCCAAAACGTCGATCCGACCGTTCAAGTTGTTCTCCATATTTTTTTTTATTTAAAACCCGTAGGTATTCATTGATTTAATCTAAAAAGTAGCTTACATCAGAAATACAATAAGTGGTAAATAAAACTAAGATTGAAACGTCTACAGTGAAAATAGAAAAGTAACTAAAATGCATAAACTTAAAACTAATGGAATGCAGGTCTTGCTTACGGCTTTGCCTGCCACGTATGCTGCTCAGTTTGTACCCATAAACCTCCTCGGGGGTAGTACTTAGCTCTCATAATCTGCACCCATATTTTATCCGTACTAGCCGCCAATTGCCATATTAGCTTGAGCATGAGTGCTTCATTGAAGGTGGAGATATCTCGTATCCCCAGACCCCCTTCCTCCACCGGCTTGCACACCTTTCCCCATGAGATTAGAGACATGTACCTGTCTTGACCCAATTTTCCCCACATAAATTTTCGCATTACCTTGTTAACCTCATCCAAGGTGGTCCGGGATAGTGTTGCTATGCTCATAAAATACACAGGTAGCGACATGATAACTGATTTGATGAGGGTAATTCTGCCAGCATGCGATAAGGTGTTAACTTTCCATCCCGCTAAACAGTTGTAAATTCTCTCAAGGACCAGTTCGTTATTCGGATCCCTCTAGAAGATGTGGCATCCATCATAACCCCCAAGTATTTCTCCTGATCCTGTGCCAATTTTGCCCCCATCAATTCCATAATGTTTTGTCGGCATAATTCACTACAGAATCGGCTAAACCATATAACCGATTTTGTGGGATTTATTGCCAAGCCCGAGTTCTTTGCAAAAAGGTCCAGAATGATCTTTATTTCTGTCATCTCGGCCGATGTCGCCTCTCCCATGAGCATAAGGTCGTCTGCATAAATGACGTGGGACAGAACCGGTGCTGTGGGAGCTAACTTGATTCCTTTGATGTTACCTCGTATCACCGCTTGGTTAATCTGGTTTGATAGGCATTCCATTGCTAAGATGAACAAATACGGGGACAGCGGGCAGCCCTGCCGCAATCCTCTATTTGGTCGAATGAAACCGCTACCCGACCCATTAACCATGATTGTCATTCTGCTTGCTTTCATGCATGCCCTCACCAGGGTGATTAATTTTTCCGGGATTTTGACCTTTCTCATGGCAGCTTCAACAAAATCCCATTGAATTGTATCAAATGCCTTACTCACATCTGCCTTCATCAGGAAAGCCTTTCCTTTGTAATTTAGGTCTCTGAAAGAGTGCATCACCTCTCTAATGAGGATTGTATTGTCAGCTATACTTCGTCCTTTGAGAAAAGCCGTCTGTTGTTTCGATATGATGTTTCGCATGTGTGGTTGCAATCTATTCGCAAGAATTTTCATGAAAAGGCGATAGATGGTGTTTCCGATTGTTAGTGGTCTGAAATCCTTTGGGTGTTGTGGTTCCAATATTTTTGGTAAGAGTATGACGCGGCTAGCAAGCCATTCCTGAGGTGGTGTTTCAATTTGAAAGGCTGTCTGGATTTCAGACGTGAGTGTCTTCTTGAACATGACCCAATTGTTTTGGAGGAATCTTGCCGTGATGCCGTCTGGCCCCGGTGCCTTATCAGGGCCCATACTGCACAGCGTGGCTCGATTTCTTCTTCAGTCGGGACTTCAATTAGGTGTGGTTTTGCATGATTTGGGATTCGCTGCCCTCCCGTCATGCTGATGCCTTCAAAATATTGGGTTAACTGGTCTTGGTCCGGGTTCAGCGCCGAGCAGTACAACTCCTTAAAGTACTCCACAAAGGTGCGCCTCACATCCACTTCTTCTGTGAGAACGGTGCTTGCATCCAGTCGGATGTGTGAAATGTAGTTGGTGCGGCGCCGATGGGTTGCCGTTGCATGGAAAAACGTAGTATTGCGGTCGCCATATTCCTGCCACTGGATTCTCGCTCTTTGTTTTCAGTACTGTTCTAATTCCACCTCCGCTTGATCAAACTCACGCAGTAGCGCTTCCTCTTCCTCCTGCTGTTGGTGACTTGGATGTAGCATTTGTATCTCATAGATTCTTTGTTGCAAGAACCTAATTCGGTTTTGTGGTGTTGGTTTTTGCTTGGCCCAGTGTGCAATCCGTTTTTTAGTAGTCCCATTCTTAAGCTCCAATCCAGCCCGTCCGATTGTGCCCAGCTTATTTTGCATAGGTCCTGAAAATCCTCCTCATTTTCCCACCAGTTCTCCATATTGAAATGTGCTTGGAGACCAAATTTTACATTTTTTGGAATTTTTTTACTATTTATTAAGCCACTTTGAAAATCGCTGATCCATTGGTCCAGAATTTTTACTGTTTTTACTGTTCACAATGGATCAGCGATTTTCAAAGTGGCTTAATAAATAATAAAAAAAATTCCAAAAAATGTAAAATTTGGTCTCCAAGCACATTTCAATATGGAGAACAACTTGAACGGTTCGGATCGACGATTTGGATTTTGGAAATGGGAGTATGAGCATGAAGTAAAACTTCGTTTTACTTCGCGAAGTACAATAGCCCTACTCTCTCTCTCTCTCTCTCTCTCTCTATATATATATATATATATAGAGCTGGGCTATGGTGAGTTGCGAAGTAAGATGTCATTTTTACTTCACGCTTATATTTTTATTTTGAAAATCGAAACAACCGATCGCTCAACATGTTCTCCATATTGAAATGTGCTTGGAGATCAAATTTTATATTTTTTGGAATTTTTTTACTATTTATTAAGCCACTTTGAAAATCGCTGATCGAATGGTCCATAATTTTTTTACTGTTTTTTACTGTTCACCCGAATCTGCGATTTTCAATGTGGCTTAATAAATAGTAAAAAAATTCCAAAAAATGTAAAATTTGGTCTCCAAGCACATTTCAATATGGAGAACATGTTGAGCGGTTCGGATCAATTGTTTAGATTTTCAAAATGGAGTATGAGCGTGAAGTAAAACGACATTTTACTTCGCAACTCACCATAGTCGATCTCTATATATATATATATATAGAGCTAGGCTATGGTGAGTTGCGAAGTAAGATGTTATTTTTACTTCACGCTCATATTTTTATTTTGAAAATCTAAACAACCGATCCGAACCGCTTAACATGTTCTCCATATTGAAATGTGCTTGGAGACCAAATTTTATATTTTTTGGAATTTTTTTACTATTTATTAAGCCACTTTGAAAATCGCTGATCGAATGGTCCAGAATTTTTTACTGTTTTTTACTGTTCACCCGGATCTGCTATTTTCAAAGTAGCTTAATAAATAGTAAAAAAATTCAAAAAAATGTAAAATTTGGTCTCCAAGCACATTTCAATATGGAGAACATGTTGAGCGGTTCGGATCGGTTGTTTAGATTTTCAAAATGGAGTATGAGCGTGAAGTAAAACGACGTTTTACTTCACAACTCACCATAGTCGATCTATATATATATTACCTTTAAGTTAGTACTTCTTATTAATTATTTTAGAGTTCTTTGTTTACCATTTAAAGTATTTGTAATTTCTAAAAAGAAAAAAAGAAAATAAGAAATCATTAAAATTGAAAAGCTAACTAGATACTCTAACTGAAAACAATGACTTATTAAGATTCTTAGAAGAATAATAAAGAACCAAAAGTAAATACTTACTATAATTCTTAGAAGAAAAATAAAGGCTCATGAAAAGGAATCATTAAAATTCAAAAAAGTCGACTAATTAAATCGAAGTATTAATAGAAACTAGTCACTAGATATTCTAACCAATTTAAGTACGTTGGCAACATATTATATAAAATAAAAAGTTATTCAATCTAGAAAACTTAATTCTTATAAATGAATTGTTCAATAAAGATGGTATAGTAATTTTGGTTTTGACAGGAACGAAAGAAAATGAATAAGGTTTAAATATTTTAATAGGGCTTATTAAATATAGGAGACCTAACTCTATTAATGAATTGTTAATAAAGGAGTTATATTAAATTCGGTTGAGACAAGTAATGAAACAAAAGAACAAATATAATATAATAATTGAATGCGTAAATTAAGTTTAAATAACTTAATAAAGATTAAATTCGGTTGAGATAAATTGAGGTAAATATCTAATGAAAAAAATCTGAAACTTTAGAATGTATGATCATTCTAGGAAGGAATCTTATTATTTATATGAATATCTATTTCTAATAAAATATCTAGACCTTTGAATTGAATGACAGATTTAGAAATGAATCTTCATTTGTTGTAAGCATATATTTCTCAAAATAGGGTAACTGTGCCTAAGTAAAGAAAACGAATTAACAAACAAGGAAAGAATCCGAATTTCAATTGAAAAATATGGAAAATAGATTTTTAAAGGAAATTACTATATTGTAATATCCATCATGTTCTAGTTATTTATTTATTTGGTCATCTACCTTAAAATATAATTAAGAAAGAAATTCGTATACTTGCTGGAGTTTAATTCATATGACTTAATTGAAATGAAGTAAATGAATTGAGAAAAAGAAAATTATAATATCATCTATCTATGTATATTTGTAAAACTAATCATTTTTAATTGAAAAGAGAAATGAATTGCGGGAAAGAATTAATAGAATCATTGTATAAGATTCAAAGTTATTGTTACTTCAACCATTGGAACATCTAAGGTTCCCTTTGGAGTTGTCATCGTAACATGACCCGTGTAGGTGTCTTGTACCGGTTATAGGTCGGATTATGAAAAGATCAAAATAAAAAAAGAACAAGAATCAAACCAAGCCGTATAGATGTTATACATCGTTTATGCCTTGGATTTATTATTTTATTTTTGTGGAGAAGAAATAAAGAAAACAAAACAAAACAAAAAGAAAAATGAAACAAAATACTACAGAGAAGAATAAACGTCCCTTAGGTCTTTGTTTATTTGATGGGTTTATTATTAATTAGGGAATTGGGCTTAGAATTGTGGGCTAGGCTTAGAATTGTGGGTTTATTATTTGATGGATTCATGCCTCCTTTAAAATCATGAAATCGTCAAATTTGACAAGTTATTTTCCAAATTGTCAACTATCTGCTATAAAAATATTAACATAAATTTTTGTACAAACTTAATGCTATTGGAAAATATTTATAGAACGTTGTGTGTATTTAATAAAGCTTTAAGTTTTAATGAATACATGTCTTAATTGACAGATATTCTCCATATATTTACTGAAAAAGTTATTATAAGTTTCCTGAAAAAATCTTATTGTGCAAAGAATAATCAGTTTCTTTTAAGATGTGATTTCCTTGGTTTTCTTTCCTTGCAATATTTTGAAACCGCACTTTGTTCTTTTTCAATAGGATCTTATTCTCATAAATGATAAGCCTTCTTCTTTCTTCTTTTTTTCTCTCAGAATATTTTCCATTAAAAAGTAATGGCGCTGAGGCGCTGGATTATTGCTCCCAGAATAAGCGAATAACCTTTTTGACAATCAAGACAAAAAAAGTAGATGCCATAGATTTCTCAATTATCCCACTGCTGAACGCAATGACGACATCCATGATCCATATCATATTCCAAGAAGAAGATAATATTAATAATAAAAATTGTATATCGGCAGTGTGACAATGGTTAAGCTTTGGATATTAAGAGATCCAAGAATAGAAAACTCTACTACAAATAAAGTAATCAACAACTCCGTATCACAAGCGTCACATATTGAATTTCTCTTGGTTTGACTCTGTACGAGTACGAACACGTTTTCTAGTCGAAAATCAAAATTTAGAATCGCAGAGAGGTACCTCACCAATGCATCACAGCTGAGCGTCACAAAAGATCCCTCTTGACTACCGCGTGCACCGGGTCATGTCGGCCCCTACGCGTTTGGACACCACGTCTATTTAATAAAATAATGAAATCTACTAGCAGAAAATATCTAATCGGGAAACGGAGCTGTTTTAGAGCTACCACGTCGGATAGTAAAATGTTGGTATAATTTTTTAGTCCGTTTAACATCGTCAACCGACACGTTATTTTCTTCTTTAAGAGCACCCGACGGGGTGCTCATATATCGATTCAATTTTCAACAGGCCTTTCCTTGATCGGACAGCGTTTTCGTCGGAATTTTTGTGAGATTTCTCTCGTCTTTATCCTCTTCTTTTGTCTTTTTATTGTATTAAGTACTGTCTACTTCATCGATCGTTGTTTATCTTGTTGATGTAAATCGTTTTGAGGATTTCCCCTCAAATCCCCTCCTCTTTTGTTGCTGGGAAACTTCCATTAGGTATTGAGGGGAAAGTTTAATGGGTCAATTTTGTTAAGATTCTCAAAACTCAAGAGGGTGAAACCTAAAAATATTCTTACCCTAAAAAAAAATATCAATTACGGAGTCAATTTGTTGTTATATAGAAATTGTGAATTGATTAGAGGGTCAAAGGTGATTTGACCCGGTTTAAACGGAGATGATAAATGTCAAATATTCTGATCTACCTTGTTTTCTCAAATATTTGATAATATTCATACCATTTCCTGATTACCAACAAAAATGAGATCTACTAATGCACAAATTATAATTCAAGACTAATGCAAAATGTTCATACGCAAACTTGTCCATATAACATCTTTGCAAAGTGCAAAAATAGCGTGCTTCTGAAACTTCCATCTAACCCAAACCACAATTCTCTTCTTCCACAGCGAAAGCAAACTATTTAGCACAAAATGGGAGGTGGTAAGGACAAGCACGGGAACGAAGGCGGGTACGAAGGCAGCGGCGAGAGGGGGTTCATGTCAGAGATGATGCACGGCTTGGGGCAGCCGCATGGGCAGCCACATGGATACCCACAGCAACATGGATACCCGCAGCAACATGGATACCCGCAACAAGGTTACCCACCTCAAGGGTATCCTCCTCAGGGCGGATATCCACCTGCTCAGGGAGGCTATCCGGCTCCAGGAGGATACCCCCCCGCACAAGGCTATGGTGGATATCCACCTCAGGGATACCCACCCGCTTCTTCCCACCAAGGTATACATTGATTTCTAGCTTATGTTTATGCAATGCAATTTTTTGTAAAATGAAATCAGATGAAATTTAAGTGCCTGCCTTCCTTGAATTAGTGTTGGCCTTGCAATAAATTGTAAAACCTTCTGTGCTGATTTAATAGGTTTGAATAATTTGTAGGACATGGATCTAGTGGTGGTCATGGTGGGATGGGAGGACTGCTAGCAGGAGGTGCAGCTGCTGCAGCAGCTGCATATGGGGCAAAGCAACATGGAACTAGCCACGGGTATGGTGGTGGCGGCTATGGCGGTGGCGGATATGGCATGCCTGGGATGAGCCATGGTGGAGGCTATGGCCATGGCGGCTATGGCGGCCATGGGAAATTCAAGCATGGCAAGCACGGCAAGTTCAAGCACGGGAAGCACCAAGGTGGTAAATTCAAGAAGTGGAAGTAAATAGTGAAGCCTCTTTTATAAGAAAAATATCTAGTCTGGAAAACTTGTGGTTTTTCCGGTGTGTATCAGTTGTGCTGTTTGGTGTTTTATTTTCTTTTTCCTTTCTTAAATAATAAGAACTTCTAGTTATTGTGAAATATTATATCTATTTATGTTGAATTCTTGATTTTTAGAGAGAATATTTAATGTTACTGGTATCTGCTGCTTATACAATGTTAAGTTTATTCAACAATTAGATATGCACTAAATGCAGCGTAGCTCTATGTATGGCTTGTGCTGCAGAAAATAGCCAACTGACAAATGTGTACCTTGTTATTCTGATTAGTGTAGTTTTATTATATGTTATCCTATGTTATTTCTGAATTTGATCCGATCTCTTGTTTTACTGCTATACTTTTCTGGACTAGCGCAAGTCTTTAGGTGTAGTTGGGCAATTATTATAAAAAGGAAATTGTAAATCATTTAGTCGTTAAAATCCTATAACTATCCTCAATATGCTCAAACAACAGTTTTGTCAGTTCAGAAGTCATAAAGGTCTACTACTCATATCAATCAGAAAACACCTTATATTCATGCTGGTATAATTTGATGAAAAGATCCAGCGAGCTGAGATAAGTCAAGAGAATGTTTCTAAGAGTAGAAGCTCCAATAAGCATGTTTATCCATAATAAGGCCAGTCATGTGTTGTCTTTTACTGTCTTGTTATCTTGTATGCCGCACGAAGAACTAGTACTGTTTCGACCTGGTTAATAGTAGAATTAAGAAAATTAGTAACTGGTTTTCAATTACAAGGAATCAGTTGCTATTGGTGGGGATTGGCAGGTACAAAGTGCGTAAGGTAGGCAGTTGTGCTGCGATTTTACCCAGTTAAGCCCTTTCTGCTCAATTTTGTGTTAATGTGACCCGATTTGGCTTCGGTTGTTCCCTTGTCGTGCACTTGTAATTTATCCTAATTTTGCCTAAATGAACCCTTTGATAGTGCAACTATCCCTCGTCAAAACGGCAAGTACCAGTATATCAGAAAAGGACAACCATAATTGGTCAAACCAGCCTAGACATCTCTACTGGTACTTACAGAATCTCACCATAAAAACGCCGAGGCATGATAATCAAATTATTCTAGTTACAGTCGTGCATTTCTGACCATAATTTCGACAACAGGGATGATGTATCTAACATACTTAGGGTCACTTTAAAGAACATGATCAAAGGCTACCCGGTCTTGGGACTTGGCTGGAATCAACTAATAAGTGTTCCAAATAATATGGTTGAAAGTTTATAGTCTAATCCCTCTTATTAATTAATAAGACGGTGCTCAACCATTGGTGCTCTCAATGAGGATCACTATACGCATATTGGTACACAGAAGCCTATGTATTGGGGATTCTTAATTTCTTATCCTCTGCAGTGCTGGAACATTTCCACCGCACAAAATCGGCCGTTCATTTAATTTAACAGCTGTGATTAAATCTCTTCCATCTGAACTACTAATCCCTCTCGTGCTGTCATGTCAGTTGAAAATGTGAAGTTCTCTTTGAATCTATGGAATTTAGATAACTCTTTGAATCAATGATTAGATTTACTACATTGCAAATATTCCAGCGCTCGAGAGGATATAAATCCATGTATTGGAAAGAATAACTCTTGTCTTTTCCAAAATGAAACAAGCGTTAAAACAATACCTTCACTTTCTGATTCTTATTTTACAAAAGTTTACTAGGGTAAAGACCGATCGGATAATGGTCAAACCGTATCCGTATATTAGAGACAAACTTGGATAAGGATACGGATAGTGCCACATTTCTCAAATTTTCTTATACAGCCATATGAAAGTAGAAAAGAAAAAAACCTGTGATAACAAAAAAGAAAAGACATGGTTTTATTCTCGGTCTTTTTTCTCGTTCTTTTTTCGATAGGCCTCTTCAACCTGTTTGGCATCAGAGAGCCAAGCTTCTGCAATCTTTGTCAATTTAGGAACATTGTAATTTTGAGCAATGTATATACCACAAACCGTTCCCACCATAAATGAGAAACTGCTCTTGATAATTCCCATTTTACCCTTCTCTGCATTTTATAAGAGAAATACCAATAAGACAATTTCACATAAAAAAGGAACATTGGTACAGAAAGCTTGCAGATTTACATAACATAAAGTGATACCAGTACCAACTGGACAATGCATACTGAAACAGTTTACTAATGTTAACAGTTGATGCCAGCACAAACCATCCATTGTAAAACAAATGAATTACGATAAACTCCATATAGGTACCAGTTGGTACAAGTGCCAAATGGCCATGTAAAACCAATACTGGTAAAATGATGAAACAAAACACTGAACTGGTAATCTAAAATCCATACTGGTACTGGTACTGGTACAGTAAAGACCTGTGCATGCCAGCACATAGCAGCTATTGTACAACCAATACTGGTCAAATGTTGCTTGCTACAATGGTTTGACAAATTCTATCCGTGGGCAGTCCTTTTACGATCCGATTATGGGGTGATTTCCAAACAGACTTGCCGAAAGCATTTTGAAAAATCTATCAAGCCATGGTTTAAAAAATCTATCGATCGGCAGTCGAGGATCCTATTATCAGGTGCGTTTGGTTTTGATTTAGTGAAAGAACGCTAGAATCGGAAGAAACTCACCTTTACAGCTTGACGCCGATTCTTCCTTTGTTTGTTTCCGACTGATTGGATTTTTTATCCTCAGGCTCAGTAGCTACTAGGCTTGCCTTTCGAAGCGAAAAGAAATAATTTTGGGCCGGGCTGTATATTAAGGGCTTCTATTGGAAGCTATTAGTTTTCGAGTTGGGCCATGATAATATGCAAATTATAGATCCGTACTATAGTAACAGAGATTAACCAATAAACATTTTCAAATTATAATATAGTAACAGAGATTAACCAATAATCAAACAAAGAGAAACTAGACTACTCACGATTCATTTATTATCAAATAACATGTTCATGTAAAACCTTGAACTACTGGCAAAACAAAATCATACGAACTTGTAACTTTCTCATAAGGTTGAATCCATCATTAAATCAAACTTATAAAGCTTTATTTTAATGTGTGAAGTATAGGGGAGGAAATATCATGTGTGAAGTATAGAGAAAGAATAAGACAATTAGAAGTAAATGACACCTTCATTTAAAATTACAGGACATATTTGTCGATTCAAATTTAAAAAAAATTAAATAAGAGGTTAATATATTAAAAGGCATGCAAGAAAGAATTAATTGTTATAAAGTAAAGACAAAGAATAATAAACAAGATAGGGAACACATAAAAGATGACAATCTCTTTATTCATATATTTCTCATGTGTACAATACAATATTACAAATCCTCTATTTATAGGCTACAAATTGTAAATGAAAAGCCATTACAATAATAAATAAGACATTGAATTCTAAATAGTAGTGGGATATGAATTCCAATGGTAGTGGGAGTAGTGGAGAAATAAATATTGGGAGTCATGGACATCCACATTAATAATTTTATTCATAACACTCCCCCTTGGATGTCCATTATATAAGAATATGCCTCATTAAAATCTTACTAGGAAAAACCCTATGGGATAAAAACCTAGTGAAGGAAAAAGAGTATAATATTCATTTTTAATATACAACTACAACCTTACCAGTAAAACCCAGTGGGAAAAACTATGGTTAAGGAAAATATAGTGCATATTAACTCCCCCTCATGACAACATCAATCAAGATTTTTAAGTCGACGAACTCTAATATTACAAACTAGCTTTTCGAATATTGCAATAGGGATCGCCTTAGTGAATTAATCTGCTAGATTTTCACTTGAACGAATTTGCTGAACAATAATAACATTATCATCTTGGAAATCATGTGTGAAAAAGAACTTTAATGAAATATATTTTGTTCTATCTCCTTTAATGTATCATTCATTTAATTGAGTAATACATACAATATTATCTTACTATATGATCGTCAGATCATTTCTCTAGAAGACAAACCACATGTCTAATGAATGTGTTGAATCACAGATCTTAACCAAACACATTCTCGGCTTGCTTCGTGTATTGCTAAAATTTCTCAGAGTTAGCGAAGTATATGTTTAATTTCATTACAATGTCTTCGCATGAGAGAAGAACTATATCTTGCTAATAAATTTACAACAAATGATGTATCAGATCTTGTATGTCCAGCCAGATACATAAATGCTACTATTGCACTAAGATATGATACTTCAAGACCAATTAGTTTTTCATCACTTTCTCAAGCTCTAAAAGATATATATTCACATCTAATGATTTTACAATCATTGGAGTGCTCAATGGATATGATTTTATCCATATAAAATCGTTTTAGCACTCTTGCAATATAATTTTCTTGATGCATAAAAATGTCATTTTTAAAATGTTCAATTTGCAATCCATTGAAAATTTTTGTTCTTCCAAGATCTTTCATCTCAAATTCTTCCTTTAAATAATTTATCACTTTTGGAAACTCTTCAGGAGTTCCAATGATACTTAGATCGTTAACATAAACTGCAATTATAACAAAATTATTTCCATATCTTTTCATCAAAATACATGGACAAATTGTATTATTTTTATATCCATGTTTCAATAAATATTCACTGAGACGGTTATATCACATGTGTCCAAATTACTTTAATCCATATAAAGACATGCAATTTAATTGAATAATGTTCTCGATAACTTAAATTACATGCTTCAGGTATCTTAAATCCTTCAGGGATTTTCATATATATATCATTATCAAGCAAGCCATATAAATAGGCTGTGACAACATCTATTAGACGCAAATCAAGTCTTTCATGTATTGCCAGATTAATTAATTACAGAAAAAAATATTGCATCCACCACAAGTGAGTATATCTCAAAATTTTACCTTTCTCATTTTGTTTTCACATAAATATCAATTTCTATTATCGGACTTTATGCCTTCATGTATTGGGGCTACAGGTCCAAAAACTTTTATTATAATTTTTAAAATATTTTAATTCTATCTCAATTGCGTCTTTCTATTTTGGCCAATCATTTCTTTGTCGACATTCTTTTATAGACTTCGGGTCATGATCATCATTATTCATTATATTTAGCGCTATATTATATGCAAAAATATCATTGACATCAATTTCATCTCGGTTCCATCTTATTCCATTCATGATATAATTTATCGAGATCTCTTCATTTTCATGAATTTCAGATACCTGAGTTTCTGCTGTAACTCCAATATTACTAATAATTTGATTCTCTTCTGGAGTTTTATCTGAAATTATCATATCCTCGACTTGACCATTTTCATTCTTTGTTCCTTTTATTTTTCGAGGATTTTATCCTTCGAACCGATTGATCTTCCACGCTTCATGCGTGTTATAATTTCATTAGTCTGTCCAATATGGACATCAACTTTAATTGGAGCATTAGCAGCTGGTACATCTGATTTGGTCACTTTCTTTGAGTCTGTAAATGCATCTGGCAATTTATTAGCTAATATTTGCAAATGAATTATCTTTTGAACATTTAGTTCATGTTCTTTAGTACGAGGATCAAAATGAGACAATGATAATTCATACTATATATTTTTTTACAGCTGATTGTTTTCTCCCCCTAAAGTTGGAAATTTTGATTCATCAAAATCACAATCGGCAAAATTAGCTATGAATAAATCTGTCGCCAATTGTTCTAGATAATCTATGGAGATTCAAATCCAACATAAATTTTCAACTTCTTTTGAAATCCCACTTTTATTGCGTTGTGGTGGAGCAATTATAACATATATTGCATATTAAAAAAAATTATATGGGAAATATTAGGTATGTGACCAAAAACCAATTATAATGGGGAAGTTTTATAATAACTAGTTGGGATGATGCGAATTAGTGTTGTTGCATGTAAAATATCATGTCTTCTTTTTATATATGAACATCTACATAATGTTTAACATTAATCCTGGCATTGTCTAGACATATTTTCTTAATTGAATAATCATAAAATTATGCTCTTAATCAAATCAATTGAGCAAGTTGCGATTGATAATAAACATACATGTGACCATCTTGTTGATGCATCAATTAAAACCAGAAAATATCTAAATGGTCCACATGATGGGTGTATTGGTCCACAAATATCACCATGTATACGTTCTAGAAATGTAAGAGATTCATTTTGTATTTTTGCTGGTATGGTCGAATAATCAACTCTCCTTGATAACACGTAGCACATGACAATTCATTAGATTGAAGAATCTTCTGGTTCTTTAATGAATGTCCACATGAATTCTTTATTATTTTTCGCATCATTATTGATCCGGAATGGCCCAACCGGTCATGCCAAACTATAAACATATTCTTATTTGTAAACTTATGGTTTACAATAATATGTGCTTCAATTGTACTAATACATATGTAGTACAAGCTGGAGGAAAACATAGGTAATTCTTTTTTTTTTATCTGATATTATGCTAGTAATATAAAGATATTCAGTATTTTCTTCATTGATTGTCTCAACATGATACCCATTTCAGCAAATATCCTTTAACAAATTCCTTTGAGACTTAGAAGAATATAATACATCATCAATATAAATTTGTATTCCTCCATGTAATAAAAAGATTGCCCTTTCGGATCTTTCAATCAATTTGTACTACTCGAAATAGTACTACCATTTACTTCTTACGTTACTAAATAAAATAAATACAATTATGCATACATTTGATGAAAATTGAGCATAAAAAACTGGACAAAAATCTTTAAATAATTACCAATTAAAGCTTGTCATGATCAATTCTCAGCAGCTTATAACAATAATTTGGCCTTGGCTTAACATAATCAAATTTTTTTATAGTTATAAATATTTGAGAAAGAGAAATAAATGCACAATAAATAATTTATTGTACTGACAAAAAAATATATATTTTCATTATCGGTAACTGAAAAAAAATATTAATTGTTTTTTATTGAAACAAAACAGAAAAAAACATAATAAATACCATTTCAACAATAAAATAATAAATAAGTAGTTAAACTTATTGTCTTATAAAAAAATTTCAATAAACACTAATTTAACAATAAAATTTTGTTAATTTATTTATTCTAAATATTATCATTACTAATTAAGTGATTAATCTTTATTTTCTTCGCTAATGAAATGAACATCATTTAAATGAGTAACATCAATTTCTCTAAGATCAATATCACATTCACAAATAAAATTTGTCTCGATATTTTGCTCCTTATTTTATAGTGATACTTAATATAGATCAACAATATGTTTTGACATACGATAGGTACGTCAGCGTACGACAGGTACGTGACCAATGAGCTTTACTACCATAATGATAGCATGAATTCTCTTGTTCGCTATTCTGTCACTTTTCTCATTCTTTTTGTTCATTATTTTTTCTCTTCTGGTGGTAATTCTTTTTGTTCATTACTTTTCCATTTCTGATGAAATGATGTGTCTTTTCTTCATTACCACATTAATATTTAAGAGTTTGTCTATTAAATTATTTTTCACTTCTGGTGGAATTATTTTGTTCAACCATAAAAAGACAAGAAATATACTCAAAATGTTTTAAGAAATCATCTTCAAGAAAATTAAATTATTGAAAACATAGTATGAACATAATTTAAATTTGAGCTTCATATAAATTTCCTTGAAATTTTCTTCTGGAAAATTTCTTAAAATCTTCTTGAACAAATTATATTTCTTGAAATCTTCTTCAGGGAGATTATTAATGAAAAATAAAATTAACATGAACATCATATAAATTTTTTGAAATCTTCTTCAAGAAGAATTTTCTAATATCTTTTGAAATCTTCTTCAGGAAGACCTTAATATTTGTTGAAATCTTCTTCTGAAAGATCAAATTATTGAGAGAAAAAAAAAATTTAATATGAACATGTTAAAACTTAATATTATGACATAATATTTGTTTTTTACTCTCTCAATACTATAGCTTCGGGCCATCAGTTAATATAATAATATTAAATATTAATTGAATTTGCTTCCGGCCAACACTATGACATCCGTTAATGCCAATACCATGACATTCTTTATTAAAATTGAACTCCATATTAATCATTACTAATCAGATGTGAATTGCTTCGAGCTAATTTTTTTTTTCAATTCTCTTTTAATAATATCATTGATAAAATTGCTCAAAATGGCTTCGGGCCAATTGATAAAATCGAGAACTTATTATTAACATATGACTTTGGGTCATTATATAAAGTTAAGAATTTATAATTAACAGATAGCTTCAGCCTATTTGATAAAGTTGAGAATTTATCTCAAATTAAAATCAGTCGGTTCATTTATAATTTAAAAGATTGGTCTTCGGGCCATTTGGAATTTATATTTAACACAATAGAATTATAACATAATATAAAACAATAGATTGGTCTTCAAGCCATTTAATAAAAACTTGTAGCACATCATAATATCAAAAAAATATTTCGATTTCTCAAGTACAATAAATCATCTTTTTTATTTTGCTATTACTAAGTAGAATTATCATTTAAGTAAATGATATTAAAATAAAGAAATATCAAAATTACCTCGAATCTTCAACTAGTAGAACTCTCGTGCTGATAACGTGTTATAAAATAAAGACAAATAATAATAAACAAGATAGAGAACACATAAAAGATGACAATCTCTTTATTCATATATTTCTCATGTGTACAATACAAGATTACAAAGTCTCTATTTATAGGCTACAAATTGTAAATGAAAAGCCATTACAATAATAAATAAGACATTGAATTCTAAATAGTAGTGGGATATGAATTCCAATGGTAGTGGGAGTAGTGGAGAAATGAATATTGGGAGTCATGGACATCCACATTAATAATTTTATTCATAACATTAATAAGTTTTTGGGAGGATTTTTGATATTATGGTATTTTGATGGAAAAATTAGTTATTTCAAAAGTTTATATGGGATGAGCATATTGATGGGGCCGAGAATTTAATAATTCAATTGTAATTTTATTGAGTAAAGATTGTACGTCAAATCATCCAATTATATAATATGCACAATAAATTTTTAATTAAATCTCAAACCTACACCTTTCAAATAGAGGCATATCCATTTTGATTTTAGATACACTAACATCTCAATTTCAACCTTTTTTTTATTACTGTATTAAGGTTCTAACCTAATCTAACAATGAGGATTGCTAGCTACAATTTCGGACTTGCCACAATTAAACACGCACACTAAATCTTATTATAAGAGAGGTATTTATAGCCTTCCTAAGCATTAGTGGAAGTAGTGGAAGTAGTGGGGATCGTGGGGTCTGTTGGGTTTTGAGGCTACCTAAAGCCATTAGGCTTAAGCTGCGGAAAGACCGTAAAACAAAAAATTTACTTCTAACTCAAGCCAAAAGGATTGAAGTGGTGTGTCGGATTATCTACCGAGTGTTACAGACATGTTCAATCATTTTCTTAGATTAAAAGCCATAAATAAAACTTTACTTATTCAGATCATAGATCAAGTGGTATGTCGGATAATTACCAAGAGTTACAGACCAGATTGATCCTGTACAGACCCAAAGTAGTAAAACCGTATTTACTTGTATTTTAATCAGTTTATAGATCTACTCCTTTGATTGATTTCTAAAAGATTAAATCTAGTTAACAATTAAATAGATTAATATAACATTTCTTTACCTTGCTTTCAAATTCAAATTGGAATGCAGTCTGACCTGGTTGTCTGACCCGGTTAAGCAAGCACCAAAAATATAGTGCCTCTATCGGTTATCCACCAGGAACTACCAGAGAGTTGGTATTTCTTTTGCCAGAAATACTATACTAACGGTATTCGAAAAGTTGCGGTTTTCAGTAAATCACTATTCACCGAAAGTACGAAATTTCTGACAAAACACTATTCACAAGAAAAAGCAAATAATAATTACGACTCTCGTAAAATATTATTTCTAAAATCGTAAACTCTGATTATAACGAATCTGAGGAAAGAGAGAATTATCGTTCGATCGGATCGAATCGGTATTCAGGAATTGTATATTTCTCTCTAACCTTGATCACCTATTTATATACTTTCAAAACCGCCATATCAATTTTGGTATATATATATACATTCAAAAATTGAGTCGGCAACAAATGAAGTCGGCAAATCAACGGCCAAATGAAGTTGGCAAAAATTATCAAAATGAAATTACCATTTTGCCATCGGCCCATTAAGACTTGATTAATTTTGGGCTTTGATTTGGGCTTTTGATTTGGGCCTTTAATATTTAATTAGTGATTTATTCTTAATGGGTTTCAAGCCCAAAATATAAATCCAATAATTAAATATTCTAAGTCCAAATCAAATACATATTTTCTCGATCGTTCGTTCGGTAACTTTTATGCAACGTGTCAAACACGTTCATAAATTAACCAATGTTTCTGCTTGTCATTTAAATGACATTTATAATTTAATTATATCATATATAATTAATTTTATCCATCTTATTATTAATTATAATCATTATAATTAATCAACAAGATTCTCCAACTAGTTCCTATATGGTGTGACCCAATAGGATCTGTGTTATGTTGGCAAATAGAATTAAAACTATTTTAACCTCTATTTATCATAGGTGGCACCTGGCAAGTACATTATGACACCAATTACACAGATGATGATGTACCGTACAATATCACGATCCAGTAAACGATTTACTTCGTGTTAATTCTTTTGTCTCATAGCTATCAGATTAGTTTCAAGGTAGGTGTGTGTCATCCTTGCAAACTTAATCTTTTCTTGATCCTGAATAGATTATCAAATATGTTTACTCTTGTAATCATATTGGATCCAGATAATCATATTCTATCAAGGGGCCCAGAGATGCTATAGCTCGTATTGAGATACGAGGGACAATAGTACTTTTGATAAACCATCTTTTCCTCTGCATAAGCTATGTATACCGAAGAACTACCCTTATAGCTACTTTTTACGGATAGCGTTAGATAGCAATCACACATATACATCTCTTATGAAGGAAAAATAAATATCTCATACTTTAGAACTTAACACTAAAATGAAAACATTAATGACACAAACACAATTCCATTTAATGTTTCATTTGGGATCTGTCAAATATCATGTTCTCTAACATGTATCTGTGTGATTAAAATGACAACTCTTTGTCTATGGTTTGTAAAACTTAACCATCATTTAATCCACACACTAACCTTATCGCGGTAATTAGTGTTCCTGCTAATTACCTTGGTTAGAGACTTTTAAGAGTGTTATCATCTATATTATGAAGTTTCACAATTCCAGTCATGAACTCGAAATGATTCATAAATTCAATAATACTCAAGGTAACAAAATGATTAAACATTCAATTCATGAACAAAGCTTTATATAACAATTTTATCGTATCATTGACTTCTAGATTATTACAAACTAACAGGGTCCACCCATGATCTATCAGGAATTGTCTAAAAATAGCGTGGTTTTTCAGAAAAGCGTGTTCTTCTAGAAGGCTCATAAGGAAAGGTGTAGTTTCTAGAAGGCCCATCAGAAAAGCCTAATTTAGGACCGTCCACGGATCGTGAGGCCTCTATGTATGTCGTATATGGCATGGAGGAAGCCACAGGGTCTTCTGACTTTGTAGATTTTCTTGTATTTTCACCATTTCGCATGTTGTGCACTTCGTGTGAGGTGTTACATGCTCCATGTAATGTCCTATTTTGACACCATTTTCAGAAATCGCCTAAATATAACATTTTTGCTTTGTTTTTAGCCTAAATACGCAACTTTCTTCAAAACCTGCCAAAATGACTCAAAAATACGTTTGCGGTAAATAAATCGAAAAATGGCTACTTTGCATTCACTTTTCGTCATTTTTCAGAAAAAAAAAATATAGTGATTTTCGCTACATATTTTGGCGTCATCATATCTCCATCCCAGCAATTCTAATTGATTTCTAAATACTATTAACTACTTAATGGAAATTAAGTCTCTCTTAATTTAAAAACCTCCACATACCTGAAATTAAAATTAGAGTTTCTATTAAGGCCACGTGAATGATTAAAGAAACTTCAGCCAATGATTTCGCCAGCGTGGAGTTTATAAACGATTTCTTAATAAGAAACTTTCCTGCATAGTTTCTAAATAAGAAACTCTCGTACATTCGTGAAATCGAAATAGAAACTACTACTTCATATTAGAAACTCTAATTATATTAGAAATGGAGATGCTTTTAAATTTGTCATTTGAAACCAATTTAATAAGTTTTAGAGTTAAATTCACCAAAAAAATTTAGTGAGCATAGCATACGCTAGCTTTATTTTTCATATGTATGATATTACAACACTAACGTTATATTTACTAAGTTATATTTACTGATATTTTTCGGTTTATTTGATTTTTTCAGTTTATATGATTTTTAATTGTCAAAATAGGACTGGACCAAATAAACCTAACAACCGAATTGTTTTATTCAAAAAATAATTAGTTCGATTAAAATCAAATAAACCTTACCATTTAAACACCTCTAATTATAATTAGAGGAGAATTCAAATACCTTCATTTTTTGTACTTTTATTATGCTTTCATTTTTAAAATTACTATAACTTAAATACCAAAATAAAATCGTTAGATATGATCTATATCATTTTTTCTATGCACACGTAAAAGGTCAAGACATTTTGATTTTGTTTTGATTAGTATCAAAAGTTTGTAAAAATCACCGATATGGACAAATTATGAACGTTGATTTTTTTCAACTAATTAATTAATATAAATTCAAAATTGAAAAATAATAATTTTTTACGTTCATGTAGAGAAAATAATATAGATCACATTAATCGGTTTTATTTTGACATATAAATTAAAAAAAAAATTGTTATGAAAAAATTGAAATATGATAAAAACAAAAAAAATAGAAGAATTTAAACCCTTCTCATCATAATTATGACATTCTATGAAATATACGTACTTGGTATATATAATTGTGTAATTAATTAAGTAGTTGGTGAAGTTGTAAATTGGGGAAAGAGGCAATCTAATGAAATGAAAAGAGTGTAGCCGTAGCATCTAGGACTGCCAAATCCATGTGCAATTTACTGTTATTTTGATTTGTTTTCTGATTTGGTTTTATTTTGAGTTATGCTCCGTCAGGACCTCAGGGCTCAGGGGGAGTACACAAAAAACTGTTCTGCCATGTCCGGAAAAGAATTAAGAAAAGAAAAAGCTAAGACCCTAAAGCTCCAACCTCATGTTTAATTAATGTTTAATTAGGGTCAGTAATTAATTGTTCCCAGTGAAATTTCTATATAATCTCCAAATTTTCCATTTCTATCTACTTTCGATATATATAGTCTTAAGGCATTTCATTTTACAACAATTTTCTAAAGAAAAAAAAAGGACTAATGATTTAAGTGAAATGATCATTATATATCTATGGGTAAAGACATTGACAGAGCAATTTTGACTTCTTATAACGCACAAATCATATGCATCATTGTTTTGACTGTATTGTCCATACGTTGTATGAAGCCAACACTGAGCTGTCAATATCTTTACCCATTATCTATTTGCAATTTTATATTTACTTGTAACCAGAATTTAAAGTTGTGTGTAATTTATTATTAAGTTGGTGCGCGGTAAAAATATTTGAAAGTTTGCATGAATTAGCAACAGAAAGTGATTTTGAACAATACCTGTTAAGGCATTAAATAGAATTTAATCCATTTAAAGGCTGGTCCACTCCACTCCCCCTTGATAAGAATTGATGAATGTGTTTGCATAACATTGCACATTGATCACAAAATTAATTAAGAATAATTGACTTTAAATGTGAACTGTTGAAATCCAGCTAAGGGTTTGTCTTAACTAAAATCTTTATAGCAAAAAGGAATCTAATTAATTACTGCCAGCATTAATTTTTTGCACTAAATACTGCAGACTTTATATTGGATACAGAGGGGGAAGCAAATGTAATAATTAATTCTCTAATTATTTTGCTCTTAGCCTCTTATCTAGCTGATCTTATAGTCTCTCCTTTCACTTCAAAATAAATGCCACAGAATTCAATTATGTTATCATTTTGTGATTACTCTGACAAAGAATTCATCAAAGTAGTTGCACACTTACTTACATTTGGGTTAATTTCTTTCACCACAACTCAATCAACTACAATTTTGTACACCAAAGTGGTAACTAAATTTGATTTCATTTGATTTGTGCATTAATTTTGTAATTGCTTCAATTTTTGTTGTGTTGCAATTTAGTTGTCCCCTTAACAAAAACAACAGTACATAAACATAATATTTAGCACCAATTCCAGGAATGGGAAGCCTTAGTCTTGATTCGAGATGTAATATTTTTCTTTGATTAATCCAATTTCATGTGCTTAATTTGCTCCTTTAACTATCGGATAAGAATGGCAGTTATATAATAGTAGGGGTTAAAACTATATATGTTATTTTTTTGGCCTTTCATTACAAAATTTAAGAAAATGTACAAAAATCATAAATACAATGACTAAATACATGTATTTTATCAAATTTTCAATATTACAAAATAAAAATAAACTAATATGATAACTTTTTTTTCACTCTTTACAATATACAAAGCTGGTTCACATAATCATCAAAACACTTTAAATAAAATTTAAATAACATTTCTAGATAGATCATATACAAAAAAGAAAAAAAAATTAAGAAGTACAAATAGCTGAAAAGATAATTGAAATTGTCCAATTATCATTATTCATTGTAAAGTAATTTATTTGTGCAATATCAAATAGAACTTATGGTCAATTATATAAAATTTTCTTTTGAAATCCTACAAGATTTGATTTTCTTATTTTTTTTTGTTACTTTTCAAAAACTTTTAAATTATTGACGAAGAAAAGGAGTAAAATAATATAACAATGCTTCAAAACTACATTAAAAAAAAAGATACAATGCATTTCTATCTACATCTCAAAAAACATATGTAGTTATTTGTTGTAAATCTAACACCAACCTTTCATTTCACAAAAGACAAATGTATATTTTTAATTTATAAATCATAGTTTAATAAATAAAAAGAGAGATTATTTGACAATGACTATTTTGACAATCTTAATAATCTTTGTTTTACAAAAAATGAATACAAAATCAAAAGTTGAAAAGTAAAATTGATAGGTATGTTTGGGATATATAGATATATGGTCTAAGAATTAAATTTAAGTAGTGTTTAATGATGCATCAAATACCGTTAAAATTGTAATTCACTTGATAGATGATGAAATATACATGGAACTTCATCATTTTTTATAGACTTGGTACAAGAATCATAAAAAATAATCAAAATAAAATTATTACAGTGACCCCCCTAATTTACCCTTATCAATAAAAAGAATGAAAAAAAAAAAAAAAAACATACATGCACTATTTATTCTATGGAGTGCGTATCCTCTGAGATATCTCAACTTTTGCGTGACCGACGTGTCCGGTGCCTATTTGGGGGATAGCGCAGTGGCCCAGTATTACTTGTGCTTCGCGATTTGTGCAGGACGTATTTGAATGGTTGAGATTTGCCATAAAGTCACGCAAAGTTTGAGATATCTCAGAGGATGCGAATTTTATTCTATGAACGTACCTGCATATATGCACTGCACACATTTAAACTGTGATTTACATTCTTTCACTTGAGATTCTCCTTGGTCCCAAATCTCTGCTCCTATTAGTTATTTTTTTCTGTACTATAACTCACAATTGTCACTTACAGAGTTATGCTTGTCAGTAATGAAGTGGGACCAGACATTAATTTGTACTCGCTGCAATATTACTATAGACGAGATAAGCAGCTGGCCCTTCAGGTCTGGTTTGTACGTACCACTGCCACAGGTTACAACTTTGACCTTTGAATTATATCATATCATATCAACATGTTCACAGTTCACATACATAATTAATTAAGTCTGGATTCTCATTACACTTAATTAATTGCCATCCGTATTAATTTCGCACTGAATTTCTGAATATATATATATAATCACTGAATTTATATCGAATAAATTAAGTATAATTCACACATTATCACATACTTAATAGTAAAAAATAAAATAATTAAGCTTAGTCACACGATTATAATTTATCAATATTTAATAAGGGTAAAAAATTTAGAATGAAGTGGCATTATAAATTTTTATTTTTTGAATGTCTTGCGGGACTCGTCAGAAAGTGCTTGCATCTAGTAAGAAAATTAGTTACGTTGTTATAAATTATATTTCAAGTACGGCACGTCAAATCACGCGTGTCAGTCATGCGCGTACTGCTTGACATATCTCTTCGCGTGATGTGTCTTTGTTCAGTCATAAATAACATAGCACAACATGTTATGCAAACTGACCTGGTCACGTGACGTGACGTGACAAGACGTGATTAGTTTTTTTAATGTTGTTTCTTTTTTTAAAATATTTTTTTTTTAATAAACTAACTTCTAATCCATAGAAAATAGTTAAATTAACGTGACCACACATAATATAACTGTCCTTAATTAATTATTTTGATCGTGTCACGTTAATTAGAGCAAATATGTGTTACATGACCTTTTTTCTACACTACTTGTAAGTTCTAAAGCCCGGTAAGGCGGTAATTGCACTGATAGCTACCCGCTGCACACAACAGACTTTCTTTTATAAAAAGTCGAATACATGCACCCGCCCTCATGATCTGATTAGAGGTGCTACTTTTACCCGATTACCCGGATCTGATCCGCAACCGAACTGGATCCGAACCGGAACCGACCCGGATCCGATTAATTTGGATATGATGTGGTTTAAAAAATATAACCGGTTAAATTATGAATACGGTTACAAAATTAATAATTTAATATCCAACCTGGATCCGAACCGGAACCGATACTGTAACGGATATGATATGGGTTTGATTTAGTTATCCGACCTATAACCGAACCCGACCCGATATCCGTATAAATACCCGATAAAAGAAATATACCATTTCTTTATAATTATTTAAGAGTGAGGCTATGGTGCTATGCATAGCACGGATGACTAGTGTACTACGGCTCAATATGGTACTTTTTAAAATCCTAACGGTCGGTCCGAACCATTTAATGTGATAACCATATGAATATGTACTTGCAAACTAAATTTTATATTTTTTCGAATTTTTTTACTATTTTTTTAGATAGGTAGAATTTTGATGGTCCAGAATTTTCAGAAAACACTGATTTTTCTACCTATCTAAAAAAATAGTAAAAAAATTCAAAAAAATATAAAATTTAGTTTGCAAGTACATATTCATATGGATATCACATTGAACGGTTCGGATCGATCGTTAGGATTTTAAAAAGTACCATATTGAGCCGTAGTACACTAGTCATCTGTGCTATGCATAGCACCATAGCCTCACTCATTATTTAATATAAACACATATATTAATAACTATGAAAAGACAATCATTTGTAGTATTTTTTGAATTTCTTGAATGAAATTTATTGCTCTTTTCGCACATATTATTGAAATCAAATGTCATGTTCACTTTCTTGCCTATAACACTACAATAATGAGATAGTATCTGCGAGAGATACTGTCAGTATACCCTCGTGGATACTCATGTTGCTAATAGAAAAAAACACATTTATGTTAGTATATCCTCGCGGATACTGTCTCATTCTTGTAGTGTAAATTTTCGAAACTAATTAATTCCTTTCTTAATCTCTTTATCTACCATGTATCTACATTTCTGCACAAATTATTGAAATTTATTGCTATATTCACTGATTGAAACAAATTGATATTAATATTATATTCCTGGATTTTGGAATCATATAATGAAATCACCATTTCCAATATTTTACTTTCTAAAATTATCTCACCTTCAATATTTTGGAGCAGATTTTAATTTATATTATAAAGACATATTATGTGAGATGTTTAAGAAATTATAATTATATTTAAACGTAAAGTATTTCTCAAATGCTTGTGAGTTGCGACATGTACCTGCTCTAGATCCAGACCCGCCCCGTATCCGAACCGGACCCAATAATCCATAAACAAGTTATGGGTATATATCTACCCGAAACCGAAAGACTGAATCTGAAATATCTACGGGTAGATAGGTATCAGGATCCGGACCCGATCCAATTTGAAACAAATAAGTATATGGATCGAAATTCAAACCCGAATACTTTTAAGGTACGGATCCAAATGTAATAGTATCCGGACCCTACCCGACCCGATAGCACCTCTAGATCTGATCTGATGACTGTGGTCTGTGGTGTCCGAATTCAGATCAAATATTAAATCCGAATCGTATTAATTTAATTTACACAAATATTAAATATATAAAATAGTCCTGAAAAAGATTTTGGTTCGACTTTGACTAATTGGTTACCATATTGATCAGTACTCTTTCATTCCTCCAGCATCACTGCATGTGCAACGAAGCAAACGGCCTGATATGCATGGCTGTATGAAACTATATATATATATATATATATATATATATAGAGAGAGAGAATGGCTAATATCAAAACGTTTGTTCCTGGGCTCAGGAACAAACGATTCCGTTCTCCCATTTCCAAAGTTCAAACAACAAATCCAAACCGTTAGATGCTCAATCTATATTAAAATGTGCTTGGAGACCAAATTTTACATTTTTTGGAATTTTTTTACTATTTATTAAGCTGGTTTGAAAACCGCTGTTTTTCAATGCTGCAGAAATTTTATAAAAACAGTGATTTTCAAACTAGCTTAATAAATAGTAAAAAATTTCCAAAAAATGTAAAATTTGGTCTCCAAGCACATTTTAATATAGATTGAACATCTAACGGTTTGAATTTGTTGTTTGAACTTTGAAAATGGGAGAACGGAATCGTTTGTTCCTAAACCCAGGAACAAACGTTTTAATATTAGCCATTCTCTCTCTATATATATATATATATATATATATATATATATGAATTCCACCCAAGGTTCTAAATAGCGTTTATAGCGTCGTAGAGGGAAGGCTAAAAAAAAAGCTATAGCGAATAGCGTCGCTATAGCGGAAGCTATTCCAAATAGCGTTTTTTTTTTTACATTTCGTATATTCAATATTTGTACTAAATATCAACATTATCTAAGGTCTCATAGAACAATAAATAACACCAAAGTAATTAAGAAATTATAATATTCATATTGAACTCGTACAAAGTCCAAATTGCGGTTCAAAATATCCATAGTAATATCATAAACTATCGATTTTTCCTATTAAAAATATCTTAAGTATCATGATTCATGACATTAATCTTTTTTTTTTTCTATTCAAATTTTAATTCCGGTTTGGACTTTTTTTCTATTCAAATTTCAATTTCTATTCCCAATTTCAAATTGATTTATTTGTAGCAAGTAGCAACAAATTCAATTTCGGTTTGAGATTTTTTTTATCTTTATTTAAAACCCATATAAATTGCTTAAAAATAAAAAATAAAAAAAACTCATATTGTATAGCGCAAATAGCGCTGTAGCGGCCGTAGCGCAAATAGCGCACTTTGATGTTGTAGCGTAGCGTTTGGGGTCCAAAAACGCTATAGCGCGCTATTTAGAACACTGATTCCACCTCTGCCTTTACCTGCAACCGTTAGCATTTCCAGCCAGTACGCGGACCCCACAACGAGAGCCATGCCTTCACATTTCAGTAATATATAGCCAATTATGTTTCTCGCTTCATAACCCATGTGCCTTCGAATTCCGGAACGAGTATTCTCTCGGGTACCTTAAAAGTGGAGTTCATAATTTTACTGTTCTGATGTATTTATCAGCTGGATCCAATTTAATTGAGTGTCCATTAAGATGTAGGGGTCCTCTTTAAGATTCGTTTCATGTTAAAAGAATGGTCTGAATCCACTAACGTTATAACAGTACCTGTTAGATACATGGGAGGATTTGAATTCCGAATCCGTACATTAGGAAATTGCAAGAAAAAAAAAGTCTAGATTAGTCCCAGCTGAATCAAATTCAATTCGGTGCTAATGGAAAGTATAGGAGTTCATTTTGTAATTCGTTCAGGTTAAAGGAACGGTCCAGATATAAGCGATGTGAATTTCCTGTGTTCCAGTAAACTGATGAGTGTAATTGTGATCAGGCTAATAAAATTTACAATTGAATAATCCTATCGAGTAGTATAAACAAAGTGTCGATCTGCCAAGAATAAGATTTAAGGTCTTGAGCGATTAAATCACAATATTTCGAAAGGCTAGACAAAATTTGAAATCAAAGAGTTATTTTTTATCAATGTATTTATCGAATTAAAAGTAAGTAAAATAAAGATAGAGATGTGAAGTTCTAAGGTTTTGGCACACCATTGTTGTATGAGGATTTCTAATCCAATTAAGTGATTACCGCTTTCGCATAGCAACCATCCTACCAATCAAGAGATCCAGTTAAGGCTTGTCTTGATTGGTGTAAGGAGATCTGTGACTAGCCCAAAAGAAATTCAAATTTCACTTATTGGGTATGTCGCTCTACTATCTTAGTTATATTAAGTGTCCCCATGGTAAGGTACGACAATGCGACATTCGGCTGCGAATGTCGACTCCCATGTGTACTTTTGTTGATCCAATTAATGGTATCTCCGGTTAAAGTCTCCACCACTAATCTAATATTTTTATTCTCCCTTATCCCAATTCGATTAGCCCAATGATGACTAACTTCCATGTGCGGTCATCACATGATGGTCTAAACTAATAAACAAAATCAAGTAAGATAGAACATAAAATGGAAAAGCAATCGAACAACAAAAGACTAAATAATGGTCAAATAAAAGTATATATCAAAACATTATGAGTAACAAGGTTTACTGCCAACCCTAAGAATATCTAAACTTAGCTGCTGAACGGCATGTTTACAAAGAGATAAGATAAAGATACAACCATACACGAAGTACCCTCCTACTTAATTAATCTCTACACACTCCTCGCTTCTCACTTAAGAAAATATAAAATCAAAAGATACAAAGATGTGTTTCTGTTCAGGTTCAGAAGACTTATATAGGAGTGAAGGGGCGCCTGAAGATGAGTGGAGTCCAAGTTATCTGATCTGGATACAGCTGTCAAAGAATTCACCAAAGAGCGCCTCGGGTACGGTCCGTATTGGCTAATACGGACCGTGCTCTAACTGTGTCACTGCAGGATTTAATGTGTATTGGCCTTCTTTGGTCTGTACTGGGGCTCTGGTCCGTATTGGCTAATACGGTCCATACCAAAGCCTTAGTCGGTGAGCTACGCTTTTCCGATCGATCCGATTCTTGCTCCAAATGATGTAAAATAGTCCCAAAACATGGTTCCTGCACTAAAATATAAAATAGAACAATGGTAACCTTTTTCACATAATAATTAAACATAAAGGTGAGAAAATAAGACAAAACCTAAACCAAAATCCTACGTAATTTACTATCAAAATGAGCTTGATCACGCCTCCCAACTTGAATTGTTGTTTGTCCTCAAGCAACGACACCCCAGCTGGTCTAAGGTCAGGTCTAGGTCAAACCATACAATCTCAAGGGTTTGCTACAAATTAAATTAGAACTTGGATTTGGTAGAATTGATATATGGTTTTCAAAAATTTAGAACTTCAAAAATATTCAAAACCTAAGCCAAAATCCTACGTAATTCACTGTCAAAATGAGCTTGATCATAAACCCAATGTACGACTCGCTTTAAAATTTGAACTATATTTGGTCTTTACTAGGATCAGATATTATAAATCCGTATCCAGATCTGTATCTGAAAATTAGATACGGATACGGATATAGTTTTCAATTTTAATTATCCGTATCCGAAATAGTGTGTGTGTGTGTGTGTGTGTGTGTGTGTGTGTGTGTATAGCTAGTTTAATAAATATTATGAAAAATATTATGTATATCTATGGATATCCGATCTGTATTTGTTTAATATCCGATCCATAGCCGTCTAATATCCGATCTGTATCCGAAAAATAAAAGTGGATATGGATATGGTTTTACCACTATCCAATCTGTATATGATCCGTTTGCACCCCTAGACTCTTTACCCAGAATCAAGCCGATACATCTGAAACGCACGATTAGAAACTTGTACAAGTCTAGACACGAATCCAACGACTGAGAACCACTCAGCGTCATAAAAAAAATAGAGATTGTCATTTTAATTTTATGTTTCTCAAAAGCAATTCTATATTTTCTTTGGAAAGATACGAATATAATGCAGCTCGGATAGCAGTTTTCAATCAATAAATCGAATAATAATCCTTCCATGGAATTAATCTCAGAACCATTTTTACTTCTTAATGCTTTGTGAATTTGTAAGTTACTTGCATCTCGGGAGCAGTGACAGCACAAAAATGGAAAAATAAAACATATATTTTTTTCTTCTGGCAAAAAAAAATATAAAATAGGAATGCATACAATAACTTATAAAAAGTTACTTAATTTTACTGCTTGACTTTATACTAAATAAATTCAAAATCTTCAAAATTTTCCATATATATGCATCACTCATAAAGTAGATTGGTTTCAACGGTTTAGATTCGTTGTTTGAAGTCTTTTTTTTTTTGGATCAATTAACGGCTATGATCTGTTCTGATGCGCAGTGCTATTTTGATTAATTATAAACAATCCGAACTCAGTGATACAATCTTAAGAGAAACAAAAAATAATGAAGTACATTAATTAAGTACTAATAAAATCAGAGCATATTAATCTTAGTTCTGAATAAAAAAGCTACATATATTGTCACAGGCATGGACCTAACAAAATCTAACTTCACCAGATTAATTAGCATTGGATCACCAAAATCTTCATTCTCTTTCTGTTATCTAGAATTCTACTTCAACGCATCCTAGAACTAGTTTAATCAAACGAAATATAAACGAAATTTTGGATGATCAAATGCTATAACATCTAACAAAATACAGCAAATTATATGTATCCATGCATATAAGAATACACCTTTAGCAGTATGTAATTGTGCAAGAAGAAGTGGATTTAGATGAGGTGCATTCTTCCTTTAATCCAGTGCTCTTTGTTGGAAATAAGTCAAGGGTCTTAAGTGGCCGGCAGCACGGAGACGCCGCCGATTCCAAACCCATCACCATCATCAAATCATGATAATTTGGATCGTTGGCATGAGCCGGCGACACGTGTTCCGTCTCCCATGGACGTCTGTCCGATCCAATCAGAAAGCTTGCCGGCTTGTGAATGACCGCCTCCTGCATTGGTTCGGCTCCTGCCTGTGCCGAGAAGCAATGTAAAAACATGAGCTATATATATGTAGTATATTTAGGTCAGATACAGTATCTACATTCTTATCGCCGAAAAAAAACTTTACTGAATATTGTATATTTTTGTGTTGTGTACGTGGAAGAAATTAATTCTATTAATGAATTCACTGAGAGATGTTAATTAATAGAGCCGTTGCATCCAGAAATGATGAGGACATGATTGATAAGTCTTTCTTTGTAAATGAGCAGGATTGACCCCATCATAAATACTGCTTTATTTTTTTGTACTGCATGCCGTGCAAGAATTGTAAATGCATGCATGATTCACAAATCGATCGATCGATATATCAAGAAAACGAGGCATGGATTTAATGTAGTTATTAAAAACTAAATCTACACAGACTAAATTCAGTCTAGTAAAAGCTTCATTTCTTTTTACACTATATATATATATATATATATATATTTATGATATACAAATTAATGTGATAAAGATCACAAAATAAAGCTCATAAAAAGTAATGCATTTATCTAAAATCTTTTCAATACAAATGATGGATTAATTTTCTTTCTTTCTCTTTACTTTTTCTTTTGTATTCATGAGCCTTAATTTTCATTGAATTCTATAGAATGACCTAGAGTACAGCAAACCAATAAATACAGAACCATTAAAGATACTTAATGCCTACAGAAAAGCTTTGTAAGCATCCTCATTTCATTCAACCAAAAATATCTTATACTACTTGAGAGTAGCTAGCTACACCTAAGAACTAGACCTTGTTTTAAAAGCTGTTTTTCCTAAAGAGTTATATCTAAATGCAATAAAATATATGCTAGGTACAGTCAAATTGATTTCTTATACAGTTTTAGAAATTCTGTTAACATGCATGCAACATTTAACTAAATTTACCTAGTCACAAAAGCCTCCTTGTTCATAACTTCAATACCAATAATATGTTGTTTTGGATAATTGAATACATCTGTTAATTATATACTTTTCAATGCTAGTCAAGACACTTTGTACATGCCTTATATTATATATCTGTATGCTATGTTACAGCATCTGAATAGTATATATGCTGTATGTTTCCTTTCATTCTACCCATAAAAGTACAATACCCATAAAATTGTACTGTTCATTTTCGATTAGCACAAGAACAGTTAGAGTTTAGAGTTTATATCATGTTACTTGTGAAATAGTGTCACATGAACAGTTAGAGTTTAGCACAAGTACACACACACAGTACTTTGCATGTGGTCTTTAAAAATTATTTGAAAAAGAAAATTATATTCATCTATATTGGAAGAAATTAATTAAATTAAGCTAATTTATTTACTTTACCAGTTTACCTGGTGGAAGAAGGGAAGCGTGGAGGCGGTCTGAATCCCCATGAATGGAGGCAAGAAAGTTGAATGAGGTGAAACAAAGCCTTGGTCCATGTATTGATGGTGCGCCAAGTTTTGAAAACGGGATTGATGAGCAAAGTAGTAGCTCATGGAGAGCCTCCTTCTAAGCTTCTGCCTATCTCTTGCCTTGTGGTTTTGAAACCAGTAGAAGACATTCTTGCCCTCTATCCTGCCATAGCAAGACAGCTGCCTTGTTATTTGTTGGATCTGAGATGCATTTGGTGTTCTCAGACCGTTTCTATACATCTCTTCTAGTATCATAAGCTGCTCTGGTGTGGGGCACCACCTTGTTGTTGGACCTTGTGGCATGTTTTCTCTTATCTTTTCTTCTTCTTCTTCTTTGTTAGCTTTCTTCTTGCTTTTGTTCTGTGTTGGAAAGAGACAAGACTACAAGAGACAAAAGGGATGGTACGTATAGATATAATGGGGGCTTGAGGGAAACAAGATGCAAACTGTGGATGCATGTGGAGCTTATAGAAAACGACTATCTAGAGAGAGAAAAGGAAAGAGAGGAAATAAATACAAATACTGTCACGCTGATGTTATACTCAAAAAAAGAAAGACATTGATTGTGTTTTTATTCTATTGTTTTATGAAAGTTCACCTTTTTTTCTGACTTTTAATTTACTCCAACTTTTGTATGGATATGAGAGTATGAGAGAGAGAGATATGCGGAGCTTGTCAATTTGTCGTCCCAGTGGGCAGTGGAATGTATAGACTCTCACACGACAAAGTCTGTCTGCCTACCTTTAGAGATGCTAATGCAAAAATCATGAGCTTATCATCATCAGAACCTGAACCATGCAATGTGATAGATAGATATATATTAATTGTTTTGTTGGTGGATTGTTATTGTCAAATTAAAAAAATATATATATCATGATTGTATACGTGCATCTAATTTAACATTGGTTTGATTACCACTCTTTTAATACTATAAAAATATTTATTCCGTGTGGAAACAAGTTTGAAACTTAATTAAGATAATCTTAGTGAATATTTAACTTACAAAAGTTTGGCCTATTTTTTATTAAAAAAAAAAAAAGAGTTGTCATCGGATTGAAAACTTTTTTAGGCCTGATGCATGCACTTCATACAAATATTAATATATTAATGAAGATATATATCATAAGATAAATTCATGTTGTTTGCTTATTACATAAAAAGAGAATGCTTATTTGTTGAATGGGTAATTCCAACATGTATATTACTTTTACATACATATATACACACAATACATAAAATATTTGTATGATAAAAGTCAAATAGGAGGAGGGATCGAAATCCCAAAAGAACAAAATGAGAGATAGGTGCAATTAATATATAAAAACCCTAGCTGTTCTGTTCTAGTAGGATCTAACGAGAAAGTAGCTAGCTAGGTGTACGTACATTATTAGGGGTTTTTGGTATCCATACCGAATACCGATACCTGGCAGCTGCTGATCGTTTTGTCATGCATCACAATCAGACTAGAGGACTAGGTTCCAAAAAGAGCTGTTTTGCTTGTCTCCTGTACGTACAATACGACTTCTCAGATCTGAATCTGGTACGTGTAATAGTATTAGTTAATTAGTTGTCGTTGCGATTCATGCATACATATATAGTCTCTACTCTCTACTCTCTACTCTGTACGGATAATTAATTCCATCAACTTTCATATCACATTCAAGTTTTTTTTTTTTTTTTTTTTTTGTAAATAACAGGAGGATATAAGTATGATATGATACAACTTGTCGAAAAAAGAAAAATTGTAAGGTAGAATTATTAGAAGATGGGTTGTTCTAGTTAATTGCATACTCAACATTTAATATTAAATCCAATTAATTATCTCCAGAATTTACCGTTTCTATCTTTGCTTTACTTTAAGCTCTCTTAAATTTGTAATAAATCGGGTGCATTAACTTTTGACTTGGGTTTTTTTGTGAAAGTTCTAGCTTGGTTTGAACGGACATGCATGATCAAGAAATTATTGAATACAGTATTTAAGTATTACACCGGTTTATGTGAGCGAGGTTTCTCTGTTGCACAAACATACAACTATCAATGTAACGATACTCTCTTAATTGCATCTCTCCTCTCTTTTTTTTTCTCGTCTCTTTCTATTGCACAGGTATTTATAGAATACAATTGATCTTAGTCGAATAGTTTCCTGAGACAGAAATATAAGTGGTTACTATATTTTCTAAGATAAAAAAGAATCAGTTTTTTATCCAGTGGCAAAGACAATGCTCTCCGTATGAAATGTGTTAGTTTGAAATCCAAAAAGAGCAATTATTTGTGGATATTAAATAGTTAAATGCTGATATAGTTCGTACGTACTTACAATTAATGAACATTTGTCATTCTGATAATTAATTTAATTTAATCATTAATTTAAGGAGATATTTTTTTATGACTAATGCAACATTATTGGCTAGGAATAGTCATAAAATATTATGTCACAAATTAAAAAATGTATTATGCCATTAGTATATATAATTGATCGAAGGTAAGCAAAATTACCAAATATTTTAGATGGTTTACTGGGGGCTTGTCCATAATAAATATGAAAACTTTCACTATTCTTAAATTGTTAATATTTACTTTACAATGATGATGTTATACAATAAAAATTACTTTGAATAAGTTAATTGCTACGGAGATTAGTATACTTTAACATGTATTACCAAGAACCACAAATCTCCACAAAAAAAGAAAATACAAAAAGAAGGAATATAGAAGGGTTTAATTAATGTTCTCTGGGCTTAATTAGGTCATACTTCATAGTCTCATAGATTGGGCTTCTTGGGAAAAAGGTCTATTCTATGAACAGTACATATCTCAGGAATTGGATTAGAATTTCATTCTTCTCATTTATTCGAGGAGCAGGTTTTAAATTTTGTTTCAATTTAAAAAAAAAAATTTGGTTCAGGAAGAAGTTTTAAGAGTATTTAAAATAATGATGATGCAAAATAATTAATGTACATTAAGTTGGAGCAATATATACCAAGTTGGCACACTGACGAGAATTAAATTTTCATCTAACCAAGCAACTGTAACTCGCAATAATAAATTTCAATCTGCTGATATAATAACCTAGCATTCAATTAATAACCCTAAATAAAAGTGGTTAAATACATTACATTGACTCTATTCCTAGGTAGGCACCATACTACGTACATTCCAATTCCATCATGAAAAGCACCAGAGAATAAGAATATACATCAATTTTTTTATATGAAAATAAATACACATATACATTTCACAATGTACCAAACAATGAATTAAGATGGAGTGTTAGCTGGAGCAATATTTGTTTAGGATTTTTTGTTAGTTCATGATTACACATAATTCAATTTATTTTAATCTAATTAAAGTTAGATTATTAGCAACATAATTCTCATTAAATAAACATATATATCTACCTGATAGAGAAGGTTCAACAAATTCAAAATAGACACCCTTTCTTCAAGGGCAATTTCATGTATACCCCTAAAACATTTCAAAATTACGTATATCCCCCTCTAAACTTCAAAATTACGTATTTCTCCCTCTAAACTTCCAAAACTCACAAATTTACCCATATATTGTCTTTTATATTAAAACAAATTTTAAATTTATAAAATACCTATTTTACCCTTTACTAAAAGCATAACAAAAATTGTTGCTTGTTGAAGAAAAATGTCAGCCTTATATTTGATCGGTTTTCGAGGACAAAATTGGTGTTTTATAAAGGTAAATGGTATAATGTGTATCCGGTTTTCGAGCCAAAATGGGTATTTTATAGATGGTAAAGGGTATATAATGTACTGTATCTTATAAGATCGATCGACATTTTTTTTAAACAAACTACAAATGTTTGATGTTTTTAAGAAAGGGTAAAATAGGTAATTTACAAATATAAAATGAGTTGTAATATAAAAGAAAATAAAATGGATAAATTAGTGAGTTTTGAAAGTTTAGAGAAAAAAATACGTAATTTCGAAGTTTAGAGGAGGAAGTAAGTAATTTTGAAGTTTTGGAGGGGTATACAGGCGTGAAAACCCCCTTCTTTTAATTCAGTGCATATATACATATTTTGGACTGGATGCACCCTTTTATGAATGAACACTCACTTCATATACAATGCACACTCATGAGTTGCATAATGCACAATTACCTCACCTTCACCTTTCAAATAAAATAGTACGTGAATGTCTGTTTCCTTCATAAATTAGCTTCATATTCTTGTATATCTCCATCTTAATTTATGTTAGATAAACATTAATTTACTTTGAACAATTGGGTTATATTCTTGTTAGAAAGTCATTCTAATTACCTTTTTTTTTTTTGGTTGTGCGTGAAGTGCCAGCTTATATTAATTAGTTGACAGTTTAAATGTTCATCAACCTTGGCAGAGGTTTTTTTTGAGAAACAATATGGGTCAAGCTAGCCCACATTTAATTACCTTGGCAGAGGTTGCCAAGACTTCCAAAAAAGGAGGTTTATATGTCTTTATATTTAATAAGTTTCAAATTAAAAAAATGTATATCTTATTTAGAAAAAAAAAACATGTTAAATGTGATCTACGTTATTTACTTTACATACATATAAAGAAATTATATAATATTATAGTTCCTTTTTTATGTGAACTAGCAACCTAAAAATTCAACATCAAGAAACTTTCAATATTAATATACTTTTAATTACAAGCACATGATCTCAATCAAAATAAAATCGAAATAACATAAATACTTATAATTTGTACGTAGAAAAGGAGGAGAGAAGTTATTTAATAACTTTATATATTCCAGCTTTAGGTTTAAAATTATTAAAATATTTCATAAAATAATTAATTTTTGTTCTACTGACATGTCCATTGTAGTCATAAATGGAGAAGAATTAGTAAAAAAGCACTGTGGTTGTCCAGTTGACGTGAGAGAGAGAGAGAGAGAGAGAGAGAGAGAACTGAGAAGAAGTTAAGAAAAAAAGAAAAACTAGGTAGGATACTAGCTAGGTATAGCTCTGCCATTGCCATTGCCATGACATGCATGCCATGCAGAATTTGAATTTGATAGAATAGGAAAGAAAATCATAATTTGACAATCTAGTGCCAAAAGATAGGTCGTTCTTTATCCTTATCTTCCCTGCAATAATTTAGGTTGATCGAGCTTCTTTATTTATTTGTACCCATGTATTATTAATTATTATGTATATATCCTAATAGAGGATTACAAAAGTTACTTCAACGAACCAGCTTTAAAAAGTTTGCCAAAACTATCTTTGGTTTTTGACCTCAGGCTCAGGCTCAAGCTCAAGCTCATATGGTCATAAATGTGTCAGTTTATGCACACTACGTCGCCAATTCAATTTTGCTTAATTTAATGCACCTGTCCCTCCCTATCCTCTATGACTCTATCCTGTTTGCATCTCTCAAATCTCTCTGTCTTTACCGATTACATTCCCAAGTGATCTCTCTAGATCTCACTAGACTCCACACTTTAATTGTCTCTCCTTTCCTTTGCTTCCTTTGGAAATGCAGGAGCCTTAATTGCGCTGGGAAAAGAAATACAGTATATATATATTTATTGTACATATTTTTAGTATATCAGGCATTTCCATACTAGTCCCTGAAATTCTTATATCTCTCAATCAGTATATTTTTTTGGTCTCAATTAAGTCTCAACTATATATCAATCGTTTTAATAAATAAACGGATGGAAAAGCTATTTATAGGCTTAATATGTGGAATAATATTCCTCGTACCACTACGCTAATTCCATGGTTCTTCAAAAAAAACAAAGAGAGAGAGAGAGAGAGAATATAAGTTGCAGTCCTAAACTGTTTCAAGAGATTCATTATTAGTCTCTCAAATTTTAGTTGCATCCAACTTATGGGCCTTTTTTCTAACATTACTCAAAAGCCTTATAAATGGGTCTCCAGTTGGATCCAGCAACCATTTCCTTAAAATAAGAAAATTTCTATTATCAACAATACACTGATTGTGGGGACCATCTGTCACAATTTGACAAGTGTGTTGTGTCTCTTGACTCTAGGGATGGCAGAAAAGCCCATTTGGCCCAGTGGCCCGGTCATACTTGCCCGACCTGCCCTGTACCCAGCTAGCCCGTCATTGTGATGGGTCAGGTAAGGCCGGGTCTAGAGACAGGCCAGGCCAGGCCAAGCCTGGTATTCTACTGAAGCCCACAGGATGCATGATGGGCCTATCTTTTTAAAAGATATGTTTAATAAGTTTGTATTTTAGTCTGACTTCTGAAAACCAATTTTCTATTAGGCTCTTTCTCCTTCTCATTTCGCTACTAGTTCCGACTTCAGATAGCCACCGATCTATTCCGACAAGCCCCACCACCGTACCGATCTTCCTATTTACTTCCGAGAGCCACCGATCTGTCCCGTTACTAGTTCTCCACCACTAGTCATGCCCCACCCGCCCTAATCACTCCGCCTCTGCTACACAACGCAGCCGACGGATAGTAAGTGTGCTCTTTTTTTTGTTATTTTTCTTTTGATTGTTTCTCCTTTGATTCACTAAAGTAGATAGTTGATACAAAGATTTTTATTAATACCCTCGTTTTTTTCTCAAGTGTTGCAAGCTTGACGAACCTACTGGCCTTGAAACCCTGAGCAGCTAGCAAGAGAAACTGGTACGTTTGTATGCTACTTCACACTTTGTTTTTTTTTTTTTTACCATATTTTATTTTGACCAGATGCACTGCTGCATTTGTAGTCCAGTTTAGTTGGTGTGCCAGCTAATAGGGGTTATAAATAGTGTTGTTATGTAGATAGTTGATACAAAGATTTGTTTATGTTTGATCTATGCTTGTGATTTCTTTAATGAATTTGGTAGTTTATGTTTGATCTATGCATCTGATCAATACATCACTATATCAGTTTTTATTTTGGCTCTTGAAATATAAGGATGTTAAATACAGGCAATTGATTAAATACTCTTCTTTTAGTAGGCAAAATGGCAACTCCACAAGAACAAGAGTCACAAGATATTGTAATGACAACCCTGCAAGAACCCACTAATCAAGAGGAAACAAACTCTACCGCAACACCGGCAGCAAGTGTTGATGCAAATGCGACACCGACAACAAGTGGGACACCGGCCTCAAATACCTCTAATCAGACTAATGTTGTGGATACATCTGGACTAAAATCTGATGTGTGGGGGCATATGACAAAGAAGTGTATTGATGGGAAATACAAGGTGGTATGCAATTATTGTGGTGACAAGCTTTCAGCAAACTCAAACAGTGGTACAAGACACCTCAAATCCCACATAGAAAATTGTTTAAGAAAAAAACAACAAAAATTCCCTCAAGCTTCCAAAAAATGTTAATTACTAAAAAATTAGAGGGGAAAACTACCATAACGAATTACACTTTTTGATCAAGAAGCATGTAGAAAAGTTATTGTGGAAATGCTAGTGTTGCACGAGCACCCTCTCTCAATTGTTGATCAAGTGGGATTCAAGGCTTTTGTCAACACCTTGCAGCCATTATTCAATTGTCCAACTCGTAATACTATGAGAAGTGATGTTTTAAAACTATATAAGGATCGAATGAAGAAGACTATGACCCTATTGGAGAGCAATCAAGGGAGAGTGGCAAGTACAACCGACATGTGGACGGCAGACAACCAAAAAAAGTCATATATGGCGGTGACAACACATTTTGTAGATGATTCATGAAATCTACAACAACGTCTATTAAGGTACTTAAATTTATTAGATGCTGAAATTTAATTGTGCTGAAATGTATTAGCTGCTAAAATTTAATTGTAGGTTCCAACATTTACCTTCTCCCTATACCATAAATGTACTCGTGGAACAATTGATAAATGTTTTTTTAGATTGGAGAGCGAAGTTGGAAAAGTTGTTGAAATGTTCCGTCAATTGTTTTGTGAGTATCAAAGAAGAGTTGAGAAATCCCAAGTTGAGGAACCAAAAATGGAAAAGAAACAAGGTGGTGATCTACTAATTGGTTATCAGAGATTTGCCCACACCATGCATGAAGGAAATGAAATTTGATAATACTACGAAGTTGGAACTTTACTTTGAAGAATAATTGGTTCCAAGTACCCCATAAACCTTTGAAGTGCTATCTTGGTGGAAGTCTAATGTAGCCAAATTTCCAATTTTGGGAAAAAAAATTCTCAAGACATATACGCGATACCAATTTCAACCGTTGCCTCTAAATCAGCTTTTAATATGGGTGGACGAATAGTTAGTCCACAAAGAAATAGACTTCATTCTAAACTTGTTGAAGCTCTAGCATGCGCACAAAATTGGTTAAGGGCTGAATTTGAAAGTATAATATTGTATAGGCTCATTGTGTAGTATTTTAATTAAGAGGGATGCTTCGGTGGACATAAGGACCTATTTGTAAAATGAACATATTTTTATTTTCAAAGTTCAAACCGTCGATCCGACCGTTCAACATTATCTCCAATTCTCCATATTAAAATGTACTTGGAGGTCAAATTTTACATTTTTTTTTAATTTTTTTTACTATTTATTAAGTATTTTACAAATTCAATGGTCTGAATTTGACTAGTTTTTGTAAAATACTTAATAAATAGTAAAAAAATTCAAAAAAATGTAAAATTTGACCTCCAAGTATATTTTAATATGGAGATAATGTTGAACGGTCGGATCGACTGTTTGAACTTTGAAAATGAAAATATGTTCATTTTACAAATAGGTCCTTATGTCCACCGAAGCAAATGCCTTTAATTAAATGTGCTCGTATTTTCATTTAACACTTAATTGTTGTTTTTTCAGATCTGGGTAATGGTAATATATTTAAGACGTATTGTGATGATTTAGATGAAGGTGAAGATGAAAATGAAAGTGATTGCTCGGCTATTGGTAATGATGTTGAGGTAACTTTTCTCTATTTTTTTATCGAATCTGATTTTGTAATCTTGACTGTATACTGTTTCTAAGAAGGGATTATCACTTTAACTGCTTCATGTAGTTGATACTTAGTGCAAGGGTAAATGAACTATATTTTCTAGATATCTAAGCTAATATTTGGTCTCATATATTATTTAAATTTTGCTAGATGTCTTCTATATTGGAAAAAGAAACAGGAGCATAGAAACACTCTGAATGAACTGTTAATCTTTTTTTAGTGTTAAAATTATGTTATTTTGTGTTAAACTATGTTATTTGGTGTTAAACTATGTTATTTTAGTGTTAAATTCTATTTTGTGTAATTTGATTGTATATTGTTTCTATTTGTATGGTATTATAGTGTTAAATTATATTTGGTGTATAACTTGATTGTGTAAACGGTTTGTTTTGTTAAGTTGTTGTTGAATGGGACCAAGCTGGGTTGGGCCAGGCCAGGTAAGGCAGCCCATGGGCATAGGCAGGCAGGCACGGGATTGAAAGAAAAGCCTGCAAGCAGGCCGGGTATAGATTTCCAGGCCCATCATGTTGGGTCAGGCAGGTTGGGTCTAAATTTTTATCAGGCAGGTCAGGTTTGGGCTTGATAAAATACCTGTGGACTCGGCTCATTGCCATCCCTACTTGACTCCCGTCGCTCGATTAAATTCATATCAGCTAACGTAACAGAATATTTATGTTTAGATCCGGACCGTCCGATCAGAATCTAACACGAATGTTAAAGGGACCCGTTCATTCCATCTTGGCCGGATTGACTAAAATTTTGATCATAAACATAAACATTCTGTTACTTGAGAGGATATGGACTCGCTCTATTTGCAAAGTGTGAATTCTCTTCAGGCATCCCCACAAAAATGTTTATTTGCAAAGTTCAAACTGAGACCAGGGAGATGAATGAGCTCATGAGCTAGCACTGTTTTTTCTTTAATACTTTCTCATTTCATTTGGTAATTAAATTTGCATGGTTTTGGGTAAAGAATCTCTTTACCTTGTTTAAGTATCATATATATAGTTTATTTCTAATTATGATTGTTCGGTTACGTCATAAAACTGTTTGCCCTAATATTTTAGCTTGAAGGCTTGTGTGCATAGTCAATTTTATTGAATGCAATTCCAATTCATCTTAATTTTCTATTGTGGGAGGTACAATTAAGAAAGAACAGTTTGGATTTAGTCTCCGTCGCTGTCGGGTCAAAAAAAAGTTTGGTGTCTTTTGTAGATATAGCGGGTCTGTCTTGAGATTTGTATCAGAGTTAGAAAAAACAATTTGGATATAATAATTGTACCCTCCGCTACCTACAAAATCCGACTTCGGACTTCGGACTTCGGACTTCGGAGGGAGAAGGGGGTATGCTGATACGAATTCGTATCCTCTGAGAACCACAGGAAATACAGTGAGGAACCGGATCGTTCTTTTTAACTTTGCACGAATCTCAAAGCACAAATAATACTGCCCCCTCCAATCTCTCGAATATCCACCGGCTGAGAGCTCATTTTATTTTCTCGAGTAACACAGAGGATACTGGTTCATGCTGATACCCCGACATTTTAAAAAATATCAAAGATCATAACGAATCGCTAAAAATATTCAGATTCGCTAACTTTAAAAAATAAAAATAAAAACTGGCTATTAAATAGCCGGTTCCTATTTAAAAGAAAAACCGGTCATTAAATGGCCGGTCCGCTTATTTAATTTTTTTTTTTGAGACAAATAACTAAAATGTTGAAATATAACACTAAAATTCGAATTTTTTAGTTAAGTACTTGTCAAATTAATTTTTTGATAGCATATTTACCAGTTTTTTTATTAAATATATCACACGGACTGTTTCTTGTTTGAACATACAAAATAAAACATCAGCGACGCATCGATGTTTTGTTAGCCTTAGCATTGGTAATTAAGCAGGGTAGTGCTGAAAAAACATCGACGACGCATCGATATTTTTGTAATGAAACATCGATGCACTTCTGCCGTCGACAAGCCGTGCATCATCGGTGTTTTTGCACAAAAGTATCATTGTTTTTTTTAAAAACTTTAAACGGCCATAACTTTGGCAAGAAAACTCGGATTTGCGCGTACGACCCCAATTCGGAAAGCTTGAGACGAGACGGGGTGGATGGCACCCTCGGGATCATCCCCAAGGGAACGACGGAATCAGAATTGCAAAAAAAAACGTCGTTTAGTGCCTCAAAAATTGAGTTGAAGTTTTTTATCATCGGTAGACACACCACAACCCGTTTGCGGCTGCTGGCGACAGTGTCGTATCAAAATTACTGATATGATGTTTAGTGTTCGCATGCGGCTAGTGAATTTAATTTGACAATAACCAGCATTCTAATATTGAGTATCTTTAATTTTGTATGTTCAAACAAGAAATAGTCCGTGTGAAATATTTAATAAAAAAACCGGTAAATATGCTATCAAAAAATTAATTTGACAAGTACTTAACTAAAAAATCGATTTTTAGTGTTATATTTCAGCATTTTAGCTATTTGTCTCTAAAAAAAAATAAAAAATCAGGAAACCGGCCATTAAATAGGGCTCTGGATAGCGGATCTGGATATTTTTAGCGATTCGTTATGAACTTTGAGTATTTTTAAAAATGTCGGCTGATACCCGGGCTCAAGATTTTATTATAGCTTACTTTTACAGATAATGTGATTTCTATCTATTAAAAAATAGTAAAAAATTTGAACAAAAGAAAAATAAGTGCTCAACTTATATACTCAATTAACAGAATCTAAGTGGTGATACAAAATTAAATTTTTATAAAGTTGATTAATTCTACAAATTAACCAATTAACCAAATGGCCGTTGCACCAATTTTAATTCTACCAAAAGCAAACCAAATCATCGCTTTCACACTATGTCTATGTCATTGTCAGCTGCTCCGGCTGTTTCCTCCTCAAACCCTACTCCCACTTCCAAACCCCACCATGACGGCTGGACCATCGTCGACCGCTCTCGCCGCCGCAACCGCTTTCTCTCCACCGCCGGCCATCGCCGTCTCCCCCAAAACCAACCCCTACCCTCAGATCTTTCCCCGTCAGATCCCACGCCATGGACACCCGTGGATCCGATCGTCGATCATGCCAGATCCCTCTCTATCCTCCGCAAGATCCAATCCACAATCGACCGACTTGAGAAATCAGAATTCTACAGACGGTTCATTTCTAGCTTAAATTATTCAGAAATTCACGATGGGCTTACTAAAATTCGGCTTTCAGAATTGGGGGAGAATCTACAGAAAATTTGGTTAGTGGCGTATGGTATTGGCAGTATTGAATCGTACCCAGCTCCGCGGCTCCAATTAGCTTTTATTACACTGCTAAGACGCCAGCTTGGTACTGATGTAGTATCAGCTGAGATCTTCGACCCCGTGTTCTCAGCAACTGAATGCCATGTGGTAGAGCAGTTGGGGTTTAAGGTGATGCCTACTAATGAGCATGGCTGTAGAAAGGTGAGGCAATGTAAACTTGTTACAGTGTAAGTTGTATAATTGACAAATATGTAGTGCTGGTATAAAGTTAATGTCTGCAACTGATAGTTGGTACCCACCGTGATTAGTTTCTAGTTAATTAGAGATCCTACAAACAGTTGTGAAATACGAGCAATTTAAAAAGAGCCAAATTATACTGATATCATGTGTAAATTGACTAAAAACACCTCCAAGTATTGACAATACCAGTTCCGTTGTAGTTCAATCCAGTCAAGGTTCATGAAGTCTTGCTATGATTCAATTATGTTAGCCTTTGATCATTTTGTATGGTACATTGCCCTCTTCTTCAAATGAAAATTGTAACATCCGTATTATAGGTAATGCCTGAAACACCTACACTATTCTTCATGCCGCACTGTGAAGCTGTCCTGTACGACTCTCTGCTCAGAACTAATTGGCAACCGTTGAATCTGAGAAGAATGGCTGTGATAGGTAACAGCTTTACAAAATATGCGAGGTATGTGTCAGAGGCCGGCAAGTCCATCGGATCTGTGAAAATACAGGAGGTTGCAAGATGCATGCTTGAATCAAGAAAATTTGTGAGGGAAGTAGGGGTAGAGTGGGAATGTTGTGGGGAGGAGACTGGCTTGGATCTTTTCCAGGCATTTCATGATACCAGTTGGCATTTTTTTGATGTGGACAGTGGTACTGATTTGGTTAAGATAAATGGCTGAATAGGTAGATTAGGTTGCTTTTTTTCAAAATATGGGCTCGATGCTCTGTAAAGTTAACTGTTATTTTGATAAAATTTTTTGCTGCCGGAAAGTTATCAGTTTCTTTTTGTTTTTTAGCTGCCTGTGTTGGATGATTTCCTCTATTGTGGATGGTTTGATGTTAGGCACTTTCTAAGATTATGAGGCGACATGCATGTGTCAAATGTTAAGAATTTTATAGGACTGGTAATTTAGTTTTTGGCAAAGCATTCGTATTTTATACAGAGTATTCTTGCAAAGTTGAATCTATTTCTTGAGTTCTAGGACTGATAATTGGTGTTGGAATTTGTTGTACTGGTGCTTTATTTATGTATAACATTATACTGGTATCTATCTTATGATATTCAAATAATGTTCTATCTTATGATATTCAGAAGTGGATCATTAGTTGTTTTTTAATTAAAGAAATTCTAATGTAAGTTGTAGGCAATTGAACCATCAAGGCATGTGCAACTGAAGAGGATATGAGAGAATACTGTGAAGAGAGGTCTCATGGGGATCATATTATATACCCTGGTTAGATGTTCTCAGAGTCAGAGCTTTGTACCATGCATCTTTTGTTCGAACAAGCTTTAGAGGCTGAAGAACAACAGTACCAAATAGATGCTGATGTTTTGCTTGCTCAGGCTGTGAATGAGAATGCCGATTGAGATGCTAATCTGCTTATCGAGTTATGAATTTTGTTTGTTGTAACACCTTGGGTCTAACAATGGTGATAATGATAATAGTAAAAATAATATATAAATAAGAATATGAGGCTCTTTTTTTTCATTTATGAACAAAGGTTTAAATAGCGTTTATCACGTCATAGCGAATCGGCTAAAAAACGGAGCTATGCTCATATTGTGCCACTATATGAGCTATAGCACCACCTTGTTTGTGAATAATGGTTACAGGGAATGCTACTGGTAGCATGAAAGTATATACTTTAGTTGAAGTCCATGAAGCACACTTCTTTGACCGACATTTTTATTTATACCAAAGTTAATTACAGATTAATAAAAATACTCAGGCCCGCCAACTTTTATTAAAAATACACAAACTGATTATTTAATGGCCGATCCCTAATTTAAATTTTTTTTTAGAGATAAATAGCTAAAATGCTGAAATATAACACTAAAAAATCAAATTTGTTTTTTAAATATTTGTCAAATTAATTTTTTGATAGCATATTTATACTACAATACGCTAATTTCACTAATTATAATGAAATACGTTAAATTACGCTAAACTACGCAAAATTACGCTAAATTAGGCCGATTTTGTTAATGAGATTGAGAATTGGATTACAAAAAAACGTTCCCAAGGAGCTGACGGAATCAGAATTGCAAAAAAACGTCGTTTAGTGTCTAAAAAATTGAGTTAAAGTTTTTAATCATCGGTAGACACACAACGACCCGTTTGCGGCTAGTGACAGTGTCGTATGCAGCATGGTAAAAGTCAGAACTTGTATCAAAATTACTGATCTGATGTTTAGTGTTCGCATGCGGCTAATGAATTTAATTTGACAATAACCAGCATCATAATATTGAGTATCTTTCATTTTGTATGTTCAAACAAGAAACAGTCCGTGTGATATGAAAAAATTCCAAATATATTCAATTTCATCCTAAAATTCCAAATATATCCAATTTCATGTAATAAAATTCTCAATCTCATTAACAAAATCGGCCTAATTTTGCGTAATTTTGCGTAGTTTAGCGTAATTTAACGTATTTCATTATAATTAGCAAAATTAGCGTATTTTAGTATAAATATGTTATCAAAAAATTAATTTGACAAATATTTAAAAAACAAATTTGATTTTTTAGTGTTATATTTCAGCATTTTAGCTATTTATCTCTAAAAAAAAAAATCAGGGACCAGCCATTTATTGGCCGGTTTGGGTATTTTTAATAAAAGTTGGCTGGTCTGGGTATTATTATTAATCTGTAATTAACTTTGGGTATAAATAAAAATGTCGGCTTCTATGATGTCTGCTTGGTTGGTTTACTGGACTTGGCAAAAATATATTGAGTGAGGCTACGGTACTATGCATAGCACAGATTGGTCCGTGCTACGGCTCAATGTTTGAGTTTTCAAAATTCTAACGGTCGATCCGAACAGTTCAACACAAGGTTCTAAATAGCGTTTATAGCGTCGTAGCGGGAAGGCTAAAAAAAAAGCTATAGCGAATAGCGTCGCTATAGCGGAAGCTATTCCAAATAGCGTTTTTTTTTTTCACATTTCGTATATTCAATATTTGTACTAAATATCAACATTATCTAAGGTCTCATAGAACAATAAATAACACCAAAGTAATTAAGAAATTATAATATTCATATTGAACCCGTACAAAATCCAAATTGCGGTTCAAAATATCCATAGTAATATCATAAAGTATCGATTTTTCCTATTAAAAATATCTTAAGTATCATGATTCATGACATAATCTATTTTTTTTTCCTATTCAAATTTTAATTCCGGTTTGGACTTTTTTTCTATTCAAATTTCAATTTATATTCCCAATTTCAAATTGATTTATTTGTAGCAAGTAGCAACAAATTCAATTTCGGTTTGAGATTTTTTTTATCTTTATTTAAAACCCATATAAATTGCTTAAAAATAAAAAAAATAAAAAAATCCATATTGTATAGCGCAAATAGCGCTGTAGCGGACCGCTATAGCGTTGTAGCGGCCGCTATAGCGGCCGTAGCGCAAATAGCGCATTTTGATGTTGTAGCGTAGCGTTTAGGGTCCAAAAACGCTATAGCGGCGCTATAGCGCCGCTATAGCGCCGCTATAGCGCGCTATTTAGAACACTGGTTCAACATGATTACAAAATGAATATGTACTTGCAAACCAAATTTTACATTTTTTCGAATTTTTTTACTACTTTTTTAGATAGGTAAAAAATCGCTGTTTTTGGATGGTCCATAATTTTCAGATCAAGTGATTTTCTACCTATCTAAATAAATAGTAAAAAAAATTAAAAAAATGTAAAATTTAGTTTGCAAGTACATATTCATTTTATAATCACGTTGAACGGTTCGGATCGACCGTTAGAATTTTGAAAACTCAAATATAGAGCTGTAGCACGGACCAATCCGTGCTATGCATAGTACCGTAGCCTAACTCAAATATGGAATGAGAGTAGGTCCGATGCCCATCGGACCTACCTTGGTTCGATGGGTGTGACGACCATCCGATCTACATCAAGATTCGTGTGTTCTGCATCAAAATCCGTGTAAAACTGTATCAATTTCCGTGCGCATAGATCTTGATGCTAATCGTACGGTGATAGAGCTAATTGAACCTAACTCTAGGTCCGATGCCCATCGGACCTACTCCTATCTCCTCAAATATATATATTCAATTGCTCTTTACTCCTTGTAAAATGCCCGTTTGACTATTCATCGGTTTTAGCAAAAAATATATTTACTCGTAATATGCCTCATCTTTTTGTGTCACAATCGTGCGTCATATCTTTTATCGTCTTCTTTTTTAAGTCCAAACAGTTGATTCAAACAGTTTAACATGATTTTTATATTAAACAATGTTTGGAGATCAAATTTTATATATATTTTTTATTTTCTTTTACTATTTTTTAGATAGATACAAAGTCACTGATTTTGGATGGTCCAGATTTATGAAAAATAATAATTTTGTATCTATCTAAAAAATAGTAAAAAACTTTCAAAAAAGTATAAAATTTGATCTCCAAACACATTTTAATATGGAGATTATATTTAGCGGTTCAGATTGACTGTTTGGACATTGAAAACGAAAATAAGAATGTGATACACGATTGAGATATGAAAGACACGAGGCATTTGAACCCTACTTTTTTTTATTTATATGCTTTTCTAAAAAATATATTTAAGATAAATATATATATATATATATATATATATATATATATATATATAGAGATGGACTTAGCTACTTCATGAAGTAAAACGACTTTGTACTTCACGCCATATCTTCATTTTCAAAGTTCAAATAATCGATGCGAACCTTCCAACATGTTCTTCATATTGAAATGTACTTGGAGACCAAATTTTACATTTTTTGGAATTTTTTTACTATTTATTAAGCCACTTTGAAAATCTGAAAATCCTTATGAACAATAAAAAACAGTAAAAATTTCTGGACCGCCAGATCAGTGATTTTCAAAGTGGCTTAATAAATAGTAAAAAAATTCCAAAAAATGTAAAATTTGGTCTCCAAGCACATATTAATATGGAGAACAACTTGAGCGGTTCGGATCGGTCGTTTGGATTTTCAAAATGAAAATAATGAGGCGTGGAGCACCAAGTTGTTTTACTCCATGAAGTAGCTAAGCCCAGCACTATATATATATATATATATATATATATATATATATAAATTGATGTCTTACTCTAACGTTTTTCTTCGAAATATGTTTTTTTATCAAAAAAAAAACTATGCAAATATACTTAATATTCAAAATAATTATACATTTATGTCACCCTAAATTTTGTAACATCATGGTTCTGCCCCTATAGAATACCATGTCCCGTGATAGAGGGTGTTTTCTTGAGCATGGTTGTAGGAAAGCGATGTAACAAATAAAAGTATTGGGTGATACATCACGGTGTTTTCATTTTGGAGTTAGATGAAGAATATGGTTATGATGTACATGTTAATATGGTTATTGTAATACACTTTTTTTGGACCATTTATACTCTTATTATATAATTGTTGTTATTGGCATAGTTGTCGTTACTTCAGTAATAGTAACAGAAAAAATAATTAAAAAATGGATGAAAAAGATAAATGATTTTCTTTTTTATAAAATAGAAGAACAAAGTCATTAGAGTATCTACATTACAGCAACTCAAATGAGTTGAGTTTTTAAATAACTGTTATTCATTTTTTTAAAATTAAGATCTTTAAAGTTTTTAACTCTCACATCTCTGAAATTAATTTTAGAGTTTCTGTTAAGCCACGTCAGTAATAAATTAAAAATGAGAAATAATTTAAGCTAATCATTTAACTAGTCTAGAGTTTATAAACAGTTTCTTAATAAGAAACTTTCCTTCATAGTTTCTAAAAAAAAAACTCTCTCACATCTCTAAAACTGAATTAGAAACAACCACATCAGATTAGAAACTCTCATAATACCAGAGATGTAAATGGTTTTACTTGGAATTTTTTTTTCCATTTAAGAGATTAAAAAAATCATTAACTTGTTTTGAACGTCTTTCATTTTCTTTTACTTGTGTTTGCAATATATATGTGAAAATATGAATAAGGCCTTGGTAAACAAAATGTTTATACCATTCCAAATTTAGTATTTTTTGTCTCTTTGCCATTAGTAGTAGATAATAATAGATTGAAGTAGAAAGAAATAATTAAGAACGTAGTACGTATTTATGATTTAAAGAGAGATTTGTTAATGGCACTTAATATGACTTGATGTGCGAGCATCTCAACATTAAAAATCCAACGGCTAGGATCTCTAAATACCACTGGTTAACCGTTGGAGATATCGGATCTAATTCAGTAACCCGATTTAAAGTTACTACTTTTGGAAATTATTGGAGAGGTTCAATGTGCAATAAAGTGTAAAACATGCATTTTCAGATAAATATAGTAATATTGAATAATCTGGAAAGAAAAAGAGAGTTCATAGTTTCTCTTACAATTGAAATATTTTTTTATTAAAAAATTCTTAAATGTTATATTTTTCATATTAAATATATTTGAAGGTAAATAAAAATTCTTAAATGTTATATTATTAAAACCTAAACACTTTGTTAATATTTTTAAGTAAATACTAAGATGCAATATATACTTTTAAGTTGTATATAAATAAAAATTAAAATGTTAAGCATAATTAACTATGGTGTTGAATCCGGATTTGCTAAAAAAAGGCGGACCCGCTATGATAACGGGTGGCATTGTTCCGATGGGCCCCGCCGGACCTTCTCTGTCTGTCTCTCTTCTTCGCCCGTCTTCTTTCTTCTCCTTCTTTCCTCTTTTTTTCTTTTTTTTCACTTTAGTCCCCGTGTTTTTGACAATTTCCAAGCCAATCAGCCCACGGTCTTTCTCTCTCTTTCTTCTCCTCCTCACCCTTTTTATCTGACTTGACACCTTCTCCCACGCCCCTACCGCCCATCTGACGCCCCACAATCATCCACGTCACCATCTTCTTCTTCCTATATAAAATCCTGAGCGCCTCCGCTCCGCTCCTTCTAGGGTTTCCTCCAAGCCCCAATTGTCCATCCCATCGCTTTCTCTCCTCTTTATTCGCCAAATCTCTCTCGATTACTTCTCTTTCTCATGCGAACCCTCTTCTGATCCGATTTCCCACACTAATTTTGAGTCTCTCCATGGCGATCGTGAAGATTGGCAACGCATTTAGGGGTTCTCCATCAAGTCACCAGTTGTATGAAGAGGAAGAAGAGAATGAATCACAAACCACCTCTGGATCGTCAGATTCAGCTCAGACCGATACTTCCGGCTCCACCTCTGCTTCTTCTCGGTCTGAATCCGACTCGGGAATGGGTCCTGACGAGCCAGACCTAGACCTGACTGGGCCAGTTGAACCTGGTACCAACTTGTGCCAGGTCAGGGACCAGACATGTGCTCTACCCACCGAGCTCTATGATTTAAATGATTTATCAGATATTCTGTCCGTCGAGACATGGAATAAGTGCCTCACTGAAGAAGAAAGAGTTTCTCTTTCGGCTCTATTGCCTGACATGGACCGTGAGACCTATGCAAACACCTTATCAGATCTATTTGAAGGTAATATTTCTGCTATTTTGATCTTTGTAAGCCTTACTTTGTCATTGAGATATTAGCAGCATGGAATGGTTTGTACAGTATTTGGCAACAACTGAAAATTGCAAGTTCTTTTATTTCTTTTTAAAAAAACATATCTAATGGCATGTACCAGTTAAGTTCTCTTTGTCAAGATGGAATGGAATATAGCTTTCTAAATTTTGCTATGTATATGGTTCTGTGTAAACTTGGCTGATAGTCTTTACTAATCAAGTGTTCTGCTTGCATGTATTGTCCTATTTGGACCCACTACTGGCTAGTACCAATTACTTTGTGTTTGCTAAGAGCATCACGAGGAATTTTCCACAATCTCGTCTAGACTTTTATGTTTCATTGAAGAGTTCATTTTATATAAATTTACTAATTTACATTTCAGGTAAAAATTTCCACTTTGGGAGCCCAATGGCTACATTATTTACCCAGTTAAAGGGTGGCCTCTGTGACCCAAGTATTGTACTGTACCGCCGTGGGTTCAATTTTTTACAGAAGAGAAAATACTACCTCAACCTTAAAATTTACCATGATTCCTTGCTTGGTTCTTTAATGGAGATGAAAGATGTCTGGGAGAGTTGCAAGGGTTACACCGTACAAGAGAAATTAAAGTTTTTTGATGTTATAAAAAGTCAGAAGTCTCTGCAAAATGCTGATGACGAGAGAGAGTTCGAATCTGAAACTGACTCTCAGGAATTGGAAATTTATCTTAAGAAGAAGGAAAAGAGTAAATATGGAAAAGGTATTGTACCAGAGCCAGTGAAACCTAAGGAGAAGGTGAAGAATTATGGTGGTAATTCTGGGAATACGCCGTATGATTACCATGGCAAAAAGCCGGGCGTGAATCAGGCTGTAACAGTGGCTGCTTTTGGCCACCGCTCATCGGAGAATTCCAGAAAGGGGAAGCAATTTGAGAAAAGGGAAGATTTGGTTTACCCGAGGCATCAGGGTAAAATTAAAATAAAGCAAGCCACACCTTCGAATCCTCGGTTGCACAAGAATAACATTATGGAGAGGTCCACTCGAAACGCAAAAACATACCATCAAAATGAGGAGACCGAATCTGATTCATCAGAGCAACTTGCGGGAAGTGAAGAAGTTCACAAGTTGAATTATGGCAGTACCAAGAAGGCTCAAGAAGTGACTTTTCCAGTTAAAAGAGAATATAGCGAAATTTCACGAGAAGTAGAACCCTTTTCTACAAAAGCCAAAAAGAAGAGCAAAACAGGTGAGTCGAGTTATGCAGAAGAGGAGGTACAGTTGGTTAAGAGAGTTTACATACCTGTTTCTAGGGACAAGGTAAAGCTACCACCAGTTGAGAGTTATACTCTTGAGAGGAAACGCAAACTGGTAGCAGACCCAGCTTATATTTCACAGCAGGTGAGCTGTGAAACCAAGTCCAGTTTGAGTAAACTAAGGGATGATTTGAGTAAGAGTACTAAGCTAGCGAATAATGAAGAGTACTATGGCGAGAGCAGGGTGCCTGCCCCACCTCTCTCTAGTTGCTCCAAAAGAGCAAAAGGAAAGGTAAATGTTGCTAGCATTAACAATTCAATGCAGATGGAAAAGCAGGTTGATCCATTGGGTCCAAATCAGCATCTCGGGGATGTCAGCGTGACAAAGAAGAAGGGGAAGAAGAAAAACGATCCAGTACAAGAACTTAAACCTGTTATCCCTTCAGAACCTGTCTTGCCGGAAAAGAGCTTACCAGAACCAGAGCCAGAACCTGAAAAACCAGTAAAGAAGCCATCCATTTTAATCACCCCTACAATTCATACTGGTTTCTCCTTCTCTATCATTCACCTCCTGTCAGCTGTGAGAAAAGCGATGATTTCGCCTGTAGAAGAAGATACTGCTGGTACCAGTATTGGCTTGAATTTGAAAAAAGAACAGAAGCCCAGCCTACCTTCTCTAACAGTGCAGGATATAGTCAACCGGGTTAAGTTAAATCCAGGAGATCCTTTTATCCTTGAGACCCAAGAGCCACTTCAGGATCTGGTGAGAGGTGTATTGAAAATACTTTCTTCCAAAACTGCTCCTCTTGGGGCAAAGGGGTGGAAGCAGCTTGTGTCAGTATGAAAAATCAAACAAGACCTGGACTTGGGTGGGGCCTGTGAACCCAGCCACCTCAGACAATGATCCGGTTGAAGAGGACACCTCATCTGATGCGTGGGGTATACCCCACAAAATGTTGGTCAAGCTGGTTGATGCATTTGCAAACTGGTTGAAAAGCGGGCAAGATACTCTTCAACAGATCGGTTCCCTCCCACCCCCACCGGCCTCTATGCTCTCCTGTCCAGATGAAAAGGAGAGGTTTAAGGATCTTCGTGCACAAAAGAGCCTAAATACAATTAGCCCCAGTTCTGACGAGGTCAAAGCTTATTTCCGCAAAGAGGAGGTTTTGAGATACTCTATACCAGATAGGGCCTTCTCTTACACAGCAGCAGATGGTAAAAAATCGATGGTAGCACCGCTCAGGAGAGGTGGTGGTAAGCCCACCTCAAAGGCGCGGGACCACTTCATGCTGAAACCTGACCGGCCACCCCACTGTTACGATTTTGTGCCTTGTCAGGGATTCGGCCGCAAGGTTGCCAGGTAGCATTGGAACTAGGGCTGACGTGTGCACCTTATTGCGAGACTCACAATATATAGTGGAAAATGTGGAAGATGCGCAGGTAAACCAGGTTGTTAGTGGGGCCCTTGACAGGTTGCACTATGAGCGGGACCCATGCGTGCAATTCGATGCAGATAGGAAGTTGTGGGTTTATTTGCATAGAGATAGAGAAGAAGAGGATTTTGAAGATGACGGGACATCCTCGACTAAGAAATGGAAGAGACCGAGAAAGGATGGTACAGATGCCGACTGCAAGTGCTGTTGTTGGTGAGTCCCGTTTGGATCCAGATGCGAATGGTGGCACAGGAACAGGAACAGGTGCAAGTGCAGGTACAAGTACATCCACAGATCCACCTATTGAGAAGGTGGAGAAGGTGGAGAAGGTGGAGAAGAAGGCAGAGAATGTTAGTGAAATTGTGCCCCTGGCCAGTAAATCCTTTACCGGAGGTCCGGTGTCTACCACTGGCCTGATCAGTACATCTTCCTCTGGAGGTCTGTCATCTACCGCTGGCCTGATTGCTGGTAAAGGTTTTGGTGTCGGTACAGGTTTCAGTACGAGTACAGTTCTGGGTAGTGGTGCAAAGATGCTGTGTCGTGAAAATTCAACAAACGATGATTTTGATGATGAGGATGCTGGGAAAGAGAGGCTTTTTGGCGCAATCTTGATGTGATTTAAGGTTAGGGTACTTTTGTCATTGCCTGCGGCTGGTTCTACCTGAGTTTCAAGCTATAGGTAATTAGTATTATCATTGTATTAAGAAGAAGATTTATTTCATGAACTTAGGTTTCTCAATTCTGACATATGCTTCATGTTCAACTCTGTGCAGAGTCGGATCGAGTAACTGGTGTGTACCATTCTTCTCTGTGTATAGATGTGACGGTTCATTGGCTTCTTTTACATGCTTTTGCGGCTGCTATGTTTGTAAATTCTTCTCTAGTGTAGTGAGATATTGCACAGTTTGGAATCCTAAAATGTGCATCTCTTGGCATAGCTAATTAGTAAAGATGCTTAATTTTGTTCTGGAGATTACATCTCCTGTATCATTTCTCCTTTAACCCTCCCGCGCAATTTGAATTGCTTGTAGATAGAAATCGCCTTTTAGTTATCTGGCTTAGTTTACAGTTATGGGGTTTCCCTGGTGTGGTGTTGTTTTTATTTTGGCTTCTATTTCTACTCTTGTTTAAATTTTGTTATGGGACCGAATATTTGGAAGATAGATACCCTGCTCCGTAACGAGACTTGCAAATTAAAGAAAAGTCATTTAATATTCTTGAAAGTGATGCTCCATACTCTTTTATTAGAAATACAAAGGAAACAGACCTGAAAACTCCTAAATATTTTATATCTTGTACATCAGTCTATTGTATTGATGTATATCTTTATTTTTTCATGAGGAGGGATCCAATTACACCTTTTTTGGTGACACATCATGACACTGTTTTTTATATAGGTTAATTTTGCGATTTCAAAATTCAAACAGTCGATCCGAACCGTTCAACATGATCACCATATTAAAATGTACTTGGAGATCAAATTTTACATTTTTTTGAATTTTTTTACTATTTATTAAGGTGGTTAAAAAATCGTTGTTTTTCAATGGTCTGAAAACAACGATTTTTGTAATCATCTTAATAAATAGCAAAAAAAAACTCAAAAAAATATAAAATTTGATCTCCAAGCACATTTTAATATATCCATCATGTTGAACGGTTTGAATCGACTATTTGGACTTTGAAAATGGTAGGTGTCAAAGTGTGTCACCAAAAAAGGTGTAATCGGATCCCTCCTCTTTTTCCATATATATATTTATCTATTATATTGATGCACATTTTAGTTAAGAAAACTTTTGACAGCTATCAAACCATTTTTTTTTTTTTGTGTGTGAAGTTAGAGCTCAAGGCATCCAAATGTTTTAATATTCACAAAATGTCACTAGATCAAAGATTCTCTCACAGTGGTTGCTAATGAGCCGAGCCGGCTTATGAGCCAATGAGTTGAACAACTCAATAAATTATATCGAGTCAGGCTCTAAACTAAATAAAGTCCGAACTCAGTTCGGCTCATATTTTATCACTCAAACAGGGTTGGGCCGAGCCGAGCCGGCTCATGAGCCAATGAGTTAGAGAATATGTATATGAGGTTTATGAATTTTAGAGAGCTGTGGTAATATTCCATGTTAGAACAGCTCAATAAATTATACGCAGATGTGCTTGTTGATGATTGTAATTTCAAAATAAATATTCTTAATTATCTAATCATGATCGGATGGTCTGTGGTACTTCTAACTGATCCTTTTTATGATACTAATTTTTATATTTGAAAATTTTAATAGTTCCTTCTGATGCAATCTGCCTACTACAGAAAAAATAGGAAACACGTTGCATTTATTAAATACTTATCCTGTGACGAAAATAATTTAAATGAAAATAATATTATAGATGATCCAACTTGGCGACGAAAGCACTATCCAGTCCCTTAGATTAAGCTCCTAAGTTTTTGAGTAGGCCTACTAATGAGCTGAGCCGGCTCATGAGCCAATGAGTTGAGCTCGCGAGTTATGAGCCGAGTTGAAGGCTCAAACTCATTAAATTGAGCCAGGCTTTTTTCTTCAAGACCGAGCCAAATCCGAGTTGAGCCTGTTTAGTTATATGACGAGCTGAGCCGAGCTTGACTCATTAGCACCCCTATCTCACACCAATTTATTTTATTTGAAAAATGTTACAATTGTCAACGGTAGTTTTGATCTTCCAAATTTGTTCTTTAAACCTCTTAAAAAACATACATGAGCATTGCATACTTAAATATTATAATAACCAAAAAAGATAAGAGGAAATTGTTTAGGGGATGGAAGATTGGAGCTACATATAATATGTCAAAAACAAATAATCTCAGAAGGCTCAAATATGAAATAGACATTAGATATGTCCGTGTCCGGTGCTATTATGGTTATGGGGATGGGTAAAGATTTCATGGCACGTGATTTCGATTGTCTGATTCGGATCCAACGTTGACAATCTGATGTGAGTTTAAAAGGGCAATTTATGTCAGATCGCGTATTATGTCAGCGGACTAGCGGAGTGGATGCGAGTTTGACACTCCGCCACTGATTCCATATCTGATTCATATTATTCGTTTCCCATTCAGATTTGTGTGCATTGTAATACAATTTAGACTATAATTAGTCTTTCATTTAAAAAAAATTAAAAATCTGTGCGCACTTAGTATACAGAAATTCTGAAACTATTTATGCGAATTGAACATTTCTGATCGGACATCAACTATTTTTCGGAACTCGAAATTATAACATTAATTTAATTGTTAACCAATTAATTAAAAGATCAAATTGAACTAATACCAAAGAACAATATACAACTTCGATGTATTGTAAACGTCAAAGTTATGCGATGAGCACGTAATGAAGATTAATTAGACTAATTAATCTATACAACTCCAGCTAATTCATTAGTTAGTAAAACTTATACGTGATGACCACTTAAAATAAAGATGAAGAAACGATGCAAGCATATGAACAAATAAATCATCTGCCATTCAGTACAATTGCAGAGCAGTTGTCAATATATCATTTTAAATTATTTGTTGTTTGACCCCTGAGTTTTTTTTTCTTCACACGAGCATTAACTACAGTTATAATTATAAATTTCAAATTACTGCACATGTATACAATGAGATTGTTTCAGTAACTTGGTTCTACTTTTTATGTCTTACAATAAGATATGTCGCACCATACATACTTACATAGACCAGACTCTGTATCTACTGTCAAAGAAAAATCAAATGAAAAGATGAACGAAGTTGTGTAATTTTTTTGAGGTATTTAATGAGGCATTGCGATCTACCATCTAATAGCATCACTAATTCTCAAAGGTAGCAGCTTCCTCACCAAGCTAATGATGTACCTTGTTTTAAATACTCTAACAATTTGATGTTAATTTTTACTGATTCTGCATTTTTTATGAGGTCGAACATCTCACATTGATTGAGGTGTAATGAATGTATAATCCTGACATTACTAAATTCTACTGATAAGAATATTAAAACAAGTACCAAGTTTTAAATTCAAGCACAAGATAATAGCTCAAGATCTATAGATATCTGTAATACCGCATAAGGTTCTCTCATACAATTAACAAAACCCAATTCTTCACAAGATCAGGCAAGGCCAGCTGTGCTAAAAAACAATAATAATAATAATAATAATAATTAATAACATAATGACTATAATACCCACAAAACAAATATAAATGAAGAAAATAACTATAAACAACCTTACAAATCACTAAACACTAAACAGCGCGCATCTCTCCTGTACATTCTCTGTATCATAATAAGTTGATATATAACCTCAGAATATATAATGCTCAACCTCCACTTCAATTTTTTGCTGTAAGTGGAACCCGTGGGTCCCTCATAGGTTGCGAAGGCGACTCGTAAGACCCCCCTGAAGGATGCTTTACATCACCATTGACTTGTTTGTAGCTCAACTTCCCTTCCCAAAACGAATTTAACAACTCTTCAAAATCAGGGGTTCTCAATTCCTCTATGTACTCTACACTAGGCAAGTTGATTTCCCGTTTTCTTGGTGTAGAACAAGATGGCTCGTCCAACTAGTACATGTAATGTAAAAAACATAAATTAGAAAATTTTCCTTCTTTCCCACAAAAAATGTATACAACATTAGAAAACATGCATACCAGATAATCCTCGTCAAGGCACTTGCTGGTATTTTCAGTAATCTCGACGACCTTAACATAGTGGCCACTTCTCAATTCCATTATGCCATCATGGCATGGCCCCAGAATTGCATTCATGTTTTGACAGGCATCATGATCTAGTTTTAGTGAACCTGGCAAAAGTTTTAAGAGTTATTATCCACCTTCCTGTGGTGTAGATTTCTAATTTTAGTAAATCGAGAAATTACACAAGATGGTGTACTTTGTGTCCCTAAACATTTCAATTTTGAAATGAGCATATTTGGAATAAAAGAAAAGCCAACAACTTTTCCTTTTTAAATAAAATTGACTGGAGACCTCGAACCCTTGAGTTCGAAGGTTTAGTGACTATAGAAGTAAAATTGATGACACTTGATCATTTGCATCATTTACTCTTAATAAAACTAGTCAGAAAGAAAAAAAAGTTCTTACTATCGATGGAAGAAAGGAGCTCATCATTTGCTAAATCAACATCCTGAAGAGTTCTTGTAGCAGCTGAAGAAAACTGAGTACGTACCAATTGATTTGCCTCCATCCCCCTCCTTTAAATAATAAAACATTGTGGTTAGTTCACATTAATACCTAAACATCAATGTGTTTTATTTTTTCGTTTATCCATATTTTCAGGAACCTCATGATACATGGCAAGAACGGAAGATGTTTGACAATCTAATTTAAGCACTAACTGGAGAAGTAAAGGATCATGCTGTCCTAAATTATAGAACCTAAGATAATATCATTATAATTGGGCAATGACTAATGAACACTTTTGTGCAAGCTGAGGGGCAAGTTTGTCCGGAGAAGAAGAGTTCCATAAAATAGGTGTTTGACACTCCAGACAACTCTGGATGTACGTTATGCAAAAAGGAGATATGAATATTTTGTTTTTTTGGAGTGATATATTGTAATGACTAAATCAAATGTCAATTCTTTATTAATTATAAACTAAACACCAGAAAAAATAAAGATAATAGATGAATTACCTGACAATAGAATCGACAGAATCCACATTATCTTTCCCAAGGCTAAGTAAAGAATTGTGAGCATTTCTCCATTGCTCGGACCCCAAGCTTGTTTTTTCCTTGCTACATAATTAAAACAATAGTAAAAAAAGTCAATTACAGAAATGGTCTACGAACAATCACATGCACCCATTTAAAACTTCCCATTTTAGTCCTTAAAACAACCTTTTATATTTATTTGCTTCTACCATCAACATGCAGAATTTTCTTTAAGCAAATAATAGGTTCTCCAAATACCACTTTAGCCATATAATTCACTCTAAGAAAATAAATGAGTACCATTCTTGGAAGCCATTATCAAGAGAGCTTCGGCCAGCTTCTACAGAGGCAGTATTCTCAACATAGTTTTTCTCAGCATCCTGCATGTAGACTTCCCACTCTTGTTTTGCAGAGGAAGTAAAGTTACGTGCAGTTGAGATTTCCTTTTTAAGGTTACCAGTTCTTTCAGCTGCACCTGTCCTGAGACCATCAATTGCTGTTTGCACCTGGAAACCAGATACCGAAGACAATGATGTATCAAGAGTCAGATTGAATTAGTGATTTCGATATTAAATTCAGTAAAATAGAAACTGAAGACAAGGATGTAACAGGAGCAGCATTATAGTGATGGCGGTGGTACAAGCTACAAACACAGTAAGCATAACAGCACTACTAATAACAAAAAATGTATTAAGGAAATAAAATGAGATAACAAAAAATTCTCATGTACCAATTGTTTTTTCCTAGCACTTGAGCTTGCGAGCATCTCAGCTACTTTCTCCAGAAGTTCTCTCTCCTCATTCGCTGCACACTCCTACCCCGATGAAAATTTAAATTAAAAATTGGAAAGATGATGCCAAAACAAGTTATTTTTGACATTGAAAAAAAAGAGTACCACCTCAAATTTCTTCTCAAGCTCAAGGAGTTGGCTGTTTTGCACAGTTTGTGACTCATCCAATATACAGCTGAGGTTTGATGCATGAACATCTAGTGAATCAAAGAAACTCGATGTGATACTTGAAATACCTCTTGTTGCCTCTACTGCTCTAAGATACCCCTATTGCATAGAAAAGAATGACACTATTATATAATTTGCACAATTGTGTCAAGAATACATTTGGATAGAAATTAATTTATCAACTGGAAAGAAATTACTATTTCCCCATGATTGAGAAAAATTACGACATGTCTGGCAAAGAAGAGCTCCTGACCTGGCGTTGCTTTTGAGCAAATTGGGAAAGCTTTTCCTCTTGTTTTGAAAGGCTGCTCTGAAGCTCATTTAGTAATTGATCTGCCTCTGTTGCAATTCCCTTGAAGCACTGTAAGAACACATGATTCTGATTGATTAACCAATTGAAAAGATTTCACATGTACCCTGGCAAATTGTTAAAATAACATTTATACACAGCCCCTGCAGAAAAGAGGAATGTCACGTCTGAACTTAAAACCTCAGAAGGATCACGCATAACCCTAAATTAAAAGATTGATATCTTGTACACCCATTCCTTATTGGTACCAAAAAGATCCCTACTACCTCACTGTTTACCCCACATAGATGAGGAAGAAAAGGGTTTGCTTTGGGCTTTTCTTAAAGAAATTGGGAAATAGGGCCATACGCACTTCATGGTGTCATGGTAAAATTGATTTCCTATTGGTACAGAGAACTTCATAAATTTCTGTAATAAGAGAGAATTACTTACTGTTTCAAGAGATTCAGAATGCGACTTCACTTGAGAATTCAAATTTTCAAATGTTGATCTCGAATTCTTTTCGAGTTCACCTCCTAGATCATCTAACGACCCAATGCCTGTACCATACATTCCCTTCAGCTTAGCAACTCTTTCCTTTAGTCCTTCAGCTGCCTGATTAAAGACATATCAATGAATAGATAAACAAATGTCAAATGAAATATATAAATGACAAAGTACATCAGTACATATTTTAAAAATGTACTGGGACAAATTGGTTCCACACACGTTGCAATTAGTATTGGATTGTACTTACAATTTGAAGTATTTTATCCTTGAAGAACATAAATAATATCATGTGCTCTCTACCTAATTAGAAACTCACCCACTAACATTGAAAAATTGCATTTACTTCTCTCCCGCAATTTATTGGAATGCCCAAATTGTTCTACTTTTTCTTCCTCGTTTATGTTCGAATAAATCATGGATGGACATTTTTATGGACAACTTTTTGGAGTAAATTAAAGAGAGTGAAATAAACCGGATACTTTTCTTGCTTTCAAGGGGTACATATAATAATCTTAATATCATTTCTTTAAGGAAACTTTTATATCTTAAAAAGACATAAAAGGATATTCCTTGTTTTCCATGTTAATACGACCCAATAAACATTTTGCAGGTACAGATGTTATTTCAGGCTTTGTTTAAAAGTTGAAAAGCAAGAGGGAATGCCTCAGATTTCGAAGAAACAAAGGATTGCATATCCGATTCCAATTCCTGAAGCTGGCTCTCCTGTTGTAAAACCGATGCAGAAACTGTGTTGTGCAATAATTCCAGCTGCTCTGTTAAATCTGACTGAAATTTCTGTACAAGGACCTTATTCCCCTCCTCTACCTTGTCTTTTCTCTCTGTTCAGAAATAATATTGGAGAGAGGAAAGTGAGAGTAGTCCTTTTGGGCTCACTATACTACACTCTTCGGTCTGGTGTACATTTCGGTGCAGTGCTTAAATTTTCATTTGTTCCAAAAAAAAAAAAACCAAAAAAAGGGACCTTTTTCTTTTAACTTTTTAAAGGCCTATCGTCCCTTAAAATTTTTCAGTACTATTCTAGTTTAGGTGTTGGACTTGGCTCCTACTGTAGAAAAACTTAAAACAGAAAATTGTCATGTAATAAAAAAAGAACATTATAATTAATAGATCTTAGAAGATAGCAAGTGGTACTGGACAATAAACCGTACCAGTGCATCTAGCAGCTGGTATGGTAAACTATGGGTCACATACCTATTTTGGAAAAGAGGCCTGAGATATCAGAAGCAGCACATTCAAGCTCAGTTCTGAGTTGGTATGCACGCTCAACAAGTGCTTTCTCTGCAGATGATAAAAGCAACTCAAATTTTGGTTCTTCAGAATTCCCATCTCTTTTTACAAACAAACATTTGTCAGAACAAAAAAAAAAGAGTAAAAGTTGGAGTTTCTGGCAAATCTGTAATTCCAAATCACTTTTAAATTTCTTACATAGACCCATATAAGACTTAACAAATAGGATTGTTGAATAGAGAATTCTCAGTTGAACCCTTTCAGTGAAAGGCAAGGAAATCATGAAACAATGAAATAACAAAAACTTTGAAACTTCAGTAATTAAAAGCAATTTACGGACCTGATTTGAGGAGATTAGAAATCAAAAATTCCTTTTCCTTTATGGTACATTTTGCTTGCTTATATCTCTCTTCTAGGTCAAGCAGTGCATCCTTGGTATCCCCCAATTCTTTCTGAATTTTGTAATAAAAATAATTAGTTTCAAAAATATTTTATTTTGAAGGTATATATAATAGACAACATGTAAAGCAAGGTTTACCTGGGTCTTTTCAAGTTTTTCACTCAATTCTTCGCTTAATTTTTGTTGAGAATCATAGAGTTCTTGAATCCCTAATAGTTGCTGCAAAAGCTAATAAGTTAGTTCTTGTACAAAGTAAAACAATACCACAATAATTCTGGTAGGTACAATCAATATCTATCATACAAAACCTAAGATAGAGAAAAAGAGCACCTTTTCCTTTGTATCCATATCAAGCTCTAGTTTCTCAATTTTCTCTGTCATGGCCTGGGGGAAAAAGGAAGTGACGTAGAACAAAAGTCATAAGAGTTTGTCCGTAGTTATTATTCCTCTAAAATTTCCCATATTTTATTCAGTGGTGCAACAAAAACCTTTTTCTCTGCTTCCTCTTGTAAGTACCGATCCCGTGGTATGTATATCCCGTTCTTCTCCCTTGCCGCAAATACCTCTGGAGAGAGAGAAAGAGAGAGGACAGAAAACAAACAGCATTATTTTTTAAAAATTAGAATACACATCTAATTGCACAAATGAGAGGATTAGATGGCAAAACCTTGCTTAAGACGGTCAATTTCATAGTACAAATCTTTAATCATAGCTGATTTCATCATCTTCTGATTAATCTATAGCACCATAAGAGAGATAATATTAAACAAAGTAACATACAAAGTATTTTATTAAAATCCAAATTTAATGAAATACTGACCTCAGGTCTGTTTTTGATATTTTTGGCACGGTGCGCATAATCAAGTGTGCTCAGAGTCTCTTCTAAACAATGAACAGATGGAGAAACAGTTGCAATAATGCAAGTCTTTGTTTTCCCTCCCAAAGAATCTCTTAGCAATCTAGTCAATTTGCTTTCTCTGAAACCATGTGAAAAAAGATTAAGTAATTCAGGGACTAAATAAAAATAGAACAAAGGGTAGCAAGGAGTTACCTGTAAGGGACATGGACAGAATGCTCAACAAGAGCATTGATTACACGCCCAAGTGTAAGCAAGCTTTTGTTGATCTCACCAGCCTCTCTAGCTCTTCCCTGCAAATTTTTATAATTTGTTTCCATTACAATATTTTTTGGCACCTTGCAATATTATTAAAGGTGAGCTTTTTTTTTTGGTTGGGGGGAGTTAAGGTTTCTGTTAAACCAAATCATGAGCTTATGTAGCATTGGAGGTACATTTAGAACGTATGTAATATGGTGTAATATGGTGTATATCAATGCCGTACTCTCAAGTAAAAAACCAGCATGAACCAGTCCTTGCCAGTAATAACTTTGGGAAGATGTCTCTTTTTTCTATCTATGCATTAATTTGAATTCTAGTATATATATCTCTCATTTCATAAAAGAAATGGCTATTGATCATTTTCTGACAAATTCTATATCGCATAAAGAAAATTACAATAGAAAAGAAAGCACAACATATATTTATACTCACATCTCTAGCTCCAGATCTAGAAATATTCTCTGATCCAGCAAGATCCACCAGATTAAGCTTCCCAATCTTAATCATCTCTTCTCCTTCATGTGTCAGTTCTTTTATATGAATAGTAATTGAGAAAATCGAGTGGGACCTACTGCTCTGTTTATTCAACAAAGTCTCTGCTGTCCGTCTCTTTGCCGAACCCTTATCCAATATCTTGTAAATCTCACTAGCAGAATAAACAATTTCCTCTTCTAGCCCTCTGACAAAGATGCCTCCCTTCCCATCCTCCATCAAGGCTATGGGCTTTTTTGTCTTTTCATCCAGTGTCGTGAATTTCAGCTCCTCAGGGGCTAAAAGGTCAGTTATTTCTTCATTGTATAACTCAAGGAATGTTACTTTCATGCTGTATTCAGCACATTGGGCTTCTAGAATGTCAAATATTAGTCTGACAGCTCTAGGGATTACACCAGCATCGCTCGGAAAATCTCCATTCTGTAAAATTTTAGTAAAAAATTATAATTCTTTTTAACAACCTTTTGTTTTCCTCAGCATGACAAATGGAGGACAAAGAAAACAATAAGACTTTTGGAGTTTCCATAGTGTTGGTTAAGGTATGGCAGCTGTTGTGTAAAAATTTACGATCTATAAAAAAGTCAAAAACACTCTTACTTTTTAACAGAAATGTATTTCAGTAGCATTTTGCATTGCATTATGTTACCATAGTATGGACTGATGGGCTTTTACGAGACCTTAAAGGCACATTATATGAGTAGTACAGGTACCAATTAGTCCAGATAGCTCCCAGGGGAACCCATACAAGTAACACCAGAAAGAAATAAAATGATATAGTAGGTAAGTACTGTATACAGTCCCAGCATTTCCTTAGTACTACAGTTCACAGGTTTAGAATGAAGCATATTTAAAATTATTTTTTCATTTGTACCTTGATTTTTCGGCTCCCACCTCCTTCCATTGTGTATGTTTTACCAGTACCGGTCTGGCCATATGCAAAAATGGTACAGTTATATCCTTCAAGAACCTCATTCACTATAGGTGAGATGGACTGATCAAACAAATCCTTTTGTCTTGATGCCGGCCCAAAAACCTAATTTAAGAAACTTAAAACTATCAGAAATTACATGGTAAGCTTACAACATTTGTTAAGCTTAAACAATGTAATGCTACTCAATTATTTTCAGTTTCATGAAGATAGAGAAGAATATTAATGCATAATGCAATTGTTCTGAGACACAAATTTACAGGAAATTAGAAAAAAAAGAGGCTCAGTTACAATTGCAAGGATATTGTGACAAGAGTGGGTAAATAAAGAAAAAATCTATCTTGAAAGAAGGTTACAAAATTTAAATAACAAATAACAGATGACTATGACCAAAATAAAATTCTACCCATGGTATTACTTATTTTGTAGAAGATTTAGAAAAAGAAACAGATGCCTTTATGAAAGATCTTAAAGATCTGATAAAAATACAAAAAAATTAAAAACGATGCAATATAAGCAAAATAGAGGAATGTACATCACCTTGTCGAAATTAAACAATTTATCAATCTGCTTATTGGCAATAATTTGAACAGCTGAAACCTCACGCCTTCTCTCATTGCAAGAGATAACAACTGGCGTGTTGACCCGTGCCTCTTCTTCACTCAACGGCCTAAGTAATTGAAAAAAAAAATGAATAACAAGATAATTTAAAGAAATACAGAAGAATTGTAGTTTTGAGGGATTTGAGGTACATTTACCTGCACCGAACAAGAACTTGTACATTGACTCCTTTCTCTTTATCATACTTGGAAGAATTTGAGTTCCCGTTTGAATCATTTGATCTAAAATCTCGATTTGATTTATCACTCGATTTCGGTGAAGGTGACATGAATGCAGATCCTCCTCTCTTCTGTGAACCGTCCATTTGTAAGTATCACTCTAGTAAAAAAGTTTAAAACATAAATGTGTATATAGATCCAGCTTTAAATTTGAACCTGTGAAGCAGAAAACGAACAAAAGATAACTAAAATGTGGGAAAAACAAGGAATGTAGAAGGATGAGTTTTGGCTAATTTGGAAGAATATTAATTTCCCACAAAATGGGCAGTTGTTGAAACATCAAAACGGGATCTTTCTTTCAATACAAGCATCGAGTTCAAATCTGTAACTTGTAACAAATGAGACATAGACAGAGAAAGAAAGAAAGAAAGAAAGAAAGCGAGGATGATGCACCTAAGTTAGCCTTCCAAGTGGTTCAAAATTTGAAGACGATTAGGAAATAAAGAGACAAAATGGATGACAGCTGGTGGTTCGAGGAACATGAAAATCAATTCTTTTTCTCCGAAAAGTATTAGTAAACAAGTGATTTAGGACCCATTACAGATCCAAGTTACCAAAAATGAAGATGCTGGAAAAGAGAGCAACAATGGGGCAATGTGGCGGGGTAAGAGCGACGTACCGGGGATCCACGGCCGTAGAATGTAGATCGGACGGTTGACAGAGACCAGCAATGAAAGAGAGCTGGAGTTGAATGGGAGGAAGAAAGGTCCCTCTCTCTTTTTCTCTCTGTCTCTCTCACTCTCGTGCTCTCTTTCAATCGGAAATAAATCTGCTGTTATTCCAAAGGGAGGTCCTGTTATTCCGATCTCAGCCGTTGACCTTTGTTGAGATTCGGGCACGAAAAAACGTTTTTCCTTGAGATTTCGTGCATTAAAAAGTTTGAACGGCTGGGATCGGAATAACAGGGTCCTGTGATCCTTTGGAATAACAGCAGATTTATGTCCCTTTCAATCTCCCCACTAAAATCAACTTTTCAATTTTAAAAATTAATTGTGGATGTGTTTTGGTGGAAGGCTCTTAACTTAAAAATTATAATTAATGAGGGGGTATTCGAGAAAGCCGAATTTAATTTGCAAAGGCGGTTAAAATATTAGAATTAGAAACGGGCGAAAAGTAAAACTGACTCCGGTGTTCAAAGCTTGGACCCAACGCTACCAGTTACTTACTTTTAACTTTTAACTGACCCCTATTTACATCATAGTAACAAATTTCTCAAATGAACTCTGAATTGTATCAAAATTATTCTTTTGGTTAAATTAATGTAATTGTTTATTACATATATATTGGCATGATATTTACTTATAGAATAACGAATTATTGTCGAACTAGAACTATATTCATATTTATAATAAATCTGAGGTACGAATTTGAGACATGGACGAATTTGAGACTTGTTTTCGACTTGCTACAGAAATTGTCTCAGGGAATGGCCACAGGAAGTTAATTAAGGTCCAATTGCGGTGCAAACATCTGTAAGACTGTAACTATCTTTTCCGCGTTCACTATGCTAACATTAAAATATAATCCAATACAAGTAGTCCACGTCATATGTAATAGTGAATTGTAAAATAACAACGTGCAAAGTACTTTTTGGTTTTGTTGAGCCGTTAGAATCTAGTGCAATAAAGGCTCCCCACTAACCAACCCTCCACATTTTAGCTTATTCATGTTCAATATTTAAAAGTGCTACATTTACAAAATAACCTCGTACAACTTTATCTCATTTTTTTTTCAAAATGGGAAATTTTTTATTATTACACTAAATAGCTCTGATTCAATTCTCATATTGCAAAATACCGGAATGTAACTCTCAATCTCCTTCAGAAAATAGTTTGCTATGAACAGGAACAGAAATTTTGAAAATTTTGATTGGAAACTAAAAGTTAAAAGGAATATGTAAAAATGCATAATGTGTGCAATGGTTGCTCGGATTTGAAACCAAGTTTCTACAACCACAAAGTAAAATTTTAACCACTAGACTACAAGTTAACATTTTATGAGAGGAGCTAAAATATGCACACAAAAATTAAATTAAATTTCAACATACAAGATTAAAATTTTAAATATTACGGAGGTGACTAAACACCCCTCTGACATATATGTAGTCTGCTTGGCCACAAAGGCTATTTACGAGAAGACTAGACTTAGGAGCACTACATTATTTTGTAATTAATTGAGGAGAATTGAGAAAATACTTGAAAACTCATCCTTGAGTTTTTAATTCAAGTTCTCAAAATTGTTTAATTCCCTTTTCTACAATTTTCAATTGGTCGGATGGGATAAAGAATGTGAGATGTCAGCTTGGGAAGTGAGCAGATATTTAAATAAAAATTAAGGACTAAACTGCCAATGTACCAAAAACAAAATAGTTTCACTTAATCCTTTTCACACAAGAAAGAAAGGATCTTTGACCATGATTATTCTCACACTTCCAGGTGACATGACATGCCAGATCTAGAAGCGAGTGCAATTAAGTAAAAAAAGAAAAAGAAGAAAAAGCTCAAATCATTACAAATAGAAACCCCAACTCAAATCCAAGATCTAACCATCTAACCGAGCTAACATTTCCCAAATTACTTTACTTCCCCCAACTTAATTTACCTAACCTAGGCTTTGGGTAAAGTTACATAACAGTGCCCTTTTTTGTCGTATTCTGTGATTGGTTGTAAACTTGAAAAATGTAACATTATATTTTTATTTTTTTCAAACTTTCATAAAAGTAGATGATGTTATTCCAACAACCATGGCATCACAATTTAGAAAAATGGAGCAGGCCAGTGGCCAGTGGCGAGTGGGGTCCCAAGATATTTGCTACGTGAACGTGATGCCTATCCCCTAAGTTCTGCTAAGAGAAGAAGGCTGGTTCCTCTGTGGCCTGTGTAACTGTCATAACCGTGTAATGAAGGTAGGTCTACCTTATGTTTGATTTGCATGTAAGATAAGAAATTAAGAATGTAATGAGGTGGCCCATCCGCAATGTAATGAGATGACCCGTTGCACCAAATGATATAGAATTATGGACATACTGTGAAATCTACTGTGGCCTTTTCTCTTTTGTCATTTTCTCTTTTGTAAAGAGTTAGGAGAGAATAGATGACGCCCGTGATTTTTGCAAAAATAAACGGAAATTGACGAACAAATCAAGTGCAAAAGCACTAATTATTTGGTTGCTAAAACTATAATAGCAACTCTATAATTATTTTGAATGCATACCTCTGGCTCTAGGTACCAATAGAGGTGCTATCGGGTCGGGTCGGGTCCGGATACTATTATATTTGGACCCGTACTCTAAAAGTGTTCGGGTCCAAATTTCGATACATACACTTATTTGTTTCAAATCGGGTCGGGTTCGGATCCGGATACCTATCTACCCGTAGATATTTCGGATCCAGTCTTTCGGTTTCGGGTTGATAGATACCCATAACTTGTTTGTGGATTATCGGGTCCGGTTCGGATATGGGGCGGTTCTGGATCCGGAGCGGGTATATGTCACAACTCCCATACTACAAATGTTTTTTTTTTCTCATTAAGTGCCTTTAATAATATTTTGTGAAACTTGGGTAGTATTTTCAGGATTTTATTGTTGATTATTTGGAGTACTCATGGTGTAACAAAAAATATTCGAAAGTTTTTTATTTTTTGTTAATAGCTTTTGAATTCAAGAGACTTGAGATAAATAACTTTTGAAAATCAAAATATTGAAGAATAAATATAATTTTTAGAGAGTAAAATATTGGAGATGGTGATTTCCTTTTCTATGATTCAAAAAATCCATGAATGGAATATTAATACTAATTTTTTTGAATAGAGAATTAAATATATGACAAATATTTGATTTCAATGAGATTTATTGCGAATGACATATCAATGAGAGCAATAAATTTTCATGATAATGAGGAGAATATATAAGGCATATATTGAATGATATATTCAAAGCAATAAATTTTATTCAAAAAATTAATATGCAAAATGTGATTACTGGCATGACATTTGTGGATTTGATTATATGTAAAATTGTATTTCATAGTTATTTTATCAGGTATTTATATGGGTATCGGGTCGGGTTCGGTTATGGGTCGCATAACTAAATCAAACCCATATCCTATCCATTACAATATTGGTTCCGGTTCGGATCCGGATCGGATATTAAATTATTAATTTTGTAACCGTACCCATAATTTAACCGGTTATATTTTTTAAACCATACCCTACCCAAATTAACCGGATCCGGATCGGTTCCGGGTCGGATCCGGTTCGGTTCCAGATCGGATCTGGGTAATCGGATAAAAGTAGCACCTCTAGGTACCAAACCTACAGTACATGTACTTGCTACCAATACCATTTGGTGGCTCTGACAAAATCTCTTCTCCGTGACCAAATTTTTTTTTTTCCGAAAAAAATGGAATAGGAGGAAAATGGGCCTATTTTTGCATTTACGGTCAGAATCAAGAACTTAATAGTGTGGTAAAATTTTAGAATAAGCTACAACTCCATAATTATTTTGAATATTAAATATATATTTATAAAATTTTCAGAAAAATCATTGAAATAGAAGTATATTGAAGATTTTTTTTATAATTATTTCAATTGTAAACATATTTTCGTAATTTTTCTAAAAATATAGAAATAAATACATAGAAAATAAAAGCATATATTTTCTTACTCAATGTGACTCTGCCACTATTCACATTTCCATTTCATGAGACCATGACAATTCATTTTAGAGTCCGGCTAGTATGATATTGATATCGATATCATATGACATCAACTCTTAAACTTATTGGATAGACTTCAAACGATAAATTCAAACCGATCAAACCTATTAACTGTATGAGTGATTTGTTTACATACAAAAATTATATTATTTCGAGTTATTTTAGTACCAAGTCAAGCGGTAAAAAATGTTGAAAAATGAATGCATTAAAATTAACTTAAAAACTCCCACATTTGACCCCTTGACCTGATACTAAAATAATTCTAAAAATTATAAATTTTGTATGTAAACGCACAACTAATAAAGTAGATCGGTTTGAATTTGTCGTTTGAAGTTGATTTAATAGGTCTTAGAGTTGGTATTATATAGACTGAAATAACACTGATGATATTATACTAGTCATACTCACTCTTCATTTTAATTTGAAACACTAGCTAGAATTGCATAATTGCGATTTGGAATAATAACAAGGGTTATTTAATTAAACGGGCTTGAATGGACCATCAAAACTAATATTTCTAGTGTTAGCGAAACATTTTAAAGATTATAATGCAAGTAATGATTAGTTCTTAGCTAGAGATATTTGGGTTGACCCATGACAATGACATGCATTAAAATTTCCCTCATCGATCTCATCTCTAACCCTTTTGAGAAGACAATTAGATTGGATTGCCGTGAATTTCTCCTTAATTAGAAGAATACAATAATGGAAGTGGAACAAAGTAAAACAAAAAGGCAGGCACGCACGCACGCACGCATGATGCAGCACCGTTTGCTTGGATACCAAGCAACCAATAGGTATTTAGTATTTAGATAAAGATCGATAGATTTACAGTTGTTCTCCTGATTAATTGTTCTCTTATATATTCGATCTCCCATTTAATTTCTTTTCCCCCATTCCACATTTCCATGTAATTAATTAATGAATGCATGCATGATTATATCTCTCTCATGCTAGCTAGGGACCTAGGGTCTACTAGAGAGAGATCGAGAGGAGCGCGCGTGCGGTGGCAGACTGGCTACACGTGAAGAGAAGAGAAGAGAAAAGGAGAGAATGATGAAATGGGCCTCTCACTCTCAGCCTTTTTGTTTTTGAGAAATTTAGATATATAATTAATATACCCATGATCATATCATAACTTGATCAATAATTGATGTTATGTAGTAAGAAGTAAGAAGTAAGAACCTAGCTAGCTAGCTTCCTGAACAAACAAAAGCATGCACAACAACACTTTCAGAATTAATTTTGGATTATGCTGCATTGCTGCATTCCATTCGTACCGCCTCGCCCTCATGCCTGTTAGTGTTTAAATAATTAATTAGTTTGTGTTTTCATTTTCTATAAACAACAAATTAAAATGTGTTATATACCTGATTATAAAAAAAAAATCATTAGGCTGGAAGAAAAGGGTGCTAAAATTTATGAGTGTGCACACAAAATAAATTAAATGTTGGTCGTAATTTGATCCTTATTCATATTTTAGGGCCGCCAGATAAGGAAACATGCGCTAATCTTGATGGAAATAAACGTTGGCGCTGCCCAAAAGAATTAGAGCTATAGTAATAAAATAACTATAGCTTGAACAAGATCCGTTGTAGTCTAGCTGGTTAGGATACTCGGCTCTCACCCGAGAGACCCGGGTTCGAGTCCCGGCAACGGAATTCATTTTTATTTAATTAATTTGGGCTTTTGGTCTTTTGGGCTTTCTAAAATCACTCCCGAGTCCTGACAGGCTGAGGCTGAGGCTGAGAGATTAGACAGCGGAAATAGGAAAAGCTTCATATGGTTGATACATAAAATTGGTAATCGGCTGGAAATTTTTTATCTATGGAAATTATTAAATACAGATGTACGGAAACAGAAATAGTGTCTCGTTTTCAACAAATATGAAAAGATCTGACTCAATGAGTCCGATCCAAGTTTATGGATCTGTCTCAATGGTCCAGATCCAAGTTTATGGATCTGACTCAATGAGACCAAATAGTTTTACCTGGTTTGAAAACTAATACTTGCCATTGCTCCAGTGAAAAACTACAATGTACAGTTTCGAATTTGGAGCGGGACAGCGGGTGATTGATGAGTATACAAGATTTAAAAGGTATTTATTTATTTCTAAAACAACAAATTTAGGTACTAAAAATATCTCGTTAAATTTTAATCATAAAAAAATAACTATTTAGGTACTAAATTTAAAAGTTCAAAAATAACTATTCGATATATATTTAATTATTTATCGATTTGCTTTTAGAAAAAAAAAAAATGCTGCTGTCATAGATAATTTTACTAATCAGACATAATTTATAAATAGGCTGTGCTGTCTAATAAAGGGAGCATAACCAATGTACTTTTCCTTTTTTCTGAAAAAAAAAAATCTATTTAAATTCAACCAATCTAAAATAGCCTTCTATAATTATCAGGTATCATTTAGAAAACACTTATTTATATTCACAATAGATCCATATTGATAATTCCATTTAACCTTTTTCGAGGAGACAGCAAACCTGTAAGAACAAATTCAAAATTTTCTTTTATGTATTGTATCTTTTAAATTCAAAGTTGTCTTGATTCTCTTATTTCTTCAAACTTAATTCCATTGGTTTAGATCTCTCAATTATCATCAAGGTTGTATTTTGTTTCTTCAATTGCCAACCCTTTTAATTCTCAATTGCAATATGATGCATGCCTTCATATTGAGTAATCTGTAAAATGTTTGGATACTTAATTTCATCTATTGCTAACCACTGGTAAGTCAAATTTATCTTTCTCCCTCTGTTTGCATAGTCTTTCAGAATTTCAAGAGATATGGCGGCTTTGGGTCAAACCTCGACATATACCCTTCTGGGGCTTTTCTTCGGTTTTCTCTCCTTCGTTTTCGGTGTAATTGCTGAAAAAAAGAAGGTAATTATGCATTACTTTAGTAAGCATTTTTACTATATGATACATGAAATAGGCAAATACCTAATTCTTGTTCCAATATATATATTTATTTATTCAGGTCCTTTATCAATATACTACCGAATAATTTTATTGGTCTTTACCAGAATATCAGTTCTTTACAATAACATAATTGATATATACATGCTTGTACAGGCTCCACTAGGAACTCCAATTCTAGGGAAAGATCTAGTTATATGCAATTATCCTAAAGACCAAACTGTATTATTGGGAGCTTTTTCGATTGTGATGCTACTCATATGTGTAGCTTCTAGCCATATAGCGGTGTTCTCACGTTACAAGGGCAATGCTGTCAAGAGTTACCTTCTTTTCAAATGCACCAAACTGAAAGTGTTCTTCACCATTGCTTGGTAAGCCCTCTTTTGTTTGTCTACTTGACAATTGAAGACTTTGCATTGCTCTCAACAACCTGAATTTTTCCTTCACATTTTTTACAAAATTAGTTTATCATGAGCTCCTTCAAAGGCAATGAGCATTTCCCTTACATCATGCCCATCATTTATAAAAATGCCCAAACTGGCATTCAATTCTTTCTCTTCTCAAAGAGGGTTAATTTGGGTTTTTATGATGAATTAAGAAGGTTATACAACAAAAACATTCAACCATTTATAAGAAATAATGAAAAAGAATCCTACAAATTGATACTTTTGCAAAGCTTTACAATAATATCCATGGTAAGCAACAATTTACAATTATCAGGGTGGTATCAGCTGTGGCATTGGCGCTGACGCTGTGGGCCACGGTGTCTCAATCTTCTATTCTAAGAAATAACATCCACCATGACATGGCAACGCAATGCCCAACCGCTAAGACTGGCCTGATAGGTGGCGGCGGATTCATGTCTCTCAATGCTGCTCTCATGTGGTACATTGTTCACATGCTGAGTCAAAATAGGAAAGTGGATCTCTTTGACGAAGAATTTGAAAATCACTATGATATAAGCTTGGGGAGTATGGGTAATCCCTACCTAGGTCACTGAAAAAATTAAGTTGCTCTATTATGTTGATTTTAGTACTGCTGATGGCTGGTGTTAAATTATAGCTCTTGCTTTTGCTACTTGAATTTTGTATATATTTCTCTGCATCTAGTTTAAACAATTGAAACAATTGCACTCAACCTGATGGGCAATACATTTCTCTCATAGTTTGACATTATGATTACGCGCTAGTTTCTTAATTTTGTTTGATCCTTGATCTGCTTAATTTGTACTTTAAGAAAAGGAAAAAGGAAAATTGTCATGAAATCAATTAATTATCAGGAAAAAGCATATCTATTACATCAAGCAGGCAGTAAACCTGAACTATCTCAACGGACCGAGACCGACTACAAAAAAAAACTGTATAAAAAGACATAAAAGTTAAAATAAAATAAAGTGTGATTAATTATCAGCTCTTTCTATTTGCCTTCACTGATTATTGACACCTCTTAACATCTCTGCCTTCAATCTTTATTTCCTCCTACTTCTTTATTCCTTGTTCATTATTTTTTCCAGCCAGTCAGTCAGCCACTGCCTTTAAACAATTTCATCAGATTTCTTTTTGAGACTAAGAATCACCCCACCACTTAGGCATGCTGCCACAATACCCAATGAGACCTCGGTTGGTACATGAAAACCTGCATATAAATAATTCACATAATAAAGAGAGCCAACCATTATTTATTGGCATTTGCAACAGGCACTCATAGCTAATACAAATACTTAATTTGATGCTAACCAAATTACAAAGTACTGTTGTATCAATGATACCAACACAAGTTAATTTATCTTCAAAATGGTTCTTTTTTTTTCTTTATAACTACTTTTCTTTACTTTTTTTCCTATCATTTGTAACAACTTGATGTTGTTAAATTTTCTAATGAAAAGAAATATAAAAAAAAAACAGAAGTTTCATTCAACAACAGAAAAGGTGTGAATTTGTCAAAGAAAATAAGTAGTGCTATAGACAACAATATTTTTATGTTAGATACCTTCTCTATTTAAACTGGAAGTTTTTCTTGTAAAATGCAAAAAAAATATATATATATATATAGAGATGGGCTATGGTGCATTGCAATGCATAGGCACCCTTGTGCATTGGACCATAAATCACCCATTCAAAGTCCAAATGACCGATCCAAACCGTTCATCTTGTTCTCCATATTAATATGTGCTTGGAGACCAAATTTTACATTTTTTGGATTTTGTTTATTATTTATTAAGCCACTTTGAAAATCGCTGATCCATTGGTCCAGAATTTTTCACTGTTTCGGAGCTGTGACCATTGGATCAGCGATTTTCAAAGTGGCTTAATAAATAGTAAAAAAATTCCAAAAAATGTAAAATTTGGTCTCCAAGTACATATTAATATGGAGAACAAGATGAACGGTTTGGATCGGCCATTTCGACTTTGAATCGGTGATTTATGGTCCAATGCACAAGGGTGTCTATGCATTGCAATGCACCATAGCCCATCTCTATATATATATATATATATAGAGTCCGACTAGGCTAAGCCATGGTGTAAAACGACTTGGTACTCCACGCCATATCTTCATTTTCAAAGTTCAAATAGTCGATTCGAACTTCCAACATGTTCTTCATATTGAAATGTGCTTGGATACCAAATTTTACATTTTTTGGAATTTTTTTACTATTTATTAAGTCACTTTGAAAATCTGAAAATCCGGGTGAACAGTAGAAAACAGTAAAAATTTATGGACCGCCGGATCAGTGATTTTCAAAGTGGCTTAATAAATAGTAAAAAAATTCCAAAAAATGTAAAATTTGGTCTCCAAGCACATTTCAATATGGAGAACAACTTGAGCGGTTCGGATCGGTAGTTTGGATTTTCAAAATGGAAATAATGAGGCGTGGAGCACCAAGTCGTTTTACACCATGGCTTAGCTAAGCCCAGCACTATATATATATATATATAGAGTACGGCTAACGCGCTTCCTCTAGCATTTCGGCCGAGGTGCTTCCGGGGGCATATCTTGCAATTTGATGTTCAAATAACAAATTCAAACCATTAGATGTTCAATCTATATTAAAATCTACTTGGAGACCAAATTTTACATTTTTTGGAATTTTTTTACTATTTATCAAGCCACTTTGAAAACCGCTGTTTTTCAATGCTTCAGAAATTTAATAAAAACAGCGGTTTTCAAAGTGGCTTAATAAATAGTAAAAAAATTCCAAAAAATATAAAATTTGGTCTCCAAGTAGATTTTAATATAGATTGAACATCTAACGGTTTGAATTTGTTGTTTGAACATCAAATTGCAAGATATGCCCCCGGAAGCACCTCGGCCGAAATGCTAGAGGAAGCGCGTTAGCCGTACTCATATATATATATATATATATATATATATATATAGAGTAGGGCTATTGTGCTTTGCAAAGTAAAGCTATCGTTTTACTTCCGCTTACTTTTTGGATTTTCAAAGTCCAAAACGTCGATCCGACCGTTCAAGTTGATCTACATATTGAAATGTGCTTGCAGACCAAATTTTACATTTTTTTGAATTTTTTTACTATTTATTAAGCCACTTTGAAAATTACTGATCACATGGTCCAGAAAAAACAGTGCAACAAAATTCTGGACCATGTGATCAGCAATTTTCAAAGTGGCTTAATAAATAGTAAAAAAATTCCAAAAAATGTAAAATTTGGTCTGCAAGCACATGTCAATATGTAGATCAACTTGAACGGTCGGATCGAAGTTTTGGACTTTGAAAATCCAAAAAGTAAGCCGAAGTAAAACGATGGCTTTACTTTGCAAAGCACAATAACATAATTCTATATATATATATATATAGAGTAGAACTAGGGTGCTCCTAAGCTCACCAAGCCCTTCGTGAGCGCGACTCTAAAACCTATCGAATTGACTTCAAACGACATTTTCAAACCGTTAGATGTTCAATCTATATTAAAATGTGTTTGGAGACCAAATTTTACATTTTTTGGAATTTTTTTACTATTTATTAAGATGGTTTGAAAATTGCTGTTTTTATTAAAATTCTGCACCATTGGAAAACAGCGATTTTCAAACCATCTTAATAAATAGTAAAAAAATTCCAAAAAATGTAAAATTTGGTCTCCAAGCACATTTTAATATAGATTGAACATCTAACGGTTTGGAAATGTCATTTGAAGTCAATTCGATAGGTTTTAGAGTCGTGCTCACGGAAGGACTTGGTGAGCTTAGGAGCACCCTAGTTCTACTCATATATATATATATATATATATATATAGAGATGGGCTATGGTGCATTGCAATGCATAGGCACCCTTGTGCATTGGACCATAAATCACCCATTCAAAGTCCAAATGACTGATCCAAACCGTTCATCTTGTTCTCCATATTAATATGTGCTTGGAGACCAAATTTTACATTTTTTGGATTTTTTTTACTATTTATTAAGCCACTTTGAAAATCGCTGATCCATTGGTCCAGAATTTTTCACTGTTTCGGAGCTGTGACCATTGGATCAGCGATTTTCAAAGTGACTTAATAAATAGTAAAAAAATTCCAAAAAATGTAAAATTTGGTCTCCAAGTACATATTAATATGGAGAACAAGATGAACGGTTTGGATCGGCCATTTGGACTTTGAATCGGTGATTTATGGTCCAATGCACAAGGGTGCCTATGCATTGCAATGCACCATAGCCCATCTATATATATATATATATATATAGTGCTGGGCTTAGCTATATATATATATATATAGAGTAGGGCTATTGTACTTCACGAAGTAAAACTTCGTTTTACTTCACGCTCATACACCCATTTCCAAAATCCAAATCGTCGATCCGACCGTTCAAGTTGTTCTCCATATTGAAATGTGCTTGGAGACCAAATTTTATATTTTTTGGAATTTTTTTACTATTTATTAAGCCATTTTGAAAATCGCTGATCCATTGTGAATAGTAAAAAACAGTAAAAAATTCTGGACCAATGGATCAGCGACTTTCAAAGTGGCTTAATAAATAGTAAAAAAATTCCAAAAAATGTAAAATTTGGTCTCCAAGCACATTTCAATATGGAGAACAACTTGAACGGTCGGATCGACGATTTGGATTTTGGAAATGGGTGTATGAGTGTGAAGTAAAATATTGGTTTTACTTCATGAAGCACAATAGCAAAATTCTATATATATATATATATATATATATATATAAACATTTATGTTTATGCAGATACGGGATACCAGAAATCATGTGTTTTTTCTGCACACAAGTACACAAACTGTATTGTCACTATAATGTTCCAAGGCCATGAGAAAGTTACTTACCAAAAAAATCAAGTATCATTTTTGAGCCAATAAATCCAAGAACAATTCCAATAGCAGGCTGGAAAAGTAAATTAATGTTAGCAGAAAGCAACATTAGCCATGCATGAATTAATTATTCTTGAATAAATAAGAATTAGTGCGCAAAATATAAAGTAAATAATTCACCTGCAAGTATTCCAGATCAGACATCCCTTCAGAAATAAGAACAAATAGTGACCTCAAACCTACAAAAAGAAAAAGAAAAATATCACTTCATGCAAGACGGTATGATGTTATTTGAGAATTATAAAACTCTGAGGTATACCTGAGATGGCAAAAATATTTGAAGATAATATTATCAGAGGATCCCTTGTGACACCAAAAACTGCTGGTATAGAGTCAATCTGAAATCATGAAACCTTTTATAAGGATTCATAATCAAGAATAATTAAAATTTATTTGTGTAAGTGAACTTACTGCAAAAGCAATGTCGCTAAGCTCAATTACCGCAACTGTGAGGAGTAATGGAGTAGCCTACACAGCCATTCTTTAATTCATTAATTTAGCAATCAAGTTGAACAAACTTCTAGACTATCACTTTAACAAAAGTGAGAACTATCTAATTCATCATGTATAGAAACTTCTTGTAAAAAAAATATGATAACGAGGCATCTTTATGACTTAGCATTTAATAACTTACTTTCCATAACCCATCTTGATTTGTTAAGAACCGATCACCGTCATAGTAGGCTATATAGCAAGAAAATATAAAAACATTTAGCAGGCACAATTGACAAAGGTGTTTACTACATTACTGAGCATAGCAAGTACTACTTTTTTACTGTTACAAAGGGAATGTTAAAAGATACACCCACTATACTTTAATATTTTCAGAAAGAAACCTGACACTATTTGAACAAGAACTGGACCTTAATTCAATAACCCTAAAGTGGTTTCAACCCATTAAGACCTCATGCTGGCGCTAACAAAACAATTGTCTAATCTTAAGTTAAATTGCTGTCCTTATGATGCCTTCGTTCTACCTTCTTCTTTTTTACATCTTCAAATCTTTGTTCTACAAACCCTAACCCTTGTCACCTAATGAGGAGACTGTTGAAATTAACAAAACTGGGTTATATGCAAAGACAATGGTGCAGATTCCAACACAATAAGAATCATTTTTTGGGATGAAGAGAATAAATAATGAACTCTTTGTTGCCCACTTAAAATGGTTATTTTAGCAAATACCAAAAGTTGCCATGCTTCTGCAAATAAATATAAATACTGGGTGCCTGTCTCTAATTTGTAATAACAAAAGGGTATGTTTATAAGATCAAATTATATTTAGTAAAGACAACTCACTAGTAACAGGAATAAACCTCTGACACGTTTTGACAATAAAATTGTCTGACAAATCTGTCTCCTCCTCTTCAGCAGAAAAAAGCTGTCATAAATAAAACAGTCACATAGATAGAAATCCTAGACTTGTAAAAATCATTCTTCAAATTAAATATGCAGGTATATTTAATTTCTTTTTAGAGGATTAAAACAGATAAAGGATTTCCAATTCACCTTGTAAGAAGTAAAGAGAAGAATAAGCGCAAGAAGCAAGTTCACTACTTCAAATCTCTGTATAATACAAACTTTCAAGTCTTAATACAACTGTACTTGTCAAAAGAAAATAGAAAACCAACATAAAAAGGGAAGGTAAGGGAATTGAAATAAAAGAATGAATTTATGTATTAACCTGAAGGGTAGCTGCTCCAAGAAGTATCATAGTAGCACGAAATATAACAGCTCCAACAATACCATATGAAAGTACTCTTTTCTACGAAATAACAGATAAAAACCTGGAAAGGCTAAGTACGAAGCCTTAACATGATATAAAAAACAAGGAGGAATCAAGTTACAAACTTTTTTCTGTACTCAATTAAAGTTGCACTTCATGATGCACTTTCTATACGCTTTTAGCAGAGATAAAATTTCAAGTTCCAAACGACATACATAATAGATAATACATTGATGTTGTTCTATCTTTCGAGCAATGGTAACTCATTGAAATTGGGAAATTAAGAGCTTTTCTACGAGATCATAAGGTAAAAAAAATCAATGCACCAAATAATATACAACTAGCTACTGATTTTTCCACTCCTTCACATTATACAAAACCAACTTCAAATTTTATTTTTGGACGCACATATATTGCTCATGGATAACACGAGAATTAATGGTTCAGATGGGACTAATAATTTTGAATAATTAATGTAAAGAGAAAGTGTGCGATAATGTGTTACAAAAAGGAATTGCCATTTGATCCCTTCTCATTACAGAAGATATAGTAGGAATACACTATCAAAATTATAAATAAAAAATTGAGCAAACCTGATATTGTTTTGGTACTTTGAAGTATCTAAAAACAAGAACAAATACAAAAAGATTGTCCACTGACAAGCTTTCTTCCAACAAATATCTGCCAAAAAAAAAAAAAAACCAAGGGTTTTACATTGTTAGCACTTTTAGGGTTTTATCTAAGAATGACAATGGGCTGGATCAGGTCAGCGCTAGGTTTGTGCTTTTTAAAAAAGTCAATTGGGCCCAGATTCCTAGCTGACCAGAGAAAGTATCAAGTAATACAGACCTTAGCCAATTCATTAACCCATCAGGCTGGACTGAACACCCAAATTGTCAAATTTGGTTGAATTTTTAATACATGCTGCATTTTATATACACATTGCTTTACATTTCTTAGCAAGAAGTATTGGCCTAATTTTACATTTGCCTAGTTCTATTCTATAAAGAGCTGAAATTAAGCACTTAACAGGTCAGGCAGACCAGAAGCACAAGGTCAAGAAAAGGTTACCATGCACAGTACTTGGTAGTTTATCTGGTTGTCTTCAACTGGTTGGATAGGTACTCAGCAGTCCATTATGTTCTTTTGTCAGTTTTCAAGTTTCTTTTTTTCCTCGTGCAACACTAAAATAGTATAGAAATTACCCAGCAAAGAACTCTGATGCTTTTCCTAGTCCATCCCGCATGGCAATACCGACTCCAAAAGTCACAGCAGCTAAAACCTATTAAGTGGAAAAATATTACTTTGTATGACTGTATACTCATCAAAACATCCATGAGAATATCCAAAAAAAAATCCATCCAAAACAAGAGATATGCTGTATGTCCTTAGGGAAAAAAAATTAAAAGATCACACAATTTATCTTTATCTGGTAATTTCATTTAAATATCCAATAACCCTCTTATCTTCCTCATTCATATGGAAACAAACAGTGTTGAGAGTTATGTGCTAGTAGCAGTATATAATTATACTTTATGCAGTTTAGGGGTATGCCTGATGCTTCCATGTTTCGTGGAGTATGTACAAAAGATATTTTGTTTCTACATAACACTTAGGTTTTTTTTTGCAGGTATATAAAACATAAATTATCAATTCACAGGGTTGACAAGTTTCATAAATTGCAGGTTATAAGTGAAATTAACCCAACTTTTTTTTTTTTTTTTACTTAAAGTGAGGTAAAGGGCTCAACAGTTTCTATTAGAAACCAAAGTGTTTACAAGACCTGATACCAAAACGAAAGATTAAAAAAAGAAAACAAGACCTAGATTCATTACACACCCATAATGTAACAGATCTTAGAGAAGAAGCTTTGCTTTTTTCTGAATCTTTTTCCTTGTCTAATTCTGCTTCAATTAGTGGCATTTCAACAGCGTTTACTTTGTTATGTGACTTAGAGCTGACCTCTTCGCCTGCCTCTGCAAGTATTTGCAATGTATAACCATGGAGTTTGATTAATAAAGCAGTAATAATATAATGTATGCCCCTGAAAACTATGAATCCAACCCACCTCCAAACCCCCCACCCTCCCAGAGTCATGAAAAATCATATCAAATCCATAGTTTGGAAAGAAATTAATCATGCACCACCCAAAGCACCTCTCTTTTCTTCCATTCTTCCGTAGAGATAGAGATTGAGAGAGAGGTTCTTCGGGCAGCTTTTCAAGTAAATGGAAAGGGAAGGGTGGATAGGATATTCACATTGTTTCCGAGCAGTACATGATAAGAAGGAATACATGACATATCTCAAGCTGCAGGAGATGTCTAATATTTTGACATTTTAAAGACTAGGTGAAATTCGGCCAGCTAAACTAAGAAATAAACAAAAATCATTTTTTCTTTTACTTTTTTCAGAAAAATAGATATTTGGACGTGATGGGTAAATCCAACACAGAAACTAATTTGATTTCATGAGATATGAAGTAAAACTTCAACTTGCAGTAAATTACAGTACTTTCTTTGCAAACAACACTTTACATATGTGCATTTGCAAAGTAACACCGAATATTTCTATTTTTTAGCTCATACATTTACAATTTCAACACGGACACACCACATTTTGACAACTGCGCATCAGGGAGATGATTCATTTTTTTTTTTTTTCCTAAAAGGGATTGACAATTAAAATTGAAAGAAAGAGAATGAAAACCAGTAATAGCAGATAAATCTTCATCTGGATCGGTTCGTTTGGCACGCAGTACGTGAAGAGAGCCGCCGCCAGATTGCCTCATCCTCACTGAAATCCCAACCACAGAAGCAGTGTCAGAACACCAAGTAGAGACGGAATAAGCCAGAAAGTGTTAAAATTGGCACACCTGAAGTGGAGAAGAAGCGGGAGGCGCAGGCGTGGGGAAGAGAGGGGGTGAAAAGAGAGCGAGCGCGCGAGGTAGAGAGAGAAATTGGAGATGGTCTTGGAAGGCCTCGGTGAGGAGGAGAAGGCGAGGCGAGCGCCATCGCCGGGTCAGATGCGATATTTTGGGAAGGGAAGTGGCGCGCACGGATTATGATTTTATGATTTTATCCTTCTCCCTCTACTCCATCCAGGCTCCAGCACTGCCCTGACAGGCTGACAGTCTGACACTGATTCGCTGCCTCAGATCGGATCCGGGCTTGTGGGTTTCGGACCTCTTTCATACCAATTACTTCCCCTGAAATATTAAAAACATAAAATTTAATTTGATTCAGTTCAAAACCGCTGGTTTGAAAACCTCATAGGCTGGTTTGAAAACCGCTGTTTTTATTAAATTTCTGCAGCATTGAAAAACAGCAGTTTTCAAACCAGTTTAATAAATAGTAAAAAAATTTCAAAAAATGTAAAATTTGGTCTCCAAGGACATTTTAATATAGATTGAACATCTAACGGTTTGGATTTGTTGCTTGAACTTTGGAAATTAGAGAACTGAATCGTTTGTTCATGAGTCCAGGAACAAACATTTTGATATTAGCCATTCTCTCTCTCTCTCTCTCTCTATATATATATATATAGAGTGAGGCAATGGTACTTCGGCTAGTGTACTATGGCTAGTGTACTACGGCTCAATATGATACTTTTTAAAATCCTAACGGTCGATCCGACCGTTCAATGTGATATCCATATGAATATGTACTTGCAAACTAAATTTTATATTTTTTCGAATTTTTTTACTATTTTTTTAGATAGGTTGAATTTTGATGGTCCAAAATTTATATAAAACACTAAAAATTCTACCTATCTAAAAAAATAGTAAAAAAATTCGAAAAAATATAAAATTTAGTTTGCAAGTACATATTCATATGGATATTCACATTGAACGGTCAGATCGACCGTTAGGATTTTAAAAAGTACCAAATTGAGCCGTAGTACACTAGCCGAAGTACCATAGCCTCACTCATATATATATATATATATATATATATATATATATAGTGACTAAGGTCAAAGTGGTAGTTCCTAGCCTCCGGTGCTACCAAGTCGTTTTTGGATTTTCAAAGTCCAAACGGTCGATCCGAACCGTTCAAGTTGATCTCCATATTGAAATCTGCTTGGAGACCAAATTTTACATTTTTTGGAATTTTTTTACTATTTATTAAGCCACTTTGAAAATTGCTGATCCGGATAAACAGTAAAAACAGTGCAACCAAATTCTGGACCACCGGATCAGCAATTTTCAAAGTGGCTTAATAAATAGTTAAAAAATTCCAAAAAATGTAAAATTTGGTCTCCAAGCAGATTTCAATATGGAGATCAACTTGAACGGTTCGGATCGACCGTTTGGACTTTGAAATCCGAAAATGACTTGGTAGTACCGGGAGCTAGGAACTACCACTTTGACCTTAGTCACTATATATATATATATATATATATATAAGCTCTGGATAACCGTTTCCAGGGCGGACCAAGTGTATTCCAAGGGGGGCAGCTGCCCCCCTGGTTTTTGAGTTTTAGTGGAGATTTATCAGTTCCGACCGACTTTGCCCTCCCTTGGAATTTGTTTTGCCTCCCTCTGGACGTTTGATTTGTAATTCGGATTAAATTTAGGGTTAAAATTGAAATAAATTTGTTGAATTTTGATTGGTAATTAGAATTATAAGTCAGAGAATCAGAAATTACAAGTCAAAGCATTGTTTTTTATCGAGTATCCAATTGGTTAATGGATTTAAACCTGATTAGGTAATTAAACCCGATTCAATATTTTTTTGCCCCTCCTAACGAAAACCCTGAATCCGCCTCTGACCGTTTCTTCATATATATTTCCACTTGGAGAAGTCCGAATATTTGCATTTCCATTATAATTTATAATATATAGAACATTATCCTTTAACATCTTAAATCAAGAATTTCTCTACTTTAATTAAAGAAAGTTTGTAGTAACAAAATATGTAATAAAATAAAATAAGAAAGTTCTCAAAAAGCCCAGTTATATATCAAATTGTGGCCCTGTAAATAAAATGAAGTTGAGCTTCGCATTTAATACCAGGCCCATAAATTAAGAAGGTAACCAATTAGTATTCTAAGCAAATTAAGAATGACGATATGTTTCTATTACACCCCTTGCATTGTAACTAAATTTGTTTGAATATGATTTGAGCTGTAACGTTAACAGAGAGTGTTTTGAGCTCAGAAGACCATGAAGTTTTCCGATCTTCGATGTCGCCCCATATTATGAGCTCTTCAAGCACAGGTGCATTGTTTAGTATGAATTTTGCAAATGCAATAGAAAATTCTGAACCCAGATCAACTTTAATTATAACGCTTCGAAGGCAAGAAAACAATCCTTGTTGCCTGCTTTCAAGTTGCTCATAAGCGCTCGAAATAGATGAAGGTAAAAGTGCTTGAACCTGCAAGTATATATATATATACTAGTATCATGCCCGTGCGTTGCAACGGAATATATGATAAGATAACAAAAATAAATTCTCATACAAAATGACAAATTTTCATAAAAAAAAAAAAAAAATTAAAAATATATTCTACATTTATCACAGTAATATGTATAGAAATAAGGAAGTAGATAAATAATGAAGTGAACAAAAAATTGATTTGCATTGTAATCCGCCGTATAGAAAATTTCAATTGGAGAGTAGATAAATAATGAAGTGAACAAAAAATTAATTTGCATTGTAATCCGCCGTATAGAAAATTTCAATTGGAGAGGGAGAAATAAGGAAAATAAAATAAAATAAGGAAACATAGAATTATATCGCTAAATTTTAGAGTTTGTTTAATTTTAATTGTAATGCATCGTGTGGCGGTATGTATGGCGAGAATGTTTGTAGCTAAATTTAAACTTCTACACATAAAATAAATACATTTAATCAAAAGAAGATAGATTTTGTGATTGGAGAGCTGAGATTAAATCCAAAAATTAATCTTTCAATCGTAACCATTGACGGATCGGACACCCAACGTGCTTAATAATGGAATGGAGGTATGTATGTATGTATGTATGTATGTATGTTTAGAAGTCAAAGAAAAAGGTAAAAGATGAAAATATTTTTTTTTTTAATTTTATGCTAACCAATAACGTGAGTTCTTGTAGGTTTGGAGAATTTTGAAACAAGAGAAGCGAAAAAGTCAAGTCAGCATCGGATGGTCGTAAATAGATGCGCATACTAGTTAAGTTGCTAAGTAACGGAGGATTCTTCACCTGTAAAGATTCAACCAAATAATCCTACAAAAAAGAAGAGACAAGAAAAGATCCATAAATTCTCTACAAATTAATTGTTAGATGGTTAATTAATTAAGAAAACCAATTAAATTAATGCCTTAATTCTTACCGGATGTTGACAGTAAATAGAGAGGTACTGAAGGTTGGATATGGAACTGAGAGCTTGGATAAGATTTCGTCCAGCTACCACTTCTATGGTAGCGACCGTGTTAAAAATGTCGATAAAAAAAAAGCTTCCAACAGCTTAGGAGTTTGTAGATACAAATCTCCAAAATTACCCAAGATCGACATCTTTCGAAGGTTCAAGGCATGAATTTTAAGAACACAATAAGAAAATCCATCTAACTCGAGTTCTTCCAAGAGAGGGCAACTGGAGATTAGCTTTGTCATGTCAGTCTCGTTGATTTTGCATTCACCGCTAAAATGGAGTGATCGTAGTAGCCTAAGGCCGTTAAAATCTTCAGGTAGCTTGATCGCACAATTACAGGTGATTTGACATGGGCGCAGGCACAATGACCATCTTCTCTTACATTCCAAGTCTAAGATGAGTTTCCTAATTTGCATTTGAGATAGTTTAAGCATCCATCGTTCAAAATCCTCTTCGTCGGGTTGTGCACCGCTAATTTTTAAAGTATGGACATTGCCATTGTGAAGATTAAGAACTTGATCAATAAATCTAATGCTCTTTAAATCCTCTTCGATCATTGGCCGGTGCCATCTTTTTACCAGAATAACGTGAGCCTCTGTTGCCAACATCTATATATAAATTATGAACTTGAGACCATGTGTGCCTCCAATCTTTTGATAAGATGCACGTTCTTACCGCCTCTTTTATTGGCAAATATTCAAGAATATTTTCCTTTATGAACTCTGGAAGGTTGTTGATTACATGAAAACTGTAATCATATTCTTTCTCAGGATGAGAATTATCCATCGTTGACGATCGAGTTGCAGCTAGCTAGCTCTTAATTAATTTTTGACTCTGTCAACATTCGATCGAGCTAGTCATTAAAATGTAATTAAATTAATTACCTACTGCAAATTGAAATTAATACTCTTAATTGGGGACGGTGGAGGATTATCTATCTGTACATGGATGTTAAACCTAGCTAGTTGATATTCAGATTCGGTTTCTATGCAGTATTATCACAATTTACCACATATTGTTATACCACTTGAATTGGTTATTAAAGGTGACAATTGACAAGATATATAGAAGGGAATGCATGCACAATTCTAATTCTAAAGACGAGAAAATATATAAAAAAGAAAGTTAAAATTAAAGCGGGAAACTGATGGCATACTCTGAGGAAGCGCAAGAGAAAATGAGTTTCTTAAATCACATCTTCATTTGGCGGTTCAGGGTGAATGGGAAAAATAAGAAGAATGAATGGGAAAAATAGAAAAACATACATACAAAAGTTTGGTACCGTCACCAAATGATAAATTTAGTTTTTTATCCGTGTACTAACAATAGAAAATTTGGTGATTATGTGTCAGTATAACTTATCCTTTTAATTTGTATATCTCATACCATCACTTTAATTAGTATGTACAGTACATATATGAATAAGAAGAAGAAAACCACAATTAATTAATGTTTGCAATTGCTAACAATTAATATACCATGATTGTTTGATACAAAAGACAGTAAAATTACCTTCACAGTTTAGGACAATTAAGACATCAAAATTTATCAGGATAACAAGTTATGTATCACCTTAGTATAAATCTAAATTTATTAACAAAGTCAACTATCTCATGACTATGAATCTACTATAATAACATATATAATAACATGAAAAATTAAATTGAAGATGCATTAAATACCAAACTCCTGCTACTCTTGTGAATAAATTTATTAACAAAGTCAACTATCTCCAAACTTCTGCTACTCAGTTTCTGATACGGTTCAAAATCAGAATCAAAAATAAGAAGATGCATTAAATACCAACATAAAATCTGATATCACGATAATCAGATGCATTGTACGCAAACTAACCGTCAGACTAGCGAATGGAGGCTCACTTGAGAGAGAGGGAGGGAGGGTCATGGTTTTCATCTTCTTAGCAATTGCAAACATCCCCCACCTTTTACTACTCTCCTCACAGTCCTACCAAACTGAGGTTCCTCCATCCTCGAGGTTCCCAGAATGGAAACGACGTTGTTTCCGTTGCTGCAGGAAAGGCCACACGTCGGCGGTTTGCAAGAACCAGATCAAATGTGGTAAATGTTGGAAAGATGGGCATATAAAAATGTCTGAGCTTATGATATGCATTTCATTAAAAACGGTATTGATTGAGATTTTCCTCGGTCATTTCTTTTTCAATAAAAAGATTTAAAAATAGATTCCTATATGTATAAAATAAAGTTGTGAGTTGAAACAATATTTTCTTGTCCAAATTTTTAGAGTCAATTATATTTCTCTTTCATGATTCGACTTTTATATTTATGTTTTTTTTATTTAAATTGACAAAACATGTTTTACTTCCTGTTAGTTACTTTTTTACTGAATTTATATTTCTTGCGATAATAGACTCTCCAACTAAAGTAGTAATATGCTCTCCATTAACAAAATCTAGAGCCAAATGAATTTGGAAATTTATTTAGTTAGATCTGGTTTAACATTTATTTTCAATTATTACACGAAATATTCAACTCTATTGGATTATTTTGCGTTTAAGAAACCTATATGTTGAGTAAACAAATGGTGATACTTACTGTTTGAATTTCTTGCACATCAATTTCCTCCATTATCATATCTGAAATAGAATAATGTATATTATGCTCCATTATCATACACTCTAATTGGATTATTTTGTATTTAAGATGTTTGTTGCAATACTCAACTAAAAAATATGTTAAGTGTTTTTTTTTAAAGAAAATATACTATTATCCTCACATAGAAAGCAAAAATGAAATAATTACTCAACTTCAAACATTGCGCTGCAATCTATTGATACTTTACCTTATATGGAATAAATTCAGTGTAGCCACATTGCATATAATTCACAGGGATAATTGTGAAATTGCCACTACAAAGTGAAGAAATTGTGAATTTGCCATCCAACCCAAAAATTAATTGATTGATAGCCCCAAAGTTTGTCCCCAAAAGATTTCAGATGTGTAAAAACCTTGAACAGGAATAATGAGAAATGGTGTGATCAAACCCGAATTGTCAACCTAGGATATCCAAAAATCCCGTGTTTATTTAAAAACAAATTTTAAAGCACTTTTATGAGCGAAAGGTGGGAGAAATCTATACAAGAGTGGTACACAAAATCTCGTACAGCATCTGTAGAATATTTAGACCTCGCAGAAACCACAACCGTTTCCACCAAACATTTAGCCCACAACTTATCTGTTATCTACGACAGATTAAACTTGTCCAGCAGAGTAAGCTTGAAGAATTTCAAGCAAACCCAAGAACAAATTCACTCCCTAGATCAGAAAATCCAAAAACTCGAACAAAACCTAAAGAACCTCACAATCTTATTTACCGAAAATCGTCCCCTAACCACATCAGAAGTCAAGGTTCTGGTGTCTGAAATAGCAAAACAACCCAAACTAGTTGAAACAGAAGCCCTTAAAATCTCTGAAGAACTCAACCAAAAACTAAACCGGGTAGAAGCTATCCTTAAAAAGGTAGAAGCGTGGGCCAGTTCATGAGTGATTACACAAATACTCAGAACTCCCAGTTCTACAAACAAGCAGTTCAAGCAACCAACCCGATCGAGTCACCTGCGGTAGGTTTCGCAAAACCTGCTGACAACCGTGGTGGTACATCAGGGCAACAACTGGTTGGTGAGGCAGACTAGGGTCACTATCCCTATGATGCCGACTGAATTACAAACCAGAAACCTGCTTGATGGACGAATCTCTATATCATTTGGAGATTATGTTCCAGCCCCAGAAATCTCAGCAGTCACACCTGACGATGATGATGAAACTGAAGTCGGAACCGAAACAATTCTATTCCTGACAGAAAACGAAAGTGACGAAGAGGAGGACAATGACTGGCAATACATACAGTACCTTGCAGCCCAGTCAACACAACAGCCTGAATCAGTACTCACTGGTCCTATTTGGGATACTGATGATAAGGATGATACCGAAAAGGATTGGATCAATCCTTTTTCGTTGAAGGGGGAAGGAGGACAGCTCGGTATTTTAACACCGACTAAGCAGGCTAATGTTTTCGTAATCCATGAGGAAGAATTCGATTACCCTCAATTCAAAACCCTGTCCAACGCAATGACAGAACAAGCATTCATGTCTACCGGCTCTTCGGCAATATCCGCATATCAACCACCACCTGACCAATCAATGCATATGCCCAGCTATCCTCCTGCAAGGGCAGCAAATGAAGCAAGACAAGCCCCAACCTTTGATAGTAGGGTGCCCAGAACAGGGCATTTTCGGGGAGGCTATAATAACGAAATGTGGACCTTGCCATCAGCTCAGCAACAGCAGGGTGCCATGTTCGTAATCCCGGATCAACTGGGATTATTCCATGATACATTCTCCAGATGGGAATCAATCACGCGCAATCACGTGGCAGAAAAGGGTTTTACAGACCCAAAGGATAAAATTGAGTACATGGAGAACCTATTAGGCGAAGTTGAAAAACTAACATGGGTTCAATGGAGAATGCAATACCTAGCCGAGTACGAGGCGTTGATAACAATCGCAGACGGCCGGGAAGGAACACAAAACATCCTTTCACAAATGAGACGGGTATTTTCACTAGAAGATCCTGCGCAGGGATCAACAGTAATCCAAGATCAGGCCTACCGAGATCTGGAAAGACTGACTTGTGACAACGTAAAATACCTTATTCAATACATGAACGAGTATTTACGCTTGTCAGCAAAATCTGGGCGCATGTACATCAGCCCGGAGCTCTCGGAAAAATTCTGGTTGAAAATGCCTGGTGATCTAGGAACCAGAATTCGAGCTGCATTTGAAGAAAAATACCCCGGCTTAACAGTCGGCGTAATCCCAAGAGTACTATTTGCGTACAAATATCTGGAGAACGAATGCAAAGACGCAGCATTCAAAAGATCACTCAAAGACCTATCCTTTTGCAACCAAATTCCCATCCCTGGCTACTACCGCAAGCCGGAGAAAAGATACGGATTACGGAGGTCAACAACCTATAAAGGCAAACCTCATGAAACCCATGCCAGGGTAGAGAAAAGAAAGCACTTGATCAGAAATAAAAGGTGTAAGTGCTATCTTTGTGGTCAGGAGGGCCACTTTGCAAGAGAATGCCCCAGTGATAGGAGAAACATTAAGCGGGCAGCAATCTTTGAAGGATTAGACATACCAAATGATTGTGATATCATATCAGTCCAAGAAGGCGAAAACCAAAGTGATGCTATTTTTAGCATCTCCGAAGGAGAAGAAGGGGAGCTCGAGTTACAGCAAGGGGTGCAAACCCTACAAATCAACTCTCTGTTCATGCTCGGGGAAGAAAATTCGGGATACAGACCCCGGATAAGATTACCCGAAAAACAACTAAAATGCCAACACCAGTGGCAGCACAACCAAGTGATCGAGCAACCGTTCAAAACAATATGCTCATGTTGTGCCCGAGAAACCACTATTAGAGCACGAATACACTGCCCTGAATGTGGTGTAACAGCATGTAACCTGTGTGGTCCTTTCTACTTCAAGAAGGAAGTGCCAGTTAGTCCGGCAACCGCGCCGGCACAAATCAACCTTCGAACCCTTGTCCAAGAGCAAAGAGACTATATAATATGGTGTGAGGCTGAAATGGAAAGATTACAAAAAGAGGTGACTCATTACAAAGTAAAGTATGAAAAACTTCTTGAAGAGCACCTAGGGATCGATTTTGAAGAACTAGCAAAAGTGAAGGAGGGTAAGGCCATTATAATTGAAGAAGAGAAAGAAGAAGTTAATGTCCTGCACGGCGAAACTGTGTATAAAAATAGCAGTGAACCGCCAGCCGGGAGAATCATCAAGAACAGGTTATACAACCTGGAAGTCGAGTTTGATGTACCCGGGATCCCAAAGTTCAAGGCGCGAGCAATCCTGGACACGGGAGCCACTACCTGTTGCATTGATCAAGGCTCCGTTCCAAAAGAAGCCCTTGAAGAAAACACCTTTGTGGTACAATTCACGGGTGTAAATTCAACACAAACCGCAAATATGAAGCTAAAATACGGGAGAATGATCATTGGTGAAAACCAGTTCAGAATACCATATACGTATGCGTTCCCAATGAAGCTGGGAGGAGAAATACAGATGATAATCGGGTGTAATTTCATACGCTCGATGCATGGTGGTTTAAGAATAGAGGGGGATACAATCACTTTTTACAAAAACCTCACCGTCATAAACACCCAACCCCAGGCAAAGATCCTAACGCTTGAAGAAGAAGGCCCAGAGGACTTGGAGTATATCCAACTCCAGGAGATGGTGCACTATAATTTCGGGCAGACATCACCGAACTTTTCGCAAAAGTTCGACCCAATTTTAAGAAGGCTCCAGGAGGCCGGGTTTATTGGTGAAAACCCATTACAACATTGGGCCAAGAATAAGGTTGTTTGCAAACTGGATATTAAAAATCCAGACTTTATTATCGAAGACAGGCCCTTGAAACAAGTTACGCCACAAATGAAAGAAGCTTTCACCAAGCATGTAGAGGTCCTGTTAAAACTCGGAGTGATCCGACCTAGTAAAAGCAGACACCGCACGACGGCCATAATTGTGCATTCCGGTACGACAATCAACCCTAAAACCGGAAAAGAAGAAAAGGGAAAGGAGAGAATGGTGTTTAACTACAAAAGGTTAAATGATATTACGGAAAAAGACCAATATAGTCTTCCTGGTATCAACACCATCATGAGGAAGGTCGCGAATAGTAAAATCTACTCGAAATTTGACCTCAAGAGTGGATTCCACCAGGTGGCAATGCACCCAGACTCAGTGGAATGGACTGCGTTTTGGGTACCAGACGGGTTGTACGAATGGCTCGTGATGCCGTTTGGACTGAAAAATGCTCCTGCAGTTTTCCAGCGCAAAATGGATCACTGTTTTAAGGGCACTGAGGATTTCATCGCGGTCTATATCGATGATATTCTCGTGTTCTCTCAAACCGAGAAAGAGCATGCAGAGCACTTACAAAAGATGCTGGCAAGATGTGAGGAGTTCGGGCTCGTCCTCAGCCCAACAAAGATGAAAATAGCGGTACCCCAGATCGAGTTCCTAGGGGCAGTTATTGGCAAAGGCATTATACGACTACAGCCGAACATTATCAAGAAGATTGAGGAATACAAAGAAAATGACCTTACTCAAAAATCTGGGATGAGATCCTGGTTAGGTATCCTCAACTACGCTAGGAGTTATATTCCAAATCTTGGAAAACTCTTAAGCCCTCTCTATGCGAAAACTAGTCCTACTGGTGATAAACGGTTAAATAAACAGGACTGGGAGCTTATTCGAATGATTAAACAGCAGGTTCAGAACCTGCCTGACTTATGTGTACCCCCCGAAGAATGCTTTATCGTTATTGAAACAGACGGATGCATGGACGGATGGGGCGGGGTATGCAAATGGAAACCAAGGAGATATGACCCGAAAAACACGGAAAAGCCGTGCGCATATGCAAGTGGCAAGTTCAACCCGCCAAAATCAACAATAGATGCTGAGATCTTCGCGGTGATGAACAGTCTTGAGGCTTTAAAGATTTACTACCTCGACAGGAAGGAATTAATAATTCGTACAGACTGCCAAGCGATTATTAGTTTCTTCAACAAATCTAACATAAACAAGCCTTCAAGAGTGCGATGGGTTGCATTCACGGATTTCGTGACAGGGCTTGGAATAGATGTTCAATTTGAACACATTGATGGGCGAGACAACCTATTGGCTGACTCCCTGTCGAGACTAATTAATGTTTTGATTGATACAGGATGGCCCAACAAGGAGGCTCAGGACATATTGGACAATCTAGCAGGGGCTCTCCAGGAGAGCAAGGAGCAGCCCAACCCGAAGGTACAGGAGAAAATGTCCCACATAATCCTGCAAATCAGTCAATCGTTTGCCAGTACCGGGATTTATTGCGGCAAACATATGGCGTATCCAACGATATGCGCCGAGAACAAGAGCTTAGGCTCCAGCTCCGGACAATAGAAAACCGGGCAATTTCGCGAATGATAGAAGGTGTTACGGATTTAATCAAAATTCAACAGATGAAGGAAGCACAATGTTCTAAGTTCGCTACAAAAGACAACTATTGGGGAGATTGGTTGCCCCAAGTCCGTCTTACGCTTACAAGACTTCAAAAGAAATACCAAGAGCTCAAGAAGTTGATTTGCGAGATCAAGGTTTTCAAGGTCTGAAGAAGCGTAATTAACCCTATAGTAAGATGCCAGAAGTGTGAAATATTGGCATCAGTTTAAATTCCAGTGTATTTTACTCTTTAAGCCTGAGTGTTTCAGGCCGTTCTTTTTAACTTTTGTGTGGGCCATAGTTAGGCCAACTTTCGGTGCATTATTGGCACCTTTTTATTTAGTGGGAGACAAAGGATTGTGGAAATTCCTTTATTCACGCGCGATGGGGCCCAATGAGCACCCGGCGTAATAATGAGATTCCATTCCCAAGTCTCTATATAAGAGCTTGTTTGTGAGTTGCGAAACAAGCTGAGAACCAGCAAGTTTCACTTCTCTCTCTTCCATTTCTCTCTTGTAACATTCCACTTTATAATATATTCCGCTTGCGATTAGTTTTCATTCTTCCTGTGTTCGTAGTAACCCGCTGAAGTTTGAAGACGCCTCTGATCGATCCAACCCTGGTATCAGAGCAAGGTCTGTTAATGGCTTTCTAATTTTCTTTATATTCTAGGAAGGCAAGTAGGGGGAGATCATACCAAAACTCATGAATACTGTTCAAAACGTAAGATGTATATTTTATATTTTAATTGCGTGAAAATTTTAATTCTTCTCAACCCAAGGATATTAGCTTATAGGGCTTGATTTTTAAAAGTTCTTGTCAAACCAAAAGAATCATCCTGCCGTATAGTACCCTAAGAAGTGGGGAAGATTGCGGATAAACACGATGAGGTGAGGGGAGGCAAGAATCAGTAGAAAATATCGCCCCAAAGTTAAGAGCAAAGGTTGTAAAAAAAAAAAAAAAAAAAAAAAAAATTATTACTGGGTGCAAAAATTGGGGATATTGTATCATCAACCAAAAGGAATATTCCTTCAGAGTGGCAAAAATACAATTTTGAAGTTTTTGAGTGGCATGAATCCAACTGCCCCTAATTCACATGATACTCTCATCCATTTCATGCCAGACATAATTAATAGAGCAAAATTAGGGGATGATGTGCTCACCAAGAGAAGTTGGTGAGAACACCTTCAAAAAACTATCAGATTTATTTCAAACTACGAATCTAAACTGTTGAAATTCATTTACTTCGTGAGTGATGTATGTACATACAAAAAATTTAAAGTTTTGAATTCATTTAGTACATGGTCAAGTGGTCAAAAAAATGATGAAAAATAAATACATAAAACAATTTATAAAATGTTCATTGTTTTGACCGCTTGACCATGTGCTAAATAAATTCGAAACTTTAAAATTTTTGCATGTACATGCATCACTCACGAAGTACATGAATTTTAACAGTTTAAATTCGTAGTTTGAAGTCAATCCGATAGCCTTTTGAAGGTGTACTCACCAACTCCTCTTGATGAGCACATCACACCCTAGTTTTGCTTTAATTAATATGATATGATATATATGATCTTGGTTCGTATCATGTGAAATGTAAATGATCAACAATCCATTGAGTCATTTAAATTTTGACGACTTATGTTACTTAGTTTTTAATCAATGGACTAACAATATAACATTTTATTGAAATTAAAAAGTCATTTAGCATTTGGTTAGATTAATTTCACTTAACCAATTATGAGACAGTATAACTTATCATTTTATATATCTCATACCGTCACTTTAGTATACACATATATGAATAATATGAAGAAAATCAGAATGTTTGCAATTGCTAATTATCCATGATTGTTTGATACAAAAGATGTAAAATTACCTTCATGGTAAGAACAAGACATCAAAAATTTAAAAGGTTATGTATCACCTTAGTATACATCTAATTTTATTAACAAAGTCATCCATCTCATGATTATGAATCTAATATAATAACATAGTATTATAAACATAATCATATGTAATAACAGGAATAACTTTTGGCTATAAAACCTTAACAATAGCACTTGATCTGTGTTCCAGTTTGGTCGATGGTCAATCTAATGATGATAACATTGATGGATACCTATAGTTTTGATTTGATATATATTTACAACTATTTTTTTAATAAAAAAAATTATTTTGTTCAAACTTTTGATGACAAAGAACATGCAATTCATAAAAGAGGAGGGATCCGATTACACCTTTTTTGGTGACACATCATGACACCGTTTTTTATATAGGTCAATTTTGCGATTTCAAAATCCAAACAGTCGATCCGAACCGTTCAACATGATCACCATATTAAAATGTACTTGGAGATCAAATTTTACATTTTTTTGAATTTTTTTTACTATTTATTAAGATGGTTACAAAATCGTTGTTTTTCAATGGTCTGAAAACAACGATTTTTGTAACCATCTTAATAAATAGCAAAAAAATTCAAAAAAATGTAAAATTTGATCTCCAAGCACATTTTAATATATCCATCATGTTGAACGGTTTGAATCGACTATTTGGACTTTGAAAATGGTAGGTGTCAAAGTGTGTCACCAAAAAAGATGTAATCGGATCCCTCCTCTTCATAAAAATGTCCAGAAAACAACTTTCTAATAAACATAGATAACTTGTATTATCAAAATTTAGCGACTAGCAATTAATTAAGAGCAAATATAAGTTGTCTCACAATTTATGGACAAAGTTTATGCCAATGTGTCCGACTGAATTTCATAGTTCAATAATATCATAATAAATAAATCATTATAATTAATAAGTTTCTTACAACACTTTCAAGGTTTACATTTTGAGGCTAATCGACGTGACAATTAGAGATTGTAATAACTTTTAAGGATCAATTTGCTGATTTTTTTTTTTCAGGAACTAAACTAATTTATTCTGGAAAACTTGAGGGACCAGAATTGAATTTCTCGTTGATTAAACCATTCAGCCCTCTTTGCACATTGTATGGCCTTCTCACTCATCACTAGCAACGCTCACGCAATCGTAACAGTCCGATCTCGCCTCTCCTTGCATCTCCGCCGATCCTTCTGTGCCATCACCGCCACCTCCGCCTCCAGAGAGATGGCGAAGGTCGGAGTCGTACAGATGACATCGACTAACGATCTCGAAGCCAATTTTCTGACTTGCTCTCGTCTCGTCAAGGCAATTACATCTCCTTTATTTTTCTTTTTGTTCACGCTTATTGTTATTTGAGGCTTCCTAACTTGAATTAGGGAATGATTGTTCCACCTTGTTTTCACCTCAATTTTATTTGGTAACAATGTTATAAGGAAAATCCCATATTCTTGTTCATGACTTTCAATCTAATTTTTTGGTGACAACGATATGGTAGATTCCAACGGACCAACAAATTAGGAGTGTCTGATACCAGAACAGTTAGATGATACCACTCAGAAAATGGCCAGACGTTGTTGTTTATGTTTTTTATTTTTATTTTTGCAATTTCCTAATTGATTTTTCGCAAGTATAGTGTTTGTTATCTCGGCTTATCTCCTAAAGAGATGTAAGTCGAGGCCAATACCAGTACCAGGTACTACCAAATTCTTGATTGAATATGATATTAATCCCAACTTGTAGGAGGCTTCTGAAGAGGGGGTAAAGCTTCTCTGTTTTCCAGAGAGCTTTTCGTTCATAGGTGCAAAATTTGGAGAATCTATTAAGATAGCAGAGCCTTTAAATGGGCCCACTATGCAGAGATACTGCTCCCTTGCAAGGTACCAAATAAAGTTACTACTATCCTTAACTGGTTCCAATTGATAAAATTGAGTCGTAAAACTTGGTGGCAGGCCAGTTATTCTGACTCTGTACTGATGCATCATCTCATCAAGTCAATTTTATATGAGTCAGTTGACATTCCAAAACAACGGAGTGCAGATGAATGTATACTGATAACCTTTGGTTCCTTTTTCTATTGTAATATAAAGTGAAAACTATTAGGCTAATTTTGGGCTTATTAGTACCAACATGGGTCAGTTAAGGTTGAGTCAACTGTCACAAATCAACATCCTTTTTTTTCAACAATGCCAGCGGATATAACATGACCTGAAATGTTAGCCCTCCTGGCCAGTCATAATTGGGTAAGTTCAGGTCTACAATTGCCATCACAAAATGCAAGTCGATGTTGGTATTGATTGGTACACATCACCTTGGAAACTGACAAGATACCAGTCAGTGTTATGTTTCATTTTATAATTCTGCACATTTATTCAATTTTTTATTTCATCTGATTCAACATAAGCACTTTATTTATTTTTGCGATTTTGGTTATTATAATGGTAGAGAAGCAAATATTTGGTTGTCGCTTGGAGGTTTTCAAGAGAAGGGACCTGATGATGCACATATATGCAATACCCATGTTTTGGTTGATAATTCTGGGAAGATAAGAAGTTCTTACCAAAAAATACATTTGTAAGTTATTTTTTTCTAAGAATATTGGTTTCCAGATTTCAATTTTATTGAACTTTTAACATGTGATAATTTGAATTAATTTTCTATTTTTAAATTTTGTTTCGAAGGTTTGATGTGGATGTCCCTGGAAACATGGTATACAAGGAGAGTAGTTTCACCACCCCAGGTTTTGTCTTACTTAATTAACTTTATTTGAAATGAGAGTATTTTCTTCAAATTTTACCCATAGAAGCTAATTCATGCATGCTAAATATCATCCATATGGTGCGTTCAGTAATCACATCAAGGATCTCTATTTAGGTTTTGGTACTAGTTTAGTCAGGGGTTGTACGCTCACAATTAGGATTAAGGCTAGTTGGGTTACATCAAGGATAATTGATAATACAGTTGTAGGCTAATTTATTTGAATTGCCATTGCTGAGGCTTGAAATGACGTAGTTGGGTTAGATTTTAGGGTTTATGGTTTAGGGGGATCAGTGAGAATACCAGTCAGATCCCATGGTAGTATTCTATACCAACCAGCAATGAACACCTCAATCCATTCTCATTTATTTAGAATTTTAATGAACTTGTTTTGTATAGGTACTGCTGCGGTGGCAGAGGATAGCCCAATTGGAAGGCTAGGATTAACAGTTTGTTATGATCTACGATTTCCAGAGCTCTATCAGATGCTAAGATTTCACCACCAAACCCAGGTATATTTTTTCTAATAATTTATCTTTTTCCGTATCTCCAAATTTCCCATGTCACAAGTACTAACTTTTTTTTCCAATAATATATTTATCAAAAAGGTTTTACTAGTACCATCAGCTTTCACAAAAGTAACTGGAGAGGCACACTGGGAAATACTATTGCGTGCTCGTGCAATTGAGACCCAATGCTATGTAATTGGAACTTTTTTTTATTTCTGGGCTTGCAATTGTAAATTTCTTCTTCTTCCTACTTTGGTATACAAGTTGTAAATAATCAATGGTTATAACAAATAGGTAATAGCTGCAGCACAAGCAGGTAAACACAATGAGAAAAGAGAAAGCTATGGTGATTCAATAATTATCGACCCGTGGGGAACTGTTATTGCTCGATTACCAGGTTTTTCAATTCTGCTCTGTACTTTTTTTTTTTTTTTTTTTGTGTCATGTGCTTTTCTGTTATTAAGAAATTAAAAAGTTGCCACTATTCCATCATTTTGCCAGATCGATTATGCACGGGATTCGCTGTGGCAGAGATTGATCTATCAAAGATTGATACTGTGAGAACTAAGATGCCTATTTCCATGGTAACTGCTATTATATCTCTTTCTTTCTTTTTTTCTTTTTTGCATTTTGGAAGACATTATCTCCTAAGTCTTGCTAATATCGAACTATTTATAGTTCAGTCCTTGCATAATATGGTCCTTCTGTTAGTTATTTTATTTTTGACCCCACTGATAGTGGCCATGCCATTGTTGTGCAGATTCTTTTCTCAATTACTATATCTAAAGTGATGCTCTTTTTATTTTTTTTCTTATTTTGCAGCACCGGGTGCTTGATAGTTGCTGGAAATCATCATCCCTCTGACATGTCAAAATTGTTCCTTTAACTAGATTTGTTACTGGTCAATCATGCCGGTCCAATGTGGGAAAAAAGAATACATGCTAAATGTTTCATGGGTAATTTTTTTGGAGGAGAAATGAAAAGAAGTGATTACCCTGTTATTTGTGTCAATGCGTGATGATTTCTTGGTCATTTGAGTTGATAATCAACTTAAATTCGATGTGAAAATCAGCTCCTTTGATGTCCTTATTTTCAATATATGCAAAATGAATTAGTATTGGAATATCTCAAGTCCCTCGACCCCAGTCCACATAAAATGAAGTTCAAGAAGAAGAGAGGGACAAACAACAATATCATAGTAAACATTAAAACATTTAATTTGAAAGGCCCATTAACATGTATCAAGTTTTGGTACTCTCTTTTCATAAGTCTACGGCACAATATATATTTTCTTAAATTTTGAAGCGTACTCTTCCCTAAAATGTGTGTGTGTGTGTGTGTGTGTGTGTACCGACATGAAACCTTACACTAAAATTATATATACAATGGAATATAATACAAATACTCTTTGCATAATTGATCATAATTTGATGAATTTTGTTTTGTCATTTATTTTTTGACAATACTATTTAACAGTTTTCTCCTATACTAAAATATGTAAGTTTTTTGTCGGAACATATGCACGTACTATGTAGATCATGTATTTATTTACGGATATCAAGGATGATGAAGTCAGTAATGATCTTTCACCGATGGAGGCTTATTCGTACTCACAACCTACCTAACACCTCATGCCAGAAATTGTTCGCAACATAATTCAAGAATGATTTTCGGCATTGTCGTGTTCGGTAGGGTTTGGGTATGGATCGATGTGTTCAACTAGGCTGCGAATGATTAAGTGAGAATGCTTTTTGGCATGGAGATGTTGAGTAGGTGTTGGGTAAGCTAGAAATGAAAACCTCTATTCATTCTCATTTATTTACAATTTGATGAACTTGTTTTGTATAAGCACTGTTGCAGTGGTAGAGGATAGCCCAATCAAAAGGCTAGGATTAACAGTTTGTTATGATCTACGATTGATTTCCTGAGCTCTCTCTCAGATCCTAAGATTTCACCACCAAGCTCAGGTATATTTTTTCTAATAATTTATCTATTTCCATTTCTCCAAATTTTCCTGTGTCATTAATATTAAAACAATTATATTTGTGAAAAAGGTTTTACTGGTACCATCAGCCTTCACAAAAGTAACTGGAGAGGCACACAGGGATATACTATTGTGTGGTCGTGCAGTTGAGAAAAGAGAAAGCTATGGTGATTCAATAATTTTATTGACCCTTGATTAAGGTTTTCAAATTTACTCTGCACTTTTTCTTATTTGTTCTTTGTGTCATGTGCTTTTCTGTAATTAAGAAATATAAAAGTTACCAGTATCCCATTATTGGTGCCAGATCGGTTATGCACGGGATTCGCTGTGGCAGAGATTAATCTATAAGAGATGGATAGTGTGAGAACTAGGATTCCTATTTCCATGGTAACTGCTATTATATCTATCATTTTCTTGCATTTTGGAAGGCATTATCTCCTACAAGTCCAGCAAATATCGAACTATTTATAGTTCAGTCCTTGCATGACATGGTCCTTTTGTTTGTAATGCTATGTTTGACACCATTTATAGTGGCCATGCCATTGTAATGCAGATTCTTTGTTTTTCTTTCTGGAACTAAATTGCAGAGTGTCTGATATATTAGGACGAACGTGCAATTTTTGTATTCGTAATTACTATTTCTAAAAGGTGGGAAAAGAATACATGCTAATTACTCTGTTATTTGTGTCAATGTCGTGATGATTTGTGGTCATTTGAGTTGATAATCAACTTAAATTTGATGTGTAAACCAGGTGCCCAAAAAAAAAAGGGAAGATCAAAGAGAGAAGAACAAAAAAGCAATATCAAAGCAAACATCAAAAAATCTAATTTGAAAGGCCCATTTACCAAAATTGGGTTTTTTCTTAATTTGGGCCTAACATGTACCAAGTGGTGGGTACTACTTTTATCTAGAAGTTGCAAGGCACAATATATTATAAATTCTTAATTTTCAACGAGGTGTGACCTTAGCAATGAACAGTGCTTCACGCTTCATCTGTCGTCTGATAGTGCATAGATGAACCAGATTACTTTTACCTTACCTCATCTACCGTCATTTGTCCAGGACTGGTCACCTCCATTTGTGCCGCTCACATGCCTTTCCGCAAAAGCCCAAAACGCTCCTTTAGCATTTTGCAATCTCGCGTAGGGTCCCACCTGTCGGCCAACTATCACCCGGGCGTGACACGTGACCTTCTCCTCGCAACGTGTTGGCCCTCCTCTCATCGACTTCTTCTTTCTGATTTTAGCCGGTCTTTGTTCCCTTGTCATTATTGGCTTCACTTCCTCCGCTCTTCCCCTGCTGCTAGCCGCTTGTCCTTCCGTCACGCTGCTCTGGAAGGAGTCCAACCTTTTCACTGTCACCGATCATCTCCGTTTTTTCCAGCTACGTGATAGGCCTAAATTATATACATGTTCGATCTTATTTTTATCATGAAATAACACCAAATATCTTGTATTTTAGTAGATAATATAATATATTATACCAAGAATCAAGTTACTGTCAAAGTTTATTTAAATTACATAAAATATAGCAAATTGTAGATCTTCTCATAAACTTTTCGAAAAGTGGTAGAACACTGAAAACGGAGTTACGGATCATGATTTATGCCCGTTTGAAATTCAACTCACAGAAGCCAAACAGAGTCCAGTGCGGACGCACTAAGACAGGGTGCGGACGCACTCAGTACTTAGACGAATTCAGCACATTTCAGAGCAAGCCAGAAAAGTCCGAGCTGAGTGCGGACGCACTAAGGTTCCGTGCGGACGCACTTTGGCCGCACTCAAAACGGCTGAAATTTCAGCTGTCGACACACAATTCGTATTTTGGCCATATCTTAGTCATATGAACTCCGATTTGGGTGAATCAAAGCTTGAAGGAATCAGACCAAAAAGATCTACAACTTTTATGAAGGAAAGAAATCTAAATTCGGAATGTATAATCCCGTGCGGAAGCATTCTTGGCCGCATTAAGCCTAAAAACAGCGTTTTCGATGGTTATTCTATTTCCGGCGCTTCTAAACACGTCCCATGAGTGGAAAATAGAAGGTGGAGATGTCGAGAAACTTGTGGGGCAAGTATCTAATGACTCCCCACGTCCATTTACTCTAGAATTAACATTAACTCCTATTAAAGGGCTAGAACTTTCCTTTCCAATATCATCCACTTACCATCCATACTTAGCAGAAATTTTTCATCTCTTGGAAGCGAATCAAGGAAGAAGAAGGGAAGTCCTCAGCAATCGCAGGCAAGACAAGGTTCTTCATCTAGAGAAGGGTGTAAATTATTTCTTTATTTAATTTCTCTTTGTTTTAGCCATGTTTTGTATTAAACTTCTGATGAATACTTGCATCTCCATGAGAGCCTAGTCTTCCTCTCTCTAGGGGTTTAGGTCTTATGCATGAACTTGTTTAATTTTATTTTACTCGGATCTTAGTTTTTATTATGATTGTTTGATTTGATGTTAATTTCTGTGATTGATTATTTGTGTTGATGCTTGATTTAGTACTTGAATTGTAGTATCTCGCTTAGGCCTAATAGACTCTAAGAAGCTTATGATCACAAAAGTATCCCGCTTAGATCTAATAGAACCTAAGAAGCTTAGGAGCATATGATAATACCAAATTGTGAACACAAATATCTTAGGATTTGGATTAGAATTGACCAATTTGAAATCTAAACCAGAACTACAGAAATTAGGGTTAGGGTTTGATGAAGGACTTAATCGTGAAGTCAAATTCCTAATTGGGACACCTTGAATTGAATTGAATAATGGTACGAAGGACTTAATCGTGAAGTACCAATATCTAAGGATAGGATAGGCTAACAAGAACCTCATGGTCTAGATAGCTAGGGTGAATGACTTAATCGTGAAATCTGAACTGTTTAGACACGTTATTAATTCACGAAAGTGACCCTTTTTAACATCTTAGGTTAGAAACCTCGTCATATCAAACATGAATTTAAACAAACCGAGTAGATAGAATTATCAAGAAATTATAGACCGAATGCCTCTAGACTTTCAAATCTTGAAAGCAACCTGAATTCTCTTTTACTTTTCAGTTTTAGTTTAATTGTTACAACCTTCTCTTTCAGGTATTGAACCCAACAATTAGGAACTTAGAAAAAAAAATCCCCCAAAATCAACTTTACTTTCTTTAAAATTCTGAAATTAATTAATAGAGTTTAAAATTAATATTTTCCGATATCCTTTGGATCGATACCTATATACTACAATTGATATATTGTGCGCTTGTACATCTATACTCCTCCGGTAACAAAAGCACCCACATCAAGCTGACATCCACGCACAGCAGCACCATAACGGTTGCCCGCAACGTCAAGCACCTAGTGTTTTCTAAATTTTTAAGCCTACACATTCCACCAATAATTCTCAAAGAGAGAAAGAGAAAACTATTGTTTATGTGAGGAATAAATTAATAAATAAATAAACTTTTTTTTGTCAGAGATTGTTATACATAAACTATTGTTTCTTCATTGGCAAAATGATCTCAATGTGTTTAATTCTACCCAAAAATGTTATTCTTCATTTAATTATTTTTTGAGCTTACAATTGATTTGGAGATGAAATGGGGAGACAGTTAGCAGCCTTAAAAAATAAATAGAAGATAGATACCAAGGTATGAACATGTGCAGGTGTTCTTAGTCACCTCTTTAAAATAAAAACCCCAACCTTTTCAGATAAACAAATAAAATAAAAGCAACTTGTGCGAGTCTCCGAATTGAAATAGTCTCCAACTCCAGCAATCTATATTAAGTAGGCTTCAACTTTCAAGAATCATTCGTCGAATCTAGGCTTGCTATATGCGTCCTTCACTCCTTGCATTGCAAATATAATATATTGACAACACTTTTGTTATACCTCTCCATTTTGGAAACATTTGGCTGTAATTATTGGTCAAGCACTATACATTAGCAATTTTTTGTTTTTCTTCAATTATAATTTAAATCTCACAATTCAAGTATGCTTACCATGTTGTCAACACACTAATATTATTGCATCACCAAAAAAGTTAAGACAAATAGCTTTGCTTATTTTTAAAATTAATATATAACGAATCATTTTTAATTTAAAATAATTAATATTACGGTTAAAAATTACTGACGTAAGTATGTTATGTCATAACTCATAAAGAAATCTATTATATATATATATATTTTAAATGAGATCTATTCAAGGGTTACATTTGTCTTTTCTAGTAACAGAACAACTGGTGAAATAACTACGTTGACATAAACCTTTACAAATCAGCCAATCAGATTTTAGCGATATGAATCTTTACTCTTTAGTTGAAAAAAAATAAAAAGAAAGAAGAAAAAAGAAGAAAGAAGAAAGCGAATCACGGAGCACTAATGACATGAGGATGCAAGTTGGGCTGCTGAAACAATTATTGTAATTTAGAAAAGAAAAGCAACACTGAACAGCGAACAGAGAAATTAAAAACTATTTGAAGAACAAGTTGGAGGCTTGAAAAAACGTAAGCCGTGACGCACTTGCCATTTGTGCGCCATATAATATTGCAAGCATCATTAATTCATTAGCCCAAGCTCTCCTGCGAAACCTTAAATTATACAAACTAATACAAGAGAGGTGCCCTCTATCCTCTGCAATTTCCCTCTATTTGGACTAATTTACAATTCTAATATCTCCAATTTTATTTATGAAAAAAAAGTCTAATATTTTTGATTTAAAATTGCAGGTGTGCGCAATTGTGGGTGAATTGCAGAGTTATTGACCGAGAAATTGGGGTCAACTGCATGTAGAGTAAGGTTTAATGTGTAATTGACATTAGGAAATATATATTAATCAAACTTTTACGGAAAATAAGAAAGAAACTGGTAGAGAGTTGCTTATTTATACTTGGCACCTAAGGGCTAAGGAGTAAGGGATGGCGACACGCTATAAAAAAAAACAGAGGAATCTATGTTTGTATGGTCCCCAAAATTAGCTAGATCAAAGGTTATCTCAGTCTTACCAAAAGTACAGTAACTTATTGGCACGAGAGAAAAGTACTGTCTATTTATTTGCCATTTGCTTCGTTGGAAAAAACAAAGATCGGATCTTAAAAATGTATTCATGTAACTTGAATCCTAATTCATACAATATAAATGTTAAAGATGACTGCAGCAACAGTATCAGTATCTCTTGTTTGAAAATATGATTATTAATTGCTTACTCTGGCACCATTAATTTTAATTATCGCCTTAATTAATGTCAGCTGTTTAACCACCATTTTTGTTTCGTTATATTATATATACTTGTTGATAGATCTGACCTTGCTAATTTTGCATTATCATCATCTTACTCTTGCATTATTGTGCAAAATATTGATTTGATTTGAAGAAGCAAACACATGCACATTAATTATTTTGCTTTCTTAGGCTGTACTAGTCAAACTCATGATTCATGCATGCATGAGTTTGTTCAAAACAAAAAATATTTATGGATAGGAATCAAGAACAGTTAGTAGTCAACTCATGGCACAAACCGCACTGCATACTGCATAGATCCATAGACCACCCAATTTGCATGAAAACAAGTACACAAAAAAGGGGAACTCATTTATTTGTCTTTTACTAGCATTTCATCTTTGCATCGTAAGTTGCATGTGAGAACATATATATGAAATGAGACATCATAATACGCTTTATTATTATTATTATTTTCTATTTTGAAAGATGCCCTCGATCCCAAGGCAAAACATTATTTGGAAGAAACATATAAACGCTAGTAGTATTAGGATCAGAGAAATTGCATGAAAAATTCACCAAATCACTCGTTACAAGCTATAAAAAAATTATTAATCCCTAAGATGTACAAAAAGGAGGAGAAAAAACAAAAGAGATTAATAAGCCACCCCAGGAATTTCAATTCGCACACAAATCCTACCCCCTAATTTAAGACCATCTATGTTTGGTACAACTACGGGCACCACACAACATAAATTGTGATTTTGCAATTCAGTCCTTGAAGTTATAAAAACTGGAAGAAGAGGCGGCCGGCAGGTTGAAAAAGAGGGGCATAGAAGACGAAGTGGAGGGGGCATTAGAGAATCGTGATGATGCTGCAGAGTGTGCTTGGGGGACATTTTGGGTGTTTCTATTATCCACTCCAATTCTTATTCCATTTTCAATTTTGCTTGCCTGCGCCGGCGGCCTTATAACCCAGCTCGGGACACATTGTACTCCTGTTTCAGGGCCTCTTCTCTCTTCCTCCTTTCTGCATTGCACAAACATACTTATTTTAAAAAAAAATTATATTACATTGTCCCTTAATTGCTTAATTGGATGTTTAAACACGAAGATACAGCCTAATTACATTAAATTACTCAGATTTGTTATTGGACCTAGTTGATGATTACTGCTATTATGACCAGAATATCGCAATTTGTGCACACACAAAAGCATATTAAGAGAAAGGTTGACCAAGAAACTCCAGGCACTTATTCCAGGTCAAAGTTTCTTTTACATTCTTTTATAGTATTTCAAAATTAACAAGCAAAAGGCTGACAATGCTACAACCATTTAACAAGTAGAAGACAAAAAGCTATTGCCATCCTATCCAAAAATTTAGCTATTACTGATACCACACATTCAATGTAAATACCGACTTCTATATTTAATTTTGAAAAATAATTTTCAAACTAGGAGTCAAGCAAAAATTAGCTTTAGTAAAGATGGAATTAAGTTAAATTAAAGATCTTTAAGAGCAAATGTCAATCTCAGGGCCATATTAAACATAAAAGCAGAGACATTGAACATACAGCATTGCTATTCTATATTGAGAAATAAATGTAGGACAAACTGTAAATTACTCAGTATAATTGAATTCTCGTACATATTGTTATCTAGAAATGAAACAGTTTTAAAAAAATATACTACCTCATTAGTTGAAAAAAATGTGGGAGATGAAATATTCCATGCATGGGTAGCCAATTGTAAAGAGGGGTCATCATCCTGAAAATAAAAAATAATTAACTATTATATTGACTAATTAGCAAACGAGACAAAACGGCAATAAACAAAATTTTAAAACAGTTAAGAGAAATCATCAGAAGGAATCTCCGACAGAAAGGATATCTTCATTGGAAGATTTCAAATATACAAAATAGCAAGGACTTTCGAAACCAATTAAGTAAACAAAACATTTCAACTCTTAGCTTTCCTTCTCAATTTTCAAACACATAATGACCAAGTGCGCACCTCAATGTCATTTGCACTTCTCGAATCTTAAGATTCCAATTTTCATTGGAAAATTTTTCTTCTTTACAAAGAGTATTTATAAGAAGTCAACCTTGGGTCCATGCTGAAGTTGACTGCCCGTTAAATTTTGATCCATCTTTGGGCTCCCAGTATTTGGTTGAGATATGCTCAAGCTCAAATCTACTTCAGTACCTACAACAATTATGTCCATGAATGTCATTTATAGAAGCTAGAAACATTCTCAAAAACATGAAAAAGTTTTTCGTGTGTATACAGCCCCAAAAATTTTACAATCAATTAAACAAATAATACCTTGGTAGCCACTACCAATTTTAAAAAAATAATAATAATAATAAACGATTCTAATAGTGTATGACAAAATCAGGACTTTATGAGGTTTTATTTAGAAAAATTCACATCTATTTTTTCTCATAAACAAACTTAATACCTTCACCATCATTTTCTCCGATCATCTCTCCTTCATAAGTGCTAGGCTCAAAGTTAGTAACAGCCTCTCTGCCGTTGCACTTTATTGCCGCTTTGTCATAAGCCCTATTTTTGAAACCCAAAAGAAAGCAAAAAAGGAAATTCAAGTCGGAAAAGCGCCTTTTAAAAATTTTAAAATTAAAATAAGAAGAAAAAAAGTGTCTTCAAATCAGTGCTCTGTGCACAACCTTGCTGCTTCTACTTCACTGTCGAATAGCCCGAGATATATGTACCTGCACCATACCATTATGTTCTCGGTTGGTAAAAGACTTGTTTCGCCAATATTGATTCTCACGTTTGAAAAGTCCCTTGGTTTATTTAATTTAAAAATAGACCCAATTTAAAAATCCCAAGACACTACCAACACAAAAGAACGACATAAGGCAAAGAGTACAATATTTTGCAGCAAGGCCAATACAATACTCACAATAATTTAAGGAAATTAGGAATTTATCCACCCCCCCTCCCCTCCCAAAAATGAAGTATACATGAACCCATATTAATCCCACCACAGTGAGACTTTGACAAGGAAACACCAAATCCTTGTATATCCAACAGATTTTTCAACTGAGAACCAATTAAGCAGGACTCCAAGTAACATAAATAATAAGTTACTAATGTACAACTAGATAAACAAATTTTGAAATTGAGAAATTGAGAAGATTTGAAATGGAAAAGCATACGCACTTTTTGCCGAGAAATTGACCCATACGAGCCTCCCAGCGGCCACATTTGTGGAGTGTAACTCCTCTGTACTTTGAGCTGCCTCTTGAGAATCCTGTGCTCTGCCGGCGTAACGCGTGCACAAACTCTTCCTTTGACAGATTCTTCATCTATTAAACACAAATTTTGAACTTTATATCAATCTACTTGTACCTGATTGATGCACTATGAGAAACATTGAAACATTTTCATTAATTATGAGTATATGCAATCTCAATTGTACCTGTTTCATATCTTCGTCATAATCACTCAGATTGAAATTGATGTCAGCATCGACCCCACGAAATTTAATTGCAGCTCTATCATACGCTCTGCAATTAAATATTTCAGTATATTAACTTTTGCTGTCTGATTTGGGATGATAATTAAGAGGGTTCTTGCATTTCTGGAGGAATAAATAATTTATCTCTAACCTTGCGGCAGCATGTGCAGTATCAAATCCACCTGTTACACGAGGAAAGAAAAGTGGATAAGGTCAATATCAAATTTAACATCTCAGAAATTGAAAACAACAAAAGAGGAAAAATCGAAAGCCTCTGAACTTAAGCACTTACCCAAATAAACTTGCTTCCCACAGTCCCTAGAAACCAAAAAGAAATTACATATTAGCTCACCAAAAAAAATAATGAAAATTCAAGCCATATAAATAATTCAATCAGAATTGAGAAATAAGAAATAGAAAAAGGGAACTAACCAAATATGGGACTCCCATCTACCGGTTCGCCGGTAAAAGGTAACACCTCGGTACTGAGAGCTTCTGGACCGTGGGCCCCGCCTACTCTTCTTCACTTGTGGCTGCTGATTTGTTGCTGTTGCTGTTGCTGTTGCTGTAACTGTTGCTGTTGCTGTTGCTGTAACTGTTGTAGCTGGACCTGCTGTTGCTGCAACTGGAGTTGCTGCTGGAACGCTCTAAGATCCTGCGGGAAGAACCCAGCCCACTGCGCACTGGGCCCCACATGAGAATTCACACTCACATTCACGTTAGACGAGGAAGAACAATCGGTGGCCGGAGGAAACAGCGGCCTCGTGTGCACTGTAGCCTCCAGTTCTTCTATTTGCTCTTTTCCTACATCGTTTAATATGCTGAACCGGAACGGGGTGGATGTACTATGACCAGCACGCTTATCGGGTATTGGACCCGAACTCGAATTCTCTTCAGCGGGGCCCAGAAATGATGATCCATCGCCATTGAGTATCGAAGAATCAGACGTACCTGAGTTGCCCGTGCTTTCTCCTAACGGGTCCGGGTATTGACCCCGATTTTGTGTTCTTCCCGGATGGAAATCCGCTAGGTTGAGATCCAACATCTCAAATCTCTCAGTGCTATTCACTCGCTTACTGCTCTAATGCTCTGCTCTGCTCTTTGGGGAAAAAAAAAATGATATTGCTCAACGGAACGGATTACACTATTTCAAGAAAAAGAGCCAGAGCAAGTAGAGGTAGAAGCATGATAAAGCGGAATCGTTCTTTCGGAACATCTGTGGCCTTATTTCAATCTACTTCCCTGATTATCATTCCCACGCCAATCTCTTCTGTGAGAAATTAGAGAACTTGGGGACTGATCCGAGAAGTGGGAAAAGTAGAGAGAAGAAGAAGAAAGGAAGAAAGGAAGATGTAGGAACGGGAAGAGAGAATAAAGGGATTATAAATAGAAAAAGCGAGATGATGACCGGTGATAACCGGTTAACCTTAAAAGTTGCTCCAAAGAGGGAAGAAGAGATTTAGTTTTTGTGGGTTATTAACTTATTATAGTATTGAATTATCCCCTTTATTGATAGGCTTAGCTTTGTACGAACTACGAAGAGGGAAAGAAAAATATCTCGGAACAAAAAATATTACAACGGGTCGGGGAGTTCCTCTCCAGTTCCATAGTATATCGGAAATTGTGCGGGGTTGAGTTAAAACGTCAGATATGGAAAATTTCTGACTGGAGAGTTGCAGTGCAAGAGGGAAGGAAACAGCCAAACCGGAGGTACCTGTAACCTGTGGGAGAAGAGAAGACTGGTAGCCGTAACAGAGATTCCAGTTGGGGCATGAATTGCTTCGCGTACCCCACAATGGGCAATGGTAGCCACTAGCCAATTGATTAATTGATTTCAGTGGGAATCAAAATCAACTCAACAGGGGCCGCCATAAAAGGCCCATTAAATTAGGGTGGGTTTATAATTGGCTACAACCTTTATCCATCTCCATAAATAGCAAGTCTAGACAGACATTTCTATTTCCGGTTGGTTAAAGGTGCTTTTTGTAACACCTGTTAACTCTTCAGTTGAGTCTATACCCTCTGAACTCTAATTAATGCGCCTATCTCCTTTTATTTTTTTTCTTTTTTGGTTTTTGGGTAATAACTAATAAGACACCCTCCAATATTTAAATTTGTGGAGGACTTCAAAGAAAAAACTCAGAAATGATTTTATTTTTTTGGGAGAATTTCATATATACCACTCAAAAACTGTGAAATTACGTATTTATCATCCAAATTTCTATAATTACGTATTTACCATAAAAATCTAATAACTTACATATTTACCCAATTAATCAAAATCTTAGATTAATTAGAGATTAATTAAGTTCAATATTATAAAGAATATAATTAATACTCGAATTAGTCCCTTCCCCTTCTACGCACATAATTGTTCTCTTTTTGACGCGACATTTTTTTTCTACGCTAAAATTTAACGTTCTCTCGCCTCTTCCTCTCCTGCTCCGCTAAAACTTTCTCCTCATCAAAGGAATGCTGGCATCTATGGACGAAAATAAATAAAAATTTACACATCTTACATCACACCTTAACTTGCAGATGAAAATAAATAAACCAGTTGCATAATCAGCTTAAATAACATGAATTGAAAATTAGAAAGAAATCCTAAAATTAGCGAAACAGTTTCACATTCCTAGTTATGTTGCTCACGTACATGTTGGAAAATAGAAGGCAGTTGCTTGTGCTGGGGCTAAGTTAATCCTTGATTAATTAGATAACGTATTTAAGGAGAGAAAGAAAGGGTGCTAAGTTAATCTTTGATTAATTATAGTTTTAAGAATATTAAGCATAATTAATCTTAGTTTTGGATATATTTGATATATACTAAAGTTATATTGGGTAAATATGTGAGTTATTAGATTTTTAGATGGTAAATACGTAATTATAGAAATTTGGATTGTAAATACGTAATTTCACAGTTTTTGAGTGGTATATATGAAATTCTCCCTATTTTTTCCTCTAGGCATTTTCTTCTCCGGCTTGTTCAACACTTAGAACAACACACGCGTCTGATGAGCATCAGGCTCAAATTAGTCATATGTATGTTTAGAATTGTCTAATTCGTCTTATAATTCAATAATTCATGAGCACTCGATTCTTACGAATATTAACATGTGCGCACATATAGCAAATTGGACGGTTCTAAACAAGCATCGAACTGATTTGACACTACAACAAAAACATTGAGTATACATAGTTAAAAATTGTGGTTATACACAGTTTTTTGCAACCATGCCCGCGGACGTCATGTATGAAAGGGTCGGTTTAGAACCGTGTACGTTTTTCCAAAAACAGTACCAATTTTTTTCGTTAAAACATTCATACACGGTTTTAATTAAAAAATTGTGTATAATTCATTTTTTTTAAATCAATGAAACTCTCTGGATTCAAATTAAACACACATTTACCAATATACCAAAAACACTAAACTGAATTTCAAAAACTATGAATTTAAACATAACACATACAAAAAACACTACATTTATCAATATAAACAACATTTACAATTACATCACATATTATTAGTTACATAACAACATTCTAACTATAAAAAAAATAAAAATATGGAAAAACCCTAAATTTTAGACTTTACACAATTACATCAACAGTGTCCAAGAAAAAATATGTTAAAAGAGTACAAAATCGAAATTTGAAAGAAAATATACTTCATTGGAAACATCAACTCAAGTTTTGAGGCTATTCCCTTGTTTTTTTTTACATGACGAAACACATTTACCCCGTAAAAGTTGTAGATCTCATCACCATCTTCTGAATTGGTAAAGAACGCTGAAATCGAACAGTCGAGCGACGAGTTATGCCCGTTTGAAGTTTTTCGTCTCCGATCGCCTTCTCAGTGAATATATTGCCTCCCTTGCCTTACCTCTCGCCCTTGCCTCACGTGTTTAGAAGAGGTGATAAGAGAAATACATGTACAGGGAGAGATACTTCAGAAATGACTTAGAAAAAATAGACAGAGATGTATTATAACAGGAAGACACATATCGATGATGTGAAAAAAATTGTATTTTTTTAATCACACGCAAATCATACAATAAAACTGTATACAATTGTTGGAGCATTCATGTACGTGTGTCCAAATATGAGCTAGAACATTCATACAGGGTTTTTAAATAAGAATCGTGTACAGTTGGTTCAAATCGTACACAGTTTTTTTAATAAATAACCGTGTATGAATGTCGAGCACATCGAGCACATTTATACACTTTTCTTTATTAAAAACAGTGTATGAATGTCGGACCCTATTTCGAATGCGCGCTTCTTGCTTTGAACGCAAATTTAATGATGGAAACTTAAAGAAAAACATACATGATGTAAAGTGTATAATTGATGTTTTTGTAGTAGTGTGAGTCCAATGCTCACCAGTCATGCTCGACACTCTTGGCGGTAGTGTTTTTGAATGTAGCCGCATGGACTGCATATGCAGTTGGCAGCTACATCCAGAATTTCATGCAATCTCTCTTATGTGGTTTTGAATGTGCAATCCGCATATGCGTATATGCGGTTGCTCCCAAATTCAAAAAAGTCCCATAAAATTATTGCTTTGGGGAGGTTTGAACCCATGACCTACGGGAGTGTGGTAAAAAAACACAAATTACTAGGTTAGAATACTATTGTATTATAAATTAGTTTTATTTTATGAATATTCTTTTAACAACTCATAATAAAATCATAGATGTACTTCTGCATTTAAAAACACTGTTGACGGCGGAGACACCGTATTTTCATTTTTTTCGTTTGCGTGGAATCAAACCTTAAAAATACTGAAGATGTTTTATATTTTGTCGTTTCCATTTTCTCTCACAAACACACACTCGAATTGAGCGTATGCAAATCTGAATGGGAAATTTTAGGCCTCCAATTGAGATTTGTTTGCACCTAGTTTTTTATTTAATTGCAACAGTTTGTGTAAACTTTTCTATAAGGTCATAGTCATATATATCAACGCTTTCTTTTGAAAATAACTGCTCTTTTATATAAGTTCAAAAATAGAGTTTGTTGAACTAGTGAAATAAGTAGTGTTCATGCAACTCAAGTTACATAGCGCACATGTAATATAATCAAGGTTCTAAAGAGCGTTTATAGCGTCATAGCGGGAAGGCTACAAAAAAAACTATAACGAATAGCGTCGCTATAGCGGAAGCTTGATAGACCTAAATTATATACATATTCGATCTGATTTTTATCACAAAATAATACCAAATATCTTGTATTTTGAACATAAAGATAATAGAACACACCTAGAATCAAGTTACTGCGTTTGCTCGGCTTTAATTTGCAGGAAATGAAGGAAAATGAAGAAAAACGAAGAAAAATGTCCAGTGCGGATGCACGGATTGCGATACGGCCGCACTAAGTACTTAGAAGGATTTCTGAACACGCGCCAATTTTGAAAAAGGTATAATGAGCTGTGCATCAAAATCCGTGCAGATGCACAGATATCGATGCAGCCGCACTCTGGTCGCACAGGAAAAGTCCGAGCCTAGTGCAGACGCAGTGAGAACCAGTGCGGATGCACTCTGGCCGCACTCAAAACGCATTGAAATTTCAGCTTCCGACACACAGTTCGTATTTTGGCCATAACTTGGTCATACGAACTCCGATTTGGGTGAATCAAAGCTTGACGGAATCAAGACAACACGATCTACAACTTTCATGAAGGAACAATATCCAAATTCGGAATGTAGAATCTCGTGTGGACGCACTAAGGTCGCATTCAGCCTAAAAATTGAGTTTTCTATTTCCGGCGCTTCTAAAAACGACCCAGGAGTGAAATATGGAAAGTGGGGACGTGGAAAAACTTGTGGAGCAAGTATCTAATGACTCCCCATGTCCATTTGCTCCAGAATTAACAAGTACTTCTCCTATAAAAGGCTAGAACTTTCACTTCCAAATCATCCAATTATCATCCACTACCAATCCACCTACAATCTTCTTTACCATCCATCTCTTGGAGGCGAATCAAGGAAGGAGAAGGAAAGTTCACAGCAAACAAAAACAAGACAAGATTCTTCATTAAGAGAAGGGTGTAATCTATTTCTCTATTTAATTTCTCTTTGTTTTAGCCATGTTTTGTTTTAATCTTTTGATGAATACTTGCATCTCCATGAGAGGCTAGTTCTCTCTCTAGGGGTTTAGGTCAATATGCATGAACTTGTTTAATTCTATTTTATTCGATTATTTGCTTTTATTATGATTGTTTTATCGGATTTGATTGTTAATTTCTGGGATTTTAATAATTTGTGTTAGAAACATAATTAGTACTTGAATTGTAGCATCTCGCTTTGGTTTCAAAAGAACCAAAATTGACTAGGATCAATAGGATAGTACCAAATTATGAATGCAAATACTTTAGGTTTTAGATTAAGATTCTAACCAATTTAATCTAAGCCGGAACTACAGAAATTAAGATTAAGGACTTGGTGAAGAACCTAAACGAGAAGTCAAACCCTAATTATGACATCTCAAATCGAGTCGGATATTGGTATCATGGACTTAATTATGAAATACCAATATTCGAGGAGATGAGAGACTAACAAGAGCTTATGGTCTAGGTAGCTAGGGTAAAGAACCTAAAACGTGAAGTCCGAACCCTTAATGACATATTAGGTTAGAAACCTCATCAAATCATACATGAATTTAAGCAAATACCGAATGAATAGAGTTAACAAGGGATTGTAGACCAAAGACCTCTAGATTCTCTAAACCTTGAAAACAAACCAACTCTTCTTTCTTTTACTTTTACTTTTAATTGTTTAAAAACTCCTTTCTTCGGGTATTGAACCCAACCTTAGGATTTTTACTACAAACCCCCCAAATTTACTTTATTGCACTTTACTTTCTTTCTTTTCTGAAATTTATCATCTAAAGTTGAAAACTAAGTATTTATCTTACTCCTTGTGGTTCGATACCCGATAATATACTACACGGTAGGATTGTATACTTGCAATCTGAACCGAAAGTGTATTTGAGGATAAAGCTTTTTACCTATATCCTTTGCACGTATCAAAGCTATGCCACATAGCGTTTTTTTTTTATATTCCGTATATTCAATATTTGTACTAAATATTAACATTATCTAAAGTCTCATAGAACAATAAATAACACCAAAGTAATTAAGAAATTATAATATTCATATTGAACCAGTACAAAGTCCAAATTGCGGTTCAAAAATATCCATAGTAATATCATAAACTATCGATTTTCCTATTAAAAATATCTTAAGCATCATGATTCATGACATAATTATTTTTTTTTCTATTCAAATTTCAATTTCTATTCTCAATTTCAAATAGATTTATCTGTAGCAAGTAGCAACAAATTCAATCTCGGTTTGAGCTTTTTTGGGTCTTTATTTAAAACTCATATAAATTGCTTAAAAAAACCCATATTGTTTTTTTGAAAAATTTGGCAGTGGTTGCCAAATAGGTTTTATTATAAAAAAAAAACTCCATATTGTATAGCGGCCGTAGCGCAAATAGCGCATTTTGATGTCATAGCTTAGCGTTTGGGGTCCAAAAACGCTATAGCGCGCTGTTTAGAACACTGAATATAATTAAGGAAATAAATCTGTTGTTACCGGAATAATAGATGCATGAATATTATTTGATGACTGAGGACAACCATATATATAATATCTTGATGGCTAATAATGATTACAAAAATTGTTATTAATTTCGAGAGAGAATTAAAATATTACAAGTATTTTGATGGCTAAATATCACGGCATTTGATTAGTAATAAAAGCACAAATCTTAATCCGGGGAGCATCAAACCGATCGATCTACAATACAATCAGAATCATTTGATTCAAACCGTTGGACTTGTAAAAAATGTATGATATTTTTTTGGTACTAGGCATGAAATTAATACTTGGAGGAGAAACAAGGAAATTGACATAGAATAATAATACACAAGTAGCCGGAATTAAGGGATAGGAGCTATCCACGTTGGTGCCTTTTGGATACTAGTATTTAAACATTAATTTAATCGCATTCGCATGATGGAAATTTTGTAATAATGTGTTTGTGCATGAATGTATCCTTTTAAAAATGGGAGGTGAATGGTGATTCATGACGAACAAGAGAGAAAATAATATAAAAATTGTTAGTGGAGAGCTAGACCTCTTGAGTTGAGTTATTTATTAGGTGAAATGGTCAAATCAAAATATCAAATGCGGCATGCCGACGGATGGAACAAGTAAACCTCCTCTTGAGTTTTATATATTATGTTATAATAATTTATCTCTAAATCATTTCCATCATATATCTATCGTCTATCGCACCTTAGAAGTTAGAAGAGGCAAAAGCAAGCTGCCAACAGATTCATATTTTTATTACTATGTTTTCTTTTTTTTTATTTTCTAAAGGACGTACGGGGTTAGTTGGTTAGTCCGCCATGTCCAATTTTCATGATATAACTTGATGGGTTAAATCTTTTCATTATTACAAACAATTTTTAGTAGTAGCTCAATTTTAAAATTTAAAATTGTCAGTCTGTATCATACTTATTTACGGAGGTTCTGAATAAAATAATTTAGATTAAGATGCAAAGTTCAAACTACTAATTAAACTAAAGCCACACATTAGTATTTTATGAGGAGGGCTAAATCATAAAAATATTTTTATAAATTATGAAGTATAAAGGCCAGATAGCTATTTTGTATTTATCAGATGAACTTAGGGCTGAAAAAGGAGCCGGATAATCCGATCCAAATCCACTCTGAATCCAAGCAAGATCCGTATTCGGATTAAACAAATCCGGATAATTCCGAATCTGAATTCAGATAATTACAGTGTATGCATAATTGTTCTGGAGCGGATATCCGCATGTATCCGATTCATTTTAGTTTGGTATGAAAAACTTAGTATATAACAGCGCTGATTTTATTTACTCTTCTGTTGTGGGACTATATTGTTGAATTCTGATCCGGACCTTCTCATTCTCACTCTTCTTTCCTTAATCCTGCTCTTTTTTCACCCTTTCTCTTTCGTGCGCTACATGTCCCATCGCTCTTCTCTCTCCCGTCCAAGCACCAACTAAGCAACTACGCTTTCTTATGTTTCTCCCTCCTCTTCGCCGAGGTGCTGAAATTAGTGGGAAAAAGAAGCGGTAACGACCCTTTTTATTTCTCTGACTTGTGTCTTATCGATTTTATGCGATGAATCGTAGAACTTGAATTGCTAAGTATCGAGTGCAGGTTGTTGATTTTTCCGACTCGATTAAGGTGTTGATTTTGAGATTTTTGCGAGGGATTGCGATCGATTATTACGGTACCAGTGGCACCTTTGTTGTTTGCCCTCTGGTCTGGTGTTTTTTGTTATTTTTGCTTCCTTTTTTGTTTGTTTTCAGCTGTTGGTTGTGTGTTTTGGTACCGGTCACTGTGACCTGGTGCTGTTATGTGATGTTGTTGTTCAATTGTTGTTGTGACCTGGTACATTGGTACCCGATGTTACCAGCCTCTTGGGTACCGACCCTCTGATTTTACAGCATAGAAATATGCTTTTTTCTGTTCTCTATTCCTGTTATTCCTGTTTCACCATTGGTTCATAATAATTAAATAAAAATCTCTTTATGCAAGAAATGTCTACGGGCAGTGAGCTTGGTAATAAAATAGCTAATAATATGGGGTCTTCTAATGAAGTTGGTGGAAATCAGCATCAGCAAGAGGAAGCAGTAACAGTGGCTCCAAAAAAGAAAGTTCTAACATCTAAAGTATGGGTAGAGTTTCATAGAGAGGCGACACAAGTGGAAGTTGATGGGAAGATGGTGATGCGCGTGAAGGCTACTTGCAAGCACTGTGCTAGAGTGTTTAATGGAACAAGCAGTCGAGGAACATCTCAATTGAAGAATCACTTGAAAACTCACTATGCTGATTTCTGTCAAAAGTTGCTACAAAGCCATGAAGAGTGTTGATGGTACTTGTACTCTTAGTGCATACAAGTATGATGAAAGCATGAGCTGAACTAAACTTCTACATATGTTCATTTTGCATGAGTATCATTTCACTATGGTCGAACTTGATGGGTTCATTGATTTTGTTAAATATTTACGCCCGTCCTTTCCCTTAAAGAGCCGAATAACTCATGCAAAACATATCATGGGTGTCTATGTAGCGGAGAAGAAGAAGTTGTACGATTTGTTTGCTTCGATGTCCTGTCGAGTAAGTGCAACAATGGACTTGTGGACCTCAAGGCAAAACAAATCATACCTATGTGTAACGGCCCATTTCATTGGAGATGATTGGACCATGCAAAAAGGAATCATAATTTTATACACATGGGTGAAAAGCACATAGGGTTGAATTTGTCCAAAACTTTTATTAAAAATATGACGGGTTGGAATCTTGACCGGAAACCATTCTCTTTGACCTTGAATAATGATCGGGCTAATGATGTGTGTATTAGAGATACTGTGAATCATTTGGCTGGAGAGAATGAATTGGTTTGTGAAAGTACATATTTTCATTTGAGATGTGCAACTCATGTTATTAATCTAGTGGTGCAAAATGGGTTAAAAAGGATAAAGAATGCAATTGAAAATATTAGAGAGATTGTTATGTTGGTGAAAAGTTCTACTTTGCAGTGAGAGAATTTCGAGAAGGCTGCAAAAGAGTGTAAATTGAAAACAAGAAGGGCTCTATCCACTGATGTACCTACTCGTTGGAATTTAACTTATATGATGCTTAGAGATGCCTTGTACTACAAGGATGCATTTAAGCGATTACAACAAGTTGATCCGGTAAAGTTTCATATGTGCCCGACAAGTTATCAATGGGATGAAATTAGAGTCCTTTGTGATTGTCTGAAAGGCTTTTTCAATGTCACAAAATTCTTATCAGGTACCTCCTATCCAACTGCAAATCTGTTATTTGAAGAATTTTGTGAAATTAAATTGCAAATTTATGAGTGGTGCACGGGAGAAGATAATCGTGTATGTGCAATGGCTCTGTTAATGAAGGAGAAGTTTGATAAGTATTGGAAAAAAATGAACATTATTCTTGTTGTGGCTTGTTTCTTAGATCCACGTTACAAATGCAAAATGATAAAGTGTTACTTTCCCGAAGCTAAAGAAGAGATGGGTGTATTTTTGAGTGCCATAAATTCAATTTATGAAGAATATGCTTTGAAGTATTCTCCTTCTCTAGATGACACCCAAACTGCAGGACAACAATCTTCTCGAGTTGGTGGATCTACCTTTCACGAAGATCGATCAAAGAAAAGAAGATTTGCTCAGTATATCGAGGAGGAGAACACTGTTGTTGAATCACCTAAATCAGACTTGGAACAATACATGGCAGAAAATGTACTTCCATGGGATGACAACAATGGTCGCTTTGATATACTAGGTTGGTGGAAATGTAATGGATCAAAGTATCACATTTTGGCAAAGGTTGCACGAGATGTGTTGGCGATCCCCGTCTCAACTGTTGCGTCAGAATCTGCATTTAGTACTGGAGGTAGAGTTGTAGATCCTCATCGTAGTTCATTAGATCCTGAATCAATTGAAGCTTTAATTTGTGCTCAAGATTGGATTAGATATTCCAAGCTAGGCATGTTTATTTTATTTATTACTTTCAAAATCTTTTGTTATCAAATTAAATTTTTATTATTTTGTAAAAATGATATTTATTCACAAATATTACTAAAAATTGTAGGTGCTAGTCAATCTATTTTTAATGATATTGAGGAGCTTGTTGGAAGGTCGCATTCTACATTAGTCTCGAGTGGAGAAGGTATATGTTTAGTAGATATCATTAATCTGTACTGTGGATTTATAGGTTCCTTAATTTTGCAAGAAAAACAGTAAAAGAGGAAACAACGAAAGAAAAAAGTGTGCGCAGGCTAAATTTTATGTGCAAGTTATGTACCAGTTGTAAGTACAATACTTTGATACTGAAATAGAAAAAAGGAAGTACTAATCCTTATTCACAGTTGAATTTTATAAGGATCAAGTAAATTTTATAAGGGTGCACAAGTAAATTTTATGAACCAGTTGTAGGTACAGTACTTCATGGTTGCTGGTGTTTTAATTTGTTTATTGTGCTTTTTTTTTTCCAATAAACCCTTTCATGCCATGAGTAGAGTGATGATACTTCAAATTTAGTGGCGACTGATGTCTTAGTGTCCTTTATTGCAGAACTATAATTTTTTGTGCATAAAGTGATACAATTTATCTATACTAGTTTCTATTGTTTTGTCGCTAAAAAATGTTATATTTTGTGCATCGATAGTGGTGCACTGTCATTTTGTAAATCGAAAGTCTTATATGCATGCTAAGATGGTAGTTTTTTATATTTCAATTTTGTTAATTAGTATTAAAATTTATATGACTCAATTATCCTACAATATTTGTTTTGTATCCGTATTTGAATCTGTATTCGTGGATTATCCGCTCCGTATCCATATCCGTTTAAGGCGGATTTGGTTTTGAATTTTGATATCCATTTACTATCCGTATCCGTATTTGTATCCGCTCATTGAAATGTGGATGCGGATTTGGTTTCAGCATTATCCGCTCCGTTTTCACCCCTAGATGAACTCCCTTAAAATCCATCCATGTTTTCATTTGCCCAGAAAGGGCGGCAATTGTCTATCTCCTTGGATTTTGAATTTTTATGAAAATCTATAAGTCCGGACTAACTTTGCTTCTCTTTTCTTTTGGATTTTATTTGCCCCTCTAAAGTTATGATTTATAATTAGAATTAAATTTAGGATAAATTTCTTGTATTATGATTGATAATTATAGTTAGAAGTTAAAATATTAAAAATTAAAAGTTAGAGTATCGTAATTATAAATTAAAATATTATTTTTTATGAAGTATCTAATCAACTAATGAATTTGAGTTCAATTAACTATTTAAATTTAGTTTGCTTTTTTTTTTTTTGCTCCGGACGAAAATCCTTTAAATTATTATTTTTGACCAAATTGAGACTAAACGTACTTCACGGGTTTCTCAAATTCATACAAAAATTTAATACTTAATTAAAGATTTTGATATTAATTTCTTTAAGTAGGTTTCCAGCAATAAGACAGCGGAGATGAGGATCTCACGTGGCCAAATCAAGTTAATAGTTTAAATTATAAAATATCAACCTCGCAAATAGTTTTGTATGTCTGCAGTTTGTAGAATTAAATTTGCAGTGGGACCCAAAATTTGCTTACACGGATGTAAATAAAAATCACAAATTTACGAGGTTAATTTGGAAAAGTTGCTATTTGACATGCCAAGGTATTAAAATATAAAAGCACCGGAGAGGGGTAGATCTAATCCAACACTAATTTTTGTTTTTATTATACAAAACTGCTAAGTGTCTTAATTAAGAAAATTCCAAGGGCTTATTAGCGAAAACAGACAAATGATTATAAAGCTTATCACCTCGTACGAGATATATATTTTTAGATCCTCTCAACTCAACCACTAAATTGAATTGATTGACTAAAACACCCCTGTTTGATCCGGGCCGTAGAAATGAACGGAAGGGGAGAATGGAGGGCCCACGAGGCACCTCGGACGTGGGGCCCATAATAATGGCGTTTCCGACTCCAGTAACCTACGGTAACCTTAAACTTAAACCCCTTTTTTTTTATTATTATTTCCCTTAAATCTCGTATTCTCCGTTGCCTTTTTTCCGGTTTTGGCAAGAAACTGTTGAGAGTTGAGAGTGCGGCGACTCTTTCCACCGGCTACTTCCGGTTAGGGAGGGCACTTTTAGAAAGCAACCTCTCAAGTCTCAACCAATGAAGGGTGGCCACTTTGCATTCATGCATTCATAGAGCGATAATATCTCCAGCCTTTTGATGAAGATTGGATGGCAGCATGTCTCATGCTGCTCGTCTGGAGAATTTTGTCACAAGCACACCGTTTCAGTGAGCAACATGTCAAAAGCATGTTTCAATAATGATAAACAACCTTTTGTTTGATTCAAGCTATTAAAACAAATATTTATTTATTTTTCCCCTCCAGATTTATAGTTGAATTTAAGATCAAGATATTTTTGAAACTTTTATGATCTCATATTATTCGTAAAGAAACACTTGAGAAATGATCTTTTAAAGCATAGGATCCAAAATTACAATAAATAAAAAAACAACATGTTTGAAATGGTTAATTTCATGAATGTTTATATTATATTAGATATTAATGCAAATTGCAAAGTAAGAGTTAGAGCGACAATAATGGAGCTGCATATCTAGATGACTAGATATGGTGTCAACCAAGTCATTGTTTTACGAGATTTAATAAAATGCCAAAATTTTCAAAAAAATTATTTTTTCACATTCAACCTTATAAATAGCCTAATTTACCCGGGCATCCAATGAAACGGGTTTAATTTCTCATTCACTGCTTGTGGCAGGGGCGGATTTAGTCGAGAGAATGAGGTCAAATAATTATACTTTATGTGTTATTTTATAAATTTTTGGAAAAATATTATAATTTCAACTATGATTGGCCCCAATTATTTACTAATTACGTCCATTGTTGATCCTCGTATTATATTTTCTGCTTCAATTTGGAAGTTTGCTAACATTAACCCTCAAAAAAAAAAATATATAATTAAGCTACGTATACCAAAGAATTAATAGTCATTTACTAGATGCTTTATTTTTGTTATGTACATCCATAATTTTAGCAAACAAGGAAATTGTGCCTTTGCAAGGAATATAACACAATTCACTAGAATGTGTCGACATTAAAGGATTCCTTTTTATTAGCCTTGGCATAGAATCAACTTTAATTTGCACATGGATACGATAATAGATGATATAATATGGCTCCTCCACTATTTTACCCAAATAATGTTATTTAAAATAGAAAAATCAGGTTCTTGTTTTCTCCCTTTTGTCTCTTTTCTTTTTACAATTTGCGTGTTCAAATCAAGTAGATCACAATGCTGATGGTTTTGATTATTATTTCATTAATTTATTGGTGTTTTTATTAATAAAATATTATAATATATTGGTGTTTTTATCAAAATTCAAACCAATCAACATCCCCATTCCCCACCCATTATAATTGGCATCAATTAAAAAACAATGCAGGGGTCACCATGTTGGATATGACATGCCTCTTGTGGGAATCTCTTCATTTTTTAATTGGCATTTATGCAGAAACACCCTTCAAATGTTGATGACTAGGCAAACATTTGACTGGGACAAAATCTCATCTGTTGTTTTATTCATTCCACTCGTATCATATTCATATTCATAATCATATCATCAAAAGTGTTTTTATTTTTAAATTGTGAAGAGTTATTCTGATACCTTCCTACTAAAGTTAGTATTTTCTAAAATATTTCATCTTGAAACTTTACTTTTTTTGGAATTCGGTATCATCAAATATTTTAATTTAATTAAACTTGAATTGTGAATTTAGTTCTCTAAAAACATTTACCTTTCTTAAGAGCATCTTAAAACTGTTCTCAACATGCAAATCAATATTGGTTAGTTGCTAACATTTAAAACAAATTATCATGTAGACCTTCCAAAAACACTTTTTTTTTTATCTAAATAGCGGTTTGATGATTGATAATAAATAATTTAATAGTACATCGTACAACTAATGATTTAAAACTTAGAGAATAAACTTTTTGTTTTTCTAAATCTTTTTTTCTAACCACCAACTTGATTATCCTTATTTTAGAGCATCTACATCCTTTGTACTTTTAGAGTTTCTAATCTAATGTGGCAGTTTCTAATTCAGTTTTAGAGATGTAGGAGAGTTTCTTATTTAGAAACTATGCAGTAAAGTTTATTATTAAGAAACTGTTTATAAACTCCATGCTAATCAAATGATTGGCTCAAATTTTTTCTACTTTTTAATTTGTTGCTGACATGGCTTAATAGAAACTCTAAAATTAATTTCAGGAATGTGAGAGTTAGAAACTTTAGAGACCTTAATTTCTAAAAGGTAGTTAACAGTTATTTAGAAACTCATTTGAGTTGCTGGGATGTAGATGCTCTAAGGTCCAACTCAAATATTCTACCCGACATGTTTTCTGTCCGAGTTTTAACTTACAAAATGAACTAATGAAACAAATGTAAAATGTTGAAGGTGCTAAATGTATAAATGTTAAGAACTCGATTGAATCGAGTGAGATTTTTGAGGGACTACATTAATCTTTCCCTCTGGTAATGATGTTAATTAGTGAAGGTCCACCACCTGAGTATAATTAAAAACTTGAAACCCAATTAGGTCCAATATAGTCACTCTTACCTAATGATGGTTATCTAATGGATTGCAAATTTCAAATCTAATTTTTCATATATTGATGAATGATTTTTCTGAACTGGCAAAATTGATATGATCAATCATCTCAAAACAATGCAACCTTGAATTCGGCTGTGCATATTGCATTCATGCCTATTCAGTTGTACATGAGTTTTACGAGAATGGGAATTCACTATTCAATCAATGAGAATTCATAGAATGAGTGTTCGATAGTATTATGGAAACAATGTAAAATTTGTTATTTTTTAAGAATTTTATGGCAATATTTATCTTCTTAATATGTTGAATTTTTATTTTTATTTTTTTTTACAATTCTTCTTTTACATCGTATAAAGAAGGAATATAAATTATAATTAGGATAGCTACTATTTTGTTGTAAAATAAGATATAAGTTACCATTTATTATGTTAATTGTATGTTAGTTAGTGTGGTTTTATCTCTTAAATAGCATGTCGAGCAAGTATTCACGCTTAAAAAAAAAAATAGTGAAAGATAATGCGTAGAAAAAGAGATGAAAGAGCTAACAATAAACGCCGGAAAAAAGTTTTTAATCTCAGTGAATGAAAAAAATTTCATGAATTTATGAAGAGTTGGGAGGAAAGAAGGAGGTGTTACCTTGTGCATTTATACACATTAATTGCTACAATTGTTCATTAGGTGTTACGGAAAATTAGTTATTAAAAATTAAAACATTAAATTAATGTGATCCATAAGGGGGGCAGTAAGAGCCAAGGCCCTCCTAAAAAATAATTTCATCCATTAAATTTAAAAGCACTAATCCAAAAGCATAGTTGTCTAATAGTACACTGTACCAACACGTACTAATTTCATCCATTAAAATTAAGCACTAATCCAAAATTTAATATCTAACCAACATCACAACACACCACTTTCTATTTCTAACAAGTAACAACCCACTAATTCAAAGAATAAAAAGAATATTGGAATTTGGGAGAGAGCCAGCCAGCATTGATCCATGACACCATCAGGAAAAGAATATCAAGTCAGATTGAATTTTCTTTTTTCTTTTTTCATTTAAAAAATATTATAAAAGATTTAAATAAGATATGTGAGAGAGAGAAACATTAAAAAAAAAAAAAACAGAAGTATATAACTTTTGTTGTTCCTACATAGTATCACTGATTAATTTATCTCAGATGTACTATTTATTTATTTATGTTGATTGCCCATTTGTACCATTATTGCTCTAGTTAAGAATTTTAAATGCGGTACTCCAACTTGCTATATCTTAGAAAGATATCTCTTAAATTAATTATTTGAATAATTCATATATGAATGCTCCAAAACTTGTGGACCTACCTGCATTGTTGGCTCTGTGTCATAGCTTTCCTACCAAGTACCAACAATTTAATAAAATAAAATAAAATATATATATATATCAGCAAATAAATGCAGATAAATTTAAAGAACCTAGCTACTATATCTCTAGTCTCTAGTCTGTAACGCAATGAATGAATGATTGAGATCAACCATGCATGTGAAATTAAAATTGTGGTCCCTTACTGATGTGGATGAGGATCTCTTATGTTTGTTCCATCAATTCAATATATTATGATATAGTATTTTTCAAGTTTACAAATTAATCTTTTGTTCATAAAATTAAGCAACGGATCTTATCATATTTCTGGGGAAAATCTACCTCCTACACTTTTTGAGCAATTGGACGAACAGAGCGGTAAACCTCAACAACTTTTAAACCTATATAATATATATAATTACTGGCACTCAACAGATTGGGAAAGGATCGATATAGATCCAATTTTCTTTTAGCTGGAGCATTTCATCAAACACTACACAACCCATAAATTATGACTCTCACATGCACTCAAAACAAATCGATCTGAAACTAGCAACCAATTAATAAAGGCCAAAGGGAGTACTGGAGCTAAGAATGGTGGAAATATTAGAGTCGAGGGACGCTGGTGTTATCGAATATAGACCGATCAAATTCTTAACAGAAATTCATAAAAGGTATTTTTTGTCTTTTATTATTTCATCTAAAGATTTAGTTATGGTTAAATTCAAAAATATTGTGTAATGGACAAATAAGAAATAAAAAAAGAAGTTAAAGGACATAGTAGATATAATAAAGAGTAGAGGGGTAAATATATAAGAAATTGAAGAACTCTTCGAGAGTACACGAGAAATTAACTCTATTGTATCTTGTATTGAGACAGTTGTATGATACTATAATCCAAAGATCAATATTATTAGGTCAACAATGTTTTAAAATATGGCTTGTAATAATATTCATGTGGTTAACTACAGCATATATATAGCATAATCAAGCATATATTGTGATATTTTAAAACACTGAATCAATTATAAAAAAGAAAAAGAAAAAATATTTCAGTTATAGTGGTAGATGAGAAGTTGTATTAAATATTAATCATAATCTCCACTTGTCTTTCTTTTTATTTTTCGAATAATATTTAGCCATCTCAATCTCCTAACCATATATTGATGCATGTGATGAATATATGTATAAATTATACATGGATGGTATTATAACCACAGTTTTGAAAGAAAAGGAAAGAAAAACGATAGCTCCAATAAATATGACACTGATACTTGAATGATCCATACCTGTCGAAGACTAGTAGCGCCTCTTGCACGAGTAAAACGTGGGGTAGACCCGGTCCACAACTTCTCGGATCAAACAATCTACCAATTAGATCGTTTGATCATTGCACCAGTCACGCGCATGCCGTACACGCAGTGTCGACTCACACACCACCCCAGGACCATCGGACCTACCTTGGTTCGATGGGTGTGATGACCATTCGATCTCATCAAGATTCGTGTGCTCGGCATCAAAATCCGTTCAAGTCTGTATCAATTTCCGTGCACATAGATCTTGATGCTGAATCGTACGGTGATAGAGCTAATTGAACCTAAATATAGGTCCGATGCCCATCGGACCTACTCCTATCTCCTAACACAAAAGCCCGGATTTCATTTTGATTTAGTACTCTTCTTCTTCTTCTACAGCGCTTATTTTGTAATACTTTGTACGACGGGTCGCTAAAATAGGGATCAAGGGCTTCAAACGAAACCTGCCGCCAACAAACTTAATCATTTTTTTTATAGTCATTGGATATGCATAGTGCATATTGGTCCGTGCTATAGACTCAAATTTTCTGTTTGAAAGTCCTAACAGTCAATTTTAATCCATATTTTAGATGTACAAATTTTGTGACTTCCACATTCACTAATACAAACTTTTTCGTACAATAAGCTTATAATGTAAGATAAGGCGTATTCGGTTTTATTGATGTTTGACAAATATTTCATAGTAGTGAATGTAGAAGTCACATAATTTAGAAAAAATTTCTTTAAATTATTAATCTTATTAAGTGTAAAATAATATGAGTAATATTGTAATAGTGAGGTTTTTTACTTGTTTGACAGTTACCGAAATAATAATGAAATAAAATAATCTTAAATATTTTTATGACTTCGTGTGCTTGAGAGGTGGAATAAAGAATATTTCTACCTCTAAATTCATATAACCATTATTTGGCCGATCTCAATCTTTAAATAAATCACATTCTACGGTTTCACAATCTATTCTATTGGACTGAAATAGAAAACCGAATGTAAATATTAAATTATAATTTTTTTCCCAATTTAACGATTCTAAATCCAAAAACGTTCTAAAATCTAATTCCGTGTGGCACCTATTCTACAGTAGTTCTCCTATTTCCATGATTTTTTTGTTTGGCTCTCATTTTATCCCTCTGTGCTACTGCTAGAGTGCTAGTCTATGAAATCCGGGTTGTGTTTAAACCGCTTGACACTGCCTGGTATACACGAAGCTTTGAATAATATGACCACGTGCATAAAGAAAAAAAAAACATAGAAAAAAATGAATGGTCCCAAATGTGCATGGTTTACGTTTGTTATGTCCCAACTTAGGATCATTTTACAGTGAAAATGATTTTGAAAGTAACAGCAATTAATGTTTCTCCTAATTTAAGTCAACAATTACGTTTGTTCAAGGAAAACCGCACAAGGACATCTTACCTAATTAGGATCATTTGAGGATTGTTTTGTATTAATACAAAGATTATGACAAAAGTATTTATTTTGATCTAGTTTATAGGGTCATTTGATGTTGATGGTGGTTTTGTATTAATACAAAGATTATGACAAAAAAAAAAAATTAGATGGAATCTACGTACGTTAATATTTATTTCGAAAATATTGTAGTAGGCATCTTGGCAAAATTTGTATATGAAGAAATAAGGTTCCACCAATTCCAATTGGATAACACATAACAGAGACTTGACCTCAACTCAAGGGCCCAGATGGCCAGATGGTCGCATGGATCAATCTCTATGTAGCGAGTCATTGAACCCCTTGTCAGGAATGAAGCGTACACTCTGGTCACAATGAATCAAGATTTAACCTTGAGAAAAGAAAGAACCTGAACCTGAACCTGAACCTTAACCTTTCCTCTTCTCAAAGGCCAAGTGCGCCTATAAACGGGGATTCAATTGCTGAAAACAAATCTGGCTCCATTTCACATGATCACATCCCATTGTCCCATTCCCAATCACAAACTTATTCCCGTTACCGTATCCTCTTCTTAGTTCTTATCTTCATTGGGTAAGCTTCTACTTCTTAGCCAAAAGCACACGGATCTAATGTGGCGCATACTTTATGACATATTATCTTGCTTGCTGTGAATGCACCCCCATAAATTATCTACATAGATTTTTATAGACTATTTATTTGACATTCTTATTAATATTAATACAACAAGATATAACAAATCTTAAAATATTAAATTTTTATGTGACGATGACATAATTTAACAAAGCCGTAACACTTAATTAGGTTCATAGTTCATAATTAATGCAAACTAAAACTTTGATGATTATGCATATCGAGCAGACTAAATAAATGAATTCATGAATGCAGACAGTAAGATTGTAAGAATGAAGGAACTTTATTTCGTTTCGTCCCAATTAAATGAATATGATATGAGGAATAAATAAGAAAAATAAAGAGTGAGATAAAGATTGCACTTGCAGGTTGCAGCCTTATATTGGATATTGGATATTTGCTGGTCTCTATTGATAAAGAAAACAAAGAAAGATGTCATGGTCTTTTTCTAGCTAGTTGCCAAAATTCACCATCATGCCAGCTCACATTTTTTTGAAACGTCTACTAATTGATGGTAATTGGAAAGAAAGACCACATATTGATAATTGATATACCAGTACATGTACCAGACAAGTCAACAAATTAATATCCAACATGCAACTAGGAATTTCCCAATAGAGTAGCTCAAATATCCAACATGCAACTAGGAATTTCCCAATAGAGTAGCTCAGCCTCAGCTCTCTCTACCTACACAAACAAACCTTAAACAACACAGCTAGCAATTTTGATTTTCTCTCTTTATTCTCCGTTTTGGGGCTAAACTACAGCCTACAGGACATGAACAGTGGGACCCACATGCCACAACCGTCTACTCCCGGTATACCGCTCCTTGTCCTCATTTTATAACCGAAAATGACTTGCTTCTTTCAAAACATTATTGCCATTTGCCAACGCCATCCAAAAGAAAATAAAAACTGTTCAATCCAGGGTTTATACAGAAACAGACAAACTGTACTGTAAAATTACTGTAACGGGTCATAAATGAGTTTGTACTTGAGCTGGTACACTTGTACTGACAGAATCAAGGAATAGGTACGCCGACAAAAGAAAAAATAAATTAGAAAAGAGGGCATCTTTCTAGGGGTGTAAACGGAGCAGATTCGGAGCGGATAATGCCGATACCAAATCCGTATCCGTTTTTCAATGAGCGGATACGGATACGGATACGGATAGTAAACGGATATCAAAATTCAAAACCAAATCCGTCTTAAACGGATACGGATACGGAGCGGATAATCCACGGATACGAATACGGAGCGGATAATCCACGGATAATTGAGTCATATGAACTTTAAGTACAAATACTAAATTAAAAAAATTAAAAACAATTAAGAAAAACAAAAGTAAATTAAAAAAAAGGTAAAGAAATGGAGAAGATATAGGAATGGAGAGGAGTTAAGGAATATTAACCGCTGAAAGTCAAGTTACAGCGAAGCGGAGAAGTTGAAATTTCGGATCCGGATAGTGCGGATATCCGCTCCGTTTATACTTTCAAAAAATTATCCGTATCCGTATCCGCATCAAATTTCCCTATGCAAAAATTATCCGTATCCGTATCCGTGATATCCGTATCCGTTTAAATCCGGATACGGATAATAAGCGGATTCGGAGCGGATATCCGTCCGGATATCCATATCCGTTTACACCCCTACATCTTTCTGTTATTTATTATTATTATTTTTTTATAGAAAAGATGGAGAATTAATAGAGCATAACTATCTGGTGTCCTGAACTCCTGATGTTAGGAGACAAAAACACAACGAATTTCTCCTATATACCCTTTTAAGTTGCTTACTATAATTAAAAATTGTAATTTTTGTTAAATAAAGTTATTACTAAATTAGATTTTTTTTTTTTTCTTTCTTTCTTTTGTTGGGTATATAAATATTGGAAGAGCATCATGTAGAAGAAATGATGATAACTGATAACCAAAGCAAACACAGGGGAAAAGGACATTTGGCCCAATGAAAGAGAGACATGCATTATAATAACTCATAAATCAGGACATTTTTTATAATGATTTGATCTCATGTCTGTCATCTCTTTTTAAAAGCTGTGGCCTGTGGCTGTGGTACCTCTTTATCCGGGTTTAGCGCCTCTCTGAATTCCACAGTGACAACTTAATTGTTTGAAAAAGGTTCGGCAATGTCAAAAGTTCATAATTCGGATATAATTCGAGAATAATTCGGAATAATTCGGATCAGAGATCTCAGTCCTACAAGGAAGCAAAAAAAAATATTATGGGAAAAATTAGGGAAAAACTCGCAAATAATTCGTAAAATTCGGGAAAAATTAGTAAAATTCGTGAATTATTCAGATATAATTCGGTCAAAGTTCGGTCAACCAAATAATTCGGCATTCGGTTCGGCATCACCAAAAAAATGAATTATTCGGATATAATTCGCGAATCTTGTCACTATGCTGAATTCTACATGGTTCACTACAAACTCTTAGATGAATCATGACCGTTTATTTTAGAAAGGACCAAATTCAGTGCGATGTTCAGTTGGAACTGTTCGATCTATATCAGGATATGTGCGTACCTGATCTAAATAGATGTTAACGATTTTCGTGCGAATCATAATGTTGATTGAACGGCCTTGATCGGACATTGGACCGAATATCGCCCCCAATTCCTATATTAATTAGATCATATGATCATTTGAGTCTTAGCCAATAAAGCTTTTTAGTTTTATAATTTGAAAAGGTTTGTAGTGTGCAATCTGCAGATATTGTAAATGAAAAAAAAAAAAAAAATCTATTAAGTGTTAGGTGAGAAAGAGGGGACGTGACTCTCATGCATGACTATTATTTTTGTGTAAAAAAATGAATCAAATTAGGTGCCTTTTTCTTTCAACTTTAGATATTGCAAAACCTAGGAAATCAGATTTTGTTTTTTGCATTAGGTGATTGAGAATTTTGCTTTTTCATATTGACTTGTTGATTATTATTTTCAGTAGATATTGTATATCTTTCCATCCTGCTTCTTGGTTTTAGATACACTGTTTGTTTGATTATGTGTTGGCATGTATCTTTTTCTATGAAAGGATTGGCATGTACACTTGCCATCATACTTTTGCTTTGCTTGATAATTAAATTAAATTAAAATTGAGATTTTTCTATATTAAAAATTGAAACATATACTTGGATGTTTACAAGCATGAACCAAATCATTATATATGACATTTCTTTTGGGTATTTGTTCATGGAAAATATGCAAAATAAAAAAGAAAACGACAAGAAAACGACAAGAAAACAAGGCAAATTACAAATAATAAAGTAGCTGAGATGACAACTGATTTTCATAAGATGAGACTTGTGAGAGTTTTCTAATAAATAGGAAAACCAGGAAATAATTTCTAATAACACGAGCAATTGATGTGATGTGTGTCCTGAATCAGTCACTTTTTTCAAAAGGAAAATAAAAGCATATCACATCATCATTGGACAGGTTCTGTTGATGGTTACAAATATTAATTATTAAAAATTTTTTTTGACAAGAGTTGGCACCTCAATTTATTTCAAGCTTGTCTACGTCTCAAATAATTGAAGGAGGATATTAACGACCTTACTTAAAGAGGGTTAGGGTTATTAAGTTAATTATATTTTGGGAATAAGAAGTTGGGGTTTTTATGGTAGAGAGAATAAATCATATACATGTCCATAAAGTTAGGTCATTGGTGCTTTAAATGACATGATGATGCATGACCTTAAAAAATGCTTAAATTGAGGTCTCATCAAACATTCATATTCATCCAAGTTGAACACCATAAATGTATGTAATCAAACAGCCAATTACTCAACGATAAATTAATTACTAAAGTTATCATTAAGATTCATGATTTCACATTATTAAATTGGCCCGAAATTTTTAATTATACCATCTTTAAAAAAAATAAACCAAAACACCTCCAAATATGAGTATTTCCAGATCTACCCATGCCGCAGAATGGCCCTGCAGCCCCCTCTTTTTTTAGAAAGGTTTTTATTTGGTTAGGATTTTGTTTTTAAAATTATTTTATTTGTTTTGGTTTTTGTTTTAAATGTCATTTAATCTGAAAATATTTTTCGTTTGTCGGATAAATATAAAGAAGTCATAATAATAAATATAAAGGAGCCATAATAATCTAAAAATAAATATAAAGAAGCCTACAATATAACAATATAATGCTAATGTTCTCACGAGTACAATAAAAATACGTCTAATAAATCTAAAATAAACAATGTTCTTACGAATACAATTAAAACATTGATTTAGCTCCTAGATAAACATTCAATCCATTGATTGGCTCTCAACCTGCAAATTTTTAAATAGTGACTGTCAAATCTGATTGTTTCAATAATTTTTTAAAAGTTGAAATTGAATAGTACAAAAAATTAACTACCTCGTGCATTACGAGCAGCTATGTTCTGTCTTTCCTGTGTATCTCGGCCGGCTTGGTGTCCTCTTCTCCTATTATTTAGTACGTCCATCCATTGCAGAATCATGTTGTGTCGTCTTCTACCCAAAGTAACATTTTTGGTTTCTGAAACAAGGACAAGGCCCTCGTGTTTAGGCTATTCTGATTGATTTTCATACACATATCATTCAGCCCTCCATGTGTTGATCAGTGTCTGGATGTGGTAGTAGTGACTTACAAAGTTGCCAGGGTCGATGCCTCAGAGACAACACACGGCCAGAACATGAGAACACAGTATTATGTCTTATTGAGGCTTCTGGCATGTGCATTACACCATGTTATCATCCCTTATGACCACCGTGTATTTGAAATTGGCCTTGGTAAACCGGCCAGAATCATCAGGCAGGAAAGCGTGAACTCTCTCTTGTGTAGAGGTTACCTCGAACTTGTTGTAGTTGCCAAACCCCCCAAGAGTCTTCATAGTATTGGACCTCTCGAACTGTTTGTTAATAAGCTACGAACAATTAAAAAAAATGAAGAAGTGATTTTTTTTAATGAAGTTAATAAGCTACGAACCGTTTGTTAATAAGCTACCTTATGCACACGACACGAGAACTGTTGACCTTGTCTGGCTTCAAAATCCGCTTTGGCCCTCCTTTGCGCAAACTATGTGAGACATTTGTAAAATGTGTCTTCAATTATTACCGCCACTGATAACTTACGAGATGACCTGAAACATTATTGAGCAACTCGGAACCGTTTGTAGTCATAATTCTCCAATGGTAACCACCGTTCAGCGCTTGGAATATCTTCCATAGTTTCGGACACTCGTTCTCATCTTGATCCAAATACTTACCCACACCTTCCAGTCAATTGAGAGCACGGTCACATATATCCCCCACTGCTTGCATTCCTTGCTCGTATCTCCTCATATTCCTCTTAGCCACATATATCCTAAAAAACTTGATTGCCGCCTCACTACAACCGTTCTTCTTCATGTTCTTGGCTATGTCAGTAGCACAAAGATGATGAACACATTGATCCTCATCCTCATCGTTCCACCGCAGATCATCTTGTATGAACACCTTTTTTATACCCTTTCCCCTATTAGTGATGACACACATGAATATGGAGCGAATTACGTTGCATCGCAACCATTGCATGAACCACGCACAATCTTCAAAACTCTCTGACTCAACCAGTGCAAAAGCCAACGGAAGAAGCTGGTTTTCTACATCGTACCCGGTTGCAATCAATAATTTACCTGTATTAAAACAATCAAATTAATTTCAAAAAAATTAAATCAACTAAATTAAATAAAGTAAATTAAATTAATTAATTAATTAAACAATCATCAACGGTGATGACTGGTCTGAGGTGTTGAAAAGCAGCTATGCACGGTCCAAATGCCCAAACTGCCCTATGGAAATACTTGTATGGCCCAGGTTTACCGGTGGGAAATGAGGTCACCTCAAACAATGTTTCTGTCAATAATTTAAAAAAAATAAGTTTAATCGTTGATTTTGTTACAATGACGTAAAAATAGAAGGAACAATATAGTACCTGGGTTTTTTCTCTTGATTGCCTCCAACAACGGAACTATAAGAGCGTATTACCCCTCCCAACTACCAAAGTGGCGGGCAATTGTCAACTCACGGTCACGCCACAGTTTGTTGTACGCCGATATCTGACCATTGTATGTTTCAGCAACAGCGATCCTGACAGCTTGGATACTCAAATCAACACTGTTTCTCATGTAAGCCGATATGCAATCGGCGACCATACTAGCCGACAACTGTGCATGATCTATTCTTGTCGTATCCGCGTGACAATAATGTTTTGTTGGGCATCTGGAGACACGCCATTATGTACTGTAACCGGTGGCCCTCGTGAATATGTACCAACCATATCTACTGTCTTTGCACTTGAACCTCATTCTGGTCGTGTCACTGTGTGTATTCCTTATCTCTTTGTTGCAAAGTATGTGAAACCTTGCAATTGCGCTCTTCATTTGCACTTTTGAGTCATATGTTTGTCCGTCCGACAATTCATTCTCATACTCTGCTGCCCTTCCAAACAAATCTGCATTTGCTTTCTGAAACCCTGATGTGTCATTGAAAGCCGAAATTGGGTGCTCAAACCCGCGATCCATTATCTGAAACCTGCGATCCATCGTGAAAAACCTCTATCCAAGCACAGGCCTAGTATCTTTCTCGTCACTATGATCGGTCATACCCTTGGGATCAACATCACCCCAATTTTCCTCTGCCTCTTCTAATTTCGGATCCACTGTTTCATCATCCTCATCCAGATCACAAGATTGACCCCAAGTAGCGGTTCGACTAGATGAAGCCTAGTCAATCCGGAGTGGGGCTTGACGGGAGGGCCGACTATTAGACAGTCGGTCCCTCTGAACTGAGGCCCGGCTACTAGACGGCTGGTCAATTTGGACAGGGGACGAACTTGAGCTAGATGAGTTAACCCGACTACGACCCTGGATTAACCTCATAACTGTGTTGGTACACCGGACTCGGGTAACCTCCACATATAGGTCAATTATCTTGTATGCACCCCCAGAAAAACTCATGGTTTGGTTGTACAATACCTGCCAGTCTCCCTTATTCTGAACTGAAAAGAGTTGGAACCAGGTTTGTGCTGAACTAGTGGGCATGTTAATTTTGGCCTGAATATTAAGGTCATACTGACCCTGATGCAATCCCAAACTCTGAAAAATACTCGATTTAATCCCCACATAATCAGTACCCGGCAATACCAGAATCACAATAACAGGTCTGATACTATAATAAACCCCATTAGGACCTGTTAAAACATCACCACCAGTATAAAGGATATCATAAAAGCCATTTTGAATCCAATACACAAGAAACCTAAAACTAAAAATTAACTAAATTAATTATTAACCTATTGAAAAATAAAAAAATTGAAAAGAAAAGAAAAAGACTTACAAATCAGAAGCTGTTGTCCAGGAGAGAGAATGAGTGATAGTGAGAAATTCAGACAACAATATATATAAAAAAAAGGCCGCATAACCATTGAACGGGCCCTGGGGCCGCACCGGTATTCTGAGGACCCCTGGCTGGGAATACTCCTGTGGCATGGGTAGATTTGGAAAAATCCAGATCTTAGGGTGTTTTTTTTTAAATGGTATAATTAAAATTTTCGGTAAATTGGCTTCATGGCACATGATGCAAGCCACAAATGTTGACAAATCATAAAAAAAAAAAAAAAAAAAAAGCAAAATTAAAATTATCCTCTTGGATCTGATAATTTAAATAATTCAAAACATATCCACAAATTTTCATTGATATATGCAAAAATACTAAATAAATAATACTCTTACGGAAGATGCAAGTTCAAAATAAATTAGATGATTATTTTCAATCGGATATAAAAATGAGGGCTTGAGTCTTTATATTAACTAAAAAAAAATATGCAAGGACTTGGTAAGGTATTGCTGTATAAAAATATATATATACACCGTACCACGACAAAAGAAAAATGGGATAAATATAAAAATTGAAAATCTCCGTAGCTAATAAACTAAAAAAGGTTGAAGTGGTCCAATTAGTATTAGAGAATTAATTAATTATTTGAAGATACACTAATAAATAATAATGTTGGGCTTATCCTATAATCCTATAGGTTGAGCCGTCTTTATTAATAGATGCGATCAAACGTTGGACCTCCTACTCCTACTCCTAGATTATTAACAATTAATGTAACCCAACATGTTTGATTTATATTATTCCAACGAGGTTTGTTTTGGGTATTATTAGCGCTTTGTGGGGCCTTCTTATAATTTATGCTTTCTTAAAACATTGCAATGTGTACCCCAAAAAGTACGTAATTGTTTTTAGTGTTTTTTTATTTGGGCAAATTTTCAAGTGATGGATATTTGGAAAGTTTAATTTTATCATGCATGAGAAGTCGTCGTTGTGTTTATGTTTAATTTAAAAGGATGCATTAGATAAAGAATTTGAATATGTGATATGTTGAATGGAAAATGTATTAACTTTTATATATTGTGAAAAACAACAAAATTATCTCATCATTGTCAAAAGTCAAAACTATGAATGAATTTAAAAGGTGGAAGAGTAAAATGTTAGGTGATGCAAGATTTTGATAAAGTAAAAAAATCTTAGCTTCGTTTTAGAAATCAGCTAATGCCAAAAAAAAAAACACATTAAAGTATTACCTTATTATGTTATTATTTTCGTTATGCCATTTTTTTCATTCACAGCAAATAAAAAAGATGACATGTCTTGTCAAACCTATCCTTACCAAATGAAAGCTATCTACATTGAAATATTAATCAAAGAATACATTAAATTGGCTAGTAGGGTTGAGTCTACTTGATCGCTCTAATTAAACCTAACCTATAATTAGTTTATACAACTAGCTTTTGTTAATGCCAAATAACATCAAAATTGAATAACCAATAACAATAAGTCAGAAAGCTAGGTTTAATTACTTGAGGTTCTGATTGAACAAATAGATTTTTTTAGAGAATGGTTTCTAGTAGTGGACATGTAGCAATTGAATAACAAAGTGGTTAATTTCCATATCATTAAGCAATTCTGAGCATTATAAAATTGGCAAATCACGTACAACTAATCCCTGAAATTAAGTTGTTTGCCAATATCAGGTGATCAGTACTGGATTGCTGGTATCTATTTGTTCTGGTTCGTGCCAACTAATACGAGGTTCTCTCTCTAAGTGGATTATTTGCATCCATTAAAAGCCACTATTCTTTTAACAAAAACGAATAAAATAAACTGTTTTACACAAAAGTCCCGTAAACTTAAGTTTATGCAAAACTCGTCCATTCATTTTTCTCAACTCTTTTTTCTTTTAACAAAATGAAACTGTTTTACATACAAGTCCGTGTAAACTTCAATTTTCTCAAGTCTTGTTTTTCGTTCACGACTTCCCTCAACATACATGTTTAAACATTGTATTGCATACCCAAAAATAAATTATTTTCGGTGAAGTATTTGTACGTTTTAGTCCTCCTTGTAAAATAAAATTACACTATTGTACGGTGTCTTTAATCTTAATTTTCTAATTATTACGCTCCTAGTTTATATAGCAGAGAGAATAACCAAAAGAGAAATATATAAGAAGTTTGTACAAAAAAAAAGAAAAGCAAAATGGATAAATAATTTGGACCTAGAGAAAGAGAAGCGGGTCAAAAGCTGTACCTGGTGCTTACCTTAATATTAAGCCATAATCTGGCTTTGATTCTCTCCTGGTCAACTTGTTGGTTATATTATAATACATTGGCTCTTGCGGAAAAGCTTGCATTTCTCTCTTTGTTTTTTGAATCTGCGATGATCACGAGATGCAATATATTAATTGTGTATGCTCAGTTTGCTCTTCTTTAAGATAAAATGATATCCAATGATGGATCAACTTCATGCGACTAGTTTTGCAATATTAATGTTTATCAACTATATACGTATAATATGTATATGGTTAATTGGTTATTGGTTGCCATGCCAAATTGCCAACTGGATCAGATGAAATATCTTATGCCATCAGTCGCCATGGAAATCCATCAAATTTTAGTTTCATTAAAATTCCCTCATGTGTTGGGCCCAGTTTAGGGGTGTCAATGGTACCTTTTTAGCCGTTTATCCGACCCGTATTGTATTCAATAAGGCGGGTATGGGTAAGATTTTTTTTTCGTTAGCTTATTGGGTATGTGTATGGATAAGAATTTTTTTTTGTTAACCAAATGGATAAGAGTATGGGTAATGACTATTTCGTACCCGTTACCCTATAGGGTAATTATCAAATCTAAATATATATTCAATTCAATTTCCAACCCACCTAAATATGTATAAATATGTATTTGTGTTTTTGAATTTTCTTCCTTTATAAAAAACAATTTAATTGAAATTAATTGCACATTCATTTTTATTTTTTATTAGAAATATAATTACATATGTGTGAAATGAATGAGTTTTTTATATTTAATTTGTAAAATATAATAAAACTAATTATTATATTAGTAATATCCGTTATTCATCCGCTACCGTTCGTTACCCGATAATATTAACGGGTAAGGGTAGGGTAGGACAAGGTCAATTTTTAATAGGTATGGGTAGGGTATGGGTTAAGTTAATTTTAATGGGTATGGGTATGAAAATGCCTCACCCGACCCGTACCGTTCCCATTGACACCTCTAGCCCAGTTAGATGCTTTTTCCTGATAACATTAAAACGGACAGAAGAAAAGCCGATTTTTTCTGTAGGATTTTTAAAAAATTAATTCAAACTTATGATGTTAAATATTAAATATTGATTTGATGTGAATAATTTTATTTTATTTTATTTTATTTTTTAACTACAATATTGATGTAGCAATCTGTGTTGCTAACGCCATCGAGACATTTTTTTTAATCCAAATCAAACTTCAAAAAATAAAAAATAACAGGAAGTCTGCTGACACAATAAAACGAAGCATCCAGGATACGAAACCATCAAATGGAATGGAATTATTTTTTCCAAACAATTCGACTTTGAAATTTTCATGAGAAAAACAGGAGCCATAAAATTAAATAGTCTGAATATTTGAACAGCAACAGCTTGCACGTTGTACGGTCCAGCCGTCCCGGTGAGTTCAGCTGCACGGATTTCATAAAATAAAAATAAACATTTTCTGAAGAAAAACGAATGAATGGAAAGTTTCCTGTGACCAGTTCTGCAAAACAATTCTCTAATCAAAATGTACCTCAAGATTCAAATAAGAACGAATAATAAGAAGAAGAAAACACTGAAATACCTACAACCGTAAGCCAGCGGGCAATCAATTGTTCTTAAACTTAATAGTTAGATAAGGAAATATTATGTCCAAGTCTTAATTTTAAAATTTTACACTCCAGGAGCAATTTTCTCAATTCACCTTTTCTCAATATTTAATCTCCACATCCTACCGTGACCAATGAGGCTGAACAAATCACTGGTCTTCAAATGGAGGCCTCCATTCCTTGCATGAAAAGGAGAAATGCTGAGCCCTTGGTTGAACAGTGCTCCAAAAGGACTTCCAACCTATTAATACCTAAATAATGTATCACATGAGTCATGATATCATTCAATAATGAAAACGATCAAGGATCTAGAATTAAGAAAAAGACTTCGTTAGAAATCCAAGGCAAATTGGAATTAGTCAAAAAAAGATCTACTACAAGTATTGTCATGTTAATAATTGAGCATAATCATTTATGGACAGTTTGTTTCCATAAATCCCCTAAAAAAGGAAAGGTGATTTTCAAGGTTTATTTGATTGATGATGGTAGAAAGGCATTCAAAATTATATACTCTGGATGACAGTTGTCAAACCCAGTTTCTTACGGAATTATGAGAGACTTGAATATTGATTATTGTTGAATTACAGGTGCTAAGCTAATATAGATCTTAGTTGAAAACCCCATTTTTGACCAAATATACTTTCAGAGGAACTAAAGCAATAACTATAAGCTAACAAAAGAAATGGAGTGAATTTTCCTGTGTAACCCCTGAAAAATGAAATAGCCCATGGCCGACACAACCATGGCATTTATTAGAGTAAATTACGTAGATGGTCCTCAAAGTACTCAAATTGCATTTTGCAAAAGTCTCTTTTGGTCCATAAAGTTTATAATTTGTATTTAAATAGTTCTATTACAGTCGCTGACAAAAAAAAAAATGAAAATCCACATTAGCACCCATGTTATGATGCCGCCAATGATGAAATGAATGTAAATGTTTCTAATTAATTTATGGTAATATCGACATCCATACTAGTATCCATTTAATCGATACATGATGCTGTAGATAATAATGTCAGTATACATATCATATAATGTTGACTGCATCATTGTTATTGGCATTGCCAAAATGACTGGGGATGAATGAAAACATTGTTTTTAAAAAATGTTACTGACAGAGAACCAACTTGGTACAAAATAAGAAACTTAAAGGATCAAAATGATACTTCTTTAACATTTTAGGACCGAAATGAAAAGCAAGTGGCAGTTAAGGAGTAAGGAATATTGTGTATATTACTCTAAATTAATATGTAACTACTATAAAAAGCGAGCAAAAAAAATAGACAACTTACATAGGTTGGATAACGCAGACTCTTGGATTTCACTGAGCAAGAATGTTGCAACCTAATTATGTGTAGGAAGAACAAGTAAACACAACAGAAAGCAGAAGCCTTGAAGCTATGTTACATTTCCCAAAAATCAAACCTTGGCACCGTATTGCATTGATCTCAGAGCCTGCCACACCAAAGCCTTCTTGGTTTAGTAAAGTAATTCCTGACGCCTCGACAACAAATGGAAATGCAACTGGAGGAGAAATTGGCGATTTCGCCACCTTAATAAACCTATGACCTACAATTTGATTTCATGTAGAAAAACAAGTTTCTTACATAGATCCAATCTCAAATTTTCATATTTACGTATATGAACACTCAGAAAAAAAATATATAATCACATATACTAGAAACTCTCTGACAAGTTTACAAATTAAGTAAAAAGAGTAAAATCAGATCCTATTAGATTTGTATTTCATTCTTAGTCCCATTTAAATTTTATTTTAAAACTTATTTAGACGTGCCTTTATTTATGTGAAACATCACTGGTGTGACCTTTTTTGTAATGTAGTGTTCTGTAAATGACTTGTAAATGTTGTTCACATTTCATTTCATACTTTCCAAAATTTAGAGATATATGTGCGCCCCTAACACCTGGGGATTAATACTGTCACTATGGGCTATGCCGTGTTCAGATAGAATCAGGGTTGCATTTTTGGTCTTTTATTCTATTAATTCATTACTTATTTTTTATTTATTTCTCAAATTGAGTTTACCTGAATGGGCCTCAAAGATGAGACGAATAGTGACAGCATGAGCCCACTGGATCCCTAAAGCAGCTGTTAGGTGTGATTCACTCCTTTCACTACTGCTAGTATCCTTCTTGTGCCCTTTAATGATACATAAGAGAGTAATGCAAGTATACAAGGATCCAACACTATTTAAGAATAAAAAGGAAAAATGGGGTCATGTACTAGACTTCTGAAAATTCCATTCTGTCTAGATGGTTTTGTTAGGGTGCAGTGATAAATGCTCATATGTATTTTAACCTACCAGGTGATATGATAACTGCGTATAGAAGGAAAGGAAAACATTATATGAAATTTCATTTGTATTGCCGCTCACCCAAAACATAGTATATATGACTGCAACATGTGAGTATCATGGATACCCCTGGAGACCATGGAAATACCCATGATGCCCTCCTAGTGCAACTCTGTCCATACAACAACAACAACAACCAAGCCTTTAGTCCCAAACAAAGTTGGCTTTTTTTTTTTTTTTGAGAAAAAATAAGGGTCTAGCCCATATTTAGATTGATAAAAACAAAGTTGGCTTCTGTCCATGGGATGTTAAATATTATGTTTAATACGACATTCTGAGATTTCTTCTCTTTATTTTCTCTTTGTCCGTCTCATTTTCAGAAATGCAACATCTGTCTCTTTTGCAAAGAAACATTATGGGATATGAAGGAAGTACAGCAATTCAAGTTCCTTTTAAGAAGATAAACTTGCCTATTTTCTTATGAGGGTCAAATAGCCCTTCTTTTAATAAATCTCAAATAGTCTTCCTTTTGCCAGTTCTCTATAGAAATTATAATACGGCCGTGGTTTAAACGTGTTATATTATGGGTTTGCGGGTACATATGAAAATCCACCAACAATATATGTCAGAGAGTATAGACCTTGGAAAATATAGTGAAAGGATTCATCATTGCTATGGCTTCTTACTTGGTTTGTTACCACAACAGGAATCCGTGAGAACTCAGCAATTGACCTATATGAATAAATATCATCATGCAAAATGCACTGGGATTAAAATAAGGGAAAGTAAATATTGATTTCTGCATGAATTCTCACTTGAGAAATGAGAGGGACCCTCTTAGAGGAGATAGTCTTGAGGAACTTGTACCTTTATCATTATCCCTGCCACATACATTGCACAATAAGGCAAAAAGCTAAAGTGCAAAGCACACAGGTTGAATTTTTACAGTAGTGAGAAATTTGTAGGACTCACCAGGAGACTAAGGCAGCCATGCTATCTACAATAAGAAGCTTCACCTCATTTTGGAGCAGTGTCAATTTCATCTGTTGCAGGCTACATTTAGAGTTTATAAACAAATTAAGCTTTATATTTACGCAGTACCAGGATATCAGTACACATGATCAGCAAGCTAGATGATCCACTGTACCAGTTAGTTGAACAACAACAATTCCAAAAGAATGTCTTTTATTTTTTGAATATATTTTTCGTTGCTTTTCTAACTCAAAACTCTATTGTGTTTTTGTGCGCTCTCATTTTTTATTTTTTTTTGAGATAGAAAGATGGAGGTGTATCCTTCCAACTTCCATGTAATGTCCATAAAGGACCTCCCATCCGGGTTTCGAACCCACGATCTCCCATGTGCTCTGATGTTATTGCATGCTCTTTAGTGCTAACGGCATTTAGCTGTACCTGAGTAGTACTTGTCAAGGAACAGATGCTACTACACTTTCATGAGTACAAAAAGCATAATCAGGAATAATATATTCAGACCTATCATCAAATTCTGATATTGATGTTGGTCTTACGACTATAATACTTCCAGCCATCTGCAAAACCACAAGATACTAAGGTTTAGGATCAGTGTTATTCTATTTTCAGGTATCAAAACCAAAAAGTCTATGATGTATGGTTAGGTACTATTATATTTTTAGGATTCACTATCATAATTGATCAGCATTCAAGCCTTTAGTTGTGAACAAGAAAGGAGCAAGGTATAGGACGAGCATGTACCACCTGTACCGGTATAAACCATCCATAATTGTAATACACTGTTTGCAGTATATACTAAAGGAAAGAAAGTAATAAACCTTTTGTGCAAGGCCTTGTATTCTAAAAATCTGGGGAAAGCTACTCTCACCAATCTCTATCATCCTGCAAAACAAACAAATGACGTACCGATATTTTCCTAAATAATCTTCACAACAATGCGAAGGACCAACATAGTACCTTCTAGAAGAAAATTTAGATTCAGTGTCAATGTATATGACCCGACCATTCAAACCACCATAGCATTCAGGTAAGGCCGCCAACAAAGCAAGCTTGAGACAGAACTACATAAGAATAACAGTTTGGGGCTCAAAAATAGATATTATATCAAGAGCATCCATGATTTCAGATGTTTTGCAATATGCAGCAATGACTAACATGAGCTCTTACTGGTAATTAACAAAAGATAACAAAAACCCCACTTTTCATCGTTTCAGTTCCCATTTGAAACTCATATTGGAGTTACGAAAAATCATTATTTTTCCTTTATTTAAGTTGCTTTCCTTGCGTTTTTCATCTTTCATTTTTTTTCCCTTGCCTTGTTTCTCTAAAACCCTAACTATATTCATGTTCATCAGAAACATTTGATGAATAAATGGTTTCTGCAAAGAAAGTGAAACACCAACTTTGTCCAAGAATAATAATTATGGACCCACAAAATAAATTCCCCTGCCTATTTAAATCAGAAGAATTTGGAAAACACGCACGCACTCGCAAAAGTAACTACTTACTTGGGTCTTCCCGATTCCAGATGGCCCCACCAACTCAGTGAGAGCACCAAAGGGGATGCCACCACACAAGGCATTATCTAGGCCTGGAAGCGATGTGGACAGGTAGCCTCCTGATTTCATCTTTTCCTCCATTAATGCAAGTGCCTGAAACAAAAAATCAATTCCCAACTTCCTCAATAATTTTTTTTTTTGAGTAAAAATTGGAGGTCAAGCCACCCAACTATTTAATATCCACAAAGGATTGCCCCTTTCAGGTTTCGAACCTGCGACCTCCCACACGGAGAGCATTGCCTTTGCCACTAGACCAAAGACTGGCCTACTTTCCTCAATAATAAACACACAATTTAGTCTGGCCTACTTTCCTCCAAAATGCACACACAAAATTTAGTAAAATTGAAAACAAGTTTGTAAAATCCATCATCGAATTACATTGTATATAATATAATACTTTAGTATCAAAGCTCAATAACTCAAGTTAAACAAAATTACTTGCAAAATAACAACGGATTTTTACCCAGAAAAAGCTCCCATTGTTGCTTCCCTAAATTTCTAGGAACTACTAACGAGGTAAATAAACGATCTCCAGTTCCATACTTCCATATTATATAATGCATAAGCTTACGGTAGAGAAGCTTAATAACTTCAAATAAAGAACCACTCAACAAAAAATTCGGTGGATTTTTTTTTTTAGGGTAAGTTGGCAACTGCCATCTTACAATTTCACTGATAAAAATTGGGTGGATTTTACCGAGCAAAGCCTCCATTTGATGCTTCCCAAGATCCCTAAAAACCACTAATTGACTGCAGGTGAGACCAAAGATTAAGAGGAACTTAAAATAAAATAGGGCAGATGGAGAGGGTTCTCACAGTTTGAAAGGGAGGGCATGTGGCCTCGCTGATGCGAGCCACGGCGGATCTGACGGATGCAATTTCCATGTCTAAGAGTGCCATGAGATCGAGCTCGGGTAGTGACAGCGCATCCTGTCATGAGAGAAAGAGTGGGATTGGATAGATAGTAAGAGAGATGAGGTAGTAGGCATGCAGTGTACCTTGGAAGTGAGGATGTTGCGAGCGGAGAAGACGTGAGAAAGGGAAGGAGGAAGCCCCATCTGGCTGATCAGCTTGTTTGCCATGCTTCTTCTTTCTTCTCTTTTTATTTTTTATTTTTTATTCTTTTTAGCGCCTCCCTCCTTTCTCTCTCTTTTTCCCGCCCCGGGTATAATCTCCAAATTAACCCGACTGCCTATGGAGTATGGAGTATGGGCTCGTCGTCTAAGAAAAAACACAAAAAGGCGATTGCACTTCATTGTGGGCTACAATAGAAAGGCCCACACGGCTAGACCTTCCCTTCCCGGCCCGAATTATGGTATACAGATACAGGGCACATTGGTCCGTATTATGTATTAATATTTTTATTTTGTAAAATTAAACAGTTAATATGAATCATTTAATATGATTTTAATATAAAAATATACTCAAGTACATGAAATTCATATGAAGATCTTGATAAACGGTGTAGATTGGATAGTCAATCCATAATCCATACTAGTACAGTACAGAGTACAGACCAATATTAATATAGCCGCTACTACCGTAGCCTCTCTTGTTTAAGTATCGATCAGCGCATATCAGCCCTTCAGATAAATAATTAACATTCATAGTCATGAGCCGATAAAATTTGGGATCGAAAAAAACAATCTACTACAGGTACTGAAATAATCAGGCGAGTGATCAGTTTTTTATCAGTCGCCTAATCTACTATCTTTTAACCATCAATCAATTCTCTCAAATTACAACCCATGAATAATTCTAATGGACGCAACGTCTCATCCGTGAATAATTCTAACTTGCAACAAAACAGATAAAAAGGAAAACAAAAACAAACAAACAAAACACTACAACCCTGTACACAATTACAATAAAAGAAAAAAAAATAACTAGTAGAACAGATTAACATTAGCGACCTTTAGATACAGGAAAAATTAAAAAAGGCCACTCAGCAGTGGTCATCGGCTACCTCAGTTCAGGGAATTGAGATGAATCCTCAGAAAACACAGGTAATGCAGCGGTACTGTTTGCAGATGCCTGCTCCAATGCCATGGCATCTTGAATTTCCTGTAATACCTCTGACATGGTGGGCCGCTCTGTCGAATAGAGGTTAGTGCACCTCACTGCAGTCTCGGCTATTTTCCAAATAGACTGGATATCTTTGTAATTTCCCTCCAATGATGGGTCAATTATTGCTCGGATGTCTCCCGTCTCATAGTGAAATTTCGCCTGGCATTTAAATAAATGGTGAGCTTTTTTAAATATAATTGAGTGTATTAGGTTGCGCAAAAAAACAAAAAGAAGTAAAAAATAGACCGACCCAATCTTTGACATGCTTGTATTTTTCTCCTAAACGGGCACCACATAAAGGGGGCTGCCCTGAGAGTAGCTCGAACAAAATGACGCCAAAACTATAAACGTCACTTTTCTCTGTCAACTGCTGATTTGTGTAGTAGCTTCATGATTAAAAAAATTAAGAAATGGAGACAAAGAAGTCAGTACAGAAGTGATCATCTCATACCTAAATAATTTTTTTCTTATAATTCTTGACAGATTGCTTTTTGATAATTAAATTGGCATGATTAACAAATGGAGACAAAGAAGCCAGCAAAAAGAAATGATCTAATACCTAACTATTATTTTCCTATGATTCCTGACAGATCCTTCTAGAAAATAAAATCGGCTTTTGTTATTCTCTATTGTAAATGTGGGCCTACGGATTGATATCAGGTCTTCATACCAAACAAACTATACCAACATTTTACATTGTATTGTTGGTGGCAGGCATGCATGTTTAGAAATTAAAAGTTAACATAAGACAAGAATGTTAAAAATATTCAATTCTTTAATTAATTATTTTATTTAAGAACATTTTGTCATTTTTCAACTTACTCAGGATCCAAGTAGCCAACAGTTCCTCGAACAATAGTGGAAGCATACAAATCATCAGCTACAAGCTTGGAGAGTCCAAAATCGGCAACCTTGGCTCTCATTTTTGTGTCGAGAAGAATATTACTTGTCTTTATATCCCTGTGTATAATGGCCGGTGTGCAGCCTGTGTGCAAGTACTCAATTCCTGTTCATCAATCATTAAATTTCAAATTAAACATGTGTTTGTTGTCAATAATTATATGTAGCTTAAATAGCTAGAAAACATAACATTTCTCACATTTTATAACTAGAAGAGAATTTTTAAATATTTGCAAACAATATAGTGCCCGTTAGATTAGTCAAAGAAAAATTAGCAATTCAGTCAAACGTTGATTATCATGTCACTACCATTGAGAAGTTTACTCTCTAAACCAGAATAAAGATAGAATTAGACCAAGACGTTCCGGTTGTTTGGTTCTAAGTTTGAATAAATTGGTTACAAAATGATGTAGTTCAGCACAAGTAAAAAAGGGGTCATGCAGGAAATTCTAATTCATTTTACTCCAACTCTGCGATCATGGGTCATTTAAATGTTATCAGCATATAATAAAAAAATGAACTTTAATTTTTATTATAAAAAATGTTTCATTGTTGCAAACAGAGAACACTAATAATTCTAAATTGACAACAAACTCCCAAAAGAGGCATTTATTAATTGACAATAACCTCGTGCAGAATCTTCAGCAATTTCAAGACGTCGGATCCAGCTCAGAGGATTTTTTTCGGCTGCCAATCCTACAAAAATGTAGGTAATTTAAGATCTTCTTCGGTCAGACAAAGCGGTACTACAGTAAAACTGGTATCATAGAAACCTACAATGAAAAAAGGTACAGTCATAAAGGACACATACCATGAAGATGCTCCTTGAGAGTACCATTATGCATTAACTCATAGACCAGCATATTCTTCCCTTCTTGGGGACAATACCCAAGAAATGATACAAGGTTGCGGTGATGTATTCTTGAGAGCAGAGATACCTGATAGAAAATTTCAGAGTCGTTGTTTAGAATATTATAACACGCCACTTATAAATTAAATATTTGATATTCCCAGTCAAAATTGAAAATTAAAATTTCATGTCGTCTGCACTATGCCTTGTAGGTAAAGAATTAGTTGTTATCCTTTTCAAAGAAGGTAAAGTACTCGGCAAAACCTCGTCTAGAAAATGTTTTACTTAAATTTAATGAAGTAAAAAAATCTACTACCTCATTGGAAAACTGCTTTCTTCCATGGGCAGATTCATTTGTAAGTACTTTGACCGCAATCTCTTTCTCATCCTTTGTTTTACCATAATAAACCACCCCAAAACCACCAGATCCTATGTTCTTCTCAAAGTTGGATGTTGCTTGTTCAAGTTCCCAGAAAGAGTATCTATGTGCTGTCATACTTGAAAATTCATCAAAGGATGGAGTGCGTGATTTTTGAGGCAGAGGTGGAGGAACTTTAGTGATATCATCTGAAAAAAGAAAACATTTTATATAGCTAAATCTTTTCAAAAATCCTAAACACAAAGGAAAAGTTACCCAGTTGCAATGACTCAATTATAAAAAAATAACCAAACTACCCTCGTTAACTGCACCCCCCCCCCCCCCCCGAAAGGAAGGTTATTCTGGCGTTCAGTTACAAATTGAAAGGGAAGGCACGGAATTTCTTCTTTTTCAGTACATCTTAATATAAAGCTTGTGTTTTCTCGAGACATATGGGCTATTATAAGTTTTTGCAGGGTCAGACCTGAAGTTATCAAAAATAGGGTATAAAACAGCTTATCCAATCAATTACCTTCCTTTGAGAAAAACTTGATTCTTTTACGGGATAAGAAACAGCAGCAGGATAGGGCTGCTAGAAGAAAAGCCACTCCAACCATAGAACAAATAATAATTACGAAGTCCTTCTTTGTATTCTTTTCCGCCCTTAAGGAAACGTTTCCTGAATAACTAAAATTTAACAAATGAAGAAGTCTGTTAGCAGAGGAAAATGTTAACTTTATCTTCTCTTTTCTCTTTGGAAATTTAGAAAAATGTATGCTTCCTATCAGGAAATAAAGGTTTTTAAAAGTGCAGAGATAGAATATGTACTTGAAAACAATATTTTTATTGAGAAGTGATCGGGGCACAACTCCAGACAGCATATTATTCTGAACATACCTACGCATATGAAGATAAGAAGTAATTACATCCTTGCATGATAAAAAGTATAAGTAAATAAAATAGCAATTAATAATCCTGAAAGAAAACTAACAGTTCTTGAAGATTAGGCAAGCTTGAAAGAGATGAAGGTATACCCCCAGTCAATTGATTGTTCTCCAAGTGTCTACATGTTGAAGCACACCAAATTAAAAAACTAAAATCTCAAATATATGAAAAATTATAAAGGTTATGCTCTTACATGATTCTAAGATCTATGCATCCGCTGAAATCTGGAATAGTTCCAGTCAAATTATTGCCGTCAAGCCATCTAGAACATAAGAATTAATTAATTAATGAAGTAATTGAAGTCCATGTTACCAAAATGTGCAATTTAAAAAGATCAAATGATGGGTATATAAAATCATACATTTCTATCAAGCGCGGTAATTTTGTTATTTCCTCTGGTATATTCCCTGTCAGATTCCTACCTGACAAAACACTTTTAACCAACAACTCATCAGAATACCTACAGTAATAACAATTGATAATACTTGGAGACAGCAATTGTGAACCACATTATTTATCGTTACATCGATCTAATAGAAGGTTGTGAGTCGTCGGTGCATCTGATCCAAGATCTAGGGGTAGGCAGGCAAGGATCACCTCCCTCTTGTGCCCAATCAGCATATGAATAGTGTGATGCAAATGTATCTATTAAAGGTGCTGCAATTATGTTTAAAGAATTAAAAACAGAAGTTAATTCATAAACTTGCATAATTTAAAGGATGCATTTAAATAAGCTTTCCATTTTCAGACTGATGATCGCAAGTAATTTTGATAGAATTTGCAAGCCAGCCCCTATATTAATGAAACTACAAAAGGCAAAGAAAAACTAATGAACCCCAAGCCCAAACCCTACTTATGTAGGAATGCATGCAATTTGACCACTGACTAAGGTTTACACTTACCATTTACAGACTTCACAAACCTCTAAATTATCCAAAGCTACTCAAAAACAAAAGAACACCTTTCAGAATTTCTAAAAGAACTCTTCATTGGTTGATTTCAATACTTATTTATGTTTAATTTGCTTCACTTTGGATTTGCTCTACTTGTATATTTCCTTTGTTTCTTAATCTTTTTCTTATGAAACCTGCCATCTACCTAAATTAAAAAACTGTTGAGAAAACTTACCATCAGGTGAACCAAGATTTATCGGAAGATATTTGTAAATCTCTATAGCATTCAAGATAGGCCCTTTGGTCGAATCATTCGTCTTCCTAAACTTGAAAGAGAAAGTGAACGGGAGAGAAATATTATAGTACCCCGGTTCATAAACCCGATACATCCCGGCTGCATTCTCTAGCACATTTACAGTTGGCTTGCTCACATCTGGAACACCTGGTATTACCAGCTTAAATTTTCTGGTATCACTTGGGCCCAGTTCCTCAATTTCTGAAAAGTATGAAAATGCCCAGCCGAAGCCTGGGAAGCCGGGTAGATTGAGACGGTACGATAAAGTATCATTCATGCCAACAACGGCTGTTTGCATCACCTTCTGGGGTGGTTTCTCAGCACCCGAGCTAATGTCTATTGGCTCGGCTGTTGAAATGTTGGTGGTACCAGGTGCCACATCAACTAGGTAATTTGCTTTTTTTATGGTGTCAGATTGCCAAATTCGGTCATACGGGTCATCTGGATACCTGAAGTTGGTGAGATTTTAAAAAAGAAGATAAAAATCAGTTAGCAAGCCATATCTGTCTGCAAATACCCAATTATGTTGCATGTTTGGAGCAATGTCACCAATCCATTGCTGTTGCCAAATAACTCCCTAAGCTGAAATCGAGTTTGTCCTTAAGAAAATCAGGCTAATTGAAAACTGACAATTAAGTAGTCAATATTTATAATACACCAACTAAACCGACTTGGGTTGATTTCAGTATAGTTTGTCGTTGCACAAGAAAAAGGAAAGAAAGAGCAAGCTGAAGATAAGGAAATAAAAGTTGTTAGCAAATAACAAGGGTTGCTACAAAGGGATTTATGAAGTTATAAAGCATAAACATGATATTTATTAGGTGTTATTTTAAGATTTAGCAAAATATTGGATGCCCATCTACACCAATAACATTTTCTCTGCATGATATGATTATGTTTCTCTGTGGAAAAATATTAAAAATCAATCAACATAAAATTGCATGTTGCAACCATACCTAACAGGGTCATCGCTCAGAGCACCGAAATTTATCCTAGCGGAGAGGCTCAAAAATGCCCTTGTCTCAAAATCATTGTAATACAGCGACCCGTTAAACTGCCTCAGTTCCAGAGTGGAAATAAATGGCTGACCCGTTGTAGCATTTGACACACAAACACTCACCACAGATGAACTCGCCAAGAAAACTACCTCCCTAATTACAACTGTGCTCATGTCATAAATAACAATCGACGACCAACGGGACGGACCAATCGAGAGATCAAATTTTGGAAATACGTTGCTGTTGTCAAAATTGCCATATAGAAAGGTTGCTCGAAGGAGATATCGGGTACGGGTCGTGACATTTAGCGGGTAGCAGTATTTGTTATTGTCAGCCGGGAAGTATCGGAGAGTGGTGTACTGTTTGCGGGCCTCAGTTGGTACCGATATGTTAGCGGATCGGCCAAAGGGAAACTGTGTGTCAGGTTCCCAGTTGAGGCCAAGCTCATCTGTGTACCGATCGTTACCGCCACAATCTATGCTCAGGAAACCTGTCATAAATTTTGATTTGGGGATGAGATCAGATTAATAAGAAATTTAAAATCTAGTGTTGTAACCAAACTGAGGCTTAGTTAATTTACAAGTATGCAATATGTAGAAACTGTTTGATAAATCTTGCAATTTGACTCTTCTTTTTGTGAATAGGACATTTAGGTTATATTGACAACCGGCACCACCGACACAATGTTTATTAAGATAAAGTACTACAATTGCAGATATATTTTCTATGGTTTAGATAGGAATTGTAACAACTTTTGCATAATGTGAAAACCACTGGTCACCACCAAGCAATTTGATAATAAAAATTATTCTTAAATGGCAAATGAATGATAGGTGTACAACCAGTTCATTCTTAAATTGCACCAAATATGATGCATAATCTTCCTAACAATAATGAGTGTGCATCATCGGCTTTAATTTTTCCAATTTTACGAATTTTGGCTTTAATTTATCCAACAACACATCAGCAGCTTATTTCACATTATATATCCCTTCCCTATATTTTAACATTCCTTTTTTAGTATTATTCTTTAACATTTCTAAGCTCACCTAAGGAAGTAATTTTTTATGTGGAAAAGGAGTTAAATGTGAAAACTATACTGCCTTCTACTGTAATTTTTAGTTTCTACGAGTTCATTAATCAGAGTGGTAAATTTCTTTTTGAAGGTGAAAGCCTGGTTCGATACTAATCTCCAATAGAAATGAGCACAAATTACAGAACCAACAAACTAAGACTTCCCTGGTTGCCATTTTCCTAATCAAGCATATAAAAAATGAATAGAAATAAAATGAAAACATCTCACCAGGGGATCGAGCACCGCACCCACTAAACCAAGCAATCGTCAAACAAAGCACCAAGCCTAAACTGAGAGAAGCCGCCATCTTTGCGCGCGCCTTCCTTTTCAGTGAACTGAGAGCATTTAATTCAGCAAAAGGTCTCTCTTTCTCCCTCTAAATTCACAAAATCGTAAAGGGATCGGTGCAAAGGCTTCAATAATGGAGGTACCTGAGAGTGAGAGATGAGATAGAAAGCTTAAAGGACAGGCTTGGAGAGTGGGAAAGCGCGAGCGGACGCCAGTACGCCACCTTTTCTTTTTTTCTTTCAGATATTTTATATTTTCGTATTTTTCTTTCCTTTACAGATTGATTCTGTGAAGACATATCTGTAAATTGGACCCCACGTGCTCCAGCTAAATTCCCGATTGTGTGGATAATACTCTCACTGTAATAGAATGTAACGAGTCATTTTTAACTCTGTAAAACGACTCGCTGTAGTAGATAGTTTGGTGGGTGCGCCTAGGAAAATTCACATTCTTGTACTGGAAGTACCTCTAAAAGTAAAAGCGAGTGACTAGTGGTGACCATATCGCAAGATTCGCTTTCGCAACTGTACGTGAACTGTAGTAGAATCACGGTCGGTATGATTACCACGGGCGATGCCTGTAAGGCTGTAACTGTACTCGTTGAACTTTGAACGAGTGAGTGAAAAATCAACTATTTCTAATTCTATGCCACAGGCCACAGCCCACATGACATGATTAATTGAACATGGCACAGTTTACTTTTCTGGACATAAAATAAAATAGTAAGAATATACTTCAAAACAATATAGGTATTTATTTTTAAAAAATTGCATATCAAAATAATAATGCATGAATGATTGTTTTTCGTTCTTCGTATTATTATTATAAATTTTTAAATACAATTGATAATTACTTAATTATAAAACATGAAGCAAAAAGATCTGAAATTATAGGTTCGGATAACTCTTCAAATTAAAAATGTATTGACTGAACCGAAGACTTTGGAGGTCAAATTCAAAATCACAATACATTTGCAGTCAAAGTACTGCCCTTGAAAAGCTCTTGACGCCATAGTGACAACTTAATTGTTCGGGAAAGGTTCGGCGAGGTCAAAAATTCGTGATTCGAAAATAATTCGGGTATAATTCGGAAATGATTCGGAATAATACGGATTAGAAATCTCAGTCTTACAAGGAAGCAAAAAAAAAAACCAAAAAAACAAATTTTGGGAAAAATTCGCGAATAATTCGTAAAATTCGGGAAAAGTTCGTAAAATTCGCAAATTATTCGGGTATAATTCGGTCAAAGTTCGGTCAACCGAATAATTCGGCGTTCGGTTCGGCATCACCAAAAAAACAAATTATTCGGATATAATTCGAGTATAATACGCGAACCTTGTCACTATGCTTGACGCTCGACACATTTATTACATACATGGGAATATGGGATCGATCTTCTTCTTTTTTTCAATTAAGATATGTAAATAAGTTTAAATTAATTTCCAATTCCTATTTATAAAGGGTCCAAGTTTAGTGTATTGATTTTACCCGGCCAGTCCAAGATCAGACAGGCCAACCCGTGGATCGGACCCGAACCGGCTTGGACCGTGCCTCAAACCCGTCTCGGACCGGGGTTAGGCAAGATCCGATCCAGAGATGGGCCGATTTTTTTTTTCACTCCAAACCCGCCTAAATCCAGACCGTGTAGGCCTGTGGACCAGTCCCGAACCAGACCAAACCAAATCCGAACCGAACCCGCCTAACCCGTGCCTAACCCGATGCACCCGTGGACCGGGGTTAGGAAAGATGTTTGTATCCTGTACATGGGTCATATTTAATAGAAACAAAAGTATATTATTACTTCATTAGTTTTATTTTATTGGTTTCGAAACTCGTATATTTTAATTTAATCTAATTAAGTGGGAATTTCATGTAATTTATCTCAAAATCTCGAAATTGCATTTTTTTTCATCTAGAATTCATAATATCATACATTTACTCTTCTAAATTTCAAAAACTCACAAATTTACTTATTTTATTGTTTCTAATAAAATCTATTTTAAATTTCAATAGTGTGCGCCAACATTTTCTAGGAGATATGCACAACAACAAGAAAAATTAATTACCACTCCAATATTTCGAAATTCTCACATTATCATTGTTTTCTTCAAATTTGAAAAAACACCACAAATATCATACCAATATGCGCACCAATTTGTGGTCAATCTGTGCACGAAATATATTTTTTTCAGATGAGAATCTTATTCTTCAATTTGATTGTGAGAATTTTAACATTTATTGAGACATATGAAGATCCCTTAATATTGTGGTGTTGTAACTAGAGATATTAACCTCCTTTAATTTATTGATACAACGAGTCGACTCATCGGAAGAACATGATGTTAAATGTTGTGAAGTAGACGGGAGATCGAAGTTTTAACCTTAATTATTTGTACATGACGTTGCCTTTTCTTATGTGGGTCCTATCAAATTGAGAGCTTTCTTTTGTTTTTTTGCTCAAACAAAAGAGAAAACACGTTGAAGAAAAATTAGAGGACAAGAGTAAGAGTACCGAGATCATTAAAATAATTACAAGAAAACTCTATCATTAAATTAAAGGATAAAGATTTTTTTCCCCGGCTCCTATCCCCCATTCATCCCCCAATCATTAATTATCTAGGGGACTACAACTTCAAGCACAAAAAAACAAAAGAAAACGTGTATCAATCATTAATTACGTGGGGGACCACTAATTAACTAGAGGGATTGCTTATATTTGAAATTTTTTACAACTGACGCGCATAAGTATTCATATATAATATATCAAGTATTAATATATAATACATTAAGTATTCATACCTAAGATATCAAGTACTTAAAAAAAAACTGGACACATCACTCACCCATCTTTTACACGATTTCAGAGGTGGTTTTTTTTTCTCCGTTCACTCTAACTAATATTTCTGACAATCTATAAAGAATTTTGCGAATCTAAAATCATAAATGTCTTCTACGCAATTTTCTCTTTCAAATGAGATCCATGATGAAGTACTTTTGAGTTATCCGTCGCGCAAGTATTCATACCTCATAAAATTATTTATATCTCGTCGTGCAAGTATTTATACCACGTCGAACAAGTATTCATACCTAAGATATCAAGTAAAAAATGATTGAGTGGTAATGAAATTTCAATCGGTAAAAAATGAGTGAATGATGTGTCCAGTTTTTTATTTGTGAAATACTGATGAGGTATGAATACTTGCTCGAGGAGGTATGAATACTTGAATGACAAGGTATGAATACTTGTGCAACGGACAACTTGAAAGTATGTCATCATGGATCTCATTTGAAAGAGAAAATTACATAGAAGACGTTCGTAGTTTTAGATTTGCAAAATTACTCACAGATTGTCAGAAATATTGGTTAGAGTGAACGGAGAAAAAAAATCACCTCTAAAAACATGTATAAGATGGGTAAGTGATATGTCCAGTTTTTTTTTAAAATACTTGATATCTTAGATATGAATACTTTATATATTATATATGAATACTTGATGTATTACATATGAATACTTGCACTCGCCGCGATAATGACGCGTTTTGTTTTGTCTTTTAGCGCTGAAATTTGTGGTCCCCTCTTAATTAGCGGTCAACAAAGACAGTTATTGACTGGGAGATAGTTAGTCGGTCCCTAAATTAAATTAGAGAAATAAGTGATGCGGATATCGAATTTGGTCCGCCATACCAATCTGCGCACAACTCTAAATTGGTGTGCAGATTGGTCTGATCGATTTGTGGTGTTTATATAATTTTGAAAAAAAAAATAGCAATGTAAATTTTTTTTTTTAAATCTACAAAAATTTAATTAAAAAGATAAAACTAAGTTCGATATATACGAGAAGATGTTACTTGATAGTGTCTTCTTATTTTACCTTTTAAGACCGGCTAAAATTTTCTAAAAGAGCCCTTTAATAACACTTAAAGTAGGAGTTCAAACGGTATGAATAATATCCGATTCGTATTCAATTTGTATTCGAAAAAGTAGATGTGAATATCTGATATCCAAATATTCATGTAGATATGGATACTGATATGGTTTTATATTTCAATTATCCGTATCTGAATAGTAGATATATACCATATATTTTAATATATATTATGAAAAAATTATATTATTCACCATTATAATTAGATAAATATTATAAACTTTAATATAATTTAATAATTTTTTATATTATTTTAATAAATATCGATCCGATCCGTATCTGTCTCTAAATTCATTTGATATCCGCTCCGTATCCGTATTCGGAAAAAAAACAAGAATATAGATGGGCTTTTACCGTTATTAGCTCCATATTCGCTCCGTTTTCACCCCTTAGTCTGACTCAGAGCCATTAGCCGAATACTTTTTTTTTTATCTTAAATAATTTTGTTGATAATCAGAGTCAGAATCTCGTATTTTTTTGACTTGTCTAAATAATTATGATGTGTTAGTGTTTATATTATTTTTTAACAAGGAGTTAAAACGTGATATAAGATTTGTAGCAGCAAGATTCAAAATTGTTCACCGAATTAGTTAAATAAATTAGCAAATTTTTATAATCTGTAAAGTAAAATAACAAAACAAAATATTTGTTTGAAATCTGGAAAAACCATTGGACCGCATAGTACATTAGTACTACTACTACATAGTGGCACACGTGCGCTGTGTACTCGTGAGAATTGAGAAATGTTTTGATTTTTTGCGGCCGTCTCTCCAAACCAAAGGAAACCATAGCAAGTCATTGCCATTTGCCAATCCCCCCTGCCATTTATCACGCTGGAATTTATGAGAATTTCAGACAAGGAAAACAGCGGTTAAGGCACAATTTAATCCTGGAGTATATATGAAAAGCGAAGGATAATATCTTGAGGTCGGCCTTTCTACAAACTCTATAGTGAAAGCGCAGTAAAGATAAGGCGATTAGGTCCCACACAGTCAGTAAGGATAAACACATATCGAATGTTATCAGAATCGGAATGGACATCGACCCGCTAAAGTTTCGGTTTAACATTTTATTGGTCAGATCAGTTCAATTGCTAGCTTTTAAAATATGTAAAACTTATTATCAACTAGTGATTGTAAATATACATTGTCATACTATATGTTTTATTAACTACTGCTACAACTTCAACCGGCTTTTCCCATATTCTGAGAGTATTAAATTTATGCAATGGACAACACAAGGTGACCAATAAAAGATTGGAAATTCTCGTTCGAGAAGTTTACCTACAAATAATGCAAAAAAAATATTCAGTAATTCTTTTTTTTCTTTTCTTTCTTTTTTTTTTTTTTTGCTTCAGGAAAGTAATTCTATAAAAGATGACTTCAGGTTCCGATATTTTTATTAATAACTTAAAACAAAAGAAAAATATCAAATATAACTTCGATTTGAACTTATTTTCAAATCTAACCTAACCGCCCAAATATGGGACGGTCCACTCTGCCTACCAAACCGTCCAGTCATGGGGCGGTCCAATACCCCCATCTAACCGCCCCCCGATCGGGCGGTTAGCTATATATATATATATATATTTTACAGATATGTTAGGATATTTTTTTTTAGGAAGATATATTTTTAGTAAGATATATTTATAAGATATATATATTTTTTAAGATATATTAAGATATATTTGTTTTTGTAAATATCTTTTAATTAAGATATTTTTTTTTTTATAGATATATTAAATATATATTTTTTTTGTAGATATCTTTTTATTAAGATATATTTACAACATATATGAAGATATATTAAGATATATATTTCTGATAAGTTTGTATTATTTTTGTAAGATATATTTTTTCTATTGTAATTTTGAGTGAGGCTATGGTACTTCGCCTAGTGTACTATGGCTAGTGTACTACGGCTCAATATGGTACTTTTTAAAATTCTAACGGTCGATCCGAACCGTTCAATGTGATATCCATATGAATATGTACTTGCAAACTAAATTTTATATTTTTTAGAATTTTTTTACTATTTTTTTAGATAGGTAGAATTTTGATGGTCCAGAATTTGTATAAAACACTGAAGATTCTACCTATCTAAAAAATAGTAAAAAAATTCAAAAAAATATAAAATTTAGTTTGCAAGTACATATTCATATGGATATCACATTGAACGGTTCGGATCGACCGTTAGGATTTTAAAAAGTACCATATTGAGCCGTAGTACACTAGCCGAAGTACCATAGCCTCACTCTGTAATTTTTATATGAAAATGATTTATTTATTTTTATTGTAATTTTAAATAAAATTTGGTTGAGTTTGGATGCGTCGTTTGACATTAGAACCGTCGATTCTTTTATAATAATTGTCGATTATACGGCTGTTGTATTGATTGTCGATTTGGCTAGCGTGGTAAATAGTGAAAAATATGTAATCTAAATGGTAAGTCCACCAAAAAAACATTCAAACTACGTAATCTAAATGTCCGCAAAATAAGATAAAACAGTCCAAACTGAATATACAATAGTAGAAAAGCTATCAAACTACAAGAAAAAAAAACCTAACGACGAGGGCGAGGGCGACGACCAGAGAGATCCAACCTACGAGGTGGATGGCGGTCCCTAGGTGGCTGTACACGCCTCACGTGAACCTCCTCCTCCTGTGCGGCTGTATCCGCCTCGGCCCATGGATCCTCCACCAGTGGGGGGATGGGCGGCATGGTAGGCACCTCTCATGGCTCCCAGGTGGATGGATATGTAGGCGGAGGAGGCGGTGTGCCGAATATAGCAGATGTATAGGCATCTGCATGCTGTGCTCTACTCCCACTGGCCTCGTCGTCGTGCTGTCTGGCCTCCGAATATCGTGGTATGTAGAGGCTCGGTCCCTCATTCCCGGCATAATCTCCAGTAAGGTCAGCCATAGTGAACTCCAGAGTGGCATGTCGCGGGGGAGCTCCATCCTTAATGGAAACAATGTTAGTTTTGCTACATACAAATAAATAGTAAGTTGAATAAATAATAAATTTTTGCTACCTGTCCAACCTACACCGGAACTCCATGCTCATTGTAGTAAGCGCTCCACGCATTATTATTCAACACCCATTCGTGAAAGCCCCAACCTGATTCATCCACTGCATAATTGACGAAAAATTAATGAGAATAGGTTTTTTACCGAGAAATGACTGTGTACGACAAAATCAAATTACCTCGAGGAGGTGGCGGCATCTCATCAGCGTAAATTGCTTAAAAACCAACGCATCTCCATAGATGCGAGTGCGACCCTGTGTTGAACGTGTGGAATCCATAGAAGATGACTGAATGTATCAGCTGCATGTGTAGCGTGGTCTGCACCGAGAGCCTCTGCACCAGATGCACTGGGAGCCTCCGTGCTAGACGAACTACCCCCCTCTACATAGTATCTGCAGTGCACAATTTTCAAATAACTTAAATTTCACAATTTTAGATATAAAAAAGTATAATGTAGGGATTTTGAATCGAAACGCTAATTTTGTACCCTAAATCCTAATTTATATCGCTAAAGCCTAAACCCTAATTTAATTTTGTACCCTAAATCATAATTTATATTGCTAAACCGTAATTTAATTTCTAAACTAAACCCTCTAAATTATGTCATAATTTACAATGCCCTAATTTTTTAATAATTCAATTGCGTCGGGAAAATCAACAACCCGCACACGGTAGTTAACACCTCAATTTCTAAAAAAAATTGGAAACTAAACTGTAAACCCTAACTCCTAATTTTGTTCAATTCTATCTCGTCGGGAAAATCAACAACCCGCACAATTTAACAATTAAAATTTTAAACTAAAGCCTAAACCCTAATTAAACCGTAATTAAAATTCAATCGCGTCGGGAAAATCAACAACCCGCACACGGTTAACACCTCAATTCCTACAAAAAATAAAATAATAAGTTACGATAACTTACCCGAAGACGATCGATCGAGAGGAAGAGAAGGTGGCCGAGTGAGAGAGAGAGAGGGTGGCCGAGAGAGAGAGTGCGGCCAAGAGAGAGAGAGGGAGAGAGAGAGAGGGGGGGTGGTGGTGGCCGGCCGGATAGAGGGAGGGAGGCGGTGGGCGGCCGGGTGGAGTGGAGGGGAGGGGAGGGGAGGGGCGGGGTTGGGCTGGGCGGGGCGGTAGGGGGCGGGTGGGGCTGGGGTAGAGGAGGGGGGCGATTAGGGCAGAGAGGGTGGGGGGGGCGGGTTTTATTAAAAAAAAAAAATTCTTACCTAACCGTCCTATGGGGGAGCGGTTGGGGGGGGGGGGGGGCTGGACCGCCCAAAGTATGGGGCGGTTTGGTAGGCAGAGTGGACCGCCCCATATTTGGGCGGTTAGGTTTGATTTGAAAATAAGTTCAAATCGGGGTTATATTTGATATTTTTTTTTTTGTTTTAGGTTATTAATAAAAATATCAGCTTCAGGTTACCTTGGTATGCTCAATGTCACATGTTTCATAGGGTGTTCATTGTATTCCTTTTGTAGGGCTAACCTGATAGTTAAACTTTTACCAGAATAAACATGCCAGCATCTAAGAAAAGAGAATGCACTAATTTTGTACAATACAATTTCTTTTAAAAATGGTTCAGGTGCCTCCCTAATTAAGTTTAAGAGAAATGTGCTTGCAAAATGCAGAATGTTATTTCTCTGTTAATACACAGAGACAATTGAAACCTTGGTCTGGGAAGTGCTTCAAGCAAGTGTAGCACAGTTGGATGCGGATTTTGACCATAATTTACACCTTATGTTTAATGCTTCAAAGAAATGTTTTATATATTTCTTTGAAAATAGATGGAATATTATATAATTTGATTTATTAGAAAGACTGTGACAAATAACCCGTATCAACATTTTTCAGGTCGGGTTTTTTTGCGGCCGTAAGAAAAATTAAAATATATCTTCGTGTGTTATTGGAAAAAAAATAAAAATGTTTTGAATCTGAGTTATTGATTCCAGTTTAAAAACCACTTCTAGATAAATACAGAAAATATTATGGTCTTTCTATTTTTGAAAAAATAATAATTTGTCAGATGAATTGGAATTGGGGTTTTTAAAACCGTGAATTTAATTTAATTCACGGTTTTAGCCTAAAATCTAAAACTGTGAATCAAATTTACGGTTTTAACCTAAAACTGCAAAAAAAAAATTCTAGTTTTCCGAAACTGTGGATTTGTTATGTGATTTTGGAGGGGCTAAAACCGTGGATTTAATTTGTGAAAAGTTCGCCCAAAACCGTGAAATAAAATTGCAGTTTAGGCATTTTTCGAAATCTTGTCAAATAAGATATAGAATTCGAAATTTTTTTTTTTTTAATATTAATAAAAATTTCGGGACTGATAGCGTAAGCAACAAAATAAAAATATTATAAAGTGTAAACGTAAATTGTAACATATTAAAACAAAGATGAATAATCATGACAAAAAAAAAATGATTGAAACAATTAATTCGTTAAACATGCTAGTAAATTTAATAACTTTAAAACAATGTACGAGCATTTCATAAATAAAAAAGTATATGAATTTATATAATTTGGTTTTTATTTATTACTTTCCTTTTCTTTATTTTACTTTTGTTATTCCTCGTGCTATTAGTTTGCCTCATTATCAATGAGTACGTAACTGCGCATTCTCTGAGATATAGACCTGTTAATGGGTCCGATCAAATCCAAAACTCGGTCCAGCTCTATCAACCTTCATTAAAGATCTAACTCGGTCCGGCTCTATCAACCTTATCAATATAATGTGCCGTTAGGCACAAATATCTCAAATTGATGCTTGAAGTCCAAATATCAGAAGTAAAAGACATGTGAGAATTCAATTCTTTAAACTCGTTCAACAATACCCCTTTCCTGCCAATACCTCACTACTACAGAAAAGGAGATTACACACGGATATAAATGGAGGAGCTACACGGATTTCTTGCCGTGTGAAAAGGTGAGGGTGTATGAATCGGTAAATAATTACACACGGATATTTACCCGTGTGTGATTGTAACAATTTCTACACGGATTACCTTATAAAGAGCCGTGTACGAATACCTGCCTGTGTCGCTCTCCATATAACCGAGCTACATGGATATTACCTAAACATCAGTGTACAATTCCTATTTCTACACGAACTTTTAATCTCATATCCGTGTACGATTAATCTTTATACACGGATTTTTTACTAAATATCCGTGTAGCTCTCATCTTTCTACACGGACTTTAAACTAAATATCCGTGTAGCTCTCTTAACAATTCTACACGGATATTTATCTAATAATCCGTGTAGGAATAGATTTATACACGGATTATTGATAAATGTCCGTGTAGGAAACAATCCTACACGGACATTTATTCAATAATCCGTGTAGAAATGTATTCATGCACGGATTATTTTATAAATTACTATTCTTGTACGGAATTTTGTTAAATATCCGTGTAGGATTGTCTTATAATTTTTTTTTAGTTTTTTTTTTTGGCTAGCCTCCTGTTTTGCTAGCCAGTATTTAAATTTTTCAGATAACAATTTAAAATTCATGCACACGAAATTATACAAAATTATACAAATCCATATTTAGCATGACAAAATTATACAAATCCATATTTATCATTACAAAATTCTAACCGAAACCATAAAAGCATAAAATTCTAATATCAACATATATAACAAAAAAACATAAAAACATGAAAGCATCAACATATATAACAAAAGAAAGCATAAAAGCATCAACATATATAGACATTGCTTTTTGTACATATACAATCCCATGTGATCCACATATAACATATACTCCTCAAGATCCAATAAAATATTTGTAGATCAAGTTATGTCCTTACCACTTAGTAAGCATGTGATGAAGGTTTGGCCCAATTTCCGTTAATGTTGCCAAAACGTTGGGCTATGATCTAGTTTGGACCAAAATTTCATACAAACTAGTTGTATTAGATCCAACATATGAAAAATGAGAGTGCCCATGTGATCCATGACATGATCCCTCTTTGTTAAAGGTCTCCAACATATTGCATCTCCAATAAAAAATACAAATTTCACATTTTCTATTGGAGAATAAAAATATTGCATCTCCAACATATATGTGCATGCATGCATAATAGAGAATAAAAATTCTCCTTTAAATTCAATTTTTTTTTCAAATTTCAATTTTTTTCAAATTTCAATTTTTTTTCAAACGTGGCCGCCCCCACGCTTGGGCTCCCCACTCAGCCGAGTTCCCCCTGCTTTTGCGTGGCTGCCCCCACGCTACGTCTCCCGCTCAGCCAAACTTTCTGCCGTTTTTGCATTATCTTAAAAATCAAGCATGCATGAATTACACATGACCTAAATAAGCAATAATAAATAACAGAAAATTAGAGGAAGAGAAGGAAACAATATATATATATATATAGTGCTGGGCTTAGCTACTTCATGAAGTAAAATGACTTGGTGCTCCACGCCTCATTATTTCTATTTTGAAAATCCAAACGACCGATCCGAACCGCTCAAGTTGTTCTCCATATTGATATGTGCTTGGAGACCAAATTTTACATTTTTGGAATTTTTTTACTATTTATTAAGCCACTTTGAAAATCACTGATCCGGCGGTCCATAAATTTTTACTGTTCATAAGGATTTTCAGATTTTCAAAGTGGCTTAATAAATAGTAAAAAAATTCCAAAAAATGTAAAATTTGGTCTCCAAGTACATTTCAATATGAAGAACATGTTGAAAGGTTCGAATCGACTATTTGAACTTTGAAAATGAAGATATGACGTGGAGTACCAAGTCGTTTTACTCCATGGAGTAGCCTAGTCGGACTCTATATATATATATATATATATATACATATATACACACACACACATACTAATCTTAGAAAGATAGTGAGGAGAAAATAAAAACTTCAAAAATATGTGATCCCAGCTACGAGCCTTTGTAGAAATCAGATCAACACATTCAATACAGAGAGAGCGAGAGAGAGACAATATAAATTACTTTATCAAAACGGCGCTGGAAGGAGAAGATCTTTTATACCAAAAATAAAATACTAATTAATTTTACTGGATCCAAAACCCTAGAAAGACTTTTCTACACGGATTTATACTTAAGAATCCGTGTAGCTCTCTAACTATTCATACACGGTTATTTAAAAAACAATCCGTGTAGCATTACCCTTTCTACACAGATATTTGATCAAAAAATCGTGTAGCTCTCTACCATTCATACACGGATATATATTATAAATAGCTGTGTACAATTCTTATCTTTCTACACGGATTTATTATTAAAAAGCCGTGTAGCTATTCGTACACGGATTTTTGTTGAATATCCGTGTAGCTCTCTAATAAATTCTACACGGTCATTTTTTCCAAGCAATTCTACACGGATTTTTTAATAAATATCCGTGCAGGCTTCCCACAGATTTTTCGGGTTTTCAAAAAACCAATTTAGTACACGGTTTTTATATAAAATTGGCAAAACCGTGTACGATGTGCAGTGTACGATTACCATTTCTGTAGTAGTGCCTCTACAACATCATTCCTCAAAGTCTGACGTCCAACAGCTCTATACTTGAGTCTTAGTGATTTCATAGTCAGTTCCCAAAACCGACTTTCAATGACAAAAAACAGTATCTCTGCATCTATGAATAACATAGTCATGAAATCACATGTCAACTTAGGATCATATTTGAAGCTAGATAATTCACCTCCTTTACTCAATGAGAACCTCTCCTTGCTTCCTCGTTGATTTCTTTGCATACATCTTTGATATGCCGAGTTAGGTGAGATGTCTCCAAATTAGGACCGTGAGTTAATACTTGAGAGTAATGTATGCACACAACTTTTGAATCTCCTGCTTTTTGGAAATGGTCCCACGCATTGGATCTTTTTTTTTCGATTTTGGCCTTACTTCGATTGATCCACTTTGAGAATCTCTGACATCAGGGTTTGTTTGGGAATGAAATTGAGACATTAACTCTACAAAAAGTTTCATATAATATATTAGTTATCACTAAATAAAACCCACTGAAACTGTATGCATTAAGTGACAACAACTAAAACTTCAAGGAACTGAAGTAAATAGAACCCAATTTACCCTCTATTTTATTTTAGGGGGAATTTCACGTATACTCCTCAAAAACTTCAAAATTACGTATTTTCCCCTCTAAACTTTGAAATTACAAATTTTCCCCTCTAAACTTCAAAAAATCACAAATTTACCCATTTTATTGTCTTTTATATTAAAACACATTCTAAATTTATAAAATACACATTTTACCCTTTCATTAAAAGCATAAAAAGCCCATCGGATTCAAATTTGAATCTGAAGGATTCCTCTACTGCCCGAACTGCTTTAAGATCCGTACCGGCTAGATCAGCACGAATCTTGAAGCGAACACGCACACATATTGAAGCAACGTGCACATATATTAATACAATGCACGTGGATCGGTATTACTTTAAGATCTGTGCATGTTAGATCAGCACAGATCTTGAAGCGGACCTGTACATATATTGAAGCGATGCACATATCACTACAGCAAAAACACTCATCTGCGACCGGCCAAATCGGTCGCAGATAAGTATTTCGCCGGTCGCAGAAGACAGAAATCGGTCTCAGATGTAACGGTCGCAGTTGGCTGCGTCGCTGATACCTTCCTGCTGACGTCACCGGTCGCAGATGAGTCATCTGCGACCAATCCGATCGGTCTCTGATGGTATATGTTGCCGTGACAGAAATACCATCAGAGACCGAATAAACGGTCGCGGATGAGACCATAGTCGGTCGCAGAAGATTTTTTTTTTTTTTTGCTGTTTTTTTAGTTGCTGTTTTTTTTTAGTTGTTGTTTTTTATCCTCATTCTGTTCATTTATATTTCTTTCGTCTCAATTAGTACGAAACGTATTAAACAATTCACAAGCAATTTAATTGGTACGTACCAAAATATTTACAAAACGACATAAACATGAAATATCTAAAGTATATATTGTAAAGGGGAATCAATCTGGGTCGTACATACAGATCACAAATTAGGCTAATCTGGGCCGTCGGATAAAATGATTCGTAACCTCAGACACCGCTCGCAGGGGGCTGCCGCCCCCCTGCCACCCCCCGCATAATCCTAGAATCAGGCCCACATACATAACATATATAAGCATGAAATAACAAATGTCTAAAATAAAATAAAATAAAATAAAAATATATATTATGTGGTTCTTTTTTATCTGTTTCCATTTTGAACTGGTCACATTTATACATACCACATCATATGACCTCAAGTTGAAATTTCTGGAGTCGTGTAAATGAAAATGTGAAATTTTTTACATTATCAGTGTCGACTTCAGCAATGATTTCTTTAGTGGTATTCTCATCTCCCATATCATGTTTGATAAGTGCTTCTTCCAGTTCCTCTACAGTTATATACCTACACAAGTACAATTACAAGGGACATGCCAGAATATTCAAAATGCTAAATTTTCAATATAAGAATTGTTCAAATTACCTGCTTTTATCCTGGTCAAAGTACTTGAAAGCTTTGAAAATATGTTAAATCTATGCTTCCATTTCCATCCACATCAGCCTTTTCATATAGAAAAACAAAAAGTAGGTTAAATCTGAACAAATCAAACAGAGGAAGTCATTCCTGAAACAGGATATCAAATTTCTGGTACAAAGGCCAAAAGAGCAACATAATTATCCAAGTACCAAACTTATTCAAACACACCACCTCCATTTCGATCCCTGTCATTTCAAGTTTGGTCACCATACAGAAATAGATCGCACAAACACAATGGCAACAACACCAACTCAGAACCAAAATACTCAAGGCACAAATTCAACAAGGTCGGTACCAACAGAACCGAGACCGGCAACAGCGCCAGTACCAGTGCCTCACTGGGCTGGTACCACTGGTACCACTGGTAGTCAAAGTAAAAAGAACAAGCTAAAAAAACAGTTCATAAGGCCATAATTGCAAAATTCAACCTGAACTAAATTGCTTAATTCGTAATTCAGAACTGAAATCAGCAACTTTAAAACAGGATATCACTGAATCAAAGCTCAATAACAACGGTCACCTGGATCAGTATTATTTTGTTGGATACACTTGGCTGTGAAGGTGGGTCACAATGTTATGAGATCACCAAAGTCATCATGTTATGACAATGAAAAAAAATAATAAAAAAAACACACACGCAAAGTCATTTGTCAATACTACCGCTACATAAGTAATAACTATGAGATCAAAGTCATTTTGTTCTAACATGAAAAATAAACTAATAACTTAAATTGAGGAGTATATGAACTACATAAGTAATAACTATGATCATGTGTGTGGCATAAAGTAATAAAAAAACATAAATGCAAATGCATAACACATTATAAATTAAATATTACTATCAATTTTGATAATTAGATAAGGCATGCGAAGAAGTGTGTTTTGAGTTGGACTTGCTGATTTTTTTACCTGTTAATCCCTGAATATGCATGGTGCTTGCTATATAATTTAATTGCAGACTACCTTCCTTGGATTGAATGTTACTAAACTTTTCATATAAATTATTGTTACAATGCTAATTTATCACATGTGTATTTAGGTATTTAATTCTGTACTGAAGCAAAACATAATTTCCACATATCTACTAATCTGTTTTCTACCCAAATTGTTCAGTATGTACCAGCATGCCTCACATTGTTATCAGAAAAAAAAACCGAAATCAAAGAAAATCAGAAAAATTAGAGACGCTAACCAGGGAGAGAGAGAGAGACGCTAACCAGGGAGGCCTAGGCGAAGCCCTGATCTAGGCGCGGCGGAGGTGAAGCAGAAAGGCGGCAAGCCGTGCGAGGCAGCGAGCGGGAGGCTCTCTCCTCTCGAGCGGGGTCGGGCGGCAGATCGAGTGAGAGAGAGAGAGAGAGGCGGGGTCGGGCGGCAGATCGGGCGGCGTTGGTTTTCGTCGATCGGGCGGCGTCGGCTTCCGTCGGTTTTTTTTTAATCAAACCTAAAACGCGCGAAGTCAGAGAGAGAGAAGGAAATTTACGGGTTTTTTTTGGGATACTCTTCTGCGACCGGGCCAAATCGGTCGCAGAAGACTGTTTGCGCCGGTCTCTGAAGAGTTCGTCTTCGAAAGCTTTTTATTTTATTTTATTTTTAATTTTTTTTGGGTCTTCTGCGACCGGCGACTAAAGCGGTCGCTGATGCCGGTCGCAGATGTCTTGTTTTGCTGTAGTGTATCTTAATGTGATGCGTGCGGATCGGACAGTAGAGGAACTCTTCAGATTCAAATTTGAGTCGGATGAGACGTTGTATGCTTTTAATAAAGGGTAAAATGAGTATTTTATAAATTTATAATGAGTTTTAATATAAAAGACAATAAAATTGGTAAATTTGTGAATTTTTGAAATTTAGAGAGGGAAATACGTAATTTTAAAGTTCAGAGGAGAAAATACGTAATTTTTAAGTTTTTGAGGGGTATACGTGAAATTCCCCCTTTTATTTTAACATACCATCTGCGATGGAGCCTACTGGTGAATTTATGAACAATTTAAACATACCGTCAGCTTTTCAGTTGCAGCTATCGATAAACCATGATTTTTTAATGAATGTTAAAAATAATGTACAAATGAAAAAATAATTTACACATTGGTTCTATATTTAGGATGTAAACTATACTTTCTAGTACCATAGTAAGAAGCTCAGGCCTTGACAATCAATACAGCTTGATCAATCGCAGAGTTGATGCATACATGTAATACAATAAAAACATTCAACAGAACATAAATCAGGAGATAAAGTTGTTTACAGGCTTTTACCTCCTCTTCAGCTCTGCTAAGGTTAATGTGCAGGTGCTCCTTATCCTTTTGCAACAATTCAATTTGGGCTTTCAGCTCTGCTACTTTACCTAAAAGTACCATTAGCAGTATTAGATATATTTCTTAATTAATACATGCATAATCATGAAGCAGTGCACTTTAATTAAACTATTATTTGAATGGTTGAACTTTGAGATACTGAAAAGAAGACAGACAAAGAACATAATATTTCCGAACCAATGAGAATCAACTTCTTCTAGAAATTCCATAAAGCAACATGACTGAATAGAGATATTAATTTTTTGTTAATACTTAAATTTGAAGCACAGTTCAGATATGATAGGTTTCCTGACCTATAGCCCGAGTAACTGGGATGTTACCCGAACCCAGAAAAAAGGGTTTGGAAAAAAGAAGAAATAATTTAGAATGAATTTGAGATGAAATTACAAAAATACTCCTACTGTACCACGATATGGTACCCAATAAGGCTCGTATCTCTATCTCAATCCTTTTCTCGTTTACTCCAACCGCTCCATTCACTGCATCTACCAATAGATTTGACAAATTTTGCGATCTGAGGAGGAGAAGAAGAGGAGGCGGTTCTTGTGCGCAAAGAGAGGCGAGCAGCTTGGGAACAAAGAGGAGGGAGACGGTGCGTGATTCGACTCGCAAACTCGTCTCGGTTAGGTTAGTGATGAATTATTTCGAGTTCAATCCAAATTTGAACTAAACTCAAAGAACTCAACTCAATTTGACTCATTCAATAGCCCAACTAAAAGTCTATGAGTCGGCCCAACTCGTTTAGCAGGCCTACTGAGATATCTCATATTTTGCGTGAGCAACGTGTCCAGTGCCTATTATTTATGCTTTGAGATTTCGTCAGAATAAATAGTTGCATCCTATTTGGACGGAATAAATGGTTCAATCTTTACTATTTTTGGAAAAAAAAAAATCCTGACAAATTAATTATTTAATTTGTAAAAAAAATTGGCCATTAAATCATTAAGGCCCTGTTCGGTATGCAAATTCTGCTGGGAATTTATTGGGTTTGGACAGTTTCCATTTTTTTTTCCACTGACCTGTTCGGCAGACCAATCTTGTCCCCAAATTTTCCTAAGGGCTGTTCCCAACTAATTCTATCTTAGTGCATTTTTTTGGGATCAAAAACATTACCTCAAACCTCATTATTTTCTTCCCATTCTCTCTCTCCTCTCTCCAATTTCTTCTCTTCAACCACGTGGGATGCAAACTCACGATCTCTCTCCTCACAAAGCTTCTCTTCACACACACATACTTTATATATAAAGATTTCTATCCAATTTTATTGCCCATTGTGGACTAAGCATATTGTCCGGATCCGGACTGATCTTTTTATTTATTAACCAATAAATAGGAGTGGGTTTCTTATTGTAATTACATATTTTAAATGTTTATTTGTTTATATATATTTATTTTTTTCTAAATGTTTCTGAATGTTTATTTTTTGTAAATGTTTTTAATTGTTGTTTTCTTATTTTTTTTGTAAATTATTTATTTTTTTGTAAATATTTTTAATTATTGTTTTCTTAATTTTTATAAATATTTTATTTGTACCCATTTTTGTAATAATTCTTAGAAGAAATGTTTCATCTATTTAATATTATTATTCAATTAATATTATTTAATTGCATTATTATAATTTTACTAATAAAAAATTGTATAAATTAAAGAATTAAGCAAAATGGTAACCTCGTATTAATCACCACAATGATCAATTTGTTAATTTAATTTTAAATAATTTTACGGTGATTTAATTAAGCAAAATGGAAATATTGTTATGTTATTGTTTAATTGATTTAATTTTAATTTAATTAATAATTATTTATTGATATCAAGTATTTTAGAAAGAAAATAAGATTTTCCACAACTATTTCTACGGTACAACCGAACACTTATTCAGTACATTCCCATAATTATTCCCATATATATTTATGAGTATGAGTTCCCGCAAATAAAAAAGTGGGTTCCCGAACCTGTCAAATTCCATCCGCACAATTCCGTGACAAACGAACAGGCCCTAAATGTACTACATAGTGAAATGTATATTACTTTTATTGCGTCAGAATTAATCATGCATTCTGCAAATTGCAGTTGGCGAGGCAAGATAACCGCTAGCTGAAGGATACTGGCGTAATTGCACAACCCTAAATTCAAATCCCCCCGCACCCGCTTGTGTCCTTGAACAAAAAATAATTTATTGCTTCTATTTTCGCTATTTGTACCCTCTTTATTACCTTCCTTATACAAACATCACGTTCCGCCCGTCCGCCGCCTCTATCTGGGCTCTCGAGACTTGAAATTTCGAGCGTGAATATATCGACCCCACACGTTTCTAAGATTTCTCCCATTTCCTTCCTAGTTTACCGTTTTCCCCAGCCCCGGCCGCTCCTCTCTCTCTCTCTCTCTTTGAAAAACCTGGCAGAGGCAGCCTAGGCGCTCTCTCTCTCTCTCTCTCGATTTTCAGCGAGGGAACTCCTCTCTCTCTCTCTCTCTCTCGATTTTCAGCGAGGGAACTCGCCTGCTATGGAGAAGCTTGGTCTGATCGATGTTTCATTAGAGGACGATTTCCTCGTATCTCCTGGAAACGAGGGTTTCGTTGGTAAAGTTTTCTTGATATTCTTCTTTTTTTTTCCCGGATCCTTTTAGACCTTCTAGATATTTTGTAAAGGATAGTTCTCCAATCGGTAAGGTACGCTTCGATTTCTTAAAGCTGTTTGTACCGATTATAATCCGGTCTATTGGTACCGTACCCAAACTGCGTAGGGCTGTCTTAATTTTGGGATCAATTTTGGCGAAATTCTTGGGTAAAATAATTTTACACTGTTGGTCCTGCAAAGCTTTTTTGTTAATTCATGCCCTCCTAAATTACTAATTCCGTTGCTGCTGTTTAACCCTTCTGGAGAGAGAAGCCTGATTCAATTAAATATAAAGAAATGTTTGACGTCTCAATGAGATTTTAATTCCAGATAGAAGGTCTATCTTTCATGATTGATACAGTGGTTTTGCAACAGATCAATTTGTTGGGTTTACCATGTAATTTGTAAATTTACTTGTTGGCTTCTACAACAGGATTAACCTGTCTTTAGCATCTGCTGTTTAACTCGTATCCTGTGTCCCATGGTTCTTATCCTTTGCACAAATGCATTTAAAATTTTACAGCATAAGGATTGTCTTTGGCACTGACACCCTTTAAAACATTTATCCCTTTGTTTTGGCACAGAATTGTTTGGTTTCTATTAGATGTGGAGATCAGAAATGTTGTCTCAGTGAGATCTCTCACCTGAAATAAGTATAGCATGATTTATTTGGTGTTTTGGATATTAGAAGAAGTGGCCTATGTAATACTCCTCTTTAGTTATAGATCAACCATCAAATAGGATCCTTTATTCCTAAAATTCCTCTTTGTAATTTCATTATTTCAATGCCTATTCATAATCTTCTCATAAAAAAAAAATGTTTCATATATACTTTGCAAACTTTTCCTTTCAAGTTATTCAAAACTTACATAAGCACAAGGCACTAATAAAATCTTACTTCCAGATCCCACAGCCACAATTGAACAGCCTGAATGCTCCCAGCAGTTTGGGAGTGCTACTAAAGAAGAAGAGGCAAGGAAGAAAGTTACTAACTTAAATGAAGAAATCCCTGAGCTTTGTCAATCTCCACAGCGCAAGAGTTCAAAGTCTGGCATCAACCTGCGCAAGAGCTTGGCATGGGACAGTGCTTTCTTTACATGTGAAGGTACAACAGACAGTACCGTTTTTTTTGGAGGGGGCTTCTTTTGTTGTCGTGTTTATTTTTAATTTAGGGGAAAAATGGTGCGTAAAGGAAGGCTTGTTTTAGACCTTACTTCCAATTTATTAGGCCCAGTAAAATGTACAAACCAGTTTCTTTGAAATTTTTACAAAGCACCAAAAATCCAATTATTGCCATGTTCTATACCAGTACTGTGTTAATACTAGTCTCAAGTGGTGCACTGCCAATAACTGGTAAAGGCAGTAGAATTTACTGTTGGACAGGTACTTTAGTTTGTTACCGTATCAACCATCTGGTGATGTGATCCTGAGGTAATAAATATTGTTGTTGCCAGTTTCTACTGAGACAAAAAAAATATTTTTTTACTTTTGTCCAATCACAGACATGAAAAAGAAAGTTGTAAATTTTATATCAATTATTTCCAAATAGGTGTTCTTAATACAGAGGAGTTGGCAACAATAAATACTACTTACAGCCAAAACGAGAAACCATCTTTGGCTGGCATTCCAGAAGATGTTAGAACATCAGGTGAGTCAACTACTACCTTGGATACTGACAACTGGACTCTTGAAAGTCTCGAATCAGAATTATTTGACAATGTAAGGGCCTCTATACAAAAGTCCCTTGGCTTTTCTGAGAAGGACTCCAGCCCAACCAGTGGCAGTTCGGAGAAGAACAGAAAGGAGGGATCCAATCCATCTCGCTTAGGCTGTAAGTCGTGTTGATAGATTACATATTAGATGTTTTGTACTTTTTGCCCATCTTTGTTTATATTTTGGTATTTATTATGCAGAACCCAATTTCTTACATGTGAATAACTCTAGGCATCTTTAGGTATTATGAAAATAACATTGTACAACAGCAAACAAGGTTTACTCAAAACCAAAATGAAACAAGTTTCTTTGTTGTGTTAACTCAAACTATATCTTCTAAATGAAGCAAGCTCAGTCGTTTACATGCAAGCTTGACAGCATGTGGAGATGCCTAATTTCGTTGCCACATAGACTAGTTGGGTGCCATTCAATTTAAATCTTGAAAATGTTGGGCTTCGCCATTTGCAAAAACAATATTTTACTATAAAGGATTATCTTGTGATTACTCTTTTTCTAATTCTGTTTGCTTAATGTTATCAGCCAAGGAGAAGGTTGCAAGAGTATCTCAGAATAAGGTATGGAAGTCATGAATGCAGTCCTGGTTTGTTTTGTTTGTTATGTGTTAATATATTTCTGTTTATTGATTGTTTGTTTGCAAATATTTTCAGATGAAGGTGCCAACAGGAGAGAAAAAGACTGCACGTTTGCCCCCCAAACAGCCCCAGAACAGTTGGAAGAGAGCTTCACTTGATTCAAAAATCATGGTATGTACTTAAGTCCTCGAGAGGATATTCTCGAGAATTTCTTGTTATTTTGTAATTAAACCAGCAGATACAGGCCTCTTTTTTTTTTTCCAAAATATTACTGCATATTACAATTATAAACAAAATTACAGTTGATAACATAAATTATCTAAGAACCCTGTAATTATTCAAGATAAACTTTTCCTTTATGTTTAAGTTGGAATACATATCCTGAATATCTTCAGAGTTCAGACAATTTTTTGCATAACTCAGTATTGGATTGCTTCTCCACCTCCATACTAAATGTCATTAAAATGGCAAATATATATGGACAAAGTATCTGGGGCAAAAACATATAAAGACCTGATGATGAATGGATTTTGTATATAAGAAAACCATCGATTTCTGTTATCTTTCATGCAATGCTTGTTTTTGATTGGATAATTGTTGTGATTTCTTATGCAAAAAGGCCGTTGATGGTGGTGGTGTACAATCAAAGACAGCATCTGCAAATGCACCAAGGATGTTACCAAAACCCACTCTTCCTAGAACCCTAACTAAGACAACCGCACCTCCAGTCAGTATCCAGAAACGAAGTAGCACAGGTTTGTTCTTTTCTTGTTGGAAATATTTTTCATAATCCATTCTGTGCCAATAATTTGCATGTAGTAAACTTTCAGATCAACTTTAGTTGTCAGAATCACGCCGAAGACATTGCATTCCATTTTGTACAAGTGTGTATTGTTAGCACAATTAACCTTTACCTGAAGAGATCTGCAGTTTTCCTTTTTTTAAGGCATGTTAATTACCTATGGTTAATTACAGACCACATGCCTGTCTACTGCACCAACTAATTATTCAGAGCTGTATTTGGGTTTATGATTTTGCAGGAAGTGCGCTTACCAGAAAACCAGTTTCTCAGCCATCTCAAGCTTTGAGCATCTCTATTTCTCGTTCCATGACAGGCCCACCAAGGTGTGCCCCAAGTGCCTCTTCTGGCACAAGTAAAAAGACACCATCAGTTGCGGTTTCTAAGTCATCTCAAGCCCCAAGTATCTCTGTTTCTCGTTCTATGATGGGCCCACCAAGGTGTGCCCCAAGTGCCTCTTCTGTAACAAGTAAAAAGACACCGTCAGTTGCCTCCCCAAACCCTAAAACCAAATCCCCCATATGTACTACAAATAAACGAGTTGCAGCCACCAGGACCCCGACACAGACATCACCCAAAAGCAAATTTGGGAAAAGCAAACCAAACCCGTTACAGCTGCCAAGCATCTCTCCGAGAAGTTCAATTGACAGCATAAGGTCAACCAACACAACTGACAGTGTCGACCGCGGATCTCCAGTCTCCTTATCGGGTTTGAATTTGGCAAAGGACCTTGCACATGGTAGTCTTTCTAGAAGCAGCAGTAGCTCTAGCATTGCTTCTCAAGAGAGAAGTTTCAAGCCGTCTGGGCTTAGAATGCCATCAATCAAGCTTGGTTACTTTGACGGAGTTAATTTCCTTCCTTAACCCAATCATATTAAACAGTGAATTTTTCCATAGATGAGCTAACTTCAAGTTTATGGTATTTCAGGGGAAACCTCTAGTAAATACACCTAGCTTGCAGAAGAATGGGTTCTTTGCCTCCCCGCAAATTAATGCAACCAATGCAAACACAGAAAAACCTGCATCGAGTACCGTCATAGAAGATCCTGGTGTAACTTCTCAGAGAAAGAATTGTGTTGAGAAGGAGAACATGACCCCTATGAACCCAAGTGAGAGCAGCAAGATAGAAGTAAATTTGCTAGAAGAGAAGATATCTTCTCTTTCTCTTTCGCAAGTATGAAAGAGAACCAAACTTGTTGGTTGCTGGAGTTATTATATTTGTGGTGCTTTTTTTTGCTAGTTTAAAGATGTACAATTCTAGGTAAATATTTTGGTGGGAGATAAATCTAGGTTGGGTATTAGGAAGTTGTGTTGATTCAAAATTTCTTTGGTCAAAAGATTGAACCCTAAATCTGAAAGTTTAGATTGTATTAGAGTTAGTGAGTCTGAAAAAGTAATAATTGCTCTGCTGTTATCAAACCGAACTAGATAGTAGGGCCTACCTTTCAGTCGGATAGTTTTAGATTGTATGAGATGTATGTACGGTTAATTTGTTAACGGAGCGCGAATAGTTCTTGTCGGTTCGGTTTTAGGATGAATAGTTCTTGTTTCAGTTTATGATGAGTGGTCCCCAATTAGGAGGAGCATTTTTTTATTTTCTATTGGTTTTACGAATTACGACGATATTTCATGATTTGGTGTCGGTTCGGCAAACACTCATTCCGCATGAATAAAAAGTAAAATCGTGGGATTGACATATTGAGAATAACAACAGTTACAAACTCTGTAAGTCACGTTTCTGTAGTTCGGAGTTCAGAAAAATGTTTCTGGAATCATAACTATTTTGTTAAATACTTTGTTAGTTGACATAAACTTACATGTTTAGACGTGTAAAAAGTTCGAAAATGTGTATGTATTTTCTGAAATTTAAGAAAGCTTGTATAGTTTCCCTCCTATAAAGATTTATTTATTTCAAGCAACAAACATATTTCATTGTAAATATATCTTGTTAATTTTTTTCTTATTAATTTCGACCTTCAATATAGTAAATTTTTATATAATGCCATATAATTCATATATTTTTCTCATACGAAATTGTTTTTGTAATTTTATTTATCGTGACTAAGCGACATCTGTATTCTTTCATATTTAAATAAGTTTGTTGTGTATAAAGTGTAAATATACTATGAAATTATTATAACTATTTTGTGTTTCTATGTATGACGCGATTTATTATGTCATTTTTTATTAGAAGAATTGTTAATATATACGAATAGATCATTTTTTTTTTTGAGATAGACGAATAGATCATATTTAATCCGTTTGAACTTTAAACCCCTTTGTACTCTCTGTTTTTTTTACGGTAAGATCTTATTTTCTACACTAGCTTACGGTTCAATCCGAAATTTTTTTATTTACCATCTTAAATAAAAAACAAATAACTAGTTTTTTTTATTTTCATATTTGCTAAGAATGCAGTTTAAAACTACGATACCAGTAGGTTGGTATCGTAGATTAAAACTACGGACCCAACAATGCATTTAATATGACACTAATCTGCTGGTATCGTAGTTTTAAACTGCGGTCCCAGTAAAAGTGAAATTTCTAAAAAAAATAGAGTTAAATGGTTTATTTTTTTTTAAAGATGGTAAATAAAAAAAAATTCGGCCGTTCAATTCTATCAAGATTAGGTCTCTAATATTAACTATTAGAGATAATGCCAGGACCATTAAGTATTAACCTGAATTGTTCGTCATGCATATCAAAACCTGATTAAATGATAAACCAATCTCCTAAAAATTATCTATCTATTGATGAAATGATCTGATTGTTGTTTAAACGAGTTGGTGATCTTGCGAACTCTAGGCTCAGTGCCGAAGTAGGCATGCAGAGACTGTTTGAAATTGAATCAAAATCGTCCGATTAGAATTCGGATCAACCAGTTTCATTTCACGCATGTAATGCATTTGTAGGATCCTTTAAAATCGTACTACTATGTACTATGCAACGAAGGGATTAAATTTAAACTTAAACGGTGCATTAATTAATGCAGTTGGTATGAATTCCGGTGGCATTAAATCCCTCCTGTCAGTGACACTATATCACTCCTCTATTTATTACTGTAGGGTTGTACCGGTCGCACAGGTTTCTTTTCGTGTTCATTCCTATTTCCACCAAGCAATCTAAGTTTCCTGAGGTGTGAACGACCATGGGCACTGTGGAGCGAGTCAGTGACAGGTATAAACCAGAAAAATATAATATCGTCAAAATATAAGAGAAAAAAAAAATCAAACGACATTCTTTGTTTTTTTTTTAATTTTTTTTGAAAGAAGTGAAATAATCCACCGATTTCCATTAGAATGAAAACTCATACATTATTCACTGGTACCAACAAACTGGTACCAAGCATCAAAATATATATATTTTTTTAAATTAGTCGCCATCTTGCCGCTAATATATATATTGATAAAAAAAAAGAATTTATTTACAAAATTTTAAAACACCACTGGTCTCTATCTCCCTCCTATACAATATTTCTCTATACTATTTATCAAAATTAATTGTAAGGAGACATTATTTTCTCGCATGATTCTCTGTTCATATCACACAAGATCTTCCATTATGCAACCAATTGTGTATTTCTATGGATGTATTATTTATAATAATTGGTATTGTCCTGACTATGGTAGAAAATATTCTTCTATTGCGCTCTCGTCATAACGCTCATGTACCTGCTGCCCATGTTGTATTTCATATACCACTGTTTTTCTGGTCAAGCCTTTGCCGAGTGTTGAGCCAGGCAAAACGACAAGGATGTATTTCATATACCACTGTTTTTCTGGTCAAGCCTTTGCCGAGTGTTGAGCTAGGCAAAACGACAAAGATTGTTGGTGAAATTCAAATTTTCTCTGCTAATACAAAAAGGAAACTATAATTTCGTTTGACTCTCGTCCGTTAAACAACTTTTCAATAATATAATATTTTATAGTTCATTAAAAGGAATGCAGCAGCCCGATGATTCGCTACACGGTGTAAACATATGTATCGCCTCAGGTAATATGAATACCCCGCCAAAAATATTGGGAAGTCGGATCCTGTAAGAAAGGAAAACGAAGCATATTAGTGCTGTAAGACACTGACATCCAGTACTCACACAGTTTCCTAAAAAAACTCTTTTGTTCTGCCCTTTAAATTGCACAAACCTCCAAGTATAAAAAAGAAAGAGAAGGAAAGTAAATGGAAAATAAATATAATGATCCAGACTTTCTTTATCAGATTTGGTACACTAGAACATTATATTTTAGCGCCACATAATATCCGGATTTACCTTTGGATTCTCCGCCTCGGAAGTTATTTTTCTTTTTCCATTTAAACCTTGTAGGCTGGTAAGGATTTCATTACATATATCCGCACACAAATCCCACGGGCAGCTCATCTCCACAAAGAACAATAACAGAGCAAATATTTTTTATTCTCTTTCTCACAAAATCGAAACGATAACGATGTCGAAATCTAAACTCCGGTCACGGCGGAGCCACTCGCCAGCAAAAACAGAGGAGATTCAATCAGACGAGAAAACGAAAGTGAAGGAGAACTCGGGCCCAGCGCCTCTAGCTTTTGCGACCTTGTCGGTGGCTGACGTGGCGGGTTTAGTGAAGCGACATCCCATGCCTTTCGTGTTTCTCATATCGCTTCTCGCCTTCATGGGCGTGGAGTACACTATCCCCATGATCCCAACCGCTTCTCAGCCGTTGGATCTCGGCTTCCTCATGACGAGATCGTTGCATGCGGTGTTGGTTTCGAGCCCTAACCTTAACTCTGTTCTTGCTGCTCTTAATACTGTGAGTTTACCTAGTAATTAGTCACATTTGTTTTGTTAATTTATTTCCCACATGCATGTGTCTATACTCTATACTCTACTGTGCTGGCCCACTGCGTAGAATTGACTTATTTTGGAAAGCAACTTCTTGTACACTTATCCAGAATTTTCGTTTTTTTAAACTGTAGCTTTTCTATTTATTTTGTTTTACCACTGATGCTATGCAAATTTTTGATGTACCAGGCAGAACATCTATTATTTTAATTTCATTGAAAAGGGAAAAAAAAAAAAAAAAAATGTGTACAGGGGGTGACCTGCCTGGTGCTGGCGGGTCACAGTTGTTACAATTAACAGTTAGCTACTCATTCACTACAATTTGTTATTGCTAATATCAAAGGTCCAACATGGCAGGTGTTTGTTGGAATGCAATCAGCATACATACTTTGGTGCTTGTTGGTGGAGGGACGGCCACGTGCAACCATCGCGGCTCTCTTCATGTTCACATGCCGGGGTATTCTTGGTTCCTCGACCCAACTTCCCCTTCCAGATGTATGTGTAACCAATGCCTTCTTTTTTCTTTTCAGAAATTTCGCAAACAGAGTAGTATAATAGTAATTGTGCCCATATTAACATGTATTTAGAAATTAAATTTCAAGGTTGTATGTGGGCTTTTTCATTGGTAAAAAGATACTAGTATTAGTACCCTTGAATTTTAATGGAAATGACACAAGGGGCCGGATTTATTACCCATTTGAATTAAAATCAGAAATAGTTCTCAAGCCCTCTGTATTTATCTGTGCCAAGGAGAACTTAAATCAAGAGACCTTCTCTTCATTTCCCAGACTAGTGAATACCGACTGCAATTTCGATAATGACTATTTTTTCAGATTATACGGAAACAGGATTATTATTGTTAAAGTTATTTAATATTGACTTAATTGTTTTCAATTTTGCGGATTTCTTACAGGGATTCTTGGGTTCAGGTGTCGACTTCCCGGTCGGCAACGTATCGTTCTTTCTCTTCTACTCAGGTCATGTGGCAGGGTCAATGATAGCCTCCCTAGACATGCGGCGCATGGAACGGTACAAGATGGCATGGGGCTTTGACATCTTAAATGTGTTGCAAGCTGTGCGGCTTTTGGCTTCAAGGGGCCACTACACTATCGACTTGGCTACCGGCGTCGGTGCCGGTATCTTATTTGACGTCTTCTCTGGGTGGTACCTTGAAAGTAAAAACAACCAAAAGATTGAGTATGGTGCCATTGTTCGCGAACCCCTATCTTGTCGAGGCAATTGCGACTTCCAACAAATTAAACAATCAACAGTGGCAGCTGCCTGAGAATTAAGGTTTATGTTGGAATCAGCTTTAATTTGCATCTCGGCTGAGAGATCTTCGCTAGTTTATGAGAAGTTCCGGGATCCTGAGGTGTGGTAGTTCAGTAAATGCAGGAGAATCTCCTATTGAAATTTACTCCAGTGCAAATATTTAAATAATGGTTGGCTGCTTTCTTTTTGTAGAAAATTTCCTGTTTTATATTTCACCAAACGGTTGTTGCAAGTAATGTTCTTTGTTGGTCTTAACCACCTTTAATGGGGTGAGCGGCCATACAACATTCTATTTATAACTTGTATTGATTCTGAAAGTTAAAACTCCAAATGGATTTGCTTTTCAATTTGCCTGAATCCGGGCAAATTGATGCTTACTTTTCCTGAGAAAAATCTAACTAATTCATAAATCTTACACGTAAATACCAGCACAAAAGACGCTTGCTAAAAGAAGAGGTCATAATCATAATACTAGTATCGTGTCCGTGCGTTGCAACGGAATATACAATAAGATAACAAAAATAAATTCTCATACAAAATGACAAATTTTCATAAAAAAACAAAATTAGAAATATCGTGTCCGTGTGTTGCAACGTAATATACAATAAGATGGCAAAAATAAATTCTCATACAAAATGACAAATTTTCATAAAAAAACAAAATTAGAAATATATTCTAGATTTATCACAGTAATATATATAGAAATAAGGAAATGAATAAAAAAATAATTTGCATTGTAATCTGCCGTATAGAAAATTTTAATTGGAGAGTGAGAAATAAGAAAACAAATAAATAAGAAAACGGATAATTATATCGCTAAATTTTAGAGTCTCTTTAATTTAATTGTAACGCATCGTGTGGCGGTATGTGTGACGAGTATGTTTGTAGCTAAATTTAAACTTCTACACATAAAACAGATGCATTTAATAAAAAAAAGATAGATTATGTAATTGAAGAGCTGAGATTAAATCTAAAAATTAATCTTTCAATCATAACCGTTGGTGGATCGGCGTGCTTAATAATGGAATGGAGATAATACCTACTCTACTGGTGCAAACGATCAGGTTTACAATTAGCAGCTACTAGTAACGCGAATAATTAATTGTTCAGCCTTTCATGGTCACAAATCCTACAGCTGCTAAAAAGCAGCTCTTGAAATTAATTTGTAATGAACCATGAAATACTAGCGTTGTATATAGTATTGTGTACTGCTATACAGGGAAATTGGCTTTTTTCTGCGCTTCAATTGTATCAATCCATTGAAGAAAGATGAAACCCGAGTATATCAAGCGAAACAAATCCAGTACCAAATCAGGATTTTACCAAACCAGTCAAGCTCAGTAATACTCGTAGTAACTATTTCCAGTTTCATTAGAATAGCAAGAAAAATTTGCCACGAAACCTGAGAATTGACTTAAATAAAAAAAAGAAGACAAAACTCACTAACATGGCCTCAAGTTAAAACGTGCATTGTATTAAATACAGGTTCTTGGTTGATTGCATCTTTATTTTCCTCCTAACTAGCAGATAATATAGATATCAAACCAGCCCGGCAAATCAAGACAGAACCATAGATAACCCAAGAAAGCATCAGTAACTCTAAACAAAAATAAGCCTCAGACTGCTAATTTCTTAATCTAGAAAACCAACAACATATGGCCCCACAAAAAGAAAGACAAATGAGCCTTGTTGCATATTCTGAAAAGACAACTAACAAGCAGCCTTGAAAGGAGATGCTGCATCCTTCTCTCCCTGCAGCTCGACTTCGGCACCAGTCGATTCAATATTTGATGAAGTAGGTGCACAACTAAGCTGAAAACTAACAAGGTCTGCCCCAAAGGCGTCCAACTTACCAGCATTGGTAAATGCCACCTCAGCATCGGCATGCCTTTTGAAGACAACCCATGCATTTCTCTCCAGCTCTGAGACCTCTGTCTCAGCCTCTTTCACGGGCCCGAAACGAGTAAAAAGCCCGTTAAGCTCTAGCTTCGTTGGTAAAGGGATTGTCTCTTTAAATTTCAGCACTAGTGCAGTTGGTATGGTCTCTTCTATCTCAGTTATTGGTCCATGCCCATTAGTATCAGCAATTTCCAAACTACCCTCTTGGTTGTGCTCATTTCCCATATCCTCACCGGGATTATCACCAGAAATTACGGAATTATCTTTTATAATTTTCTCTTTTCCCCACTTCCTACTCTTTTGCTTCTTCCGACGTAACGCAATTAGTTTTTCATCATCCCTATCATCTACTACAATATCTGACAAATGGGTATTCAGCACTTCATCTTCCACCAAATCCAACTTCCCAGAAACAGACTTCCTCCTATTTCTTTTGCTGGCCAAGGGATTAACTACATAACCTCTGAACCTAGTAAAGAAACTGTCTATCATAGTAATAAAGCTATAACCCTTTAGTGGGTCCAGTGCAGCCAGACAAAGCTGACACAACATCTCACTAGAAGAGGCATAATCCTCCAAGCTAAAGAAGCCCCCATCATCTTCTCTCTCTTGCAAAACCTCCTTATTCTTCCTGCCAGATTTACCCCTCGACAAATTATCAGAAGAAACTTTCCCTTTTGCTCTCTGTAGTGGTTTCTGGACTCTATCTTTAATCATAGACAGTCTTTTTCTCTTGCGAGAAGTCATTTCATTGGTTTTAGAAGTAGGTGTAGTGCGTGCAATTTGATTTACGGCTCTTTGCATGCATTGGCCGACTCTCAAATACTTTCTCCTAGCCCTCAATTTGGTATCTAAATCCCCCAACAAATCCAACCTTTTCTTCTTGTATTTTCCCGGATTATCATATTCCGAAGGTCCACCTACACAAACCTTACGTGACTCGAGAGGACGCCCCGAAATTTCCTTGTTGAAAATCTCGGACAATTTTTTCTTCTTTCTTCCTTCTTCTTCCGGCACATCCTTCTTCAAAATAGGTATCTTGCTGCTTTCTCCATCTATGGACTTACGTTTTCTAGTGTAAATCCTGTCAGCTGTAACTGGAACCAAAGTCTCCTCCTCAAAAGGCCAACTAAAACAAAACTCAGGAAGATCGAAATTACAACCCCTCGACTGATTAAATGCTGTCAATTGAGATTTAGCGACTACAAGGTCCAAACTAGAAAACCCGCCATGAGGGTTTTGACCCAACTCACATAAGTATCCAAGAAATTTTACCGGGTCAAAAAACCTTCTGATATACAAAACATCACCAGACGGGCTAGCTGTATTGGCTTGAATACCAACATTCTCAAATTTAACCACAGAACTGCTCTCTTTACCATTATAACATCCACAAGAAAGAGCATGCTGCACACGCCGGGATACCTCAGCCAATGCCGAGTCAACAGCTGACACGAAGGAATCAGTCCTGCTCTGTTTCACCATGCGGCGGAAATTGGAATGAAATGGTTTCAAAACGGATGCCTCATTCCACGCAAAGGTGTTGTCGAAAAGATAGGCAACCAAGAATTTGTTTTTGTTTCGATGTTTCAGAGCAAGCTCTGAAGCATCAGACGGGTTGAAAATCAGACCCGGCCACCATGGGTGGTTCTTCACCTTGCCCCATACCAGGTCAGATGGTACGAACACGTTTCTCGTCTCGTCTTGGAATGGGGACGAGTATACGGGTCGGTCATACCCGTTTTCAGTTTCGGGTTTTAGTTTGCTTTTGGTTTCAGAAACGGGTTGATTCTGATCATCTTTCTTCTTTGGTCTTCCACGAAATTTTGGGGTTTTGTTTTCGATTTTCGTTTCAGTTTCGATTGCATCTTCGGGGTTCGATTCTAGGATTGGCTCTTCTTCAACATCTAAGGGATCTTCAGGATTTGCTGCTAGGGTTTTGGAAGGAGAGGTGGAGCAGTCATCACGGTTATCGGGGTCCGGCATGGGAGGTTGTTGCGATGGAACTGACGCCATTAATGGTGAGATTTCTAGAAGGGTTTAGGGTTTTAGTGGAGATAAACCCTCCAGAAAATTGACAAACTGCCTCTGAAGAATTGAAAGGGACAAATCTTTATCGGGACAATTTGAGTGATTCTAACAAAATCACCATCACACATGAAAAAGGGTGAAAAAATGAGATCAATTACAAGCAATTTTGTCGTGAGGGACTCACTGAGGTCGACACGTGGCACTTTCGAATTGGAGCCACAAAAGACAAAACTCCAATACACTGGGTTCACTACACCGTTTCACTGACATTTAATAGATTTTAATTAGGTAGCCCACATGTCGGTAAGATAGGGAGCAGGGAGTAATCTCTGTATGAGATTGCGAGATTTCAATTCGGTTACGGTAACCTCACGGTGAGATTACCCGGCGGAGTATACGGTAGGTATCTAACGCGGTTAAGTGAAGACAAGTCCTAGTCGAGCCGGTTAAGAATTGAATTGGAGACTAGATCTACGACGTAGCTTCTAGATTTGTACAGAGTATAATGAACGGTTCGAATCACACTTCAGGTATTATACTATTATCTACGATGTTGTTCAGAGTTGAACGGAACCTCTCAAAATTTCTTTCCCTTCTATTGGTACAATAAATAAGATCAAGAAAGATATAAGCCTAACTAACAGTAATGAAAAGATATAATTATTAATCAGAGTTTTGTCAAGTAATGAAAGCAACAGCTAGCTGTTGCTTGCATGTTCTGTCATTCTTCTCCGGGTCACAATCACATGCATTGTGTATTAAAAATAAGAAAACAATTCTCCTGATTAAAAGGGCTAATGATATATATGTTGGTTCACCAATTAACGATCAATCCCAAGCTGTGCAAAGAATGGAGTAGACAGTAGACAGTAGACAGACACCCCTCTGATCTCTGCTCTCTGCTCTCTCCAGTTAAAGATCTGATCTGTTTAAATCAGCCCATGTACAGTACTTTCCCCTTGATTGACATTGATTACGTACCTCCTTTTTGTTTTCTTTGACTTTGAGTACTGCAACCTTTCCCTTTAAATCTTTAATTATTACTTGTCGCAATCCGGCGATGACACCTTCAAAACAGCACTCATGCGTTGCACCATCCAAAAGTGCTCTGTGCACTAGCTTCGTGGTTACAACATCTCAACTTACAAGGACCCGGTGATTTATGAGAAGATCCAAGATTACATTTTTTTAAATCTGTAGCTCGTCTCCATTCCGGGTTCACTGGAAACATCCCTTTCATCCGCACTGCAGTCTGCAGTATGCATGCAGTAGGAATATTTTACTCGATGGTTGATAAGTAATAATAATTAAAATGGAATTTGGTTCATGCAAGATATTCAACATATCAGGTGGTAATTAATAAATATATATATTTGGTTCATGTACAGAGAGGGAAGGATTCTCTGTGTACTGTCCGTTTTCATCTCCGAGGTCGGAGCTGGCCTGATACTTTCTAAACAGGAGAAGTAAGTTTGGTCCCTAGCCTAATTCACTTAATTTATTTCATGAATATAGAGACCTCTATGGTTGTTCGATCGGTTTAATTGGAATCACGAGGTCTGATCCGTTGCTTTCATTACAAAGCAAGTAAACCCAAACTCAGTTTGCTTTCTTTCGCCTCCACACGCTTGGGCCTGGGCCCTGGGGCTGGTCCCTAGCCTAATTCACTTTATTTATTAGGTTGTGTTTGGATTAGCAAGAATAGAGCTAATCCAAGAATAGCTCTACTATTCTTAACATTGGGTGATTCAAACAACAATTAGAAAATTAGATTAGCACAAGAATAGCTCTATTCTACTAACCCAAGAAAATGGTGGGTTAGCAAGAATAGAGTTAGTGGGATTAGTGATATTAATAAAAAATAGTTTTCATTCCTCTCAATTATAATTAGTTTAAATATTAAATTAGTATTAAATAAAATATTTAATTAGTATTAAATAAATATAATATTAGATTAGATTAGTGTTATATAAAATATTAGTTTAAATATTAAATTTAGTATAATATTAATTAAAATATTAGATTACTATTAAATAAATATATTATCAAATTAAATTAATATTAAATATAATGTTAGATTAAAAATAATAAATATTAATTTAAAATTTTAATATAATATAATATTAGTTTAAATATTAAATGTAATATAATATTACTTTAAATATTAGATTAGTATTAAATAAACTATTAGATTAAATATAATATAACATAATATTAGTTTAAATATTATATATAATATAATATTAGTTTAAATGTTATATATAATATAATATTTATTTAATTAAATGTCATATAAGATTAATTTAAATATTAAATGCAATACAATATTACTTTAAATATTATATGTATTAAAAAAATATTAGTTTAAATATTAAATGTAATATAGTATTAGTTTAAATGTTAATTGTAATATAATATTTTAGTTTAAATATTATATTAGTATTAAATAAAATATTATTTAAGTATTAAATAAAATATTATTTAAGTATTAAATAAATATAATATTAGATTTGATTTGATTATTATTAAATAAAATATTGAATTAGTATTGAAAAACATTAGCTTAAATGTAATATAATATTACTTTAAATATTAAATGTAATATAATATTACTTTAAATATTAAATGTAATATAATATTACTTTAAATATTAAATGTAATATAATATTACTTTAAATATTAAATCTAATATAATATTAGAATAGATTCTATTAGTATTAAATAAAATATTAGATTAGCTTAATCAATATTTTTTTCATTCCCTCCATCGCTATTCCAAATATACAATCCAAACAACATTTCTACTAACCCGGAATAGTCTAAAATAGCACTATTCTCAAACCACTTGGGTTAGTACTATTCTCAACCACTAATCCAAAAATCGCTATTCTTGCACTAATTCTTGGACGATCCAAACGTAACCTAATAGTATTTTACGAAAACTAGTTAAATTGAGACCATTGAATTTTGTACCCATCTTAATAAATAGTAACAAAAATAAAAAAAATGTAAAATTTGATCTGGAAGCACATTTACTGTAGAGATCATGTTAAACGGTTTGGATCGACGATTTGGACTTTGAAAATGTAGAAAATGATTGTGGTAACCAGTAGCGGAACCAGGAATGATCGGTAGGGGGGCCTAACTAGTTTCTCTCAGGATATCAGAGACGCGGAGACACGGAGCCTAGTCACCTCGTTGCGGAGACTCGGAGCCCAGTGGCCACTCGCCAGAGTGCCATCGCCCATAAACAGGGGTGCCAGTTTTTTTTTTTATTAAAGGAGCTCTGTATATTTTCTGGGCCAAGGGGGGCCAGGGCCAGGCTGGCCCAGGCCTTGGTTATGCCCCTGATGGTAACTTTGTTGTAACTCAAAATTGTGGTAACTAGATCCCTCCTCATGTATATGTGTGTGTGTGTGTGTGTGTGTTGAACGGTTTGAATCGACGATTTGGACTTTGAAAATAGTTGTGATAACTTTATTGTAACTCAAAATTGTGGTAACTAGATCCCTCCTCAGACATGTTTTCCAAACCATCTTAATAAATAGTAAAAAAATTCCAAAAAATGTAAAATTTGGTCTCCAAGCTGATTTTAATATAGATTGAATATCTAACGGTTTGGATCGACTGTTTGGACTTCAAAAATCAGAGAACCAAACCGTTTGTTCCATGGCCTAAGAACAAACGTTTGTATCTTAGCCAACCTCTATATATATATGAGGAGGGATCGGATTACACCGTTTTTTGGTGACATCGAATGACATCGTCCATTTTCAAAGTCCAAACAATCGATCCAAACCGTTCAATATGATGGATATATTAAAATGTGCTTGCAGATCAAATTTACATTTTTTTTTGAATTTTTTTACTGTTTATTAAGATGGGTACAAAAATTAAATAGTCTGAAAACAACAATTTTGTTAAGTACTTAATAAATAGTAAAAAAATTCAAAAAAAATGTAAAATTTGATCTGCAAGCACATTTTAATCTATCTATCATATTGAACGGTTTGGATCGACTGTTTGGACTTTGAAAACTTTGAAAATTGACGATGTAATTCGATGTCACCAAAAACGGTGTAATCCGATCCTCTATATATATGTGATTTCGTATCAATACTTCTGCCTGTATCGCCCATACTCATATTATGTTGAAAATTATGGTATCGCTGATACGATATCCGTACATGTATTCATCCAACATAGCTCCCCGTCTATTCCTTTATGAGAAATTAAACATATTAGAAAAAAAAAAACTTTCACAAAGGCTGCAAAGTCAGGAGGAAAAATCGTACTCTCAACATTTGAGTAACTATTAGTCCTACGACTTTTTTCTAGTCAACTGTGTTGCCTCTTCTTTCTAAGAACTAACCATTTCAATAGAAAAAAATAATTAATTTACCAATACTCTCCCACCATTTCGTTTTTCATCTTCAACTGAATACAATCATAATAATAAGAATTTGAAGTCTATTTCAAATTTCATCTTTTCTCATTTTTTCTCTATTTTCAGTATTTTACCGAATGGACCCTATCTGTGTTATCGAGTTGAATAGGTAGGTAATCACACTAAAATTTGCCTAGGGCACAATGTAGCGCACTGCGCACAGATGTTTAAACTAATATCTACTTCTTCACTAATATCTATTTCTTTTGGATCTTCAGAGAATAGTGTTATTCTGGGTTAGTGCGTTATTTTTCTTCACTATTCTCCATTTTTATTACAAAAGAATAGCATTGTTCTTGCTAATTTGTCTAAAAGATGGTTTAGCGCTAACTTGAAGTTGGCATTGTTAGCGGGGCCGTTGGGCAATAAGGCTTAATCCGCTTCCTTTAGCTTTCTTAGCCGCTTAATTATATCGAACACCGGTTTCTTAGCGCGGATTAAAATTACCTCCTTTAGTCTCATTTTGCCGGAATCTTAATCTCCTGTTCGGACTTTAAGGCACCTCTACCCATTCCTTTAGCTTTCATCTACAGATTAAGACAAACCGAACATTAATTCTTTAGCGCTTAAGCTCTTATCTTTCACTCTTAATTTCTTGTTGCCGAACAGCCCGCTATTCTTGCTGCTGCATCCAAAGGTACGGTTTGTAATTTATGCAGAAAGCCAGAAACTATCCTCAGCGCCGTTTGAAAAGGGCATGAATATGAAATTGGAAAACAGAAAAATACGATATTTTGAGCGTTCATGCATTCACGTGGGCTCCATTCATGGTTTAATGAGAACGGCAACAAGGGCCCACCACCCCCTTGCATGAAAAAGATTCAGTTAGTAAAATTTGTGCAACCAAAACACAAAAAAAGGGTTTGTGTGTGTCAGTGCCTCAGTGGTGAAGATGGGCTCTTAAAAAGAAGAGACAACACCCACCAATTCATGTCTGGTTTTTAAATAGATAACTGGATCTTAAATTTATTTTCATTTGACCCCACATTTCGTTAGTAATCTCATTCCAAGTTTATTTATTTGTTTATGATTGGAAGCCAGAAAACGAGCTGCTTCATTATTTTGTTTGATTTTTGGATAAAAGATGACCCTTCGTTTGGTCCACGATATTACAATTAATGGTAAGCCAGATGCTCTTTGTTTTTTTTATCATTATCATTATTATTATTATTATTATTATTATTATTTTTTTTTAAGGAATCAGATATTCTATTTAAAGAGTTCGGATCTAGCTACCCTGTGTTAACAGTTTTAATGATATAAAAAAAATTAAACAATAAAAATTATGAAAATATAAGGACTTGTCTTTGGTCTAGTAGAAAAGGCACATGGCTCCTATGTGAGAGGTCATGGGTTCGAAACCCACAAAGTGAAGAAATCATCTATATTAATACATAGGAGTTTGAAATGTGTTGGGTGGCTTACCTCCAACTCATATTTCAAAAAAAAAAAAAACTATGAAAATATTACTAGTCTTATATATGTTGATATTGTATTATATGGATATATTTTAATATTTAATTTAATGTCGTTAAATATGAATTGTTATAAATTTTTAATTTTTTAGTCATTAAATTTTAATATTTTAATAGTTTAGAACTAAATGCTTGATTGTTGTTGTTGTTGTAAATGAACGATGAAACTTACGTCAAATTTTATCGAACTTGTGTAAGATGTACATGAAGTGTGCATATTGCATTATATTGAACTACCAGAATTTCAAATTATTTTTAAAGATTTTTAAAAGTGGAGGGTTCAAATACCTTCATTTTTTGTGCCTCCATCATGCCTTCATTTTTAAGAACTTTAATAGCTCAAAATTTAAAACTAAAAAAGTCAAAATAAAACAATTAGATATGATCTACATCATTTTATCTATGCACGTGTAAAAACTCGTGACATTTTCAACTTTGTTTTGGTTGTCATCAAGAACTTATAAGAACATACTAATGTAGATAATTTATAAATGTTGATTTTTCAAATGATTGATTCACATAAAATCAAAATCAAAATATGAGTTTATTTGTGACTATATGGAGAAAATAACATAAATCACATCTAAACGTTTTATTTTGATATTTATGATTTAAATTTTAATTTATTAACGTTTTTAAAAATGAAAGTACAGTGAAGCCATAAAAAAATAAAGACATTTGAATTCTAAAAATTATGAGGATAGTACGTTATAAATTAATTCATTATCTTGGTTACAATATCCAATGGTTTTCGGGGCACGGTGCACCATTGAACAGTTATACTGTAATTACTTTCCAATCAAACGAGAACAAAATGAAATGACTCGCTGTACAAAGGAGTTCATTCCTCGGGCAAATTGCAAAGACGGAGTTGAGAAGATAAGACGGAGTTGACAGCTGTGTTCATGCTCAACTTGTTAAATGCTTGAGTTAACTCGTGCTCATTAAGCTGCTCGTTAAGAAATCAAATTTGTAGGCAATTTGAATTTTGTTTTGAGTTTTTATAATGTAGTTACCAAAATTTGATGCTTAATATTTTTTATAATATATCAATCCTCTTTAATAGTTTAAATTGTGAAGCTTAGGATTTGAAAGTTGTGTACACTTGTGTCCGGCCCGACCAAACCGCACCAATGATCAGAATCAGACCAATGGTACAAACCTAATAAACCCAACCATGAAAAAAAATGATTTTGAAATTCAAAAGTTGCGACAAAACTATGTTCACTGTTCTCTTTCGAGACCTGCGCGCCTACACTTCCAAATTGAATTTCAGCGACCAAATAATTGTTAATAAATGCGTAGCAAGTCAAGATTAAGCACGGAGAAATGTTCGCTACACAGTCATAATCACATAAATGATTACAGAGGATCAGAAATTGCAAGCTTGATATATCCTTCCGTTTTATCTTTTCTTACTCTCTCCTAATTTACGAACTTCTTACAGGACGGTGAAAATTCCCTGATTTCTCGCCACGTCACGATAATGTAAAAAATAGTAAAATGTACAGGCAAAAGTAAACATATTCACTTCGGCACGAAGCATTTAATAGATAGCTCTCCTTCCAGTTTGAACCATCCTCTCCATTTGCTACGGCAACTGAACCAGGTGTACAGAGAGAGAGGGGCGTAGGTAAATGTGAGATTAATAGCTTTTGGCAAAAGAGGGAAATAGTGTTGTACTTTGAGGGAATCTAAGAAGAAACCAAAGAAGAAGAGGAGAAGAACAAACAAGGGTATTGTACATTTTTTTCAAGCCTCCTCTTTTTTTCTTGTCTTTTGATCTTTTCTCTGTGAGCTTACGCAAGGGGAGAGTTCTAATGGTGTAATGTAATGGTGGAAATGTGAAGGATTTTTTGCTGATTAGAACAAGTTTTAGTGGAAAAAGGTTTTTTATAGTGCCATTGTTTAGCCTTGAGATAATGGTAGCTTTTGCGTTGTGATTTTTTGCAAAAATGTGAAAAAAGGTACAGAAAACTAATAAAAGGTTTTTACTTTTAACTTTAGTGTTCTTTTGGCCTAGCCGCTCTAGTCAATATAATATTTTTCTCGGAAATAAAATAGCAACTAAATGATAAATTTTCTTTTCATTTTTTATAATTTTCAAATCTACTTTCTGCTCTTCAGATTTATTGGTGTTATAATTTTGTTGGTATTTTGAAAAGGATAAATATTTTTATTTGAAAAGTTTAGCCAATGGCTCAATCCAAGGATTTGGTCTGTTATTTTTCGTATCAATTCTATCCACAGTGACTGACTTCTCACCTCAGTAAATGTGCATCTCTGCGGTCTCTGCATCTTTTGACCCCTTTTACAGTTTTACCATATAGAAATTCACCTCTGAATGCCAAATGACTATTGTAACCCTCATGACTCGTGTCCTTTGTGAAGCACTACCATGGGTATTTTCGTACAGTTAAATCTTTCCGCTGGGATTTTCGTACCCAACTTGTGTAACAGTGCCTTTGTTTAATTGCTCTCAGTGTGCACATTACCACGCAATATTCAAATGAGCTTCAAAATTAAAATTTACAATTTTACCCCTCCATTGGCCGTTCCATGTAAAACAACTTCGACCGCTAAAATAAAATACTGCTCATCTGGGTCCCTTCTTGATGGCATTTATTGGATAATGTTATAAGATCTGTTTAAACGATGTTTATTCAATTGAAATAGATCTCCCCTGGTCCACTTGTCAGTCATGTTTATTATTTATTTATTTATGCTTTTTTGTTGCAGGGGCATTAGCCTAGAGGAGATTAGCTTCCATAAATAATCATGCAGACCCCCAAAACAAGGTTAGCAAATATTTAATTCTGATAGAGTTGAATATGGCATAATAGTTTACTCTACAGTCTACATTTTCATAGTAGTAAGTGGTATCCAAAGAGATTCATCCCTTTTTTTAATATATAGCATAATATTTACTTAGATGTGGTCCAACAGAGGTGAAGAAGAGGAGAGCAAGGAAGGAAAGAGTGAAAATTGATTGTTTACATGTTCTACAAATTTTAAAATGAGTGGGAAGGACAAAATTTCACCTACTCTACCCTTCAAAATAGCAAATTTTGTCTCCTCCAAAATGGAGTGCAGAGGAGTTAAATTAGATTATAATATTTTCCATCCCCTCCAATCTCTTCTGTTCTCTCCCTTTCCTTTTATTTAATTTGTGGATCATGGTGTTAAGAGGGAGCATAATAGTACACACCACTTGTGTCCTTGTCACAGTAGTTAGTTTGGACATTAATAACTTACCATATATGATTCACATTTATGATATATTTTTTCTCTCAGTAGAAATGGGTCCGCATCAGAGGTCCCACAAAAGCCATCTCCCGCCACTCCTAGATCGACACGTGGGAACAAGTCAGGAAGTGAGATTGACACATCAGGAGCCGCACCGGCCAGGACCTCATCCGATCGTAGCCCCAAGGTTACCGAGCGCCGCTCTCCTAGAAGTCCCGCGAAGGATGTAAGCGTTTACCATTTTCTAATTCCTAATTGTTATTGTCATAATTTGTTGTCAAGAGGGCACCCCTGGAGAGTTATATTTTACATTTTTCAAACTAAGAGAATTCTGGGAGTGCGGTAAGTTTTTTAAGTTATCCTATATAGCAATATTCTTATGGTTTTGTTGTGGTTTCCGTTGCAATTATCTGTTTTCTGAGCTAATTTTCCCGCTATACTTGTATTGATGTGCAAAAATTTCATTTTTACAGATGCAAGTTATCAAAATGTCCTGCACAACCTGCAACATAAAAATATTCTTAAAAAAAAAAAACCAAATGTATCTTTTGTGCTTTTTGCTCCTTCAATCTATTGCTGTTTTCCACATATAAGAAAGGGAATTTTGGTTTTTTTTTTTTGAAGGAATTAAGTGTGCAAGTTCACTGGCCAAAATCTTGGTCTTACAAAATTTGAGATATTTCTAGTTTTGCAGGCATATGAATGCATTTTAATATCATGGTATAGGAATATCAATGAAACTAGCTAATAGCTTTTTAACATTTCAAGGTTCTTACTAAATTGTTACTTTCTTTTTCAGAAAAAGAGGCCGAGTAAGATATCAGAATTAGAGTCTCAGATTAGTAACTTGAAAGATGAAGTGAAGAAGGTGAAAGATGAGCTGACCTCATCAGAGGCATTCAAGACCAAAGCTGTGCAAGAGGCTGAATCAGCCAATGAGCAGCTGACAGCTGTCACTGTCAAGCTGGAAGAATCCCAGCGCCAGCTCATGGATTTCTCTGCCGCTGAGGAGGCCCGTCTCATGGAACTCGGTAAAATTTCACAGGTATTGGTAATAGAAAATGATGAGAAATAAAATACCATAATGCTAGTTTATCAATTTCACAAGTCATGCATTTGCTTTTATTCTGCAGGAACTCTGTCAAATTTCATTGGTAGAGTTTGTTTATTCGGTAATTGGATTGAGAATCCTTGCATTTGACTAAGTGTAGTAAATTTGTAATTATTACTAAAAACACATACTATTATTTATTTCTTATTGCAATAATATTCTGAATACTCCTTGTACTAAGATTAGTATATTAATGATTCTATTTATTACTTATTTGATTTGTTTGTTGTCGGACTGTGCTTTATTTTGTGTGCGTTCTAGCTAATCTTAGTACAATTAACTCCCATTTTAGATTATTTTATCAACTTGTACAATTTCAATTAATTCTGTAAGTTTTTATATTTAATTTCCATATATTTCTATCTTTTTTGCGAGACTAAAACCTGTAATCCTGTATATTTTCAGGAGAAAGAGCTTGCTTGGCAGTCTGAATTAGAAGCCATGCAAAAGCAACAGTTAGCTGACAAAACTGAAATTCAAGTTCTAAAGCAACAACTTGACACCCTCGCTGAATCAGATGCAAATCACTCGAAACGTCTAGGAGAATTCAAAACCGAACTGCAATCCCTTAACGAGGAATTGCATGTGAGAGCTGACACCATTGACAGGCTCCAGGTTCATGTCATAGAGGTTGAAAAGGCCAGAATGGAAACCAAGGAAGAATCTGATGAGCGAGGACGGCAACTGGAGATCGCCAAAACTGCAATTGAGAAGCTTCAGGAGACAATATGTTTCAAAGAGACTGAACTGGAGGCATCCAGGGCTAAAGCTAGCTCCCTAGAAGAAGCCGTCAACAAGTCGCATGAAGCTGATGGTGAAAACGAGGCCGTGGTGAACTCCGTATTGCAGGTTGAGATCGAAAGGCTGAGATCAGATCTTGAAGCTGCTCTGAATGTTAACACCAATCTGGAAGAGAAGGTAAACCAACTCCAGACCGAGCATGAAAACAAAGATTCTGAAATCAATAACTTGAAAAAGGTTCTAGAAGAGAAGAGGCCTGAACACATAACAGAATCAGAAGCTATTCCAGCACCAATTCAAGCCGAGCTCGAAACAGAGCTGATGAAGGCGATAACAGACGTAGCCGAGCTGAAGGCGAGCTTAATGGACAAGGAGAATGAGCTCCAGAACCTTCTAGAAGAGAACGAGACGCTCAAGAGCGAAGTGTCGAAGAAAGATGGTGAGAGTATGAAGAAGTATGAGACTGTTGTGGCAGAGCTAGAGCTAGCCAAGGCTGCTGAGCAAGACACGAGAATGCGCCTCGGTTATGTGACTGAGGAGGCCGATAAAAGCAGTCGCAGGTACAGATTTTATTTATTTTACAAGCTGTTTTTGTATGTCGGGTTGAGTTGGGCTGGTTCTTGCATGCCGTCCCCACATGATCGTGTTTTGTGTATCAAATTAGATTAGTGAATAGGAAAGGCCCCACATGACCATGTTTGAGGAAGTATCAATTTCAATTTTGATGTAATGCTTTCCCATAAAAGAAAGAATCATGTTGACATAAACGCAGAAATGTTTTCTGCTCATTTATTGATTGAACAATTAGAGTAGTGCGGCAAAGTGGAAACACATGTTTTAAGTATCGCAACTAGACAGGATTTATATGGTTTTCCATTGCAAATACTACTGGAAACTTTATCATATTTGCAATACTATTATCTGTTTCTTATCCTTTACATTAAGAGCCATCATTACTGTCGACTTTGTGAGTACAATGTTTTGTTGCTGATAAGTTTACTTGTACCTCCACAAAGCTTATTTGGTTTAGATATAAAGTGCTGAAGGTAGATGTGATCATTTGTCTGACCTAACCCTAATTTTACACGGTAGTTGACACTTGGGAGCAAGATTACGTCATGCCTAATATTTAATTACACCTATAAACATGTTTCGTGTGATTTTCTGTCGAGTTTAAATGTTCTAATTGTAAAAAACACAATTACATATTGACAAAAATAAGTATCATCTATTATATTTTATAAAATATTTCTAATTATTCTTAAGGGCCTGTGAAGGCATGAAGCAGTATAATAGAAACATCAGTGCAACCTAACCTGATCAAAATTCACCCAATTCTTGACCCCATTGGCAGGGCGGCCCGCGTGACAGAGCAGCTTGATGCGGCTCAGGCGGTGAATTCAGAAATGGAGTCAGAGCTGAGGCGCCTCAGGGTTCAGTCTGACCAGTGGCGCAAGGCAGCTGAGGCGGCAGCTGCGGCACTCACAGGAAACAACAATGGGCGATTGATTGAGCGATCTGGGTCGTTGGATCCTGACTATAACTCGATTGGTGGAAAGATGATGAACTCGCCATTCTCTGATGACCTCGAGTTTGAGTCGCCCAAGAAGAAGAATAGCGGTGTGTTGAGGCGCATGAGTGGCCTATGGAAGAAGAGCCCCAAATAGTTTTGCTAATATTTTGGTATATTTTTTGTCCCTTTTTTCTGAGACAATTTCTGATATGCACCTCAAATATGTGAAATACTCAAAACTATCATATATATATAGAGAGAGAGGTTGGCTAAGATCAAAATGGTAGTTCCTAAGCCTTGGTGCTACCAATTGGTTTTTGTGATTTTAAAGTTCAAATAGTCGATCTGAAGTGGTCAACGTGTTCTCCATATTAAAATGTGCTTGGGACCAAATTTTACATTTTTTGGAATTTTTTTACTATTTTTAAAGATTTAATATGGAGAACACGTTAAGCACTTCAGATGGACTATTTGAACTTTAAAAACCACAAAAACAAATTGGTAGCGTCTAGGCTTAGGAACTACCATTTTGATCTTAGCCAACCTCTCTCTCTCTATATATATATAAATAGATAGATCGGCTAAAGTCATAGTTGTATGACCAAGGTCTTGGTACTACCAAGTTAGTTTTGTGATTTTCAAAGTTTAAAAGGTCAATCTAAAGTGTTCTCCATATTAAAATCTACTTGGAGAATAGTGATTTTCAAGTTTTAAAAATCGCAAAACTAACTTGGTAGTACCAAGGCCTTAGTCATACCACTATGACCTTAGCCGATCTCTCTCTCTCTCTCTATATATATAGAGAGAGAGAGTAGAACTAGGGTGTTCTTAAGCTCACCAAGCCTCTTTGTGAGCTCAACTCAAAAACCCATCGGATTGGTTTCAAGCGACGCATCCAAACCATCGAAACCGATCTACTTCACGAGTGATGAGGCTAAATGTCAAATTTATAAATTTTAAACTAATTTAATATAAAGTCAAGCCGTCAAAAATGATGAAAAATGAACACATTAAAACTAACTTATAAACCATCTTTTTTTTACCGCTTGACTTTATACTAAATTAGTTCGAAAATTTATAAATTTGACATATAAACGCATCACTCATGAAGTAGATCGGTTTCAACGGTTTCAATACATTGTTTGAAGCCAATTCAATATATTTTTGAATTAAGTTCACAAAGGGACTTGGTGAGCTTAAGAAGACTAGTTGTACTCATATATATATAACATCCCAAAGCATGGTTAAGGTAAACATAAGCCAATGACTTGTAGAACATGAACAAGTCAAATAATCCCTCTTAACGAAATTGAGATACTTTGAGAAGATATTAAAAGGAACGGAATTACATGAAATGTCATATATTTAGTGGGCTTGTCAGAGAGTTTTATCTTGCCAATGGTATATATTATTTTTGGTTAATTGAGCAGTTGTTTGTTTCCTTTTCACCTCTGATTCAATTCAGGTGTGCTGGTTAAATGATGTGAGAGAAGAATAGGTACTTGTTTTAAAGCTGAATGGAGATATTTTAGAGTCTAAATAGTGAGTAGAGACTTTAGATTAGACAAGTCTTGTGCCCTTTGTTCCAATCGCATTTAGACAAAATATGTGATTACAGATTCCATCCTTTTCTTGTATCTCACTTCTGACATATGTTTCTATATCCTTTTTAAATTCATCTGTGAATTTTTTTCTTTTTTGCTCTCTGATGCACATTTGAATTGAAATTGCTGGTTATCATCTATGAACAGCCATACCAACCAAGTTTCCCAAAATCAAAGAATTCAAGGCAGTTGAATGCTAGAGGCAAAGAAAAAATGGCAAATAGTATTAAAAAGAGAGAGCAAATTGGTTCTCCCTGTGATAGCTTGTTTTGAAAGCACAAAAATGAGACCAGTTAATATATGCAGAGCAGCAGAGGCTGTTGTCTGAAGATGAAATAAGCTGCGTATTGGATCAATTTTCTACCACTAAAATCAAGCACGCCACGCTGCTATAAATTAGCCATTAGACCAAAGTCATATTAATAGACGTACAACCTACAACATAAAAACGATTTTCATGTATATCTTTTAAAATTTTGAAATTACATATTTTTTCTTTTAATATTTATAATATCATATTTATCCTTCTAAATGTCAAACGTTCGTATATTTTCCCAATTTATTTTCGTACTTGGTATGCACACATAAGCGTAGCATGAAATTTTCCAGACATAATGATGAATGAACTATTTTGATCCATTCATTCTTCAACTATCTGAACATCTTAACTTTATCAAATAAAAATAAAATCCTCAAAACATAAAAAAAAACTTTGTAATTTTTTTTTTAAAACTCAACGTAACAAAACGATTGAACACTCAGTGAGTCAAGTTAAAATCAATATTAACGATTTAAAATTTGAAATTCGTTGATTAAAATCAAATTAGTAATATTTTAAGATAAGAATTTCAAAAACAAATTTAAGATAAGCTCGTAAAATTTCTTGTTGAGCTTAAATACATATAAACTTTACTCATACATTATGCATAAATACGGTGTAGATTAGAGAACAAACACTAAAGTGTAAGTTGATAAATTATCGGTGGACATTTATAAAAAAACAAACATTTTTTCCAGCTTAGATGCACTCATAAATTGCAAATTTTACAAACCCTTAAGCTGTTAATTAAACAAACTCCATTTCGCTAAATAAAAAATGACAATAAAACTAGATGACCAGTACATAAATCGCATAAACTATTCCAGGAATGTAGCCCAACAGCGTTAGCACTAAATCAATCCAGAACTCCACCTACATTAAATTAAAAAATATATATATATCGCTAATAACAAGAAAATTACCAACTAATAAAAAAAAATAAACTACTTACAGCAATTCCATAGCGCAAAAACACACCAACAGGTGGAATAAAAATTGCTAACAAAACAGCCACAAATATCTCAGATCCCATATCTTGACACTTCAAGTATTTTCCTCCTTTTTTTTTTTCTTCTTCTTCTTTCTTTTTTGTTGTTTTTAGGGAGGTTTTATTTAGAGCGATTAAAGAGAAACAAAGGTTTTATCTCTTTTTGAATGTGACAGATTAATTAGCTATTTTTGGTGCTGATATATATTTTTTTTTGATATTTTTGAAAATAATGCTGATGAGGAGTTATCTTGACTCTTGAGTGTATTTTTTTTTGAAAGATTTGTTGTTGTTGTTGTTGTTGTTGTTTTTATACATGACAGACGCGACACAGTTAGTGTCACGTGTACTTCTAATATGAAACGCGTAAGTTTGTGCCTCTTGTTTTGAAATTAAATTTCTAATATATAACGGGCTTGTGCTAGATGTTAATTAGAATTTGATTTAATTGGGTAGAAGTTTTATTTGCCTGTCAATACCGGAATTCAGATTTGCTGAACTAACTCAAAATTTAAATTTGAATTCGAACAATTCGTTATAAATTGACACTCATTTTTAAATAACTTTTTATAATGCAAATTGATTCCAAACTCAATTTTTACATTCCATATGGACTCCGGGCATCCCTCAAATTGTGAGGCAAAATGATTCCCGTCTCCCAAGGATGAGATCAAATTTCTAAATCTAAACAAGAAATTAATGGTTAATGTACATCAGGTCCATGACTCATTTTACTATGCCTTGTTGACTTCTTGATGAGGCAATACCTTATTTGACTTCAAAAGACAAGCAAGGCATACTAAACCAATTCCTATGCTTTCTTCCAAAGCATGCAATTCATGATGCCAAGAAAGAAAGAAAGCCTAAAGCCTAAAACCTAATTCATACTTCACTTCTATACCTCGTATTATATATATAGTTATGTCCCCACTTATAATCTATATTATATTGACCAACCTGAATCCACTAAATTAACAAATATCCTTTCCTCTTCCTATCCTCTCTCATTCAACCAAACATATATATAGAATATCAAAGGTCCATATATATTAACAACTAGTGTACCTACTCCATGGCAAATCAAGCTGACAAGCGTCAACAATTCCGTTTCTGGTATCCATTTTGGGGAAATCCATCCAAAGCCCCTTCAAGACCTCCTGCTTCGGCCCCACGACCATCCCCAACAAACCAATCTAAACTCCCAGCCACCACTCAGGCGCCGGCTCCACCAACTCCACCAATCAAAAGGACTAATTCTCGCACTCCGTCATTATTGCCATCACCATCATCTTCATCATCATCATCATCATCATCATCATCATCGCCATCGCCATCGCCATCATCATCACAGGCAAAGCAGAATCAACCTAGAAGGGTTTCTCGTATTCCCTCATCGCCACTACCGTCACCGACACAATCGCCATCAAGACGATCATCCCGATTAGACCAAGTCAAGCAAAAGACCAAAGACAGAGATGCTGAAAAATCACTTGAAGCTTCTAACCAACAAGGTACAAAACAAGAAGAAAAATTGTTCGATAAGGAATCAATTGAACATAAGGCACAAGATCCCAAAACCATAGATGATAAACCAAGCTCTCAATCAAGCAACATCAATACCAATAGCAACGTAGAAAAAGAAAATGCCTCTAAAGATTTAGAGAAAATCGAGCCTAAATCAATTACTTTCGATCCTCTCATTAGTGATAAGGAACCAATTGAACAAAAGGCACAAGGTGCCGAAGCCATAGATGATAAACCAACCTCTCAAGCGAGCAGTAGCAGTGTAGAAAAAGAGAATGACTCTAAAGATTTAGAGAAAATAGAGCCTAAATCAATTCCTTTTGATCCTCTCAATAGTGATAAGTCTAAGCCTACCGAAACTATTATACCTGACAAAAATCCTAGTGAAACTAATGAACAAAAAGAACCACAAAATCATGAACCAAAACCCCAATTAGAATTAGATATGGATCGTGAGGAAAATGAAATAATCAAACATGGAACAAGTGAACAAGTGCCGAAAACAGAAGTGTCGGAAACACAACTTGAAGAAAACAAGCAAACCCGGAATGAAACTCATCAAGACAAGTCAATCCCTGATATGAATCATCAGGAAAATGAAATAACCAAAGATAATAATTCGGAAGAAACAGAAACAATCAAAGAAATAGCAAAACCTATTCAAGAAGGAAACCTAAAGGAGACGATCAAAGATATAACACAACCTAGTACTAGTGATGTTCACCATCTCAATTCTAACAACCAAAGCAAAACCAATAATTCCGTGAACAACAACAATAATCATTCCGACAATGAAGAGCGCCTGGCAAGAGAAAATCCATTAACTAATAATCCAAAACGAAAGGAAAAGATTGCAGCGAGTCCAAGCTCCACTAGAACAAGCTTTCAGAAAGACATCAAAGGTGGCATTTCGAAACTCATACAGAAAATAAATGCCGACAATCAATTCAACCCGGGAAGTGATAGAGGTACAAGTATAATAACTCTGGCGGGCGAGAACAAAGGTGCTTCAATGTACATAGGTCAGGAGGATGAAGGGCAAACCAGTACTTTCACAGGGACAGCTCGCAACGAGAAGGAGAAGGACGAGATTGAAATTGAAAGTGATGAAGAAGATTCCAAAATATCAGCAAATGTAAACAGCAACGTGCAAAGCATCAATAACTCGGTGTTGGGAGAAAGTAAGTGCGACACGAGAGATCCAGGCGTTCATTTGAGATTCTCATGTAGAATGAAGACAGAGAAGATGAAGAAGAGATCGAGAGGCTAGCTATTCACTAGCTGATCATGAGTGAAATACAAATTAACTAATTACATATGTGTGCTATATATAGGTAATTAATTTAGTGTGATCGATGTATATATAATCCATAATGACGAGTGTATTTAAAATATATAGTATGGAGGCAGTAGCGGAGCCTCTGAGTCTTTAAAATTTGTACATATGTATGCTACATCAGGTTGCCTGTTGGTCCTACAATTTGTTATGACAGTTTGACCAAGTCAAATAATTTGAGATCTTTAATTATGAGGCTCAACCGTTTCCATCTTCCTTTTGTTTTTTTTAACGCCAGCCCACCTGATGGATGATTTCCATTTATTGTTTTAATTTGAAAATTTACCATTTATATATTTAATAAGAATTGGTTAATAAAATTATAAAAAGATATATATATATAGACAAAATTGAAAATTACTTATTTAAGGAAGAAGTGTCTGTTTGAATGGGAAATATTTTATAATGTCTATTTTTTTACAGAAGAATTGTAAAAGATATATAGCTCGATCACTTAATTCTCTAGCTAGTTAATTTCGCTAGAGAATCCTTAATTAGCTGATGGATATATCGATCTCTCTTGATGATGACTGATTCTTTGTCTGGTGTGCTTGAAACTCCAAATTTTTGAATTTTGAGAAAGAAAAAAAGCCAATAACAAATTAAGAAGAGAAGATTCAGATCAAAACTTTGTTCCAGCTGTACCATAAATCTTTTTTGTTAGCCATGGAAATATTCAAAGCAAAAGATCTTGCTTAACCCATTTATAATGACAAGGAATCGCGTACTACTTTATGCAAAAGTATCATATATATTATTTATATATTTATTTCCTTTTCACCAAAAGAACAGATACGAAATTGGAAAGACGACGAAAAATCGGATCAAGCTTTGATTTTGATGAGATCTACCCCACGCTTCCCAAAAGGCGCTTTATGCGAAACCAAGCTAAGCTACTTGTAATTACATATAGCAATAGCAATAGCAATAGCTTGTATTCGAAGGGCAATTACCTAATATATTCTTATATATTTTTGTCCCTAGTTTTATTTTTTTTAGAGAGAAAGATGAATGTCTCTGCTTTTAAACTCTAATGTTCACAAAACAAATGTCTTTCACGCGAAGAGATTTGTCATTTGCTGCCAGATCGAATATTGATTTTTTTGGTCCTTCGTTTTAAGAGTTCATATTCTTTGCACTACTTGAGCGCATCGGATTAGTTAAAAGCCGAGCCAAAAATATTTGGAATATATTTGAAATATAAGAGTCATGCTTTAATATTCGTATAAACTTAAATTAAAGGGAAATTTTCTAGTGTACCCATGGAAACTTTTTAAATAGCCAATTTCCCCATGAAAACATCTTAATATTCAATATCCCATAAAAAATTAACATTCTTTCTTTTATCCCCTTCTATTCATTAAATTTGTTTTCTAGACAAATACTCCCCTTCCTTTCAAATGAAGATGTCCTTTTAAATTAGCAACATTATTGAATTGAACAAGAAATGAACAAAAATTGATGGCTTGATGAAGAAATGAATATTTGTCTAAAAAATAATTTTTAATCTTGTTTCAAAATCCAGAGAAAATGGATCAATAGTTATAGTTCAAGCAGAGAAAATAGAGGGTTTTTTTTTTTTTTCTAATTTTCAAATTATACGATTCTTCAAAAGAATAGAATCCCCATAAATTTCTTGAACCATTGATCAATGGTAGACTTCTCGCCCCATCCAGTCCGTGTCGAAAAGAAAAAAATGGAAACCATGATAGCTGCACTCCAAAATCAAGTTTTACCATTTGAATGATCAAAACCATCACAAAGTTAAAATTCAAATTTTGTAATCCACATACCCAAGTAAGAGCCGTGACTAAAAGAACTGGATACATCCCTCGAGGAAAATGCCTTAAGCTTGTCAAAATGTTGGCCAAAATTGCTCCCGGGCTATCATTAAATGTCTCATCCTTGCCATTGTTAAAGTTCGAATTTTGATCAACTTTAGAGTGCCTTGCAACAACAATATCACTTTCAAAATCGTGGCTGTTAGCAAATGTCTCATCATCCTCAGAGGGGAGGAATCATATGGTGACCTCTTTGCTGCAATCGGTGGCTTGCAATGGGAGTTCGTTAGCAAAGTCCAAAGTTACCAGCATACAGAAAGGAGGAGACTTTCAAATTCTGAAAATTTGAGAATATAACACATTAATTTGAGCACATTAAACTTATCGCATTCAACTAAGAAAGCCGCCTTGATTTTCTAGCATGCTTTACAAGCATATACCTAAACTCCCAAATTAAGTCGAAATTTAGACAAACAAAAACCCTCGATTTTCTCTCCTTGAACTATTGTTCCCTCTTCTCTCAATTTTGAAACAAATTTTTTTTTTTTTTAGACAACTATTCATTTCTTCATCAAGCCATCAATTTTGGTTTATTTCTTGTTCAATTCAATCATGTTGTTAATTTAAAGGGACATCTTCAACTGAAAGGAAGGAGTATATTTGTCTAAAAAACAAATTTATTGAATAGAATAAGATAAGAGATATAATGTTTAATTGTTATGAGGATATTGGATATTAAGATGTTTTCACGGAAAAATTGGCTATTTTAAAAGTTTTCATGTACACTAGAAATTCCCTAAATTAAACAGTTCGAATCTAACTTGATCCTATCATATATTTTACCCTACCAATTATAAAATAACAATACCACATGCCTATAGTTGTATAATTACAAAATTAAACGGTCCATTAAAACATGCCTATAATTGTAAAAACCAATATAACAATTACACTATCAATTATAAAAAAATGCAGGATTAATTACTATTTTTAGGTTTGCTTGTTTAATAATCTTGCAAAAATTATCACTGAACAATTAGATTTGCAATACAGTGTTGGCATAATATAAAAATATAATATAATAAGACACTTGAATACGTCTTACAAATTAAAGTAAATTGTAAAGATAAAGATGATTTGAAAATAATTGATGATATTGGTAGTATGACATAAAAAGCCCACTAATATCAATTGTGCAAATGTAAATTGTCTTATCTCCATTCTTATATTAAGTACATAAATGTCATGATCTGCCAATGACTATAATTAAAAGATGAAATTTTAGATTGAATATCAGTTCTCAATAATTTATTTTTTCCTGATTCTATGTATCATTTTGACGTTTTTTTTTAAGTGTAGAGTCTATATTTATTTAGACACATGAAAATTATATTATCTTTCTCATTAGTCATGATTTTATTTTTATTTTTAAATGTCATTTAAGAAACTTTTTAATTGATTGGTCATGTCTTCGTTTCTTTCTATTTTTTTTATATCATTTAAAGAATGTTATTTGTCATTTGATATGTCATTTTGTATGAGATTTTTTTTTAAGAAAATAAGTTAAACATATATAAAAAAACATATATGTCATTTAGTATGTCATTTAAGAAATGCTATTTACATGAAGATGTCATTTAATATGCCCTCTAAAGAATGTTATTTGTTATTTAGTTTAAATTTTTTATGAAATTATATTATTTTGTATGAATTTTTTCTATTTAATATTTAACAAATGATTCTTTCATTTGGATTTTGATCCTGAGATAATTCACACAGAGAATATTGTCGTTGCCACTAAATCAAAGATTGATTCTAAGTATTTTTGAAGCAGCTATCTATTATTTATTATATAACGCTGAATTAATCTGCGTAGATCCACGGATATTCTTTTTATGTTTTTTTTTCTTTAATATTAACTACAATTCTACAAGGAATCGCTAACTGTTGTTCGAAAAGCTAGCTCGATTAACAGCACGAATATTATTAATGCATAGTATATAATTCGGGCACACAAATCTAAAGTTAAATCATGAACAAATTAAAAAGTACGTTGAGTCGGAATAAATATAAAGTCTACATAAAATTTTAATAAATTAAAAATAGTAAATTATGCAGGAATTTAAATTAATGAATGTGAATGGCAGTGTATGCCGAATTCGCATCCTCTGAGATATCTCATATGGTGCGTGACTTTTTGGAAAATCTCAACAGTTCAAATACGTTCTGCACGAATCTCAAAGCTCAAATAATACTTGCCCCCTGTGCTATCCCCGATTAGGCACCGACACGTCGGTCACGCAAATATGATATATCTCAGAGGATACGCACTTGTGTATGCCTGTATGGTGACTATATTTCTGATTTTTTTATAAGGAGGACTCTCTCGCCTTACGTGTAACGGGTTAAATACATACGCTGTGGCTGTGCAGGCCTGCAGGGTGCACGAGCATAGAGACATAGAGATAGAGGGAGGCCAGCTGTGAGGCTCTGAGCCCGTGACTATGGTCTATGGATATGTGACTTGAAGCGTGGAGCGTGGAAGCCAGTGTAGAACGTAGATAACCATGCGCGTGGAAGGCGGTGTAGATATCCATGCGGCGAGAGTAGCGGGCCTTCCGATTAGTACATGTACATCTTCCCTGGGTGGGCCCCACGTGACACTTACACGCAATACCAGCTGACTACGCGTGCGTGTGCGTCTCTGATGGGTAAAGGTAAGTCTCCATATTCAGCATCTTTTTCACTGTAATGTTCGTATAGAAGAACAAAAGCATTACTTCACTTAGTCTGCTCGCAACACATAAGATACACGGCTGGGACTGGGAGCACAGAATTATTTATTTGTTCCTTTTTGCGTGTGGACCCTAAAAAGTTTTGTAATAATAAATATTTGCTTACAACAGATGGATTTTTAATCTTGTCTCTCTAATTCACACGTTCTATTAAATTTTTTGAATCTCTGGCTACGTTTTGCTTTTTTTTTTCTTCTTGTAAAAAATCGCTCTAATATTGAATATGAATGCCATTACCTTCTTCATTTTCTTTTTGTATTTTTTCTGTTAAAGTCCTTAAAAATTTAATAATAAAGAAGGAATTAGTTTCACTTTTTTTTATTTCTTAGAATTTGTAAATTCTTAATAATTTGAACTTGAAAACCAAAAAAGTAAAAAAAAATAAGTTTTGGAATTAATTAATAATTTGAACTTAATATTAGAATTAATTAGCCGGTTAATTCCACTTAAACATTTAAGTTTTGGAATGAATGACCATCCAAATCCAATTATTAAATGCCATTAAGCGTTTTAAAAGGAAAAGCATAAATACTACTTAAAACTTGTTTGTATTAGAGTATTAGACCAGACTCCAGAGAAATTGAACAACAATAAGAGCTCTCAGTTATCACAACCAGTCAATCACAACCTTATCATCCAACGAGAACCAAACAAAAATGCCGACAAGCAGTCATGATCGTTTAAATTGAAAAATTTGACATCCCTTTTATCTAAAAAAATATATATAATAAAAATAAAAAGAAGAATCAAACCCATTTGAAATTAAAGGAACGATATAATTTAACGCATATATTCAAACTTCAAAGAGATGAATTATGAATACCAATAAACTGCTTTGCATAGGAAAGAGAAATGAAACTGCAGAGGAAATATACGAGGTACATTACAGTACATACCTCCAATTGAAAAATATCTGGCTGTGAGATCTGTCAGTATCATATGTTAGAAGTTACAGAATCTGCTGCTTGGCCTAATGGCCTATTGACCTATACCTACTATTATTTGTTTATTCACGGACAACTTTTACAATTCTTTTCCCAAATTTTATTTTATGATGTCGGTACAAAGAAGCCGCTTGGTTCCTGTTTGTTGCTGCCGTTTTTTTTTCAGTTACCACAGAAAAAAACAAAAACAAATTAATTGATTACCATCCATTTGAGCTTATTTTGAAACCTACCACCCACGCGTACTGGGTTCGCGCATCAAAGTGGACGGTGCGCGGATTGGGCAGGCGCACCGATCCCCTGGTGCTATTTATTCCCGATTTTTATTGTTTTTGCTTCATCAAAGAACCAAAAAAACAGTAAAAATCTGAACAATTGGATGTATTACTCTGGCTCTGAGGGTTTTTTTGGTTCTTTGGTGAAGCAAAAACAGTAAAAATCGGGAATAAATAGCACTAGGGGGTCGGTGCGCCTGCCCAGTCTACGCACCAAGGGATGCGCCTACCCAATCCGCGCACCGTCTACTTTGGTGCGTGAACCAGTACGCGTAGGTGGTAGGTTTCAAAATAAGCTCACATGGGTGGTAATCAATTAATTCGGTTTTTTTTTCTGTGGTAACTAAAAAAAAACGGTTGTTGTTGTCATCACTGAAACTGAAACCTGTACATTAATGAAGTTATACAAATTTTTTTTTGATGAAAAACTGACCGTAAAATACCGTGTTGTTTTTGAAATATCTAAAATCAATCAACCAATTAAACGTCATTTCAAAATGAGTTAGATTAATTATTATTTGTCGTTCTCGTGACTAAATATTTGGATTTTGGACCTCCATATTTTGTTCTACATCAAATGGTTGGTATGACAAAAAATCTACTTTGTTAAACTATTATTCGTTTTCAAATAAGTTATCCAATTTTTTTTTGATGAAACACTGACCGTTAAAATGTGCTATCTTCAAAATATCCAAAATCAATCAACCAATCAAGCGTCAGAAAATGAGTTAGATTAATTCCTGTTTGCTGCTATTCATGATGATTACAAACTTGGACCACCATATTTAGTTCTACATCAAATAATCAGTATGAAATTATCTACTTTGTTGTTCTCAAACACCTTATCCAAATTTTTTGATGAAAATATTAACCGTTAAAAATACCGTGCTGCCTTCGAAATATCTAAAATCAATCAACCAGTCAAATGCCAAAAAATAAGGTATATTAATTAATACCCGAACTGAACAGCAAAAAAAAAAAAAAGAATAGTGTTCAAATCAGTTTTTTTTTTTTGCCTCTATCATTTCTAATTTGTCAATATAAAAAATTCTATAACTTATACGTCAAAATAAAATTTAAATGCAATACATATTATTTTCTCTACATGCACATAAAAAAAATTTACTTTTGATTTTGTGTTCATATGAATTAATAAGTTAAAAATTTAATATTTAAAAATTATTTATTATTATATTTTTACAAGCTCTTGATAACATAAAGAAACAAAACTAAAATCTTAAGCACATAGGAAAAATAATAAAAATCACGTCTAACTATTTTATTTTAACATTTAAATTTAAATTTAGTTTATTAAAAAGTTAAAAATGAATATTATGATGGAGACCGGAGACGTGAAAATTGAAATTTGAAACCTCCTCTTCTATAAAAAGAGGAAAATTAATATGACCATCTATTTCTCTTGCCAGAGAAGATCTCAATACCCCACCAGTCCCAGTGAGTCCACCACACTCCACACCTCACCGCCCCCGGGTCCGTATCCTCTGCATTAACTCAAAAGCGAATCTTTTGAATTAATGAATTTAAACCGTCTGATTTTAGACGGAGCCAATCCGGCTTGTGCCTATAACATAGGGTCCTTTAATATTAGTGCAGATCTAGTTCGCACGAATCTTAAAGAAAATCAGATGGTTGAGATGCATAACTCAAAAGATTCTCTTTTGAGTTAATGCAGAGGATACGAATTGACCGCCCCCTCGCTCTGTCCCAACTCCCAACTCCCAACTCCCAAGCCAAGCCAAGCCAGTCTCTAACAAGTCAAGTAACAATAGATTTCGGCGAAAGCTATCACTCTGACTCACCCCTCTCCTCTCATCCTCTCCAAAAAATAACAAAGAAGAAAAAGAAGAAGAAAGAAAATTCATTATTTCAGTTGAGAAAAGATGATGCACGGTAGCAACACCCTGATCGGGGCGCTGAACTTTATCACCTTCCTGGTCTCAATCCCCATCCTAGGTGGCGGAATCTGGTTGGCCTCCCGTGCCAACTCCACAGACTGTATCCGATTCCTACAGTGGCCGATCATAATCATCGCTCTCACCATCATGCTAATCTCTCTGGCCGGCTTCGCAGGTGCATGCTACCGCCAATCCCGGCTGCTTCTCGTCTACCTCTTCGCCATGTTCTTCGTCATCGTTGCGCTCCTCTTCTTCATCGTCTTTGCCTACGCCGTCACCGATCGAGGCCAAGGGGAGGTAGTCATGAACCGCGCATTTCTCGAGTACCAGCTCCAGGATTACTCCGGCTTGCTCAAGAACCGCGTCTCTGACCCAGGTTACTGGGCCAAGATCAGCGCGTGCTTGAGGGAGGGCAAGGTGTGCAAGGGCATGCGCCGCTCTGCCCGGGACCAGAATACCGGGTTGCTCGTGCCGGAGCCGGCCGAAGTTTTCTACCGGAGAAATCTCTCTCCTATTCAGGTTAGTGATGTTTTTTTTTTCTTTTTCCTTCTATTAATTCGTACCTAAATTAGGTCGCGCGGTGTTGTTTTTCCTGTTGATTTGGTGAGCTTTTTAACGATTGTTCAGGCTGGGTTCTATTATTTGAACGAAAGTTTTAAAAAAATATATTGAAAGGTTTATTTCAATTTAGAATATTTGCAAGTTATCGTCTCCTTCGAGTACTGGAGTTAACTGAGAATTGGTTGCTTTTTAATTTGCTTATTTTTCTTTGGTTTCCTTTAATTTTGTATATTTCCTCTTTGGCGTAACACCAAATATTGCAAAAATGTGGCTATGAACTTCACGTTGCATTTAATTTCTACCCCTATAAGTTTGTACCTAAACATTGGAGCAATTGGTTGGTGAAAGATTATATACAAGTCCTTAATACTTGGCTAATTATTCTTCTAGAGTTAGAACTTAGAACGAGCTGTGCAATTATTCTTCTAGAGTTAGAACTTAGAACGAGCTGTGCTGACTTGAGGCAGTGTGTCTCTTTACATCCATTATTTCATTAATTATTTTGCCATTTGTTTAACATCAACATCAACATCAGCCATCCATCAATTATTTCTAAGAAATATTGTTATGAAAGGTACAGAAAGACAGCAAAGGTGGACATAGTGCCAAAACCTTAACAGTGAGCATTGTGTCTAATCTACAACTTCCTTAATAAAAAAATTAAACCTTGTGATAATCGTGAGAATAAGTCAAAAAGGGTAAAATTAAAAGAACATAACTGCAACACATGGCCAAGATAACAGCCAAGTCATTTTCTCCCTTTTTGTAACCGACCCTAAGGGAGAAAGGACCACTTATGCTATACTCTGTATGATTGGAGTATTCAAGTTGTAGATATCCAAGTATCCAACATGTGGTGTGATCTAGTATTTGGCCAATGCTACAATGCCATGTGGCGGGACCGTTACAATTTGAGTGGAATTTCATCCTTGTGTACTTTCAATTTAATTGCACACTGAGAGTAAACAGATGGAACAAAGTGAAAGGAACCTTGGTAATTTCTAGCAGGGCCATATTATAACGGGTTAAGTTTGGTAAAAATTGATGTCTGAAAGTTGCAAATAGGAAATTTGTTACTGTGGTTGCTATGCATAGGTAATAGTTTTTTTTTTTCCTTTTTGAGGGGAATAGGTAATAGTTAAGATTTACTGCTTACATGTGCAAGACAGAGTTGTTACCTCTACCAGTACACATCTACTTGGCTTTTCTTTTAGCTCAATAAGAAAAAAAAAAAAAAAAAACAGTGGCATTTTGCCTTCATTATTTGTTGGTGCTTTCTGTTGAGTTGTTATGCCTGATACTGATCTATGCTGAGGTATGCACAGTTATGGTAATTAAGCATGCAATTATTGCCATAGTTATGGTAAAACTTGTTGTCAAACAGTAATAATTGTAAGTCTTACATAGAACTGTCTTCAACTTGAGGCAAGTTTATATTAAACCATTAGAAGGACATTTTTATGCAAATTTTGTGGACACAAAGTTCATTCTGTCAAGTTATCTTTTAGTGGATTCTCCTTGTAGTTGTTAGCCTGTTAATATCTCCCAATTACATGACACTAGTCATTTTTATAGCCTACCTGCTTTTGCGCTACATCTTCTAATTTGGATTTGTTTGGTAGGACTTAAAACCACTTGATTCTAGTGTATCCTTTAATTTTTCTTTTAACCTTGACCACTTGATTATATTCTATACAATTCTCTTCTTTCAAACTTAACCACTAGATTCTTAACAAAATTGTGGAGCAGAATTGGAAACTGGTGTTAATTTTTAGTGGGATTTCATCCTTGTGTACTTCGAATTTAAATGCCCACTTTGAGTAAACAGATGGAAGAAAAGGGAAAGGAACCTTTTTGAAAGAACTGAAATTTTGGTTACAAAATTAGGAAGAAATTTGTATGTAAATTTTGTGAACCCTGATGTTCTTTCTGTCATGTTAGCTTTTCAGTGGATTCTCCTCGTGTTTGTTAGCCTGTTAATATCTCCCAGTTACATGAAACTAGTAATTTTTATAGCCTATGTGCTTTTGCTCTGCATCTTCTAATTTGGATTTGTTTGGTAGGACTTAAAACCACTTGATTCTAGTGTATCCTTTTCTTTTCTTTTAATCTTTAACCCCTTGATTTTATTCCATACAATTCTCTTCTTTCAAACTTAACCACTAGATTCTTAACAAAATGCATCACCTTAACAAATTAATGTTCACCATATCTGTACCAATCCTCTCCGTGGTGGTATCAGCTTGATTACTGGTTAATTTCTGTTGTAGAGCCGAAACTCTGACAGAGCCGGAGGTACCAAACAAGAACCCTTCTGTAACCCAATAATTTCCACTATCAAACAATTAAAAACTAACATAATTATCTTTACTTCCCCAATACAGTCGGGATGTTGCAAGCCGCCAACCTCATGCGGCTTTACATACGTGAACGAGACCGTGTGGACCGCCACGCCCGGTGCGGTGGTGCTCGACACCGACTGCAACAAGTGGAATAACAACCAGCAACAGCTCTGCTATGGGTGTGACTCGTGCAAAGCAGGTGTGCTCGCCAGCATCAAGCACAGCTGGCGCAAGGTCTCTATTATCAACATTGTCGTGCTCATCATTCTTGTCATCGTCTACGTGGCGAGTTGTGCTGCATACAGAAATAACAAGAGGATCGACAATGACGAGCCTTTCGGCATGGCCCGTATGACCAAGTCCCAGCCAAGTCGCTTCCAGTTTTAGGTGTGTTTGTTGAGGGGATAGGGTAGATGGCTGATGTGGTTTAATTATCATTGGTTTTTTCTGATCTTTCTTTACTTTGTGAGATAAGAGAAAAGTTGAAGGTAGTTCTCACGAGTTGTTACCTGTTAAGTATATTATTATGCTCCTTTTTTGGTGGCTTGTACAAAAGGAATTAAAAAGGGGGGTTGGGGGGGTTGAATTTGTGGTTTTGATACTTTTAGTTATTGATCAAGCTTAGGTGTGTGATGAAAAAAGGGTGAGCATAGGAATGTCTGTATGATCTTGAATTCTCTTCTGTTGTCTTGTTTGCAAGTTTTATTGTGTTCTTGTACTAATGTAGTGTTATATTATACCCCTTCAGTGGTATGGTTAAATATTGTTTGCGAATTACCATCTGAGAAAAGGTTTGAAAGCAGGCTTAAGATCTCATGTTCTTGACTAATTTTCATAGTTTAAACTCATGCGTGGTTAAATTTTTTGAAGCAGGCAGGAGTACCTTACCCAATACCCATTAATATATTTCTTTTGAAAGAAAAAAAAAAAAAGTAAGATGGATCGAGGCCGAGACTCCAGGATAGAAACATGAGGCTGCCGTGGATAAGCCTGTAACTAGTGAATCTAATATATGGTTCGGGCCTACTACAACTCGAACAATGTGGTGAATTTTAATCTCTGGGCCCATTTTGTGCAATTTTGTAGCAAAATGGCTGGAAGCTTTCGTCATGTGCACATTTCAGGCCCAAAACTGACACATGAAATTCAGGCCCAGGACTAAACATCATGGGCGTCATTGCACCTTGTACGTCTCTTTGTTGGTTCACAAATGCACAGCCCTACGTGAGAATGAGATTGATGACGCCGCATCTATTTACAATCGAACCTATTTGATAATTTTAGCAATCGATAAAATTAATAGAGCAAAACTAGGGGGCGATGTGCTCACTAAGAGGATTTGGTGAGCACAACTTTAAAAGTACATCGGATCGCACATCACACTCTAGCTTTGTTCAAATTAATATCAAAATAGAAAAGTAGAGCTTAAAGTTGTTTATCAAATAGTGATGATGATTGGATAAATTTCATTAAATTTACATATTAGTTAGTTATCTAAAGTATAAAGATCTATGAACTTGTGGAGTATAGTTTTGATAAGTATTCAGTTTTGTTGCGGAGATGATATGAAAGATCAATATCTTCTACCAGAATAGTAAATAGTTGATGTGATGCAGATGACCAGACCGCTGTCAAAAGATTACATACTTTTCAAAACTAGCTGCAATCACAAGTCTAGTTAAATTGTTCTTTTCCGATTTCTTTCTGTGTTAAATGGGAACTCAGGAGAATTGTTTGCTAACTAAATAGTCACCTCCAACAAATAAAGCTAAAAGAGAAGGTTTGGAAAAATGCCATTCATGTCAACTGTCTCCAAAAGACATAGCTGTCCCATGTGATGTGAGCATAAGAAAAAAAAATTGAATTACACAAACAGTCCACAAAATATCACCTATTACCGTTCGTATCCTTTTCCTTTTATTGCGTTGAATTCTATAAATGTAATTAGGCATCAAAATATAATTAGTTAGCAAAAGTTTATATGATTTACCATTAGATGATGAATCATATGTCACAAGTTACATTCTCTTTTCTGTATTCATATTTCAAATTGGAAATTCGAATAATAAATCAGAATGGTTGATTTTTTTTTAAATCTCTTACAAGTGATACTTGTCTGTAAAAATATGGTAATGTTTTAGTTAATTTCATATACAATCATACAACCGACAAAAAATAACAAAAATTAAATGTGCTCCTAACTCCTAATTAAGTTGTTAAATTGAAAAATGAACGAAAGAAGGCAACAAGTAAAATTGAAATGTATTCAGGGGCAAGCTGGAAACTTTGAAAATTAGAAGGAAAGAAAACATATTGGTAAATGTTAAGGGATCATATCAGAAACTTCAAAAAAGAAAAGAAAAAGGTGATTGTGCTTTAATTAAGGAAATTTTGAATAACTTACTCGTTAAGAGAATCATCTAAATCTTTCAAACAGGGCAGCTAGATTTCCCATTGGGCTTAGATCTAGTAAGTTAGTTGTCCCCTTAATTCCAAGGACTGCTACTGTAAAGATCCCTTTCCTCTATGAAGCTGTGATTTATTGCTTAATTTATTTAAAGCAGGGGTCAAAGTGTCAAACGGTTTTGGGTCCGTCGACATTACCTGCTACTGACTTCTATTGACTTGTTCACAGCATGCATCATGCGCATCAAGAATTTCTTTTCCTTCTTTCTTTATTATGTTTAACAGTTGCACCTTTTTGGATGGTATTATAAGGAATTAATGGAAGGAAGTCAAGGAACTAAACAATATTAATAAATGAATTTTATTTGAAAAAAGTAACAAATATTGGTGCAGTAAATCAGGCAAGGCCCATCCCCGATATTTTTATTAATAACCTCAGTAAAAAAAAAAATATCAAATCTAATTTCGATTCAAACTTTTTTTCAAATCTAACCTAAATGCTCAAATATGGGGCGGTCCACTCTGCCTACCAAACCACCCCATACTTGGGCAGTCCAGCCCCCCACCCCCCTAACCGCCCCCCCATCGGGCGGTTAGGTCAGAATTTTTTTTTTTTTTTTTTAATAAAACCCACCCCCCACCCTCTCTGCCCTAACCGCCCCCCTCCTCTACCCCAGCCCCGCCCGCCTAGCCCCCGCCCCCTGCCGGCCGCCCCGCCCCTCCCCTCCCCTCCCCCGCCCCTCCTCTCCCCTCCACTCCACCCGGCCGGCCACCGCCTCCCTCCCTCTATCCGACCGGCCACCACCACGCCCCTCTCTCTCTCTCTCTCTTGGCCGCACTCTCTCTCTCGGCCACCCTCTCTCCCTCTCTCTCTCTCGGCCACCTTCTCTTTCTCTCGATCGATCATCTTCGGGTAAGTTATCATAACTTATTATTTTATTTTTTGTAGGAATTGAGGTGTTAACCATGTGCGGATTGTTGATTTTCCCGACGCGATTGAATTGTGCGGTTTAGGTTAAAAATTAAATTACGGTTTAATTAGGGTTTAGGCTTTAGTTTAAAATTTTAATTGTTAAATTGTGCGGGTTGTTGATTTTTCCGACAAAATAGAATTGAACAAAATTAGGAGTTAGGGTTTACGGTTTAGTTTCCAATTTTTTTTTTAGAAATTGAGGTGTTAACTACCGTGTGCGGGTTGTTGATTTTCCCGATGCGATTGAATTATTAAAAATTAGGGTGTTGTAAATTACGACCTAATTTAGAGGGTTTAGTTTAGAAATTAAATTACGGTTTAGCGATATAAATTAGGATTTATGGTACAAAATTAAATTAGGGTTTAGGCTTTAGCGATATAAATTAGGATTTAGGGTACAAAATTAGCGTTTCGATTCAAAATCCCTACATTATACTTTTTTATATCTAAAATTGTGAAATTTAAGTAATTTAAAAATTGTGCACTGCAGATACTATGAAGAGGGGGTAGTTCGTCTAGCACGGAGGCTCCCAGTGCATCTGGTGCAGAGGCTCTCGGTGCTGACCACGCTACACATGCAGCTGATACATTCAGTCCTCTTCTGTGGATTTCACACGTTTAGCGCATCTACGGAGGTACGTTGGTTTTTAAGCAATTTAGTTCAAATTACAGATTTTTAATATGGCATATAGTAAGTCGCTTAAACTGAAATCATTATTAAATACAGGACGAGACGATGTTGACCGTGAGACATCGCACCTCCGAGATACCGTACGTCGGTCATCCTTTGATGGAGTAGTGCATTATGAATCTTGGATTGTATCAGCTCGCTACCATACCTCAGGGTCAGATCGACCAGGCTCTGATGAGCGGGCTCGCGGAGAGATGGTGACCGGAGACTCATTCGTTTCACCTTCCCTTTGGGGAGATGACTGTGACCCTAGTAGATGTGAGCGCTCTATGGGGTCTACGGATCGATGGCGAGCCTATCAGCGGTGTCTCCGACAGTCCACTTCACGTGACGATGATACGGGAGCTTCTGGGAGTAGAGGATCCAAAGATGCTGCAGAAGAAGAAAAAGAGAAAAGATGATGAGGAGTTCCGGTATTCGGGGTACTGTATTAGCCTAGCGTCGCTCCGCGATCACTTCTTCCTGCATCGGATCACAGCCGAGACCACTGATCTGGAGGCCGTTAGGAGGTAATCATTAAAATCTTGAAATTTAAAAATATGTTTTAATTCAACAGTTAAAACCATTATTTTTCTTAACTATTTTTTATTTTTAGGTATGTGAGGGCCTTTGTGTTGGATCTCTGTGGCAGCATCATGTTCGTGGACTCCAGCGGTGACGCGGTTCCCATTATGTTCCTATCTCTGCTGAGAGAAATTGAGAAGCTATCGAACTGGAACTGGGGCGGAGCTGTGATAGCCTACTTATACCGGAGTCTGTGCCATGCTTGCTTGGTAAGCTTTCACAAATATTTAGGAATTTTTATTACAATAATTAGGGTTCAATAATCACCAACATTCTTACCTCATGTCCAAAATATAGGCGAAGAACATGCAGATCCACGGACCACTTCTTCTACTCCAGCAATGGTCGTGGTCTCTTGTCCCATACTTGAGGAGAGGGGATGCCGAGAGGCGTCTCGCGTACGGTGCCATATGGGGCAGTCGCCACACGTACGAGAACACAGGCAAAGGGAGAACTGTGGAGATTTCCTATGTCCGAAGTCAGCTCCAGATGCTGCACGAGAGCAACGTCGACTGGTTCCCCTACCGTGAGTTCTACGAAAGGAACGCACTTTGTCGACTGACATTAGAGCAGAGGTATCTCTGGTTTTATCGGGGGCCGTGCGTATGTTACTGGATTGTTGAGTGCACGTGGCCAGATCGCGTGACCCGACAGTTTGGTCTCGACGCATTTGTCCCGGAATTCCCAGACCTTGGAGAGGCTGAGACCACCAAGCTGCACAAGTAAGTTAAAATTACTTAATTGCTTGTATATTTCGTTACTTGTTCAGTTCTGCACGTTATTAACATTATTTTTTAATTTAAATGTACTGCAGGACGAAACACAATAAGCCCAACGTCGACTGGAGAGTGCGTCACGCGGAGCATTACCTCCGAGCACAGTCTCCACATTTTCATATATGGCATCCTTCTACGGCCGATGATGTTACACTGGGCGCAGGGCCTGGGACCTTGAGGTACTTCGTATGGTACCAGAGGTGGGGCATGCCATCGGTATACCTCACGGGCCACTGGGGTGAGATCCTTCGACGGAGGCTTTCTCGTGCAGGGTCGAGAGGTTTTGTGTCGTTCGGACCGATCCAGGCTCGCCAAGTAATTACTTACGAAACTGACATATTTAAATCATTAAATGTTTATTTATTTTTTCCTAAAATAATTAAAAAAACACTTTGTGCAGATTCTTACCGGTATCAGAGGAGTGGCACACAGCTTGGTGTGCATGGCAAAAGAAGGTTGGCGAGCAGTGGGATGTACAATGCTCCAGCACAGTGCCCCTATTGTGGAGGACTCTGGCTTTGACGAGCGCCTCATTGGCATGTTGCATGACAGCGGGGAGAACATAAACTGGCGCGAGATAGAGCCCACACCACTAGATTCGGATCAGCCCAGAGTCGCTATCTACGCTAATGAGATGCCGCCACCTCCTCCAGGTAATTTGATTTTGTTGTACACAGTCATTTCTCTGTAAAAAACCTATTCTCATTAATTTTTCTTCAATTATGCAGTGGATGAATCAGGTTGGGGCTTCCACGAATGGGTGTTGAATAATAATGCGTGGAGCACTTACTACAATGAGCATGGAGTTCCGGTGTAGGTTGGACAGGTAGCAAAAATTTATTATTTATTCAACTTACTATTTATTTGTATGTAGCAAAACTAACATTGTTTCCATTAAGGATGGAGCTCCCCCACGACATGCCACTCCAGAGTTCACTATGGCTGACCTTACTGGAGATTATGCCGGGGATGAGGGACCGAGCCTCCACATACCACGATATCCGGATGCCAGACAGCACGACGACGAGGCCAGTGGGAGTGGAGTGTTGGGATTTCACGTGTATGCCTATATGGTGAGAATTTAAAATTTTTCTATCACCACTTGGCTCAATACACAAAATATCTTATTTATACGACAAAAGCAAACAAGATTTTCAATAAACTAATGTGTACTAAATTAAAATAAATTAATCTCATCTAATTTATTGCTAAAGAGGATTAAAACCTTTACCTAAAGAGATTGTCAAATCTCTTGATGGAGAGAAGCCGGTTTCCCTTCTAGTTCTCGTGTTCTTCTTGGAAGCGCCTCTTGGTTCACCTTGAACCTAAACAACGAACTAACACACCTCTTAGATAGATGGATGTGAAGTTCAAGACTTAGATCCAACCACCTCTTGATCTTCAAATTAACAACCTATTTGATTTCTTGGTGGCTAAACCTATCAAGAAGAGATTAGAGAAGAGATTGAACCACTAGGGTTTTGGCCTTGAGCAAAGGGGTTGCTACAGTAATTTCGGCCACGTGCTACAGTAATTTCGTCCAAGGAAGGAGCAGAAAATTCTCTCTCTCTTCCTTAATTACACCCCTTTAAATAGGCAAGGGTTAGGGCAACTATTTGTGTAATGTTTAAATTAATTACACAAATGCCACTAGCCTTGTTTAGCCATTTTATGATCTCTTTAATCTCATCTTGTGATTGGTTTAATAAATTAATTTATGAATAAATAATATTAATCATATTATTCTATTATGCAATATTCTTATTATTCTTATAATGCATTCAAACATTATACCAAATAATATTTGCATAACTTCACAAATTTATTTATGATCTAAGCATGTCATATTATGACATTTTATTTTATCATTTCAACTCATGTATTTTATCTTATACATCATTATAAAATATAAAATACTTGTTGTTTCTCTTCAGTTGGTGTGACCGTATGGAGGATTTATGTCATCTTGGCAATAATATAAAACTTTATATTATTGACTATAAGAGGTTATATCATTACATTATAGTTATCCAAACGACATAATAATCATTCACTCAATCCACTAATTTCGTGTCTATCATTGTCTCATGATATTATGAATAATATGCAAAATAGGATCGTGTCATTCTTGCATTATATTCTTTTCTTGGTTTCTCAAGTGAATTATAATTATAACTACATCAGTTATATTGCATGCGATATAATTTCACTTTACCAAGGGGTCCAGTAATATCATAACTCAAATTGAGGGACAATGATAATATTAACATATAGATTTTTCCCGCACAAGTTGTACACAACGAACTACTATTTTATTCCTATCTGAAGATAGTATTTAAATAACAATCACATTATATACTTCTCATGTGAAAAATCTACACATCTCATATCTTAGATTCTAAAGACACAATGGAAACATTAATGACACAAAACACAATCCATATAATATTCCATTCATTTAGGTCATGTTCAATATATAAAATGCACATTTATATATTCATGTTATTAAATAATAATCCTTTATCAACATTTATAGAACTTCAATGTACTTTAATCAACATGACAATCTTTCTCGGTAATTAATGTTCCTCCTTAATTACCACGATTGTGAACATATTTAGTGATTAAATGTTTCTCATCTTAGGAGTTCTATGGTTCAAGACCAAGAGCATCTTCCTGAACTCTTCCAAAGATATAACATATAAATCTCAAGGAGCATGAATAATAATATTCGTAATAAACTCATGAACTACATGTAAATTATCACTAAAAGAAATAACTTTCAAAACACACATCATTCATGGAGCACAGCATGCAGATGCCTATACATCTGCTATATTCGGCACACCGCCTCCTCCGCCTACGTATCCATCGACTTGGGAGCCATGGGAGGTGCCTACCATGCCGCCCATCCCCCCCACTGGTGGAGGATCCATGGGCCGAGGTGGATACAGCCGCACAGGAGGAGGAGGTTCACGTGAGGCATGTACAGTCGTCCAGGGACCGCCATCCACCTCGTAGGTTGGATCTCTCTGGTTGTCGCCCTCGTCCTCGTCGTTAGGTTTTTTGTTCTTGTAGTTTGATAGCTTTTCTACTATTGTATATTCGGTTTGGACTGTTTTATCTTATTTTGCGGATATTTAGATTACGTAGTTTGGATGTTTTTTTGGTGGACTTACCATAGATTACATATTTTTCACTGTTTACCACGTTAGCCAAATCGACAACCAATACAACAGCCGTATAATCGACGGTTCTAACGTCAAACGACACATCCAAACTCAACCAAATTTTATTGAAAATTACAAAAAAAAAATTAAATCATTTTCACATAAAAATTACAATAGAAAAAATATATCTTACAAAAATAATATACACTTATCATAAATATATATCTTAATATATCTTCATATATGTTATAAATATATCTTAATACAAAAATATCTACAAAAAAAATATCTTAATAAAAAGATATTTACAAAAAAATATATCTTAAAATATTTAAAAATATATATATTATATATATCTTATAAATCTATCTTACTAAAAATATCTTAATAAAAAGTATATATCCTAAGATATCTGTTAAAAAATATATATATATAGCTAACCGCCCGATGGGAGGGCGGTTAGGGGGGGTACTGGACCGCCCAATGAAGGGGCGGTTGGCTAGGCAGAGTGGACCGCCCAATAAATGAGCATTTTGGTTAGATTTGAAAATAAGTTCAAATCGAAGTTATATTTGATATTTGTTTTTTTTTTAGGTTATTAATAAAAATATCGGGGCCCATCCATATGAGGGAAACAAAAAAATCTCATGGACTCTGTAATAACACTGCTTGTTGATGTAACTGTTTGTATGAAGATTTGGGTCATCTTGACACATCATTGTGTTTTGAATTTGAATTTAGTTAGCTTTGATTTTCTTTTCTAAAATATCTTTGAACTATTGTGCAAAACAAGTTAATTATATATCTAGCATTTAATAAAAAAATACCTCAAACTACTAGCACAAAGTTACTTGAATGTTATCTTTTATTCTTTTATGGAGTGCAATGTATGTATGAAGTGAGGCTACGGTACTATACAAAACACATATCGGTCCGTATTATGAATCAATATTTTTATTTTTAAAATTCAACCAGTTGATTTGATCCACTTAATATGATCTTCACATGAAAATGTACCTAGATGTTAAATACTACATTTAAAAAAAAATTAGATAGGCAGAAAATCACTTGATCTAAAGATTTTGGACCATCCGAAAGTAGTGATTTTTTATTTATCAAAAAAATAGTATAAAAGTTTCTAAAAAATATAAAATTTGGTTTCTAATTAAGCAGTTCGGATCGACTATTGAACTTTGAAAATAAAGATAATAATCCACAATACTAACCAATATGCATTGTGCATAATACCGTAGCTTCACTCATTACGTAAGATGAATTACTAACCTAAGTATGTTGCTATTAACTTAGTGTGCTAATTATTTACCATATCAATAAGCATAAGCAAGTTTGTCGAAAAATTAGGTATTTCTTAGGTGATATCTTTTGGTGATAGAAACAATTCATCCTCTCCCAAAGAATCTTCTACTTTCAAGGGGTTGTAATTAGTAAACTTTTCAAAGGAGCCCCACATTACATTCAAATCTACAGTAGCCATTAGGCATAGAACAATCGACATCGTCAACTTGTTTGTTTGATTGTGATAATTATATATGGATATATCTTAGACCTCTACTATGCACCCCATCATTCCCTACAAATTTCTACAATTAATCCTAGGCTACAGAATTAAATAATAAAACGTTAATAATCTCAATTGACCAGGGAAACTTGTTTGGATGTTTCTGTTGTTATAATTGAACTGTGATTTGACAATGTAAAAAAAAATATTAATATCGTATGGAAATATAAATTTTGGATTTGCAAAAATGATGAATTGAAAGGTTAATATTGCAAAAATCCATGACCAAGTTCAAGATTTTTAATATTGTACAAATGTGGGTTAGGATAGTATATTAAAACACTTCTGCATTGTAATAAATCTGGGGATATTACTTCTTATTTATTACATAAAAATGATTGGAAGTTCACTCGTGGCAAATTTTGTAATTTTCCATGTGAAATGAATATATTGATAGAGATAATATTGGAAATATTATATTATTGGAGATGATTAGAATTATAAGAGTGGTAGATAGGAGGTATACAGTGGAGATGTTTAGGCCGTGCTGATGAGGAGAGGAAGATGTTGTCATTAAAGGAGAGGAAAGAGAGAGGAGGTGAAGAGCGACTAGGCCATAAGGTGCCCGTGCTCTTTCACCTGCTCCACAAGAGGAAAATCGAAGAGGGAGCGGAAGGGAGCGGACACTGTGCGGAGGTGACGACGCTATCTATTTTGCTAAAATTTGTTACTCCCAAATTGGAGTGTATGAAATACTGTGCGGAGGTGAGCGAGGCGCTGATTTTCCCCTTTCCCTATGCGTACTGTTTCTGGAGCACAACCTTAGCAGTATATCATCATCAAGTCTATAAATAAACTCAATATAATTGTAATCACACACAAGATCAATACAATATTCTCTCTTTCATGAAGAGCAAATAAGGCTAATGCTTATTTCAGAAATTATGTCTCCAGTCATATTTTATTCTAACTTATAAAAAAATTCTTTTAGAAATAAACATTTAATCTTCTGTACTCTAGTCTAGACACTATTTCACTAATATCTCTAATATTATCTCTATCATATATAACGATGAATAAGGATTTGTAATTATCACAACAGTTAAATCCTAGAATAGAACCAACAAACTGCAGTGTCCAAGTAATTTGAATGTATAACAATTACAAGTTTACAACCATGATTTTTCCAAGGAAATTGAATGTAACAACGGTCATTGACAAACTACAAACACAAATTGCTCTGGTTTTCCCCTGTATTTTTTAATATTGACAGTTACGAGTATTTTTTTTATCTCTGGTTCTAACTATATATCCTCTGATTTTGAAAACGTTAACTATATAACAGTTAAATATAATTATAATGATTATTTATCCTTATAGGATTTTTCGTTTAGGTTATGTCACAATAGCTAGAAAATCGACCGTTACAAGATCATTTTTTTTTTGGAATCAGAGTAGGTCCGATGCCCATCGGACCTACCTTGGTTCGATGGGTGTGATGACCATTCGATCTGCATCAAGATGCGTGTGCTCTGCATCAAAATCCGTACAAATCTGTATCAATTTCCGTGCGCATAGATCTTGATGCTAATCATACGGTCCTAGAGCTAATTGAACCTATATGTAGGTCCGATGCCCATCGGACCTACTCCTATCTCTTTTTTTTTTTATCATTACACATGGTCAGAACCGTTGGTAATACGTTCAGTGCCTGAATCGGTAGAACTTTTCTTGTGCTGTGTTTTTTCTTGGAAATAGAAAGACGCATCAAGTGGTTTGCGAATCTCCAAAAACGTAGCAAGTAGCTAAATCGGTACATTGTTAGTCAAAACCAAGGTTCTAAATAGCGTTTATAGCGTCGTAGCGGGACGGCTATAAAAAAAGCTATAGCGAATAGCGTCGCTATAGCGGAAGCTATTCCAAATAGCGTTTTTTTTTTTTACATTTCGTATATTCAATATTTGTACTAAATATCAACATTATCTAAAGTCTCATAGAACAATAAATAACACCAAAGTAATTAAGAAATTATAATATTCATATTGAACTCGTACAAAGTCCAAATTGCGGTTCAAAATATCCATAGTAATATCATAAACTATCGATTTTTCCTATTAAAAATATCTTAAGCATCATGATTCATGACATAATTTATTTATTTTTCTATTCAAATTTTAATTTCGGTTTGGACTTTTTTTCTATTCAAATTTCAATTTCAAATTGATTTATCTGTAGCAAGTAGCAACAAATTCAATTTCGGTTTGAGATTTTTTTATCTTTATTTAAAACCCATATAAATTGCTTAAAAAAAAAAACCCATATTGTATAGCGCAAATAGCGCATTTTGATGTCATAGCGTAGCGTTTGGGGTCCAAAAATGCTATAGCGCGCTATTTAGAACACTGGTCAAAACACTCTGTGAACTTGGTTTGTTCTTGCTATTGTGTGTGAACTTTTTGCGAGTCAAGTACTTGGTTTGTACATTGTTAGTTTTTTTTTTTTTTTTTTAACTTTTGCAGATGCTGTGAAGTTGTGAGAATGAATTGAACTCTCGACCTTTGAATAATTAATAATTTTAGAATTTTCTTTCTAATTAACTGTGCTACTTTTTTTTTTTTTTTCTCTTGTGCATTGTTAGTCAAGTACTTAATTGCGAGTTCTATACTTTTCTCCTTTTCTCCTTTTCTTTATACTTTGGTTTTGTGTATGAACATCTGGTTCTATCAGCTTAGAGTGCAAATTAAGTGAGAGAAAAAAAAAATCAATTTTCAATCAAAACATGTTATTAACCCCTTTAAATTTAGAGTGAGAACTATAAAATCTTGATAGAGAGGTTGAAACTTAAAAAAAAAACAAATACAGTGAGTAAAATTTGAATCAAAATTTTCACAACCACAAAATAAAGATCTAACCACTAGACTACAAGCAAGGACGGACCCATATAAGTCTAGGGGGACATTTGTGTTTAAAGGTCCGGACTCACAACCACTAGACTAATTTATAGGTCCGGACCGACTTTGCACCCCTGAAGTTTTTTTTGCCCCCCCCCCTCTGGATTTGTAATATGGATTAAATTTAAGATTAAAAATTAGAAAACGAATATTTGAATTCTGATTGATAATTAGGATTAGAAGTTAGAGCATTGAAAATTAGAAGTTGGAGCATTAAAAATTATAATTTAGACCATTGTTTTTTATCTAGTTCTGATTAGTTAATGAGTTTGAATCCCATTAGCTATTTAAATCCGATTCACTATTTTTTTGGCTTCCCCCTCCCTCTTGACAGAAATTCTGAATCTATCCTGACTACAAGTAAATACTTGATATTTTACTAGAAAAGCTAAACTATATAAAAAGTTTTAAAATTAAATTTCAATATACATTATTGAAAATTTAAAATTATAATGATGACTTAGCACCCCTATCAATACACCTAGTATGTCCTTGTCTAGATCACCTATAAAGACAACAGTTTCTCATTGGTCCAACAATATTCTAAACTAGTTCTAGTTTTTTTTTTAGAAAAAAACCAGTTCTAGTTAGGAGCTAGTTATAGCTAATGAAGCTTGAAAAAAATCTGGCTTCTTTCAGCCAACTGTTGATGACACGTTAGCTTGGAGCCATTTTTGATTTGAAATTACCTTGATCAAAATCTACTTAATTTGGAAGTTTGTTACCAGAATTACTAGATATTAATTTGGATTACGTGTTATGTCAGTACTCAGTACCATATAAGGACATACCACATCACGCTTGACATGAGTCGCATTATTCTAATTTAGTTTATGTATAAAATAGACCAGCATGACCAGAGCAATTATAATATTTGAAATGGATAATTGAATAAAAATCTAAAGAATAAATTTAACGTTCATTCAACTTATGATATATCAAACTCTAATGATACATATTCTTTTGAAAAAATATTATTCAAATTTAAAAAAATAAAATTATAGGTGTATTCTCAATTATTTAGATAGATTTTTTTTTTAAAAAAAAATTTAGTTAAGATATTTAGCATTCCATCAAATAATTATAAAATTTAATGGTAAAGTTTTAAGTTAATAACTTTATGATGAATGACCAATTAAAAATCTAATTTTTTTTAAATGTAACACACGTGCTATCTAAATAATAAAGAACACATTTATGATTTTATTTTAATTTAAATAAATATATCATAAGTATTAGATGTAACGTTAGATGGACGCTACAATTATTCAAATCTAAAAATTCAAGAACTCGAATGAAGTATAAAAAAAAATGAGTGAGGCTATGGTATTATGCATACTACGCAATTGTTTGCACTATAGACTCGTATTTTTATTTTGAAAATTTAAACAGTCGATCTAAACTGTTCAATGTAATTTTCATATGAAAATGTACTTGCTGATAAAAAAATTTAGATTTTGTTTAATGTTGTTTTAGATAGATAGAAAATCACTTGATTTGAAAATTCTAAATCGTCTAGAAAAATAGTAACAAAACTCTAAAAAAAAATATAAAAATTGATCTTCAAATACAGTATCTTATAAAGATGGTATGTAATAATTAGAATTGATAGAGCCAAAAGTAGATTCTCCCTAAAGTAAGTTTAATGATAGCTTTGTAGAGATTTAAAATACTCCTTCAACATTGTGCCTCCTTTTTGATAACATTTTGTTTGTTACTAAAAGTGGAAACAAAACCTTCTCTTTAATTATATAATTAATTACGATGCTGTTGCAGGGAAATGATTTCATTTGCGCAGAAGCAGAAGCAGAAGCATGACCTTTTTGACTCCATGATTCAATTCGTCTAAATAAATTAGCTAGCAATAGCATGCCTTAATTAGTTGTTGGATACATGCTTTAAATAAATTACAGCCTCTCTCCCTTATAGCATTGTTTTGCCATAGAATAAGAATAAGAATAAGAAAAATCCACCCCATATGATATGGAAAGTTTAATTGTGTTTAAGCTGGAATCAGGATGTCTGGTGAGCACCGGATTAATTAAATTCATATCAAGATTCGTGCAGACAACCTTACAATTTGTGCAGATCAAGTATGTGCGAATCTTGATTCAGATCGAACGATTTCAACTGAAAATCGGACTGTTTCCAAGTCCGGCTTACCAACCTTACAATTTCGTTGTTCACCAGCTAAAAATAGTAAATTAATTAGGCTAGCTAGTCTCTCTCAAACGCTCAATCATGGATATAAAAAAAAGCAAAAGAAACATTTAATTCAAGTCGCCAGCTTGTCAGTTTCTTAACCCTACATTATGAACAACGAAATCTAATCTAATGTGCATTGCCAGTACGTACTAGGTACTACCAATCATAATCAGCTGGCTGCTGGCCGGTATATAAAAACAAAAATTCCTTAATTAATTCTGCATGAGACCACATAAGTTGGTGGCTCATTAATTTATAAAAACAAAAATTCCTTAATTAATTCTGCATGAGACCACATAAGTTGGTGGCTCATTAATTTATAAAAATAAAAATTCCATGGAAACTTGAAACTTGCTGACTCATTTAGCCTACTCTTTGATCAATCATTCCAAGTTCCAACCCAACTAGATATGCTATCAAATAATATCTATCAAATAAAATAATGTAATATGACAATTACAACAACAATAATCAAGTAGGTACGTATACTAATTGACACCCTTTTACCTGTTTATCCGACCCGTATCGTATTCGGAAAAACGGGTAAGGGTAAATATTTTCTTTCGTTATTATCACGGGTACGGGTATGAAAATACCGCCACCCGACCCGTATAATACCCGTTGACACCCCTACATATACAGTCTTTTAGAACAAAAATAATCCAAATAAAGAAGGATCCTCACAGACAACAATAATTTTTATTTGGAAAATATTTTTCGTGTGAAAGATATTACTGTGAAATTACCTATAATCTTTCATGTGTGACCTAACAAAAAAAAATATTTTTAATTAAAGCTTCATCTAAATTACCTATTTATAAAAATATTACTGTGAAATTTGAATTATAGGAAGTAAGGTGTTGGCAACCACATGCCAAGCTAAATGAAACTGTCTAACAAGTGTTATAATAAAAAGAAAAAATAATTAGGTGCTAAAAGGCGGATTCAAATTCGCTGTTTAAAAAAAAAATAGGATTCTGCTTTTAGAGAGAGAAAGAGAGAAAAGAGAAGGAGAAAAAGGAAGAAGAAGAAGAGGACGTTGCTTTTCTTTTGCGGGTTCGAATCTAATTGCGAGTCTAGCATAAATATCAAGGATAAGTGACAATGTATTTGTTGCATTCAGATCGACGTGTCTATCCTGTGCTGAGCTGAATTCGCATCAATAACTCAAAATTTTGTGTTTAAAAAAAATCGAACATTGCTTTTGAATTGAAATTAAATTAAATTACTAATTTTGAAATCAACATTTAATTAAATAACTAAAAACAATACTTTCCGTATAGAAATTTATGAGTTCATAACTCAAATAATTTTTTTTTTTGTGAATATTAAACAGTTAGATGACATGTACATAAATCTTTACCCAAAAATAAATCATTAATTTGATCTACTAAATGAGTGAAGTACTTTATTATATCAACCTTTTATAATTAATTTATTAGAGCGGTAATAAGCTCTAATAATACTAAACAGATATCTAGAGGGAAGACACTCATATTTTAGTAAATATTTTCCAAAGTACTTCATCGGTAGAGTTACTAAAAAATTGGATCCAAACTTTATTCGAATCTGTATAGAATAGACAGACCTCTTTAAAATTCGTGTCAGATTAAAATGAACGGTTCAGATTTCACTGATTTCGAACTCTTTATTTTTATTTTTTCTTTTTATTTTTTTTTGCTCATTGGTAAGGTTCGGCACCGCAGGATATGCAATGTCATTAACAAAAAAAAAAAATACAATGTATATTTAATTAGCTAGATAGTACATAATACATGTAATGCTAATGTCAACTCCCTTTCTCTCTCATATCAATAAAATAAGGAAAATGGAAGACAAAATTAGAAAAAAAAAAAAAAAAATCCAACTGTCAGTCTTCTAATTAAGGATATATTAGCTAGATTAGTAGGTTGGGCCAGTAGATGGTCTATTACGGATTTTTTTGTCAAACAGCCTGTGGAACAAGACTCTTTAAAACATGTGTTTTTGAATGAATGGGGGTACCTTTGACATTGAAGTGCCGTTTAGGAAATTAATTGGAAGCATATTTGTATGTATATTCTTTTATTTTATTTTATATATATATATCGGTAATTTCACTTTCAGTACGCTGTGGCTGTGCAGTGTGCACAATACATACCACTTAGAGCTACGCCTACAGCACGCTTTCTTTTTCTTTTTTGTTTCTTTGTTTTTATTTTTTATTTTTACTCAATTAATTACGTGTTCTTGTTCAGATGAGCATGAATGAAATGGGTATATTGAAAGTTAACTATAGCACCGTGGACCATACCTACATAAGCTAGACGAAAAATATATATATGTATTTTTTATGTACAAAAATATTAATCCATTTTCTAAAGATAAAATACCAATATTTTTGTGTACTAGCTTATCTCAATCTATATATATATATATATATATATAGAGGGAGAGAGAGAGAATGGCTAATATACAAACGTTTGTTCCTGGACTCAGGAACAAACAGTTTGGTTCTCCGATTTTCAAAGTCCAAACAGTCGATCCAAACCATTAGATATTTAATCTATATTAAAATGTGCTTGGAGACCAAATTTTACATTTTTTAGAATTTTTTTACTATTTATTAAGCTGGTTTGAAAACCGCTGTTTTTCAATGATGCATAAGTTTAATAAAATCAGCTGTTTTCAAACCAGCTTAATAAATAGTAAAAAAATTCTAAAAAATGTAAAATTTGGTCTCCAATCACAGTTTAATATAGATTAAATATCAAACGGTTTGGATCGACTGTTTGAACTTCGAAAATCGGAGAACCGAACCGTTTGTTCCTGAGTCCAAGAACAAACGTTTGTATATTAGCCATTCTCTCTCTCTCTCTATATATGTGTGTGTGTGTGTGTGTGTTTAATGAAATGATTATGAGTAAAAAAGCCATTATTTTTCATAATTACAAAAACAAGTGTTTGAAACCCTGTCCAGAAAATTGATTCAGAAATTTCCTGATTGTGTCCTTTCTTTCCCAATGATATATATGTCAGCTGTAGTAAAATCTTATGAATAATTGTGGATTATAGTCATTTACAGCCAGCCCAATATAATAATTGCTCTTTAGAATTGAAAAGAATCAGACATTACTTAACCATAGATCTTGAACTCAATCTATACGCATATAGTCGAATTAAGTATGGTTAATTATCCATTAAGGATATTCCTTTGTGAATATATATTAAATAGTTGGATCGCTTGACCTCCAACCTTTACTCAAAAAAAGTTCGTGAATATTTAAATACGCATCCATTAAAAATTATTGTAAATATTTTTCACTAATTATTTGAAATATATTATTACACTTACAGTGTATAGGTTAACACACTATAACATATATATATCGTAAAGTCAGGAATTTAAGTACTGTTCAATTATCCCCTCTCCTGCAATCGCACTCACTATTTCATAAATAATAAATCTTTCTTTGACATTAATTCAACTCGGAACTCGAACCTTCGGTCCGGAGTTTATTCAACTCAATCTCACCATCTCAGAAAATCAAACCCACAAGGGTTCATCCCAGATTGAACCCTGACACGCCTCATCCATGACAAAACAATCATTTTGGAACATGTTTGGGCTTGACATGGCCAATAGTTGTTGCTGCTCCTGCTGGTTTTGTTGTTGCTGCTGTTGGAGTTGCGCCATTTCCATGCAAATGAGAGCGACCAAGTTTGCGTGCTGAGCCTGCACATTTACCAGCTCAGCCTGAGACCGCGCCAGCTGGGCTTGCAAATCGCTCACTTGCTTCTGGAGCTGGCATATGGCTCCTGCGCACCCGTAAACCGGGTCACGGATCCGGGCATTGGCCTCGTAAACCATGCTGCTAACCGCATCCGCCCTTTGACTTTCGGGGAGCTCCTGTTGGCACATGAAGAGATAATTAGGTAGTTATCGTAAAAAAATAATTCGGTGCCATGTGGATAACTATGTGTGAAGTCAACCAATTCAGTCTATTCACTTAGGATAGGGATAGCCTAGCATTGGCTTAATTCTAGCCTTTGTTAGACTAGAAAATTAATTAGAGATGCAGAAGGAGTTTGTTCTTTTCTTCTTTTGTAAATATATCAAGTGTTGTATTATTCATTTATAGATTGTTTACTTCAAAGGGTCATAGCTTCTTTTGTTCTATTGAACGTTCCTGTAGCATAACAGTACAAAATATAAAACATACCCAACCTGGTTTAATTGAAGTCACACACATTTTGACTGAAAAACTTATTATTTATTGTTATTTGTCTATTATATTATTACTACTAATGTTATTGTTGCTGTTGCTGTTATGAAAAACGAGATACATTAATGTGATTGCTGTACCTGTAAGAGCTTGATGATGTTACTAGCACCGAACACACGGTGAGCAGTGGTAAACTTTTGTGGTTCAGTCGGGGGAAAGTACGGTGCAAGCACGCATTTATCAACACACCGTCGGCGTAAAATCTTGCACGCAGCACAAGGACTTAGCACCACAATTGGTGCATTATAGACCGTACCATATTGGGTAGGAGGTGAAGCAGGCGACAGGGAAGTTGAGGAGTTAGAGTTGCTAAATGTGGTAGTGGTGGTGGTGGTGGTATCGTTCGAATGAGTCGAATCCATCATGTTTGTGTGTGTGTGTGTGTCAAACAGAGAGGGAATTGAGTTGGTTTGTTATGGATGTTGAAAAGGGTTCATATATATAGAGACTAGAGATAGAGAGATGTAGGTATGGGAGAGAGAGAAGGAGAGGTTAATTATTAGTTCATTGACTAATTAAGCCTGCTGGAGATGCCAAGTTGCTAATTAACTGGTTTAAATTTGGAATTACTTAGTTGAGTCAGGCAATTAGCTAGGGTCAGTAGGTAATCCTACAATTCTTTAGGGTTAGCTACTAGTATTCTTTCTCGTTTATTTTGAATTTATGGAATACTATTTTTGGTAATTAACATTAACTAGTGTTAAATTGGCCATTTAGAAACAACAATTGCATCCCCAGATATTCAGACTGGAAATAAATCAAGGGCTTAAATTTACATCAACAATATAAGACACCTACTCATCATGTACGTGTACGTAGATGCGGAAAGAGACATCACATCGATCGAATGTCCATATTTGGAAGAATTAAGGAAAAAACTATCTGAGAGCTTAATTATTGGATTCTGTACGTTTCACACTATACAATCAGTGCCGTCAGTGTGAATGATGATCTGCTCTGTCAGTTAGACGTTTAGAACCGGATATTCCGCAGTTCCATGCATGCATGGTCAGTGTAAACACCAAAGAAGGTTGTTAATTAGTTCAACATAACACATAAAACAAGAACCATTAGTATTTTGGTTTAATTGAGAAAGCGAAATTATCAATGACTGTTAGAAATGAGGCGGCCGACGGAGGCGTGGCCTACAAAGGTACGTACATTTGTTGTTCTCTTGCTCCATGTGGAAATTGAAGGTAGGTTATACAGAAGCGTCTAACATGAACTTTCTTGCTTTCTTACTTGATAACTTACAAGGATGTCACCATCTTAAGCTGCCAAAATTTACAACAGATAAGCATTAGACACTTTATATATATTAATTTAGGAAAACAAATAGCATTTGCACATTAAAAAACTGGCTAATAACTTGAAGTAGCTTAAACTATTGATAAACCGCCATCTGATCATCTTTTTTTACGCCAGATGAAAATTAACTCAATATAAAGTGTATATATATGTGTGTTTGATTATTCTCCACTTCCTCACTGCTAATTTGTAATTGGACGACGGTTTTACTTGGAAAACAGGACCATCAATGATAGAAACTTATGGCTTGGAAAACTGTAAGTCCTAAACGACGACTAATGAGTCGAATTATTTGTATCAAAGGAATATAATTACATGACTGGGACATTCAAAGTTCAAATGGTGTTATAGTTCATCTGTAGGTTCTAGAAAGGCAAATCTAATTTCAAGGAATCACTATTAAATAACCTGTTAAAGTGATAGGAATCAGATTTTAGAGATAGAGAGATAGAGATGTTTGTAACAGAATGAATTGTATTTTCATTAAAAAGCAATCGTTACAATGACCTGGTTTATATAACCAATGTATTACAATACAATCAGCAGTAAAGAGACATAACATGAAACAACAACTAACTAACATTTTGTTATATTGAACTACTAATTACAATTATATCCCTACGTAGATTGTTGCACTTAATATAAAGAAATAAATTCAAAGAATGTATGAGAACCAGACTTTGGTTTAGTGGCAAAGGCAATGCTCTCCGTGTGAGAGGTCGCAAGTTTAAAATCCGGAAGAGGTAATCCTTTGTGGATATTAAATAGTTGGATGGATTGACTTCCAACCTCTACTAAGAAAAAATTCAACGAATGTATATATTTGTGCCTGATTTTCTTTTCTTTTTTACCATACATTGATACAACTCATGTTTTTAATTATGATCAGTTTGAAACCGACCAAAATCTCATACCATTTAACTAAGATTATCATTTCTGAATTTCAACCAGTAGTTTATAGGATTCGGGTTTTGGATCCCACCATGACCCTGCTCGTGGGACCCAATATGATCACTTACCGCGTGGGTCTTCTTTCGCTTTAGGAATGAAATTCAACCAAAAGGACCCCTCTAGAAAGAATTCTCCAATTTATTCTGTTTTAAGTCAAGGCAAGGATGAGTAGTGTTAAGGAAATGCATCTCTCGCTGTTATCCCCTTTAGATTTGAATTTAGATAGCCTGGTAGGCTGGTGGCCCAAATTGATCTGAACTGGAAAGTGGGCCCGCAGGCCGCAGTACGAAACCTCCCCATGTGAACAGTATTGACTTGGCGAATTCATATATTCTGATTTTATCAAGTAATTAGAAGAATGTCTCCAGTTTTATGACTTATGATATTCTCAATTCTGCATAGTGTACATGACAGACATTTAATGAATGTATTAAGTTTAAATTCCAAACTAGAATCCAATTTGGAACGGAGCTTAAAATGAATTTCAAGATGCAACATGCAATTTTATGATAGAAAAGAATGATGCATGTAAACAAGTTGCTGGTTTATATGCTTGTTTTGTATCCTAATAGAACTAAAGAATCCAACTGCTGCTTCTCTCATCTCAAGATAGATCGATCAATTGAATTCTTTCCTTCTCTCATGCTATGTACGGACACGTGTCCTCTCAATAGGGAGGGAATCTCAAAGTGGTTTTCTCACGGAATCTCTCAAGGGTCCCCTCCAGACGGGGAACAGATGAATGGGAGGGGAGGTAACGGAGGAGAGTGGAGGGGAGAGAGGGTGAAATGTATATAAAAATTCGGTGATTCTGTTCATTTTCAATTTGAGATGTAGAGAAAGTTAACTCGCTTTCTTCCTTTTCTATTGCACATTTTCTTTTTGTGAAGCACGCCTTAAGAAGTCCCACAACAAAGAAAAAGAAATAGGCAAAAAAAAATATATAGTTTATTTTATGTATTGTTTTTGTCTACTCACTAAAAACTTACGAAATATTCAAATTCAATAAATATTTTGTATGATATTTCAATCCACGAAAAATATCATTTATTTAAGAGTGAGTCTATGGTACTATGAATAGTACGGATTGGTCCGTACTACGGATCAATATTTTCGTTTTCAAAATCCTAACTGCCGATCCGAACCGTTCAACATGATTTCCATATGAGAATATACTTGTGGGCTAAATTCTAATTTTTAAAAACAAAATTACTATTTTCTTAGATAGGTAGAAAATCACTGTTTTTGGATGGTCCAGAATTTTCAGATCAAGTGATTTTCTATCTATCTTAAAATATAGTAAAAAAATTCAAAAAAAATATAAAATTTAGTCTGCAAGTACATATTCATGTGGGGATTACGTTGAATGGTTCGAATTGACCATTAGAATTTTCAAAATGAAAATATGCCTCCGTAATACGGACTAATCTGTGCTATGCATAGTACATAGACTCACTCTTTATTTAATCATTAATCTAGATAAATAATTTCAATAATATTTCACCATAAATATGTCAAAGTTGGTGTGTGTAATTAAATTTTATGATTATATTATCATATGCACATATATTCACAATTGAAAAAGGAATAAGTTATTTATGGAGTGGAGAACTAAATGCATCATCTTTATCCAAGGACGAAACAGAAATAAAACATCTGAATTAACATTTTAAGCATATAATATTTACCTACTCTAAATTCTTTTTAATCAGACAATGGATTTTGAAAATCTTAGAGTAAACAAAATTAATAACAACGTCATTGCTCTTCACTATCTATTTTAATGAAACATTTATGATACAAAAATTAACCCGTTTTAAATATATATCTAGAAAATTCGCTAGACACCTACTTGTACAAGAAACAAATCATTATTTTTAGTAAAAATATAGAGATCAAGTCCCTAGATTTCATTTAATAAAAGGCAGACGGTGTATCATTGTACAAAGTGAAAAAAAATAACAGAAAGAAAAAGAAAGAAAATGAAAGGTGAGTATTACATCATTCCATAAACGAGTGCCAAAAGAAAAAAAAAATGCTTGAGGCACTTATCATTCTGTATCTATCTAGTATCATTGTGCAAATTCTCTCATGATCTCTGTAACCAACTAAAAAGATTAGTTGTTGTTTTGTGAAGGTTCTCTTACATCTCTCCAAATAACAAATGTCATAGTTGCTTGTATTTTTTTCACTGTTATGTGTTCTAATATCAACAATGCTTGCCTATATTGACCAGTGACAAATGTTTGCACTGTACCAGTGTTAGCAGTCTCCTTTAAATTTGTGCCCTCAGAATTCTTGTATACTGGCATGTACTAAACAAATGCCTGACTGATTCAGAATCCCTTTTACATAGACAACATCTATTGACCATTATCCACCCTCTTGCCATTAGATTGTTCACTGTCAGTATCCTATTTTGCATCATTAGCCATAGGAATACATGTACTATTGTTGGTGCTTTGATGATCCATAGCTTATGCAAGTCTGTTTTTATGTGTGATCCTTCCTCTGTCGCTATATAAAAGGTTTTAACTGTGAATTGTCCATTTTTATCCCAGATCCATCTCATTTGGTCCATTTCTGCCCTTATTTCATTCAGGTCAAACATTGTTAATAATGTGAGTAACATGCCCGGCCAGCTCGTGTGTTGTCCTCTGTGGTGTTGTTGTGAGTAGTGGTATTTGCCAGCAGTCTTGCTGCAGTGCTTTCCTGACAGGCATTTCTTGTTGTGTTGCAAAAGAGTATCGGATTGGGAACTTGTTCTCAATGAGTTATTGTGTCCAGTGATCTTGCCATAACCTTATGTGTGTACCTTGCCCTAAATAAAATCTGACTAAAATTTGGAAGAAAGGAGCAATTTTCCTGGTACATGTCCAGAAAGGTGTAGTCTAGTGTGTGTTTATTTTCATGGTCTTACTGTTGATTGACTGAGTTTTATTATGTCAATCCAATGTGGCCTTTGTGTTTGCATCCATTGCCACATGATCTTAGTTAGTAATGCTTGATTAAGTACTGTCAGGTTTTTTACCCCTAGCCCTCCTAGTATTTTTGGTCTTGTGACTAATATCCAGGAAATCAGACTCATGTATCTTGCATTTTGGTTCTTATGTCCATGCCATAGAAATCTTCTTATGATTTGGTCTGTTTTCTTTATAACCCACTTGGAGATCAAGAAGATTTGCATCATATAGATGGGCATTGTAGTGTGAGTGACAAGTAAGTCTTCCTCCTATGAATAGCAGTGAAGCTTTCCATGTTGATAATCATTTTGAAATTTATTAAATCAAAGGGAAGTAATGGTTTTTTTGTAATTTTTTGTTGGACAATGGTAGCTCTAGGTATGTCATAGGAAAGGTTGCTGCTTTGCACCATAAGATTTGTGCCAGGTGTTCAGTTTCTTGTGGGATGTTGTTGTTAAGAGGAATTATAACTTATGCATGTTGACCCTCAGGCCTGATAATGCATGGAATATGTGCAGTATTATCTTGAGGAATGTGATCTGCTGCTTATGGGTTGTATCAAGAATAAGGTGTCATCTGCAAATAAAAGACAAGTTCTACATCTCAAAATGGTGTACTCATTAATTGCAGTCTGTTGAACTTGTCAGTCCAGGTTACTAGGAAATTCATAGCTATAATAAATAGGTATGGTGAGAGGGGGTCATCTTGCTTGAGGCCCCTCTTTAGTATGATTCTTTTTCCAATGATGGAGTTTAGTAGTACCCTGAATTATCATTTGATTACTGCGTCTCCTATCTAGTTAACTCATGTTTGAGGGAACAATTTTGCCAACATGATTTGACTCAGAAATTTCCATAAAAGTGTGTTAAAAGTTTAAAATATGTCAGGTTTAAACAGTCCTATGTGGTGTTTTTATTTTGTGGCCATGGATATCAATTTTTTAGCATCGAGGAATCTCTCATTTATCAATCTCTTTTTAAGAAATACTGTCTAATAAGAAACATAATATTATTTCGAAAAGATGATTAAGTCCGAATATTCATAAAATTTGGAAGTTTAAAAATCTATTTTTCTGTTAGAGAGAGCTAAAAATAACAAAATGACAACTCTTCATGATATGCTTTTACGAAGCGATAATAGTATAAAGAATCTTGAAGAAAATATTTGCTTAACATGCAACAATATGCAATCTGTCACATTAATTGGTCAATTAATACAATTGTATTTTTAGAAACAATAAGAATTAATGTAGCTCTTATTTATATTACCCGCAATTGAACAATTATTGTAACTTGACGAATAATTAGTCAATAAGATAGCCGACTAGCTAGTCGATCAAGTCAACAATTAATTAATTGTCGGCCGTTTTTTTTCAAATCTATTGTAAGCACATATTAATTAACAATGATTATATACTAGCAAGTAGCAACACTCAGGCTAGCTAACCAACGAAAATGAAATTTCTGAGTTTCACATGTATTTTTCAAAGAAAGGTCTTCCGATGATTATTATCACGAAGGCCCACACCACGCGGCATTGCACTTTCCACGTGGTATAATTAATTAATTAATTTCCCCCAATTTACACTTTCCACCCTGAATTTTGCAATTCCCAACTCAAAAGGGCTTCAATTATATTTCTGGTCCAAAAAGAGGTTGATTATGAATTGATGATTGAATAACTGTTGCTGCCTCCAGGCTCCAGTCCACTACTAGTACATTTTCCACTATAAACAGATTTAACAGGAAGTACTGTTCTGACACCATAATGCTTTCTAATCATCTTTCACTGTCTTCTATTATGTATAAAGTCATTCTACTTTTTTGTTGATATTATATATATATATATCTTGATGAAATATATATGTTCACTGCGCATATAATGTACGTGTGAACAACAATTAATAAAGAAAGTTCTTTTCAGCCGACTTGCAATTTATTTTCAAATTTGAATTATTAATTTGCTTCACTATATCAATTAAGCTTGCTTTCTCTTTTTCAGCGTTGATCATGCATGTATGATGTATGTGTTCACAGATTAATTTAACAGGAAATATTTATTAAGAAATTAAGACCGTACTAAAAAGTATTAATTAATTGTTCTACAGAAATGTTGTCCCGCATTTAGTTTATATATATGCATGTGGCCGGTATCAATATTCTAAAAATATTCAATGTTAAATAGTTATAAATTATGTTGTCCAACATTTATCTTAGCAGTGTTGATCTCTTCTGTTACTTGTAGTATTAATTAATTAATATCCATGCATGTGTTGGGTGTTGGAAAATGGCCTGCAGCTTATTAATTTCCTACTTGAAATTTCTTTATCAATGCATCTCAAACACTTTCCTCCGAAGAAACATCTCTTAATTACCATAAAAAAATATATTAATATTTGTAGTAGTTTCAATTACTCTTTTAGCACAGATCTCCAGAGAATGAATATATAATACTCAGGCTAGCTATAGCTAGTACATGACACAGTCCCATAAATGGCATGCATATATTTTAATTGTGCAACAACAACAACAACAAAAAAAAAGTAACTTTCATAATCTGTAGGAATTAATACAATCGTTTTGGATTGTAACTCGAGTTACACTTTAATCTTTTGTCTTCACAATCACATGTTATTTTAAGCATGAGCTAGATCGATGATGATCAAATTAAGCTCAATTAAAGCTCTAAAATCAATTTTAATATATATATGTATATATAGATATTAAATCTTAAATGTACGACTTGTCATGAGACAATGACTTAGTTAACACCATCAATTAATATGTTGAAAATGACATGCATTGCAAGGTTGGCATGCATCTCCGGCAGTTGGAAGGCACTATTTATATATTCCTCTTGATCGATCACTTTAATTTGTTGAATACAACTGGGCATTGGTATCATTTCCTAAATAGTAGACTTGCATACGTGTTAGGTACGTACCATGCATGTTAATTAATTAGGCGTAGATACCATCTACTTGGAATTTTGAACAGGAAGATACTTTCTTCTTTTTTCCATCTATTTCAAGTAGAAGTGGATAAAAGCTAGCTAGATTGAATGAGAAGAAAAAAAATCTCCTTACAAGGGTCCTTCAATTGGAGCGCTTATCTAGGAGAAGTTTGCTAAGTGGAAATAATAAAGTTGGAAATAAAGTGGGAACTATAGATAGACATAATAAGTGGAAATAAAGTTGTACCACCACTTCATAACTATATATATATAGAGAGAGGGAGAGAGAGAGATGGGCTATTGTACTTCGCGAAGTAAATTGTTGTTTTACTTTGCGCTCATATTCTCATTTTGAAAATTTAAATTATCGATCCGAACCGCTCAACATGATCTCCACATTGAAATGTGCTTGGAGACCAAATTTTACATTTTTTGGAATTTTTTTACTATTTATTAAGCCACTTTGAAAATTGTTGATCCGGGTGAACAGTAAAAACTTCTGGACCATTGGATCAGCGATTTTCAAAGTGGCTTAATAAATAGTAAAAAAATTCTAAAAAATGTAAAATTTGGTCTCCAAGCACATTTCGGAGATCAACTTGAACGGTTCGGATCGACATTTTGAATTTCAAAATAGAAATATGAGCGTGAAGTAAAACATTCGCTTTACTTCGCGAAGTACAATAGCCAGTGGCGAGGCTAGGATTTGAGCCAGGGGTAGGCAAAAATCGGGTTCGGGTTCGGATTCAGGTTCGGATTCAAGACACAATTTAAAAAAATAGCAAGAAATATAAGAAACATGGTTCGGTTTGGATTCAAGCAAATTTTTTATTTGGATTGAGTCAAACTGTACTGACTGATTTGTGACAACAGGTCTTTTAATTACTTTTGGTACTTATGCTGTACCAGTAAGGCTTCCAATTGATTTAAACTTGAGTTTAGTGCTGGTACCGACATGATATAGGCTGGTTTAGCTTGGTAATACATTATTTATAAGACCAGAAGTATTACGGATCAAAACGAAAATTCAGGGGTAGGCAAAACGAAAATCCAGGAGTAGGCAAACCAAAACTAAAGCCTGGTCCAAAACGAATTTTTTTTTTCCAGGGGTAGGCAAGTGCCTACCCCTGGCCCCATGTGGCCTTGCCACTGACAATAGCCCATCTCTCTCTCTATATATATATATATATATATATTATGCTCTCATCTCATAAAAATGGTCCCTAACCATTGAAAATTATAATATACTTCTAGAATTAATTGATACCGAAATATCAATGTTTGATTCTCGCAAAAGAAATTTTACGAAAATAGATACCGGAGTTAACGAAGAGCTTATTATTTCAAATAGATATATATATATATAGAGTGGGGCTATTGTACTTCGCGAAGTAAAACGAAGTTTTACTTCACGCTCATACTCGCATTTCCAAAATCCAAATCGTCGATCCGAACCGTTCAAGTTGTTCTCCATATTGAAATGTGCTTTGAGACCAAATTTTATATTTTTTGGAATTTTTTTACTATTTATTAAGCCACTTTGAAAATCGCTGATCCATTATGAACAGTAAAAAATTCTGGACCAATGGATCAGCAATTTTCAAAGTGGCTTAATAAATAGTAAAAAAATTCCAAAAAATGTAAAATTTGGTCTCCAAGCACATTTCAATATGGAGAACAACTTGAACGGTCGGATCGACGTTTTGAATTTTGAAAATGAGAATATGAGCATGAAGTAAAACTTCGCGAAGTACAATAGCCCTACTCTATATATATATATATGAGGAGGGATCCAATTACACCTTTTTTGGTGACACATCATGACACCGTTTTTTATATAGTTTCATTTTGCGATTTCAAAATCCAAACAGTTGATCCGAACCGTTCAACATGATCACCATATTAAAATGTACTTGGAGATCAAATTTTACATTTTTTTGAATTTTTTTACTATTTCTTAAGATGGTTACAAAATCAATGTTTTTCAATGGTATGAAAACAATGATTTTTGTAACCATCTTAATAAATAGCAAAAAAATTCAAAAAAATGTAAAATTTGATCTCCAAGCACATTTTAATATATCCATCATGTTGAACGGTTTGAATCGACTATTTGGACTTTGAAAATGGTAGGTGTCAAAGTGTGTCACCAAAAAAGATGTAATCGGATCCCTCCTCTATATATATATAGTAGTACAATAATACAATGTATATATGTAAAATACGAAGAATCAAACATGCTACGAATGATTAAAAAACTTTAAATCCCCGGTAAATTAAGTATATTTGAAATTAGTCAAAAAAAATTAGAAGACAAAAAATACAAGTACATTACCCGGTGAGAATCAATATATAATTTAGTGACAAAGGACAATACTTGTTGTGGGATGCGAGTTCAAAATTCTAGTGAAAAAACTTTATTTGTGAAACCCTATTTTATTTTAAGAAAAAATATTTGTCATCGGTCATTGTCATTAAGGTGCCAAGCTGAGAGAGTATCGCTGTTAACAATTAATTAGTTGGTACTTGGTAGAGAGCAATATAACATAATTTGTAATAATATAACCACTTGCTATTTTCAATGCCACTGTATTAGTCATTACTTACATGAATATTTATTTCAATAAATGTGAGCTTGCAGCCAACAAACAAATTTGAATGGATAAAAAAAAAAAATTAGCTGCTGTCTGCTGAGTGAATTGGTGTATAGAATAAGTATAATATTAATTTAATTCGCTTAGGTGAACAGCTGGTGCAGAGAGAGCCCTATAAAATATCATGTAAGGTTCTGGATTTTGGGTCACAAATTAATTGCACTGGCCCAATCATAAATATCAACCAAGACTCACTACAGCTACAGCCCATGGTCAATTCATTTGTGTTTAATTGAAAGAAAAGGTGTATAAAAAAGGGCCTATTTCATTCTTGGTATTCCAAACATTACGAAGCAATTATTACCCCACTAGTAATTTTGGGCTATTCAGGATCAATTGGACCTTTTGGTTAATCCATTCAAACAAATTGGGCCTGAAACTAGGCTCAAAATTCCAATGAAATTGGAGACGTGTCTTCTCTGCGCTTTAGTACATACATAATCCTATTACTGGATGAAAATGAAGCCTTAAGAAACCATGTCAAGGTAATTACTAATTTACTATTACTATTACTATTGTTAGATAAATAATTAATTCTTGAGCGTAGGCCAATAAATAACCAATGTACGCAAAGTTGGTAGCGAAACTACCATTTTCATATTTGTCATGTGGGTCCGAAAATGAGAATTTCTATTTTTAGATATTTTTAGAGAGGATTTGCTGTATTTTAGAAAGAAAAATGAATCTGAATTCCTATTTATTTTGCACCCTGTTCAAATTCAACACAGCATTGAATACGATTCATATTTGAAATGTAACATCCATTCCATCCTCAGTTTTATTTATACCACAATCAAAATTTGTAAATAACAGATCAGATTAAAAAAAATATACAATAAAGAGAGTTTTATGATTTCTTAAGAAAAATTCTACAGAAATGTAATATATGGTTTTCTATTTTTCCGATTCTGCACTATCCCACTTTAATTTTATTCAGAGACATAAAGACAAAGGGTGCTAAGATCTTCTATAAATTAATTAATTAATTTTTTTTTAATTGTGTCCATTGTAAATTTTATACGTATAAATATCTTTGAGCTTCTTATAAAATAAATTATATTATATTATATTATATTTAATTTCAGTTCTTTTATCACAATATTTGTCTAGTTCCGCCCTGCTTTTATTATCACAGAAAGATCTCAATCAAAAGAAACGTGGCATGGCATCCGTTCTGTTGAATTGTATTTCTTATAAAATCATAACAACAATACAATATGATTCTTTATAGTACATCAAAAGGAATTAACAATCTATCAGGTTATTTACAAAATTCTCTCTACATTGCGTTCCCAAAGGAACTTCATTCACTTGGTCCGTCAAATAAAAAAAGAAGATCTTTTCTCCTCCCATGAGAAATGCATTTAATTTAATTTAATATATTGCGTTGGAAAATGCTGTGCCCGGTGCTCACAAAAGACAAGCAAGACAGCTAATAACACCAAAATCCAGTTCTCTCTCTTTTTTCTCACCTAGTCCCAACTCTCCGCATGTCTTTAGGATATCTTAGTTTAAGAATGATGCTTAAAATCAAGATTATAACTTCTTCGCCTCACCTAAGTTAGGTTGAAATCCATCTATTTACATTTACATGTCAAATTTATAAATTTTGGAACTAATAAATTTAAAGTCAACTTGTAAAAAAAGAAAAAAAAATGATTTATAAGTTAATTTGAATACATTTATTTTTCGCATTTTTGAACTGCTTGACTTTGTACTAAAGTAGTTCAAAATTTTATAAATTTGATATATAAACACATCACTCGTAAAGTAGATCGGTTCTAATAATTTGAATGCATCGTTTGAAGCCAATCTAATAGATTTTTGAGTTAAGTTCACAAACAGACTTTGTGAGCTTAAGAACACCCTAGTTCTATATAGTTTCCAATTTTGTAATTGAAATGAATTAAACCAATACTAAAAGTGCAACGCTTTTTTTATCACTGCATTATTAGATATATCCTACGTAGCTAATTTCACGATTTAAGTATGATTTGAAAGAACATTAAGAATTGTTATATAAAATTCAAATCAATTTGATGATAACAAAAAAAATATATCAAATTTCATCTTTTTTTTTCATATACACCATTTATGCATCACAAATATCACATATAAATAACTCTTTATTTTGATTTATTATATATGATTGTTAAAATTATCAATAAAAAATATTATCATGTCGAATCTTAACATGTTAATTAGTATATATATTTATTAGAGCAAAACTAGGGTGTGATGTGCTCACCAAGAGGGGTTGGTGAGCACACCTCCAAAAAGCTATCTAATTGACTTCGAATTACGAATCCAAACCGTTGAAATCCATGTACTTCGTGAGTGATGCATGTACATACAAAATTTTTAAAGTTTCGAATTCATTTAGTACATGGTTAAGTGGTAAAAAAAATGATGAAAAATGAATACATAAAATAATTTAAAATATAACTTATAAAATGTTCAGTGTTTTAACCGCTTGATCATGTGCTAAATATATTCGAAACTTTAAAAATTTTACATGTACATGCATCATTCACGAAGTAAATGAATTTCAACAGTTTAGATTCATAATTCGAAGTCAATCTGATAGCCTTTTGGAGGTATGCTCACCAACCCCTCTTGGCGAGCACATCACACTCTAGTTTTGCTCTATTTATTATATGTACATGGAGTATTGTCTCAACTCTCTATTCGGGTAGAAGTAGGATTTGCTTAGTCGTCAATTTTTGAAATAAATTTGCAACCACATAGTTGAACATTGCGTCACAAACAAAAAGACTGGTTAAGTTTCAACAGTGAACAATCAACATCCAAATGAAATGTGATTGCTAAACTATCGGTATATTTCGCAAAATAAAATTTGGGTTTTTAATTCTAATAGAAAACAAAATTGAGTTTTAGTACGGGGAGAACTACAAATTTTAAGTCTCGTATTAAAATTTCTCAGAATAAAATGATCATTAACTTATCTTTAGGGTCTGTGTATTTGGGCTTTATGCCTTTATCGGTTCACTTCCCTTTCATGGTACGTTTGGATGCACTCTAGAATAGCTAGAATAGTTACTGTTTAGAATAGTAAATAAGAATAGCTATTGTTTAAGAATAGTGCTAACTCAAGCTATTCGGAATAGTGAAAAAGTTATTTGGATTGCATATTTGGAATAGAGTTTGGAGGGAATGAATAAAGTAATAATTTATGTATTAGATTAAATATAATAAAATATAATATTAATTTAAATATTAAATGTAATATAATATTATTTTAAATAGAGGAGGGATCCGATTACACCTTTTTTGGTGACACACTTTGACACCTACCATTTTCAAAGTCCAAATAGTCGATTCAAACCGTTCAACATGATGGATATATTAAAATGTGTTTGGAGATCAAATTTTACATTTTTTTGAATATTTTGCTATTTATTAAGATGGTTACAAAAATCATTGTTTTCAGACCATTGAAAAACAGCGATTTTGTAACCATCTTAATAAATAGTAAAAAAATTCAAAAAAATGTAAAATTTGATCTCCAAGTACATTTTAATATGGTGATCATGTTGAACGGTTCGGATTGACTGTTTGGATTTTGAAATCGCAAAATTGACCTATATAAAAAACGGTGTCATGATGTGTTACCAAAAAAGGTGTAATTGGATCCCTCCTCTTTTAAATATTAGATTAGTATTAAATCTCATATAATATTAGTTTAAATATTAAATATAATATAATTTTAGGTTAAATGTTAAATGCAATATAATATTAATTTAAATATTAGATTAGTATTAAATAAAATATTAGATTAAATGTAATACAATATTAGTTTAAATATTAAATGTAATATAATATTATTTTAAATATTAAATGTAATATAATATTAGTTTAAATATTAAATGTAATATAATATTATTTTAAAAATTAGATTAGTATTAAATAAAATATTAGATTAAATGTAATATAATATTAGTTTAAATATTAAATGTAATATAATATTAGTTTAAATATTAAATGTAATATAATATTAGTTTAAATATTAAATGTAATATAATATTAGTTTAAATATAATACAATATAATATTAATTTAATTATTAAATGTAATATAATATTATTTTAAATATTAGATTAGTAATAAATAAAATATTAGATTAAATATAATATAATATTAGATTATATATACTATAATATAATATTAATTTAAATATTAAATGTAATATAATATTATTTTAAATATTAGATTAGTATTAAATAAAATATTAGATTAAATATAAGTCAATATAATATTAATTTAAATATTAAATGTAATATAATATTAGTTTAAATATTAGATTAGTATTAATATTGAAAGCAACAAATGCTATTCCATGTTTTTGTAAGAATAGCGAATAACCCTATTCTCCCTATTCCGAATAGCTCTATTTCTCGTTTGGATTGTCCTTGTTCCGAATAGCAATGCTATTCTAAAAATAGTGTTATTCTTAGTGCATCCAATCCTACGGTACCATGGTCGGTTTTGACTCGTACCAGCTAGAAAGGTAAGAAAGGAAGAGCCATAGTACCTTCAGCGAGACAGAGAGGAGATGCCGGGGCGGCAGCAGGGTCGGGCGGCCAAGGATCGGGTGGCAGCGGGGTCAAAGAGGAAGAGAGAGACAGAGAGGAGAGGTCGGGGCGGCAGCGGCGGAGTCTTTGTTTGGTATTGTGAAGGCTAAACCTAAAAACGCGGCAACATAGAGAGAGAAGAAAGACTTTGGCGGGGATTTTTTAGGGATACCCTTCAGCGACCCAGCCAAATCGGTCTCTAAAGGCTGTGGGCGCCGGTCGCTGAAAGATTCGTCGCCGAAGCATTTAAATTTTTTTTGTGGGGGGGGGGGTTTCAGCGACCGGCGACTGAGCCGGTTGCTGAAGCCCCTTTTTGTTGTAGTGTGTGATGTAATCGGTTTTATTTTGGTGATGAAAAATAGTTACAAAAGTGGTAGTGTGTGCTCTGTGGCCGAAATTCGGTGGTGATTTTTTAGTACTTGTATAATAAAAAATAGAGTAAATTGCGGAAAATAATTACAAAATAAAATTAGTATCAACTTTACTTGTACTATTTCCTTTTGTTGGTTCCACACAAGACACAAATAATAACACTGTCAGGACAAATTAGATAACGAGAGTAAGCAAATAAAAATGTGTTCAATCCATTCTTAAGTGTTAATTTTAGTATTTTACCTCTAAATCTGTCCAGTACATTGTTACTTTTAACTAATTAATAAATTATTGGTAAATACTTAAGTAGTTATCATTAACAGTAAACTAGTTGTTTTTAATATATAATAATAAAAAAGTGATCAGGTCAGGTGACTGTATGTTTGTAACATTCCATTAGTTATTTTCAACAAAAATATTATTCTTGTATGTTTTTTTCACAAGACTGTCAATAGATTGAATTATTGTATAATTCAATTTGTTAAAATATCACAATATTCATGTGTGGATTCATATTTAACAATGATTTGAGGCTTTAAATAAGGATATATATATATATTTATTAGTGTGGCAGTTTTCCAACCGAATTCAGATAATATTGAACATTCTGTAGTAAAAGAATGCATTATATGAGTGATTCTAATTATTTTATATTATAAATACAGAGATTAAGAACAAAGAATTTAACTAATTTAACTTATATGACAATTTATGATTTAATTTTTTGAATGTATGTAATACGTGTAGCTTTGAAACACCTCAAATTATATTTAGTATAGAGGGATCATTTAATAATGGAAGCTGATATGAGTACCCACTAGAGTTGTAAATGAGTCGAGTTTGAGCAAGTTACCTCTAACTCGAACTCAGCTCATTAAATAAATGAGCGAGTCAACTCGAGTTGAGATGGTAATAACGAGTTGTAGAGCCAACTCAAACTCAGCTCGTTATCAACTCGAGTTGGCTCACAACTCGTTTATAACTCGTTTAACCAGTTAATTATATACTACTTGTAAAAGAATTTATCAGTATCCAGCAATTTTTCATATAGCAATAGTACATAAGCACCAGCAATTTTTCATACAGCAACTTAGTACATAAGCACCAATAATTTTTCATACAGCAGCTTAACAAAAACAATTTATGGGATTTATTATAACCAATTTTATGTAACTCGAGTTATAAATGAGCGAGTTGGGGTAAGCTCAAACTCAACTCATTTATTAAACGAGTCAGCCAACTCCACTTGGAACTAACTCGAGTTGTAAATGAGCGAGTTACGAGTTTGAGCAATTTTGCCCAGCCCTAGTACCCATGCTACAGTACCCGCACTGTACCTACACCTAAACTGCCATAACTGCTTGTGGGGATCACAACTATTCCAAAACTGTAATTTTGTTTTACAAATTTTAATAGTAATACTGTGAAGTATATAGCTCAAACAGGGCAAGTATTTATACCTATACAATGAACTACACCTAATATATGAATTTTCTTAAAATAACTGTACCCGCACATTTTTTTCAAAAATTCTCGTGTTGTACCCGCATTAGGGGACCACTCAAACGGCATGTGGAGACCGCAACTGTTCCAAAACTATAATTTTGTTTTTTTTAATTTTAATAGTAATACTGTGAAGTATATAGCTCAAAAACATGGCAAGTATTTATACCTATACAATAAACTACACCTGATATATGAATTTTCCTAAAATAACTGTACCCACACCTTTTTTTCAAAAATTCTCGTGTTGTACCCGCATTAGGGGACCACTCAAACGGCATGTGGGGACCGCAACTGTTCCAAAACTGTAATTTTTTTTAAAAAAAATTTAATAGTAATACTGTGAAGTGTATAGCTCAAACAAGACAAGTATTTATACCTATACAATGAACTACACCTGATATATGAATTTTTATAAAATAACTGTACCCGCACCTTTGTTTTTCAAAAATTCTCGTGTTGTACCCGCATTAGGGGACCACTCAAACGGCATGTGGGGGACCGCAACTGTTCCAAAACTGTAAATTTTTTTTTTAATTTTAATAGTAACACTATGAAGTATATAGCTCAAACATGGCAAGTATTTATACCTATACAATGAACTACATATGATATATGAAATTTCCTAAAATAACTGTACCCGCATCTTTTCTTGAAAAATTCTCGTGTCGTACCCGCATTAGGGGACCACTCAAACGGCATGTGGGGACCGCAACTGTTCCAAAACTGTAATTTTGTTTTACAAATTTTAATAGTAACACTGTGAAGTATATAGCTCAAACAGGGCAAGTATTTATATCGTATACAATGAACTGATATATGAATTTTTCTAAAATAACAGTGCAGGTACTGTAGCGCGTACAGTGCGGGTACTGTAGCGTGGGTACTGAAATAATTATTCTTTAATAATTCTTTGCTTCAACAATATTAACAATCTTAAAAAATAAGGCTTAAATTTGAAATCCAAATATCATGATTTATTATGCCCGTAATATGACTATAAAAATTTGATGTATATTTCACTATTCATCAAGTTACATAAAATTTCACCTGTCCAAAATTAATGATCCTTTATTCATCATCAAACAATACTAAAAAAATATATATGAATTGTGATTGTTAGGCTATTTATATGTCCTATAATTTAACTTTTTAAAAATTATTGCCAAGACTGTTAAAATAACTTTTCAAGTAATCCACCTCTTTAGTATATTATAATGATATTTACATTGCTCATTAGTCATTACTAATTGAATCTTTAACGGATTTTGAATTTTGATCGTGCAAGATTCAAATACGAATCGAATCCAATAAATAAGGTTGAATAAGGAAACTTTTTCTTATTTAATAATTTATTTTCATTTCGTTTCCCGTTAGTATTAAAAAGGATTTTTGAGAGCGAAATCGAACATTTGTTCTCATTCAAAGCATGATTTAAATCAATCGTTTCGTACAATTTTTATACATAACAACTCATGATGCCAACACAAAGTGCGACATGACTTGCTTTGCAATCTCAGTTTATATTAGGAAGAGTATAATATATGCATCACAATTCACAGCTAACATCTAGTATAAGAAAAGAATAATTGATAGGCATGTATACCAACCTTTATTAGGCAATAAATGGCAGTGCAATTTCTTTAACTTAATTGTTTTGCTCGTGACAAATATAGTGCTAACATTGACAAATCACAAATGACATATATCATTCATTTTAAAACCATGATTGTCCTGCGTCCTGCCAAACTTCAGTACTAACAAAGTCTCATGTTACTAAAATCCCCACCTCTTACCATGTGGCCAGCTTCCTACAGGCCGAACTGTGTAGCATGTCACTCACATTTGTATAACCACACCATAAGTCCATAACTAAAACAAATAATAATACAGATATAATGCGAGTAGGATATTAAAATCTTCTTACTAAGAAAGCGCCACACAAGATCCATGTGGGTGAATTCGACAATTGTAGAGCACCGCAACCGACAAGGAACCGAAACACACATGATATGTATATTCCTAATAAGAGCCTCTCATTTAAGTTAGTTAAAGTGAACTATCTAATTTATTTCCGACCATTTCTATTCTCCAAACATGATCTCATAAAAGAAAAAATAAGGTGCCTTTTGACCGAAAATAGGAATATCCGATTCCGATCTATGAGAATTAGTCTTAAACCATACATTCATTCTACGGCTATCGTCATGTTGAATTCCAACAAAAATTAGAAAAACCAAAAGGAAAATGCATTAGTCGTAAATTGATTGATGTACACTGCCTTGGTTTCTTGGGGCCATCATCGCATGGCATGCTGGAGCTGGAGTTCAAGTGTTCAACAACAATAATATTAATATTATAATCTTCATGCGATGATTTCTTCAAATCATCATCATCATCATCATTTCAAATTTCAAAATGCCAGGCACACACCGACACCGATCGCACCACTTTTTCCCCTTTCCCATTTGGTTGCCGCGTTGCCTTCCAATTTAATTTGTAGCATCTGAAAAGGAAGGAGAACAGAAGAAGCGAGAACGCGCACAAGTTTAGCATAAAAGCAAAGAAATAATAATAATAATATAAATACCGCCTGTCGCCTGACCTGATTTTAGGGATTGCATTTGCATATGAGCTGGGGGCTGGGGGCTGGGGCCATTCTAAAAAGAATAAGAGTTTACATAAATCTTAGTTGGGTCTGAGTTGGGTTTCAGTTTGGCGCATTCTTGGTCCAGTCAATGACCTGAGGCTGAGGATACGCGCATGCGCATGGGTTAGTTAACATAGTAATTTCTTATTATTTATTACTATTATTATTTTTATTTCTGCATCAAATTTTGTGAGTCAATATCAGGTAGCGAGCGGAATGTGTCAATTCAGTCTCCGGACTCTGTTCAAGAGAAATCAAATTAAATAAAAGAGCCAAGTGTTTGATACATATCGGAGGAAATTTTTTATCTATAGAAATTATTAAATACAGATGTATGGAAACAAAAAGAGTACCTCATTTGCAACAAATATAGAAAGATCTGAATCAATGAGTCCGATCCAAATTCAAATTTATGGTCGGTCTCAATGGTTCAGATCCATCAATATATATATATATATATATATATATATATATATATATATATATATAGGGATGAGCTATGGTGAGCTATGAAGTAAAACAAGTTTTTACTCCATGCCTCATTATTTTCATTTTGAAAATTCAAACAACCGATCCGAACCGTTCAACATGATCTCCATATTGAAATGTACTTGGAGACCAAATTTTATATTTTTTTGAATTTTTTTACTATTTATTAATCCACTTTGAAAATCGCTGATCCATTGGTCCAGAATTTTTTACTGTTTTGCTACTATTCACCTAGATCAGCGATTTTCAAAGTGGTTTAATAAATAGTAAAAAAATTCCAAAAAATGTAAAATTTGGTCTCCAAGCACATTTCAATATGGAGAACAACTTGAACGGTTCGGATCGGTTGTTTGGATTTTCAAGATGAAAATATGGCGTGAAGTACAAACTCGTTTTACTCCATAGCTCACCATAGCCCATCCCTATATATATATATATATATATGGGTCCGGCTAATTTGCTACCGGCAGCATTTTAGACGGTGGTGCTGCCGCCCCTTTTACTGTTTTGTGATGTCCAAACAACAAATTCAAACCGTTAGATGTTTAATCTATATTATAATCTACTTGGAGACCAAATTTTACATTTTTTGGAATTTTTTTACTATATATTAAGATGGTTTGAAAACTGCTGTTTTCAGTAAATTTCTGCAGCGTTAAAAACAGCGGTTTTCAAACCATCTTAATATATAGTAAAAAAATTCCAAAAAATGTAAAATTTGGTCTCCAAGTAGATTATAATATAGATTAAACATCTAACGGTTTGAATTTGTTGTTTGGACATCACAAAACAGTAAAAGGGGCGGCAGCACCTCCGTCTTAAATGCTGCCGGCAGCAAATTAGCCGGACCCATATATATATATAGAGTATGGCTAATTTGCTTCCGGAAGCATTTCGGCCGAGGTGCTTACGGGGGCATATCTTGCAATTTGATATTCAAACAACAAATTCAAACCGTTAGATGTTCAATCTATATTAAAATCTACTTGGAGACCAAATTTTACATTTTTTGGAATTTTTTTACTATTTTTTAAGTTGGTTTGAAAACTGCTGTTTTCAATGCTTCAGAAATTTAATAAAAACAGCGGTTTTCAAACTAGCTTAAAAAATAGTAAAAAAATTCCAAAAAATGTAAAATTTGGTCTCCAAGTAGATTTTAATATAGATTGAACATCTAACGGTTTGAATTTGTTGTTTGAACATCAAATTGAAAGATATGCCCCCGTAAGCACCTCGCCGAAATGCTGCCGGCAGCAACTTAGCCGCTTCCTATATATATATATATAGATTAGATATTGTGTTTTGCAAATTAAAACGAACGTTTTATTTCGAGCTCTTTTTCGGATTTTCAAAGTCCAAACAGTCGATCCGAACCGTTCAAGTTGATCTACATATTGAAATGTGCTTGGATACCAAATTTTATATTTTTTGGAATTTTTTTACTATTTATTAAGCCACTTTGAAAATTGCTGATCCGGGTGAACAGTAAAAACAGTGCAACAAAATTCTGGACCATGTGATCAGCAATTTTCAAAGTGGCTTAATAAATAGTAAAAAAATTCCAAAAAAATATAAAATTTGGTATCCAAGCACATTTCAATATGTAGATCAACTTGAACGGTTCGGATCGACTGTTTGGACTTTGAAAATCCGAAAAAGAGCTCGAAATAAAACGTTCGTTTTAATTTGCAAAGCACAATATCTCATCTATATATATATATATATATATATATATATATATATATATATATATAGAGTCCGACTAGGCTACTCCATGGAGTAAAACGACTTGGTAACGCCATATCTTCATTTTCAAAGTTCAAATAGTCGATTCGAACCTTCCAACATGTTCTCCATATTGAAATGTGCTTGGAGACCAAATTTTACATTTTTTGGAATTTTTTTACTATTTATTAAGCCACTTTGAAAATCTGAAAATCCTTATGAACAGTAAAAAACAGTAAAAATTTCTGGACCGCCGGATCAGTGATTTTCAAAGTGGCTTAATAAATAGTAAAAAAATTCCAAAAAATGTAAAATTTGGTCTCCAAGCACATATCAATATGGAGAACAACTTGAGCGGTTCGGATCGGTCATTTAGATTTTCAAAATGGAAATAATGAGGCGTGGAGCACCAAGTCGTTTTACACCATGGCTTAGCTAAGCCCAGCACTATATATATATATATATATATATTGATGGATTTGAACCATTGAGACCGATCCATAAATTTTGGATCGGACTCATTGAGTCAGATCTTTCTATATTTGTTGCAAATGAGGTACTCTTTCTGTTTCCGTACATCTGTATTTAATAATTTCTATAGATAAAAAATTTCCCATATCGGACCAAATCATTAAATTCAGAGATGAAGGTATTCATCGTGAATGGGATCAATTGTCTAATTTTATATTTATGTATAACTTTTTATATAATTTTTATAGACTAAAATATCATAAGTACTATATAATTGATTTCATTCTCAATATGATAATTTTATATAATTGTTCTTCATCTATATTTGACCTCCATAATTTAAAAATCTACCTCTATTTCTGAATTTAACATTTTTATTTACTTTTGATATTGATCGAACGGTTTAAAGAGCTTTTATTCATGTGTGTGTCAATCATATTTTATTTTATTCTTGTCAAAAGTTTTGCCATTAAAATCTAAATGTAATTCCAAATAAGGTAAGATTGCTTTCTTCGTAGAAATAAAATAATGTTATGACATTTCTAATTTAAACTGCTATAAACTGTCCACTACTCCACTTTAAGTGCGTTTTATAATTAAAGGCTTCTTCAGAGAAACTGGGTCCATGTCATAAACTGCTATATACAAAGTAACAATTTTTTTTTTTTTTTCATTTAAAATTGAATCGACTTCTTCTTCCTTATTTTATTATAAAAAAATAAAACCTATCAAGGTCTCTTCATTTCAGAGCGCTGTGCTGCTGATGAAGTTTACACATCTTTATTATTGAGAATGACTTAAAAATACGAAACAAATGATTTCTAATTAGGTAAATAAACAATTTTCAGGCTTGGGCTAACAATCTTGTAAATTCCACAAGTACAACAATTAATTATCCAAACGAAATTTGAATATATTTGTGCACATTCCACAAACCAATTAATTCAACTAAAACGAAAGATTAAGCCAAAAAATGAAGAGAGCGAGAGAAAGCCGAAAAGAAACTGACCGAAGTGCCCGAAAGAGAAGAGAAAATGGAATTCCGAAACCTACAGAAGCCTAGAAGGCTAGAAGCGAGACCGCTCGCCAAAAAGGCAAAAACAAACCCCACCGCACCTAATGTCCCAATGATTAGACTCAGACCAGACCTGCGCACCTGCCCACCGCATTGAGGGAGCCCTTGTGCTCCCGCCTTCCTATTTCATTGCCTACTCGGTCTCGGTTACTCCCATCTCCCGTACATACATCATTTAATCTGGCGGGTTACTGACATCGACACCCCACTGGATTAAATTTATTAATTTATTGGGGATGCAAACGTCAGATAATTTACACACGCGAGAATACTTTACTTTTCCCACAGAATAATATGGCAGTGCCACTATCCATTTGTTTTCTTATTTACCTCCTTACCACTATTCACCCCCACGATATACCCCAATAAAACCTCTCACTTCTTCCACCAACCTTCCCATTTCTTTCTCTTCTCTCTCTCTCTCTCTCTCCCACACAGACACACACACCTCCACCCAATTTATTCCATTCCTCTTGGCCCTCCTCCTTTCCTTTCCTTTACCTTTTTCATCTCGCGTTCCAAACCCGCAATCGGAGCTACAACAAGAGAAACAAAACGAAGGTCTGTTTCTAAGCATGGGATCGGTCGAGCGGTCGAAGAAGAAGATCCAGCTATGGAAGAAAGCTCTGGTGCATTTCTCCCTCTGCTTCGTTATGGGATTCTTCACCGGCTTCGCTCCCACCACCACTCACCCCACATCCCATTTCTACCATCCGATCACCAATTTCATCAAGCCCAATCGAATCCAAGCCCTCGAAAAGACGGTCACCCCTAATAGGACCCTCCCCTCCCCTCTCCTCACTCAATCCCTACCCGAAATCAAAACCCAGTCTATCCCTGATCCCGAACCGGAAACCATCAACGACGACCTCGCGAATTCAAACCCGCCGGGTTTGCTGATAATCGTGACCACGACCCGGCCAAAGGACCGGTTCAAGGAGGCAGCATTGACCCGGCTGGCGCACACCCTGCGGCTGGTGCGGTCCCCAATAGTGTGGATCGTCGTGGAGGCGCACAGGGAGGCGGCATCGACAGCTGACATGTTGCGCCGCACTGGGATCATGTACCGCCACCTCACATTCAAGGAGAATTTCACCAACCCGATTGCAGAGAGGCACCACCAGAGGAACGTTGCTCTTAGCCATGTAGAGCACCACCGCCTTACTGGAATCTTGCATTTTGCTGATCTCGACACTGTTTACGATCTCCAGTTTTTTGAGGAAATCAGACGGATCGAGTAAGTATATCTTATCTCCTTTCCTAATTTCTTGTTCTTCCTCATTATTCTTCGTTTTTAATTTTATGTTTTACAAGTTTCATGATGCTCACTAACATCTGTGTCGAAACAATGGGTGGAATTAACGAACCAAATTTCGAAATTTGAAAAGGAGGAGTTCAATTGGTACAAACGTCTGTCGTGCTTCGAATTTTGTGTTCGCTTTTAAAATTATTTTATTTCAGGCTTAGTTAAGCTTGCGGTATTTCGTTGACCCAAGACTAGGTCACTAGGCTCCCGTAGTTTAAATAAAAAATATATATATATATATCTTGCCTTTTCTGAGAGGCAATGGAAGTTACAAGTGAAATTCCGTTGTATCTAATTATTTCTGATTTGACCCCGAAAATCCAGAAAATTGCTATAATTATTATGTATTCAAGTTTCCCTCCGCATACTAGTTTAGTTCCTCACAAAATGGTATGTTAAATGAAGCCATTGCTCTTTTCCATAGCATGAGCATGTAGAAAAAGTAAGAAATTGACATATTAATTAATTGTATACTATACTAATTAAGTATATCGTTTTGGAAATCTTCTATTTCCTGTTAATTAATCCATCCCAGTAATGCTGCTTTACTTTTCCATAGCATGGTCCCTGCTTTCCTATTTATAACAGCTAACAGCTAATAATATAATATATATATATTCATCATGCTCGCTTGCACGTTTAATTAATTATTTGGGAGACTTGATTCTTCTTATAATTTATTCCTTTCTTTGACGGACAGAAATGCATTATTAATTTATTATTGTATAAAAGCCTGACCAGGAAACTAAAATTTACTTGAACCTATTTTTGTATATAGTCTGTATTCGCACTGTATAAATATACTGCAATATCTCATTATTTTATTGTTTAATTTGATCATGTGTTTTTTTTTAATCCAAGTAATAAAAAACAAAACAAAAATTTTGGTGAGTGTTTTAAGGTGTATGTCCTGTCGTTATCATTACTGGTTACCCTGTTATTGTTATATTCCTTTTTACTATATAAATGAATACCAGCTTTCAAAACATTATACTTTTTTATATGTCTAATTGATGATCTTAAATAAATTCAAATACTAAACAAACTTGCCAGAATTGCCGGTCAATGCCCAGCTGTTGTCGTTCAATGATTACTCGTGTTAATATTCATTATCAAGGAAATATTATTGATAGTTTTTGGGAGATGGTTCTTTTGTGGCATTCAATTGCTTGTGTAGCAAATTTAATACTAAACGTTATAGTTATGCTCCTATCACAAATTCACAATTTATGCCATGGCTGATACACTGATACGAGGTAAAATCAACATAGTGTTGCTGTTGCTGTTGCTGTTGCTGAAATCCTTGCAAAGAACACAGCAGTTACACTTCCTTGGAAAGCACATGCCACAGAAGAACCGAGTTTGAAATTAATAGGTTAACACTTCTTTATTTATGGGCACGTTAAATAAAGCCGTTGTTCTATTCTTTTCTTTGTTGCTTTCCGCTAAGCACTTTTGTCTCTCGTCCCCAACTCTCACCCAACTTTTCAGACTTCTTTATGATCCCAAGCACATGTTCTCTCTTGTTGTTGTTGCATAAACAAGTAGTCTCATCTTTTTCTACATTCCTTTGTTGTCGGCGAAATATGCGGGGCTTCATTTCATAGATAATTAATAATTGTATCTGTGCCCATAATTAATTTACTGCATAAGAGGGTCACAAAAACTTTTGCCACGAAATAATTACATGAGATTTCTCCTAGAATGGTCTATTATGAATTATGTTGGATCTATATTCCTGAAATTTACTAAAAATTGTTCGTAAAACACCTGAATTTGTCGGACATAGTTCAGGGGCAGTACATTTGTAAATATTTTGCTGCTTACCTTTCTCGTTTTCTTCTTGTATTTTTTTTTTTTTTTTTTTTTGAGAGCAATCTGTGGCATCTTTCAGAAGCATCACAGGCTGCCCTTTGTACCGGAGGGTACTTTTGGTCAGTGGTAATTTTGTAACTTTGCGTGTTGTACACGCGGCAAAATGAGAGGTGGATCTGGAACGAACGATACGATACCATGCACTCTTCACACGTGAATGAGGTGGTGCCCCCAATCATTTCTTGCACCAAGATAAAACGCGAACATCACGCAAAGTTTCCAGTTTGCCCAGATCGGATTCCATAAATTTCAATTAAACCCCCCAGATTAATTTTGCTTCTTTACTAAACAAAGATTCTCCTCAAAAGAAGCGTCTCCGCTTTGCCCTTTTCCTAGGCTATCTGGACTGAACCTTATCCTTTCAACCCAAATTAGTGCTGTTATTTCTTTAACACCCTAAATTACAATTTACAAGTACTTGGTATTTAAAAAAAGGAAGTTACATTATTTCTTAGGGACATGCATGTAAATGAACTCACTCCTTTATTAACTGTCTTTGTTGTTACAGTGTATTTGGCACGTGGCCAGTGGCGAGACTGTCGGCAAGCAGGAGAAGAGTAACGATAGAGGGCCCATTGTGCAGAGACTCAAAGGTTGTCGGTTGGTTCACAAAAGACACGAGCGTAGGGACCACCAAGACCGTGAGTTACGCTGGTGGGGTCGACGCCAATTCAAATACTGCCATCGGAGGTGGGGCCGGCTCCGGGACGGGACAGAGACCGCACCCCATAGACGCCTCGGGATTCGCGTTCAACAGCTCAATCCTTTGGGACCCTGAGCGGTGGGGTCGACCTACCTCTCTGCCAGACACGTCGCAGGTCAGCCTCGTGACCTTTTATGTCTGTCTCTTATTAATTCTTTTTCGCATTTATTCCTCCATTTTTGCTATATAGCTCCAAGTTTTATATCAAGATCCAAGCGTAGTTAAAATCTCATTGGACCTTCTCCTTGACCCCGAATTGGTCAAAATCTCATTGGACCTTCTCCTTGACCCCCCGAATTGGTCATACACTTGTGCATTTGTTAAATAACAACTTGGTACATATTTTTCAAGGGTTTAGATGGTCATGGTGGAATTGCTCAAACTCAGTTTTCAGTTTTCAGTTTGTTAGATTATAATTTTATTCTAACTCAACTTAATTTATTATTTTGAGTTTTAGTTACGTGACTTTGTCTTATTGTAAGGTCCGTCTACTAGTCTTATTGTAGACGGACCTGTAGGTGTTTGGTGAGTTTCTCAGTTGACAAGTACCAAATTACATCATACAAAAAAATGAACATAAATATTTCAATAGGATAAGTTGCTCTAGTATGCGGGACATTATTCATTTTCATTTCCTAAAGTAGCAACTTCACAATTTTTTTTGGAATTCTATGTTGACTTTTCAAATTCTATGATGATATAATGAGATCACTACTAGTCAAATTATGGAATTTCTTTTTTCTGAGTTTTGAGTATAGATATAGAATTATTGCTTGTATAATTTTAATAGGGAATTTTTACTTTTAAGCTCAATAATTAACTTCTTCCTCCTTAGCTGTCCCAGCTTGACATCCTACCAAACGCTAAATTTTGCATGGGGACCCATTTATTTTTGGGACCTCCCATTGTTGTTAGGCCATTAAATTGGTTGGTTTGCAGAGGAGTTTGTTTCAACAACCTTACGAGCTTTCTTCCATTCCAAATTTCCAATCAATCTTTGTTTTACTTTTTAGTTTTCATTTTCTGATAGGGGTTACCAATAGCCAATTAGCCACTAGTCTTAGAGTACCTTATTTTTATCCAGTTATGGAGACGGGAATCGTTTGCTTTAAATTACCTGTTTTCACAAATATAGTTTTAGTTAGGCAAATAGTTTGTCGCATTCTTTTGGTGTCATCTAAGCATCAATTATTGATGCCCTAGCTTGAACATATCTCTTTATTTATTGAGAAATGATTTTGCATTTACTGGTACTACTTTTAGAATAGAATAAAACATTGGAATGAATAGGCACTGAAAAATAACCTTTTGATTGGTCATGGCAAATTTCAGGATTCAATAAAGTTTGTACAGGAGGTGGTCCTAGAAGATGGGACGAAATTAAAAGGTGTTCCTTCTGACTGTTCTTTGATCATGTTGTGGCATCTCCACACACCGAGGCCCACACCACAACAGTTCTCACAAAATCAAAGAAGCAGATAGGCAGGCTCACATGCTCTGATGCTCGTGAATCGTGATTCAGATTTCCGACCGACACAAATAGGGGCACATTTAAGAGCGGAGCTCAAAATGAGGGGGTTCAATGTAAATTTGGGAGGGAAAAAGGGGAGAAAAGTTGGTTACTTTTCGTTTTCGATTTTTTTTCTTTTTCTTTTTCTTTCTTTCTGGGGAGGACGCAGCAAGGAGTCCACCCAGCAATAGTATTTATTAATTTTTTTTTTTTTTTTTTTTTTTTTACTTTCGTATTCTTCAAGTTGTTTTCATTTTTTTTCTTCTATAAAATATAAATCTGAGGGGGCTCAAGTGGAAATTAAATAAATACGTAGATAATGAGAGAGAAGAAGGGAAAAACCCCATCCACTAACTTCTAATACTGCATTCTTTTATTATTTTTTTATTAAGTGCATTATGATACATTAACGGTAACTAGCTAGAATATTTAACATATTTTAATATTAGGTGATGGGATGGGCGTTGATCCGGACCCGTATCCTCTGTAATATTGTATAGAACAGTAAATCACTTTACGGTCCGGATTTACTCTCAGCCGGTGCCTATTCGGGTGATTGGAGGGGGCAGTATTATTTGTGCTTTGAGATTCGTGTAAAATTAAATCTGACGACTGAGACCTCATCGTATTTTCTCGAGTATTACAGAGGATATGAATTCCGTTGATCCGGCCTGTTATTCTGCAGCGCATGTTCCCCAAGACAATTTCTTTGTATGGTAATGGGTTTAGCAAAAAACATGAAAATTTAGAAATTTAGAAAAAAAATATGAATCTTCTTAGGTTACAGAATATGCACGCAAAGAGATATGCTAAGTTTGTTATGAGGTATTAAAAAAAAAATCAGGCTATCTATCAATCCAACATAGAAGAGACAAACTTGCGATCCCTCGTTACGTGTATGTCATTCATTTTGTTAAATGCCACCAAATTGTACCGTCGGTACTGTAAAATATGCGCACGAGTATCTACTGCATCAAATGTATAAGCAGTCATGGTCGTTATTTAAAAAAAGATATTATCATAATTATACATCTTTATATATATCTGAATTTTAACAAGAATACTCTTTCTTCTCCCCCCTTTCCTTACTTTTTTCTGGGCTATCTCCTTTTGTATTTTGTTCTTCCGGTTTTGAGATTTGAGACGAGATGACAATTATAAAAGGCACTTAGTTAGTTAGCTGTCTCCAGTATTTACTATTTAGTCGAAGCATTATTAGCTAGTTACTAATTCTAGTTAGCTGTCTATTATTATTATTTTGCAGATTGATCTTTTGTGACCCATACAATTAATACAGACCTTTCAAATTAATAATGGAAACTGGTGTAATTTTTTTTTATTATCAAACAATTAATTTTGCACTGATATATTTAACAGCCGGTCTTTGATAGAATATTAAATAACATTCTAATTAATAAATTAATATTCATTGATTCAAAATCTTAATTTGTAAGCAATGCATGTAAGCCTATATAAATATTTTGCACTGATATATTCATTTATAGAGCATGCATTAATTACATTGCTTACAAAGATTTATATAGGCTTTAGGCTTCCTATTACACAAAATCTAATTCACCATATATATATATATATATATATATATATATATATATATATATATATATATATATATATATATATATATTAATCCTAATTGATAATACAAACTTAATTAGAAAAGTGCATATTAATTAATTAATTAATCTTCAACATGCACCATATATTATTGCCTTTTCAATGGTGCGGTATGCATGCGTTGATCATTGCATGCACTTACAGGGCTTCTCACTGCTTGAGTCAAGATCATGTGCTACAATATATATCTCCATTTCTGAGTTGCCACTCCCGGCCGATAACCAACACACCTTTTCCAGCGTACGTAGCCTCTCTCCGATTGGAAGTCAGAAGAGTGCAAAACCTCTCCATTATGTATATATATATGTATTAGAGAGATCTGGAATATAAGCCTACAACATTTAAATTGAATAGTGAAATATTTAAACTAAAGTCCGGCAGTACTTCAATGAACTTTGATCAACAAATCCGAGCGGAGCTAATTAATAAAGCATTAAAATGGAATATTTAAGCTCATAATTAAACTGAATACTACAACATTAAAAATGAATAATAAAATAGATAGATTGAATATATATTACAAAAATATAAACTTCAAATAAAAGCACAAATATTGAATATATATAAACATTTGAATTGGACAATAAAGCATCCATACTAATATTAAAGCATCACATTTATTACTCATGTTGATTGTTTTATGATCCATATTGAGTGTGATTATTTTCATTTCAATTACTTTGTTTTATTATTCATGTTGAGTGCTTTATTAACACGTTAAATATTTCTATCAGAATTTTGTGGGAGCTCTAGAAAATTGGTTATTTAAGCTATTGATCACTTGTTAAAAAAAGTTGTTGTTTCGTCAAAACTTTGGAAAGATCAAATGATTATGATATATATATATATATAGTGGAATGAATATATCAACTGTTCTCAATTATATTTGATTTTTACAACCAAATGCCACGACTAAATCATTGTTATTTACAACTTGTTTATTTCAAAATAATGTTGTTGTATTATTAGTTTAAACTAAAATATACTCATTTATCAGCAAACCAAATCTAGCTCTAAAATATACACAAATAAACTAACCTAAAATTATAGGCAACTAAAAAGAAAATTTTGCTAAATATTCGATCCATCTTCACGTATCTTTCACCTATCAAAACATGATTGAAAACCCGATTTGTGATTTTTTTTTTTTTTTTTTTTTTTTAGGATTGTTAAAGGATAAGGTTAAATATGTATGTACTGAAAATCAATTCTTTTTTGCTACAAGTATTTTTGTAATTTCATGCTTGTACTTGTTGGCTTGGTATAGACTATAGAGTGGGCTTAATTGGGTGAGCTCATAGCATTTTCCATTTATCAGTATGTAGTCTGTACCTCTGTTTATCCCTGTAATAAAACCACTGCTGCTGCCTGCTGCTGCTCTTAATGGTAATTTTTTAATAATAATAATAATAATAATAATACCATTACCACCGTCGCCTAGCTGGCTAGCTCTACCTGTGCCTGTGCTGCTTTGAAAATAGTAGGCTTCAAAAGTCCTTCATCCAATGTGACTCGGTCCGAGGCACAAACCAGGCCGACTTTTGGGCCTGCAATAAACCATAAACCCAGACCAAGAAAAAGGGAATGATGTTAGTTGGACCCACCCGCAGAGAGAGAAAGGAGAAGAAGGCCATAAATGAACTGGAGAAGAATCAACAAACTGAATGGCAAACTTTGTAATTTACACTTGGGAGTTAGTTAATTGTTTATCTCAGTCAGAAGAGCATTTTTTCAAAACTAAGGATTTGTTCGGCAATAAAAAAGTATGAACAAGAACTAAAGGATATATTATATTAGATATAATAAAGAGTGCAAGGGTAAATAGAAAATCAAAGAAACCTTCAAAGGTAAATGGAAAATTAACTCTAAATTAACTTCTTGTTAAAATTTATATTTTTATGGAGTGTTGCATTACAGTTATAGATCGATTGAGAGGTATGTAATACGTTTATGGCACTGTTTTTTTTCTTTTCATAATGTACTTTTCGTACGCTTTTAGTAATAAATGTCACAAAAATAGCAAAAAAAAACGTTGTAATATTTTTATTCAATGTTGTAATTCAATAATCCATTCTTGGCAACAACAAAAAGTAAATAATAAAAACATGTTACTATTATATATTCATAATTAAACAATGTACTAGATCATATACAAAAGAACATGCATCCTACTGCATATATATTGAAATGTGCTTGGATATTAAATTTTACTTCACGTTGATATCTCCGTTTTCAGAGTCTAAACAGTCGATCCGAACTGTTCAACATAACCTCCATATTGAAATGTGCTTGGAGATCAAATTTTATATTTTTTGAGATTTTTCTACTATCTTTACATGGGTAGAAAATCGTTGTTTTTTTATGGATTATGAGCTATAAAAAACAGTGATTTTAAAAAAATGGTAAAGAAGTAGTAATAAATTTTCAAAAATTGTAAAATCTGGTCTCCTAACACATTTCAATATGTAGTTCATATTTAGCGGTTCGGATCGACTTTTTAAACTTTCAAAAATAAAAAATATGAGCATGAAGTAAAACAAGCCTCTTACTTCGCAACTCACAATAGCCCAACTCTCTCTCTCTCTCTCTCTCTCTCTATATATATATATATAGAGAGAGAGAGAGAGAGAGTGACTAAGGTCAAAGTGGTAGTTCCTAGCCTCCGGTGCTACCAAGTCGTTTTCAGATTTCCCAAGTCCAAACAGTCGATCCGAACCGTTCAAATTGTTCTCCATATTGAAATCTGCTTGGAGACCAAATTTTACATTTTTTTGGAATTTTTTTACTATTTATTAAGCCACTTTGAAAATTGCTGATCACATGGTCCATAATTTGGTTGCACTGTTTTTACTGTTCACTCGGATCAGCAGTTTTCAAAGTGGCTTAATAAATAGTAAAAAAATTCCAAAAAATGTAAAATTTGGTCTCCAAGCAGATTTCAATACATAGAACAACTTGAACGGTTCGGATTGACCGTTTGGGCTTTGAAAATCTGAAAACGACTTGGTAGCACCGGGGGCTAGGAACTACCACTTTGACCTTAGTCACTCTCTCTCTCTCTATCTATATATATATATATATATATATATTAACATGTAACATTGAAAATGATTTAAGAATTTTTTTCTAAGAAATATATCAATAATCAAGGGCAGACTCAAGTGGAGTCGGGAGGAGGGGTTTAACTGTCTCTTATAAATTTCGAAACTTTACAGTGATCTATAGATTCAGACTAACTTTGTATTTTTTTTTTAAATTTGAATTTTCTGATATGTAATTTGAGTTAAATTAAATATTTTAAATTTAGATTGAAAGTTAGAGCATTAAAAATTATAATATAAATAAATCGTTATTTTTTATGTAGAGTCTAGACTCTAGAGAGACCAACCAAAACAAACCCTAACCTCCGCTATTCGTCTTCACGAGCCGCGCCTCCTTTCCGATCTAGGGTTTTCTGCTCTCGTTGCCGTATCTCCCAACCAAGCGCGAAAAAATGGTTGGTCTCCGTCGAATTTGTTTTATCCTACAGCTCTGTTAGACATGCACATGCCTCTTCTCTTCTTCATCGAATCCGTCTGATTAATCAATTTTGTTTCAGGAGGATGTTGAGGTTGAGGCTGGAGTTACCGGAGCTGCGCCGAAGAAGAGAACGTTCAGGAAGTACAGTTACAGGGGAGTAGACCTGGATCAACTCCTAGACATGTCCACTGATGAGCTCGTCAAGCTCTTCCCTGCCCGCGCCCGTAGAAGGTAATTAGATTAGTATGAAAATACATCTTGATTCAACTAGTTAATTAATAGGGTAGATTTACTGATTTGTTTCTTCTGGATATTAGGTTCCAGAGGGGTCTTAAGAGGAAGCCTATGGCTCTCATTAAGAAGCTCCGCAAGGCGGTAAGTCTACACACCTCTTAACCTTCTCTATACACTCTCTACATGTTGCTGGATATGTCTATCTGATTTGCAGCCAAATGTCAGGATTGCTGCTGAAATTGGACATCATGCACTTTCTCTTATTAAACATTGCTGAAATCAATTAATTACAAAAACCAGTTTACCAGAGGTGTTACCCTCTGAACTGTGCACTATAGCCTGTGTTACCTATGTAAGGTGCATCCAAGATTGTTAATTTACATATGCAAATATCTAAGTTGTTTATGCATTCAAAACCTCAGCCTAAATTTCTTTTTGTTGGTGTGTCTAAGATAATATACCAGCAGCTCGATTACGAAATGCATGTTTTCTGGAAGCCTTTAAGCTTCGCAGGTTCAAACCATGTAATATTTCTTACGAGTCGTATCCATTTTCTTCATTGAAATCTTTCAGAAAAAGGATGCACCGGCAGGTGAGAAGCCGGAGGGGGTTAGGACTCATCTGAGGAACATGATTATTGTGCCAGAGATGATCGGTAGCATCATTGGTGTCTACAACGGCAAGACCTTCAACCAGGTTGAGATCAAGCCTGAGATGATTGGCCACTACCTTGCTGAGTTCTCAATTTCGTACAAGCCTGTTAAGCATGGACGTCCCGGTATTGGTGCTACTCACTCTTCTCGTTTCATCCCTCTCAAGTGAAAAGATCAGACCAAACAGCATATATATGGGTTTTGGTCCTGTTGGTCTTTACATTTTGTTTTAATATCTGTTTTTGGGTACTTAATCATTTCTTGAAAAGTGGTGGATGTTCTAGGAGTTTCAATATTCTGTTTGAACAATGGTTTTTTTTATCTCGGGAATTTTGACCTTAGAATTTATGTTTTATTTATGTTTTGAGTTGTTTGTTTCAGTTTTTGCTGTCTGTTCTTGCTGTGATATCTTGTGAGCTAGTAGCAAAGAATTATAGCAATTTAGATAGTAGGCTTTAGAAAGGAGGGAGAACTACATGGTCACAGTTCCTAAAAAGCCTCTGTTGAATTAGCTGAGTAGTTGTGGCAATTTAATAAGTGTAGTTATTGAACTCTCTTCTCATTTGAATCCATACCTATTGACCTCTCTCCTCTCTTGGCAAATGTCTTTGATGTGACTGGTTGGGATGGTGGAAGTTGAATAAGAGTGAGGAATCTCACTATTGGCTCTGTAGTTCACCATAGCATTGGATCATACTGACCAGGTTTTGCCCTCCCATTTGAATCAGGGTTTGCTAGGTTAGCAAATTATTATCTACAAACATGTTTTTCTCCACTCTTACCCTCTATTCGCCTCCCGAGAACACACCCTAAAACGTTTTAGAAAGTTTTTTTATAGCAACTTCATCACATAATCATATTATTAGTATGTGCTGAGAATACGAAATTTGTTCGTACTCAATAGGAAATTCTCTTGATTAGTTGGTTCAAGGCCCCATTCATCCCTAGCGCTTTGCTCTCTGACTATTATAAACCAAAAATAATTACGTAATGAAACCAGTATCGGTTTGAAGATAGCTAAAGCACTGGTTTATGTTATCACTTATCAGTATGCACTTGAATTAAAACACATTTTATGTTTGAGGCTTTGAGCCCGGAGCATAGGAGCATAGTCCCCCCAATTCTCTAATAACTTCTCCAAGCATAAATTAAACACATTTTGATCCTGAAATTCATTTTTTTTTTACCGTTTAGCCCTCTTATTTAGTATTTGAGTTTTTAATTAAAATAATTCTTTGTTTGTTTTGTTACTCGGTGGAATAAAAAAATAAAAAATTGTTATATTGTATAGGTGTACCATATGTTAAAATTTTAAAAATTGCTATATCGCTGTATTAGATAAGATTTTTGCATTTTATCCGTGCGATGATTAAAGGAATTAATCGGTGAAGATTAACTAGCAGTGTTTTTCAGTGTTTTTTCCTTTGTAAGTGATTTTTTTTTTTGAGTAAAGGTTGGAGGTGAAGTCTATTTTATACTCTGTTATTATAAAAAATGAATTTTTTTTTATTTTAATTTCGAATTCATAACCTCTCATATAAATATTATTTATGTACTTTTGCCACTAGACGAAAGACTAGTTCTTACTCTTCTGTATTGATTTTCTGATGAGAGATGCATCGAGTAGAGAAGTTGGAGACTTTAATCATGTCCCAGTAGATTGCCATCTTTCTCTAAGTTGGGACTTGTGTGTACACTTTCCTAGATTAGATTAGGTATAATTAAATTAAGTACTCTTTAATTGCAAGGGATCATTCTTACATGCGTTAAATTTGATTTGATAATTGTAAGGATGTGTTGCTAGAAAGTATTATAATCTTTGATTTATATATCAATATCTAAATTATGTGAATAAAAGAGTATATATATGATATATATTAATGTCATGAAAAATATATGAAAATACTATAATTGTGAGAGTCCACATTGCCCTCTTCTGGACAAATCAAACTTAAAGCATCATGGAGCTTACAACATGATGCTTTGTTCTTTGAAGGTAAGTATATTTAAAGATGCTAGAGTAACCGAATCAATTTAATTCAGTTTGATTTTCGAAAACTAAATAAATTTTCATTTATCTATTTTAATTCAGCGTAAGAGCATCTACAATGGGAATGTCTTTTAAATTGCTAATCTGATGTGTTAATTGCTAATATAATTGCTGGATTGTAGGCCGATTTCTAAAAAAACAAATTTGCTTATAAAGCAAACGATTTCTTTTGGACATGCTGGTACTCTCTCTTTCCTATTGGCTCTGACTCCTTTGTTTTCTTTCCTATTCGCTCTGACCCAATTTCTGAGATGGAGGGATTAAGAAATTAAAATGAACTTAATTTTTAAACAGTGATTTACAGTTGTCTTTTTATTTTTTACGGATTGCTGGGTTGGAGATGCTCTAAGACCGAATGAAAGCTATGAACATCGAATTTGACTCGGTCAAAGGCAGAAACGAGGCCGAGTTTTGGGCCTGCCATAAACCCAGCTGAAAAAAAAATGATTAAAAATAAAAGATTGAAGAGACTGAGTAATGGGACCATATAGCATACTAGTGGAATGCCTCGCTTTGCTTCGGCAATGCTAATTGCAATAATTTTTATTGAGTTGTCGATGATACAAAGTATATATAAAAATACCATGCAAATGAACAGTAAAAATAAAAACATAAAGCATATCGTGCAATATACATTTTTTACATGACAACACAGAGTGTTCTTTCTCCCTCTCTCTATATATAAGAGAGACATTGTACATAAGCTAAAATAATACTACCTTTGACGGTTAGAGATTTCTGCATAATCACAAAAGTATTGTGTAATATTTATTGGTTGTGTTTAATTGGAAGAGGAATAAGTTGGATACCTATTGGTTGACCAAGGATGCAACAGAATATACTATTAGCGCTTACATCATCAAAAGAAGAATCTACTTCCCTGCTAAAATCCTTTGTAGGATACTATTTGGGTACACAACTTTAGTAGCTTTCTTGGGTTAGATGTTAACCTCTGCATCAATTTAGAATGCCATCCTTTAGGAAGAAAAAGAAGAAGATCAAAGACAAAACAATAAATTAAAGCATACTAAAAATGGAACCTCTTCTCCAGATCTTCAAGAACCACTGGGCCGCTACTTTTCGCACTACATTGCAAGCAGAATGGACCATTGGAGACAGTTGTAATGATGCTGGATATAAGCGCATATATACACGCATATGTAAGTTCTTTCAAAGATGAACAATGTACATAACATGATAAAATTGAATGAAAAATCAGAAATATCACAATAGTGTGTCCCAATGCGAAGTCAAAAGTAAATCATACATATTTGTATGCTGATATTTTAAATTACATAAATGAAAATAACATATAAATCATTAGGTTGAGCACACAATTTACATCATGTAATGTTTGTAAAAACGTATGAGCATATTATGTAATCAAATAATTGAACAGAAAAAATTAGAGCATCTAAAATAAAATAAAAACAAAACTAACAAATAAGAAGAGAAATAACAAAATTGCTAAAATCAAGAAAATATTTTGTTCAGATTGGACAAAAATGTCAGATTTGGACTGTCCTTTTTCTTCTGCACATCTTGCTTGTTACATATGTTTCAATGCATGTTACCAAAAAAGCAAGTGAACTAACCATCCATACAAAAAAGAGCACAATGGCTGCTAGTTACTTTCTATTGATCCTGATAATGTCAATGTTGAGCGAAGAAATTACGCATTTAGATTTGATTTGTAATGAAGTAAAAAAAAATATTATAAGGAATTACACAAAAGGGATACTTCAGATCTTGATAGACCATAAATTTAGGACGATAGAATATCTTGAGATATTAAAGAAAACTCTTGCTCTTAATGCTGTACAAAACGTTGAAAAAGAATCATAATTTGGAATTTCGCATTCGAAGATGGTATTGGCAGTGTATTGGGCTGATATTGTACCGGTCATAAAATACCATAAGACACAACAGGAATTGCACGCCACACTTCAATTTTATAAAAAAAACTCAAAAGCACAATGGCAAAATGTCCAATATCATAATAAATCAATGTACCTGAGAAATCTCAAACAAAGATGGGCAGGATCAATTAGATGGTTACTTCTTTCTCTTGGAAGCAGTTTGTTTCAACTCATGTTTCTCTTTATTGCTTCACCCCTTCCTCACCTAAAATGTAATAGAAGGAATCAGCAATAATACACTGGTACCGTCCGATACTTAAGTATTGGTTTAATCTATTGTGATTCCAAGGATTTGTATGCAGATGTCCTAAAGCTTTCAGGGTTTAGTCTGAAATTGTGGTATTGTCCCTTGTCAGAAAAGCTTAAGCGCAAAATTTAATAGTTTACGGGCTTCAGGTTTGCTGGAACTTTAAAAAAGTATCTATAAGTTAGGCTTGATATATTTTGATTTTCAAATAAGAACTATTATGGGTTTAATATAGAACATAACCTGAAACTCAATTTTTTTTTTGTACATTGGTAAGAATGACATTTTGGCATGCTTTCAAATTCCCAAAATCTGATATTATCTTGGTATTTAATTTTTCATTGTCTATATTTGCAATTTGACCAACAAACCAGTAAAAAAACAAATTAAAGCTCCGATTTTCATATTATTGCATGCTTCATCAAAATTGTCTGTGAAGACAACTCAAGCAGGTAAAATAAAAGGCTGGTTTTCCAAAGGTATACATGTAATTGCAGTACGTTCAACCTTGTAAGGACAAACAAAAATTCTCACGTACGTGTTTGATTCAATAAGGTTCTATCAGAACATCAAAGATTTGAGAGTTCAATTGATTTCAATTCAATAGGATTCATTATAGGTGATTTCCAATTTAACTTGTTGATCGGAACTAAAATGGAATATAATTGAATTCTTCGTGAATTATTGATTGGAAAGTTCACATAATATAAGAGAAATTATTGCATTTCAATAAAAACGACACTTTTACCTTGTATACCCACTGACTTTTCAAAGGCAAATGCATATGTTCTTCAAATAGTTTGTTCAGCCATTGATGTCAATTGACTATAACAACATTTCTGTGCACCTGAATGCACTCTATTAATTACCTGTGTTGTCCTCTGTTCTGTAGAAAAATTTAGGAACATTTTCTTACTTTATGTGGTTCATTATATTTTATTCCTTCATATTATTAAGGAATCAAAATGTTTTTCTTAAGCAAAGAATGCAATTAGGAGACATGCTTACCTGAGGGGCTTCAGTGCAGAAATGGTCAATATCTACTGGTGCATCTACTTGTGTAACCTTAATGTGCTCAAATGTTACATCTCTTACATATCCAGATCCTCCTGTAAAAGGAATATGTGAAAGGAGCATCAAATTTAAATGCATTAATAAGTTGGTGAGATGAGCAAGTAAATTAAAACTCTTGCCACATGGATAATGTTAGTGTTAGTACCTGCTAACTGCTAAGTCTTGTCCTTACACTGGTCATAGTATTAAAAATATTACAGTCGAAACATGAATTGTTTCTACTGCTGCATCTGTACCTCATTTCCCAAGGCTTCCTAATGCCATGGCCAGGCCCACATGAAATTTTCATAATGTTGACATCTGAGGTTCCTGATTCAATTGGTATGCAATCATCCCTTGTACAAACTGAGGATTTTGTTTCTTTTTGTAAAGAAATGTACAGTGTTGATTCTGTCAAAACATACTTGGTTATGTATACTGTTGTATTTGAAATAAATAGACAAATTAACATAAATAAAGTTCCAGTTGCGAATGTGGAGATCATTTTATAGATACAGACAAAAGGGAGGGGCACATCAGGTACAAAAACAGAATCAGATTATGTGAATCAAATTAAAGGGGAGGGCATATGTACCTTGTATGAAAGCGTTACTTTAATTTATGTATGAGATTATGCAAAACAAATTAAACAAATTGAATTAGTATTTTTACAAAACCTGTATCACAGAGGCTGGCGATCCAATAGAGAGAGGAGAAGCCGGGAGGAGAGCGGTTGACGATTTAATTGCATGTCTTGCACACCACAAAGAGGGATGGGTCGGAGAAGCGGCTGAGATGACTCGGACACGAAATTGGCGGCATTGGTGCCTGGGGCAAGGAGGAGGATACATAGGTTAGAGAGGAGAAGAGACGAGGAGGAGAAGGAAGGGAGTTTTTAGTGGGGAGGAGAGAACGGAGAGAGGAGAAGAGAGAACTTTCAGGAGAGAAATCGGAGAGTATTGCTAATGGAGAGTGAGAATTGGGGAGGCGGTGAATTTTCTAGACAAAGGGAGAACTTAGTTACGGTGGAGAAGGGAAAACAATTCCACTGCAAATTAAGATCCACCTGTCTGACATGTCAGTGTTACTGTAGACGAAACTGTTCACTCCACTCATCAATCCAAAATTAAGTAATAAGATAGATTTGTTAGGCCGAGTACTAATTAAGTTAACTTAGCTCCTATTACTATTATATAGCATTTTCCTTTTCTTTATACGTACAGTACTAATTAAGGATGCATCAATGCTTAATTGCTTATTTAAGCGCATTTATTTAATCCTCATACTTTTTTTTATAAATTTTCTAAGGATGTTCAAAACAAAATAAATGTTGACAACTTTGAGTATATATATATATCTTAGCACTAGCTACTAGCTAGTTCAAAATTTCTTTATATATAAATCATGCATAAAAGCCTCCATCATGATTATAATTTATTCACCGTGCATTTTCACAACAAAATTAAACATGGATTCTAACCTAATCCAACACCATGATGTATAAAACACCTCACCTATCATTATCAATTATCAATTATCATTACCTTAAAGAAATGTGCGTAAGAGACTTTAGGCAATCATACAAGACACTTGGGCACTTAGCTGTCTGTCTCCAGTATTTAGTTAGAATGTCTATATTTCCTTCTGTATAAGAAAAGGAAAAATATTAAATTTGGAGATATTTGAATTTTTTTTGTTTTTTCAAAGTGGTTGTACCTTTCTTTTTTTAAACTAAAGTGGTAGTATCAGATTCTCGTGGCATTAATTAATTTATTTTGTGAAATCTGACACTGCAAATCTAATTGATTTAATATTATAAGGTGTTGTAGGCCTCAGTATTTGCTTTGAGCAAATGAGCCAGTCTGCCACTGCCATCTGCCAGTGCAGTGTGTAGGAAATTATTCACGGCTGTCCCTCATTATATAAAAATCACAAACAATTAACAAAACTAATCGCCAAAGCATGTTCACCCAGTGCCGTAATGTCTAACAGTATATTATGTTTAATGTGAAAGCATGACTTGGCTTTCCTTTTTGAAAGTCTGTTTAATTAGTACCATAACAAGCATTCTTTATCACAAAAAAATTATGTTTAAAATTTAGGAAGCTGATATGAGTACCCACGCTACAGTACCAGCACTGTACCCACACCTAAACTGCCATAACTGCTTGTGGGGACCGCAACTATTCCAAAACTGTAATTTTGTTTCCCAAATTTAATAGTAATACTGTGAAGTATATATCTCAAAGAGGTCAAGTATTTATACCTATACAATCAACTACTTCTGATATATGAATTTTCCTAAAATAACTGTACCCGCATCTTTTTTGTAAAATTTTCATGTTGTACCGCATTAGGGGACCACTCAAACGGTATGTGGAGACCGCAACTATTCCAAAACTGTAATTTTGTTTCCCAAATTTAATAGTAATACTGTGAAGTATATAGCTCAAATAGGACAAGTATTTATACCTATACAATGAACTACATATGATATATGAATTTTCCTAAAATAACAGTGCAGGTACTGTAGCGCGTACAATTCGGGTACTGTAGCACGTACAGTGCGGGTACTGTAGCGGGGGTACTGAAATAATTATTCTAAAATTTAAATGCATCAGGTGGTGTTTGGTTGAGGACTAAAGTTAAGGTGGCCCAAGTTGTTATTCCATGTTAGGCCGGCCTAAATTATTTGTGTTTGGTTGAGGTCTAAAGTTAAACCACGGCTTAAGTTATTCCTTGTTTGGTTAGAGTTAGTGGAGGACTAAAGTTTTGGAAGCCTAAGTTAGTTAATTATTAATCATAGGATACTAATTATATAATATTAATATATTAATAATAACTATAATGTATTATAATATTATTATAATAATTATTTAATATATTAACAATATAAGATAATAATTATATAATTATATATTAATAATAAGATACTAATTATATATATTAATATATTAATAATAACAATAATATTATAATAATAATTATAATAATTATTTAATATATTAAAAATATAACATATTAATTATATAATTATATATTAATAATAATTATTGATAAAAAGATACTAATTACATAATATTAATATATTAATAATAAATATAATATATTATAATATTATTATAATAATTATTTAATATATTAAAAATATAACATATTAATTATATAATTATATATTAATTATATAATTATATATTAATTATATAATTCTATATTAATTATATAATTCTATATTAATTATAATTATTGATTAAAAGATACTAATTATATAATATTAATATATTAATAATAACTATAATATATTATAATATTATTATAATTATTATTTAATATAATAAAAATATAAGATATTAATTATATAATTATATATTAATAATTATTATTAGTAATAAGATACTAATTATATAATATTAATATATTAATAGTAACTATAATATATATAATATTATTATAATAATTATTTAATATATTAAAAATATAATTATATATTAATAATAATTATTGATAAAAAGATACTAATTATATAATATTAATATATTAATAATAAATATAATATATTATAATATTATTATAATAGTTATTTAATATAATAAAATATAAGATATTAATTATATAATTATATATTAATAATAATTATTGATTAAAAGATACTAATTATATAATATTAATATATTCATAATAAATATAATATATTATAATTATTATTTAATATAATAAAATATAAGATATTAATTATATAATTATATATTAATAATTATTATTAGTAATAAGTTACTAATTATATAATATTAATATATTAATAGTAACTATAATATATGTAAGAGTATGGCTAATTTGCTTCCGGCAGCATTTCGGCTGAGGTGCTTACGGGGGCATATCTTGTAATTTGATGTTCAAACAACAAATTCAAACCGTTAGATGTTCAATCTATATTAAAATCTACTTGGAGACCAAATTTTACATTTTTTGGAATTTTTTTACTATTTTTTAAGCTGGTTTGAAAACTGCTGTTTTCAATGCTTCATAAATTTAATAAAAACAGCGGTTTTCAAACCAGCTTAAAAAATAGTAAAAAAATTCCAAAAAATGTAAAATTTGGTCTCCAAGTAGATTTTAATATAGATTGAACATCTAACGGTTTGAATTTGTTGTTTGAACATCAAATTGCAAGATATGCCCCCGTAAGCACCTCGCCGAAGTGCTGCCGGCAGCAACTTAGCCGGTCCCTATATGTAATATTATTATAATAATTATTTAATATATTAACAATATAACATATTAATTATATAATTATATACTAATAATAATAATTAATAATAATATACTATTTGTATACTAATAAGATATTATTATAATCATTCGAGTTAGGCCACGACGTGGACTAAAATTAAACCACCATGCGAGGTGGTTGTTTAGTTTAGGCCGGCCTAAAGATCGGCTTATGCCATATTAGGTCGGCTCAATTAAATCACGTTTGGTGAAATAAAGAGGCATAAACCCCTTATTCCACCCTTTAGGCCACAACCAAACATGGCCTGACATTGCACAACTTTTTGGGATTAGCTTCACAGTAGGTTACCAAATTATAGTAGCTTTAACTTTTCTTTATTATATCAGTGTATCAAATTTCCGCTATACATGAGAATTGAGTTAGAAATCTCTTTGAAACTTGAAGCGAAGCGGTGAATAAGATTTATTTTTCCAAAAATATGATAAAGTTGGTCACGTGACATTTTATATTAACCCTAATTAAAGATTGATTGATTGAATACGTTCACGTGTCTAGTGACCGTCCCGCTCAACTCCCTCTAGCATAAATTTTTGTGTGACGACTATTGAAGGGCAAAGGGTGGGGCATGCCACTGACAACTAGATTAGCACATTGTTTTTAATAAGAGGAGGGTTCCAATGCCTCATCTCCTCATACCTCATCCATACCTCATGTTATATATCTCCATTTTCAAAGTCTAAACTATCGATCCGACCGTTCAACATGATATTCATACTAAAATATGCTTGGGATGAAATTTTATAATTTTTTGCAATTTTGTTACTATTTTTTAAGATAGGTACAAAATCACTGTATCTGGACCATTCAAAAAACAGTGATTTTGTACCTATCTTAAAAAATAGTAAAAAAATTGCAAAAATTATAAAATTTCATCCCCAAGCATATTTTAGTATGAATATCATGTTGAACGGTCGGATCGATAGTTTAGACTTTGAAAATGGAGATATATAACATGAGGTATGGATGAGGTATGAGGAGATGAGGCATTGGTGTAGGGTTTCGAGGCTACCCAAAGCCATTAGGCTTAAGCTGCGGAAAGACCGTAAAACAAAATTTTTACTTCTAACTCAAGCCAAAAGGATTGAAGTGGTATGTCGGATAATCTACCGAGAGTTACATTCCTGTTCAATCCTTTTCTTAGATTAAAAGCCATAAATAAAACTTTACTTATTCAGATCATAGATCAAGTGGTATGTCGGATAATTACCGAGAGTTACAGACCAGATTGATCCTGTACAGACCTAAAGTAGTAAAACTGTATTTACTTGTATTTTAATCAGTTTATAGATCTACTCCTTTGATTGATTTCTAAAAGATTAAATCTATTTAACAATTAAATAGATTAATATAACATTTCTTTACCTTGCTTCCAAATTCAAGTTGGAATGCAGTCTGACTCGGTTAAGCAAGCACCAAAATTATAGTGCCTCTATCGGTTATCCACCAGGAACTAATCGAGAGAGCGGTTTATTTCTTTTACCAGAAATACCGTAAACCGCGAAATCTGACAAAAACACTATTCACGAGAAAAAGCAAATAATAATTACGACTCTCGTAAAATATTATTTCTAAAACCCGTAAACTCTGATTAGAATGAATCTGAGAAAAGAGAGAATTATCGTTCGATCGGATCGAATCGGTATTCAGGAATTGAATTAAAAAACCTTATGACTTTGATCATGTATTTATATACATTTTTCCACCGCCATATTAATTTTTGGTAATATATATCATTTCAAAATTTAAGTCGGCAATCAAAGTCGGCAAATTTCAACGGCCAAATTTAATCGGCAAAATTTTAGCAAAATGAAATTACCATTTTTCCCTTGGCCCATTTGGGCTTTTGATTTGGGCCTTTAATCTTTAATTAGTGATTTATTCTTAATGGGTTTTAAGCCCAAAATATAAATCCAATAATTAAATATTCTAAGTCCAAATCAAATACATATTTTCTCGATCGTTCGTTCGGTAACTTTTATGCAACGTGTCAAACACGTTCATAAATTAACCAATATTTATGCTTGTCATTTAAATGACATTTATAATTTAATTATATCATATATAATTAATTTTATCCATCTTATTATTAATTATAATCATTATAATTAATCAACAAGATTCTCCGACTAGTTCCTATATGGTGTGACCCAATAGGATCTGTGTTATGTTGGCAAATAGAATTAAAACTATTTTAACCTCTATTTATCATAGGTGGCACCTGGCAAGTACATTATGACACCAATTACACAGATGATGCTGTACCGTACAATATCACGATCCAGTAAACGATTTACTTCGTGTTAATTCTTTTGTCTCATAACTATCAGATTAGTTTCAAGGTAGGTGTGTGTCATCCTTGCAAACTTAATCTTTTCTTGATCCTGAATAGATTATCAAATATGTTTACTCTTGTAATCATACTGGATCCAGATAATCATATTCTATCAAGGGGCCCAGTGATGCTATAGCTCGTATTGAGATACGAGGGACAATAGTACTTTTGATAAACCATATTTTCCTCCGCATAAGCTATGTATACCGAAAAACTACCCTTATAGCTACTTTTTACGGATAGCGTTAGATAGCAATCACACATATACATCTCTTATGTAGGAAAAATGAATATCTCATACTTTAGAACTTAACACTAAAATGAAAACATTAATGACACAAACACAATTCCATTTAATGTTTCATTTGGGGTCTGTCAAATATCATGTTCTCTAACATGTATCTGTGTGATTAAAATGACAACTCTTTGTCTATGGTTTGTAAAACTTAACCATCATTTAATCCACACACTAACCTTATCGCGGTAATTAGTGTTCCTGCTAATTACCTTGGTTAGAGACTTTTAAGAGTATTATCATCTATATTATGAAGTTTCACAATTCCAGTCATGAACTCGAAATGATTCATAAATTCAATAATACTCAAGGTAACAAAATGATTAAACACAAAATGATTAAACATTCAATTCATGAACAAAGCTTTATATAACAAATTTATCGTATTATTGACTTCTAGATTATTACAAACTAACAATTGGAACCCTACTCTTTTAATAAATCCCAATTTACAAAGATGTTTTTTTTTTTGCATTAAACTCTTATCCAGCAGCACATGATTAGCCGGGTTTTTACAAAAACCATAAGAACCGAATTGGCAATTCGGGTCCAACTTTTTTTTTCCCTGGACCCGAAATGCCAATTCGGGTTCCCCCCTTTTCACAGTTTTTCCGCAGCGCAGAAACGGTGTAGCTTTTGGTGTAATGCCTTGGACCCGAATTGGGATTTCGGGTCCCATTACTTTTTTTTTTAGAGACAAATAACTAAAATGATGAAATATAATACTAAAAAATCGAATTTTTTTCCCTTTGTCAAATTACTTTTTTGATAGCTTATTTATACTAAAATACTATAAATTACATGAAATTATGTTAATTTATGTTGAATTACAGTAAATTACTTGAAATTACTTGAAATTATGTAGAATTATGCTAAAATATGGTAAATTATGCTAAATTACATATGAATATGGCATATTTTGTGCCATCTTTCATAAATCGTAAAAAATAGTAAAAAAATTACAAAAATAATAAAAATTGGTATTCTACAAGTTCATTATATAACTAATTTACTGAGCTACGTACATTGAAGAATAGAAATGAAAATATTAATAGGAAACTTCAACTGAAGTTTTGAGACTCTTCCATTTGTTTTTTGGCGATTCTGAATTTGGACATTCAATGTAGCGGTTCTGACGCATGCGCATTTTTACAAGCTTTCCGAAAAGTAGTCATTTGCTGAAATCAGACACTCGAGCGCTGTTTTACAGCCATTTGAAGTTTCGTCGTCGTTTTTCGTCTTCTCAATGAAGATACCATCCCTATTCATACGTAATTTACCATATTTTAGCATAATTCTACATATTTATTGTAATTTAGTGTAATTTACTCTAATTCAACATAAATTAACATAATTTCAAGTAATTTATAGTATTTTAGTATAAATATGCTATCAAAAAAGTAATTTGACAAAGGGAAGCAAAAATTTGATTTTTTAGTATTATATTTCATCATTTTAGTTATTTGTCTCTAAAAAAAAAAAAAGTAATGGGACCCGAAATCCCAATTCGGATCCAAGGCATTACACCAAAAGCTACACCGTTTCTGCGTTCGGAAAAACTGTGAAAAGGGGGGGAAACCGAATTGGCATTTCGGGTCCAGGAAAAAAAAAAGTCGGACGCGAATTGCCAATTCGGTTCTTATGGTTTTTGTAAAAACCCGGCTAATCATGTTGGTTTGCTAATTTTGTTTTTTCTAATTATGGTTTTTAAAAAAAATTCAGCGTTTAAGGTTACATTTGTGTGGCAACTTACAAGTGTTGCTATAGTTTTTTGAGACAATTTCATTATACCCCTTAAAAACTTCAGAATTACATATACACCTCTCTAAACTTTGAAATTACGTATTTCCCCTCTAAACTTCAAAAACTCACAAATTTACTCATTTATTGTCTTTTATATTAAAACTCAATTTATAAATTTATAATATACTCATTTTACCCTTTATTAAAAATATAAAAAATATATCATGTTTAACAAAAATGTCGGTTATATAATTAATTGGTTTTTCGTGGATAAATGAGTAATTTTTCTACTTCTGATGCATACACATGGGTATACTTGCTTCAAAAATCTAATTTTTTTTACATAGTCTACCTACTTGCTTCAAAAATGTAATTTTTTTTTAATAGTTTTATTTATAATAACACAATATGTAGATATAGGTCGCCTTTGTCGGAAAGAAATACAATTTGAATTTGCAAAAAGCTAATAAAAAAAATCCGAGTTAAGATATGGTTTATCATAAAAAAGTAATAATTCATTACGTAATGTAGTATTACTAGTTTCATAATTAACTTGGTAGTTTATATATAGTTACGGCTGTTAAGATGTAGCGTGCGAGCAAACATGTGGCATTCAAAGAAAGCCCCACCCTAATTATTCAGCTGGGACGGACGAAGGAGCTACGAAGCATTTCCGTACCGTACCCCACCATAATACCATATGTGAATATGTGATATGTATTTATTTAGTTAATTAATGAGGGACCATCTAGTCATCTACTGGGGCTAGGGCTAGGGCTAGGGCTAGGCAGCAGAAAAAAAAGAGAATAAAAAATAAGTTTAACAGAGAATGCCAACCGGATATGGAATTATATATGGATTACGGAAGGAATCAGTCTCTGACTCTCACAAGTCACAACCACCAATCCTGAGTTCCTGACTTCTAAAACCATGAATTGTAATATACATTTAAGTATTGATAATTTGAGATTTTTTTTTGCGCTGAATACTTAAATAAATATGTGTGTGTCAAACTGTCAATAATGCAGAAAGGCATTTTCTTGCTCTTGAAGACTCTCAGTTTGGCTGTCTAACTTCATTCTCTCAATTTATTAGCCTGTTTTGATTCTATGCGCCAAATGCCATTTACCTATTGCCATACTACCTAACATGCTTTCAAAGAACATTAATAGTTTAACGAATCTCACCAAATTACCCATTTGAGTATGGCAAAAGTACAACAACATGAAAGGACATAAACATCATGCCCACAAAAGATCCAAGCAGCTTTTCAGAGCCTCTCAGTTCCTGTTCTCTAAATTACTAAATTACAGCTGCCACTTAATCAGTCAGGGCAACTAATCTTTGTGACTGGTTTAGCATTTATTACGTACACCTTTACTCAACTGAAGCGAAGCATAAATGAGACTGACATGACATCTCTCCCACGCTGATGCTGACTGCTGATTCATCATTCATCAATTAATTGCTAGTTAGATACTTAAGTTAAGATCATTAGATGGACGACTGAAACCTCACTTACTCACTTATCAACTCAAATTATTAATCTTAATTGCACTTCACTTGATGAATATAATTGTTGGAATATGGGAATATCATTGGTTAGTGGTTACATATTCTATATTTGTTTTACTTTCTTTTTTGTATTCATAAAATTAATTAAAGAGTTCAACCCTTCTATTTCTAATATCTAATCAAAATTACTTGACTTTATTTGAACCAATATTTCTCTAATTTCTTAGAGAAGATACGAGACTTAATATTTTTCTCAAAAATATATTTTGCAATCCTATTCCTATCTAAAGAATATTTATTATAAAACCCACCCATAAAAAAATAATTTATATTCAAAATATCCCTTTGAAAACATAATGGAATATTGACTAGTCAAAATATCCCTTAAACCGGAGATGAATAGCACTTCCAAGGACCATTTTAACCTTTGTAAAAGTGTGAGTCTTTTCTGTTTTCACCAGCAGCGAAGCAGAGAGAGGAGAGAGAGAGAGAGAGAGAGAGAGATTCTCTTTCCTTTGTTTCTCTTCTGGTTTGAGCTGTCGGAATCCCCTCCCTCTTCTGTGTCTCTGCTGTTCTTATTGCGCGAGAGGAGAGAGAGCGAGAGTGGAAGGGAAGGAGAGGAAACTATTCAAACTGTAGGTTGTCAGATCAATTGAAAGGCGAAGGTAATTTATTTTCCTTCTTGTCTTTTTTGGCTAACTCTCAATACCTACTCCCAACTCTCTCCTTTTGTTTTCTAGTACGAGATTTTTGTGGATTTCGATGAAGTTTCTATTCTTTTGAGGCTGATTATTGTTTCAGATTTTTCAGATTTTCTTTTTAGTCTTTTCTTCTTCTGAAAATATCTTTAGATGATAGATCAGTGAACCCCAGATCTGATTGGGAATACCCAATTTATATAGATTTATAAATCCTCCTATTTGTGAATTGGATCTGTAACAGTGAAATTCCGGTTGGAAAAAACAAAAACTAAAACAAAGAAAAAAGGTGAAGAAAATGGGGAAGAAAGGGAAGTGGTTTGGCGCAGTGAAGAAGGTCTTCAGCCCCGAATCAAAGGTACATTTGTTGCATTTCAATCCTTCTTCGGTAATCAAACAGTAACTACATTCCACTTAGAACGGACGTTGATCTTATCCTTTCCAATTCCCAGAAATCAAAGAAGAAATCGCAAGTACCAACTCAATTAGAGTCAGATCCAAGCCCTTCTACTCCATTGGAGAGCACCACAGTTAACACACTCATTACATCTACACCTGTGCATCAAATTGAAGAGATTGAAGTGACAGAGAATGAAATTCAACAAGGGGAGAATGTGGTTTCAGCAGGACCCTCAGTCCCACCTGCCACAGCTACAGCAGCGCCGCATGTTGTCAAGGCAGTGCCAATCCCACAAGCCAGGTTCTCTGGCAAGTCAAGAGAAGAGATTGCGGCAATTAAAATCCAGACCGCTTTTCGTGGACACATGGTAATCTAATTTACTAATTAATAATTTTACTTTCTTTTCCATTTTAAGTTCATAGTAACTTTATTGTGTGAAGAATTTTCCAAGTTGATTTGTTTAGGGGTAGATCTGATATTTAATTAGTAATTTTTCCTCTTTGCTCGTATTTATAATAGATTTGCAAAGAGAACATTAGAAAGAGATAAGAGTTTTTGTTATTTTTATCATGCTTAATATGACCCCATTTTGTTGATACCATTATTGGATGCGTTATGATTTCTTGGTTGAATTAATGAACCTAGCCTCAATTATTGCTCTAATTATTATAAGTGAGGCCACTCTTTACTGGATGAGTAAGCAGTTGTTAGTTTCATATTTCCATGAAGCACTGCAAATTATATTCTATAGTGCAGTTTATGTATTATCTAATATTATTATTGTAATATCATCCATTGTTTATATTTTTATCTAAAACCTAGTGTACTATTAAAATTTAAGTCCTTGGGATGTTCATATAACTGAATCCTGATTAATTAGCTATTAAATTGGTTTGGGAATCACAGGCATGTAAATTCTTAGTAGTGTATAAATGGTAATTTAGTGTATGGATTGGGCAATAAATGAGCTAAGCTTGATTGATTCTTAAAAATGTTCAATTAGACTTCAGACTTTTCTTTGAAGCCAATTTTTTTTTTTTAAATTCAGCTTAATTAAGGTCCAAGCCAAGCTAGTTTTAGTTGTTTCTAGAGCTTCATGTTTACTCTATGCAAGTCAATTCAAATCGTTTTCTTTATTTTTTCTCGCAAAAACACCTAATATGTAGGTAGGGACCTGTAATTATTAACTTTGTTAGGGTGAACGAAAAGCTCCCTGTATGGCCCTTTGTCTGTTTCGAATTTGATGTAAATACTATGCAAAAGCTTAACTAAAGAACAACCAGGGTCCGATTTATTTTATTTGAATTTTATCATGGTTTAAAGAAAGGGCTATTTGAGGCAGGTGCAAAATCGGCAACACATAACAAAACTTGCCTCATCTATTACCCTGAAATAACAGTTCTGTATTACCTACAGTCCTACAACAAAAATTGTTGGGTTTTAGTGGCAAGCAGGATGAAGTTTGGGTGTCAATTTGAAAATACAGTAAACACCGGGTGTATCTTGTAAACATACCGTACCCATCTAGTCTAGGTCCTAAAGGCAAAAATTGACTTGGATGATATATTAAATAGGCTAGGAGAGCTTTGCGTGCTTTGAGAGGCTTAGTGAGGTTGAAATCCCTGATAGACGGCAACTCGGTGAAGCGTCAGGCGGCAAGCACACTTCGGTGCATGCAGACACTGGCCCGTGTGCAGTCTCAGATCCGCTCCAGGCGCCTCAGGATGACCGAGGAGAACCAGGCTCTTCAGCGCCAGCTTCTTCTCAAGAAAGAGCTCGATAGCTTGAGAGTAAGATTCCACTCTTTCTTTCTTGATGTAATTTTATTTGACTTGGGGTACAAGGTCAATGAATTGACATTACATGTTTTTTATCTTCTGTTGATGAAAGATGGGGGAAGAATGGGACGATAGTACCCACACGAAGGAGCAAATTGAAGCGAGCATTGTAAGCAAGCAAGAGGCTACGATAAGAAGAGAGCGAGCCATGGCTTATGCATTTTCTCATCAGGTATTGTACATATTTCTTCGGATTAAAAGTAGGTTAACCTATATGGTAGAGGTAGCATTTCTTGTCCACATTGTTGCTTGAAGGTAGCAAGGTTAACCTATATCGTGTCTAATATAATTCCAACTGAAATTGGCAGCCTTCCTCTTTTCCCTGCTTTCTGCTACGTTTTCAATTCCAGAGAACGAATGGAACCATAGTATTTGCCCTTTTTTTGCCACATGTATTCATATCTATAATAGCTGTCTGAATGCAACAAAATGTTTACTTTTAGTGGAAGAACAACTCGAGAACGGCAAACCCAATGTTCATAGACCCAAGCAACCCACAGTGGGGCTGGAGTTGGCTTGAGCGGTGGATGGCCGCCAAGCCATGGGAGAATCGTGGCACTGAGAAAGACCCCAAAGACACCAACTCTGTCAAGAGCAGTGCTACTGCCACTGTTACCCCGATTCCAGTCCTTGGTGAAGGTGAGATTACCAAATCTTACGCCCGCCGCGAAAGTACCAATAATAACAGCCCAAACAAACCCTCACCTACCACCCCTAAACCCCTCCGGCCCTCTCCTTTGAAGAACAAACCAGGGACACCTAGGAATGGTCCCAGCCCAGGCACACAGGACGACGATTCGAAGAGTGTGATGAGTGTACGATCAGAGCTTCCTAGGAGACACAGCTTGAGCGATTCAGTTGTAGTGAGAGATGATGAGAGTTTGCCAGGCTCTCCTACGGTTCCAAGTTACATGGCACCGACCAAGTCAGCCAGAGCAAAGTCCCGTTTCCAAACACCATCTCCTGGAGATGATAAAGTGGAGACACCAGAGAAAGGTAGCTCCGCAGGGCCTGTCAAGAAAAGGCTCTCTTTTGCTACTGGTGATAAGAGTAGTGTCCCTTCGTCCCCTGTGGTGATGCGAAGGCACTCGGGCCCACCTAAGGTGGAGGTGATGGTGGGTAATGGGAATTAAAATTAAGTTAATGCAATGGGTGAGGTGCAAAGGTGGTTGGTATTTGTTTATCTGTTTTATTGTTTGTTTCGAGTGGAACGTCCATGTGTGATATAGTACAAGTTTGACAGTTATGCTGAGGGTTCTTTCTTTTGTGTTCGATTGAAAAGATTACATGTTAGTTGTACGGTACAGGTTGGCATTATCATTCATTTTCTCATTTTCTGTATAAGGATATGGGTTTGCTATTTCAGTCTGTCTGTTCCTTTATTACTGCATGAATCATTCTTAGCTCTTATTTTCTTTTAATGCCAGTAGTAGTTTTTAACTTGTATGTTCAAGTAGCTTGACATCCCTGGAAGATTTATGAAAATATTTTTATTCAAATTTTTATAACTAAATAAGTGTTATTATTGTGAACTTGTGAGACAACCTCATTCTTTATAGTTTGTTCATGCTCTTGAGTCCTAAGAAATGAACGTCAAATAAGGTTTTAAAATTTGGAAATTAGATGCTTGGCTCATTAAGTCAAAATGGGTTGTTATAATTTATTGTTTTCATTTTCAAAAATAAAATATAGTTTTAAAGCCAACTTGATAGTTTTCTAACCTCATGTTAGTTGTATTAAATCACTGCCTGTAAAATCGAAAATACTTACAAGATAAATAGTATGAGGTCATTAGCTGACAGTTAAAAGTAAAACTGAAATACCATGTTTCATGAAACAAAATGTAGGATAACCGAGACTCTAAAAAGGAACATTCAGGAAAATTTTCCCAATACCTATTACATGCATAATGCTAATCTCAGAATGGAAGCACCAAAGCATACTAGTACTATTTCCAGTTCAGGCCAGGAGTTTACTGGCATGAACCATAACAGTCAACTATATATGATATTTAGTTACTTTACAGCAGTCCCTTTATGGGGAAAAGAGGGAAATAAGAAATACTAAAAAAAAATGTAAATCATACAACCTTTTGTTGAGATGAAACTTAACTGTATAATCTCATATTAGATAAAAATTGAACAAAAATAAATGAAACAGAAAGAATCAGATAAGTTAAAACGTCCAATTATTGAGATGCATTTGCTGGAGCTGATGTAAGTGGGCAAACAGAAGTGAACTTGCAGTATTGACACTTCCACTTTTCATCTTCAGCAATGTATTTTGGCTCTTTATTTCCTACCCAGAAATCCAAGCATTGTTTCATCTTTCCCTGAAACCAACTCGCATCATAGGAAAATATATATTCTTCTAGCAATGAGTTGTCTGCTTGTAATTCATACCTGCATACAAGGAAATCCAGAGATTCACATACTATTTTAACTGAGTCAATTGGAAGTATGCCTAATTTCATAATTTGAGTGCCAAACATATTCACACATGTAAAAAAAAATGAGTACCTCAAAAGAAGTTCATCTTTGGATCGTGGGAGTAAACAGCAAGTGTTCTTATAGTAAGTCAAGACTTCTCCTAATGTCTGCATATATACACAACTACTTAACACAAACAGCAATAGATTTGCATATAAACTTTGGGAAAGAAAAACTCATAAAAGTTTTTATATTAACAAATTCAAACAGGTAGTAAATGTCTGGTTGTGTCGGGCCGGGTCAGATTCAGGTTTACACTATATTAATACCATACTGGAATAGTTTGCGCCCAATTTTCCTTCCATTTTTTGTTGGGTCAGGAACATGTGCTCTCTTGCCGACAGTTAGTCTGGTCCAGTATATCACTTAACATAAAGACATCAGATTCCAAAAAGTTCAAGTCTGAATATCATCCAAATTCATATAAGTGAAACATCAGAAATCGTATTATATAATAGAGTTTTAAATATGTAACAAATTTCCAGTTCAGCTGCACAGTAGTTATATGAATATTCATGCTAGTCTAGTCAGAAATGAGTTATCAGATAAAACTGGTAGCCCCAGATAAAGCAGCAAAGTGAAAGAGTCCCTCTTTCTAGAGTGATTAGAAGAAAGAAATACAGCTGTAGAAACTAGGAATTATTTACCTTAGCTTGGAAACCCATAGAATACACATACTCCCTTATCTCGTCAGATAAGACATACTGAGAATTCAAATTAAAATATCTGAAGAACTCGTCAGATGGAAATGTGCTATAAATTAAGTCGTCCCATAAGTACTTATAACACATTAACTGAAGCCTGAATCAACAGAAAACAGTATATTAGAGTCTCCACTCTATGTATCAAAGATCATAAAAATTCAAGACAAAATTTTGCACAAACCTTGCATTTCTCTTCTGTGGCTCTGCTGGTAGTGTGGGCTTAGCACGGGTCTTGGTATCAACCAAAATTGGATTAATTGATTTTTCATAGATTGGGAGTCGAATTTCATCAATTACCCCCACCACCCAGATGCCATTAAATAGGCCTATTCTAATATACCAAAAAAAATTGATCAGAATATCTCTAGCTCAATGAAGCTCCAAATAGATTATATTATTTTTGTTTTTACTTTCCATTTTAGATTTAATGCTTACACTGGAAGCTCCCGAGTTAGGCCTTCAAAAAGGAATTGATTTGCACCAACAATAAAGTTAACGAATTTCATTGCCCATGATTCCTCAGCAGATTTGACTCGAATCTCAACCCTCTCAATAACCTGCACTCGATCAACTCAGAACATTGAATTAAACACTAATTTTGCACAAGATTTGCAATCAGAAAAGAGAAGAAGATAAAATGTACACCTCTTTCTCCAGCTGAGCATGACGATCGGACCCCATTTTCATAGCCTTGGTCCTTCTCGGCCTCCCATGGAGCAACACAAACTCCATTTGCTTCTCACACCATTCCTAGCATGAAATTCAGAAATTAGTTAAAAACAAAACTAAGGAATTCATTTAAATAAAAATGGGGGGAAATGCATACACACAGTGGCAGTGATGTCAGTAACACTAAGCCCCCGATTCTTCCTGAACTGAGCTAGGAAGGGTTTCCGAGGCAATCTGAGACTAGAGTCCTCAATGTCAGGTGTATCCGGTGGCATGGCACGTGGAATGGAACTGACAGATCGGCAGTGATTGCGGGAATTGGAGAGTGAAGCGGCGATGAGAGGGCGAGCTGAGGCGAGAGCGGCCTCTAGAAACGCCATTTCCTCCTCGCTGATGATTTCAACTGGGATTTTATTTTTAGCGGAAGTTTCCATGGAGGATCTGCCAACTTGGATCCCTCTCTATTTCTCTCTTCGCAGTTCGCACGCAACAACCACGTTGTGTGGTTGACGAGATCTTCTTGCTGGGCTAGCGGATTCGATTGGATTGAACGGATTGACAGCTGAGCAGAATCGGAGATCGACGGCTCTAACGTTCAAATTTTTTATATTTTGAGGTCCGGTCCAGAAAGAGGGGTCCATTTTCTTCTTTTTACGGCTCTCGACTCTTGAGGTGCTTTTAGGGAGAGGGAGTACATAAACTCTGCGGTAACAGAATGTTTCTGTTTAGATACGGACCGCCCGATCATAGGGCCAATCCGACCGAAGTCTAATGCACGAGGCTCCTTTAATATTCGTGCAGATTCTGATTGGACGGTCCAGATCTAAACAGAAATATTATGTTACCTTAGAAGAAGCTATGTTAGGAGGCAATAAATCTGCTGTTTTTCCGATCCCTACCGTTCAGATTTTTCCCATGCATGAATCTCAATGAAGAAATATTTTCGTGTGCGAATCTTGACAATGATCAACGGTTGTAATATGAACAGCAGATTTATTTCCATGTTAGGAGAAGAGTACGGAGATAGCGGATCATTCCGAATTCACGTTTCTGCCCCCACAGTAAAGTTCCTGAACCGTCTGATTAAGTTGAGATTCGTGCGAAGTTATTCTTTCATGAAAATGTACTCGTTCGTACACTTCCGCGTCTCGGCCGCAAAAGAGAGCCAGAAATTGGGTGGGATTCAATTCAAAAATTTCCACTCTCGCGCTTTCTCCGCCTCGAGGCATGCTCTTCACCGCCGCCTCCTCCGCCTCCATCAGGGACCCCGATTCAATTCCACAGTCTTCCAGGGACTCATTTGCAAAACCGCAACACCCTCTGTCAATTCCGATTCCGATTCCTCTCCAGTTGCTACTACCCCATCCGAAGCTCTCTCTCGGCTGCCCGATTCTCTCCCGCCTCCTCGCCGGAGGCCTTCCCGTCGGAACTATAACCGAGATCTCCGGCGAATCTGCCTCCGGGAAGTCTCAGCTCTGTCTCCAGCTCATCCTCTCATCTCTCCTTCCGCCTTACCTCGGTGGCCTCGGTGCCTCCTCCCTCCTCATCCTCCCATCTCTCCTTCCCTCCTCTTCTCTCCTAAGGCGTCTCTCCCTTCTTCCCTCCCCTCTTCACATCTCTCCGCTGGATCACATCTTCGTAGCCTCGGCACAGTCGCCGGAGCATCTGATGATGCTCTTGTACCAGGCTGATAGGTTGTTCGAGAAGTCGCCAGGCGAGATGCCAGTGAGGCTTGTGGTGGTGGATTCAATTGCAGCTATCTTTCGGTCAGAATTTGAGAATAATTTGGGGGATTTGAAGAGTAGAACAGGGATGTTTTTTAGGGTTGCCGCGAAGTTGAAGGACCAGGCACGTAAATTTGGAGCTGTTGTGGTTGTCACAAACCAGGTTATTTGATTAGACTTCACATTTTTTATGTTTAAACTCAATTGAGCCTTAACTGAGCTCCACTTCTAATATTTGATGAAATTGCAATTTGTTGTTGTGAGGTGTACATTGGCTTTTATCTGTTTGACTGACAATACTGAACCTGACTGTAATAGTTAGCCTCTTTTGGTAAATTAATAGTTAGAAGGTTAATATGATGACCAACATCAATAAAAGATTCAGAATATCTAAATTTGAGTGTATATATGAATGAAGGATCCAACTTGATCTTGGATTACTTCATCGGTTCTATCTGGTAATAGCATTACATGTAGTCCAGTGTGTTATGAACTTCTGATACAATACAGGAATTGGTATCTGTCCTTGGTTAGCACCTTATTAGATCTGTGTTTTGTTAAGAACCAGGGAAACAATACAAACCAGTGATGTAGAAACAAATGAAAACATGTAATGTATGTTATACTGGCACTGAAAAGGTATTTTGCTAGTTATACCTGGCATTTAACCATAATTTATGGTAACACAACATTCCCCGTTTCTTCATAGGATACCAACCTTTTCTTTAGGTACATTAAAGTACCTTTTAAAAATATTAAATACATGAAAGTAACACCCCAACTTAAGATTGTTGTGGTGTAATGGTTATTTCTCTGAAATGTTTTCTGCTAAATCCCTAAATAAAAATGCAAAACAATTGCGACCCAGTGAATGCATATCATGGCAACTATACCCAGTCTTGAGTTTCTGGAAAATATCTGATGTATCAATCAACACATGCAGGTTGTAGATGTCATGGGCCCCGAAGTGGCTGGAGATGGAGGGAATAACCACCACATAGGGCCTGTTTTGTGGTCGTCAGGGCGCATGGTAGCGCCAGCGATGGGCCTGTCGTGGGCCAACTGCATAAATACAAGGATATTCCTCTCCAGAAGTGACGAGGTGGCGGCCATGGGGGTAAATGGAGGAGAGGCGATTGTGCGTACAAAGAGGAGGATGGAGGTGGTATTTGCGCCCCATGTGCCTCGGTCTTCCTGCGAATTTGTCATTCGCAAGGATGGGGTTTTTGGTCTTGAACTTGAAAGATAGCGACTAGGTGAGTGCTCCTCTTTTTTGTGTTGTCTAGTTGGAGTCTTTGCGGTCTCTTGAAGATTTTTGTCTGTGCTTGGCCTCCTTTGTTATGTACAAGCATATGCGGTACTTACTATACTATACAATTTGTCAAGTGATACTTTCCCTAACATGATACAAACTTACAAATTAACTTCCCTCTTTTTTTTTTTATAGGGAATTGATAATTTGAGTACATTACATCTGCCATTTGTTATATTCTATACCTTTTTGCATTGACTTAGCCAAATGATTTAATCACTTTAAAGCTTCTACAGTTGAACGAAAATATCTTATATGATTGTAATTCTGTGTAAATGCATTGTTATAACTTTTGTTTGAGTAAGATATTTGTATAACTGTATATAAGAAGAGGAGGGATCCAATTACACCTTTTTTGGTGACACACTTTGACACCTAATTTCAAAGTCCAAATTGCCGATTCAAACCGTTCAACATGATGGATATATTAAAATGTGCTTGGAGATCAAATTTTACATTTTTTTGAATTTTTTTGCTATTTATTAAGATGGTTACAAAAATCGTTGTTTTCAGACCATTGAAAAACAGCAATTCTATAACCATCTTAATAAATAGTAAAAAAATTCAAAAAAATGTAAAATTTGATCTCCAAGCACATTTTAATATGGTGATCATGTTGAACGGTTCGGATCGACTGTTTGGATTTTGAAATCGCAAAATTGACCTATATAAAAAACAGTGTCATGATGTGTCACCAAAAAATGTGTAATTGGATCCCTCCTCATATATAATGCATTTACACAGAAGTTTTATATAAGAATGAATTGTTCGGATAAGTTTTAGATAATATTTGTAAATCTGTCAATTTCGATGGCTTAATCATTGTAACCTCCAGATTTAAACGATAATATCTATCAGACATGCATTTTTCTGTAAATGGTGTACTATAACTATTTTTGGCAGCAAAATGGATATATCATTTTGAATTTGCTCAGATAATTTGTTCAAGTTTTACATTTTATTTGGAGCAAACTATCAGTTATACTCTCAAATAAGAGGGAAAAGGTGTCAATTAATGGAATATAATCTGCAATTACACTCTCAAATTATCAAATATCATTAATAGATCCAAAGCATGTATCAAATGGTGAAAACAAATAAGAACAATATATCCAAACAAATATATATTTGTCAATCAAACCAAGATTACAAATTAACAAATTGTAATAGAAAGTTTAAGTTTTTTTAATTCATGTTGCAATACACAACCCAAAAGAAATATTTACACTATTTATCCTTTTCGAGTATATATTATATAGCTGGCACTGTCATTTGGTTAGCAAGAGGCACAATCCTGGCTCGCTTTCTAGGAACAGCCAGAAAGGCAACTGACCTGACAAATGCCATCATCCTCCTTTTCTTACGCGGTGTCAGTGGTGGCCCCACATCCACACTGTTTGACATGCTTCCAGTGAAACACTCGAAATCGTCACTTCTCAATGGAAATTGCATAAAGTAATTGGGAGTTGATTCAGCATCTGTTGCATACAGATATTCTATCGGGATGAAGTCACTGGAAAGTTCAAGTTGAGGCAATCCTGCAAGAGGCACTTACAAAATTTTATTTTCTAATCGGCATATTGCAAATTTGATAATGCTGTAGAAAAAACAGTTTATATATTTTTAGATGAAAGGGATGAAAGTGAAGTACTTACCACCATCATTAGTCCATCATTCAGTATATTTGCTCTCTCAACATTCACATCCTGAAAGAATAAACAAAAATATTACATCATGGGTGCAGAGTTTGGCACTGTCTTACGTTTTATTATGGGGGAACAATGTGAAATACTTTAATATTATTTTCTACTTGGGCGTCATGACCTAATGGGTAAAAAATGTTAAAATAAAGTATGCAATGCATCTCAAGCAATAAACACCTATTGTGTATCAAGTATAAGAAAGAGTAAATTTGATCAACAAAGCAACCATTTAATTTCCTTACGTTTGTCTCATGGAAAAGAGAGTGTTGTGTCTCCTCCACTATATGCTCACCAGAAGAAGTTGAGATGTGTTCATTTAATAAATTCATTGAAGAAATATCACAAATTGCAGGAAGTTGCTCGTAACATGCTGGCATAGCACCTAAAATTTATAATAACAAAAGAAATTTATCTCAGTCAGATAAACATATAACCGGGTTCAAGAAAAGGCAAGGGAAATATGAATATACGTCACCTTCAATTATATCATTCTCAATTTGCTCTGATGAACCCGAACTGACAACACGAGGCCCAACATTTATGCAGAGAGACATATTCCGTCCCATCAGATGAACTAAAGACTGAAATTTATAAGACAACAATGATTTAGATAGACTGCACGAAGTGTTAATCGGGTAGTGACATGAGGTATAATCATACAATTCTTTTTTTTTCTTCTTTTTTTTTTGAAAATACTGTCAGGGGCTGACAGTGTACCAATAATCATACAATTCTGAGTGAACAAAAGAAAATTTTAATTTGTTGGTATATATGCATTATCTGCACAGCTTAACGGTTATAATGGAACAAGGGTTGATATTATAATTTGTCAGTACGCATCTATGCACAACTTAGGACTTGACGGAACAAAGGTTGATATTATAATAGATTTATGTTGTTATCAATTGGATAGTCAGAACTAATTTGGTTCATGTTTGGTTCAAATTGTTGATTTGTTTACACATGAATGAGTGAACCCATTCAGTAAAGAATAAAAGGGTATTAACAACATAAAACCACACTTTGCTAATGGTACCAACCAACTACCAATTGACAATGAAATAAGAAATATAATAAGTAATGCACCTGTTGAGGCTGATATATGGGAGGAGGCCCAACCCTGGCCCGGCTTCTGGGACCCGCCAGGAATGTGATTAACTTGAGAGGAATCTTTATCTTTGCCATCCTACGTGGCCAAAGCTGGCCCACGTACCCACTGTTCGACATGCCTTCTATGAACCCTTGAACCAGTGCCTCGCACAAGCCAGCATCAAAACTGTTACTTCTCGATGGAGATTGAGAATAATTATTGGGAGTTGATTCACCAGTTGCTAACAAATTGTCCACTAGCCCCGAGTCAATACTGTAAAAGGCATTCATAGAATTAGATGCATTAATTTGTGTATTAGATCGTTAATATGAAGACATGATTACTCAGCATAACATAAATTTGGCATAATGATGTAGAAGAACTGAAAATTTACTCTCTGTGCTTTAAATAAGACATGATGTGGGTGAAGTACTTACTTACCACCAGCAATCGTATGTTGCATGGGGCCCACATTCCGGATGGAAGTATCTATATCCAAAAAAAAAAGGTTCAGTAATTGCCCAAATATATCAGATAAATAAAAAAAAATCACAAAATGATAGTGGAACATTAACTGTGGTTTCTTTTTAAACATATAAACACCACTTTTCTCAAACAAAGAAATAAAGGAAAAGGTCAACAAACACATAAATATATAGTACCTGGAATTAATAAATTATTTTCGCAAGGATTTGGTACAGACGAGCCTGAGCCAACAAGACGTGGCCCACCATTTGTTTGGAGAAGCACAGTTCTTTCCGGCATATGAACTAAAGCCTGAATTTCCAAAGAAATAGCTTGAATTATAACAAGGCTAAGTAAGTTGCACAGTTAAGGGCTAACTCAAGTAACCTAGATTAAATTTACACTCAATTACACTTGGGGATTATAACAAAGAAGTGGGTGACCTTGAAGGTCAATTGAAGCAAGTTTTGTTTAATTGAGGCTTAAAACACAATGAGTGTGAGGCCATTATCGAATTGCATGTACATACCTCTGAACTGATACTGAATTGATCTTGATGCGAAGTTCTCCTATGCACAACTTCTTCCAGGGGTGATACTGAATTTATGTTGTTATTAATTAGATATTCAAAATAAAATTGGTTTGTATCTGGGTTCAAAATTAGTGTCAACTTCATCATCCATTGAAACCGGAAATCAAATAAGTGAAGTCAATTTGTAAGACCATGTTTGCATACCAAAATAAAAGGTATAGCTAGACTCAAAACCAGACCGATTTTGTTATTTTTACCAAACCCTAAACCCTCATCAACTGGAAATTGAAGAAATAAGTTGTCTAAAATGCTAAAAAATTAATGAAATAAGTTGATGAAATAAGTTGTCTAATGTCTTTATGGAGTTCTTTTTAGATATTTTCTGACCTTGGTAAAACCATTTAATGCTGTTCTGAAAGCTGCTGATTCGCATCTCAGAGGATGAAATTGACTTTCTAGCTTGTTTAGTTAAATAAGTAACAATATTCCATCTTATGGTATCAGGTCTTTGTTTAGAAAATTGGAACTTTATAGTTTATCGATAAAAGAGCCAGAGTTTCTCTTATAATTTGCCAGTAGAAAAGGAGAGGCTTTACAGATTAATTAAGTTATTCTAGAAGCAACATTGAAATTAAAAAAAAAAATCTGCTTGTTAACATCTTGAGTTTTGACAGCATAATAAAATAATAATGGGATGTATTCATTTATGCAGATGGGCAATGCTTGCATTTGCTATGGGGATGCTAATAAGGTGCGCCACCAGCTTTGATTCCGTGCAATAGTTAGTACTTTGGTTTGGAGAGATTGTTGGTTTTTTGGAAATACTTTTATATTATTGATTGTTTAATATTTTATCCTTCTGATGCCACTTCTGTATTCCTTAATTTTTAGGTAATATGGATATTGTTTTTACATACTGTTAATAACAATATTTTGTTTGATCTTATTTATGTCTGCCAGCACTATTTTTTCAAGAGAATGTGTTGTGTTGTGTTATCTTAGATGTTCTAAGGTAATGTAAAAAATTTATGATGAATTTCAAACACAAATTTATTGGAAGTAACAATTTTATGATCAATTTCAAAAAAAAAATTTATGTTTGAGACATTATGATCTCCAGATTATATTTTAATTTAATTCTCTTAGATAAGAAGGTCGAAATTGCACATAACGCCTTAATAATTGAGAAAATGAAATTCTAAAGCAAACTACATCGTTAATTAGCAGCACGCACATCAAGAGCTTATGTGTAATTATACAAGTAGAAAGGAAAGAGTAATTTGAGCACAATTTACAACATTTGTTTTATGGCATGCACCTTTTTAATTTTTAATTTGAATGACTGAATCCAAAACAATTAATGTTCTTATTTCTCTTCTTAATTTTTCTGTTATAATTAACGTTTCTAATGAAAATAAAATTTAGCTGAGATATATGTACCATAACAACACCGCACAAGTATAATTAACAACAAAATCAAATAAAGGACAGTTTAGAAGTTCAATTGAATATATCAAATAAAATAATAATTAATTCATGGGCTAAATGACATCTAAACTTCAATTCACCCCTCCCCGGCGAGTGCGTATCCTCTGAGACATCTCATACGTTGCGTGACCGACGTGTCCGGTGCCTATTCGGGGATACCATAGGAGGGCCATATTATTGAGCTTTGAGATTCGTGCAGAACGTATTTCAACGGTTGAGATATTCCAAAACGTCATGCAAAATATGAGATATCTCAGAGGATGCGAATTCTCCCCCGGCCCCCGCCCCCCACTAAAAAAAGAACCTGGAACATTGCTGAGGTGGTGCGAACTCAGATAGAACAGATTTCGGTCTAATCCAAAAACCGAAACATTGCTCCTCTATTTTCTGTCTAATCTAAAACTGAACATATGCATGTGTATTTATAATACAACACACCAGAATTGTTTATCCATCCAGAGAAATCTAAATTTCAAACCCATAATCAATGCAACATAGTTAAAAATGAGTTAATCCATATTTTAATCTCAGAAATTAAACTATTAATTTGAGTTGAAAATAACTTGAGGTGATAATCTTGGGTGTGGCTAAAGACCAAAAATACACATTTCCTATTAGGAAAAGGTTACGGTGTAGAAGTAGAACTGAACATTTTCAGGGACATGACACAATTGCGCTATTTAATTATGAAGCATATATATATAGTTGGGCCATTGAGAAGACTTTTATGAATCCCTGTGGGCTGTGGGCTGTGGCTGTCACATTTTAGAAGACTTTTACATGGACATCTTTCCAACTACATATGTGATGTGATGTGATGTGATGTAGGGTAGGGTAGGGTAGGGTACCGTCACCGCATCTTAAATCTACATTACATGCCTTTTCAAATAATAATAATATGTTGCCATCAAAAAAATTCTTTCCTTCTTATTTGACCCATTGAAATGACCAAAATACCAAAATTTTAATTGCATCATATTCATTCCTAAGTTAGTTTACACAATTTAGAATTTCCACTTCCATAATTTAGTTGCCACAAAACTGCATCTTATCTAAAAACTATTAAACCAAGGAATTGCAATGTGTTGCATTGGATACAAAATAGTTTCTTTTTCACAACTTGAAGAAATTCAAACAATTTTCACTCTCACCGTTTTTAATATACTTTGTTAATTTATTAAATAAAATAAATAAATAAAGGTCAGAAGCGAGAAAAATTCAAAATTTTATTTTCAAAAACCTTTTTTTATTAAATGAAAAATATGTGCTTAAGGATCACGGAAGATATATGGTACCTCCACTAAATGCAAAAAAAAAAAAAGAGAGAAGAGAATCGTGGTCTTTTTTCGTTAATAATTTAAAATTTTCAGTCGTTGATCTTGTTGTATTTCTAAACTAATTGCATCAAATATAAAAATTTCGGAGTTTGATCTGTATAAAGATCAAGAAACCACAAATAAACGGAATATTGTGTTTAATTTACACCATTAGTTGTTCACCTTTTGAGTTTTGATCTTATGCAAAATTAATTCACCACCTTTCAATTTTAGATATGACTGTATTATATTAAAAATAAAATAAGATAAACAAATTCATATTTATCATTTCATTTAAATTATTAAATATAAGTTATGAAGCTAGTATATATTTGAAGCTCATAAAAGTACTTGGCAAGTTTAAATCAAGAACCTATCAAATTAACGTCAATTGATGAATCAAACCGTTGATGCGTTCACATAAAATTTTATAAATTTTAAATTAATTTAGTATAAATTCAAACGATAAAAAAAAATTGTTATATATAGTTATATACCAAAAATTTGATATATTAAATGAAATTAACGATTTCTATTATTTGAATTCATCATTTAAAATCATTTCAATATTTTTTTTTATTAAATTCATTAATCAATTCTGTGGGCATTTAACCCCCACGCTAGTATTACTCTTATCAATTCACAGTCCGAAAATACCAATAAAAAGTAAAAAAAATAACACAAAAAAGAAGGTGAAATTGTAAGCTATATGGGTCTGTACACTTGGTCGTACAGTGATCCAGGTGCCAGAGGAACCTCTGAGCCGCTGTTTGGTCCAATCCCTATTGTAGTTAGTTGGAATTAAAGGGATCAACTCCAAACTGAAATCCCTGTGGCGTACATGCAAAAACAAACAGGTGCTTCTAGATATCTGATAGTGGGACCCATAACTAAAAACTTATAAATGAACACCACTGTCCTGTGTCAGAGGTTCTATCGCACCGTGGCTTCTTCGTGTACGTCACATGAAACCAAACATCAATACAGAGAGCCAGAGAGGAACAAAAATCTATCACATTTTTCTCCCTCGCCTCGCCGTTTATGACACAAGAAGAATAAGATCCCTAAATACCCCCTTCCCCCTCTTCCCTCCCTCTCTACAATTTAGATCCCCCCCTCCCTCCCTCCCTCCTAGCCTGTGCTGTGCATGAGCGCGATCTTCCTTAAAATTATTTTCCATCTTTGATCCGACCGGCTCTGTCTCCATCAGATCGGTCTGGTCGTTTTGCCGATCACTTTCATTCCTGCCAGATCTGTTCGAGTTTTTTCAGTAACTTTCGATCCATCAGGTAACTCCGCTCCCTTCTTTTACGCCAATTTAATTCTATTTTTGTGATAAAAGTGGGGAATTCTCACCCTTTTCATCCAAACAGAATGTTTTTATAATTTCCATTAATTCTCTTCTTTTTCGTCTGATACCTACATTCTGTTTCTATAATTCAAGAGTAAATCTTGAGGTATTTACGATTATATTGCTCCCTACTTGGCTAAATTTTCTTTTCTTTCTGGATTTCTTTTCGGAGCAATTTCGAGGGTTACTTTCCAGACTTGCATGAAAAGGCCTGACAATTTGAGTCGATCGTCTGTTTAATGAAATTTATGGAAGGATCAGTTCCAGATCGTTGATCTGATGACTGATGATTCATGTAATTGAGTCGGTGATTGAATAATTGTTCTGATTGTTAAAAGCAAAGATTGCTTTTAAAACCATTGTTTTTATTAAACAGCAGTTTGAAGCTTGATTTATGCCTTTGATTATCACAAGGAATCTTTCTTGTGTTGTTCTTAGGCCGTTCCATCTTCACAGGTTTCTTTATAAAAAAAAATGATAACTAGTTAATAGTTGCAGTCCCAGGACAGACCTATCTAAATTGCCAATGCTGAGATGATGTATTTTATTTATAGAAGTAGTGCGAGTAGAACTAGGGTGTTCTCAAGCTCACCAAGTCTCTTTGTGAGCTTAAAATTAACTTATAAACCATCTTTTTTTGACCGCTTGACTTTACACTAAATTAGTTCGAAAAATTATAAATTTGACATGTAAATGCATCACCGGTGAAGTAGATCGGTTTCAACGGTTTGGATACATCGTTTGAAGCCAATTTAATAGATTTTTAAATTAAGCTCACAAAGGAGCTTGGTGAGCTTAAGAACACCCTAGTTCTACTCGAAGTAGTGCAAAGTAAAAACTATGTTACCTTCTCAAGAGATAATATGTTGGGAAATTTATTTTTCTGATATGTTTTTATTTATTTTTCTTGTCCTGATTTGCACTAGCTAATATTTGTAGAATTTCAACTAGAGTATATCGATGCATGCAACAAAACTGTACAAAAAACTGCATTCATAGCTTCATATCTTTACATCCATGATTGTTTGAAAGCCTACGTCCAACAATTGTAATTTTTATTTCAATACCATCCAGTACATACTAATTGTAAATTGCCAATGCTGAGATGATGTATCTTATTCATACGAGTAGTGCAAAATAAATACTAAGTTATCTTCTCAAGAATTAATATGTTGGTCAGAGATGTCCAAGAATCGCAATTGTGGATTTCGATACCATCCAGTACATACTAATTGTAAATTGGTATACCTAAATAGCCAATCTGAGATGATGTGTTTTATCCTTCTAAGTAGCAAAATTAATATATGGTGGTCTGAGATGTCAAAAATAGCAATTTTGGATTTCGATACAATCCAGTACATACTAATTGTAAATTGGTATACCTAAATTGCCAATGCTGAGATGATGTATTTTATCCATTGAATTGGGAAAATAAATATGTTGGTCTGAGATTTCAAGAATCGCAATTTTGGATTTCGATACCATCCAATACATACTAATTGTAAACTGGTATATAACCTAACTACTGCAATTAACGTACTTGTTAATTTTGGAAATATGATGTCCTCTAAAGAAAACAAAAAATGTTATTGTAACAGCTGCATGATTGGCTGTTCTACAGCAGTAAATGCGGGTTGTTATAGTAATTTGCATACAGATAAACTACTGCAATTAACATACAATAAGTATCTTCTTTTATTAATGCTCTGGCTTGCCCTATTTCCTCAAATTTCAGGAACTTATGGGAATGGAGATTGAGGTAACCAAGGCTGCTCAAGGGGAGGAAACCCTAATATCTGACAAGGAGAACAAAGCTACTACTGCCAGTATCCCAACCAAGGATAACTCAGACCCAATTGTACCAACTGATGAGATGGAGAGTGCCAAAAAGGAAGGGGGCGCTGAAGTGGCCAATAGTGCCATGTTGCCACCCAAAGATGCAAGTGACGAGTGGGGCACACCTAAACAGACTCACACTTTCTATTTGCCCAAGGTCAGGATGATGGAGGATCCTAAGGTTAAGACAAAATTGGACCAGTTGCATAAAACCATAAACAGTAACAAGACGCAGAAGTTTAGTTTGTTGTCCCAGTTGGCAGACAAGCGGGTTAGTTTCATTGCCAACCCCCTTTTTGTTCTTTTTTTAATTTTTATGTATTTTATTTGTTCATTTGTTGATCTATACATTGTATAACATGCTTGGCAGAAAGAAAGAAATGAGATTATACAGCAGCTGAAGCCACTGACTGAGAAAGTGAGGGAATTCAACAGAATGTTGAATGAGAAGAGGACAGCAATGGAGCCTCTGAGAGATGAGCTTGGCAAGATCAGAAACGAAACCAATGCCATTAAGGAAAAGGGAGTCGGCCTCTGCTCTTCTGTTAAGGAGCTTGACAATTGGGTTCGTTCATTTCTTTATTTTACATTACAGAGACCTCTTTTCTTCAAATTGTATTTTTTATAATTCACCGGATTGACTTTGATTTTACATGCTTCACAAACATGTACTCTGGCGGACTTGATTGTTGTGAGAATTTTACTCTGTAATTATGCCTTATTTGATTTTGGATTAAATTTTGGTTTTGAAACAGCTGAAGAGCCTGGAGTATAGGATGAGCCATGAGAGCATGTCGCTGGATGAGGAGAAGAGGCTGATGAAAGAGATGAAGCAGCTGGAAGGAACAAGAGCCCGAGTCATAGCCCATGAGGCCTCCCGAGCTAAGTTTGACAATGACACCGAGAAAGATGTGCTTCAGGGCAAAGTTAAAGTATGTCTTTCTTCTCTGCTGCTGCTATGTAAATTATACCACCCCAAAGTTTTGCATATGCCCCTTATGAAATTATGAGCCCTTCCATTTCCTAATTAATGCATCTCGTAAGTGAGGGAAAACATAACAAATAAAAGGTATTTGAGATGGTGGGTTGTTTTGTTGGGGGACAGGTATGAAAACAATGGAAATTTATTTCATTGTTAAGCTTTGCAGAAAATTTTGAATTGTTTGGATTAGTGTGATAGAAGTAAACAAAATTGAAAATGGACAGCTGATAGGAGCGGACATGGATGAAGTGAGGAAGGAGAGGGAGGCGATAAAAGCAAAGATAAAGCCCCTTGAGGATGAAAAGACCCCCATTGATGCATCCATCAAATTCCTAGAAGATCAACTCAACGACATTAATGAGAAGAACAATAAGGCTTACAATTCCATCATTGAGCTCAATAGTGGAAAAGAATCCCTTGTGAGTTGAACATCAGACAGTACATTTTGTATATTTGAAGTTAGTTACTCCTTTGGTACTGGAGTGGTGCTTGCATTTGAGCATTTAATATTGAATGTGCTTCTCTCTTTTTTGTTCCCCCAGAATTCTGTCTTCACAGAGAACCGCAAGATGCTGACTCAAGCCAAAGTGCTTGCTTCCAAGAAGGATATTGCAGCATTGGAGACTTTTGCCAATGCTGAGGTCTCTCTCTCTCTCTCTCTCTCTCTCTGCAATTGAACATTAAAAATTTACAATAAAATAAAAGCAATGTGATTGCACGAGCTGATTATATTCAAATATTCTGTAGATGGATAAGTTCATGGCACAGTGGGCAAAGAAAGCATTACGTGAAGACTATGAGAAGCGTGTCCTCCCATCCCTGGACCAGCGTCTTCTCAGCCGTGATGGGCGCATTAGAAACCCCGATGAGAAACCTATCCTTGCTCCTGAACCTGTCAAGGCGGCTGAACCCGAACCCTCCCCCGTCCCCGCTCCCCTTCCCAAATCCGCTCCGACAAAGCACTCCAAGGAGAAGGAGGCTATTGTGAAAGCTGAGGAGGTGAAGGCCAAGAGCGGGACTAACCTGGAGGCAGACAGCGTGAAAGAGAAGGAGAAAGAGAAGGAGAAGGAGAAGGAGAAGGAGAAGAAGGTTGATCTGGAGAAGTTGAAGAAGTTGAAGAGAGAGGAGGAGATTGCAAAGAACAAGATGGCACTCGAGAGAAAGAAGAAGCTGGCTGAGAAGAAGCTTGCTAAGGCTGAGGTCAAGGCTCTCAAGGAGGCCGAAGAAAAGAATAAGGTTATTTCCTCTTTCTTCTCCCTCTTCTTTTTCTTCACTTATTCTTTATGCTATCAAAAATAAGGAACACAGTGACCTAATGTGAACTTGAACAAAATATTATAATGAACAGAAGAAGGAGAAAAAGGCAAAGAAGAAGGGTGGTGCTTGGTCGGCACTTGAAGGGTCTGAGGACGTGACTGAGACCGAACCAAATCCTGAGGAGGCGGTGGAGGCAGAAAATGATTCAAAGGATGAAAGTAACCCTGTCCCTGTGCCATCCAAGGCCAGTGCTGTCATTAGGCAGAGGGGCGGTGGGAAGAAGGTGCAGAGCCAGCTCCCAAGGGCCATACTCAGGAAGAAGAAGGCACACTCATTCTGGTCGTCGTGGGGTCCGCTGTCAGCTGCGGTGCTGGTTGTGGTCACTGTTCTGCTTGGGTTGTTTGCATACTATTACAAGTACTACTACCTCACCAGCGGGAAACTCGAGGCATGAGCAGAGTTGATGAGCTTTTGCTATAGTATGTCAAATAGGGCCAAATTTTGGTGCTCTTGTAAACTTGATTCGCGTTATGGTCCTATTTCTCATACCGTACCATAGCTCTTTCTTTAAACATGATCCTTTTGAACAGCGTAAAGTTGGTGTTGTTTGTGATAGTGGGATATTTATGCAGTAGCTGTTTAGCATTGTAGTGTAGGTGACAGAATGCGGCGGCTAATAATAAAATCATTAATTTCAAGTTAAAAGACTTGTGTTGACTAATGGATGTAGTCATGCAGGGATGCGTGCAAGGGAAAAATAAGTAATAAACTATGATTTGATTTTGCTGGATATAGATAAAGATAATAGATCCCCAGGGACCAGGGTTGCAGTAGCTGAAGATCTCTCATGAATTTTGCTGCCCTAGTCTAGCTTCTACATTTAGCAAAAATAAAAATGAGCAACCCCATGGTCCCCAACTGACAATATAAAGGTCCGAGGTCCATATGCTATTGCGAGTACAACTACGGTGTTCTCAAGTTAATCAAATTATATTATTTGTGAGCTTAACTTCGATATCTATCAGATTAACTTTAAATAATGAATTTAAATTATTGAAACCAGTCTATTTCACAAATAATATGTTTATATGTTAAATATAAAAATTTCTAATTAATTTAGTATAAAGTCAAATGGTAAAAAAATGACAAAAAATGAACACATTAAAATTAATATATAAATCTTTTTTTTTAATGCTTGATTTTATATTATATTTAACCAAAAAATTATATATGTGATATATAAATGCTTCACTTGTGAAGTAAATCAGTTTTAATAGTTTGAATTAGTTATTTGAAGTCATTACGTAGATTTTAGAGTTGAATTCACCAAAAATACTTGGTGGAGCTTAAAGCATCCTAATTCTACTCTCACTCTGCTATTGCAAGAAGTGTTCCGAGTTTGTTTTCCTTGACGCATTTAGGCATGTTTTCTTTACTGTTATCTATTCTCTCTTTTTTTATTAAGAGTACACACCCCTCTTGCTCCTCGCCTCCTCTTTAAGCATACACACCCCTCTTTTTGTGTTCAGATCCTGCTGTTAATTAAGGAGTTCTTCTGTTTTTAATTTTATTGCCATCCGACCATATTAAGATATTTATTCTCAAGAAAGATGTGGGTTACTCAAGAATTGGCTGGATGGAATATATTTTATTGAAGTGATATTAGTGGACACTTAATTTGGGAACATGTTTAGGAATTAATTATTTTATCAGCTTTCACTTCCATTTCTTTCAATATGGAAGATGAAGCAGACCACAATTTCGCAGCAATCTCCGTATCACCAGACAACGAGGACGACTCTATAGTCCGAGATTTACCTCCAAAAAAGTATTTCCCTGATGCTTCCTATATACAAACAAAAGGAAATTTCAAAAGTATTAAATTCCCTGTTTTTAGCTAAGAACTGCATAAAAAATCATAGTATACATATACAATTGAAGGTACAGGCGTACCGTACAGCATGTAGAGATAGATAGGTAAATATCAATGGGAAGGTATAAGCTGATATTTGATAATCAAAATTATGTGATAACCGTGACAACAGCCTCAATACTTACCAAAAATAAATTAGAAAGAAAATTGTAGGTATATTTCTTATGATGTAGATTATACAAATTTGATGCGATTTGAGAATTTCGGTCAACAATCAAGTACCAATTTAAACTATTAGTTTCTCAAATCACACAATGTATGAGCAATAGGTCTTCAGCTTGCACCAGATATGATACATATCTAACTAATGGAGAACATGTGTAAAATTTTAATTTTTCTTCTTTTGCTTTGGTAAGCATTGAGCAGGTTGTCACCATTGTCAATACTACCTATTCCTTTAACAAACATAATTTGAACAAACCCATCTAACTCATGGTGAACATGTAAAATTTTAATCTTTTCTTTTGTTTTGATTAGCATGAGCAGGTTGTCACAGGTGTCAATCAGGCTTATTCTCAATAATATCTATTCCTTTATAAAACATATTTTAATTTTTTTTATGTGGGTATGTCCTAGGAAATGCAGCATTTTGATTGCTTTAATGTTATAATTTCTAGATTGAGAGAAGAAAAGTGCAAATGAAGCTTACTGGAGGAGCCAAAGCAGCATCGATAATTGAGCTTACCCCAATACCTGGGGGTTGCAAAAGATGCAGAATTCGCAAAACAAAAATTGAGGATCTTGAAATGAAAAGGGGAAGTTCTCGCATTATGTTTGTCTCTACAACTCCAGGATCAGCAGCCCTAAATCATGCAGAAAAATTATATCAATCCTTAGTTTTTCTTCTTCTTGAACTCCTCCTTTTTGAGCCAAGTCAAACTAACAATCAGTGACCTTATCAAAACACCCAATTGGTCCATAACTCTATTTAAGTAGATAACAAATTCAGAAAGGAGAAATGACTTCAAAAACAGCAGCCACTTACATGACAGAGACATGACAAGTAGGCTCCAAATGTAACTGCCGGTGCAGCTCATACGTAAACAGCAATAGACATACTGTTGATTAAGCAGACCATGCCGATTAAACAGTAAAAAAAGGTAATGAAAAGGTAAAATCACGAACACATTTACCTTCAAGAACCTCAATGCATCAGAAGCCCCCAATTTAAAAGCTATTACTCATCCTTACAGTGATGTTTTACTTATTTCCCCTTTACAGAAGAAATATTTGATGGTTCATAAAAAAAAAAATACTTACATTTGGAATGCTCATAAGTAGAGGCACAAGGATAGTTTTGTCCTTTTTTCCTCGAATACAGTACCTCATACACATCTAACTCAAACACTGGAGACGGATGAAAAAAGAGATCATGTTAATCTCCTGTTTTTCCTTCCTATTCATTAGCAGATAGCATCCGTTTTATGTAGAATGAGCATATGGTAAAAATACGAAAAGAAAAAAAAATTAATTATACTCTTACCACATCTGTGAGTGAAAGAGGTCACGTTAACAACACGAGAAGGCACAGGGCTATTCTTTAGCAATGGCATTAGAAGATTTGTCAAAACAAATGCGCCTACGAAGTTAACCTCCATCATCCTTGCATATAATAAAATTCATCACAGCTTAATTTCAAAATGTTCAACCACACCACTGAATTGTAATCTCCACAGTATAGAGATCAGTTCAGGACAAAAGTATATTTTTTTGTGAAAAAACATTAGAATTTAATTACTCATCGAATCCGTCTGGAGTTTCTCGGTAAGACTTGGCCAAAGTGCCGGCATTGTTTACCAGAAGTTGTATTGACTGGTGAAGTCCCAAGTCAGAAAGCCTTTTCTTCAAAGAAATTTCAAACTTCTGTATTGAAATATAAGATGACAAGTCCACTTGAATTGCCTCAACATATTTATCCCCTAGCTCTTTAATCTCTTGAACTGTCTGCTTTTACACCAAGAAAAGAAACTTTAAAAGATCTTATTATATGATTACATATACACATCTGCAATCTGCTCAAAGAAAAGTATATATATATATTTTCAAGTATCCCTCAGAGAGTTGGTGGTTACAGATTTATGTGTCATAGGCTGATACCAGCACAAGGCCCCCTCCCCTGATAATAGCCAAAAGATCAATATTCTCAACTTATTGCAGCTTTAAAAATAAAAATAAGAACAGATAATTAATACATATGGGGCTGCTTTTATATGTACCTGGACAAGCAATTCTGGATTTCGCCCAGCTGACCATCAGTTGAGTTGACACATAAATTAAAAGGAAAAATAGATTTCAGTCCCCAATAGAAACACGAATACAACCCTAACCTAGGCTAGAAATTAATCAAAGGCCTCACCAAGAATTACATGATAGCCCTCCCCAGCCAATTTGATTGCGGCTGCCTTCCCCAGTCCCGAGGTGGCCTGAAAAGGCACAATGAACAGATGATTCAAAATTTGAAATAGAAACAAAAAGAAGCTCATAACTCCATTCCAAGACGGAAATAAGACGAGGGGGGAGGCATTATATATACATCTAATGGATACACTACACTACACTACACTTTGTGGGTGTATATGGGCAACTTTATCAAAGGTTCACACTTTACAGAGATGTTACAAATAAACGAAGAAATAACCAAAATTAATCAAAGGAGGAGTAAGGAACTTAAACTTACTCCAGTAACAACACAAACGGGTCGGGTGATTTCACAGTCAGGTCCGGTGGAGAGGCGCAGGCGGGAGTAGCGCCGGGAAGGAGAGATAAAAAGGAGGAGGAGGTAAGAGTACAGGATAGACGTGGTCCACAGAAACGCCATGCGCCAGAACTGCGCGGAGAGCAACATCCTCAAGGCTTCCCAATCTACACTCGCCATCTACTACCCTCTCCCTCTCTCTCTCTCTCACTCGTCCTTCCTTCGATCTAACTAAACTAGCGATGGTATTCAGCGATTTCGCGCGCTTCAACTCCCCCTCTTTGCTTGCTCCGCTCACAAGTCATGACACTTGCATTGCATTGCATTATTATTTTATTTTTCTATTTTTGAAATTCGGTTTAGCCTCGAGAGTCGAGAGACGTGATTTAGATTTGAGACCCGTTTCCTTTGTATGGAACTGATATAGACCCGGCCCGTAACTAAATCCAAAGAAGCCCAATTAATCAGTCTCTCTGATAAAAAAAAAAAAAAGAGTGAGGCTACGTATGCATAGCACGGATTGGTCCGTGCTACGGCTCAATATTTGAGTTTTCAAAATTCTAATGGTCGATCCGAACCGTTCAACATAATTATAAAATGAATATGTATTTGCAAATCAAATTTTACATGTTTTCAAATTTTTTTACTATTTTTTTAGATAGGTAGAAAATCACTTGATCTGAAAATTCTGGACCATCCAAAAACAGTGATTTTCTACCTATCTAAAAAAATAGTAAAAAAGTTCAAAAAAAAATGTAAAATTTGATTTGCAATTACATATTCATTTTATAATCATGTTGAACAATTCGGATCGACCGTTAGGATTTTAAAAACTCAAATATTGAGCCGTAGCACGGACCAATCCGTGCTATGCATAGTACCGTAGCCTCACTCAACGTATATAGACAGACTATCTATTATTTAGATGATAAACAAAAATACATGCCAATGCCCTCCAAATTATTTTTATGGATGCAAATTCCTTGTATTTTTGCTTTGAACAATTATGTGGCCTCTGGAAGGAGACATGTGGGAGTCCGATTTCTCTGTTAAAAACATATATTCGTCGTGAAGTCACTGACATGCAGAGTATACTCCATTGTTCTGGAATGCTTTATTAATCATTAAAGATCATATTTGGTTGTGGAGTAAGAGGTGGAGTAAATATTTTTCTCTACACTTAAGGAGTCAAATGAAAAATAAAATATGAGTAAGATGAAGTAAGAGGTGAGTTAATATAGAGTAAGTTACATCACCTCTTCAAATAGATTAACTTACTCCATCTGTAAAGCTCATTATCATAGATATGGATTCATTTTTCAACATCTTTCTTCATATGAATTAATTTAATCCATGATTTCAACTATCAAATAAAGAGTAAAATAGAGTAAGCAATTTAATTTTCATTAATTTCACTTCGTCCAAACATAATCTAAGTGATGACCAGACCCATGCTCCAGGATTCAGAAGTAGAAAGGTTTTGTGTCAGAGTTTGTAATAGAGAGAATTTGGACTCACTCTTTTACGATGGGAAGCGCTATTCTCAGGACTTGTTTTAAAATATTCAGGGCACAATTCAATTTTTTTACTCTTATACCATCTTTGCCCCTAATTAATGCTTTTCTGATTTTTTTTTGTTCTAAACTTAATTAATTGTTTCCAAAGATAACTATTTGTTTAGCCCCCTTTTTTACACCATATTTGGATGGAGAGTAGAGGAAGGGAGGGAATGGAAAGAAAAAAAATTTGTTTCATATCGTGTTTGGTTGACAAAATTATGTCGGAGGTGAAGAGTGCAAGAGGTGAAAGGTTTAACCTTGCATGATTATAGTCAATAGAATCGATTTCCCTCTCAATTTGAGGTGTAACGGATGGAAAAAAAATTTGTTGCAAATATTTTCAGAAAAAATAACACAAATGCCCAACCTTATATCTTACCTATATAATTCTCATTCAAGTTTTTTTGTCACAAACTTACAATAGCCATCGAATTTCTCATTAACTTTCTATATTTTAATTAATCAAACAAAAAATAAAATGGAAAGGAAAGTTAAATTTACTTTTCCTCACTAATCGTCCAAACATGAAGAGGTTAAATATGTTAATCTTCTTTTCTATTTCATTCCATTCCATTCTATTTTTCAGCTCCCTTCCCTTCGTCTACTCTCCATCCAAACAAGGTGTTATGGAAATAAGTAAATTGTGTTTTTTTTTTCCAAATTTAATTTTCTATGACTTACATTCATATGGTGTTGACTATAATCTATCATGCACTTGCATTAGTCAAATTAGAAAACTAAATTTGTAAATGTATTTTTCATTTCTTATATATCACGTGTATCATATTATAACCAATTTGAATGATGTTTACCACTCCATCTAACCATTTTATATTTTTAATGGTGTAATTTTAACGACTTTGTGGTAAACTACTAATTGAATTTCAAATTGATTCAAATATCAAAATAATTTTAATTTTTTAATTTAAACATTTTCATTTTTTTTTCAAAATATCAAATGAATGTACGCCATACAATTACTCCAATATATTAGAAAAATCAATTTTGTTGTACCATTTTGGTTGCTATGGAGGATTATGATTTATTTGATAATGGTATATTAATATTATCTTTGAAAAAAAAATGAAATTTTAGAAGAAAAATAATACTACTCTCAATACCAAGGATTTATTGGTGCTTGTATAGTTATTATATTCATTTGTTTTTTTTTTTTCAGCCAGTTACAAGTTCCAGTTTTATTCAATTTTTTTGTTTGTTTGTTTCGTAGAGGATTTAGATTTAACTAATTTGTGTGTCAATTATGCTTTACTAATCTTAATACTTATTATGATTTATTAATAGATGAACAAATTATTGCTGAAGAAATAGACAAATGAAAAACTTGAGTTTAAGCACATAAAATCTAAGTGAATAAAATCCCCTGTCAAATATCCTAAAAGTTTCAATTTATAGCAAGGATTTAATTAGAGGTAAAAATTAGAAGGTATTTATCAAGGACAAAACCGACATTAAAAATAATAGTCCTGAATATTAGAAATTACGACCTCAGAACAGCAGCGCCCTTTACGACTAAGAGTTCTTTTACGACTAAGACTAAGAGTATCTTATGAAAATTTAAGTTAATAAATTTGTTTTCGGAACGTTCATCTTTCCACAGGCATATTATATATATATGATTCGATCATTCAAATTTCAAAGAGGAGAACTGGAGAAGAGAAATCCTGAACCTTATCAACTGTCTAGATCTGTACTCTGTACTCTGTACTCGCACTAGCACTATTGGAGGAATGAGGAAGGATGAGATTTCGCCATTTCGGCTTAAACGGAGAACCATAACACTCTGTAACGGGTCATGGTAGTATGAGCCGAAAATTCATTTCAGAGATGGAGCCAGAGCCCATCTTGCCAAGTACCGTGTCCATTTTGACCTCCTACTCCTACTCCTACTCCTACTCCTAGTCATGATCCACGAGCTCTTTTTTTTTTTTTTTATACCTTTTTTAAGAATAGAATAAGAAAAAAGAGTTTACCACTGATTTCTCCAATTTTGTCGACACAACTTGTGAGTCTAAGACTGGTTCCAGTCGGGTCCAAATTTGGTGGCTGGGGCCCTCGACCTCGAGGGCATTTAATTTAATTTGTACTAAAAACCATTTCAATGCGGTGTCTGTCGCCTTCTACCATCAACTGGAGAGCTACAGTTTTTTGGAAACTGGAGGCGAAGTTTGGTAATATGCTTTTGCTTTTTGGAATCTCTGATAGTCAGTAGAAAGAGATAACCCGACCCGGTAAAGTGCCTACCAAACCAGTCAAGTACGAGCACGCTTTCCCATTGTCATTGACACCCGTCCATCGACCAATAAAACTCACTCGTTTATTCGTCAGGAAGATACTTTTGCGCTTGCACCCTCAAAAGTTTCCAATATTTCTTCAATATTTATTCAGCCAAGAATTTTGTTGTCTGACTGGCTGACTGCGTCACTTGCAATTTGCAAATATCGGCTATTTTTAAAAATTTTAAATATAAGAAATTGGAAGGGTGAAGAAGAAAAATGTTCCTCAGCGCACACCCCGCGCTCAACGGTCAACACTAACAATTGAAAAAAGGTTTCTCAAGGGCAAAAAGTAAACAACCGAACAAAAATAAAAAAAAAAAAAAAAAAGTGAAAAGGAGAAGATGAACGCAGAAGCGCAACGAAACGCCACGAAGGCCCAAAAGCAAGCCCAATACGTACAACGAAAGAACACGGTCATAGGTACTTCCCTAATCATTTCCGTTATCATTTCTAAACAGTCTCTGACATAAGGGGTCCGGATTCCTGCTGGGGCCGTAGTCCTACCTGTCAGAGACGAGAATTGGCGTTGGAGACCACGAGTCATAGCCTTTATAACAATTTCGTAGACCAGGTCCACAAAAAGATTAGCAAGGTAATATCCAAACGAAGATGAATTACTCCGCATTTGGAAAATAATTAATTGTGCTACCTTTTTTTAACGCGAATATGTGTAAAGTTTCTGACCATGATGAAATTGGAAAATAAATGCTAAATAAATCTAAAATTACAGAAGAAAATAAAAATAAAAATAAAAATAGAATAAAAATGATATGGATTATTATCTTTGTTTTATTTTGGAGAAAGAGTAAAAGACCAAGCTGTGTTCCAGGCGCAGGAAATGATCTGCTGCGTCAGACTCAGACCATGGCGCGGACTTATGCTTGATAATTAAACCCGATTTGAATAAGCGTGATAGGTCCGCCGCGGTTCCTCAATAGGAGAGAGAAGAAGGCCTAAGATCGATCTCTGATTCATCGCTTTAGCTTGTTCGCCCCCCTCTCTCTCTCCATAATTTTTTTTTTCTCGATAAATTCTATTTAAAGAAAACCCAAATCGTAACCCCGATTCAGAATTGCTGGAATTGATCGGTTTATTGTGACTTCTGCGAAGGCTGTTTAAAATTGGGAAGTCTAACTGTTGCATCTTGCTGAAGAGATTTGACAGATTGACAGTGTTGCGTTGGAACCCTAAGACTGAGTTGAGAATCGGTCTGGTGGTGGTCTTGCTAAGTGGGATTTCTGGCGATTTTACTGGATTTGATCGTGAATTGCGCCTGCAGTATGATTTTCACTGGAAAAGGTTGATCACAATATCGTTAGAGGCTTGGAACTTGCCAGGATTGAATCCATGGATTTAGTCACGAGTTGCAGGGTATTTTATTCCTCTTCTGCCTTGCTGTGTGTTGATATTTTGCTATGGACCTTGTTTATTGCTATTTTCGGGAAGAATTTCCTGTAATTGATTAATGTAGTTTGACCAAGTTATAACTTCTACTCAAGTCTATTCTGGAGATGAATTTTCAGCTGCTGCATGGCGTTTTCATGCTTTGTTTTGTTTCTGAACTGCGAACCAATAATCCATTCTATATTATGATGAAAATGGCTAATTTTGCAAACTTAGAAAGAATTGATTGATAAATGATATACCGTAATAATGCAAACTCCATTACTCACATCGAGGGCCTCTAGCCTGCTGAGTTTTTTTTTTTCTAGATGAAGCATAGTTAGTTTTTGCTGGTTATATTTTGCAAGTTTTTAATCAGCTACATACGTGCACCCCAAAAGCAGGTTTGATTGTCCTGAAAGACCATTTTTTGGTCCACTGTATTTCTTTTCTTACGTCTTGGTGCTATGCAGTAAACGATCATGCTTTCATTCTTTTATTTTGGCAGGAAAAACTGCAATATTTCAGGATAAAGGAGCTTAAAGATGTCCTAACACAGCTCCATTTAGCCAAGCAAGGGAAAAAACAGGTACAGAGGAACAAAGCTCTTTTAAGTCCAATTCTTTTCCAGATGTATGTAACCTTGTTACTCTTTATAGTTTAGCCTAATATAATGTCAGAGATACTCTCACTCACACTTAAAATCACGGTACGGTGCTGTTCAAAATACTAATTATGTACAGTGTTCTTTTAACAGAATTTTCATGTTATGCTGCTTTAACTTGATGGTTCATATTTGTAAAAGTTTTTACTGTCTCTTATTAAAAAGGGAAAATCTAGCTCAATAGCAATGTCCCGACGTTTAGAACTTCACCTGATAGAGGGAGAAGTCTTAAACTCTTAAAACAAACACAATGTAGGAGACTTGCCTACCCTTTTATATATAATTTTCTGGGTCTTTTGAGTTGTTGAGATGTGTGTCCTATTTTCTATCTTTTAATTTGAGTTATCCACTGTTTTGTAGGACCTTGTCGACAGGATATTAATGCTGGTCTCGGAAGACCAAGGTAATGCATCTTACTTCTGATATTTTGATTGCTATATTTTACATATCCACATGTATATTTTTTTAATCTTTTTGTAGTAACCGGTAAATGGCAACTTTTCTGATATAAATCCGTGCAATGTAGGAGCTCACAGGTGGGGAAGGAGAAATGCCTTCGGGAAGGAGGCAGTTGCAAAGATAATCGATGATACCTATCGGTATAACATCTCCATATTTTACCTTTACAACCATTTGTCCAAGTGAGAGTAAAATAATGAAATAAAAGCATGTATCTTCATTGTCTCCTTTATAGAAAATTGCAAGTACATGGTGCCCCCGATTTAGGAACAAGAAGCCAGAGCTCATCAGATTTTACTAACCTTCCCATCAGACCAAAAGAGGAGGTCGAAGCCCCCCCTGCCCCAACGGTGAAAGTGCGGTGCCTTTGTGGCAACACCTATGGAACAGACTCGATGATTCTGGTATAGTGATTTTATTAAACACGAATTACTGTCCTAATAGATATTGCATGCAAATGAGGTAGTTTTCTGACATAAATTGTATGATGTGGTTTTCTATTGTAGTGTGAAGATGTTAAATGCAAAGTTTGGCAACATCTCAACTGTGTAATTATACCTGAGAAACCAATGGAAGGGGTACTGCCTGAATACCCAGAAATCTTTTATTGTGAATTATGCAGACTCAGCAGAGCAGATCCGTATGTTTCCCTGTCCCTCTTAAAATTATCTTTTTGTATTGTCTCTTTTAATTTTGATTCTGTTCTTCACCAAACAAAATGATGCTAACAAACAGATTCTGGGTCACTAATTCGCAACCTTTGCCTGCCTACAAGTTCGCATCTTCTGGTCTGGCACCTGACGGGTAAATGCCTACACATTTCTCTTTTTGAATTTTTTTATTTGTGAACTATGTTGATGTTTTTTTAATCATTTCTATTTTCGAAGTATGTTGAATTGTTGATGTTAGTTTTTTTTTTATATCATCTGTGTCCTACCGTAGTATCGCATGCACAAAAGTTGGTAGGTATAGCAATCACTACCCTTGTGTAAGCATGATACTTTACCTAGGGCCTACATTACCATGTGGGAAATTCAGTGTTGCAACTGATTGCAATGAGTTAATACAGTATATTGTACTCAAATCTATTTCCTTCATTATTGTCTTTTTTGTTGGTTGTGTGAAATACAGAAGCAACACAATACAAAGCGTGGAGAAGACATTTCAATTGTCTAGATATGACAGAGAATTGCTTCAGCGAACTGATTATGACCTCCAGGTTAAATTCTGTTCCCTAAATTTTTTGACATTTTGACATTTATTGATTTGGTTGCTCTATTCAAGGACATAAACATGAGCACCTATTTGAAGGTTCTTATTAGTCCGGTCTTTTGCTCTGTTGCAGGTGTGGTGTATGCTCCTTAATGATAAAGTTCAATTCAGAATGCACTGGCCACAGCATGCAGAACTGCAAGTTAATGGTATATCAAATTCTCGTGTTTGCAATTCCTTTTTTAATCTTATTGCTAGTGAAATTCTCGAGCTATTTGATATTTTGTTGATTTTTTTTTTCCTTGCATTTTTAAAACTTGATATCCAACTGTATATATTGTACTTGTGAGTTTTATTTTTACATCTCTCTTCTTTTGCTGTTGCACATTTTTTATGGGATTGTTCAGAAGTAAATGCTTATGTTCTTAAAATATATTTTAAATTAATAGGTATTAACGTCAGAGTAATTCCCAGACCTGGCCAACAGATACTAGGAATCAATGGTAGAGATGATGGTCCCGTGGTAAGTATACTGTCACTCTGTCCAAAATTGAGTTTGAATTTTTGGGGTAGCATTATGAGGCAAAAAAACTTGTCTTTTTTTATTTTTTTCTTAGATCACCACATTAAGCAGGGAGGGACATAACAAAATATGCTTAACAAGATGTGATACGCGGACATTCTGTTTTGGCATCAGAATTGCGAGGAAAAGGACTGTTCAACAGGTCAGCTATTTCTTTCACTTCTTTCCTCTCCGTCACTTTATTTTTTTACAGTGGAGAAAATGTTCTGAAAAAAGTAAATCCAATCAAAAGTTAAACTGTTCACAATATTTTAATTTAGGTGGACCATGCCGTTCTGAAAATGGTTCACTTTTCTGTGTACCTTTTTGATTGAAAACAAAAAAAAATGGATTTAAGTCTAAAAGATGGTGTGCCAACCAATTTAGTTATCTCTCTCTCATATTGCACTTGTGTATTTTCTGCTGATCATGTCACTTTCACATCAAACTTCATAAGTGTGCGGCACGCACAGACACTCTACCATATAATTTGGCTTGTCTGAGTTCATATTTACATGCTATCTATATTTGAGTGTGTTTTTCACATTTAGGTCCTGGACATGGTTCCTAAGGAGGCTATCGGAGAGCCTTTTGAAGATGCTCTTGCTCGGGTTAAGCGGTGCGTCGGCGGTGGCAAAGACTCGGATAATGCAGATAGTGACAGTGACCTTGAGGTGGTAGCCGAATCAGTCACTGTCAATCTCCGCTGTCCTGTGCGTAGTAGTTACTCTTTTATCCTCGTGTCCATCTTTTGCAGTGTTTGTTTATATTACTCTTATATCCTCATGTCCATCTTCCTTCAGTGTTTGTTTGTAATAAAATTATAATGTATGTCATAATATTCAGATGAGCGGGTCCAGAATAAAAACCTCTGGGAGGTTCAAGCCCTGTGCTCACATAGCTTGTTTTGATCTGGATGCATTTGTCGAACTCAACCAGAGATCAAAAAAGGTTTATCATCTCATACAGCTTCCCAATTTTGTTCTTGCTGTCTTGCCTTTTCTCTTAAGATTTCCCGAGTAATGTATTTATTCTATTTTCTGTTTCAGTGGCAATGTCCCACATGCATGAAGAACTACTCTCTTGAGAACATTGTTATTGATCCATATTTCAACCGGATCACCTCAATGGTAATCTCAGTTACATGATATCTTGATGTTGTTTATATTTTTTAAAATAATCTATTGTGTACCATGCTTCTGATGCCTCCTCGTATGCTGGTTTATTTCAGATGCACAAATGTGGTGAAGATGTATGTGAGGTTGAAGTGAAGCCTGATGGGTGCTGGCGTGTCAAGGGAGAAACTGAGCACAAGGAGCTCACCAAGTGGCACTCACCTGATGGCTCGCTTTGTGCTGTAAGAGAGGAAGTAGAAGCCAAGAAACCCATGGTTGAAAAAGCAGACCTTATTAAGCCAGAACCTACATCTGATGGGCATACAGGTTTGAAAATCGGCATCAAGAGAAACCGCAATGGAATGTGGGAAGTCAGCAAGCATGATGACCTTGCAAACAAGAGACCCTCAATTGCTGGAAACCATATTCATGGAAAACCTGAGAACAATGTACTGAGAGCAATACAGATGACTAGCAGCGGGTCTAGCTTCAGGGATGGAGATGATTCCAGCGTTAATCAAGATGGTGGGGTCCACTTCGATTTGTCATTGAACAATGGCCATGAGTTTGATTCTGTCGCTCTCAACTTTGATTCAGGTTACAACCTAGTAGAGGATAGAGGACCATCCCGGCCAAATGACAAGGATGTGATTGTACTTAGTGACTCTGACGATGGCAATCCTAACTATGAAGCGGGTCCATCAGGTGAAGCCAGTGTTTTCCCCTTCTCTAACCCCCATCCGAGTGTTTCTGGAAGGTATGCTGAAGACCTGGCTTACGGTACAAATGGAGGAACTACTAGCCTTGGCCTTTTCAACAACCCTGATGAATTTGACAAATTTGACATCAACACCTTGTCTATGCCTGGGTCTCATATGTCAAGTTTAGGGTACCAATTCTTTGGCAGCAATGATAATGATCCAGCAGACACCCTCGGCCTTGCTCCATCCAATGGGTATGATTTGACGACTGATGTCGGTGCCATTGGGGATGCTATTGGGGATCCACAGGATTTTGTGAATAGCCACGATACTAACCCCGACTTGCATGGCAGTCTGGTTGCGAACCCCTTAGCTTTTGGTGGAGAGGACCCTACTCTTCAGATATTTCTGCCAACCCAGCCGTCTGGTACTACCTTGCAGGATGACGCAAGTGAGCGTGGGAACGTGGGAAATGGGCTTCACCCCGATGATTGGATGTCTCTTTCTCTTGCTGCTGGTGGGAGCCATGTCGATACTACTGATTTATTCATCCGTCAACCTCAGCAGCAACCTACAGCCAAGTCATCCATGCTGGGTGGATCAATTAATGATGGTTTGCCCCTTCCCCCCCATTCTCTCTCACTCTCTTCTCTGTACAACAACACTGAGACACATAATTGTTCTTTTTTATTAACGAGTTCAAGTAATTGTTTTCTTGCAGCTTCTGCTATACAGCTGGGTTCTAATGGTGATGAGAGGCATAACAGGCCAGATCCTTCAAGCGATATGCAAGGGCCTGATTATGGATTCCCTCAGTCGCACCAGATTCAGCCACACGGGAACGATTTTTGTTATAACCTCGATACTGATTCTGATTCTGATGGTTTCTAGAAAGAAGCCTTTTAAAGGGTTTCCACTGTTTAGAAACCCCCTGGAAGGCCAGTTCATCTATCTCACTAGGATGAATAGGTGCTGAGAGACCTGCATCTGAGGAATACAAGCAAAACTCAGCAAGCACTTGTTGTGAGGCGCTTCTTTTCTCGTCTCTTCCTAAGTTTACTGGTTTTTTGTCGTACAGATTTTTTGAGACCGGATTGTGTGCAGGCTAGGGCCGGGGTTTTTTTGCCTGCAGCAAAGCAGCATGTACATGTTTTATAGGAGACCAACGGAGGCCATCCCAAGGTGTAAGCCGATTTATAGGGGAAGGTTTGATGTGTTAATATAAATTAGTGAGTAGTAGCTCTATATATATATCTAGCTGTTTTTCCTTCTTTCTTTTTTCTTTTTTGTTTTATCTTTGGTCAAAAGTCTGGTGGTTATTATGCTGTTATCAATTGATGGGATAAATGAATTATTTTTATAGAGTAGATTATATACAATGGAAAGTGATAGGAACATAACTATTTTATGTTAGAGCAATCTGCTACTGGATTTAATAATTCACAGTCAAGATGTTACTGATTTATAGCCTTCTATTTTGTTCGTTTGACAGAGGTAAATTAAATTAAATTAATAATCAATCTATCCTACACCTACAGGGAGTAGGAGTATAGATCAATTTGCACTGGGGCATGGAGGTAAATCTAGTAATCTGTTACTTTCTTCGTTAACGTTCTAGTCTTTTCAAGAGACCAGAAAGAAGAGCTTGATCACGTCATAAGTCATAACATAAGCCAAAATAGCTAGGTGAGGTGAAAGCATCCCAAGGTTCAAATAGCTAGGTGAGCACGTCATAAGTCATGACTGACCTGATCTGATCTGATCTGATCTATGGTCCGTTCCAACTTCCAAGCATAGTTGTTCCTTGTTTATTTATGTTTCTTCATAACTTGCATTCGACAACTACAGACTCTCTCTCTCTCTCTCTCTCTCTCTCTCTCTTTGGGCTTTGGGCTTTGGGCTTTGGTCTAATCCAATGTGCGCTATTCAAATCTATCTGATTATAAAATAGCTCGTCTCGCTCTGTTCAAGCAAATTAAATGATCAAGATTTTATAATCCTTTCCAGTTTCCTCCACTCATGACTCTATGACTCTATGACTGAAAAATCTCGTGCATATTATTTTTCTAGCTAGAATATTAATTTATCAGTTTTTTTTCTGGTAAAATAAAGTGAAAAAACATGGTCGTGATAGGGAAGTGTCCGACGATGACATAAGAAAGATAACTTCTGAGCTGTCCGGTCACACGAAGTGATTGTCTCCTCTCACTCTCAGATTCCAATTCCACCTTGAAAGTAGATCTCGAGAGATTTATTAAGAGAAGGTCAAACATAAAAATAACCAAAACTATGTACCCTTGAGTCCTTGACCCTTCCCTTCTTTATTTGTATTTTGTACAAAGGCGTAATTAATTCATGAGCAAGTTGGAAAAGGACATAAATGTGTACAAATATATGAATATAAGGCCCCAGATTTTTAAAAATACCCTAAGTTAATTAGAGATTAATAAATTTGCCCACGGTTCGCTCGGAATTTTAAATATGCCCAAACTGGCCATTTAATGGCCAGTCCCGATTAAAAAGCCCGACTGGCCATTTAATGGCCGGTTCCCTTTTTTTTTTTTTTTTAAAGAGACAAATAGATAAAATGATGAAATATAACACTAAAAAATCGAATTTTTTTTTCCCTTTGTCAAATTATTTTTTGATAGCATATTTATACTAAAATACCTTTGTCAAATTACGCTAAATCCCTTTGTCAAATTACGTTAATTTATGCTGATTTACACTAAATTACTTGAAATTATGTTAATTTTTTTTAAGAGACAAATAGCTAAAATGTCGAAATATAACACTAAAAAAATCGAATTTTTTTAAAATATTTGTTAGATTACTTTTTTGATATATAATTAGCATATTTATACTAACATACGCTAAATTACTTCAAATTATGTTAATTTATGTTGATTTATACTAAATTACTTGAAATTACAATAATTATGTAGAATTACGCTAAATTACGTATGAATAGGGCCGATTTGTGCCATCTTTCATAAATCATAAAAAAATAGTAAAAAAATTCCAAAAATAATAAAAATTAGTAATTTACAAGTTCATTATATAACTAATTTACTGAGCTACGTAGATTGGAGAATAGAAATGAAAATTTTAATTGGAAACTTCAATTGAAGTTTTGAGGCTCTTCCCTTTGTTTTTTGGCAAATCTGAATTTGGAAATCTGGCATCGTGAGTTCGAACGCATGCGTATTTTCACAAGCTTTCCGAAAAGTGGTCATTTGCTGAAATCGGACACTCGAGCGCCATTTTATGGCCGTTTGAAGTTTCGTCATTGTTTTTCGGCTTCTCAGTGAAAATATCATCCCTATTCATACGTAATTTAGCGTAATTTACCATATTCTAGCATAATTCTACATAATTATTGTAATTTAACGTAATTTAGTGTAATTCAGCATAAATTAACATAATTTCAAGTAATTTAGCGTCTTTTAGTATAAATATGCTAATTATATATCAAAAATGTAATCTACCAAATATTTTAAAAAACAATTCGATTTTTTAGTGTTATATTTCAGCATTTCAGCTATTTGTCTCTTAAAAAAAGTTAACATAATTTCAAGTAATCTAGTATCAATCAACATAAATTAACATAATTTCAAGTAATTAACGTATTTTAATATAAATATGCTATCAAAAAAGTAATCTAACAAATATTTAAAAAAACTATTCGATTTTTTAGTGTTAGATTTCAGCATTTTATCTATTTGTCTCTAAAAAAAAAAAAATTAAATGGGAGACCGGCCATTAAATGGCCGGTTCCCCTAAAAAAAAAAAAAGTTGCGGGAGCGGCAATTAAATGACCGGTTTGGACATATTTAAAATTCCGAGCGAACCCTGAGCAAATTTATTAATCTCTAGTTAACTTAGGGTATTTTTAAAAATCTCGGATATATGGATATGATAGAGCCATCGGTTATGTATATTTTGGACAAATATTAATAATCTAATATTTATGAATATTGATTATATCAGTTGAGATAGCTCTTGAAAATTTTATCAATTGCTTGACCTTGTGGTTGTGGCTTGTGCTGATGGGTAATCGAAGCAAAAGGAAGATCTTTGCAATAACAAAGCACTCGTGTGGTTTCGTTTGCACAAAAAGGGTATTTTGAGTTGAGCAAAACAAAAAAATTACATTACATCACAAAAGGGAAAATAAACTAAAAGAGAAAAACAGTAACAAAAGTAAAACCAAATATCAATGGGAAGGGAGGGGAGATTGTGTTCTCTGCTCATGCCCAATTCCATGCACCATCTTCCTCTGCCTACTGCCACTGCCAGTGTGGGCCCAGAAGCATGATGTCGATGCCATTTCCGGGTCCACCGGCGCCATCATCTCCTCTCCCTTGCTCGCGGGCTCAGATTTGCATCTCGTCAGAACAAGCGGCCTTGCCGAAGAGCATCTCACCTCCTCCTCCTCCTCCTCCTCCTCTTCCTCTTCTTCTTCCTCCTCCTCTTCCTCCTCTTCCTCCTCTCCTTTCTGGCTTTCAACTCTCATCTCCTCCTCCATTTCTTTCTTCTCCATTATCACTCCCATTCCCTTCTCTGCTTCTTTCACTCTTACCGCCTCAGTTGTTTCATCTACAGTTGTCACTGGAGATGGCGCAAACCGGTTGTGGTGTTGCGGTGCCGACCGGCATCTCATGAGAAAAAGAGCATTCTTCGGTGGCGTCGTTGTTGCTGACGACACATACACCTTTTCATCTTCTCTCTCCTCCTTTTCTTCCTCTTCTTCTTCCTCGTCTTGATCTGATACCGATAATTCCTCCCGGCCAGTAATTGACCTTCGTGCATAATTGGAAGTTCTAGCAGGTTCTTCACTGTAATTCGAAAACCGACCCGGCTCCGAGGTGAAATGTGACAATCGAGCGGGCTCTTCATCCTTTGGCCTCACCTCCGATCTAACCCCATTTTCGCGAATGCCTCCCAATCCAAATGCTACAACGCGATCACCTTCTCTAACCGTCTCTTTTCTTTTTCCATTAAAGCTCCGCTTGTGACAGCTACCCGTGGCCCAGCACGGCCAGAGTCTCCTCGGCATCAAGTTATTCTTCTTCTTCGTCTTCTTCTTCTTCTTCTTCTCGAAAACGGCGCCGCAAAACAGTGCCTTCTGAAGGCAGCGGCATTGCACCGTGGGGTTGGGCTGTGGCTTCTTTTTCTTCTTGTTCTTGTTCCCGGCCTTGATCCGTACTTGGCCGATGCAAGTGACTTTAGGCGACGACGGCTCCTCCCCCTCAGTTGCATTGGTACGGCCTGTGGGCCCCACACTTCGGCTACGTACACCGAACATGGGGCTCGCACGGACCCCCGCTCGGCTTCGGCTCTTGCGAATGAAGAGCCGTGCCAGGCCCGGTGGGGCCGGGAGCTTCTCTGCCCTGCCTGGACTGGAAGCAATCGCCACCGTCCGTGGCGTCATCATCGCCGTCAATTCAGATTGGTAATTTTCGAATTTGTTGTTCTGGTAGGATTTATGGATGTGAGATTGTGAGCTTGTTTCTACTTTTCTATGACTTAATGACTACGAGGGGGAGGGAAAGAGAGAGAGCATTAAATTGTTGTCATGGTTTGGTCTGTTGTTTCTTTCAGCAGCGCACGCTCTCTCTGCGTGTGGATGTCTGGGTTTGTTGAACCGGAGATGTACTGTTCCTTTTCTAGGATAAGACCTGGCACTGTGCAGTGTGGCAGGGCGCAGGGCCCAGGGATTCTTTACTTCTTCAGAGTTCAATCCTCTCCAGTGTCAGAGTTCAATCCTCTCCAGTCAGATAGAACCGAACCTGACTTAGGATGCTATATATGCTGATGCTCCATCTGGACAGAAAGAAACTTATAATCAGTATTTTAATGGATACCATTACCAACATCTCAGTAACGTGATTGGTTGCGTTGCATTAACCAATTAATTAAAAAATAATTTAGGCTAATAAATGGACTGGACTGTCTTTAGATTTTAGATTTTCTGTGGTTATTTGAGTCATACTCTTGGAATCGCCTAAAGGAAATGATTTTTTTTTTTCCAATTCCTTCAATGAGATAAAAAATTTCCATACATTTTATCAATTATCTTATATTATTTTTATTGAATTCTATGTATAATAAATTATGTATTTGGAATACGAATCATATATCTTTAGTTTCCATTTCTTTTCTTGGTAGGCGGAGGAGTGGTGAGAGGTAATAAAATAAGGTAAGAAAATGGGAGATGCACGAGCGGGTGAATCAGCATTGGAGACTATTTTCTATTATAAATATATAGTAATACTAGACTACTATAGTATTGATTTAAAATTAAGATGGGGAGATGGGGAAGTGGGGAAGATGGGAAAGCATGCATGATGCATGTCATTGTCAGTCAGTGGTCAGAGAGTAGTTAATAAAATTATGGCATTAGGCATTACTAGCTATTGTCTATTGAATTTTTTGACTGGTTTAATTACATCCAATTGGAAGTTGGCGTGTTGTTTGGGCCTTTGTGGGCCATGTGACATGGGCAATGGCCAATGGGGGCTGTGGTCCATGTGCTTAATTTATTTTAAAAAACATTAATTAATTAGAGTATTAATCTCCAGCGACTGAGGAGAGGAGATGTGGTGTTCAGTTCAGCAAAATAAAACACACCACTTTGCCTTTTTAATGAGGAGGATTCTCCAGTTACCATTTGATGCATATAATAATATAAAACAAGGCAAAAACAAAATGTCACGAGGCGAGGCTGATCTGACATGCACCACATTGTATGGTAATGGTATGGTCAAGCGAAGCGGAGGGAGTAGGATGTAGGAGTACTAACTGAATTTAGAGCAGAGAGAGAGAGGGTAACATTTGCATTTGCATTTGCATTTGCATTTGCCTTGCCCATCAAACCTCACATGCTGTTTCTCTACCCCACAAAAGGCAACATAGATTGAAGATGCAATGCAAAGGGAGTTGGTACAGTTTCACGTTTGACCTGCGCAACCATGAATGCAATTGTTGATTTATTCCAATTAATTGGTGGACTTTTTAATACAAACCCAGCAATTGTTAATTGCTTGGATTCTTTCTTTTACATGTCAGAAAAAACCTTATTTAAAAAATCCTGTTCAGTAGACTTTCTCAACTCATACACATACTGACATACACCCCCAAAGTCGTTTCATCTAACTTTTACCTTTATTTTTGTTTTTCTATGCTTAGTACTAGCTAGTTAGAGGCAACCTCAAATAATAATAACATAAATAAGGCAAATTGAGCAATTAGGTAACCGGGGCTAAAAGATATAATTGAATGTATTGTCTTTTCCATGTGAGAAGAAAAATCATACCAAAAATTTCTCTGTATTTTAGATCCCAATGGCAATTAATGTCTCTTGAATGACCTATCCTTAACAACCTGGCAATGGCATGGAGACTGGAGAGAGATGTAAATGTAATCCCAAATGCAGAGTAGCCAGGTACTAAGTTGTACCACCAATTAATATATTGGGCCACGCCTATCTCGGGTCAGATTTTGTAACCAGACCCGTTACGCTTTTAGTACCACTAAAACTGGCCTTCCTTCAGTCACTTGATGGATCATGTCATGTTGCCAAACTCTGCTGTTACTGAATAGTGAATATCAATTTTTTATTTCCTCTCAAGTTTCATATATTATTTTCCCTTTCAACAAGTTAAAAAGTTATATACATAGTTGACATTTTTCCCGTTTTTTTTAGTTACCACATGAAAAAATCAAAATTAATTGATAACCACCCGGTTGGGCTAAATTTGAAAGATACCACCCACGCGTATTCAGTCCGCGCATCAAACTAGACGATGCGCGGACTGGGCAGGCGTACCGACCCCCTGGTGCTATTTATTTCTGATTTTTACTGTTTTTGCTTCACAAACGAGACAGAGACCTCTGAAGCCCTCAACACAGTAAAGAGTAATTTTTTTTTTCATTTTAGTCCTTTAATTTTTTATAAATATTTAATTATATTTTTAATTTACTGTAAATTATTTAATTGTTATGTTTGTTCCGTAATTCAACCAACTATGATTGGAATTGCTTGTTATTTTGGTAAGAAAGTATTACAAGGGCCAAATGGTGCTTATTACAGTACCCAACCTCAGAAAATGTTCAATATCAGCCCATGTTTAGATTTCAGAGGTATAACTAGGGAAGTGTACAAGGAACTGGGTATTGACCCGAATTATTACGAACTGGTAATATCCGCAAGGATTAATATTGGCCAAGGCAGCCAAACATGGTTCCAACAGCTACCTGTACTAAACGATAACAGTTGGGGGTTGTATACCCAAATAATTATGATTCTGATAACACCTTTCAAGTTCCTCGAGTTGTATGTGGTTGCCAACCCCATACAGAACAACTGGCCATCATTGCAGTTGACCTAGGGTCAGGTCATTAAGCATTCAGTGACAGGTCATACTCGGGCCCTGACTTTAGCGGTACTAGTCGGTCCCCATCCGCAGGGGCTGGTCCTAGTCGTGGCCGATCTCGAGTTCCATCCTCCAGCTCTAGCTGTGACCGGATCAATCTGATACCCCAGAAACACGTTATTATGCCACTACAGACGAGGATCCTGAAGAATGGGAGGCAGAGGAAAATTGGGATGCTGACACTACAGACGATGATCATAGTGATGAGGAGTCTGGTCGTCCTGTGCTTGGTATGCGAAAGTGGCCGATATCGGGTCGTGGAGAAAGACACCCGTTCCCAGCATTTCATGACATATCGGGGTTTCAAGAGGGTGGCGTCTTTTTTGCGGATTCGGAGGTTCGTTTGTTAATTTATATTTATATTTTAATTTACTTTTAAAATTTATAAATTTAATTATTTTGAAAATTTTCAATTAGGTTGGAGAAAGACATGAATTGTCGTAGGGGACGACGTATCACGACAAATATCAAATGAAAGAAAAAATTCACCACTGGCACATAAAGGAGAATATCGAGGTCAAACAGACACACAACGATACAAAAATGATGAGGTATAAGTGCAAGAGCAATCGGTGCAAGTGGGGGTTGGTTGCAAGGGCCACAGGCTTTGGTAATTCTTGGGCCATCACGAAGAATGAGGAAAAGCACACATGCCACGCTAATGCATTCAGGTCAGATCATGCGCAGTTGACGTCCGCTATGGTCGCCAACTACATAAAAATGTCTATGGAAAAAAATGCTGATATTAGTATCAGAGCTGTTAGTGACTTGGTTGCTCAAAAGTACGAGGGCATGTCCCAAAGTACAACAAACTGTGGTGTGGTAGAGAGTTAGCAATTGCCCGGGCATTTGGTAGTTGGGAGAGGTCTTACGGGCTGATCGTCCCTTTGTTAGATGCAATCAAAAGGGCAAATCCGGGCACCCACTATAGAGTTGTTTTAAAGCCTTCAGAAAAGGCAGGGCACCGGTATTTCATGAGGTTGGCATGGGCATGGGGACCATGTATAGAAGTGGTAAGTCACCTCAGACTCGTCATCAGCATTGATGCTTGTTTCTTGTCAGGTAGATACAAGGGTAGGTTGTTGATTGTTACCGGATACGATGAGGATAACCAATTAATCCCGCTAGTATTTGGATTGGTAGAGAGCGAGGAGTTTGAGAATTCGGGGTGGTTCATGAAGTGGGTGCGGGAGTTTGTAATTGGTCAAGGCAGATTCATGTGTGTGGTGTCTGACCGGCACAAGGGCATAAAAAAGGTGTTCATACAAGATGACCTAGGTTGGTCTGAGACAAACGGGGAGTGTGCTCATTGGTACTGCTCTCAACATGTGTTTGAGAATTTTGGAAAGCACACTCCGGATAAAGTTGCTTCTAAATTTTTCAAGAGAATGGTTAAAAATAAGAAAACAAGAAGATTACACGAAGGCCTTGATGCAATTGGAAGGCAAAATCCTGATTGGTTGACATACTTCGATAAACGTGGCAAGTATAACGAAAATGACGAGGAAGAACTAGCTAAGTCACGGAAGGTGTACCAAGCTATAGACGACGAGGTCATTGGGCTATAATGACAAACAATGGTTCTGAATCGCTGAACAATGTGTTCAAGACTTCGCGCAAGTTTGTAATTTATAATTCTCATTTGCTATTTATTTAAATATTTTTTGAGGGTTCTCTTCATTTAATTATGATTTTTTAATTCTCGTAGGTTACCAGTTGCTGCAATTATTGATGAGACGTTCTACAAGTGTGTCACATGATTCGTTGAAAGATATGCAAAGGCCGTGCAATGCCGAAATGATGGTCAGCTTTTCTCCACTCATACGCACTTAAAGCTGAACAAGCACATCGATAAGACTAAAAAAGTGAGCGCGGTTGCAATGAACAGAAGTGGAGAATTTATAGTCACCTCACATGGTGAGAAAATCCCATTTGACATAGAGAGAAGCAAATGGGTGTACACGTCTAGAGACTGCAGGTACAAGGTCGTTGTGAAGAACGACCATCAGGTGGAATGCTCGTGCCAAAAGCCTCAGCTCACCGGAATACCATGTGTACATGTGATGACAATGTGTAAATTAAGGTACAAATATCCTCTAATAATTTGATAATCATTACTATATTTGAGGATGATGTTGTAGGGTTTTTGTGCTACCCTTTAATTAGGCTTAAGCTGCAAAAAGACCGTAAAACAAAATTTTTACTTCTAACTTAAGCCGAAGATTAAAAGAGGTACGTCGGAAAGACCACCGAAAGTTCATTTTCCAGTCTTTCCCTTGACATAATCTTTTAATCCTACGAGGATCTACTCCTCGATTGATTACTAAAAACTTAATTTATTTAACAATTAAATAAATTAAAATAACATTTATACCTTAATCCAAATTCGAATTGGATTTGCAGTCTGACTCGGTTTCGTAGCACCAGAAATCTAGTGCCTCTATCAGTATCCATCAGGAACTACTAGAGAGCGGTTATTTCTTTTGCCAGAAATACTGAAACCGCGGTATTCAAAAAAACACTATTCACGAGAGGCGTGAAAATACTATTCATGAGACGCAGATAAATCGATTCACGATACGCAAGTAAAAATACCGCGATCTTCGTAAAAACACTATTCACGAATCCCGTAAAAACACTATTCACAATAATAATTATTTTATTCTCGCAAGAATATATATATGGATTACCGGATTTTCTGCAAATCACTATTTGAGAGAAAATTAAAGTACGAATCGGATCGAATTCTGATTCGAACTTGGGTCGGATTATTCTAATTTTCTCTCCATCCCTCCACCCCTATTTATAGCCTTATAGGGATGAATAGTAAGGAGGTTATGAATAGTAAGGAGATTTCAAAGTGAAAAGACAAATATGCCCTTGGCCCATTTTCAAAGAAATCAATTTGGACTTTTTTAATTTAATTTAATTTGGGCTTTTAATTAAATTCTAAATTTAATTAAGGCCTAAATTCAAATTGGGCTTTTGGCCCAAAAAATTAATTCATAATTAATATTGTAATCCATATAACATATATATACAATTATTCTTAATAATTATATTTCTTGCGTTTGCGATAGCGATTAAATTTATACGACGTGTCATACATGTTTATAAATTTAATCTAGTTTAAGCATGTGATCTCCATGACATTTATTTTTATTATTAATTATAACAATTTATAATTAATCATAAAATTCTTTGATTACTTTCCTATTGGTGTGACCCGGTAGGATCTGTGTTATGTTGGCAATAGAATTAAAACTCCTTTTAATTCTATAAATCATAAGAGGCATCTGGCAGAATACATTACGACTACCCAATTGACACATATGATCTTGTACATTGCAATATCACGATCCATTAAATAATTTACTTGTGTTAATTCTTTTGTCTCATAGTATCAGATCAGTTTCAAGGTAGGTATGTGTCATACTTGCAAACTTAATCTTTTCTCGATCTTAAGTAGATTATCATATATGATTAACTCTTTAATCATATTGTGCACAGATAATCTTACTCCATCAAGAGGCCCAGTGATACTATCACTCGTATTAAATACGAGGAACAATAGTAGTCTTGGTGAACATCTTCCCTCCGCATAAGTTATGCATACTGGAATGTTATCTGTGTTAGTTTGTAATAATCTAGAAGTCAATAATACGATAAATTTGTTATATAAAGCTTTGTTCATGAATTAAATGTTTAATCATTTTGTGTTTAATCATTTTGTTACCTTGAGTATTATTGAATTTATGAATCATTTCGAGTTCATGACTGGAATTGTGAAACTTCATAATATAGATGATAACACTCTTAAAAGTCTATAACCAAGGTAATTAACATATACTAATTATCGCGATAAGGTTAGTGTGTGAATTAAATGATGGTTAAGTTTTACAAACCATAGACAAAGAGTTGTCATTTTAATCACACAGATACATGTTAGAGAACATGATATTTGACAGACCCCAAATGAAACATTAAATGGATTGTGTTTGTGTCATTAATGTTTTCATTTTAGTGTTAAGTTATAAAAGTATGAGATATTCATTTTTTCTACATAAGAGATGTATATGTGTGATTGCTATCTAACGCTATCCGTAAAAAGTAGCTATAAGAGTTCTTCGGTATACATAGCTTATGCGGAGGAAAAGATGGTTGATCAAAAGTACTATTGTCCCTCGTATCTCAATACGAGCTATAGCATCACTGGGCCCCTTGATAGAATATGATTATCTGGATCCAGTATGATTACAAGAGTAAACATATTTGATAATCTATTCAGGATCAAGAAAAGATTAAGTTTGCAAGGATGACACACATCTACCTTGAAACTAATCTGATAGCTATGAGACAAAATAATTAACACGAAGTAAATCATTTACTGGATCGTGATATTGTACGGTACAGCATCATCTGTGTAATTGGTGTCATAATGTACTTGCCAGGTGCCACCTATGATATATAGAGGTTAAAACAGTTTTAATTCTATTTGCCAACATAACACAGATCCTATAGGGTCACAGCAATAGGAAAGTAATCAGAGAAATTTTATGATTATTTATAAAGTGTTATAATTAAGAATAAAATATATGTCATGGAGATGACATGCTTAAACCGAATTAAATTTATAAACGTGTATGACACGTCGTATAAATTTATCGCAAACGCAAGAAATACAATTATTCAGAATAATTGTATATATATATTATATGGATTAAAATGTTAATTATGAATTAATATTTTGGACCAAAAAGTCCAATTTGAATTTAGGCCTAAATTTAATTAAAAGCCTAAATTAAATTAAATTAAATTAAATGAAAATGTTTAATTAAATAAATTATAAAACGCCAAATTCAATTTCAATTTTGCATCTTAAAACCAACCCTTTTTAAACCGCCATATATTGGTTATAAACAGGCATGAAATGTGAGAAAATATAGAAATCAATTTCAAGTCCAAATCAAAGTACGAATCAGAATCCGATTCAATTCGTATCTAATTTTCTCTCCCAAATAGTGATTTGCAGAAAATCTGATTATCCATATATATATTTTTGCGAGAATAAAAGTTATTCTTGTGAATAGTGTTTTGTCAGAAATTTCGTACTTTCGGTGAATAGTGACTTACCAAAAACTGTGACTTTTCGAATACCGTTGGTATAGTATTTCTGGCAAAAGAAATACTAACTCTCTGGTAGTTCCTGGTGGATAACCGATAGAGGCACTATATTTTTGGTGCTTGCTTAACCAGGTCAGACAGCCGGGTCAGACTGCATTCCAATTTAAATTTGAAAGCAAGGTAAAGAAATGTTATATTAATCTATTTAATTGTTAAATATATTTAATATTTTAAAATCAATCAAAGGAGTAGATCTATAAACTGATTAAAATACAAGTAAATACGGTTTTACTACTTTGGGTCTGTACATGATCAATCTGGTCTGTAACTCTCAGTAATTATCCGACATACCACTTGATCTATGATCTGAATAAGTAAAGTTTTATTTATGGCTTTTAATCTAATAAAATGATTGAACAGGTCTGTAACACTCGGTAGATAATCCGACACACCACTTCAATCCTTTTGGCTTGAGTTAGAAGTAAAAATTTTGTTTTACGGTCTTTCCGCAGCTTAAGCCTAATGGCTTTGGGTAGCCTCAAAACCCAACAATCTGTATAGCTACTTTTTACGGATAGCGATGAACTGTTGGGTTTTGACGGTTCAAACCCATTTATTTGCTTAAGATGCGGAAATAACGTAAAAATTACTTCTAACTTAACCCGAGAATTAAAGAGGTATGTCAGAAAGAGTACCGAACGTTCCTGTTCCCGTCTTTCTCTTGACAAGCCTTTTTAATCCTCTACATATCTATTCCATGATTGATTTCTAAAGCTTTAAATCTACTTAACAAATTAAATAGATTTAATATAACATTTATACCTCGTGTCGAAATCTCAGTTGGAAAGCAGACCGAGCGTGAAAAGCTACACCTGGGAATGATTCTCCTCGGAGTATCAGACGTCTGATACCTCTATTGGTTATCCACCAGGACTAACAAGAGAGCGGTTTATTTCTTTTGCCAGAAATACTATAAACCGCTGTTTCTGCAAAAACACTATTCACCGAGAAAAGGACAAAATAATATATTTACGACCCGCAGTTATTCAAATAGAAATACCGCGACTTTTGCAAAATATATTATTTCCGGATCTCGTAAAAAACCGTAATCGAGAAAAGGACAAGAGAATAGATTACCGAATCGATTTGATATATTAGAAATTAGTATTCTATTCTCTACCCCTACCCCTCTATTTATGGGCCTTAAAATGGTGTGAAATACCCATTTTGCCCATGCCACCTATAGTGCCACATATGCATGGCATACCACCTTGCATGCCATGTCATGGGGAGGTCGACCAAGGGGTGAAAAGACCAAAATACCCCTTGGCCGAATGGGCTTGGGCTTTATAAATTGAGTTTTGATTTTGGGCTTTTAATTATAATTAAGGCTTTGATTATTTTAGGCTTTTGAATCCATAATTCAAATCCATAATTAACCAATTAAAATCCAATCAAATATATATAATTGTCATGTACAATTATATTTCTCCCGGTTGTTGTTTCGGTAACCTTTATACAACGTATCGTGTACGCTTATAAATTAACCGTTGTTTCTACTTGTCATCTTATATGACATTTATAATTTAATTATAACACGTCCTATACGGTGTGACCCAATAGGATCTGTGTTATGTTGGTAAATAGAATTAGAACTGTTCTAACTTCTATAATCATATGAGGCATCTGACATCTGCACTATGACCATCCAATTACACAGATGATGCTGTACTGTACAATACCATGATCTAGTAAACTTATTTTACTCGTGTCAGTTCTTTTGTCTCATAGCTATCAGATCAGTTTCAAGGTAGGTGTGTGTCATCCTTGCAAACTTAATTTTTTCTTGATCTTGAGCAGATTATCAAATACAATTACTCTTGTAATTATACCGCTAGCAGATAATCTTACTCTATCAAGGGGCCCAGTGATATTATAACTCGTATAGAGATACGAGGGACAATAGTACTTTTGGTAAACCATCACTACCTCAACTAAGCTATGCATACTGAAGAGCTACCGTTATAACTGCGTTTTACCGACAGCGTTAGGTAACAATCACACATATACATTTCTTAGTAGGAAAGATGAATACCTCATACTTTAGAACTTAACACTGAATGAAAACATTAATGACACGAACACAATTCCATTTAATGTTTCATTTGGAATTTGTCAAATACCATGTTCCTGGAACATGTATCTATGTGATTAAAATGACATTTCTTGTCAAATGGTTTGTAAAACATAACCATCTTTTAATCCACATACTAACCTTGTAACGGTAAATTAGTGTTCCTGCTAATTACCTTGGTTAGAGACTTTTAAGAATATATATCATCTATATTATAAAGTTTCACAATTCCATTTATTGGCTCTAGTCAGATAAATGAATGATTCATAAATACAATAATACTCAAGGCAACAAAATGATATATAAATAAACATTCAATTCATGAACAAAGCTTTATGATAATTTATCGTATTATTGACTTCTAGATTATTACAAACTAACATGGACAACACTCACGAATACACACTTCCTATGTAGGAAAGACGAATACCTCATACTTTAGAACTTAACACTGAATGAAAACATTAATGACACGAACACACACCATTTAATGTTTAATTTAGGGTCTGTCTAATACCATGTTCTCTAACATGTATCTGTGTGATTAAAATGACAACTCTTTGTCTATGGTTTGTAAAACTTAACCATCATTTAATCCACGCACTAACCTTTAAACGGTCAATTAGTGTTCCTTGCTAATTACTACGGTTAGAGACTATCAAGAGTATTTATCATCTATATTATGAAGTTTTACAATTTCAAGTCATGAACTCGAAATGATTCATAAATTCGATAAATATCAAGGATCAAAATGATTAATCATCCAATTCATGAACAAAATATATATAATATAATTATCCTATTTTATTGACTTCAGATTATTACACTAACATATGTCACTTACAAATGTGTGAAAAATGTAGGAACTACGATCCAAATGTCTTCGTAAATTACTATTACAACATTCAAACACTCATCGACACATAGAGTGGTGAATTCCACACGTATGACAATCAAAGTGAGTGGTCGGCGTACGAAGGACTGGTCTTAGTTTCAGGGGATCGGTTAGTGAAGTTGGGTAGGAGAAGACACAACCGAATCCAAATGTGGATGGACATAATGGAAGGAAGAAAAAATAGTCACCAACCAAACAGAGCAACCCTCGAAAAGAATGCGAGAAGGAGAAGGGATGCTAGGAACTGTACTCAATAGGGTTTCATGAACAATTGGATGATGTATTTCACTTTATTTGTGCTACTTATGATGTATTCGAATTTATTTGTGCTACTTATGAGGTATTTAAATTTATATGCATCTACTTATGATAAATTCTGAATCGCTGAACAACTGGATGTATTACTCTGGTTCTGAGGGCTTTTTTGGTGGTTTGGTTAATGAAAAACGGTAAAAATCGGAACAAAATAGCACCAGGGGTCGGTGCGCCTGCCCAGTCCGCGCATCGTCCAATTAGGTGCGCGAACTGGGTACGCGTGGATGGTATCTTTCAAATTTAGCCCAACCGGGTGGTAATCAATTAATTTTGATTTTTTTCTGTGGTAACCTAAAAAAAACGGACATTTTTCAATATCAATTTGAATCAAGGGCAGACTTAGGGCTGTCAACTAGTTAGGCCCTAGCTCAGCTTGTTAATTCTAGACCGAACTCTTATCGAGCGAGTTGGACCTAGGGCATCCGAGCTAAAACCTCAGCTTGAAATCGTGACGAGCCAACCCGAGCTAGCTCGCGAGCTGACGAGCTGGCTGGATATTGTCTTAACCGAGCTGAACCGAGCTAGACCGAATTAGACAGTATAAAATGCACACAAATTCATACAAATTCACAAATTGATACCTAGCCGAGCTGGCGAGCAAGCTAGGCCCCAGCTTGAACTCGTTAATTCTGGACCGAGCTAGTGGCGAGCTAGCACGTTAACAGCTTGGTCCAGTAACAAGTGAGCTGTTAACGAGCGAGTCAGGTGCGAGTCATGATCGAGCCACGAGCTACGAGCTTTTTTGCCACCCCGGCAGACTCAAGTGGAGCCACGAAGCTTTCTGAATTTTGAAATTTTAGGGCTATAGATCCAGCCTAACTTTGCTCATTTCTGGAACTATTTTTGACCCCCTCTCCTTTTGAAATTTTGATATGTAATTTGAGTTAAATTTATGGTTAAAATTAAAATAAGTTTTTTGAATTTGAATTGTTAAATAGAATTAAAAGTCAAAATATTATAAATTAAAAGACAAAACATGAAAAATTATAAGTTAAAATATTATTTTTTAATTTAGTATCCGATTTAAACCCAAAACCCCCCTCCCCTCCCGCTCCTGATTTGAACCGACCTAGCATCTGAAATGGGCTGGGTATGAACCGGAATTTTGGTTGGTTAATTAGGTGACCAATGAAATCTGTCAAAAATGGTTGACCCTACTTATAGGAATAGGACCACATAAAATTTCCAAAAATAAACAATATTCGTAGATTTCATACTGGTATTGGTATATTTTAAGTTGTTTTACCAGCACAGTCAGCAAAAGCACAAGAAAACGAGCTGGATATTCTCTTTAGAGTTTAGAGAGAGGTCAATAAAAGCATTGGATCCTTTCACTAATTAATTAATTAATTAATCCCTTCAATAACAATGTGGTGTCACCAAAGGCGAGACAAGAAGAGGACATTACATTTAAAGCTTTTCTAACCTTTGTCTTCAAAGAGAAGGCTTCTAACAAGACAGCCCAAAATTTTGTTTGATTTCTTCTGACAAATTGTGCCATAATTTCAAACCAAGGCATTGACAGGTTACCTACAAAGTCTATAATAAAACCATTCTGGTGATATGATTTATAAAATAGGCAACTTTATGGTGGCTAAAGGAAATATAATAGTCGAGATCCTCTCTAGCTAAGAACAAGGTACATATTAACTTTTAACCGGATGATGTTATCAGTGATTGAGAGTTTGAGACTAGAGCCGACTGATATAAAAATTGAATCTGGTTTGTGCAAGAAATAGAAATAGAAATAGAAAAAGAAAAGAAATGGGGCCTGGCCTAGATAGGCTGATAATTAAGCCCAATAAATAGCTGGCGAACTCTATGAATATTTCATAAATCAGGTTGAAATTAGTTAATTAGGCCCAACAAAAAACAAGCCTGTAAGAAATCCGTCAAGGATGTCCCGTTCCCATATATGAACTATGATGTGACTTTATGAGAGGAAGCCATATTCCAACAATAGCCTGATTTGATTTGATTTGAGAGTGACCGTTGAGGAGAAATTTGACTGAAAAATGGTGAAGGTGGGCTGAGTTACGGGCCCAAAGAGAAATCATTTACAGTTGAAAGAAACGGCCCAATTAAGTCTGACGGGAGAGAAGCTGAGGCCTGCAACTCTCTCACCACTCACCACTCACCACTCACCCCGCCATCGATGCATCCTCTCCGTTTCTGCAGGAACTGAACAGAGAATATATAGAGTCGTTGACAGACGAGATCCAGTCGCCCTAATGGTCAACATCAGAATGGAACGCAGTGGCCGTTGAGACTTGAGAGAGACATTTTTTATCTATAAAAATTATTAAATTCAGAGGTACATAAATAAGAAAGTGTATCGTTTCTAACAAATATAAAAAGATCAGATTTATTGAGTCCGATCCAATATTATAAATAGGACTCAATGATTCTGATGCAATTTTAACATGATTAAATGTGACAACTACATTGAGTCTAATTCAAAAAAATTAGTAAAAAAATAATTTTGCTGCAATATTTGATTATGTTAGAATTAGATATACTTATTCATAATATTGGATCGGACTCTATGAATTCATTCTTTGTATCCGCTTTTACGTTTTCTTACTTGTGAAAATTATAATTTTACTTTTATGAGGATAGGTATAAATACTGAATCATTTCAATGGTGCTCCTTGATCTTTTTTTCAACCATTTGAATGGACAGTGGAGGAATCTATTATTGGTAGAGTCGGCGGCTCACTAGATTCGTTGAATTTCCCCCTTCGTGTTAATTCATCTCTCCATTTTGTTAGATGATTATTTTTACTTGTATTTTTCCATGTCTCTAACCGTCTGTTACAAATGAATTTTACTAATCTGTTTTGTACTAATCTAAGTCGATTTGTGCAAATTGTGCTCAAATGCGGATCTAAGACTAAGTCATCTGTACGATTTTAAAATTTTAATTATGTATATTAAAATTTAGAAAGCGACTAATTGTATCCAGCGACTTGTACCCGGTTTATATCCAAGTCCAACTGTCATTTGACTAGCACTGATACTATAAAATAACATACTGCATCCTATAAAATCCAACATGGATACTGTAAAATAACAACATAATCTTCTCGCAAGTCACGACTTTTGAAAAGTGGTCCCAGAGTTAGTTGCTAATGCGGTTTCACCAGGACCATTGTCAACAAACAAACAATGATACTGTAAAATACAATACTAGATCTTACAAACCTCAATACGGATACTGTAAAATAAGCACCCGATTTCTCACAAGTCGCGACTTATGAAAAGTGGTCCCAGAGTTAGTTGCTAACGCGGTTTCACCATGACCACTTGGACCACTTGCCAACTTGACACTGTAACGACTTTCCAACTAATCCGGAACCACTTCTAGAAGCTATTTAACACTGTAAAATACCTCTTTCGATACTGTAAAATAAAACACTCTAAAGAATATTGTAAAATTGAAAAGAAAAAAAAATCAAAAGTTTTTTTTTCAAATTTTTTATATTTGCATATAAATAATGTAAAACAACAAGATTAATATTGTAAAACAACAACATAAATACTATAGAAGCATACACAAAAGCATAAATGTCTTCTAACAAACATAACAGTACTTACAAATTAAAACAAACATATTGTTCACCAAACATAATGTTTCTAACCAACATACTATTCACCAAACACATATTACATCATTCACAAATAGAAAAATATATAAACATATTGTTCCATTACTAAAGTAAAAAAGTTGCTACATAAAAACCTTCTGATACACATTATAAGGATGAGTGATAAGTCTCATCACTAGAACAAGACATTCCTTTAAGATATCCATGGATGCTTAATTGGTGTCTCATATTGCAACAACTGCAGTACTAACTCAACAATCTGCACGAATCAATCCAGATATGTAAAATAAAGAAAAAAAAACTATTGCATAGATCCTTTAAACTATTAGATAGATCCTGTAAACCTATTTGATAGATCCTGTAAAATATTATATAGATCATGTAAACCTATTTGATAGTAAACCTATTTGATAGATCCTGTAAAATATTATATAAATATTGTAAACCTATTAGATAGATCTTATTAGTAGGCAACTCATCAGACTGTACTTCTCCAGTAAAAATCTTCTTTTATTGCTGCAAAATACATATAACAACCTTTAAATATTGAGATTAATTATAAGTTTTGCACATAAGATGAATATTGTAAAACCACAAGATGAATACTGTAAAAAAACAAGGTTAATACTATAAAACAACAAGATGAACGGTCGCCCCATCAAAAAATTACAAAACCATACCAGATCGACAACTGACATGTTAGATCAGATCAGATTCGAAGTGTTACCAAATCAGATCAGGATCCGCCAGAAACAACGAATATGTAACCCTAACCGATTCATACTGTAAACATAACAAATTGACACTTTAAAACCGAAACAGGTCAAGTGAAACAAATAAAAATGCGCTAAATTTTTGCCATTTTAGGAAGAAACTTATCAAATCCATATTGTAACACTACTACATAGATATTATAAAACTAACTAATCGACAATGTAAACCCTAATAGATCAAGTGAAAAAAAATGACGATAAATTGAGCCATTTCAGTAAGAAATTTCAAAATTACTACACTAAAGCCTTTATGTTGGATTGTGCCATTACTTGTCTATTTGACTAGATTTGCAAAACATATATTTGTCGAATTTTATAGTTTCGTGTCTTGAGATATTGTGCAGGTTTATGACGATATGAATTGCTAAAATACACATCAAGGATACATGATGAATAACAATATTAATCAAGGATGAGTCATGAAGAACCAAGCAATGGTGCTAGAAGCATCATCTCAAGATTAGGTTTAGAAATCTGTAAAATTGGTAAAGCATGCTTGAGATTGAAGTAATTTACTATAACTGTTACAACGGAATAAATCAATCACAGTCAAATCGATTTATTATGTTGTGATAGCCATTGCAACGGTACACCAGAATTTCTAGAGAGTAACCGTTGCAACTGTTAATAGCCGTTAGGGTTGCTAGCGCAGCCAAACCTGTCATCTGGAGTTAACCGTTGTAACGGTTAATCTACCGTTGCAACGGTTAAGGCCAGATACCTTATTTTGCTCAGCTCTGTATAAATAGAAGCAAAATGTATGTTTGGATTATCACTCTAGCCGCCTACAATTGCAATATTCTGAATTTCTTTTAGATCTAGAAAAAGTCATTGTTGCTTGTGCACTTAACTTCAATATTCATACTTTAATCTAAAGCATACTCAACCATAATCAATCTCTTGTAAGAAGTAGAGTGATCATTTGGTGATCTTCTTGTTTGATTCATACATTTGAGCCTTTAGTGCTCGTGAGCCATTTTCGTGCTCGGGTCGTGTGACTTTCCAAGCTTTATAAGGGCTCACTGGTTCCACCTTGTACTCCTTTCTCATTGGGTAATGAAAGACGCCCCATCTCAAAGGTCGCGAAGCCTCGGAGACGTAGGCGTTAGTGCCGAACTCCGTAAACAACTCTCGTGTCAAGTGTCTCTTAACTCTTCTATTTACTTTAAGCACACTTGAATAGTTTAACGTTATTCGAGTTTCCGCCAAGAATAACTTATACACACGATAGTTAAAAATACTTAGCTTTAAAATTTAAAAAGGCTCCGTATCCACCCCCTTCTAGGTGCCTTAGGGACCAACACTTTCAATGCACTATAAATAAGTACTAAAAAGAAAAATAAGAAAGGAAACCTTGTGAATTTTGCCTCCCAGTGTCATCAGACGCCTCACCACTTGTGGGACTGAGAATTTTGGGTGAAACACCTTTTTCTTGGAAGTTGATGTAAACCTCTTCACAAAATACTATAAAACACAATATAAAATACAGTAAAACCACTGCATATCGTCTCCTCCTATCTCCAGATCATCTCTCCAATCTCCTTCAGATATCGCCTCTCTCTAATCTCTCTTTGCACGGGAGAGCACTCCGTCGCCGTTCACCAGCGCGATCAACAACCCGTTGGAGAGGAGGCCGCTAGAGGAGAGGCCGTCGGAGGGAAGGGATTGAGGAGAGGAGAACGCAGCGACAAGGCAGGTGAGAACAGGAATTAAGAGAGAGAGAGAGAGAGAGGGGCGATATTTCTGATATGGTGGAAAGAACGGATGAGAGGAGAGAGATCAGAAGTTTACTAGGAAACAATAGGGGGGAGTTTTTATATAAAGTAGTTTGGGAGAACGGTTAGAACCATTGGAAGGCTGATTCGAAAATGACTTCGTAAAAACTGGGTACAGAACTATGGGTATAGAAACCTTTTTTTTTTAAATTTAATTAAATTTTTGTTTGTTTAAAGTTTTTATATAGTTTAACCTCTCTCATAAAATGACAAATCAGTGTTAATTTGTAGGGTTTTGAGTTCAATTCTCAAGTGACTACGCTTTTTTTTTTTTTTACCTTTTCGCATTTATGTATTTTATAGTTTAACCCTTTTTATTCAAATTTTCTAATTTCGCTTCTATTTGTGCTAAGCCTGTTAATTTGAGACGATTTTCCTCAAGGACTTTCATATTTTATGTGAAATTAACCGAAAATTTCTTCCATATTTTAAACACAATAACATGCAAAAGAATTTCATTGATGCTTTGTTTTTTGTTCATCTAAACTATAGTTTCGTTATTAACAATCAAAATTGAACATTTTAAAGAATAAGAAAATTCTATCTGCAATGCAATGAAACATGCAATCTGTGAATTAGAGTTTATAAATGCAAGGCATATCCGATGATCTTCTATATCACATGAAAAGAAATGGATTTAGTAAGAAACTTAAAAAATGTGGAGGCCCAACCAACCGATATTTAAGGGCATAACAGTCCTAGGACTAGCTAGGAGCCTCCCCTTAAATTACTCTATACATAATACATTAATAACTCAAAAGGAGAGAGAAGTAGAAGTTTGTCTCTCTCATCTTGCTTCTTTCTCTCTCATCAGCAGCACAGTCATAAAGTGATAAGATTTGATGAGTTGGAAATTAAGGCTGGCCAAAGTTTGGATTGACGCCAATATTTGTCAACTTGTTATACATTACAACAAACTCGCTCCGCTCCAGCTAATTTTCTGCAAAGACCATTTTTTTTTTTAAAGAAACAGAGCATGTTAGGTGATTTGGTGTGAGTTGAGTGGATCCGTACGTACAATTAGCGAGAAATCAATACCAAGCGGGTGATAAATAAGGGCCCCTGCGAGGAAGACGCCAGTCCTAGCCGGAACTCGTAATCTTTTAAATATCATTCAAGCTTGTGTTAAATAAATATAAATGTATCTTATATTCTTATCCCAGAGCCGGAGGTATAAAACAAGGCGCTGCATGTGGTCCCTTGCCAAATAGTAGCACACTGGCACCTATATATATGTTAACGTTGCGTAGCCAAAATGATGTGATATTTGATTAGAGAGAAATAATAAGAATTAATGTAGTAGCTAGCTATGTACTATATTATATTATTATATAAGTAGGCCCTATAGACACACCTATCGGCTATCGCTATCCATAACGTACATACATTCTCTTTACATATATATCTTGCATTGCACACAAAGAAAGAGAAAGCCGAAAGGAAAATTCCATAGCCAAATTAGACATTGTGATTGTATACCCCATGAGGAAAAGGATCACTTGTTAATTAGTGTAATATTATCATAAACTCCACGCCTTGCCTATATATGCACCTATGCTATCAATTATCATATATATGGAGATCGATGAGATCTTCTATGACCCTTCGCTCATACCAATTTTTTATGCTAACATGGCACCCATCCAAATTAATTAACAAAACTTTCTCATTAGTCTTTCTGAATAATATTTATCTAAAACTTAGACGAGAAGCAAAATTGTTGTACATAATTACTTTTTCCATTTTAAAAGATAATTCAATTCGATTCAAGATGTTTGTAAAAAACAATCGCTCTAAAGAAATTGTATATGCTAGCTGCTTTCTTATTCTCTTGAAAATGAATATCGAAAAAATTAATTATTAATCTCAAGATTTATTATTTACACATAAAAGAAATTCATATTGCATATTGCACAACGGTCTGCTATAGACTTCTATTTTCTTTTTAAAATTCAAATAATAAATCTGAACTGTTGAACATCATTTTAATATGAAAATGTACTTACAAACAAAATTTTGTATTTTTGTATTTTTTTTTCCTATTCTTTATATAGATTAAAAATCACTTGATTTGAAAATTCTAGACCACAAAAAATAGTGGTTTTCTACTTAAAAGAAAATGTAAAATTTGATATGCAAGTATATTTTCATGTGGAGATTGTGTTTAACGGTTCAAATCGACTATATATTTAAATTTAAAAAATAAAGATATGAATTAATAGCACGGGTTGATCCGTAATATACATATTATATCATATATAGCCTCGCTCAAGAAAATAATTTAAACACAAGCCTTAGTTTCCAAATACATAAACATGTACAGTTGGAAAATAGCCATAGAAAACTTAAATTATTGCGAGAGATCTCAAATTAATTAAGCTTAGTTGCGTCGTTGTCATACACACACAAACCATTATTGGAATTGTTGGTTTGGCAGAGTTCAATTCAATGGCAATTTCCTTGAAAAGGTGATAGCATGCATCATGCATGTAGATTGTAGGGTTGGGAACTTGGGATTGGATGGATAATTTATAAAATAGATTTATTGCTAACAAAAAGGCACATTAATTTCCCCGACATTTTTAAAAATACCCTAAGTTAATTACAAATTATTAAATCTGCCACAATTCGCTGGATTTATTAAATATGTCCAAACCGGCCAATACTTGGCCGGTCCCGATTAAAATTCGATTAAAATTCCCGACCGGCCAATTATTGGCCGGTCCCGTAATTTTTTTTTTTTTTTTTAGAGAAAAATAGCTAAAATGCTGAAATGAAATCTAACACAAAAAAATCGAATTGTTTTTTTAAATATTTGTTAGATTACTTTACTAAAATACGCTAAATTACTTCAAAATTATGTTAATTTATGCTGATTGACACTAGATTACTTTAAATTATGTTATCTTTTTTTTAAGAGACAAATAGCTAAAATGCTGAAATATAACACTAAAAAATCAAATTTATTTTTAAATATTTGCTAGATTACATTTTTTATATATAATTAGCATATTTATACTAAAACACGCTAAATTACTTGATTTATGCTGAATTACACTAAATTACTTGAAATTACAATAATTATGTAGAATTATGCTAGAATACACTAAATTACGTATGAATAGGGATGATATCTTCACTGAGAAAGCGAAAAACGACGACGAAACTTCAAACGGCCATAAAACGGCGCTCGAGTGTCCGATTTTAGCAAATAACCACTTTTCGGAAAGCTTGTGAAAATGCGCATGCGTCCGAACTCGCTTTGCCAATTTTTTAAATTCAGAATCGCCAAAAAACTAAGGGAAGAGCCTCAAAACTTCAGTTGAAGTTTCCGATTAAGATTTTCATTTCTATTCTCCAATCTACGTAGCTCAGTAAATTAGTTATATAATGAACTTGTAGAATACCAATTTTTTGAAATTTTTTGAAATTTTTTTTTACTATTTTTTACGATTATCAAAGATGGCACAAAATCGGCCCTATTCATACGTAATTTAGCGTAATTTACCGTATTTAGCATAATTCTACGTAATTATTGTAATTTCAGCATTTTAGTAAATTTACCGTATTTTAGCACAAAATCAGCCCTATTCGTAGCGTATTTTCTAACAAATATTAAAAAAAACAATTCGATTTTATAGTGTTAGATTTCAACATTTTAGCTATTTTTTCTCTAAAAAAAAAAAAATCACGGGTCCGGCCAATAATTGGCCGGTCGGGAATTTTAATCGAATTTAATCGGGACCGGCCAATTATTGGCCAGTTTGGACATATTTAATAAATCCAGCGAATCATGGGCAGATTTAATAATTTGTAATTAACTTAGGGTATTTTTAAAAATGTCGGTTAATTTCCCTACTGTCAACCATTTTATTGTATTTTTCCCCCATTTTTATGCGTTAATAAATGACAAGTTGCTATTGTTTATGAACGAGTCAATAGCATGATGTGCTAGCTGCGCGCATTAATTAAAGTTTACGTAACGTGTTTATATATATATAATTGAGGAGGGTTCAAATGCCTCCATTTTTCATGCCTCCACCATGCCTCCATTTTGTAAAACTTTAATAACTCAAAATTTAAAACTTAAAAGTTAAAATAAAACCGTTGGATATGATCTACATCATTTTATCTATGCATGTGTAAAAAATTATGACATTTCAATTTTGTTTTGGTTGTCATCAAGAGCTTGTAAAAAACGTACTAATGTGGATAATTTCTAGACGTTGATTTTTCAACTTATTGATTCACATAAAAACAAAATCAAAATGTGATAATTTTTTATGAGCACATAGATAAAATGATGTAGATCATATCCAACGGTTTTATTTTGACTTTTAAGTTTTAAATTTTGAGTTATTAAAGTTTTTAAAAATGGAGGCATGGTGGAGGCATGAAAAATGGAGGCATTTGAACCCTCCTCTATATAATTAACATGTACCGTTGGAATTTACATGTAGTCATCAACTCATTCAAAGCAAATGATTTCGTATTTTTCTGTGTAAATTTATAGTTTTGACTTGTAAAATGTTTAAAATTAATTTTTCAAACCATATTATTTAATTATCTAGTAATTAAATAGCTACCAGGATGAGTTAGAAGGTTTAATGTCTAGTAAGCACAATATGATGAGAGAGCATTCTTCACTAATTCGAATAAATCCTATATTATTAACACAGAATATGTTTTTGTTTTCAAAAATTATTATTACCAAATAATTAGTTTGGTATATTATAGTTACATAAATTCAATTGTTTGATGACCTAGTTCATAATCTTTATGTAATTTTAAGTAACATACAGACAATTAATGTGTTAAAACGCAGATTTAATCTCAATGATTTGAGTTATTTTATTTTAGGGAGAGCCTAGCTATCCCCCGGTATCCATCTCCTGTTTTTTCCCGCTTCAGATAAGTAGGGGACCACTTAATTACGCTGAGATAGTAGGAGACCACAACTACCGTCACTGTATAACTATCGGGGGACGATTTGCGAAAAAGTATTCACACTTAACACGAGTTGTATTCATCAATGTAAATAAAAATACTCATCTTTGAGAAAGAATTATATATGAAAACATTACGACATTCAGAGCATTAAATACGCGTTAATTATGAGGAGATAGTAGGGGACCACAACTGCCGTCCGCTAAAAACAAAAGAAAACGCGTAAAAAAGTGGGTGGGACCGCACAACTGCCATCGCAAGTGGAAATAACATCAAGTATTCATTTATAATACATTAAGTATTCATGTATAATACATCAAGTATTCACCCTAATATATCAAGTATTTAAAAAAAATTGGACACATCACTCACCCATCTTTTACACGTTTTTAGAGGTGTTTTTTTTTCTCTGTTCAATCTAACTAATATTTCAGACGATCTGTGAGGAATTTTGCAAATCTAAAACCACGAACGTCTTCTACACAATTTTCTTTTCCAAATGAGATCGATGATGACATATTTTCGAGTTGTCCGTTGCACAAGTATTTACACCCGTCATGCAAGTGTTCATATCTCATTGAACAAGTATTCATCCTCATCGTGTAAATGTAAATAGTACATGATAAATTAAATATCTAAATATTCATCCAATAAAGCAGTCTTACTATTCAAAAATACTGGTATTAAGACACACTGACATGGTAGTATGTATTCATCCTGTCATACTAAGTAAACATTCATAATGTAAAAAATATTCATCTTGTCATACTAAGTACATATACCTTATGTGAAGAACAATTCATCCCAACTGAAACAATATTAATCCCAAATGAAACAGTATTCATCCATTAATTTCCAACTATTCATCACATAAAAGCAATTTTACTAACTATTCACAACTACTAGTACAAGTATTCACACATAAACTATCAAGTATTCAAATCAAGTATTAATGAAACTTTGTTATTTGCAAATAACTCGATATTGTATGAGGAAGAGAAACATAGATACGAAAGGGATTAATTGCATCCGGCGGAGGCGGAGATGGGAGAGGGAGGCGGAGGTGGGAGAGGAGGGAAAGAGATGTGGAAGAAATGGGAGGAATAAAGTTAGTTAGTTGGAGGAAGAAATGGGAGAAGATTAGAATTAGTAATTATAACTAGAAAAGAAAGTTAGTTGGAGGAAAAATGGGGGAAGATTAGGAGGGGGAAGATATAATTACCCTTTATTTTAACCGTAAGTCAAATTTCCTCTTTTACAAGTCCGACACCTCTTTACAATTGAAGCGAACACACACGGATATTGAAGCGACGTGCACAGATCTTAATGCGATGCGCGCAGATCAAAATTGCTTTAAAATCCGTGCGCTAGATCAGCACGAATCTTAAAGCCAACACACACATATATTGAAGCTACACGCACAGATCTTAATGCGATGCGGGTGGATCGGACAATAGAGGAACTCTTCATATTCAAATTTGAGTCCGATGGACTTTTTATGCTTTTAATAAATGGTAAAATGGGTATTATATAAATTTAGAATGAGTTTTAATATAAAAAACAATAAATGGGTAAATTTGTGAGTTTTTGAAGTTTGAGGGGGAAATACGTAATTTCATAGTTTAGAGGGGAAAATATGTAATTTTGAAGAGTATACGTGAAATTCCCCCTATTTTTATTTATGAGATGACCCCCTCAAGAACCGATTATCTTGTGCTCCACTAAACTCTCGAGTACATACACAAATTTAAAATATTCCAACAATTATTTTCATGTGTATCTAAAACAAATGAGTGAGACTATGGTGCTATGCATAGCACGGATGGCTAGTGTACTACGGCTCAATATGGTACTTTTTAAAATCCTAACGGTCAATCCGACCGTTCAATGTGATAACCATATGAATATGTACTTGCAAACTAAATTTTATATTTTTTCGAATTTTTTTACTATTTTTTCAGATAGGTAGAATTTTGATGGTCCAGAATTTTCAAAAAACACTGATTTTTCTACCTATCTGAAAAAATAGTAAAAAAATTCGAAAAAATATAAAATTTAGTTTGCAAGTACATATTCATATGGATATCACATTGAACGGTCGGATCGACCGTTAGGATTTTAAAAAGTACCATATTGAGCCGTAGTACACTAGCCATTGGTGCTATGCATAGCACCATAGCCTCACTCAAAACAAATTAAGATTTCCCGTAACTATTTCTACAATACAACTGAACACTCATTAATATATTCCAATAATTACTTTCATGTGTATCTATTAGTATGAGTGCCTACAAATAAAATAGTGAGTTTCCGACCCCGTCAAATCTCATCCCATACAATCCTGTAACAAACGAACATGTGCTAAAGTTTTGTATTTTCTCCTGTGAGTCCCAAACAAAAGTGCTAAAATTATTTTGCAAAAGCTCATGATAAATTAATGTCTCCCCAACATCTAATACAACATTGATTAATAAAAGAAATGATATTAAGAATGAATATTTGATTTAGTGGCGAAGGAAATATTCTCTATGTGAAAAGTCGTAGGTTCGAAATATGAAAATAGTAATTTATGAATATTAAATAATTAAATATTTAGATGACTTAAAAGTCAAATCTTTACATAAAATAATGAATAAATAAAATGATATTTGAAAAAAACGACGCACAGTTTAGCCGTGAAACGGCGAGAGAGAATTTGAGTGGCCAAGAGAGCGTTTCTCTCTCCTTTAAATCTTCTCTCTCTTTATTTTATTTTTGGTTTTAGGTGAAAACTGAAAAGTGATAAAGCGCGCTCTCTCTCTCTCTCTCGTGCAAATAATGAGTAGCAAAGTAGAACAGTTCTTATTCTCTGTTACAATTTCTGTGAAATTGATTCTGTTGCGAGTCAGCACAGTTAAATTTAGTGACTTGCATGGCAGATACTTGTGGCATGATCCACAATAAAGAAATTTTCTTTCAATTATGGAGCTTTTGATAAATCTGTTCTCTGCTCTTTTTGGAGTCCTGTCGCCATATATATATATCACAAAAGGCTGTGAAAATGAAGGGCCCCACTATCGGAGCATGCCACGAGTTCATTGACAAACTCCATGTGGATCAAGACAGCGACGCCGACGCCCGACGCCCGACGCCTCCTTTCTTTCTTAAGAAACGGTATGGGAGCGTCGGCCCGGCCAATCAAAACCTTTCTTATCAAATGTAACAATTAATTATTAGTTCCAGACCATTTAAGTCGTCTATTTTTAATTGAATGATTCAAATTCAACATTTATTTTTATTTTTATGAAACGTACCAGATTATTCAGAAATTTCTAATATATATTACAGTGATTATCCAAAGGGGTTCCGTATAAATTATTGGCCACTTGACTACCTTTCTTGTGAAAAATACAGTGGCGCATATTTCTGTGACATGATGAATTTGTGCAAATGATTCTATATCAATTTCTATTTACTCTAATAAAACATAATGAATTGCTAGCTCATATTATTCTACAAAGCAAAGACTGTTCAGTTCAATGCACATGATTTCTTTTCCATCTACAGAATATTCCAAGCAAAATGCAGGGTGTCCGTGTCAGTACCAAATTTAGGATTTTGTGGGCACATGCTCTCTTCAATCTTGGTTGCTTAAAGCCTTAAACAATATCCATTCACTAATATCTTCGTTATATATTTATTCATTATACAATAAGATACAGCTAGCTATACAAGCCGCTCTCCCCGCTCCACACAAGTCAAACCAGATTAAGGACTTAAGAGGCATCATTTAATGCTAGGCGCTTTGGATCATGAAAATTTTCATGGAACATGTGATATTATATCATATTGTGTGTGTATATATATATATATATATATATTTTTTTTTTTTTCTATTGGTCATGTTTAGTCTATAAGAGTTTTAGGTCTCACTTATTTCATCAAATAAGATTTAGTTGAGTCGGACTAAGATAGAATAAGCTGATTTTTAGGTTAGCCTAACTTGACCTAAATTAACCCATTTCTCCATGTGATTTAATTTTATTGGGTATAAGACCTAATTTTTTCATTATTTTTATTATTTTCAATCACTTTTTAAGGAATGTAAAATAAACAATTAATTTTTGTTTTCATTTAAGCATCAATCAAACATGAATAATTTTAGCCGGTCTAAATTGAAATAACCAAGTTAAGCCTCGAAACTAATGTCGACAACCAAACACCACCATAGATAAAAGGATCCTGATAATTGTCCCCGCACTCCCATCCCCCCCATTATCCCCCCCACTTAACTTCCATAACTACCATGGGGGACCACAAAAACTTCATCACTGATTTTTTTTTCTTCTAAAATATTAATATTTATGCACGGAAGTATTTATACTTAAAACGAAATAATTTATATCTATAAGGTGAATAATTTTTACATAAATAATTGTCTCTCCAACTATATGGGGGGACCACTCAAACTACATGGGAGGGATCATACACGTTTTTAGAGGTGAGTTTTTTTTTCTTCATTCAATCTCGTCCACATTTCTGACGATCTATGAGCAATTTTGCGAATCTAAAACCACGAACGTCTTGTACGTAATTTTTCTTTCAAATGAGATCCATGATGACGTACTTTCAGGCTCGTCGTCACACAAGTATTTATACCTCGTCGTGCAAGTATTTATACCTATACTTGCAAGTATTTTTTACATATGACACTGGCTGTCATATGAAAGTATTAATATCAAGTATTACAAGTATTTATACCTATACACTAAAGTATTTATACTTATGTGGTCAAGCCAGATTTAGGAATTAACAGGCATCATTTAATGCTAGGCGCTTTGGATCATGAAAATTTTCATGGAACATGTGATATTATATCATAATGTGTGTGTGTGTGTGTGTGTATAGTGAGTGGCTAAGCTACAAACGTTTGCATCAAGGATTTGGTGCAAACGAATGGTTTTCAGATTTTCAAAGTTCAAACGGTCGATCCAAACCGTTAGATATTTAATCTATATTAAAATCTGCTTGGAGACCAAATTTTACATTTTTTGGAATTTTTTTGCTATTTATTAAGCCACTTTGAAAATTGCTGATCACATGGTCCAGAATTTGATTGCACTATTTTTATTGTTCACCCGGATCAGCAACTTTCAAAGTGGCTTAATAAATAGCAAAAAAATTTCCAAAAAATGTAAAATTTGGTCTCCAAGCACATTTTAATATGGATTAAATATCTAATGGTTTGGATCGACCGTTTGAACTTTGCAAATAGGAGAACCAAATCGTTTGCACTAAGGGCTTGGTGCATGCCCTTGGTGCAAACGTTTTGAGCTTAGCCACTCTCTCTCTCTCTATATATATATATATTTTCTATTGGTCATATGTAGTCTATAATAGTTTTAGGTCTCACTTATTTCATCAAATAAGATTTAATTGAGTCGGACTAAGATAGAATAAGCTGATCTTTAGGTTAGCCTAACTTGACCTAAATTAACCCATCTCTCCATGTGGTTTAATTTTATTGGGTATAAGACCTAATTTTTCATTATTTTTATTATTTTCAATCACTTTTTAAGGAATGTAAAATAAACAATTAATTTTGTTTTCATTTAAGCATCAATCAAACATGAATAATTTTAGCTGGTCTAAATTGAAATAACCAAGTTAAGCCTCGAAACTAATGTCGACAACCAAACAACATCATAGATAAAAGGATCCTGATAATTGTCCCCGCACTCCCATCCCCCTACTTAACTTCCATAACTACCATGGGGGACCACAAAAACTTCATCATTGATTTTTTTTTTTCTAAAATATTAATATCTATGCACGGAAGTATTTATACTTAGAACGAAATAATTTATATCTATAAGGTGAACAATTTTTACATAAATAATTGTCTCTCCAACTATATGGGGGGACCACTCAAACTACATGGGAGGGATCATACACGTTTTTAGAGGTGAGTTGTTTTTTTCTTCGTTCAATCTCGTTCACATTTCTGACGATCTATGAGCAATTTTGCGAATCTAAAACCACGAACGTCTTGTACGCAATTTTTCTTTCAAATGAGATCCATGATGACGTACTTTCAGGTTCGTCGTCACACAAGTATTTATACCTTGTCGTGCAAGTATTTATACCTATACTTGCAAGTATTTTTTACATATGACACTGGCTGTCATATGAAAGTATTAATATCAAGTATTACAAGTATTTATACCTTTGCACTAAAGTATTTATACTTATGTGGTCAACTATTTTTGTTAGAGAAATGTTGACGCATGGACGATTGGGGAATGTTGATGTGTGGATGCGGGGTCCTCACTACTTCATTAGAGGAAGGTTGATGCGGGGACCATTGAGAGACTGGAAAAGGGATAGTCATATCATGTTGCGCATGCAAGTAGTAATATCTTAGTTTGCAAGTATTAATTTTTTATCTTTCAAGTATTTATACCTATGAAGGTTGACGAAGGACGAGTGTGAGAACTGAAAAAGGAAACCATAGTACAATTTTCCTTTAATGTTGTTTAATATCTTAGTTTTGTTTGTTTAAAGCAAAGAGCTGTTTGAAGCATTAATTAGAGTTGTGGTGTTGTGAGAAAGATATATTATTTTCCAAAAAGAAGATTTAGCCCATTGAATCTGAAAGGCAGATGCAAAGGGGCAAAGAGCAAGAAGAAAGAATAATTATGAGGCTTTCACAAGTAGCAGGAAGAGCACATTCTTTGCCCCTAAAGAGTCAGTTGAATTAATCCATCTTTAGTGTCTTTCTTTTAGAAGCATACGAAGTTACGATACTCTCCTCTTGTAATGAAAAAGTGATATGCGTTTTAATTTTTTATCTTTTTATCGTTTTACTTTCCTTGTTTGGTGGGAGATTGATTAGCAGTTAGTCCCAAATTAGAGAGAGAGAGAAGCGCACAGCACATATTTATTTCACACTTACAACTTGCTAAGCACACTGTCACTGTGCCATCCATCCATCCAGAATTCGCATCCTCTGTACATTTTACCGTTACAACCTGTACACGTGTCGCCCATCTCAGCACAATTCTTGTCTCCATATCCCTTCTCTGGATTCTTTCTCCTCTCTTCCCACTTCACCTACCTTCCACCCCAAGGAAAAAACAACTAAAAAGGCACAAATTAAAACACCGATTCACCTCTCTCTCAACTCTCATCCATGGCAATCCACATTTCACACTCTTAACAATGGCGATGCCAACTAACCCAATATCCATCCAATTAATTCTTTATACTTTACTCATCCTACACCTACACACCTCGCCCTTAAAGGTTCTCTCTCTCAAATTCGACTTCGCCACGCTCACATTAGGCAGCCTCAAGCTCCTAGGCGACGCGCATTTGAAAAACGGGAGCATCCACTTAACCCGGGACCTCCCCGTGCCGATATCTGGTGCGGGCCGGGCGCTCTACTCTGACCCAGTCCCTCTTCGCCACCCGACCACCGGCGACCTTCTTCCCTTCTCCACCTTCTTCTCCTTCTCAATTGCGCTCCTCAACCCATCCTCCATAGGCGGTGGCCTCGCATTCATTCTCTCTCCCGACGACCTCTCGGTCGGCGATGCGGGTCCGTATCTCGGCCTCTTAAGTGCCTCTGACCCACCGGGTCCCTTCTTCGCGGTTGAATTCGACACGTTAATGGATGTCCAATTTGAAGACATCAATGCAAATCATGTAGGGGTTGATTTGGGAAGCATGGTTTCAGCTCAGGTCGTGGATTTAGAAGCGGCTGGGGTTGATTTGAAGAGTGGCAAATTGATAAATGTCTGGATCGACTACACCAGCAAGGGAGTTTTGGAGATTTCTATATCATACTCTGCTCTGCGGCCGGCCGAACCTGCTCTGTCCTTCCCGGTAGATCTCGGCAAATATGTAAATGACGTTGCCTTTGTCGGTTTCTCGGCTTCTACGCAAGGGAGCACAGAGGTACACAGTATTGAGTGGTGGAGCTTCTCGTCTCCCACACCTGCAACCAGCATTACCGCACAGTCACCGGTAGCACCACCATCACCCCCAATTAGCACTGGTACAGGTACAGTAATTACCACTCCCCCACCTCCACCGGCACCACCACTGTTTCATGGCCCCACTGGTTCTGCCACAGTGGCCTCTGCCCCCAGCAATTCAACAACAGAACGGCCGCCTTCGTCAGGTTGTCACGGCAATGGGCTCTGTAAATCAGGTCATGGAGCAGTTGCTGGGGTGGCAACAGCTGGCGCCTTTGTGGCTGCCTCGTTTGCTGGGTTTGCGCTCTGGGTGTTTGCAAGACGAGCTAAGTACCGAAAGAAATCAGATGAGCTTGTGGCCGCATCGGAGATTGTTAGCGCACCGAGGGTTTTCACGTACAAGGAATTGAGTGTGGCCACACGTGGATTCGATTCCTCCCGCATCATCGGCCATGGTGCATTTGGTACCGTTTACAAAGGCATCATACCAGAAACAGGGGCAATTGTGGCTGTGAAGAGATGCATACAGAATTCAAGAGGTACTGTAGGCGATAATGGGGGTGCGCAAGGGAGAGCTGAGTTTTTGTCAGAGCTGTCTATCATTGCCGGGCTTAGGCACAGGAACCTTGTGAGGCTTCAAGGTTGGAGTTGTGAGAAAGGGGAGATACTTTTGGTTTATGATTACATGCTCCATGGCAGCCTCGACAAGGCGCTTTTTGATCCTGACGTGCCACCGCTGATGTGGCGGCATCGTAAGAGGATTTTGATTGGTGTTGCTTCTGCTCTGGCTTACCTCCACAGAGAATGCGAGCGCCAGGTATGTAACACACAACTCAGATTATATGGTTCACTTATTATTAAGCAACAATCTTCCAATTTTACCGAGCTCAATTCAATACAAACGCTCACTAATTAGTGCATTACTTTTACAACTTTACCAGTGTATATGTCACTTTGGATCATGATAAAACAAGAGAATTACTAATTTTATCTCCCAAAACCCTGACATTTCAATTTTCAATTTTGCAAATTTAGCATAGTCTCATGCCTGTATTTTGGGTTCTTATAGGCCTATGTTATAAAACACTTAATTTCTATGATTTTACTCGTCTAATGGCTTCTTGCGATCATTCAATACAAACGCTCATTAATTAGAGCATTACTGTTACAACTTACCATCTCCAAAAATTAACCCTGACATTTCAATTTTGCAAATTTTGGCATAGTCTCTTCATACCTACTTGGGTTCTTATAGGCCAATGTTATATAATACTTAATTTCTATGATTTTACTAGTCTAACGGCTTCTTGCAATTATCAATAATTACTAATTTGAGCCATGTTATTACCAGCAGGCTTTTCAATTTGTTAAATCATGTTTAGTTACAAAAAGTTTTGTGTTACATTCAATAGGTTATCCATCGTGATGTAAAATCGAGCAATGTAATGCTTGATGAGGGGTACCATGCCCGACTTGGCGACTTTGGCTTGGCACGCCAGACTGAACACGATAAGTCGCCAGATGCCACTGTCACAGCTGGCACCATGGGTTACCTAGCACCAGAGTACCTCCTGACAGGACGGGCCACCGATAAAACCGATGTCTTCAGCTTCGGTGCAGTCGTGTTAGAAGTAGCATGCGGCCGAAGACCCATTGACAGTCAAACAAATGGCAACTTGGCGGAGTGGGTTTGGCGGCTTCATGGCGAAGGAAGGTTACTTGACTCGGTTGATAACAGATTGGAAGGGGAGTATGATGAGGGGGAAATGAGACGGATGTTGTTGATCGGGTTGGCATGCTCGAGTCCGGATCCGGGTTTGAGACCCGGGATGAGAACTGTGGTGCAAATGCTGAGCGGGGAAGCTGATCCTCCATTTGTGCCGACATCACGGCCATCTATGAGTTTCAGTGTTAATCACCAGCTGTTGCTGAGTTTGCAAGACAGTGTTTCAGATTACAATGCGATTGTGGGGCTGAACTTGTCTACCTCCTCCTCTTCTTCATCATCTTCTTTGAGGAGTACTCTTAGAGGCGGCGGCGGCGGCGGGTGCCAAGATGGACATTCTGCTGTGTGAATTTGCCTTTGTTTTTTGAGTTTTTGTCTTCTTCTTTTTATTGATAAATAGAATGTAGAATGTATACATATATAGATTGGTTTACAATAAAATTAGGGGGGGGGGGGTTGTAGAATTTATCTAATTTATATCGATTGATTGATTAGTTATTTAAGAAAAAAAATTTGGGTGCGTTTTCTTTTTGGGGTTTTATGAAATTCTGTAACTAAGCATTTTTTTGTTTTGTTTTTCCTTGGGAGGTGACTAGATAATTTCAATGAATGATGGTTGACTACTAGGTACAGCATAGGGTTTTAGGCTTTTGAAATTGAGGTACTATGTAGAATTGCAAAGGAGGTTTCCTCCACTTTAGAAAAGGGTTGCTACTGTTCTTCTTCTTTGCTTGCTGTTGAGTGTTGACATTCATTAATTAGGAAATGATATGCGCACTCGATATTGTGGTCATTAAATTTATTTGCAAAACCAATTTATTTTAATCAAATCAACATGTCATCTTACTACGATATTACCTCTTTTTTATTTTTATGAAATGATCAAGTTAAAATAAAAATTAAGTTCTGATCTAAAATGTATGAAGGCCAGATATCTTTGTTCTTTTGTGCTAGCTGAATCAAACATGATATAATTATAAAACAAACCGTTAGTATTTACAAAACCATATTAAATTGTGGTGTAATATATGATCAACGTTTTGTGCCCAAACTCATATTAAATGATGCAAAGAGAAAACTATAATATTATGCTTTCGTTCAAGTACGCGCGGTCTAAATCCTTGACTTTATAAAACGGTTTGTGAAATGGATGTTAGCACGAATTTCAAAGCAGACGGACGATGTGCTTCTAGTTTAATTAGTATGCAAAATTAGAGCATCTACATCCCTGGTACTATGAGAGTTTCTAATCTGATGTGGCAGTTTCTAATACAGTTTCAGGGATGTGGGAGAGTTTCTTATTTAGAAACTATGCATGAAAGTTTCTTATTAAGAAACTGTTTATAAACTCCATGCTGGCCAAATAATTGGCTCAAATTATTTCTCTTTATTAATTTATTGCTGACGTGGCTTAATAGAAACTCTAAAATTAATTTCAGAGATGTGAGAGTTAGAAACTTTAGAGACCTCAATTTCTAAAAAGTGGTTAACAGTTATTTAGAAACTCATTTGAGTTGCTGGGATGCAGATGCTCTTAATTACCAGTCTTAAGAAACTATTTATAAACTCCATGTTGGCCAAATGATTGGCTCAAATTATTTTTCCTTTTTAATTTGTTGCTGACGTGGCTTAATAGAAACTCTAAAATTAATCTCATAATTGTGAGAATTAGAAACTTTAAAGACCTTAATTTCTAAAAAGTGGTTAACAGTTATTTAGAAACTCATTTGAGTTGCTGGAATGTAGATGCTCTTAGTTCGATAGAGAACACAGACAAAAACACAACACCGCCGAGAAAAAGAGTATTTGTTGTTATTTATTTGATACTAGTTGAGTGCCCACGCGTTGCGGTGGGGATTGACAACATTAATTTTGTAAAAGATTTAACTTGTGTTAGATTCATGAAAATATTTTTTTAAGAAGTAATTTTTTTAATGCATTTATTTGAAGAGTGACAAAATTAATTTTAATGAAATTCACATATTATTAATTTTGAGAGTAGACTAATTGAAGGGGAATTTTTTTTTTTTTTTTTGTCCTTTCAAATTTATATGGATGTACAAGGAGAAATTCTTATTTATAACATTATAATAAAATTCTTATCCACTTGAGCAATAAGGTTAAAGTTTTAAAAATAAGACTAAATTTGATCAATTTCAAAATTTCAATATGATTCAAACAAATTGTCCAAGTCACAGTGAAAAAAATAATTATTATTTATTATCAAATTTTTAATGCGTTTAACAAGTAATTATTTTTCTTTTAAATCCATGGCATAAATTCAAAGTCATTTGCTTTCAATAATTTAGAACTTGGGCCATAAATCAGCCCATAAATAAAAATCAGCCCTAAAGTTAAGTTATTCCTACGAGCTCGAGGTAACTAATGGCTTCGTCGCCGTCGTAAGTCAAGTAACAAGTAACTTTGGGAACAGCCAAGTGGAGAAAGAGGAGTTATCGATTTGCTCGGTCTTAGGAGCTAATCGTCGTAGCTAAGGTAAAAAGGGAGTGATACCCTTTTTAACATTCTTAATGTTTGTACGTGACCGACTTGTCCGCTGTCCCTCAAAAACATCGAAATTACATATTTCCCCTCTTAACTTCATAATATCATATTTATCATTCTAAACTTCAAAAACTCACATATTTATCCTTCTAAACTTCATCGCCCATTTCTTTATGAAAAAAATTAATCAGAAAGAACATAGAAACAGATATGGGCCACGAGATGGAGAAATTTGGCCAATAAGCATTGTGTGCTAATATTCCATTCCGTTTTCACTCCTGGAAGGAGGAAGTGGAAAGAGAGTACCCCGACTAAGCTTAACAAGAGCAAGAGAAAAGCTTGTAATTAATGCTCAAAGTCTGAAACATTGATAATTAACTTACCCTTCTGGTACTTCTCACTAAAAGGAAACCAGTGTGGCAAATATGCATTATATATATACCCTTGGATCTTATAATTAGAAAAGGAATCTCCTTCAACTTCAGAAAAGTAGAATAGGAAAAACTTTCAACATCAGCATATAATCCAAGCAAAAACAACCACAAAATGAACCCACCAAAAATCATTAACAACAACTTGTATCAAGGTGCAGTTGATTTCATAATAGAGAAAAAAAGACTGTTTCATTAACACTTGGTTTTCATTTTGTCACTTGATTTCATAAACAAGACCGAGCCCGCTCCTCTATATATCACAAATAAAAAAACTGCCACCATTTGGTTGTCAATTTCGCCCCCTAATTGTTAGTCATCTAGCAACTTAAATACCGTAAAGACGTCTTCTAAACCTAGTTGCAATTGTGCCAGGAGATGGAGATAAATTACAAGTATGCCCCTCTCCTTTCTTTCTCTTAACCTGACAAAAATGATAGAAGTAAAAACAGTTTTGTTCCTCCAATTACATTATAAAATTGAGTTTCTCTGCTTATTAACCCCAAAAATTTCAATACATTACAAAAGAGTTGCAAGATATGTTTATATTTGCATCCGGAACTACACCATTTGTAGTTATTTGCAAATAACAGCTAAACATACAAACGAAATGATAAATCAACATATAATGGGTAATTCCTGTAAATTCTGACACCTTGATTTAGTGAATGCTACAGTAGGGGGATTCTCCAAATTTATTGGAATAAACCCTTTCCACCTCTCAAACCCTTGTCTTATCAATCGAAAATTACAATTATGTAGGGAGAATTTTACCAAATTGATGCAAGCTCTCAACTTCATTGGCCAATTCTTTGCAAAGAACCCGCCTTTGCCTTTTCTATATCAATTAGAATTACCTTGCAGTTAAATCAAACAGCAACATCAAAGTTACATCAAACTGCATGAAGAAACGAAATTGCAGACAAAGGCGCGCACGCACGCACACCTGTGTTATTATCACCAAACTTGTAAAGATATGTGCTGTGCTTGTATTAGAACAGGAGACGGCAACCCCTGCCGGAGAATCTAGGAAAAGGAAATATATACTACTTTCATTGAGTAATTCTTTTCAACTTAATATTTGAACAAATTAGTAATTGTGATAGATAGCAAGAAATATATACTACTAAATCAAAATATGGTACCTTGTAGCTCCTTCGCAGTTCAAAACTAACTTTTCAGGGTTTGTCCTGCCTTACACTATGGGAATCTGCTCCAAAACAGAAAATTATTTTATTAAAGTATCAGTCAGTACAATGCCTCATATCAGTGTAAAAAAGCAAAGAAAATCAAAGTGAATCACTACTGGTATAAAAAATGACCAACTCAATCAGTTTTAGAAATTTGAACTGAAAATAATCCTACAGTGACAATATGACAAAATCAAGGTTATAATCAGATAGAGGATTCAAAAACACATAAACTGGACCAAAATTTTACATTTTTATGATTTTATAAGCATTTGTTAAGGATTTCCAAAGTTCACTTTTAAAAAATGCAAAAACTGTTATTTTATTGCACTATTTACCAGTCTGCCCCTTACATTCAAGCATCTGTTAGGCATAGTTGCAAAACTTCAAAATTCTGAAACTTGCTAGACATTTAGATTGAACTTTCTTCTATATTTTTATAAAAAGAACAAAATTTTTGGTTTATTAGTTTGCCCATAATTTAATTTTAAAATTTGACAGTCAAAAACATAATAAAAAGTGTGATATATTCTCAAAGACAATTTTTCAAGGCCATGTTTCTTTTCTTCCTTTTCTCAATGCATATTCATTTCTAAATTATCGAACAACCAATAGAGATGCTATAAGAAATACTATTACAAACAATAGTATTAATCTTATTAGCACATTACGACATCTAGAACCTAATTAAAGAAAATTGAAAGAATTTTAGTTTGAATTATACCAAACTGGAATTGGTACTGGTATCTGGTCTAGCAACCCATAGTTTAAAAAAGTTATAATTCTGAGTTCTTAAATGCTTAAATTAAAAAAAAATTAAGAAATTGAACAAAAAATATCAAAGTGGATGTCAATAATCCTCTCTGCTTGATGGCTTACTCTCTGCCTCATCAGTAAAAAATATCAAATAGTTGGACAAATTCAGAAATTAAAAATCAATTTCTATCATATTTACAATGAGAATTACAAAAGAAAGATAATACCCATCAAATAAGATGTCAATCAAAAGAGAATATTGAGACGAAGCTATCTAATTTGTCACTCTTGAGGGCAAACAATAATAAATGAAGAAAATTTACTTTTTGGCAGAAAAAAATTGTCATCAACAAAATAACAGTAGAATAATAATATGCATATCAAGTAAAGCTTACTCCTAAGATCGAAGTAAAATTTTGTTGTTGTTATAAGTAAAAAGCAAGGGATTTTGAACATTAACAGTGGTTTTGAGTGAGAAAAGGGGAATAGAGCAACTGCAATTTGAAAGAATGGAGATTTCATTGATATATATAGAGAGTATGGTCTGTTATCTTTGAAAAAAATTGAAATTCGAATGGGAGGGAACATTTACCTTTTTCATCAATGCTGGAGCAGATATCAAAGGAGGAAATTCAAAGGCAAACAAGAGGTTTGATTTTGTCCTTTCAAATGATTTTGATCATGGCAGAAAGATTGGAAGAGGAGTAATGGGTACCTCATACCTATCCAAAAGAAACCTTCCCTAGAGTCAAATACACAAATGACAGATCTCAACTGGTAAAGAATTCTAAAATATAAAAAAAAATATGCACAAGCCAGTAATTTCTCTCCAAAAGAACTAAGCAATATAACACTAATTACATCATTAACAAAAAGGAACCGAAAACACCAACAGAAACGATAAAAATTTACGGGACAATAAATGAAATAACTGTTGTTCCCTGTACCAAAAAAATAAAAAATAAAAAAAATAAATGTAACATAAACTAAATGCAGGGAAATTATTAGAAAATTAGTGAGGTCAATTTGATAAATTTTTATTTGCTAAAAAGTCACACTTGCTTTGACCAATTTAGTAAAATTAAATTGTAGCTCACTAAATCTCCAAATTACCAAACTAAGTTCATTTTGACTGAAGACCCATAAAGAGAAGGAAGGGTGAGATTAATCCTAAAATATTGTAGAAGAAATACCCCAAAAATGAAACTGTCAGATTGTTTCAAATTGTAGAAAATAGCTACATTCAATACCAAACAACCACAACATGAAAATAAAAGCACAGGAAATATTCTACTGCATGCTAGTGAACTTAACTCAGGACTACAGACTACCCATATTACACACACACACATTGCTAAGGTTTGAAGACAGAGAGAGAGAGAACCTGCAACTGTTTCTCTGCACATGCTCTATATTTCAAGATGTTATCAATGTCACATTCTTTCTGCAACAACTCTAACTTTCTCTTGTACAAATTGACATATCTATACTTGTTGTTTCTGAAATTAAAACGCAGAGGAAATTACATGTGTAATATTTTGAATTTCTACTATTTTTGCCATATTAGCAAATAACACCAAATATTTCACATATTTGCAACTAATACCCAAATTTTTGAAGTTACTTCCAATTATCAAAAATCAGAGCTTTAAGTCGGGGAAAGCAATGTGACTTATGTATTCCAAACAAGCTAAAGAACTATAAAAAACAAGTTCATAAAAATCAGAAAATAAGTATATTACCTCTTGGATGACCTCATCAAACAAAATTGGCAAATACAATCACACAAGAGAAAAGCTTTTAGTTCTTACTAATCTTCGGAAGAAAACAAATTATAATACACCATTAACAGATAAAATATTTACGAAAAACCCAGTAAACAAAAATAGCATGCAATGATGCAATGATGGAGATGGTGAATTTCTAAATCGAAGATGGAGATTCGGTACCTAAAAACTGATGAGAAGCAACCGAGCCCACTGGCAGCCAGTCGATACCGGCTCTGAATATGGTACAATCATTAGCACGCAGTCATGTCGTTTTACCACCCCCGTGACACTTAACTGTACTCCCCTCTTTTATGAACCTACATTTATATGCTAATCAGGTATTTGATAGATAAATTTACTAAATCACAAATTTTTGGTACAGTACCAGCGAGACTTCAGTCAGTGGCAGTATACACCTGGTACCATACCAACATAGACTGACAACGTCAATGTTCTCATATCTTATTACAGACTCCAAAAACATGAATCTAAGTAGTTTATAGATCAAACACATTACAACCCTTCTTCTCATCCAGTTAATAGTAGTCGTACCAGAGTAAGACATCCCCACCCTCCAAAACAAAACCATAATTAAGCAAAAATTAAAACAAAAGCATAATTTGCATATGACCAACATTTACATACCAGTACTCCATATCAATTTACGGATTTGTTAAAATAATCAACCCAAATACAATGGGGCTGATTCAAAAACCGAGAAAAAAAAACAAGTTGAACCAAGTGCAATTATTAAGATGGTTTTTATTGCTCAGTATCACAGTAAACTACCGAAGTCTTTTGCCGTTTCACTATTGTGGCTAATTAATATAAAGTGTGGTCTTGAAAACAGTCAAAAAATGAGAATAGTGAAAATTCAATGGGAAGCCATGTTATTATGATAATTAAACATGAGCATAGCTAGATTTTATGCTGCTGCTTATTGTTTTATGATTGAATTTTCAGATAAGTAATATCTAGGGCTTGGTCAAAAAAATTTTACTTCATTGAAATTTTTTATATACATGAAACTCACATTTTAGCAAATCTATACCCTTTTCTGTTAGACAGATGGCCATTCTGTCACTTTCGGAATCTACCTCAGATTGGGCTAAAAATATATGGAGATGAGAGATGCATTTTGGCAATAAAGGACAGTGGTACGCCAAGTTGTCCAATTTGACCCGTAACCCACTGTGTTTGCTGCTCTTCTAATTTCTTGGAAAACAAAGAACCAGCTGACGCCCTTGATAAAATGGAAAATAGTAGTTGAAACAACGAAAGAGGAGACAATTGTCAAATTTTATAAGTCTGATCTGATAAACATAGGTAATGCAGTCAAAATAACAAAAAGAAATAAGGTATAAAACTGACTTACCAGCACTACATTTTACGCCCCTCTATCTTCACCTTCCCTTTGATATAGCTTAAAGGAAAAAGAATAACATTAAATTAGGCATACGTACTTTAATATTAATTCCCCACAATGAAGGTATGGTCAGATAATAGAATACAATATGGTGCAAGATGCCAATTTTGGCTTTTCTCTTTTGCTCAATCTAATAGAATGTCAAACTAAAATCAGCAAGCAATTAAAAAATAGAATCTCTACCTTTTCTCACTGATTCTCTCTGATTACTGAACTTCTTATCCAATCATTCCTTGGCCTCCCAAGCTATGCTCCCAAGAGTCCATCCATGCAGCTCTTTGCTTACAATGTTATTTGGCTGGAAAAATATAATCATCAAATTATAGCAACTTCATCTAATGTGTAATACCAAAGATGAACTTTGCAATGTATTTGAATTTGAAAAGGTAGCGAAACAACTTCTAGGCTAATTTGAGAGCAATGTTTCTTAGATAACAACCAACTATTATGATCAATAGAAAGAACATGAGAAAATCCACACACACAAGCATGTACGACAAAGTTTTGAATCTGACCTTGCAAGCTTTCGACGCCACTCTAAGGAAATCTTGTTTTTCATTAACATCCAATTCCTCCAATTTGTGGAAAACAAAATAAGAAAAAGTAAATTCAATCTGTAAGCAAGGTATTAACATATTAACCAATTGATCGATACGAAACATTGCCAATTGGCATCAGGCTCCTTCGACAAGTCAGAAATTTTGATTTAAGGATCAGCTACTAACATATTCAGATAATGAAATTCCGTCAGGAAATGCAAATACTTGCTTGAGGCATGTGTTTGTGCTGTATCAACCCAAAGGCAAACATCAACAGACACTATAATTCTCTCAGGTGCTGTATCAACCCAAAGGCAAACATCAACAGAAACTCCGCCCCCCCCCCCCCCCCCCCCCCCAAGAATTCACTCCCCATGTACCACCCATAAGAATTTAAGAAAAGAAAATGGCACAAATAAATGTACAATTTGATTGTGTACCTGCGAAACAGTGGAGTAGTTGGTACCAAAAGGCAGTACCTTCTGCATCGCATATAAAAATGATAAGACATTGGATTCGGTCATTAAAATGTTAGGCCCAATTTTGATGTGAACTCGGTATCAAGCCCCTAAGTTGGAGGAATTGGATGTTAATGAAAAGTACCCAAAAAAGATGTCAATGAACTGGAACAATTATATACATTCGTTCTTATACATGACTTGGTTCCAATGAAACAAAAAGTGAATTGTAACATTTTAATTTATGGGGCTCCAGCTCAGTCAAAAAGACAAGAATTTCACACTTGGGTTCTTCTTTTTCTTTTATCTCATAATTACATAAGATGCAACTAAAGGTTAAAATGATTTTAGAAAGTTTCTCGTAAGATTCTAGAGCTCAATAGCTCATAAACTTATTTTTGAACTGAGTAATAGTTGTACTATGTAAATAAGCTTACAACTTTCATCACTATGATTTTAGTAAGTTTTGTTAAACTAAGATAAGTGTTGTGCCTAAAAGACTGATTTGCATAAATTGAAGTATGGATATTAAAAAAAGAAATTTACTCTATATTTTCATGGAAATGAAAATTAAACATAGTTTAACCTCTCCAAATTTCATATCTCTGGAGCTGGATTTTGAATCCCTAAAGAAAAAGAAAGAAAAAATGTCAGCCAACAAGATATTTCTTACAAATATTGTTACTTGGTTTGAATCAGATGTACTTATAATATTACTTCGAATCCACGCCCTTGATAAATGTGGAAAGGACTTTACATTTACCATCAGTAGATGTTGTTGGAAGGAGTATCAACAAAAATAAAAATGAGTTCACCAAAACTATAAACTTGTGAAATAAAGAGTATGAAAGAAAACACCTGTGATATAGTGTAGGGTGTTCAGTGAAAACACCTGTGATGTCTCCTCGGTACACCTTCCATGTATGATGCATGCTCATTATCTACTTCAACCAAAAACCCGTATCTATCAATCAACCAAAACAAAACACCTCATTCACCATCTTCTTTCTCTCAAACTATCATAACCAATCAGATAGTCGGTTTTGAATGATGAAAATGTTTTTTTTTAACGAAAAAATGCAGTACAAACTAATTCCTTTGAATCTATAGGGTTTCATTGAAATTAAGCAATTAAAAAAGAAAATGAAGAAATAGAGGAGAAGAGCAGAGCGGTCAGTACCTTCTCTCTCATGGAGATGATGGGAGCGCCGGCTGATCGCAAAGCACGCGGTGCGAGTGGAGGCTTAGAATACGACCCTGCTTCCTGTTTGTTTAATTAATTTTTATTTCATGCAAATAAACAAAGTTCAATAAGCAAATCAACAATTAGCTGAATCGAATCAGTCAACTCTCAGAACAATTATCACAAAAGCAAGCCAAGACACCAGAGCTAATTTTCTCACGAACTTCAAAATTAATTTGAAATTGTCATTTGAATAAGACATTTTAGCCCAAATCTTCTAACTCAGAGCACACACAAACAATTACTGAATGATTATACAATCAATTAAAATAATTAATCAAAGCAATGAGAGGCAAGGTAATCTTACCTAGAGAGAAGAGGCGAGCACAAACCAGTTTCTTAGCTCACCAAGTCTCTTTGTGAGCTTAATTCAAAAATTTATTGAATTGACTTCAAACTATGCATCCAAACCGTTGAAACAGATCTACTTCACGAGTGATGCGTTTACATGTCAAATTTATAAATTTTCAAACTAATTTAGTATAAAGTCAAGCTGTCAAAAAAAGATGGTTTATAAGTTAATTTTAATGTGTTCATTTTTCATTATTTTTTGACCGCTTGACTTAATATTAAATTAGTTCAAAAATTTAAAAACTTGACATGCAAACTCATCACTCGTGAAATAGATCGATTTCAACGGTTTGGATGCGTCGCTTGAAACCAATCCGATGGGTTTTTGAGTTAAGCTCACAACGAGGCTTGGTGAGCTTAAGAACACCCTAGTTCTACTCATATATTTTAACTAAAAATAACTATAAAATTGCTTCCGAGACAATCTACAACTGATACAACCTTTCCCAAGAATTTTAATACAATGCACCGAAAAACCACAATTAAAACATCGAAATATAACAAACTGATGGATATGCAAATAATTTTCTTGGAAAGTTCAATTGAAATATGAGTTTATCAATTATCATGTTTGAAGAACTAATGCTTGAAGAATCCATCAGCATGAATTGTAAACACCTATATATTTAACACGAATACAATTTTGTGCACAGATATAGTACAAATTAAAGCAGTGGTGCTGGCAACTTCAGTAATAATCAATTCTAATACCCTACATATAATCCTGTTAGATGATTTCAACTCACTTAACCCGCAAAAAGATCCGTCCCTTTCAGCAAGAACAAGATATCTAGTTACCCCATTTTCTTAATACTGTAGCTGCTCGAACCAATACTTCATTTCGGATGGCAAGCAAACCATAAATTACTATTAATCAACTAACAAACCATATTTTCATGTTTAGTACTATGAAAAACTTTGAATTACTAAAAATCTCGGTATACAGGGGACAATTAGATGTTTATTTATCCCCTTGCTCTGTACACGACCAATAAACCTTTGTGTACATATGCCCATTGGTGTAAATCTTAAATTTCTCCAGATCTACCAGATCAATCCATAAACTAAATCCAAGATCAAAGCATATTTTTAACATGTTTCATTACTAATAGCGCAGTACTGGAGGTATCCAGTTCAAGCACAACTGCTGATGACTCCAGACAAATAGAAGCATCTCCTCTGCCTCAATAACAAACTTTGTTACCGTAGTTAGCCTTACCTTACTGTAGTTAGTTTATCTTTATCACAGTTACATTTACAGCCAAGAAGGCTATATATACACAGCAATGTAAACACGGTTGATAATAAGAAAGAAACATTTCAAAACCAATTCTATCTCTCTTACTTAGTCTGATATGGTATCAGAGCCACAATGGCTAGTACCGGTACTGCTCTTCTCCCTCCTCCAGCTACAGTAGATCCAATAATCTACCTAAATAATTCCATCTCTCCCAAGCTAAATGAAATCAATTACCTCACCTGGAAGGCACAAGTATTACCTCTAATTAATGGGTATAATCTAACCCAGCACATCTCCTCTTCTTCTCCTCCAGCGGGTCTCACCATTGATCTCGACCATTGGAACCGCCAAGATCAATTCATCCTGGGATGGCTTCGATCCTCACTAACGGACACCCTGCAGAGCCAGATGGTTTCGTGCAGCTCAGCCTTCGAGCTATGGTCAGCAATCCAACAGACTTTTTCAGCATCTTCTCGAGCTCGACTCTCAGATCTGAAGCGTCAGTTACAAACAGCTACCAAAGGAGCATCATCTTGTACCGAATACCTCAATCGAATGCGAAAAATTGCTGATGAACTATCTTTTATTGGATCTCCTGTTTCCAATGAAGAACTGGTTATGGCAACCTTGAATGGGCTTGGACCCGATTTCAACTCATTCACAGTTGTGATTACTACACGCAATGATCCGATCTCTTTCGCTGAATTTCAAGGTATGCTGCTCAATCATGAGAATCTTCTTCTCAATCAGAATCTTCTCCCTCAGGTATCCTCTCATCTTTCTCATCCTTCGGCTCTCTATACCCGGTATCCACAACCCGGTAACAACAGGCAGAACCAGACCAGGCCTTCTCGGCCTTACTTTGACCAAAACCGGCCTTTGCTTCCTAATCCAGGCCCTAGGCCGAACTACCTTCCCACTGCAGCTCCACCACCAGGTCAGGTTCAGCCTCAAGGGCCTAGACCAACCCAACCTAGGGGCCCTCGGCCTCAACAGACAACTGGTCAGAAACCTACTTGTCAGATTTGCACCAAGGTTGGTCACATAGCTCGATTTTGCTGGTACCGATTTGATCCTGACCCGGCTTATCCACATCCCATTCCCTCTGCCTCTGCCTCTACTCCTCAAGCATACATAGCACAGCCTTCTCCTACTATCGGGTCTACATCCGAGTGGATATTGGACTCAGGTGCTACCAACCACGTGACAAATGACATCAACAATTTGTCATCCTTCTACAACTATGCTGGGAATGATTTGCTTCAAATTGGCAGTGGTGCCGGTCTTGAGATAAAGAATATCGGTTCATCCTCATTCATCAAACTACATGCCCTTATACCCCACAGCAAAATGGGATATCCGAACGCAAGCATCGTCATATTGTCGAACTTGCCCTTGCTTCAATGACACATGCCTCTGTCCCTACCATGTATTGGGACAATATGAAGCGCCATGCGGGTGGCTCTATTGAAAGGTATAAAGCTCACCTTGTGGCCAAGGGTTTTCATCAAATTGAGGGGGTCGATTTTCTCGATACATTCAGTCCGGTGGTTCGGCCAACTACAATTCGGGTTATACTTGCTCTTGCTGTTTCTTTTCACTGGCCTATTCATCAATTGGACGTGCAAAATGCATTCTTGCATGGTGATCTTGCCGAGACAGTGTATATGAGTCAACCTCCTGGTTTTGTCGACTCTTCTCGCCCCAATCATGTGTGTCTGCTCTCCAAATCGCTTTATGGACTCAAGCAATCACCGAGGGCTTGGTTTCACAAATTGAATTCGGCTTTGATTGCATTTGGATTTCACGCTTCCAGCTATGACCCGTCACTGTTTGTCCATCATTCTCAGGGGCAGACAACAGTTCTCTTGGTGTATGTTGATGACATTCTTCTCACCGGGAGTAACTCAGCTTTTCTCACCTCCTGCCTTGAGTACCTTCAACAGCAATTTGCGATTAAGAACCTCGGCCCATTACATTACTTTCTCGGGGTTCAAGTGTCTTCTACTCCTACCGGGCTACATCTCTCTCAATCCAAGTATGTGCTTGATCTTCTTACTCGCACAAACATGCACTCTTGCAAACCATGTAGCACTCCCATGGCCACCACTCCTCCACTCTCCAAACTGGACAGCCCTTTCTTTGAGGATCCTCATTTATATCGCAGTGTAGTTGGGGCTTTACAATATGCTACAATTACAAGGCCCGACATTTCCTTTGCTGTAAATAAAGTGTCACAGTTCATGCAACAACCAACAGTTGCTCATTGGGCTGCTACTAAGAGGATATTGCGCTATCTTCAAGGTACTCTCAGTCTTGGTTTGGCTTTCAACTCAGCCCCCTCCATGACCATTGACGCTTACAGTGATGCCGATTGGGCCGGTTCAATCGATGACCGTCGTTCCACATCGGGCTATTGCATCTTTCTTGGCAACAACTTGGTTTCTTGGAGTGCTAAAAAGCAGCCCACAGTTTCCCGTTCCAGCACTGAGGCTGAATACCGCAGTTTAGCGCTAACATGTGCGGAGCTCCTTTGGCTTCAATATCTTCTCACTGAATTGCAAGTTCCATTGGCTGCCCCTCCAACCCTATGGTGTGACAACATTGGCGCGACTTTCCTTGCCTCCAATCCAATGTTTCACTCGCGTACCAAGCATGTCGAAATTGACTTCCATTTTGTCCGAGAAAAGGTCGTGGCAAAAGAACTCTTGGTTCGATTTTTATGTTCTCAGGATCAGCTGGCTGACTCCATGACTAAGCCTCTCCCTACTTCTCGTTTTCTGTTTCTGCGCACCAAGCTTCAGGTGACTCATTCCCCTTCCGCTTGTGGGGGGGGTAATAGCGCAGTACTGGAGGTATCCAGTTCAAGCACAACTGCTGATGACTCCAGACAAATAGAAGCATCTCCTCTGCCTCAATAACAAACTTTGTTACCGTAGTTAGCCTTACCTTACTGTAGTTAGTTTATCTTTATCACAGTTACATTTACAGCCAAGAAGGCTATATATACACAGCAATGTAAACACGGTTGATAATAAGAAAGAAATATTTCAAAACCAATTCTATCTCTTTTGCTTAGTTTGATAATTACCCCAAAATTTGCACCATTGTTCTGAAGGCAAAACAATAGAATTTAAGGAAAAGCAAATTTTATGATGTATTCTTTTCAATTCTTCACATGGATCAACCAACTGATTATCATCTATTTTTTAACTAATTCGAATAACATATAGAACCAGTAACACCAGAATGCTGATAAGATTAAGAGATGACAATTCATATAATAAAGATTTCTTATCCCATTTAACAGCAAGGTCTGAACAAGCAAAGCTCACATAACAAAATCTTAATTAAAAACAGAACCTACCAAATGACTCAGATTTCAACCAAAACTGAATTAAACCAAAACAAGATCCAAATCACCTACCGTTGATTCATCAGTCTTTGTTCAGTTCCCGCCTCTGCGGCCACCACCACCACCGAGAACCTATCAATTTTGTAAAATATGGTGAAAATAAATAACAAAGAGGAGAGAGGGGGAAGGAGAGACAAAGAAAGTCGAGACGTAGTCTCTAAGCTCACCGTTTCCCTATTGTCTTTGACACGGGTGTTCCTCTTTCTCACTGTTGCACTCTCTCGCTCTCTCTCTCTCTGCGCCGATCAGCTTCACCCTAGGTCGATTCTGCATGGGAGGTCGGTTCTCTTTCTCTCTCTCTTTTTCTGTGCGCGGGGAAGGAAAAAGAAAAAGGAAAGAGAGAAAAGAGAGAAAAGAGGGAGGAGATGAGAAGAAAGGAGGATCGAAGAGGCGGAGATGAAGCGAAGAGAGAAAAGTCAAGAGAAAAGAGGATCGAAGAGAGAAAAGAGGGAGAAGATGAGGAAGGAGATCGAAGAGGTGAAAGAGGATCTTCGCATACCAGCTAACTAAGGAGAAAAAAAATTATGTGGCTTTGTATATAGCTGGTTGGTTTATAACTATTTTTAGACTTGTACGCGTACAGATACATAAATAGTAGGCATAAAATCTCATATTCAGATGAATGGATCAGATTTGATGAATTAGCTGACTCTCCGGCTGAGATTGCCTCTGGACAGATAGGCTATTCAGTTCTCCAAATTTTAACGTGGTTTTATAAGGAGTAAAGATAAAGACTAATCAAGGGTCCGTGCGTTGCAGCGGAATTGACATATTGTTTTGATCACTTTCTTTAGAAGTAATTAATATTTATCAAAAAAGATAAAACAATAACCTTAGATAATCTTATAGTTTGATAATATATTATTTGTCTACAATTCATTTTAGTGAAGATAATTAATTATAAATAACTAGGAAATAAAATATCAAATCTTTCCTACTATGGCATTGATCAAATATATGCAATTACTTGAATTCTTAGTTCATTGTATCATTTATTATACTTTGATGAAATGAATGTATATGCAATTACTTGAAGTTTTTCTAGATATTAACTAAAAAATATTAGTCTATGATATTAAATAAAAAATATTACACATGAAGGTCATAATTCTCACTCAGCTGTTTTTTTTTTTCTTTTCTGATAAGCATAGCAAAAGAGTCCATTTGCACTAAGACAGGAAGGTTATAATTACAACCCAAAAAATAGTATCAGCAAAAGCAAATTAAACTGCACATATCCCCCTATTTACTGAACAGTGAACACATATGGGTGAGAGATCTCAACCTAGGCCCCTTGATCAACTTTTAGCCCCATATTACCATTCAGATGTTGACCGAATCGCCTGGATACCTGTTTATCCCCAAAAACATTGGTATACATACCAGTAGCAACAAATACCCCATAGTTAGATCTAACAACTTATTACAAAACTTCATCAGTACTAAGTAAGAGTCTTACATCACAAAAGGACTCTTACATTAAAACCATATCATCATTAAGGCTTCTCACTTGGTTGTTGCAACCAATTAACACTCCACATCATATCTTTAATGCAGCACCTTAAAACAATCATTAAACATATCATCATCATCATCATCTTGGGAAGAAGCATAATACTTGCACAGCACCGAGCCAGCAACTCTCCATGAAAACCCAGCGTCTCTCAGCTTTACCAGCAGTTTGAGCCTTTTAGTAAACAATTTGATAAATTGCTAGTGCCTCATTTTCAATTTGATCTTTGGGTCTTGTTCTTTCTTTAAACTCTCTAGTTCTATAGAGAATCTACACATGACTAAAGATATTGAACCTTTTAAAAATCATAGTACATTAGACCCATGATAATTTTTAAAATTATAGTAATTGAATAGGTCCAGCTTAGGATTATTGAGTACACGTATCCAGATCGCGTGCTCCGACAGTTTGGTTTGGATGCATTTGTCCCGGAGTTTCCAGAGCTGGACGAGCATGAGACCACTAAGCTGCACAAGTAAGTTAAAATTACTTAATTGCTTGTGTATTTTGTTACTTGTTCAGTCTTACACGTTATTAACATTATTTTTTAATTTAAATGTACTGCATGACTAAACACAATAAGCCCAGAGTCGACTGGAGCATGCGTCTCGCGGATTATTACCTTCGAGCACGTTATCCGCACGATTACTTATGGTCTCCTCCTATGGCGGATGATGTCACACTGGGCGCAGGGCCTTGGACTTTGAGGTATTTAGTTTGGTACCAGAGTTATGGCATGCCCTCAGTATACCCACAGGGCTACTGGGGTGAGTCCTTTCGACGGAGCCTCACGGGTCAAGGGTGAAGAGGTTATTTGTCTTTCGAACCGATTCAGGCTCGCCAGGTAAATATAAATGAAACTGACATATTTAAACCATTAAATGTTTATTTATTTATTTATTCCTATAATAATAATAAAAAAAACACTTTGTGCAGATTCTTACCGGTATTAGAGGAGTGGCACACAGCTTGGTGTGCATGGCAAAAGAAGGTTGGCGAGCAATGGGTTGTGCAATGCTCCAGCACAGTGCCCCTATGGTGGAGGACTCCGGCTTTGACGGGCGCCTCATTGGCATGTTGCATGACAGTGGGGAGAACATAAACTGGCGCGAGATACAGCTGGATCAGCCCCGAGTTGCTATCTACGGCGATGAGATGCTGCCACCTCCTACAGGTAATTTGATTTTGTCATACACAATCATTTCTCGTTAAAAAACTATTCTCATTAAGTTATCTTCAATTTTGCAGTGGATGACTCAGGTTGGGCGTTCCACCAATGGGTGTTGAATAACAATACGTGGAACGCTTTCTACAACTAGTATGGAGTTCCGGTGCAGATTGGCGAGGTAGCAAAAATTTATTATTTAATCAACTTACTAGTTATTTGTATGTAGCAAAAATAACATTGTTTACATTAAGGATGAAGTTTCCCTATGGTAGGCTGTCCCGGAGTTCACTATGGCTGACCTTACTGGAGATGGTGCCGGGGCAGACAGCACGACAGCCTCCATAGACCACCATATCCAGAGACCAGACAGCACGATGCCGAGGCCAATGAGAGTGGGGCGCAGCATGCAGATGCCTTTGCATCTGCTAAATTTGGCACACCGCCTCCGGCTACGTATCCTTCGACCTGGAAGACCGACCCATGGGAGATGCGTACACAGCCGGTGATCCACCCACTGGTGGAGGATCCATGGGTTGAGGCGGATCTCCAGGATGATATGCAGCAGGAGGAGATTCACGTGAGGCGTGTACAGCCGCACAGGGACCGCCATCCACCTCGTCGATTGGATCTCTCTGGTCGTCGCCCTCGTCCTCGTCGTTAGGTTATTTATGTTTTGTAGTTTGATAGATTTCTACTATTGTATATTCGGTTTGGACTGTTTTGTCTGATTTTGTGGACATTTAGATTACATAGTTTTGATGTTATTTTATGGACTTACCATTTAAATTACATATTTTCCACTGTTTACCACGTTAGCCAAATCGACAATCAGTATAACAGCCGTATAATCGATAATTATTACAAAAGAATCGACGGTTCTAACATCAAACAACGCATCCAAACTCAACTCACTTTTATTGAAAATTACAAAAAAAAAAAAAATTAAGCACAAGTATGTCATTTTTATATAAAAATTACAAAAAATATATCTTAAAAATATTTTATTAAAAATATATTTCCTTATAAAAATATATATCTTATTAAAAAAAATATATCTTAAAAAAATATAACTTACAAAAATATATATATCTTAATATATCTTAATAAAAATATATATCTTATCTATAAAAAAAAAATATATTCGAACCGCCTCAACAAGGGGCGGTTAGATTGGGATAGAGGATCGCCTCCTTGCTGGACGGTTAACTTGGCACACTGGACCGCCCCACAAAGAGGCGGTTAGAGCATTTTAAAAAAAAAATTTCGAGGACGTATTTGTTATTTTTCTTTTTTGTGAGAATATTAATAAAAAAATCGGAACTCGCAGTCTCGATTGAAAAGTCAACTTATTTTTACATGAGGTAAAAAATTTGACGACCAATCCACATCATCACTATCTATAATTTAGTGCTGCTTCCTGTTTGGTCCGATCTACTTTGTGTCCCGCTGAGATCCTAGAATAAAATAAATAAAATAATCACAGATGTCAAATTGTCAAGGGGCAGGCAGGGCAGCTTACGAATTCATATATATCACCTCAGCCTCAGGTCACAGAATATTTCTGTTTGAATCCGGACCATGAGACCATCCAACCAGAATATGCATGAATGGTCTGGATTGGTCTGGACTCTGATCGGATGGTTCATATTTAAACAGAATTATTCAGTACCTCAGAGGACATGGACGGTTCAATTGGTGGACCTGAAGCTGATTATTTTGCATGGTGCGATCGATTAGCATCGCTGAAATATATCTGAAAGGTCAGGATTTAGGATTTAGGATTTAGGGTTTTGATTTTAGGGTCATAGTTGAGATCTCATTCACATTTCAAATTATTTTTTAATTTTTGTATATAACTAATTAGAATTAAAAATTATAGTGTAAAATTTTATTTGCTTAAATCAAAAAGCATAATATTAGCTTATACATAGAATTTTTCCAACACATTGGTCCTTTTAAAAATTATTATAATTATTTTATAAAATATTTTTCAGTAACGTACATATAAGCTTAATTATTTAACATACGCATTAATTCTATCTAGTTATTCGGTGTAAAATTTTCATATTTCTATTTTTCACAATTAAGAGAATTTTGTCACATCACAGGTTAAGAACAGTTTAGTGAGGTAAATATGTTTCAATAAAAATATACAAAATTATCATCAAGAGGATATATAGAGGATGACGAAACAACATCAAAAGACCAAGAAATGTGACCTATTAGGTGAGTGCTAGTGAAATAGATCGAGCAAAAATATTTGAAATTAGTTATTATCAAATATTATTAGTTGAAGCATGCAGTACGTTGTTCACAATATAATTCACCATTTCATGTTTTTTCTCAAAATATTTATCTGGACCAAACTCAAAATTAAAAGCCAATCAAAATTTGACATCCTTATTTTTCTTATGAGGATATATGTATTTGATCCTTATAATTAGTGAGGTAAATTATATGTTTCTTATGAGGATATACATGGTATTAATTTACGAGTAGAACTGAACTAGGGTGCTCCTAAGCTCACCAAGTCATTCGTGAGCGCGACTCTAAAACCTATTGAATTGACTTCAAACTACATTTCCAAACCGTTAGATGTTCAATCTATATTAAAATGTGTTTGGAGACCAAATTTTACATTTTTTGAAATTTTTTTACTATTTATTAAGATGGTTTGAAAATCGCTGTTTTTATTAAAATTCTGCACCATTGAAAAACAGCGATTTTCAAACCATCTTAATAAATAGTAAAAAAATTCCAAAAAATGTAAAATTTGGTCTCCAAGCACATTTTAATATAGATTGAACATCTAACGGTTTGAAAATGTCATTTGAAGTCAATTCGATAGATTTTAGAGTCGCGCTCATGAAAGGACTTGGTGAGCTTAGGAGCACCCTAGCTAGTTCTACTCTTAATTTATATATGAGGAGGGTTCAAATGCCTCCATTTTTCATGCCTCCACCATGCCTCCATTTTTAAAAACTTTAATAACTCAAAATTTAAAACTTAAAAGTCAAAATAAAACCATTGGATATGATCTACATCATTTTATCTATGCACGTGTAAAAAATTATGACATTTCAATTTTGTTTTGGTTGTCATCAAGAGGTTGTAAAAAACGTACTAATGTGGATAATTTCTAGACGTTGATTTTTCAACTTATTGATTCACATAAAAACAAAATCAAAATGTGATAATTTTTTATGAGCACATAGATAAAATGATATAGATCATATCCAACGGTTTTATTTTGACTTTTAAGTTTTAAATTTTGAGTTATTAAAGTTTTTAAAAATGGAGGCATGGTGGAGGCATGAAAAATGGAGGCATTTGAACCCTCCTCTTTATATATATAGAGACTCGATCTCTCTCTTGGTCTTGTATTAATATAATCTTGTTACAACAGTAGCATCAGCATCGATCTCTTCTAACTATTTGCCTTTGCGTAACAGACTTTTAGCTCTTCTAACTAATTGCGTAACAGACTTTTAGCTAACTAATTGTCTGTTGTAATGTGGCGCTGGTCTTAATTCATCTTGACTACTGGAGCACTCCAGTAGAGATACTGTTAGTGTTATAGATCGACACGCTCGCTCGCGCGCTATATTATATTTTTTATAGAACCGGCCGGATGTGATATTTTATTTATATTTTCTCCTTCCTAAAAAACTTTGAAATTGTACTTGCCCCTCCCTGTATAGTCTTGCAAATTAAAACATAATAGTTATGATCTCGATTCTCGATCGATCTTGTCATGGACGTCAGCTGTTCTTCGCAATTCCATAATCGCGTGGGCGTGGCAGAACAGCTTCATTGAATTAATAGAGAACCACTATACTATATATATATATATATATATATATATATATATATATATATATAGATGAGCTATTGTGCTTTGCAAAGTAAAGCCATCGTTTTACTTCGGCTTACTTTTTGGATTTTCAAAGTCCAAAACTTCAATCCGACCGTTCAAGTTGATCTACATATTGAAATGTGCTTGCAGACCAAATTTTACATTTTTTGGAATTTGTTTACTATTTATTAAGCCACTTTGAAAATTGCTGATCACATGGTCTAGAATTTTGTTGCACTGTTTTTTCTGAACCATGTGATCAGCAATTTTCGAAGTGGCTTAATAAATTGTAAAAAAATTCCAAAAAATGTAAAATTTGGTCTGCAAGCACATTTCAATATGTAGATCAACTTGAATGATCGGATCGACATTTTGGACTTTGAAAATCCAAAAAGTAAGCCGAAGTAAAACGATGGCTTTACTTTGCAAAGCACAATAGCCCATCTCTATATATATATATATATATATATATATATATATATATATATATATATATATATATATGAGTAGAACTAGGGTGCTCCTAAGCTCACCAAGTCCTTCGTGAGCACGACTCTAAAACCTATCGAATTGACTTCAAATGATATTTTCAAACCGTTAGATGTTCAATCTATATTAAAATATGCTTGGAGACCAAATTTTACATTTTTTGGAAATTTTTTACTATTTATTAAGATGGTTTGAAAATCGCTGTTTTTATTAAAATTCTGCAACATTGGAAAACAGCGATTTTCAAACCATCTTAATAAATAGTAAAAAAATTTCAAAAAATATAAAATTTGGTCTCCAAGCACATTTTAATATAGATTGAACATCTAACGGTTTGGAAATATAGTTTAAAGTCAATTCGATAGGTTTTAGAGTCGCGCTCACGGAAGGGCTTGGTGAGCTTAGGAGCACCCTAGTTCTACTCATATATATATATATATAAGAATAACAAATTAAAAGAGTAGCACATATCTTCAGGTGATTTCATGAACATCCCTACAATATTAGATAGATAGATGCTTGCTTACTTCAGGTGATTTCATGTGTACTTCTATTTACTTCAAAATTAAAGTACTCAGATAAAGGCATGTTATGAGAAAACAATTAATTAATTCATCTGACTTGTGTCCAAGTTAATGGGAAAGATGGATATGCAGGATGTCAAGATACTTTCGATCTCATTTAGAAACATATATGCGCAAAACATTAATTTCCCTTCATACATGATACCTACTTTGCAAGGGGAACATATCCATATGAAATTGCTGCTTTGGTTGATTATTTACAAATTTAAAAAATTATACAAACAATATAATTTTAAATCCACATGCATGATTCATAAAAATTATGAATTTTTTTTATTTATTCTATCAAAGAGAAGGGTTTCAATTCCTCATTTTTTTCATGCCTCGTATGACATCCTGTATAAAATATCAATAGTTAATTGTATTAAAATTTGGTCCTTTTCTCAAATCATATTCGTATTATAATCGAATTATACATCATGAATCTTTCTTAATTAACCCTGAATCATGAACTTGTTATATGCTAGTGACCATGGTAACAAATTTACAATTCATGAATAATTCAGCTCGATAAAATTTGAGAATAGTTCATTATTTTATAGTGTACATAATATATTAAAATATAAATATTTCTACAAAATGAATAAAACGTTATTAAAATTTTTAGAATAATTTGAGATAAATTTCGCGTTGTTCATATAATTGTAAGTTCAAATTTTTTATCCTCTTATATTTAAATATTTTATAATGCATGCATGAAATAACCTCTGAGTTAACTCAAATTTTGAGTTTAGATCAGGACCGTCCGATTTAATATTAAGGGTTTTTGTGTATTACAGACGTGGTCCAGATTAGTCCCAATTCTGATCGGACGGTCGGGAGATAAACTCAAAAAGTGCGTTAATGAAGAGGACATTGACTCTGGTTTAACTAGTTTTTTTGACGTGACTCCTCTCTCCGACGAGTCCGCATCTTCTGCATTAACTGAAAAAAGAATCTTTAGTTTATTCCATCACGGCCGTCTGATCAGAATCGGAGCCAATGCGGTCCACGCGATAACGCCCGCTCCCTTTAATATTAGTGCGGATCTCAATCGGACGGGCTAGATCTATTAACGCACGTTCCAGTTAAAGCAGAGGATATGAATTCTCTCCGACTGTCTACTCGACTACTCCCCCAGACCTCAGTCTCTCTCTCCCTCCCGAAGTTCTTTTTTCTCTGTTTTTTGAGCGGATATCTTCGTTTCCCCCCAGTTTATTCTGTTCTCGTTCGATCTTTATTACTTGTTCTACACTCTTCTTGTCTTGTTTTCTTTAAAACAATCAGAAACTCGTCGGTGCTCTTATCTCGTCGTCGTGTTGCTCTTCTCTCCCTCAAGAGTATTCTCTCTTTTTATTTCTTTACCTTATTCTTGTTTAATTTGCTGCCGAATCTAATAATTTTACATCTTAGATCCAAAATGCCCGGGCAAACTTGGGGATGCTTTACTTCAGTTCCAGAATTTTTTCTCCCCTTCGCAACCATCTGGTGAGTTCTTTTTCTTGTTCTGTTTAAATCTGGTTTTTTTTAATGTAATTAGTTAGCAACAATGAGCTAGAAATCTTGTTTTCTGTTTAAATCTGTTTAATGTTGAAGTTGAGTCCGTATCATCCCTGGCACCTGAGAATCCACATCCCCTCAGGTTACCTGACTGAGTACAATTGAAACGGACGGCCATGATCCGTCTCTTACTTGGCACGAATCTCAAAGCACACATAATACTGGCCTCTTGCGCCATCCCGAATAGGCGCCGGCTGAGAGTAATCTGGGCCGTCGATTTCAATTGTGTTGAGTCAGGTACCTAGGAAGATATGGATTGGTGAAGCTTTAACTGAGTTCGAGAGAGGATAAATTGTGAAGTTTTGATTTGAGAACCGAGCAGATTGGTGATTGGTGTCCTAAAGTTGTGTTACTATAAGAGAATGCACAATATAATGCAATCAAGCTTGAATAAAAGATCATTTCTTTCTTTCTAAATTCTCTTACAGATTTTAATAGAATTAAAGAATAGTATGGATATAATCTTACTGTTAATTTTTTGTTTTACAAATGGTAGGTCCTCGAAGGATTATGCCCCCCCCACCTACAAGCAGCACTCAATCCACCACTGTGCCGCCTTTGAGGCAAATGGTGGAAATACCTCTAGGTATAGACCTTCCAACACAAATTACTAGGTATAACATGGGTAATATAATGACTGCCATAGAATCTGGTAGAGAAATCGGTGAAGGTGCTACATCCATAGTTTTTTATGGAGTATTGGAGGGAAGAGATGTAGCAATTAAGCGATTCAAGCCAAATTATGGCCAAACATTTGAGGTGAGAAATTTTGCTGTGTGTTAATTAAATCATGGCTTCAACCTGTTGGTATAATGTTTAATTTCCCAATTTTTTGTTTCATTTATATGTGATTTCAAGGAATAACTAATTAGTTCTGTTTTAAATTTTAGAAAGAACTTAGGATTGTCTGTACATTAGACCATCCTAATATATTGAAGATGGTTGGCTATAGCTATGGAGGAGAAGATAAACGATACATTGTGTATGAGATGATGGAGAGAGGCAGTTTAGATCATCTGCTATTTGGTAAATCAATTCTAAAATTTTTATTTAGTAGTCTAACCACTATTTTAGCTACTCTCTTTGATGACCAGAATTTAGGCCTGTTAGTCAAATATAACAGGCCCTGTTCATGTTCGGCCCGAAATAAAAGAAATTTAAATGAGAAAAAAAAATTACAAATTAAAAGATATTGTAATACTTGAGAAGCTTTGTTTATAACACAAGCCGCCTAACAGTAGACATTTTTTTGTAAATTTAAACAACATTGATAGTAAACGACCCGCAAGGATATGTATCTTCACCACCGCCCAGACCAGCCACTCCAACATCATCGTCAGATTTCCAATAAATACTAATTACCAATAAAAAAATTAAGTTAAATTAGATATGCTGGTAATGTGATGAATGTGCATATTCCACCTGCACTATTGATACACAAAAATAATAAAGATAGGTAACTATGTTTGTCTCTTCAGGAGTGATCGTAAAAGGAGTTTAGGATATGGTTTTAGCTGTGTATTGAGGTTTGAAGATCGATTTAGGTACTTAGGTTCTTGAGTTTCCCGGTTTCAGTTTTTGACAGGGCTTGGGATTGAATTTTCTTAGGAATTCAGTTAGTTTCTTTTCATTTGAGTGTATGTTTGTAGTATTGGCTTTGTTTGGGAGACATCCAGGTTCTAGGTTTAGATCGAATTGAGTTGAGGGCTGCAATTTAGATATGTTGGTCCTTCTCCTTGGTGTGGCCAAATGTATTTATTTGTTTTTCAATTATTCTTTTTGGTTTTACTTTTGGACAATAACAATTTAAAAATAATAATTGCAGGAGGAGAACATACGTTAACATGGAAAGAGAGGTTATGTGTTGCATGCCAAATAGCACGTGGGGTGCACTATCTCCACCACGGAATAGATGGAGAAATGGATTTAATCCATCGTGACCTAAAACCCGATAACATACTTTTGGATAAGGTACAAACCTTGAGACTAATTCAAGTATTGTTCCTTCTTTGATCAGGCACAGACCTATAACATTTTTACTTGATCTTTTTTTACCAGGACTTAAATGCCCATATATCTGATTTGGGTGCTGCGGAGAATATTCTGGAAAATGATGTCACCCAGGTTGTGCGAAAGCTTACTAGGCACCCCTGGATACATAGACTACCACTATCATAATTCTGGTAATTTAGATGACAGTTATTTTTAACAATTTGTTTTAATTAATATTTCTTGCAACTTGTTTTAACAATTTCATTTTATGGTTTTTGCAGGGGACGTAGCTCGAGAAACGGACATATTTTCTTTCGGAGGTATCCTGTGCGATATGCTAAGAGGAAAAAATGTGGTCAGGAAAGATGCACCGAGTGAATTTACCGATGTGGAGATTAAAAAAATGCTGGATGTGAACCTGTTAGAGGTGCCTGCTGATCATATTCGAGAGGTGATGTTTTTGTGGAAAGATTGTAGAGGGCACATAAGAGAGAAGAGGCCTTCAATTCTAGAAGTCATCGAGCGTCTCGAGAAATTGAGGCACTATGAAATTATGTAACTAACATTTTTTAGATAGCATGTGGATTTGGGGTTTTATGAAATTCTGTGACCAGCATTTTTTGTTTTGTTTTGTTTTTCCTTCGGAGGTAATTAGATAATTTCAATGAATGATGCTTGACTACTAAGTACAGCATAGGGTTTTAGGCTTTTGAGTAGAATTAATTGTAAAGGAGGATTCCTCCACTTTAGAAAAGGGTTGCTACTGATCTTCTTCTTTGCTTTGCCTGTTGACATTCATTCATTAGGAAATGATATGCGCACCAAAGTTGGTTGAAGTTGCTCGATATTGTGGTCATTAAATTTATTTTCAAAACCAATTTATTTTAATGAAATCAACATGTCATCTTACTACGATATTACCGTTTTTCTATGAAATGATTTATGTAAAATAAAAATTAAGTTCTGATCTAAAATGTATGAAGGCCAGATATCTTTGTTCTTTTGTGCTAGCTGAATCAAACATGATATAATTATAAAACAAACCGTTAGTATTTACAAAACCATATTAAATTGTGGTGTAATATATGATCAACGTTTTGTGCCCAAACTCATATTAAATGATGCAAAGAGAAAACTATAATATTATGCTTTCGTTCAAGTAGCGCGGTCTAAATCCTTGACTTTATAAAACGGTTTGTGAAATGGATGTTAGCACGAATTTCAAAGCAGACGGACGATGTGCTTCTAGTTTAATTAGTATGCAAAATTAATTACCAGTCTTAGAACTGACAGGCAGCAATATCAATTAAGGTGCTTCAAGAAACTCTACTAAGTTAACCTAACCCCACAAAAATCTGAGTTCAATTAAAAGGATAATGATTTTTGTGAATAAACAAGTTATTTTTTTTATATTTTTTAAGATATAAAGATAGAATACTGACCTTTTAATTTTATTTAATGTTCATAAAAATAATTCAATCTAGATTTCAAATCCACGATCTCCTACGTACGAGCATAGTTACCTCCGAAGGAAAAAAAAAAAAAAAAATGCTGGTTACAGAATTTCATAAAACCCTAAATCCTACAAACCCAGAAGAAAACGCACCCAAAATTTCTTTCTTAAATGAACTAATCAATCAATCGATATAAATTAGATAAATTCTACAACCCCCCCTAATTTTATTGTAAACCAATCTATATATGTATACATTCTACATTCTATTTATCAATAAAAAAAATGTAGCTCTGCACTATAATTTAGGCCTTTTCTTTTCTAATCTAATATAATTTTAGACTGAGCTTGAGTTTTAGGCCTGAGATGGGGCTTTAAATATGGTTTGTTTTCTTAGTTGGGCTCATGTGGGATACCAGCCAGCTCTTATGTACTGGTAACAATACCAACTGAAAATTTGGACTTGACTCAATTTAAATGTTACTGGATTGGTGTTTATTTCCATACACATCTTCATGGTATTTTAGACCGACATAGAGTTACATTTATTTTTTTCTGAGTGAAGGAAGGCCTAAGGCCGCCCTAATTACCATAGCCAGTAATAATAAGCGTGATTTTCAATTATATTTTCTTTTTGTTTGCCCAAGGTGATATTCGATGATCATCGTGATTTTCAGGTGTGAACCTTGTAGCTAGCTAGCTAGTAATATATGCTTATTAAGCCACTTTGAAAATTTCTGATCACATGGTTCAGAATTTGGTTGCACTGTTTTTACTATTTATCCGGATCAGCAATTTTCCAAGTAGTTTAATAAATAGTAAAAAAATTTCAAAAAATGTAAACTTTGGTCTCCAAGTACATTTCAATATGGAGATCAACTTGAATGGTTTGGATCGACCGTTTGGACTTTAAAAATCAAAAAACGACTTGTTAGCACCGAGAGCTAAGAACTACCACTTTGACCTTAATCACTCTCTCTCTCTCTCTATATCTTTACTCCTTATAAAACCACCTTGAATTTTAGAGGAATGAGGAGGCTATCTTCCTAGAGAAGATCTCAGCCTCACATTCAATTAATCTCAACCATTCATTACTGTTTGATTTTATACCTTCTATTTTCATGTGATCTTACGTGTAGAAGTCTAAAATTAACTATAAATCTACCCGTTTCAATACAAAACATAATCTCTACATTAATATTTACAACATAATTTTTTACTATTTTTCTCTGTTACTGCGCGTTCCCACTTCCAACACATATTTCTATAATAAAAATTACAGTATCTCTGTTTTTATTTCATTTGTTCTGTTCAGATTTATCTCCTAGGTCTAGATGTTCTCCTCTCCCAACATTACTTCTCCTCTCCCAACAAATACGCCTTGGCGAGATCCAAGGTTCAAAGCTGCCCAAAAGAAAAACCGCCTGGAAGTCCGAGGACTCTTAGTACCGTATCGAACTAGCAACCTTCGCGCCAAGCGCCGACTGCCCTTGTCCCTTCCCTAGGTCAAAATCAACGGAGCTGCAACCGCGCGCCTCGATCTCTTTCCCCGTTTCCTCCCTTTTCTCCTTCCCGATGACTTCCTCCATAATGGACAACCGCGCGCCTTGATCTCTTTCTCCGTTTTCTCTCCGTTTTCCTCCTTCCCGACGACTTCCTCCATGATGGATTACACAGGTAAATGCCGCACGCATTCCAATTTCAGAAGTTAACCGACTCTTCTCTCTATATATATATATCAAATTCAAATTGGTTTTTCTCTCAAATTGTAGCTGTTGTTTTCTTTGCGATTTGCATTTCCACAATCACCCTCATACCCTCCTGCTGCACATTCGTTAATGTTCCAAGGAAATTGGAAGGTACCGGCACAATGTTTCTTTATTTTTTCTTTATTTTGCGTTTGGGGTTTACTTGATTATACTAAAGAAATTGGAAGGTACCAGCAGAAATTATCGAGGTACTGGACACATATGTATGGTACTACAACGCTTGCCAACCACAAAACATGGACAAGATATGTAAGATCTAACTACATTTCCCAACATTGCTCGAACAAAATATAAAGACCTGAACCATGGTGAGTTAAATATAAGGCTTATCACCTTTTTCCTTACTGGTACCAGATGGTACCAGTGCTACTAGCCTCCTGGTATGTCTCTGGTACAGATCAGTAACTGGTCTGAAAGTTTCCAGTTCAACAGTATTTTGTTCCAGTATTTTCAAAATTAAACTGCTCATAAATTTTGATTGACAAATGATTTTTGAGATATTGTTTTACAAACTGCAGTATTTTTAGTGCACTTCTATACCAATAGATTTTCTGATAATAATTGTTGAAAACTGTAAGAAATTAATTCATAATGAGGTACAAGTTCTTCAATTTTGTACTCATGCTTGGTCAAGTTGGTACCAGTAGATGATTAAACTCATGTTTGCATTCTAAATTTTTCAATTTTGAGTATATATATGTAACAACTATCAAATTTCACTTCTTTCCTATAAAGTATATTTGATCAAACCATTATTAATCATATAGGATGGATGTAAAGTGTTGCATAAGCATTGATAAAGATTTGTAATTTGCGGGAATTGATTTTAAAGGGAATTAAGGCCAGTTCTATTATTTGGTTTATATTGTTTGACAAATTTATTTGATTCCTTGCTTCAGTGTGTCATTTTTGCAACTAACCCAAAATTGTTTCCTTTATATTTCTTTATTTTCTCAACCTATTTAGTGCTAAGCTGATTTTTCTCAACTACAGGAATAATAGGTGTTAATTTTCCAATTTTTCATGTCTTACCCCCTTTTTCCCAACTGGTACCCGTTGATACCAGTGTTAATTGCTTGCTGGCATGTCTCTGGTTATATCTAGGTGCAGACTCCAGGAGCTTGCCTCTTTATGTAAGATTATTATACATTAATCAACTAATCATGATTGTTTATTGCGAACAAGCAGACCTACACTGACAATAATAGTATATCAACTTTGAGGGTGGGTTATTTCTTAAAAAGGTGGAACCCATAATCCCATATGCTAAGGGCCTGTTCGGCTGTTCAGCTTCCTACAGTTTTTAATTGGATTTTGGATTTTTTTTCATTTTTTTTCCAGACAGCTGTTCGGAAGGCTTAAAATTTCCCCACAGTCTGTTCCCAGTATCATTCTCCACAACTACAAATCACGGGAAAAAAAATATCAAGTCAGAGTGAATATTTTTTTTCCCACCATCCTTTGTCTCACTCTCTCCTCTCTCTCGCTATCTATCTCTTTTCTCAATTTGTTTCAGCGGGAAAAAACAAGTTACGCGGGAACACGAGCGAAAAGCAAATAAGAATTTAGCGCGATAAAAGACGAAATGGGTTGGAGAAGGTAACACATTTTGCTAGAGAAAGACGTAGAACCATGGTTGGAGAAGGTAAACGAACAAAATCTCACAATTTCATTTATTAAATTGCTGGAGATGCAATAACTAAAGGGGCTTATCTACACTGAGCCTATTATTTACTTTGAATTTTTTGATTTCCCTTCTAAAAGATATGTTCACAAGTGATGATTGATGTTGGATTTTGTGTTTTCTTTATGAGATTGATGCTACGACTTATCTATGCAAGGTGTGCAAATATCTAAGTGTTTTGACATAAATTTTTGAAATAAATGCATGAAATATATGAAGCACTGATTTAGATGTGTAATATGCTTTGTTTGTAATGTGCACAAAAGGCGTTTGATAAAATGCCTTTTTTGTTATCGGAAGCATAGAGTAAGCATAGCCTATTGCTTTCCAATCATCATTTCATTTCCCATAACCATATATGATATAAGAAAATATCAAACCAGCACCTGAAATGGAAGACCTTTTCCATAGCGATCAGGGATAAAGGTCTCCAGGCTTGGATTATTCATTCTATGGAACGGGCAAGAGGGACTCATCTTTGCAGTGCTCACTTGGCGGGCTCTTATCATACAAATTTGCAAGAAAAGTTTTTATTTTTATATATCTTACCATCGACAAACTGCTCTCTTAATTTTGATTGATCTTATTAGATTTCATATTTAGTTATTCTATTTTTATTATGCCATGTTGAGTCGGTCTCTTCTGTAACTTCTAGGTGCCAATGTGCATACATCTATGTAATATCAGTAAAGCTTAATTTTGTTCTTAAACCATTCTCATTTTGTGTTACGAATACTATGTACTTGTATAAGGAGCTATGTTTAGGTGTGGAGAAGATTAGTTTTAAATACCTAAGTTCCCAACTAAAATCTTGTATTTCTATTGGTACATGAAACCAACAATACCATTCACCGAAGTTAACTACTTACTTTAAATAGAGTAAATTTCACTGCAATTATGGTAAACATGAAAAAATAATCTTCTATAGTTATTGTTATGTTATTATTTAATTCATTTATTTAATTGCATTATTGATTTTATTAATAAAGAAAATTGTATAATATCAAACAATTTAAAAAGAAAAATATGATTTCTCGCAACTAATCCCGTGGTACAACCGAACACTCATTTCAATATATTCTCATAATCAATCACATGCGTACCCGTGCCCATGGGTTCCCACTTTTTTAAAAGTGAGTTCCCATTCCCATCACATCCCATCCCGTGTAATCCTGTGACGTCCGAACAGGCCCTAAGTGTAAAAAGGTGGGGATAAGTGGGAAATGAAATGGAGAAAGCATTTGATAGTTGGAGACTTGGAGGTGAGATGGAGAAATATTTTTGATAGTGATCACCTTTTCTAAGTGATTTTGTTGTTGTAGCATTTCCTTTCAACTAAATTGTCTAACTGTCAATATACTGACACCAGTGATTTCTTGCAGAACATTGCAATTAGCTAATAGAAAGAGGTTTCTAGGAGTTTTTCTGACTAAATAGGCGATTTACAGTTGTCCTTGCACCTCTTTACATGTACTCTCTTCCTTCTTTTTATTTTTTAGATAGTTCATTTAGTTTTGTTATATACCAATATTGGCTTGTTTGCTTGCTTTAACTTGGGATATATCAGTACTGGCACGTGAAAACAAAGAGATCGATCTAATTCAGTTCCCTCTTAATTCTTAAATAAGAAATGTGATCACTCTAATTCAGTTGCCTTATGAATATCCTGCTATACACAGTCCCTCTTAAACTTTGAAGTGAACTTGATTTCAGTTTTTAACCTTATTCATGTTTGTCCCTTTACTATGGATCAATAGTTCTAAATATTACTATTATTTGTTTCAAGTTTTCTTGTGCTGTCTTTTCTTGATCTTGATGATATCATTTTGTACATCAAATTAGTTTCTTCCAAACTTGATGAATTGTTTCAAAGCAATCATCTGTTTCATGTTGCAATTTTATTAGTAGTCATATGGCCTTTTATGGAGATCTTGAGTTCAAACAATAAAATAGAATTACTAAGTGATAAAATATTTTTATAAAATATTGTTAGTGCTGATGTTTTTGCTTATAAGAAGTTAATGTTATTTGCTTTATTTGCTTTATTTTTGCTTCAAGGGTACATGAGAAATTAATCATATTTTATTTCCAATGATTTTTTTTACTGTATGTTTCTGACTTTTTTTTTTGGTGCATAAAAACCATATTTAAATAAAAACAGCAAGTATACGTGATCTTATAGTTCATATTTTAAACACACATTTTCTCATTAATTTTGTTAATAAGTATACGTGATCTTATAGTATACTTATAGTATATATATGAACAGCAATTGTGCAAAGTTTCATAATTTTTACCATTTTATTTCTATTTTTAAAGGTGTCAGGAATGCAGAGGGCATAATTGTAATATGTGCAGTATAATATGCTGTTTTTCCATTTTTAAAAGTCTAACTTTGTAATTAGCTAGAAAATAGTAGAAAAATCCAAATGATGCAAAGTTTATGTCTATTCTGTGTGCCTTCAAGTCTTCTACATGTTGGTGTAGTTTATTTTACAATCTGATTCCTAGATCAGCCTGCACTGGCTGTTTTAACAGATCAGGTCATTTCACCTCTTTTTTATGCTTGCATTGTACCAGTAGAGTTTTAATTGGTTCTAACTTGAATATTTAGTATTATATCTTATTGAGTACGATTTCATGCTCAAATCTGTTTAGAAAAGGGTTTATGAGAACACCATGAGTTGATAGCTCTTGGATTGGTTATAGTTTAAGTAGGCAGTCCCCTTTCAGTTTAACAATTATGTATTCTCACATTCTTTTAAAAATTTATTCTGCATGTTGATCTTACATAAAGTCAACACAAAGTTTTACTGTTTTTTCACAACAAATTTGTAAATAACACAAAGTGATGACCTTTTCGTATAAATAAGAGTTTCTTTATGGCAGTCGAGCAATGGGTTTTAAGGTGGAAAAATTTGCTGAACTTCATTGTCTAAATTACTTATGGTGGGATATGAATATCTTGCGAGTGCATTTCATGATGAAGACTCGTCGTAATAACATACTTTATTTAATCCTCCTAGATAATGATGTAAGAATCGCATTATTCTTTTAATTTGTCTTATTTAGTTATACTATTACGTACATGTTGTTATTATATCGAGTTCCATGTTGCATCTTTTAACACTTTGTTCTTTTAGAGAGAGAAAATGTTAGCCACAGTTCCAGAAGAGATGAAATCATATGTAGAAAGCAGAGTTCAAGTCGGAAATTTGATTTGTCTAAAGGATTTCCAAGTTGAACCGGCATTTCAAAAACGTATTACTTTTGATAAATCTAAAATACTGGACCGAGATTATCAAATTGCTTTTCACAAAGATACCACTATCATTCCTCTTCCTCAAAGCATGTGCAATTTTCCTCTTTACCCCATGGTGCCATCCATTGAAAAAATTTACGGGATCCAACGTGGCAATTATCTCATAGGTAACTCATGTTTCTACATATAGTTATTCAAAAGTTGTTAATGTTTCCAACCCATCTTACTTAATTTTAATGAACACCTTACAATTTTTATTTCCTTCTTTTAGATGTAGTTGGTCGAGTATGTTATGGACATAAAGTGGAATATCTTAATCGGGGTGGAGGATATTATGTACCCGCCCTTGAGATTTATCTACTTGACTGGACGTGAGTCACAAATATGGTGTTACTTATAAAAGTTATATGATATATGATATATATAGATGATTTCCCACTAACTTTGCATTGTATTTCTCACATTAATTTGTTCAACTTCTTTAATTTTCCAGATGCAATATCATTCCATTGGTTTTGATAGGCTTACCTTTGACCAACCATGTGAGGATTGTTCGTGCATGTCATGATAAGTCTACCATCTTTGTCATTTGGGTGAAAGTAATCCATCATACACCACGTACGATATTCATATCTGTCATTCTTTTCATTTTCCAGTGTTTCTCTCTTAGTAACGTATTAAATATGCTAAATATGATATTATTTGCAGTTAATTATCTGCAAGCCACATATATTCCAGTATTAATTTTGATCCAATGATGCCAGAAGTCTTGGTCTTGAGACATAGGTAATTGTAAGTTAAAAAAACAATTATAATGTTGTTATCTCTAATAAATCGATAATATTTCTGATTAAAAACTTTCTTTAATTTGCACAGAATTAACATGCCTGTTTAATTATGCTTCTGGACTTAGTCAAATGATGTTTGGGGTTTAGGATATTAACATTATGGTTGTGCTTGATGTTGTCTTTTTTGTAGTTTTGTTGGGTAGCTATTTTTGTCAAATGCTGCTTTGCATTGTTATGGATGTGTGAAATGTTGAGACTTCAATTTTAATGTTTGAACTCATATTACATTATGGAGATGAATTTTCTATTTAATTTTTGTTCTGCCAATGTTTAGTATGTTCAATTTACAATATTTCCTTTTTTTAATGACTTATTTGTTGTATTGGTATAATAGTATTATGACAGAGGTTATCTTAAATGATCATATTTTGATAGGCATCTTCCAATTATGAATTATGACAGGCTGGTTATAACGTGTCAAATATGGTACTGCAAAAAAGAAAGAACAGAAGATATATGCCTATTTAATCTCAATTATATGTGACATATGTAAAAGATAATTGAAATCATTTAACAAATTATTTATTATGACAAATGGAAACTCATCATGTTGATTAATTTGACAGGAGAAGCTTTAGAATTCAAAAAAAGTTATAAAAAAATAAATGCAACAAAAAGAAATAGTTATAAAAAAGTAGTTGTAAAAAAACTTGTAAAAAAAAGTTATAAAAAAAGAAATGCAAAAAAAAAAATGAAATCGCTGAAGCATATACAAATTGAATTGAAAATTTGAAATATAATGCTATTGCTTCGCAGGTACATCATGACTAATAGTCTGAATTTGTTATTCGAGCAATTTATAAATTTAACTCAAAAACATGTAAACATGACCACATAATAACTATATATATTCATTTTTAAAAGAAATAAGTGTTACTCACTACTGAATTTTAAGAACACATCCAATAAGTCTTATTCTTAAATGCAAGTATTCGCAATTACATTTTGTGATTCGTTTTAAAAAAAAATCCGATCATTTCCTAATTTATAATTTATAAAAAACTTTTCTAATTAAACATGTTCCATAACAAAATCAGTCCACCGAGTTGGCTCGTGAGAATGATTTTTTTAAAAGTTGTTACTTGGATGGAAATTAAAATGTTCAATATTAGTACTTAATTACTAGTGGTCTTTCTTGAAATAGTGTATATATGAATGGTTTCTTGAAATATTGTATATATGAATCTTAGAATTAATACATCAATTATGAAGTTAATATTATATTGTTGTCATATCATTGGGCAGTCATAATTGAGGAGAGAATGACATCAAGCTCTTCTATAAAAAGAGTTTATATAGCAAGAAAAGATATGCAAACATGGATTGCACAAGTAAAGAGAAACGAAAGGAGCAAATGCGAAAGTACAACAACAAGCGAATTTATGGGTTGACCAGTACCATGGCAGCAGCTGATTTGTACACAACTTCTAGCACTACAACTGGGAATGGACTATCTCATACTGAGGCTGGAATTGCCTCTATCAATCAAATACATCAGACCAAAAAAAAAACAGTGCATGATATAGAAAGGGAGAATATAACTAATGAACATTTAGATCAACACATTCTTGAAGGTAAATATTTTATTGTTGTTTAGTTATGATTTTATTTATATCATCATAAATAAGAATAATGTTTATTTATATTATATAACTCGTGATTTTTCTCATTTACTTGAACAGATGAAATTGAAGACTTAGATGAAAGTGACGATGTTGTCATCTTTCCATCAGAATTTGGAGAGGAGATTGAGAGTAATAAAATTGTTTTTATTTTGAAATCGTAAAAATTTAACATCAATCTCGATAGAACTACATAAGTTTTATAATGATAATACGAGCTTTATTGTTGTAGTAGGTTTATTTGAAGAAGGGGAAACTAGCTTAAACCCGACAATCACAGTACCATCCACCAGAGATGAAAGCATGGACAATGACCCGTTTGATTTTGTATATCATGGCTTGCCTCCCTCACCTAACATTTTGCACAGGCAACGAGATTGCAAGTTCTGTAAAGCCAAGCGATTCCAGTATGAATTTCCTACCTTTTGTTGCATGAATGGTAAGATAGCACTTGCCTCAAATGAAGTTCCAGATGAGCTGTAATGTCTATTTACAACTGAAGAGCCTGATGGTGTGTCTTTCCGATATTTCATACGGTGTTACAATTTTCACTTTTCGTTCACATTGTTGGGAGCGACGGTAGATAAAAATTTGGCCAACATGAAAGGTGGTGTGTACACGTTTCGTGCTCACGGCCAGATTTACCATTTCTTAGATCAATTAGTTCCTCAAAAGGAACCGAAGTACTTGCAACTATACTTTTATGATACAGATGCAGAGTTCAACGAATGGATAGGACACCAAATCTTGATAGGAGGACTGTTGAAATATTTATGGGTGTTCTATCAAACAATCCATATGCACAAACATTTAGGATGCTTCGAGACATACCGACACTTTTTTCGGATCTTGATCAAAGAACATATAACAAGCCAACCGCATCTCAAGTTGGTGCTGTCTGGGTCGAGGGAAATGGAGATCAAACATCGTACAAGAGGAGCATAATAGTGTACGATAGAAATAATTGTCCTACGAGAATTCAGTGCTATCATGGATGCTATGATCCATTAGCATATCCGTTGTTATCTCCTAATGGTGAGGTTGGCTGGCATAATGAAATCCCAATAGCTGAACAATCTGTGACTTCCACTTCAACATCAGAAATGGCTCATTTTGAAGAAGATGGAGGTACTTTCACTTCACATTTAGAAAAGAGAGGATGAAGTAACTAATAATTAAATGAACTTAAATTTTTTTAACTAACATGGTGTATCTTTTTTATTCTAGAATGTTGTGACCCCAGAAAAAGAAGGAAAGTTTCAGCAAGAGAGTATTATTGCTTCAAGTTGCAAATACGATCAGAAAAAAATCTGATCCTTGTGGGAGGAAGGTTATTTCAACAATTTTTGGTAGACATGTACATAAAGATTGAGTCATGTCGTTTGGATTACCTAAGAAAGGAACAAAGCAAGATACGTGCAGACCTATACCAAGGGATTGTTGATAGTATAAATGCAGGGGAGGTGCGAGGTTCTCGAGTTGGCAAGCTTGTTTTGTTGCCGACTTCATTCATAGGTGGTCCAAGAGATATGCAGCGAAGGTACCTAGATGCTATGGCATTGGTACAGAGGTACGGAAAGCCAGATATCTTTTTGACCATGACGTGCAATCCGGAATGGGATGAGATACGTGCTGAGTTATTGCCTGGACAAACAACACAAGATCGCCCCGACCTAACAGCTCGTATTTCGAGCAAAACTAGAGGATTTGAAGAAATTTATCTTTAAAGGTAATTTCTTTGGACATGTCGCAGCACACGTGTATGTCATCGAGTTTCAGATTAATTAATTTAGTTATCATCATTACATAGTTCAGATTAATTAATTTAGTTAATTTAGATTATCATTTGTACTATTTTGTATCAGCAGAATGTTTGATTTTGTGTTTATATTTATTTCTCTACTATCAAGACTTAATGTAATATGCTGCTGAATGAAATGAATGTTTGAGGGCCTTTTCAACCAAAAAAAAAAAAAAAATTGATAACTAAAAATTTTGTTTGCCCGTGGCGAAGCACGGGCACTTTGACTAGTATATTACAATAAGCGGATATTTTGTTGTCTTGTGGCTAGAAACAGTTGCTACTAATCAAATATAAAAAATATTAAATTAAAAAGGTTAGACTCAACTTGTGAGTTATCTGGAGTATAAATGTTTAGTATAAGATGACAAGTTAATACAGAATCAAATGCATGATTTAATTAATTAATTAATCTGCAGATTAATTAGTCTCTTGATTAGGTACGTAAGAACAAGTCGACATCTTCTTTGCTTATTGCCTATTTCAGAAGAAAAAGAGAAAGAAGCAACCCTCGACACAGAAAGAAAGAGAAAGAGAGAGAGAGAGAGAAGGAGAAAAATGAGGAAGAGAATGGATCCTGACCCGCTACTAGAGCAATCGGAGCCGTTGATCGGAGTAGTAGATTATTGAGGCCGTCCCATTGTGTCTCGTGCCTTCTCCAGAGGATGGCGCGTTGCCTTTTTTGTTTTAGGTAAATGAAGATTTATGAATTCCATTATCATTTTTCTCATGAGATATTGAAGAGAACAAAGGATAAACATGCTTTGTTTTATCAATGACATTGCTTTTGCTAGGACAGCACAAATTGAGATAGATGGTGTTATTTTAAAAAGTAAAATTGCTCTTTTTTTTTTTTTTGCTCATGAAATATTGAAAAGAATAAAGGAGAAAAAATATATTGTTTGATCAATGGCAGTGCATATGCTGGGACAGCACGAATTGAAAAAGATTTGATTTTTTTTTTTTTTTTCCTTTTGAATTTTGAGAAAGTGGGTGTTGAGAACTTGAGATATATGGCAATGGGGGGCTTCATTTAAAAAAGTAATTTTAATAATTTGGGAAGCGCACATTATTATTCAAATAATTTACACCGAATGACAAGGTTTTGCAGCAAAAAGTATTCAATTTCTGATGTGGTAGTATTTTAAAATATTATTCTCAAGTTGGGTAGATTAACAGTAAGCAGAATTTCCATCCTCTTTTTTTGGAAATTACTTGTTGATTTGGGAGGTTGGCTGCGATGCTTTGAAAAGTAGAATGACTGTTTCATTTTCAAAATTCAAACAGTCAATTTAAACTGTTGAACATGATCTCTATATTATAATGTGCATTAGAGACCAAATTTTATATTTTTTAGAAATTTTGAAAATTATTATTTTTTAGAATATTGTAGACCATAAAATAATATTGATTTTAAAAATTGTAAAATTTTTAAAAAAATATAAAATTTTTAAAAAAATATAAAATTTTGCAAACAGTTTAGCAGTGTTCTAAATAGCGCGCTATAGCGGCGCTATAGCGTTTTTGGACCCCAAACGCTATGCTATGACATCAAAATGCGCTATTTGCGCTACGGCCGCTATAGCGCTATTTGCGCTATAAAATATGAGTTTTTTTTTTTTAAGCAATTTATATGGGTGTTAAATAAAGATAAAAAAAAATCTCAAACCGAAATTGAATGTTTTGCTACTTGCTACAGATAAATCAATTTGAAATTGGGAATAGGAATTGAAATTTGAATAGAAAAAAAGTCCAAACCGAAATTAAAATTTGAATAGAAAAAGAAGAAGATTATGTCATGAATTATGATGCTTAAGATATTTTTAATAGGAAAAATCGATAGTTTATGATATTACTATGGATATTTGAACCGCAATTTGAACTTTGTACGGGTTCAATATGAATATTATAATTTCTTAATTACTTTGGTGTTATTATTGTTCTATGAGACTTTAGATAATGTTGATATTTAGTACAATATTGAATATACGAAATGTAAAAAAAAAATGCTATTTGGAATAGCTTCCGCTATAGCGACGCTATTCGCTATAGCTTTTTTTTTCGCAGTCCCGCTACGACGCTATAAACGCTATTTAGAACCTTGCAGTTTAGTGAAGATCATATGAATGGTCGAATCAACTGTTTGAACTTTAAATTCACAAAATATGGACGAAAAGCAAAATAAATACTTTACTTCCCTAAATATGGTAGCCACCCTTGATTTTGGATATTAAACAAGCACAAAATTGAATTGCCTTTTTTTGTCCTTAAAAATACTACATTTATGTTGGTTTTCAATTATTGTAGGTTTGGAAACTATCTTAAGATTTGCATATTATTGTATTTCATTAAATTTAATATCATATAGGACCGAATCACTTGGAGAATCAAATGCCTCTGCTGCTGCTATCAATACTTGGTCAGGTACTTCCTCAATGCTACCTCTCTTTTTGAAACAATCGTTATATCTTCGTTGTAAGTTTTCCATTTCTTCCTTCTCTTTTTTAAAACTAATTAAGAGGTAAAGTATTTCATCTTTTCAGGGGGATTTCATATATATCCTTCAAAAACTCTGATACAACAAAACATACAAAATACATAATTTCAATATTTTTTTAAGGACATACATAAAATTCCCCCTTTTTAGAAAATGTAGTTGCTGAAGTTAAAAAAATGAGAAATTATAATGCGAAACCACATAAATAAGAAAATATATATTTTATCAGTGTTCTAAATAGTGCGCTATAGCGTTTTGGACCCCAAACGCTACGCTATGACATAAAAAATGCGCTATTTACGCTTCGGCCGCTATAGCGGTACGCTATTTGGGCTATTTGCGCTATACAATATGGATTTTTTTTTTTAAAAAGCAATTTATATGGGTTATAAATAAAGGTAAAAAAAATCTCAAACCAAAATTTAATTTGTTGCTACTTGCTACAAATAAATGAATTTGAAATTAGGAATAGAAATTAAAATTTGAATAGAAAAAAAAGTCCAAACCGAATTAAAATTTGAATAGAAAAAAAAATAGATTATGTCATGAATCATGATGCTTAAGATATTTTTAATAGAAAAAATCGATAATTTATGATATTACTATGGATATTTTGAACTGCAATTTGGACTTTGTACGGCTTCAATATGAATATTATAGTTTGTTAATTACTTTGGTGTTATTTATTGTTTTATGAGACTTTAGATAATATTGATATTTAGTACAAATATTGAATATACGAAATGTAAAAATAAAAAAAATGCTATTTGGAATAACTTCCGCTATAGCGACGCTATTCGCTATAGTTTTTTTGTTTTTTGCCTTCCCGCTACGACGCTATAAACGCTATTTAGAACCTTGATCTTTATTGATTTGGATACCATTTTGGTTCTTGATAATGCGACAACCATGTGCTTGATGCGTACTTCGTAAGCGCATTGACCGCGAAAGACAGACAACTTTTGGATAGACTCGGTCCATGAATTATATCTTATATGTAGAGTTTGGATTTTCTCCGAGTAGATTAAAATGCTTTATTATTTTTTTCGCAATCATATATCATATATTTTAAAAGTTTAAATAGTCAATTCAAATCGCTCAACGTCATCTTCATATTTTAATATGCTTGAATACCAATATATATATTTTTGAAAATTATTTACTATTTTTTAAATAAGTACAGAAACACTGATTTTGAATGATTTAAAATTTTCTCAAAAACAATGATTTTGTTTCTATCTAAAAGAATAGAAAAAAAGTTAAAGAAAAATATAGATTGTCTTCAAGAACATTTTAATATGAAGATATTGAGTTGTTCGAATTGACAGTTTGAACTTTGTAAACAGAAATAATAATGCCAGACAATTGTATCTATGCTGCACGATCCGTGGACTGTTCTGATTCTGATCAGATCTCCACCCTTGATGCGTATTTTTGGCAGAATTCTCCCAGATGGACGCTGTATGAACGCTATTGCTTCAAAGCCAAGTTATCTTAGTTATTTTTGGCTCAATCTAAGCAAACTTGGAGTGCACTCTAAGTTCCCATCTTCTGCACTACCTCAATTCCTCTCCCTCTCATTTAGGAAGGCTATAACAACCCCTATTATAATTGAGTTTAGTGTGAGTGTTTAATTGTGTTAACTCCATAAAATCGATTAGCATCTGTTGGTTTTGAGGCTACCCAAAGCCATTAGGCTTAAGCTGCGGAAAGACCGTAAAACAAAATTTTTTACTTCTAAGCCAAAAGGATTGTAGTGGTGTGTCAAATTATCTACCGAGAATTACAGACTTGTTCAATCATTTTCTTAGATTAAAAATCATAAATAAAACTTTAGTCATTCAGATCATAGAACAAGTGGTATGTCGGATAATTTTATCGAGAGTTACAGACCAGATTGATCCTGTACAGACCCAAAGTAGTAAAATCGTATTTACTTGTATTTTAATCAGTTTATTGATCTACTCCTTTGATTGATTTCTAAAAAATTAAATCTATTTAACAATTAAATAGATCAATATAACATTTCTTTACCTTGCTTCCAATTCAAATTGGAATGCAGTCTGACCTAGTTAAGCAAGCCAAAAATATAGTGCCTCTATCAGTTATCTACCAGGACTGATCGCGAGAGCGGTTTAGTTCTTTTACCAGAAATACCGTAAACTGCGGAATCTGATAAAAAACACTATTCACGAGAAAAAGCAAATAATAATTACGACTCTAGTAAAATATTATTTCTAAAACTCATAAACTCTGATTAGAACGAATCTGAGGAAAGAGAGAATTATCGTTCGATCGGATCAAATCGTATTCAGGAATTTTATGAAATTCCTCTCTAGCTTTGATCACATATTTATATCATTTTTAAAAACCGCCATATCAATTTTGGTATTTATGTACATTCAAAATTGAGTCGGCAAATCAAGTCGACAAACTCAACGGCCAAAATAAAAATAGCAAAAATTACCATTTTAACCTCGGCCCATTAAGACTTGATTAATTTTGGGCTTTGATTTGGGCTTTTTGATTTGGGTCTTTAATCTTTTTTATTCTTAATGGGTTTCAAGCCCAAAACATAAATCCAATAATTAAATATTCTAAGTCCAAATCAAATACATATTTTCTCGATCGTTCGTTCGGTAACTTTTATGCAACGTGTCAAACACGTTAATAAATTAACCAATGTTTATGCTTGTCATTTAAATGACATTTATAATTTAATTATAGCATTTATAATTAATTTTATCCATCTTATTATTAATTATAATCATTATAATTAAATGTTCCTATATGGTGTGACCTAATAGGATCCGTGTTATGTTGACAAATAGAATTAAAACTATTTTAACCTCTATATATCATAGGTGGCACCTGGCAAGTATATTATGACACCAATTACATAGATAATGCTGTACCGTACAATATCACGATCCAGTAAACGGTTTACTTCGTGTTAATTCTTTTATCTCATAACTATCAGATTAGTTTCAAGGTAGGTGTGTGTCATCATTGCAAACTTAATCTTTTCTTGATCCTGAATAAATTATCAAATATGTTTACTCTTGTAATCATACTGGATCCAAATAATCATATTCTATCAAGGGGCCCAGTGATGCTATAGCTCGTATTGAGATACGAGGGACAATAGTACTTTTGATAAACCATCTTTTCCTCCGCATAAGCTATGTATACCGAAGAACTACCCTTATAGCTACTTTTTACAGATAGCGTTAGATAGCAATCACACATATACATCTCTTATGTAGGAAAAATGAATATCTCATACTTTAGAACTTAACACTAAAATAAAAATATTAATGACACAAACACAATTCCATTTAATATTTCATTTGAGGTCTGTCAAATATCATGTTATCTAACATGTATCTGTGTGATTAAAATGACAACTCTTTGTCTATGGTTTGTAAAACTTAACCATCATTTAATCCACACACTAACCTTATCGCGGTAATTAGTGTTCCTGTTAATTACCTTGGTTAGAGACTTTTAAGAGTGTTATCATCTATATTATGAAGTTTCACAATTCTAGTCATAACTCGAAATGATTATAAATTCAATAATACTCAAGGTAACAAAATGATTAAACATTCAATTCATGAACAAAGCTTTATATAACAAATTTATTGTATTATTGACTTCTAGATTATTACAAACTAACAATCTCCCACTTAAGCAAGGAGCCAATCATCGTAGGCCCTATCTTATACAAATCTCTATTTTCTAAAAATCTTATAGATCTAAAGAAAATCTCATAGCCAATCTCCTATGTGTCTCAGACCCATTGAAGCAGTATGCATTTGATGCTTGGCTTGAGGAAGAGGTTTTGTAAGTGGATCAGCTGTGTTGTTGGCTGTGTCAACTCTACAGATCTTTATGTCACCTCTATCTATGATTTCTCGTATGAGGTGATAACGGCGTAGAATATGTTTGGATTTTGAGTGCGATCTCGGTTCCTTGGCCTGAGCTATAGCTCAATTGTTGTCACAATAGAGGTCCACAGGGGCTTGAACACTGGGAACCACTCCTAGTTCGCTAAGGAACTTCTTAATCCATAAACCTTCTTTTGCTGCCTTGTATGCTGCTATGTACTCAGCTTCGGTGGTTGAGTCTGCAGTACTTTCCTGCTTTGAGCTCTTCCAACTCACAGCACCACCGTTGAGTATGAACACATACCCGGACTGTGATCTCGAGTCGTCTCGGTCAGTTTGGAAACTTGCGTCTGTGTAACCATTTACCACGAGTTCTGAGTCACCACCGTAGACGAGAAACATATCCTTAGTTCTTCTCAAGTACTTAAGGATATTTTTTGCAGCAATCCAATGCTATATGCCTAGATTAGCCTGATATCTACTCGTAACACTCAAACCGTACGAGACATCAGGGCGAGTGCACAACATGGCGTACATGATAGAGCCAATAGCCGAAGCGTATGGTACTTTACTCATGTTGCTTCGCTCATCAGTTGTCGAAGGACACTGAGTCTTGCTAAGCTTTATGTCATGATTCATTGGCGGGTATTCCCTTTTGGAATCCTGCATGCTGAACCGATTCAGCACTTTGTCAATGTATATGCTTTGACTCAATCCTATCAGTCTTTTCGATCTATCTCTATAGATCTTGATGCCTAATATATAGACTGCCTCGCCCAAGTCTTTCATCGAGAACACTTTCTTAATAAAGACTTGGCTTGTTGCAATAACGGAATATCGTTTCCCATCAGGAGTATGTCGTCTACATATAAGATTAGAAAGGCGATGGCACTCCCACTAGTTTTTTCTGTATACACAAGGTTCTTCTTCGCATCTGACGAAGTCAAACTTTTTGATCTCTTCGTCAAATCGAAGATTCCAACTCCGTGACGCTTGCTTCAATCCATAAATGGATTTAAGAAGCTTGCACACCTTCCCAGCATTCTTTGGATCTTCAAAACCCTTGGGTTGTATCAGATACATGTCCTCTTCTAAATTTCCATTTAAGAAGGCAGTTTTGACATCCATTTGCCATATTTCATAATCATGAAATGCGGCAATTGCTAGGAGCATCCGAATTGACCTTAAACATAGCCATGGGCGAAAAAGTTTCATCATAATCTACACCGTGGATTTGTTTGAAACCTTTCGCTACTAGCCGTGCTTTGTATATAGTCATATTACCATCCATGTCTATTTTCCTTTTGAAAACCCACTTATTATCTATGAGTTTTACCCCATCAAGTGGTACAACTAGGTTCCTGACCGTGTTGTCATACATGGATTGTATTTCAGATCTTTGGCCTCCAGTCATTTTCCAGAGTCGGGTCTATCCATTGCTTTCGCATAGGTCAGTGGATCTTCAGTGTCAAACACTGAAATCTCGTGTAGTTCCATGTACCTTTCAGGTGCATGGACTATCCTTGCTGACCTACGTAGCACTTGTTCTTCTGGCTGTTGAACTTCATCCACAACTGTTTGTGGGTTCAGTTCTACTTCAACTTGAGTTGAAGTATCTGAGCTCAGGACTAGAAGCTTTTCCACAACTACTTGTGGATTTGGTTCTTCCAGATGCTCATCAGCTGAAGTAACAAGTGGTGGGTTTATCTTATCTTGTTCAGATATTATATTGTGTGATGTATCTTGAACTTCTTCAAGTATTACATTACTCCCACTACTTCCTCTTGTAAGAAATTTTTTCTCCAAGAATATACCATTACGAGCAACAACTATTTGTTCTCGGATTGGTAATAGAAGTAATATCCTCTCGTTTCCTTAGGATACCCTACGAAAAAACATTTATCAGATTTAGGACCAAGTTTGTCAGATGTCAGAGTTTGACAAATACTTCGCAACCCCAAATTTTAAGAAAATATATGTTTGGAACTCTTCCAAACCATAACTCGTACGGAGTCTTTTCTACTGATTTAGATGAAACCCTATTTATCGTTAGTGCAGCAGTTTCTAGTGCGTGGCCCCAAAATAATTTTGGTAGAGTGGCGTTACTCATCATGGAACGAACCATGTCTAACAGAGTTTGATTCCTTCTCTCAGAAACACCGTTCCATTGCGGTGTCCCTGGAGGCTTGAGTTGTGAGACTATCCCACATTCCTTTAAGTACGTGAAATAATTACTCGCTTTACTTTGTGAAGCGTAGCTCTATTATATATAAAATCACCACCATCAGATCAATATATGGAGCAGGTAGTATATACTAAAACCGAGGCTCCAATTATCTACAATGTTGCCCCCAAATAATATATGTCATCAGTTCAATATAGTAACGAGTTATTATTGCTTTGTATTGACACCAACAGCTCATGTAACACAACATATGATAAAAGTCACCTCGTCAATACTATCGTCTATCAAACCGATGTCGAAGAGTCACTCAATGCCAACTATACTTAACTGATGGCAAAGGAGGGTTTCATCTACACCATCGGTTGGTTCACGTCATCAGTCGGTAGTTCCAAGTAATTACAAGCGCTGCTCCTAATTACATACACCAATGGTGCCGAAGGATGCTCGATAGTAAACGGGTGATTGCAAGTGTGTTTTTTTTGTAGTAGTGAAAATTAAACAAGCACAAATAAAATTGAAAGTTACTGAAAGCTCCAATCAGATGAGACATGACCGTGAGATTCAACTTGGAGAAGAGAAGATACGAGATTCGATCGCTTCAGTCTTCAGAGATTGGACCTAGAGTGATTTCTGTTATGAATAAAATTATTAATATGGATGTCCATAACTCCCAATATTCATTTCTCCACTACTCCCACTACTATTGGAATTCATATCCGACTACTATTTAGAATTCAATGTCTTATTATTGTAATGGCTTTTCATTTAATTTGTAGCCTATAAATAGAGGCTTTGTAATCTTGTATTGTATATATGAGAAAATATAAATAAAGATATTGCCATCTTTTATGTGTTCTCTATCTTGTTTATTATTCTTTGTCTTTATTTATAACACATTATCAGCACGAGAGCTCTACCATTTGAAGATTCAAGAATGAATATTCCTTTGGTCAACAATGACATCAATAATGAAGAGATATGTCTCGTCGACAGTGCAACAACTCATACTATTCTTAAAGATAAAAAATATTTCTCTTATTTAGTAATGCAAGAAGCCAATGTTAGTACTATTTCGGTATACAAATT